>CM060444.1:136338881-137616215 GCA_030545235.1 Helianthus tuberosus | reverse complement strand
CACCAAAAAATAAACACACCAAAAATGGCTACAATTTAAGGAATGTGTTTAGTGACGACATTAGGTTACTAATTGATGGAGTAAGGTCTGGTGGCAAGAAAAGCTGCTTCCAGGAGGTTGTCAAGTGTTTTCGCTCGACGATTCCATTCTTGGGTGGTTGGTTTGGCCCTTGTTCCTGTAACTCGAATCCGAGCCCGGTATATCCCATTTTAGTTTTACACCATTATGAACCTTACGCCATTATTACTCTCTGATCGAGGTTTTTGGCATTGAAAAATCTTTGTAAACTAAATCATACGGGTATATGTTGACATTTAAAAGATATAAAGTCAAGAAAATCAAGAGCAATGGTGATATATATGAGGATTAGAAACCAAAAAATAAACACTAAAAAAATGGCTACAATTTAAGGAATGTGCATAGTGATGGCATCAGATTCCTAATTGATGGAGAAAGGTCTGGTGGCAAGAAAAGCTGCTTCCTGGAGGTTGTCAAGTGTTTTCGCTCGACGATTCCATTCTTGGGTGGTTGGTTTGGCCCTTGTTCCTGTAACTCGAATTCTAGACCGGTATATCCCATTTTAGTTTTACACCATTGTGAACCTTACACCTTTTTTACTCTCTGATCGAGGTTCTCGGCGTTGAAAAATATTCGTAAACTAAATCACATGTGTATATGTTGACATTGACATTTAAGAGATATACAGTCAACAAAATCAAGAGCAATGGTGATATATATGCGGATCAGACACCAAAAAATAAACACTCAAAAAATGGTTACAATTTAAGGAATGTGTTTAGTGACGGCATCAGATTCCTAATTGATGGAGAAAGGTCTAGTGGCAAGAAAAGCTGCTTCCAGGAGGTTGTCAAGTGTTTTCACTTGATGATTCCATATTTGGGTGGTTGGTTTGTCCCTTGTTCCTGTAACTCGAATCCTAGCCCGGTTTATCACATTTTAGTTTTACGCCATTGTGAACCTTACGCCTTTTTTACTCTCTGATCGAGGTTCTCGGCATTGAAAAATCTTCGTAAACTAAATCACTCGTGTATATGTTGACATTTAAGAGATATACGGTCAAGAAAATCAAGAGCAATGGTGATATATATGGAGATTAAACACCAAAAAATAAACACTCAAAAAATGGCTACAATTTAAGGAATGTGTTTGGTGACGGCATTATATTCCTAATTAACGGAGAAAGTTCTGGTAGCAAGACAAGCTGCTTCCTGGTGGTTATCAAGTGTTTTCGCTCGACGATTCCATTCTTGGGTGGTTGGTTTGAAAAATTTTCGTAAACTAAATCACACGTGTATATGTTGGCATTTAAAAGATATACGGTTAAGAAAATCAAGAGCAATGGTGATATATATGCGGATTAGACACCAAAAAATAAACACTCAAAAAATGGCTACAATTTAAGGAATGTGTTTAGTGAAGGCATCATATTCCTAATTGATGGAGAATGGTCTTGTGGCAAGAAAAGCTGCTTCCGGGAAGTTGTCAAGTGTTTTCGCTCGACGATTCCATTCTTGGGTGGTTGGTTTGGCCATTGTTCCTGTAACTCGAATCCTAGCCCGGTATATCCTATTTTAGTTTTACACCATTGTGAACCTTACGCCATTTTTACTCTCTGATCAAGGTTCTTGGCATTGAAAAAATCTTCGTAAACTAAATCACACGTGTATATGTTGACATTTAAGAGATATACACTCAACAAAATCAAGAGTAATGGTGATATATATGCGGACTAGACACCAAAAAATAAACACTCAAAAAATGGATACAATTTAAGGAATGGGTTTAGTGACGACATCAGATTCCAAATTTATGGAGAAAAGTCTGGTGGTAAGAAAAGCTGCTTCCAGGAGGTTGTCAAGTGTTTTCGCTCGACGATTCCATTCTTGGGTGGTTGGTTTGGCCCTTGTTCCTGTAACTCGAATCCGAGCCCGGTATATCTCATTTTAGTTTTACACCATTGTGAACCTTACGCCTTTTTTACTCTCTGATCGAGGTTTTCGGTATTGAAAAATCTTCATAAACTAAATCACACGGGTATATGTTGACATTTAAAAGATATAAAGTCAAGAAAATCAAGAGCAATGGTGATATATATGGAGATTAGACACTAAGAAATAAACACTCAAAAAATGGCTACAATTTAAGGAATGTGTTTAGTGATGGCATCAGATTCCTAATTGATGGAGAAAGGTCTGGTGGCAAGAAAAGCTGCTTCCAGTAGGTTGTCAAGTGTTTTCGCTCGACGATTCAATTCTTGGGTGGTTGGTTTGCCCCTTGTTCCTATAACTCAAATCCTAGCCCGGTATATCCCATTTTAGTTTTATACCATTGTGAACCTTACTCCTTTTTTAATCTCTGATCGAGGTTCTCGGCATTGAAAAATCTTCGTAAACTAAATCACACGTGTATTTGTTGACATTTAAGAGATATACAGTCAAAAAAATCAAGAGCAATGGTGATATATATGCAGATTAGACACCAAAAAAAAACACTCAAAAAATTGCTACAATTTAAGGAATGTGTTTGTGACGGCATCAGATTCCTAATTGATGGAGAAAGGTCTGGTGGGAAGAAAAGCTGCTTACAGGAGGTTGTCAAGTGTTTTCGCTCGACGATTCCATTCTTGGGTGGGTGGTTTGGCCCTTGTTCCTGTAACTCGAATCCGAGCCCGGTATATCCCATTTTAGTTTTACACCATTGTGAACTTTACGCCTTTTTTACTCTCTGATCGAGGTTTTTGGCATTGAAAAATCTTCGTAAACGAAATCACACGGGTATATGTTGACATTTAAAAGATATAAAGTCAAGAAAATCAAGAGCAATGGTGATATATATGCGGATTAGACACCAAAAAATAAACACTCAAAAAATGGCTACAATTTAAGGAATGTGTTTAGTGACGGCATTAGATTCCTAATTGATGGAGAGAGGTCTGGTGGCAAGAAAAGCTGCTTCCTGGAGGTTGTCAAGTGTTTTCGCTCGACGATTCCATTCTTGGGTGATTGGTTTGGCCCTTGTTCCTGTAACTCGAATCCGAGCCCGGTATATCCCATTTTAGTTTTACACCATTGTGAACCTTACGCCTTTTTTACTCTCTGATCGAGGTTTTTGGCATTGAAAAATCTTCGTAAACGAAATCACACGGGTATATGTTGACATTTAAAAGATATAAAGTCAAGAAAATCAAGAGCAATGGTGATATATATATATGCGGATTAGACACCAAAAAATAAACACTCAAAAAATGGCTACAATTTAAGGAATGTGTTTAGTGATGGCATCAGATTCCTAATTGATGGAGAAAGGTCTGGTGGTAAGAAAAGCTGCTTCCAGGACATTGTCAATTGTTTTCACTCGACGATTCCATTCTTGGGTGGTTGGTTTAGCCCTTGTTCCTGTAACTCGAATACTAGCCCGGTATATCCCATTTTAGTATTACACCATTGTGAACCTTATGCCTTTTTGTAACGCCCCAAAATCTGAATGTAAATGCTTATTGTATGTTATTATGTGACACGTCAGGAAATAAATAACTAGGCTATTTAACCTAGTTAAGGGTATGGTCAAAAGTCTTAAATGATTAAGGTAGTGTCAGTTATGTTTTAAAAGAAAACCCGAGGGGCTAAAATGGAACAAATGAAAGTTAAGTTATAAAATATCTAACACACACAAACACACACATACGTGTGTTTGAGAGAGAGAGCAGGAGGCTCCCATGGAGCCTCAAACCCTAGTTCCATCTTTATGCTCAAATCGGAAGGCAAGATGAAGCTCAAATCCATAACCGAGCATGGATTAATGATCACCAACACGAGGGGATCATAAGGTATGTCTTGAATCTAAGATTGGTGATCATGGGTGAAGTGGGTTATGTTCTAATCCATGAGTTTAAGTGGAATTGAGCATGAGTATGTGTTATAATCATCATTTAGAACATGAATTATGAATGGTTTGAGCCAATTTGATGTTTAGATGATAAACCCATTAGCTATAGGGATGAAGATGACTAGAATCACCTCCTATGTTCAAGTCTTGTTGAATGATTGATGTATTATGTGGGTATGATGAATTAATGTTAGATGAAAGTATGGGAATATGATGATGTTATGTTTAATGTTCATTTGGAATGATACATGATGATTAGTAGTTGGTTTTGATGGGTTATGTATGAGTTTAGAAGAATTGTGCATGAAATAGTTGTACGTTATGCTTAAAAGGTAGTACTCACATCAAGTGTATAATGAAATGTATATAGTGTTGCCCGTATAGTCGATTATGATGTTACGAGTATATGATGATAAGTTGAAAGTAAAATTAATGAACTGTTGACTTTCTGAAAGTCAACTATGCATATGAAGTACGGCTTGACTCGTTGTTGTAAAGGTGAGATTGTAGGAAGTCGCTTGGTACATGTTATGTTAATATGCGTTAACGGTGATTTCATGATGAACTACATGAGTTGAAAGGATACGAAGTTGATTATGTGTGTTATGTTGGTTAGAAATAACTCATGAAAGTTAAGTATGAAATATGCGAGTGATATGATTGTTATATGTACAAAGGTGTATGCTAATAAGAGCGTGATTTCGATGAAATGAAAGTATAGGAATCACGTCGAGGCGGACTCAAGCATGAGGTGTTAACGGGTCAAGAAGAGGCAAGGAATCGGATACGAGCACGGACGCATAAGGTAAGTGATTTCCGTAATCACTTCTTAGTACAAGTAAGTAATATAGTGTTGTAATGAATTAAACATGATGTATGAAGGCAAATATGTGTTAAAGTCTTTCGTCGTAAATGATGAAGGTAAGGTGGACCAAAATGCCCTTGATGGGTATTTTGGGGCAAACGATCTTAACAAGCAGTTTAGGAACAAGTATTTGATGAGTATAATGTCTCGAATAAGTATGGAAGCGAAGAGTATGGTCTTGGTATGTCATAAACCAAGTTTTGCGCAAATACCCATAATGGGTCAAATAATTAGAATGTGATGATAAGTCGATAGGGCGCAAGATAAGAATTTCATTAATCCGGATTAGGGATTTCAAGTTCATATGATAGAATGTGAATTTACAAGCATGTAGGAAGAAACGGGAGGTTAAACGGGTAAACGGTTCAAAAGTTACGCACGTTTTAGTGCGTACGGACGACGAAACGTATCTGCAGAAAAATGCATTTTAGAGAGGCCGTCGCCGACATGTATGAGTGTATGCATGTATGTGATGATGTTAGGAAAGGTATGTACGTATGTGGATGAGTGTGTATGTACGTATAAGGACATGTATGAGTGTATGCACGTATGTAAAGTTGTAGGAAGGGTATGTATGTACGTAGATGTGTATGTATGTATGTATAAAGGTATGTACGAGTGTATGCATGTATGCGATGATGTAGGAAAGGTATGTATGTACGTAGATGTGTATGCATGTATGTATAAGGACATGTATGAGTGTATGCATGTATGTGATGATGTAGGAAAGGTATGTACGTATGTGGATGTGTATAAAGACATGTATGATTATATGCCCGTATGTAAAGCTGTAGGAAAGGATGAATGTATGTAGATGTGTATGCATGTTTGTATGTAAGAACGTATGTATGCATGATTTAGACACATTGAGTGTTAACGTTATTAATGGTGTACCTTGAGAATGATAAGTAATGCAGGTACATTATTGAAGTGTCACCAGGAAATGGATACGCAGATGAAAGGCTTAAAGCTTGAAAGATGATGAAATGTGAAGTATACGCAAATGAATCTTGTTTATTAATGTATGCTAATGTTATGTATGTATGTGGTGAACGCAGGTAGTGCCAGTCATGAGGATAGTCAAGGATTGGAGATCGAAGATCGAGTCACTAGAGAGATTGTACGGGAATGTTGATGTACATAATGTAGTAAACATAAGCTATGTTTTTAACTAGTAAACGAGAGGATGACGGATTTATGGGAAAGAGTTGTGTTAAAGTTAAATTTTAAATAAGTTGAGGTATTTATAATGAAAGAAAGTTTATGGTACGTGTTTCCGCTGCGACTTTTGTCATGTACGATTTTAGGGTCTTACAAGTTGGTATCAGAGCCCTGGTTTGAGGGAATCAAGTACGAGAAAGTAAGTACTTGAACTCAAACTTGTGTGCTCTTGAGATAAGAAACCCGTACAATCGAAGACTCGATCAAGATCCAAAGATAGAAGCAAATGTAAGTATGTACTTATGTATAAATATAAAGAGACTGACGGTTTTGAATGTGCAAGGTAAGCATAGGTGTTTCAAGAGGATGATCCGTGAATGCAGTTTAAGATGAATAACTAGAACCGTTAAGAGGCAATAGGCAAATGAGCCCCAGGTATGTAAATTTAATATGTGGGCGTAAGTAATGGTAAAACTCATTAAGGGAAGGAAAAGTTTTAAATGAAAGACAAGGATTGTATGTAATGAGGTACTGAAAGTGATACACGCGCCGAAACCTAAGCCTACGGACATAAGGTGACAATTACATGAAGGAACGAAACTACTATGTGGATTGTGTACCTGGCCAGTACACGAGAAACGTATGACGTTCGTGAGATTATGATAATTGTTACAGGTATGTCCGGTAGAGTGGGGTAGCAGGCGGGCGTGTGGGGGAAATGGGAATTAAGACTCTCGGGAAATTGAGAGTACTATGAAGGAATGAAATGTATGAATGAAATGATTGAATCCGCGAGACGGATTCAAGGAAGGAAAGGTAGGAATGAAATGTTTGAATCCACGAGATGGATTCAAGGAATGAAATGTATGAATGAAATAATTGAATCCGCGAGACGGATTCAAGGAAGGAAAGGTAGGAATGAAATGTTTGAATCCACGAGATGGATTCAAGGAATGAAATGTATGAATGAAATAATTGAATCCGCGAGACGGATTCAAGGAAGGAAAGGTAGGAATGAAATGTTTGAATCCACGAGATAGATTCAAGGAATGAAATGTATGAATGATATGATTGGATCCGCGAGACAGATTCAAGGATGAAAGGCATGAATGATATGTTTGAATCCGTAAGACGGATTCAAGGTATGAAATGCATGAAGGGAATGTTCGAAACCGCTAGACGGATTCAAAACATAGAAATAATGAAAGGTATGGATGCTATGATTGCGTCCGCAGGACGAGTTAAAATATAGAAATGATGAAAATAGCCCACATCGCGATGTGTCAATAGTTTGACCGTGGTTGTGTCAAATGAATCTTGTGAGTAAATGTAAAGTAACTGGATAAAAGAATGATCAGGATTGGAACGCAAACCTAAATTTTAAATTTTTAAAATGAAAGAAAGAAGTTTTGAAACCATGATGAGTTAGATGTGTTAGTAATCGACTCGTGGGAGTCATAATGTAAGGCGGGCTACGACCTGGACAATAGGTTAAGTATGAATAAGAAGGGTAAGCTTGGTCATGAGTACCAGAATAATGTAATGAATGTCTTTTCAAGTAAGCATGAATGGAAAGAAGCACGAATGCGTACCTCGATGCATCTATGATAAGTAAGAAATGTCAGATGGACTTGAAGAGTCAAACCGCAAGGGTGACGAAGTAAGTAACTAGAGTAAAAGAACTGTATGTAAGGCATGAAGTATGGGATGTGTTATAGCATGTATGTAGGAAATTGTAGAAGAGTTATAGGTGGGTAATCACCTAGTGTAATGAATGTTTGAATGACATATGCTAACAGCTGACGTTGTTGGTGATAATGTTGGATTATTGATGTGATGAAACCATTCGTATTGGTGAAAGGATATGCACGAGCGAAAACTCATTACAAGGATGAATGAAACCTGGCCTATCATGGCTAGTACTCGAGGAAAAGATGGTCGATCTGGGTTACGGATCGTTGGTTTGCGAAATGAAAAGAGGTTAGTAAAAATGTTTAACTCATGATTGGATAGATATGAACTAGTATGACACATGTGTATGTGTAAATTAAGTAATGCATGAAGTAAAAGTAATAAGAATGCGAAAGGAACGAGATGATTTAAAGGTAATGTAAAGGTATGCATAGTACAAGAAATTGTAGAAAACGTAGAAGGATGATCAAGTTAGAGTTAAGTACATAGGTACGTGTGATTACAGGTCAGGGAAGTATGTTTATGACCAGTTATTGACAGGTCAAGTAAATGAAGATGCAAATGAAATAGGAAAGAATGATCAGGAAAGTATGGGCTAGTGGTCGTATGATGGACTGGAAGAAAAGATAAGGTGTGTTCGATGAAAGTGAGAAAGGTTTCGGGGACGAAACCCTGTTTAAGGGTGGTAGACTTGTAACGCCCCAAAATCTGAATGTAAATGCTTATTGTATGTTATTATGTGACACGTCAGGAAATAAATAACTAGGCTATTTAACCTAGTTAAGGGTATGGTCAAAAGTCTTAAATGATTAAGGTAGTGTCAGTTATGTTTTAAAAGAAAACCCGGGGGCTAAAATGGAACAAATGAAAGTTAAGTTATAAAATATCTAACACACACAAACACACACATACGTGTGTTTGAGAGAGAGAGCAGGAGGCTCCCATGGAGCCTCAAACCCTAGTTCCATCTTTATGCTCAAATCGGAAGGCAAGATGAAGCTCAAATCCATAACCGAGCATGGATTAATGATCACCAACACGAGGGGATCATAAGGTATGTCTTGAATCTAAGATTGGTGATCATGGGTGAAGTGGGTTATGTTCTAATCCATGAGTTTAAGTGGAATTGAGCATGAGTATGTGTTATAATCATCATTTAGAACATGAATTATGAATGGTTTGAGCCAATTTGATGTTTAGATGATAAACCCATTAGCTATAGGGATGAAGATGACTAGAATCACCTCCTATGTTCAAGTCTTGTTGAATGATTGATGTATTATGTGGGTATGATGAATTAATGTTAGATGAAAGTATGGGAATATGATGATGTTATGTTTAATGTTCATTTGGAATGATACATGATGATTAGTAGTTGGTTTTGATGGGTTATGTATGAGTTTAGAAGAATTGTGCATGAAATAGTTGTACGTTATGCTTAAAAGGTAGTACTCACATCAAGTGTATAATGAAATGTATATAGTGTTGCCCGTATAGTCGATTATGATGTTACGAGTATATGATGATAAGTTGAAAGTAAAATTAATGAACTGTTGACTTTCTGAAAGTCAACTATGCATATGAAGTACGGCTTGACTCGTTGTTGTAAAGGTGAGATTGTAGGAAGTCGCTTGGTACATGTTATGTTAATATGCGTTAACGGTGATTTCATGATGAACTACATGAGTTGAAAGGATACGAAGTTGATTATGTGTGTTATGTTGGTTAGAAATAACTCATGAAAGTTAAGTATGAAATATGCGAGTGATATGATTGTTATATGTACAAAGGTGTATGCTAATAAGAGCGTGATTTCGATGAAATGAAAGTATAGGAATCACGTCGAGGCGGACTCAAGCATGAGGTGTTAACGGGTCAAGAAGAGGCAAGGAATCGGATACGAGCACGGACGCATAAGGTAAGTGATTTCCGTAATCACTTCTTAGTACAAGTAAGTAATATAGTGTTGTAATGAATTAAACATGATGTATGAAGGCAAATATGTGTTAAAGTCTTTCGTCGTAAATGATGAAGGTAAGGTGGACCAAAATGCCCTTGATGGGTATTTTGGGGCAAACGATCTTAACAAGCAGTTTAGGAACAAGTATTTGATGAGTATAATGTCTCGAATAAGTATGGAAGCGAAGAGTATGGTCTTGGTATGTCATAAACCAAGTTTTGCGCAAATACCCATAATGGGTCAAATAATTAGAATGTGATGATAAGTCGATAGGGCGCAAGATAAGAATTTCATTAATCCGGATTAGGGATTTCAAGTTCATATGATAGAATGTGAATTTACAAGCATGTAGGAAGAAACGGGAGGTTAAACGGGTAAACGGTTCAAAAGTTACGCACGTTTTAGTGCGTACGGACGACGAAACGTATCTGCAGAAAAATGCATTTTAGAGAGGCCGTCGCCGACGGGCAAGGAGGCCGTCGCCGACGGGCAAGGGAAAGTCAGTTTTCTCCGACGGGTTAACTACCTGTCTACGGGACTTTTGGGCTACGGGTAAATGCGAGGCCCGTCGCCGACGACCCTAGGGGTCGTCGCCGACGGCCTCCCCAAGTCCCAAAAGCTGAAATCTTGTTTGTAAGTTGAATTATGTACCGTAGGCTTCGGTTTGATATCCGTGGACTACGGCGGACTTTCCAAACATGGTTTTGATGGTTCCTTAGATGTTTATGGGCTATAAAGCTAAGTCTAAGACCCATGTAAATAATGTATGATTATGTAAGAGGTACGCGTGATCTAATACGTGTTTGTTAAGGTACGTACGTATGTGGATGTGTATGTATGTATGTATAAAGGTATGTGCGAGTGTATGCATGTATGTGATGATGTTAGGAAAGGTATGTACGTATGTGGATGAGTGTGTATGTACGTATAAGGACATGTATGAGTGTATGCACGTATGTAAAGTTGTAGGAAGGGTATGTACGTACGTAGATGTGTATGTATGTATGTATAAAGGTATGTGCGAGTGTATGCATGTATGTGATGATGTTAGGAAAGGTATGTACGTATGTGGATGAGTGTGTATGTACGTATAAGGACATGTATGAGTGTATGGACGTATGTAAAGTTGTAGGAAGGGTATGTATGTACGTAGATGTGTATGTATGTATGTATGTATAAAGGTATGTACGAGTGTATGCATGTATGCGATGATGTAGGAAAGGTATGTATGTACGTAGATGTGTATGCATGTATGTATAAGGACATGTATGAGTGTATGCATGTATGTGATGATGTAGGAAAGGTATGTACGTATGTGGATGTGTATAAAGACATGTATGATTATATGCCCGTATGTAAAGCTGTAGGAAAGGATGAATGTATGTAGATGTGTATGCATGTTTGTATGTAAGAACGTATGTATGCATGATTTAGACACATTGAGTGTTAACGTTATTAATGGTGTACCTTGAGAATGATAAGTAATGCAGGTACATTATTGAAGTGTCACCAGGAAATGGATACGCAGATGAAAGGCTTAAAGCTTGAAAGATGATGAAATGTGAAGTATACGCAAATGAATCTTGTTTATTAATGTATGCTAATGTTATGTATGTATGTGGTGAACGCAGGTAGTGCCAGTCATGAGGATAGTCAAGGATTGGAGATCGAAGATCGAGTCACTAGAGAGATTGTACGGGAATGTTGATGTACATAATGTAGTAAACATAAGCTATGTTTTTAACTAGTAAATGAGAGGATGACGGATTTATGGGAAAGAGTTGTGTTAAAGTTAAATTTTAAATAAGTTGAGGTATTTATAATGAAAGAAGTTTATGGTACGTGTTTCCGCTGCGACTTTTGTCATGTACGATTTTAGGGTCTTACACTTTTTTACTCTCTGATCAAGTTTCTCAGCATTGAAAAATCTTTGTAAACTAAATCACACGTGTATATGTTGACATTTAAGAGATATACAGACAAGAAAATCAAGAACAATGGTGATATATATGCGGATAAGACACCAAAAAATAAACATTCAAAAAATGGCTACAATTTAAGGAATGTGTTTAGTGACGGCATCAGATTCCTAATTGATGGAGAAAGGTCTGGAGGCAAGAAAAGCTGCTTCCAGGAGGTTGTCAAGTGTTTTCGCTCGACGATACCATCCTTGGGTTTTTGGTTTGGCCCTAGTTCCTGTAACTCGAATCCTAGCCCGGTATATCCCATTTAATTTTACACCGTTGGGAACCTTACGCCTTTTTTACACTCTGATCGAGGTTCGCGGCATTGAAAAATCTTCGTAAACTAAATCACACGTGTATATGTTGACATTTAAGAGATATACAGTCAAGAAAATCAAGAGCAATGGTGATATATATGCGGATTTGACACCAAAAAATGGCTTCAATTTAAGGAATGTGTTTAGTGACGGCATCAAATTCCTAATTGATGGAGAAAGGTCTGGTGGAAAGAAAAATTGCTTCCAGGAGGTTGTCAAGTGTTTTCGCTCGTACGATTCCATTCTTGGGTGGTTGGTTTGGCCCTTGTTCCTGTAACTCGAATCCTAGCCCGGTATATCCCATTTTAGTTTTACACCATTGTGAACCTTACGCCTTTTTTACTCTCTGATCGGGGTTCTCGGCATTGAAAAATCTTCGTAAACTAAATCATACGTGTATATGTTGACATTTAAGAGATATACAGTCAAGAAAATCAAGAGCAATGGTGATATATATGCGGATTAGACACCAAAAAATAAACACACAAAAAATGGCTACAATTTAAGGAATGTGTTTAGTGACTGCATCAGGTTACTAATTGATGGAGAAAGGTCTGATGGCAAGAAAAGCTGCTTCCAGGAGGTTGTCAAGTGTTTTCGCTCGACGATTCCATTTTTTGGTGGTTGGTTTTGACCTTGTTCCTGTAACTTGAATCCTAGCCCGGTATATCCCATTTTAGTTTTACACCATTGTGAACCTCACGCCTTTTTTACTCTCTGATTGAGGTTCTCGGCATTGAAAAATCTTCGTAAACTAAATCATACGTGTATATGTTGACATTTAAGAGATATACGGTCAAGAAAATCAAGAGCAATGGTGATATATATGCGGATTAGACACCAAAAAATAAACCCTCAAAAAATGGCTACAATTTAAGGAATGTGTTTAGTGAAGGCATCAGATTCCTAATTGATGGAGAAAGGCTTAGTGGCAAGAAAAGCTGCTTCCAGGAGGTTGTCAAGTGTTTTCGTTCGACGATTCCATTCTTGGGTGGTTGGTTTGGCTCTTGTTCCTGTAACTCGAATCCTAGCCCGGTATATCACATTTTAGTTTACACCCTTGTGAAGCTTACGCCTTTTTTACTCTCTGATCGAGGTTCTCGGCATTGAAAAATCTTCGTAAACTAAATCACACGTGTATATATTGACATTTAAGAGATATATTGTCTAGAAAATCAAGAGCAATGGTGATATATATGCAGATTAGACACCAAAATATAAACACTTAAAAATGGCTACAATTTAAGCAATGTGTTTAGTGACGGCATCAGGTTCCTAATTAATGGTGAAAGTTCCGGTAGCAAGAAAAGCTGCTTCCAGGAGGTTGTCAAGTGTTTTCGCTCGACGATTCCATTCTTGGGTTGTTGGTTTGGCCCTTGTTCCTATAACTCGAATCCTAGCTCGGTATATCCCATTTTAGTTTTACACCATTGTGAACCTTAAGCCTTTTTTACTCTCTGATCGAGGTTCCCGGCATTGAAAAATCTTCATAAAGTAAATCACACGTGTATATGTTGACATTTAAGAGATATACAGTCAAGAAAATCAAGAGCAATGGTGATATATATGCGGATTAGACACCAAAAAATAAACACTCAAAAAATGGCTACAATTTAAGGAATGTGTTTAGTGACGGCATCAGATTCCTAATTGATGGAGAAAGGTCTGGTGGCAAGAAAAGCTGCTTCCAGGAGGTTCTCAAGTCTTTTCGCTCGAGGATTCCGTTCTTGGGTGGTTGGTTTGCCCTTGTTACTGTTGGGATTGAACCCTAAAACAGAAAACTTGATAAAGCCAAAATTGGATCAGATCAATGGATCCAGAATAAGCAGTTGTTTGCCTTAGTCTTTCCCTTTGAATGTGACCTAACATCTGATGCCCTCTAAGTACTGTCATCCTACAACAACAGCTGATCTACATCAACTACTGTTCACTCAAAGACTGCTGAAGACTAAACACTGATGAGTTAATCTGCTGCTGTAGTTCAAGCACTGCTGAAGACACAAAGCACTGATGGGGCAAAAGCAGTGGAATGAAGAAGCAGCAGTTAGACTAGTATTTGTATTCATTTATTGTAATCAATTGTTAGATAACAGTGTTTGTATTAGTCAGTGGTTATAGGTTGTTAGGAGGTTAGATGTCACTTTCATGGTGACGTCAGCGAAGATGCCACAGTGGTTTGTTCTGTACTATAAATAGAACAGTACCCTGTACTGTTCTATTATCTCTCTTCTTCCACAAGTCATTCTGTACAAACAAACCATCTGTGAGCTCAGGCTGAGGGGGAGATTGTATGCATGCATTGTTATTGAAGATTGTAATAAATATAATCATTCGATTTCATGTTAAACATGTTTGCTTAAAACAATTCTCTCTTTGATTGTGTTGAAAGTTTATTCCATCTTATTTCCGCTGCACTTAATCTTATTTCATCTTCATTATATTCAAACAAGCACAATCTTATCAAACTCAGATCCTATCAATTGGTATCAGAGCATGGACTGTCAAACTTGATCTAACAATCATTTTGACGTAAAAAGTTTAGCTCAAAATCGTTGATACTTTTAATTGTTCGTTTCGTTTAAAAATAGAGTAAGGTTTAATCACGAGCAAAGTTGATTAATCAGTGCCTGTAAGACAACCAGACTGACGTCACAATCACAAGAAATGAACAATAACATTGGTTCTCTCTTCAAACCATCTATGTTGAAGATAAATGAATACAACATCTAGGAGCGAAGGATGGGTCACATCTTTGCTCAACAGAATACCTGATGTTAGAAGTCGGTTATCTTTGGACCACATGTTCCAATGGTGCCGAATGCTGAGGCTCCAAAAGTTTTTGAACCTAAGAAAATTGGGAACTATACAGATCAGGATTTTTAGAAAATTGAACTGGATGCCAAAGAAGTTAGCATCGTTGCATCTGCACTACCAAATGAGATTCATGCTGGACTGTTACACTGTAACAGTGCCAAGGAATTGTGGGATGCACTTAAGGAACAATTTGGGGGAACTGAAGAAGTAATTGAAAATAATAGAGAAATTTTGAACCAACAGTATGAAACATTTTGTCACATTACGGGTGAAACATTAACACATCAGTTTGAGCGATTTAGTTGTCTCATAAGCTTGTTAAAACTGAATTTCCTAAATCAATTGTAAACAGCTGGTTTTTAAGGTCACTTCCTGAAAAATGGGACACAATTGCTTTCGTAACCAGAAACTTTGTTGAGTTCAAAGATCTAACCCTGACCCAACTTCATGGTAGACTCCTGACCTATGAAAGGGAGTTAAACCAGAAAAAGAAGTTACAAGAGTCTGGAAAAGTTGCAGATGATTATTCATTTGGCAGCACAACTCTTTTGGGTCAAGAAGAATCTGGTAGTAGTAAGGATCAGAGTTATGATCATTATATTGACATAACCGCTGGTGGAGCCTTTAACAACTCTGATTCTTTCTCAAACAACTATGCTTTCACAGCTAGTAGTGAAAACCAGAATTCTGACAATCTGTGCTTTGAACTCAATGATTTGCAGCATTTTGATCCAACTGACTTAAGAGGAAATGGACATTTTGCACCATCTTGCACTACTGAGTGTTTGAACCAGCAAGTTTTACAAAAGGACAGGTAGAAAATTTCCAGGGTTACATGGGAACCTAAAAGTAGGGCAGGATAAGTCAAAGATTAAATGCTATAAGTGTAATAGGTTAGGTCATTTTGCTAGGGAGTGCAGGAGTCAAACCAATGGACCAATTATTACACATCCTAGCTCAAACCCTAGACCACAAAATAACCAAAACAGTGTGCATTATGCCCAATATGCCCCTGCTGCTCATGTAAACATTGCTCACTATGCACACACTACAACCCCTGTTCATGTGCACTATGTTCAAACCACTGCCCCTCAGATACAGTATGTCCAGGCCCCTATTCCTCAGGTTCAGGTGCAACAAGCTGCACCTCAACAAGCTGCACCAGCAGTGGTTCAACCAGATTAGCAAAGTTTTTTTACCCAAGTCCTTGTTGATTGGAGCAGCTTACCTGAAGAGTTAGGAGATGAAAATTTTGCACTCTATGCTCAGATTAAATGTTTCTAGTGATGATGTTTGTTTTGTAGCATTTGAGTCTATACCAGAAGGGCTGGAAGATGAAGAAGGACAGTCAAGTGATGAAACAGTTGACAAAATTGTTGAAGCAGTGGTTACTGTTGTTGCTGATGAAATACTGCTGGGAGAAAGTTCAGAACCCCTGTTGGAACCACTGTCTGACCCCTGGTCTGAAGAAGAAGAAAAGAAGAAACAAGGTGAAAAAGAAGAGAAAGCTTAAGAAGAAAGTGATCATACCTGTGATTGTGCCATGATGGCTACAACTAAGGTATCACCCCAGGTTCTCAAAAACCTTTGTTCATACAAATGCATCATAGCATTTGCAAACATTAAGGAGGTGAATGAAAACCTTAGAGATAGGTTATTAACTGGTGAAGTTCAATTTGAAAAGTCTTTAAAAGAATTGAAAAACAAATTGACTGAAAAAGAAAATGAAATTTTCAGCATCAAACAAGAGCATAGCATAACCAAGGACCAACTCCAGACCATGATAGAAAAATATCATATCTGCAAAAAGGAGTTGGAAGCCACCCAAATCACTAATGAAAAATGGGTGGAATCCTGCAAAGGTTATGAGATCATGCTTGAAAAACAGCTTGAAAGTAATGTCAAATTTGGCATAGGGTTTAGAAAAAATGACCAAGTTGAAAACATTGCTACAAATCAAGCTGGTTCTGTTGAAATCATACCAACCAACAAGAATGGCCAAGAAGTTAAAATAACTGATAAACTTGGTAACAAAATCACTTTGGAAAGATCTGTGGGATCCTCAACTTTTGAGGAGATTGAGAAATACCAATTTAAACCCACATGGTCTGATGAGTGTGATATTCTTGAAAACTTCAAACCCATGGACTTAACAACTGTGGATGGTGTCAAAGCTCCTAAGGCAAAGGTCATTCCTCTTAAGGACATCCCAACAGTAGTTCAAAACTCTGTTGCAAAGGAGTCTGAAAAGAAGAAAAGAAAAGAAAAGGTTAAAAACTTGTTTTGTGATTTCTGTGAGAAGAAAATCATTTGACAAAAGATTGTTTTCATTTAAAAGCATATGATATTAACAAAACAAGCATCATTGTGCCTTCCCAGAACTGCACCATCTGTGGTAAAACAAACCAACTCACTCAGGGATGAGTGTATCTCAAATCCTTTGATGTAAAAAAGAATGAGTACACTTCAAAAACATCCATGAGTTCATCAAAACCACCAATCAAGAATCAACCACTGTTTGTACCAGTTCAAACAGCTGTTACAAAACAGCTGAACCAAACCTCTGTTAAAAGAGATGTTTAGGTAACTGATGCACCCCCTGCTAACCAATACCAAAGAGGTAAAGGTCAACCACCATATCCAAGGGTCCCACACGTTTATGAAACCTATAAAAGGCCTTCTAAACCAAAAGTGAACAGGCATCCCTATGGAAATCAAGAACTGATTGGAAATGGTCCTCAATAGTGGTTAAAGAAACAAGCTGCAAAAATTAATCAATCCCCTTATCTAACCACTGTCCATCTTCCTGACCTTAACATAGACACTGTTGAGACCCCATCCAAAGCCTTATTGGCTTTGGAGACCCTCCTGAACTAATTATTTACTTGATGTGCAGGGAGCTTCTGCATGCTTAGATAGTCTTTGGTATGTAGATAGTGGAGGCTACAGGGATATGACTGGATGTAGAGCCCTACTCAAAGAATTCAAAACTCATGGAGGGGGTGATATATCTTTTGGTAATAATACTAAAGGGAAGGTGATGGGATCTGGTACAGTACAGTCTAGAAATGTTAAGTTTGAAAATGTCAACCTGATAGATAATCTCAAATTCAACCTCCTTAGTGTTTCTCAAATGAGTGACAAAGGTTGTGGTTCTTTCTTTACTAAGGAGTGTTGTAGGATTGTTGGACCAGAAATGGTTGAAAAGATTGAAGAAATAATAAAAAATGGAATAACTAAACTTGTTGCTCAAAGAAGTGGCAATGTTTATGTAGTTGATTTGTCAAAAGAGAACCCAAGAACTGATGCCTGTCTGTTCTCAGCTGCCTCTAACAAAGAGACAGAACTTTGGCACAGAAGATTGGGGCACACAAATCTCAAGACAATCACTGCTTTGTCAAAACAAGGGCTAGTAAGAGGTCTTCCTCAAAAACTGTTCACCTGTCCTGAGCATTGTGTTTCCTGCTTAAAAGGAAAACAACATAAAAGCTCATTCAAGTCCATTGAAGAGTCCAAAACAACCAAGTGCTTGCAAATGCTTCACATGGATCTGTTTGGCCCAGTTAAAGTCATGAGTCTTAGAAAGAAAAGATATTGTTTGGTAATTATAGATGACTTTTCTAGGTTTACATGGACTTATTTCTTACATTCCACAGATGAGACTACAGGCATTCTTCAAGACTTTGTCACACAAGTTGAAAAGCAGTTTGACTTGCTAGTAAAAATCTTCAGGAGTGACAATGGCACAGAATTCAGAAATAGGGAGTTGGATGAGTTTTGTGTGTCCAAAGGAATTGTAAGGCAGTACAGCATTCCCAGGACACCAGAACAAAATGGGGTAGTTGAAAGAAAGAACAGAACTTTGATAGAGGCTGCCAGGACCATACTTGCTGATTCAGGTTTGGCATTAACTTTCTGGGCAGAGGCTATAAACACTACCTGCTATGTCTAGAACAGAGTTTTAATAAACCCCAGGAATCAAAAGACTACCTATGAAATTTGTATAAAATCAAACCACTGATCTCAATTTTAAAGTTTTTGGCTGCCCATACTTCATTTTAAACTTAAAAGATTCTATTTCAAAGTTTGCAACCAAAATTGATTGTGGTTATCATTTGGGATACTCAACCACTACTAAGGCCTACAAAGTGTTCAACACTAGGACTAAGACAGTGGAAGAGACTTTGAATGTGAAGTTCAATGAACTCTCTTCAATGAAAATCCCAGCAAATCCTGCAGAATTATATGATCTTGATAAGTTTACTTTTGAAAATGTTTCTGTCAAAACTAACAGTGCAGGTCCATCTCAAAGTTCTCCATCAGACTATGGATATGAAGTCATCATTCCACAACAAAAGTCTGCATCAATTGGTAGAGTGGCAGATGTTCAAAACAGCTTTCAAAGCTCAACCACTGCTACCTCGACAGTTGTTGACCAAAGTAGCCCATTAACCCCTGCTTCCACATCATCAAGCACTGTTGATAAAAATCCCCAAACAGTGGATAAAAATCAGCATGTTTCCACACCACTTCATCCTATTCCTCCACCTCCATTTCAAGACCCTGTTGGATCCTCAAAATCACTAACAGTGGTTAGGTCAGATGATTCACATCTGCAGCCTTCACCTTTAAATGACATTGTTCCATACAAAGGAGATCTAATCTTATTGAAGTCTCATCCACCTGACCAAATCATTGGCAACATCAGTGAAGGGGTGCTCACAAGAAGTCAATCCCAAAACATCTGTCTTTTTGCTGGTTTCCTATCACTCCATCAGCCAGTCAAGTACCAAGAGGCACTAAAAGACAACAGCTGGGTAGAAGACAACAAGTATGGGAACTTGTACCACTGCCAAAGGGTGTGAGTCCTATTGGCACAAAGTGGGTCTTTAAAAATAAAACTAATGAAAGGGGTATTGTTGTCAAGAATAAAGCAAGGCTAGTGGTTCAAGGGTTCAGACAGGAAGAGGGCATTGATTATGATGAAACTTTTGCCCCTGTAGCAAGATTGGAAGCTATCAGATTATTCATGGCCTTCGCTGTCAACCACAATATAAAGGTGTATCAAATGGACATTAAATGTGCATTCCTCTATGGTAAAATACAAGAAGAGGTATATGTTTGTCAACCTCCAGGTTTTGAGTATCCATTTAATCCAAATCATGTCTACAAGCTAAATAAAGCCTTGTATGGCTTGAAACAAGCACCTGGAGCCAGGTATGAAACTCTTTCCACCTTTCTCCTTTCCATTGGGTTCACTAGAGGTAAAATTGATAAAAAGTTGTTTTTAAAATGGAGAGGGAAAGATTTGATGATTGTCCAGATTTATGTGGATGACATCATTTTTGGAAGCACATGTTCTAACATGTGTGAAGAGTTCAGACAACTCATGACAGCTGAGTTTGTAATGAGTGCAATGGGTGAACTTCAGTGCTTTCTTGGTCTCCAAGTAAGGCAACTGCAAAATGGTACTTTCATCCATCAAGGCAAACATGCCGAAGAACTTTTAAAGAAATTTGAGATGGATGATTGCAAGCCATGTAGTACACCCATAGCAACCACAAAAATAGTCATGTCTGATGAAAAAGATGATTTGGTTGATCAAACTCATTATAAAAGCATGATTGGGTCTTTATTGTACCTGACTGCATCTAGGCCAGACATCATGTTTGCAACATGTGTTTGTGCAAGATCCCAATCAGCCCCTAGAAAGTCAAACCTTATTGCTGTAAAAAGGATATTCAGATACCTAAATTGTACTCCCACACTTGGTATCTGGTATCCAGCTGATGGAAATATCAACAAGGAAGTCCACTTCAGGATGGTGCCAATTCCTAGGCAGTTGCTTAGTGTCTTGGCAAAGCAAAAAGCAAGCAGCTTTTTCAACATCCACTGTTGAGGCAGAGTATATAGCTGCTGCAAGCTGTACACCCCAACTGTTATGGCTTCAAAAATCAATTGCTGGATTATGGTATCACTGCCTTAAAGACACCTCTCATGTTGGACAGTCAGGCAACAGAAAATATCATCAAAAATCCAGTCTCCCATTCAACCACCAAGCACATTGATATCAGACATCACTTTGTGAGGGATTGCTAGGAAAAAGGTTTGATTTTGTCTGCATCATGTTCCAACTAAAGATCAGCTGGCAGATGTGCTAACAAAAGCATTAGACACATCCACCTTTGAAAGCTTGATCTCTAGGATTCGCATGCTGAACATGGAATAACAGGCAAAATCCTATTTTTCTATGAATAAAAGCATTAAAATGTTTTCAGAAAATCAAAATTCCATCCTTAAAAATAGCTAAAAATGAAAATTTTCATTAATCCTTAAAAGTCTGCCATAACCACTGTTTTGGTTCAAACATCTGTTCTGATGATTATTGTCCACTGCTGAAAGTCAACCTCTGTTTCCTCATTTCTTTGTTAATCACTGTTGTTCAAAATCAGTGTTTTAACCCACTGATGGCTATCCACTGATAGTTAAAAGTCAGCCACTGTTTTCATTTTCCCGCAGTAAACCACTGATAATTGACCCATCAGTGGTTTCCTAAACAACTGTCTTCCATTACTCATCAGAGGTTGGCACGTGGATAGTACTTATCCGTCAGATCTTTTATAACCGCTGCCACATCAGCATTCACTTTTTCCACCATATAAAACCCTAATCAAAACCCCAAACAGGGTTTTCACTGTCGAATCGAATTCAAAATTGCTTTCTCAAAGCAGTTACCATCAATTTCTCTCATATCATTCATCGTCTTCTTCTTCTCGCATACACACTCAAATCGTCATGGCTCTTCCATTCAAAACCCCTCATAACTACCTATGCATACTTGAAAAACCAAGTGACAGCACAACCTTCAATTCCGTCATTGACACTCTTTCGACCACAAAGTACAAAACTTTGTTGACTTGTAATGCTCCTATCTTCCTGGATACCCAAGGAAAATTCTAGAAAAATGCTAAACTTGATGTTAAGGACAAAAAGCCCTTAGCAATAAATTCATCAATCCGGGGAATTCCAGCTACCATCACACCTCAAACTCTTTCAGAGGTCTCTGAACTCAATGATATTACAGGTAAAAGCTCTTTTCCAAAAACAGAGAACCAAACTGATTTTCTTGAGAGAGGGTATGAAGAGGAAACGAAAAAAGACACTTTACAAAAGGGCAGTTTTCCTCCTGCCATGAGGTTTTTATTCCATACCCTCCTCATGTGTGTGTCAAATAAAACTACTACTATTAATGAGATACCATTGAAAATTCAATATTTGGTTTATGCTATAATTAATGAAGAAAATTTTAACTACTCCTAGGAAATTTTCAATGACATGGTCAAAAATATTAATAATATTAAAGATAATAAGAAGCCATTTCTCTTGTTTCCAAGGTTTTTAAGTTTTTACTTACAAAAGAAATTTTCCAAGGATAATGCACATGTGCTAATCCAAGGAAATCCTTTTCAAATAAATAGCCTTTCTTTTGAAACTTTTACTAGGCTATCAAAACCTTCAAAAACATAAACAGAGGAGCCTGAGCAGAATTTAGCAGCAACAACTGCTCCTCAGGTTACTGCTGTTGAGCCCACTACTCAAGGTGATCACAGCAGCACAACCACTGCTGTGAAACCCACACCTAAAATCACCAAGAGACCCAAAAAGAAAACTATCCAAAAGCCCCCCAAACCCACTAAAAAGGTAACTCTGGAAGATGAGATCCCAGAGATTATACATGTGACAACACAAAAGTCACCAATAACCACTGCTGCTACTTCCTCACAGAAGTTGGATGAAAGATCTCAACCTGAGCCTCAAACTCCTCCTACTTCTTCTCAAAAAGATCAGGCTGTATCAACAGGGACACCACATTATGATGCTCTGGAATCACTTGATTCCATCATTCACAACCCAGCTCTCGGGGAAAATTCACTTTCTACACCCATACTCACTGCCCAACTTCCACCATCCATGCTACCTTTGTTGGATGCACTTGATATAGCTCAGACAGAAATCAGTTCTTCTCAACCACCTGTAACTGAGAATATGCCTCAACAAGTGACTGAGTCTGAGCTCCCTATCTCTGCTAACCCACCAACAACTGAGGAGGTTACACTGCAGGAATTACAAGTAATTCCTGTCAGTAGTTCAAGTGGAGCAGCTACTACAAGTGTTGAACCCACTAGTTTACACTTGGACAGTAGTTTCATAAGTCAGACTCCCTTTATGGCAATTTCTTCTTTGGGAACCATAGTGTCCACTGGTGTGTTTCCATTATACACTGGTACACTTAAAATGGTAACCTCTGCTGAAGAAAGAAGTCCCCAGTACCAAGAAAAAGGGGCATTAGTGGATAATTTTTCGGAAACTTCTCCTAAGTCAACCACTAATACAACCACCACTAGTGGGAAATCAGATGATCCCATTAACTTGGGTGATGGTTTAAAATACAAAGAATTGACGGAGAAGGTTGACAAAATTGACACATCTGTTGCAGAAATCAAATCTATGCTGCAACAGTTGTTACAAACTCAAAAGGCAACACCCACTGCTGCAACATCTGCAACAGCTGCTCCATCATCTGCTCCTACTCCCACTGAGCTTTGGGAATTGTTTCAGCCTCTACTTCATAAACAAAGACAATATGCTGATCAACAACATGAAGTTCAAATTCAAAAGATAAGAAATTTGATGGAAGCTAGGTTCAAGGATACACAAGCAGATATCAAGGCAATTAAGGCCCATTTACTACAAACCACTGGCACTGCTCCTCCTTCAATCATATTTGTTGAAAATCCTCCTAATGATGCCAAAAAGGGGGAGAAAAAGAAGAAGGGATATGAAGATGGCCTATACATGAAACCAGATCCACTGTCAAAATTGGTTACAAAAATCCCTAGGCCAGATGGTTCCAAAAAGGTTGATGAGACTCAAAATGCTTTTACTGATTTAAAAGCAGACATGAAAGAGTCAATGGAAATAAAAGGGTCTAAAAGGTTTGAGCAGGAGAAGAAAGTCTTGATGGAAAGGGAAGAGCAGGGTACTTCTGAGCCTAAGGAAGAGCAGGTTATTCCTAAGCCAAAAAGAAGAAGGCCTACTAGAAAAGCAAGCCAACCCAAAACCACACCTTCCAACACCATCAAACAAACTCCCCAAATCCCCAAAAATTCCTCTCATCAAACCTCCAAACCAATAGATATTAAGACACCTGTTGTATCAACTGTTGTTGGTACTTCAGTGGTTTCAACAGATATTACCCCAACAACTGCCATCACTACCACATCAACACACACTCAATCCACTGATTTACCAAAAACAACCTCACCACCACAAAAGCCACCTGCCAAAAAGCAGAAGACCTCAGATGACACATCATCTGTTGTAATGACAACAGTGGTTGAAACACCAGTTGTTTCAACAGCTGTTAGTCAAACACCTACCATCTCAATCACCACCACTCAATCCACCAAAACACCACCAACCTCTCCTAAGCACAAAAGGAGAAGGGTAACCAACATTGTACTGGAAGATGACACTTCCCCAACTCCAACATCTACACAACCACTGACCCTTGTCACAATTCCAAATCCTGTTCCATTATCTTCAGCTCAAGTTCTCAATTCAAACACTTCTACTGTTCTAGTGGGATTACAATACCCATTGGATCTTCCAGCAGTCAGGGAGGAGATCAAATATTTTTACTCTGAAGATGACCCTGCAAAAAGGAATCTTCCTTCCATTCAAGGTTATCCTTTCCCTTAAAGCATAGAAGAGTATCTCAAGATAAAGGCCCAAGAAGCAGAAGATATATCTAAAAGAGATACAGAGGAAAAGTCTGACAAAAAGATTCAGAGATATCTGCAATACCTGCTCACCAAGGTCAGAACTTTAGAACAGTTCTCAAAAGATCTTTACCAAAAATTGTCGGAAAAGGATGATGAAAGTATGAGGTAAGACTACCTTGATTATATCATGGCATATAAGAAGTACATGGCAGAAAAGCATCAATACAAAGAATGGACTATCAGTGAATTACAAGAAGGGATAGCCAGAATTCAAAAGATGCTTAAAGAAAAGGTCAAACAAACTCCTCCAGTATGGGCCAAGTACAAGAAAAATGTACCTGATAGAACCCTGAAGCTTAAAAGAATGAAAGAAGAACTGATAGCAGCTGATTATGGATCAAGGAACCACGTTACAAGATGGTCAGAGGATAAAGTGTTAGCCACATACAAAAGTTTGGAAGAGTTAAGGAAAAGAGATCCCACTGCTCCTCAAAAGCCTGATTATCCAGAAGCAGTGGTTCCAGTCAGACAACCAAAGTTAACAATCAGAAGATCCACTGCTCCACCTGTTGCCATCCTTTATCAAAGAAGGAAAAAAAAGCAGATGGATGCAGCAACCAAAGAAGATAAGGATCAAGAAGAGCTTATCAAGAAGATGGTCCTTCAGACACTTTTGGCAGAAAAACAAGAATCAGCACAATCTCAAGACCCTGCCAAAGTTGTCATCACCAGGCCTCAATCTCCAAACTCATCAGTAATAAAAACACTCCCAAGAAACCCATTAGATTCAAAGATACTAATGTGGAAGTCTGATCAAAAGACCCACGTATTGACTTTGCTCAGATCTAATGGTGTGGTGAAGCAAATATCAAGGGAAACAGCACTTGGCCTGGGTGTTGAAGATATGCAAGATCTCCTTGAGCTTCCCCTGTGTAGGGATGAGGATGATGAGGACTCAATGAACTTTGAATTACAATTCAAAGGTCAAGTAAGGGAACTCTTGATGAGGCAATAAACATCCAGAATAATGAACAGTTTTGGCATCATCTGTTCCAGGGGGAGATTGTTGGTATTGAACCCTACAAAGGAATAGTTGATAAAGCCAAAACTAGATCAGATCAGAGGATCCAGAATAAGCAGTTGTTTGCATCAGTCTTTCCCTTTGAATGTGACCTAACATCTAATGCCCTCTAAGTATTATCATCCTACAAGAACTACTGATCCACATCAACTGCTGTTCACTCAAAGACTGCTGAAGACTAAACACTGATGAGTCAATCAGGTGCTGTAGTTCAAGCACTGCTGAAGACACAAAGCACTGCTGAGGCTAGGGGTGTGCATGGGTCGGTTTGGTTCGGTTTTAATATTAACCATAACCATAACCGCTAGTTCGGTTATGGATTTTTGGTAACCATAACCATAACCAAACTTCGGTTACGGTTAATCGGTTATGAAGACGGTTATGGTTCGGTTTTGGTTAATTTCGGTTAAGTAACCAAGCAAGGTTTGAAATAAATAGGGTTGTGCACAATTTCAACTTAGCTTGAGCCTATTTTATAAGATAACGGATACTAAACTTTTTGGTTAAACTACCGATTTAGGGTTCTTTTTAATAAGGTAATTCTCAAACAAAAATAATTATGGCCATAACACCTTAGTTCTTTATCAAAATAAATGGCATATACATCAAAATCATTTTGTTACTAACATACTTTTATCTTAGTAAAAACCCTCTATATGGTTTTGTAAAACACAAATCCATTATATAAAGTTAACATCACAAGTTCGGTTCGGTTTCGGTTATATCGGTTAACCAAATCGTCATAACCATAACCATAACCGATTGAGCGGTTATACAAAGTTTCATAACCATAACCATTGGTTATATTGGTTATCAGTTATTAGTGGTTCCGTTATGTCGGTTATGGTTCGGTTATCGGTTATGGTGGTTAATTTGCTCACCCCAAGCTGGGGCTAAAGCAGTGGAATGAAGAAGCAGCAGTTAGACTAGTATTTGTATTCATTTATTGTAATCAGTTGTTAGATAACAGTGTTTGTATTAGTCAGTGGTTAGAGGTTGTTAGGAGGTTAGATGTCACTTTCATGGTGACGTCAGCAAAGATGCCACAGTGGTCTGTTATGTACTATAAATAGAACAGTACCCTGTACTGTTCTATTAGCTCTCTTTTTCCACAAGTCATTCTGTACGAACAAACCATCTGTGAGCTCAGGCTAAGGGGGAGATTGTATGCATGCATGCATTGTTATTGAAGATTGTAATAAATATAATCATTCGATTTCATGTTAAACATGTTTGCTTAAAACAATTCTCTCTTTGATTGTGTTGAAAGTTTGTTCCATCTTATTTCAGCTGCACTTAATCTTATTTCATCTTCATTATATCCAAACAAGCACAATCTTATGAAACTCAGATCCTAACAGTTCCTGTAACTCGAATCCTAGCACGGTATTCAAGCAATGGTGATATATATGCGGATTAGACACCAAAAAATAAACATTCAAAAAATGGCTACAATTTAAGGAATGTGTTTAGTGACAGTATCAGATTCCTAATTGATGAAGAAAGGTCTAGTGGCAAGAAAAGCAGTTTCCTGCAGGTTGCAAGTGTTTTCGTTCGATGATTCCATTCTTGGGTGGTTGGTTTAGCCCCTTTTCCTGTAACGCGAATCCTAGCCTGGTATATCCCTTTTACTTTTCCACCATTGTGAACCTTACGCCTTTTTTACTCTCTGATCGAGGTTCTCGGCATTGAAAAATCTTCGTAAACTAAATCACAAGTGTATATGTTGACATTTAAGAGATATACAGTCAAGAAAATCAATAGCAATGGTGATATATATGCGGATTAGACACCAAAAAATAAACACTCAAATAATGGCTACAATTTAAGGAATGTGTTTAGTGACGGCATCGGATTCCTAGTTGATGGTGAAAGGTTTGGTGGCAAGAAAAGCTGCTTCCAGGAGGTTTTCAAGTGTTTTCGCTCGACGATTCAATTCTTGCGTGGTTGGTTTGGCCCTTGTTGCCCGGTATATCCCATTTTAGTTTTACACCATTGTGAAACTTACGACTTTTTTACTCTCTGATCGAGGTTCTCGGCATTGAAAAATCTTCGTAACCAAAATCACACGTGTATATGTTCACATTTAAGAGATATATAGACAAGAAAATCAAGAGCACTTGTGATATATATATATATATATATATGCGGATTAGACACCAAAAAAAACACTCAAAAAATGGCTAAAATTTAAGGAATGTGTTTAGTGACGGCATCAGATTCCTAATTAATGGAGAAAGGTCTGGTGGCAATAAAAGCTGCTTCCAGGAGGTTGTCAAGTGTTTTCGTTCAACGATTTCATTCTTGGGTGGTTGGTTTGGCCCTTGTTCCTGTAACTCGAATCCTAGCCCGGTATAACCCATTTTAGTTTTACACCATTGTGAACCTTGCGCCTATTTTACTCTCTGATCGAGGTTCTCAGCATTGAAAAATCTTCGTAATCTAAATCACACGTGTATATGTTGACATTTAGAAGATATACAGTCAAGAAAATCAAGCACAATGGTGATATATATGCGGATTAGAAACCCAAAAATGAACACTCAAAAAATGGCTACAATTTAAGGAATGTGTTTAGTGACGGCATCAGATTCCAAATTTATGGAGAAACGTCTGGTGGCAAGAAAAGCTGCTTCCAGGAGGTTGTCAAGTGTTTTCGCTCAACGATTCCATTCTTGGGTGGTTGGTTTGGCCCTTATTCCTGTAACTCGAATCCTAGACCGGTATATCCCATTTTAGTGTTGCACCATTATGAACCTTACTCCTTTTTTACTCTCTGATCGAGGTTCTCGGTATTGAAAAATTTTGTAAACTAAATCACACGTGTATATGTTGACATTTAAGATATATACAGTCAAGAAAATCAAGAGCAATGGTGATATATATGCGGATTAGACACCAAAAAATAAACACTCAAATAAAGGCTACAATTTAAGGAATGTGTTTAGTGACGGCATCAGATTCCTAATTGCTGGTGAAAGGTTTGGTGGCAAGAAAAGCTGCTTCCAGGAGGTTGTCAAGTGTTCTCGCTCGACGATTCCATTCTTGGGTGGTTCGTTTGGCCCTTGTTCCTGTAACTCAAATCCTAGCCCGGTATATCCCATTTTAGTTTTAAACCTTTGTGAACCTTACGCCATTTTTACTCTCTGATCGAGGTTCTCGGCATTGAAAAATCTTCGTAAACTAAATCACACGTGTAATTTTTGACATTTAAAATATATACAGTCAAGAAAATCAAGCGTAATGGTGATATATATGCGGATTAGAAACCAAAAAAGGAACACTCAAAAAATGGCTACAATTTAAGGAATGTGTTTAGTGACGGCATCAGATTCCTAATTGATGGAGAAAGGTCTGGTGTCAAGAAAAGCTGCTTCGAGGAGGTTGTCAAGTGTTTTCGCTCGACGATTCAATTCTTGGGTGGTTGGTTTGGCCCTTGTTCCTGAAACTCGAATCCTAGCCCGGTATATCCCATTTTAGTTTTACACCATTGTGAACCTTACGCCTTTTTTACTCTCTGATCGAGGTTCTCGGCATTGAAAAATCTTCGTAAACTAAATCACACGTGTATATGTTGACATTTAAAAGTTATACAGTCAGGAAAATCAACCGCAAAGGTGATATATATGCGGATTAGAAACCAAAAAATGAACACTCAAAAAATGGCTACAATTTAAGGAATGTGTTTAGTGACGGCATCAGATTCCAAATTGATGGAGAAAGGTCGGGTGGCAAGAAAAGCTGCTTCCAAGAGGTTGTCAAGTGTTTTCGCTCAACGATTCCATTCTTGGGTGGTTGGTTTGGCCCTTGTTCCTGTAACTCGAATCCTAGCCCGGTATATCCCATTTTAGTGTTGCACCATTGTGAACCTTACGCCTTTTTTACTCTCTGATCGAGGTTCTCGGCATTGAAAAATCTTCGTAAACTAAATCACACGTGCATATGTTGACATTTAAGAGATATACAGTCAAGAAAATCAAGAGCAATGGTGATATATATGCGGATTAGACACCAAAAAATAAACACTCAAAAAATGGCTACAATTTAAGGAATGTGTTTAGTGACGGCATCAGATTCCTAATTGATGGAGAAAGGTCTGGAGGCAAGAAAAGCTGCTTCCAGGAGGTTGTCAAGTGTTTTCACTCAACGATTCCATTCTTGGGTGGTTGGTTTGGCCCTTGTTCCTGTAACTTGAATCCTAGCGCGGTATATCCTGTTAGGAAACTTTATTAGTAAGTATTGAAGAAACACTTATTCAGCCTGATCTAAAGAAGAAGATAAAGTCCTGAAGATCAAACCTCAAGAAGAAACAAGATAGGACGATTGAAAAGAACAACACATCTTCTTCAAAGTATCAGAAGCTGATCAAGAACAAGAAAGATTATCAGAAAAGGCCATTCTGATGGATCTGATGATATTTCTGATGTAATATCATCAGTTTCTAGCAAATCTGATCATCAGACTTTCTGATGATTTGTTCACCAGAATTTCTGATGAAGTGGTTATCAGAAATTCTGTTAAACCCCACTCGTCTTAATGAGTTCTACCCTGCCACAATAACTGAAGCAACTTGACATTATTGGATCTCATGATGACTAAGGCAATTAGATTCAATAAATATGTTAAGAAGCTACTTTTTGCAGGACATATACATGAATAAACAAATGTTTATTCATGCCCCTAGGCTTTCTATAAATAGAAAGCTCATCAAGCAAAGGACGATGAGTTAAGCCAAACATTCAATACATACAACAAAACTCCATTGTTCTTTCACATCAGAATTATACAAGTATTCGTTTGTAATAGATAATAACCTCACAATCACCTTGTAAACCATTTTGTTTCAAAGTGATATAAACTTGAAAATTCTATAGGTCTTGTTTCTTGAAAGTCTGATTTCTATTTTCGCACACTATTTTCATATTTGTTGAAATCACTTGCCATATTACGTGAAAAGAAGTTTTTAAGTCCAACTGGGACTAACAATTGGTATCAGAGCAGATTGAATAAATCATTTTCAAACGATCAATTGCTCATCTCTTTTTCTCTAAATATGGCAAACTTTCAAACATGGAATAATGCTTTCAACATTGGTTCTATGTCTAAACCTCCGACCTTGGTCAGAGAGGAATACCCACAATGGAAAATCAGGATGGTCAACTTCCTTAATGGACATGACCAAACTCTGTTTCAATCCATTGTAAGGGGTCCATATGTACCAACGACTGAAATACCAGCTATTTCACCAACTGATTAATCACCAGGAGTCCCTGCCTCCTTGGCTCCTAAAAGTGAAAGTCTTTGGAGCCAAGAAGACAAGGACCTGATGGCTGCAGATGAAAGGGCAAACTCACTTTTAATAATGGCTCTTCCTAATGACATATTCTCTCAAGTTGATGCATGTGCATCAGCTAAAGAGATATGGGATCAGTTAGAAAATCTTTGTGAAGGAGGGGAAAGGATGAAGGGGAACAAAAGAATAAACTATGTTTCCTCCTATAAGAGGTTTAAGAGTTTACAAAATGAAAAACTTTATGAAACTTATCATAGATTTGCTAAACTTTTGAATGAGCTAAAGAAATTTGGGATTACAAAATCAAATGATGAAAGAAACATAAAATTTCTAGATGCTTTGCCTAGAGAATGGAGAATTCTAACCATGGCTTTGTCCTCAACCTTAGAACTAGGTAATATGAGTCTTCATGATTTATATAGCATTCTGGTCCCCAGAGAAGAAGAGATATTTGAAGAATCAATTCAGAGAGGGGGATCTTTAGCTTTAATCTCAAACTCACAAAGAATACCCATCAATGATCCACAAACCTCAAACAGTCAAAATATTGAAAATTCTGATACATCATCAGATTTTTCAGCTTTTGCTAAAGCAATTGCACTGCTCACCAAAACCTTTGAGCAGAGGTTAAGGGGAGGTGGCCAAAGATACAAGAAAAGTGATAAAGGGAGGATGGAAGGAAGATCTAGGGATGAAGGAAGATCAAAGGATAAGGGAAAAGTAGAAGTTGTGTGTTACAAATGTAAACAAAAGGGTCACTATGCATCAGAGTGCAAAACCAAGAAACTGAAGGATGTTGCATACTATGAGAAGAAGCTGGAAGAAGCAAAGAAGCAACAACAAGTCAGTTTGATAGCAGGGACAGATACATGGCAGTCAGATGACTCTTCTGATGAAGAAGAAGAAGAGATGGCTAATTTCTGCCTCATGGCACTTTCTGATGAACTACCTGAAACATCAGAACATAAGGTAAATTTAGATAATCTTGACCTTGAACACAAATTAAACAAACTCATGTCAGATTTTCTAGGTCTGCAAGATAAACAGAAATCAGATTGTAAAAAATCTGATGAGTTGCAAAGAACCCTGAATAAAGTTATACTTGAAAACCAGTTACTGATAAAAAGAAAGCTTAGATCACAGAGCAAAAATTGAATTTTATGAAAAAGAAAGAAAAGATCTATACAAGAAAATTCATGATAAAGAAATAAATGTAAAGGGTTTTCAACAAGCAAAGGAATTCATTAACTTTATTGAAACTACAACAAAGAACAGAGGTGAGGGTTTAGGGTATGTAAAAACAAATGAAATTAAACCCACCACCATTCTGAAAGCAACACATCAGATTTCTAATAAATTCACATCAGAATCTGATTCAGAATCATCCAGATCAATAAGTTCTGAGAACTCTTTTAATATCACAAAACTCAACTTAAAAGCAACAAGGAGTAAATCCAAACAAAAGTGTTTAAAAACTCCAGAAGTGATTCACTCAAAATTTCAAAATTATCCAACAGTTCCATCACAAGTAGAGAAATCAGAAAATTTTGATAAAGAAACTTGTATGTATGTTGACATTCTGAAGCTGGTTCAACACCATCTCCAAACAAAACTTGAAAAATCTGTTCATGGCTCAGCATGCAACAGATACTCTGATGAAAGTTCATCAAAAGAACATAATCTGATTAAAACTTCATTAGAAAAAAGTACCCAAGCAAGTCTGGGTACCAAAAACCCTCTAACTTTACCATTTCAGGACCATCATGTGCAGTAGATCTGGTACTGCGATTCTGGAAGCTCCAAGCACATGATTGGGGACAGGAGCTTACTCTGTAATTTTGTTTCAAAACTTGGTAAAATGGTTAATTTTGGGAATGGAGTAAAAGGGAGGATTTTGGGGTATGGATGTTTGACCATCGAAAAAGTAACCTAAGTCGAAGGCTTAAAGTACAATCTGCTGAGTTGTGGTCAATTCTGTGACAAAGGTTTTCAGGTAACCTTTTTACCAGAAAAATGTTTGCTAATTTGTATGGATGATAACAAGATCTATTTAAGTGAAAAATGAACATCCAAAATTATGTTTATTTTCAAAAATTAACAAAGGTAGTAGTTGGTTGTGGCACAAAAGGTTAACCCACTTAAACTTTAAAAATTTAAGCAAATTAGCAAGCAAAGGACTGGTAAAAGGATTACCTTTCATATTCTCAAAGAAGGATAAAATTTGTGAAGCTTGTGAAATGGGTAAATCTAAAAGAAGCTCACACAAAACAATTTTTGAATCTTTAATAACACAATATTAAGAACTTTTGCATATGGATCTTTGTGGACCCATAAGCACTGAAAGCTTTTCTGGAAAGAAGTACATACTTGTCATTGTAGATGATTTTTCTAGATACACATGGGTAGAGTTTTTAAGAAAGAAAAGTGAAACTTCTGATCTGATCATAAATTTTATCAGAAAAATTGAAAATCTGTTAATATTAACAGTCAGAAGGATCATAACAGATAATGGAACAGAATTTAAGAACTCAAAAGTTGAGAGATTCCTTGTAAGCAAAGGAATCTCTCATGGTTTTTCTGCTCTAAGATCACCTCAACAGAATGGAGTGGTAGAAAGTAGGAACAGAACCTTAGTGGAAGCAGCCAGAACAATGCTTGCTCATGCAAAACTGCCCACTCATTTTTGGGCAGAGGCAATAGCAAATGCTTGTTTTACCCAGAATAGGTCCATAATCAACAAAAGCCATAATAAAACACCCTACAACATTATAAATGGAAGAATTCTAAGTGTAAAATTTTTGCACACATTTAGTTGTAGATGTTTTCTTTCAGTGATTTTGAAAGTCTTGAGAAATTTGAAAGAAAAGCAGAAAAGGGTATTTTTCTTGGTTATTCAATGTCCTCAAAAGCATATAGAATTTTTATTCTAAACACAAGGACAATCAGAGAAAGTTTATATGTATCTTTTGATGATTCATTAGAAACAGAAGTTTCTGATGAATATATGAAGGAAATAAACCTTTATGATAAACAAGAAAAACTTGAACATCTTTTTGAAATAGTAACAGAAGAATTCCTAGGACATGATCAATTTCTCACAAATAAATAAATAGAAAATTCATGTGCTAACCCTGCAGAACAAATGGAAAATGTATTAGAAACCGTGAATCAGAACAATGAAAATACATCTGACAATCAACATTCTGATACATTCCATACAAATGAGGAAAATGTTCAGGGGGAAACTTCAAATCCATCAGAACCAACAACTTTTCACAACAAGTTGAGATGGATAAAAGGACATGTTCATTCTGACATCATTGGTAATCCAGAATATGGTGTAAGAACAAGATCTGCAACAGCACATGAGTGTGCTTTTGCTGGGTTCTTAAGCAAGATAGAACCCAAGTCTGTCAAAAAAGCTCTTAATGATTCAGACTGGATTCAAGCAATGCAAGAAGAGCTTGATCAGTTTGAAAAGAGTAAGGTATGGGATCTGGTGCCAAAACGAAATGACAAATCTATCATAGGCTCAAAATGGGTATTTAGAAACAAATCAGATGAGAATGGCATAATAACCAGGAATAAGGCAAGGTTAGTGGTCAAAGGTTATTGTCAACAAGAAGGTATTGACTACGATGAAACCTTTGCACCAGTGGCCAGATTAGAAGCAGTAAGAATCTTTCTTGCTTATGCTGCATCCAAAGACTTCAAAGTATATCAAATGGATGTGAAATCTGCTTTCCTGAATGGTAAGATTGAGGAAGAAGTTTATGTGCATCAACCTGAAGGCTTTGTTGATCCTAATTCAAAACCATATTTACAAATTAAATAAAGCCTTGTATGGGTTGAAGCAAGCTCCTAGAGCAAGGTATGAAACACTTTCAAACTTCTTACTCAATTCTGGCTTCGCAAAAGGTACTATTGATACAACTCTTTTTCTTAAAATACACAAGGGTCAGACTTTGTTAGTCCAAATTTATGTTGATGACATTATATTTGGATCAACAAATGAAAAGTTTTGCAAAAAGTTTCAAAAATTGATGACCAACCACTTTGAGATGAGCATGATGGGTGAGTTAACTTTTTTCTTAGGTTTACAAGTCAAACAAAGAAATGATGGAATATTGCTGAGTCAATCAAAGTATGTAAAAACAATTTTGAACAAATACTCACTTGAAAAATTGCTCAATTTCAAAAACTCCCATGGAAACAAGGAACAAACTTGATTCTGATAAAGAAGGAACATGTGTGGATATTAAAACCTATAGGGGTGATAGGATCATTGTTATACTTAACTGCAAGAAGACCAGATATTATGTTTGCTACATGTTTTCTGGCAAGATACCAATGCAATCCTAAAGAATCTCACCTAAAAGCAGTCAAAAGGGTTTTTAAATATCTAAAGGGCACATCAGAACTTGGTCTCTAGTATCCTAAAGATACAAATCTTGAATTATTTCACAGATGTAGATTATGCAGGATGCAAGATTGACAGAAAGAGCACATCTGGTGCATGTCAAATCTTGGGAGATAAGTTGGTATGTTGGGCAAGTAAGAAACAAAACTATGTTGCAACATCAACAGCTGAATCTGAATATGTAGCAGCAGCAAGTTGCTGTTCACAAGTGCTATGGATGCAAACTCAGCAGAAGGATTATGGAGTAAATCTGACAAAGATACCCATTCTATGTGACTCAAAGAGTGCAATTGCAATTACAGAAAATCCAGTTCATCACTCTAGAACCAAGCACATAGATGTCAGATATCACTTCATAAAGGATCATGTTAAAAAGGTAACATAGAAATGTACTTTATTCCAACAGAAAACCAAATTGCTGACATTTTTACAAAACCTCTTGATGAAAAGAGACACAACTTTCTAATCAGCAAACTTGGCATGGTTAATATAAAAGATGAAGATGTTTCAGAAAACAATAAGTCACAAACTGAAAACCAAACTGATGATAATCAAGGTGCAAACATAAATTCAGATGATCAAAGAATGAAACAACAGATTTCTAATAAAGAAATCTATCAATCTGATAAAATATCCAAAAATCTGATAAATTATCAATAATCTGATAATTTATCAGAAAAACTATTGAACCATCAGAAAATCTGATGAATTATCAGAAATTCTGATAAAACATCAGAAAATTTGTTAAAACAATAGAAACACCTCTGATTATCAGACAAATTCATGAACTTCACCATCTTTATTCATATCTCATATTTGTATAAACACATAACTGTAGATAATCTGTTTTTGAATTTGTTTTCTGTTTAAATTAAAAAAAAATCAAAAAGGGGGAAAGTAACTTTCATTAAGATAAATTCAAAGCCACCATAGGGAAAATCAACAGTCACAGGTAAAAGTTTTGCAGAAAATTGAATTCTCTTCTACTTCCAATGCATGCAACGTCATCCTTCATAAGAGAATAGAGAGACACGGGGGCATAAAAGTGATTAGGGGCTATAAAAGTAGCCGCCTAGTTATAATGGGGGCTTAAAACTCTGCCATATATCCTCTAAACCAGATATCGTCTTAAATGAAGAGAAAGAAAAGGAAAAAGAAAATCTTGAGTTCTTAATACTATTTATGGCATAACTATCACTTTCATCTATAAATATTAACAACTCTTGAAGACTTTCTTCATCACAACAACAACATCCACTTCAAAACATTCTCAGAATATTTCACTTTCAAAAACCTCAAATGGCAAAAGAAATGAAAACCGAGCACTTTCCTCTCATTCTTCACAAATAACACAACTTTAAACTAAGGTCAAAACTAGAAGGTCCTGCATGGGTGGATTGCCAGTTTGTGTACAACATGTTAAAGCAGAGTCCTTTGGGCCATGCGATATCAACACATGTCACAATCTACCCTGAACTCCTTCAAGAGTTTTGGTGGAATGCAGAAACCGTCTACAGTGGCACCAGCATGTGGATACAAAGCAAGGTGATGGGCTTTACAATCATTCTAAGGAAGGAAACTCTCAGGGATGCCCTCCAGCTGGCTGATGATCCAGACACCACCTTCTTCCCAAGGGAAATGCTGGAAGAAACTCTGAAGGATATGGGTTATCGCACACCCAACGTTTCGAGGCAGATCAGCAAGTCTGGTTTCATTCAACCATTCCAGTACTTGGTGACACAGCTCAGTGTCTGCTTCTCAAAGAAGATTGGACACTTCAATGAGCTGTCTTACAGGATGATGGAGGTGGTACATGCAGTTGTACAAGAGAAACCGTACAACTTTTCCAAGTTTCTCATGAGAGACTTGGAATCAAACATGCACACTCATCAACCTTTTCTGATCTTCCCTCGCTTTGTGACCAAGGTGATAACAAGTCAGCTGGACTTCGGAGGAGTAAGAAGCTGGTACCTAAGGGCCAGGTGGTTTTACAAGAAAACTTGAATGTTCCCTCCCTTTTTCCATCACCTAATCACAATGGACATAGAACCTACTTATGGTTGTATGTTAAGAGTATCTATAATGAATAGGTTTTTTTTGTTGTTGCTGTAAAAAAAAATTGTTTTAAAAAGTATATATTTGCTTTATGTTTTCTCAAAAACATCACAATAGATCTAGGGGAAGTAAAATAGCATATCTGATAAAATCAAGAAAAATCTGATGAAGTTCAAAGAAATCTGATGGATCTGATGAAACATCAGAAAATCTGATGATTCATCCGAAAATCTGATAAATCATCAGAAAATCGGTTAAAACATCATAAAATTTTAAAATAACCAGAAAATCTGATAAATCATCCGAAAATCTGTTAAAACATTAGAAAAGTTTTAAAATAACTAGAAAGACTAATAAATCAATAGAAAAATGTGAAGAAATATCAGTTAACATTGCTTAAAACCAGATTCAAAGAAACTTGTGACAAAGTAGAAAAAGATTCATAAAAGTTTCTGTCAAGAATTAAAAAAAAAATTGGATTAGACAATCTTAAAAGGAACGAAACAATAATGTTGTGAATTTTTTCACAACAAATACTCCTTGAAGATCAAGAGCTAAGATTTGAAGTTCAGAAATGCTATGTAAGTAATATCTTCAAAACCTTACTTATTCCCTCTCATCTCAAAAAAAAATATATGATTCAATCTCTAAATTTGAATCCAATGAATTCTGATGAAGTATAGAGAAAAGCCAACACTCAAAAGTTTTATTCAAGGATTTTCTGATACACATCACAAAAAAACACAAGTTGGGAACAAAGTCAGTTTCAAAAAGGATTTTTATTGGACCTTTTTACAATAAAAGGGTCCCACAGGAAGAAAAGGTGCAAATAGGATGCTTGTGTTTATCTTTTAAATCCTTGAAATCTCTGATTTTTAAATAAAAGATTTGTATCAAAATTTTAGGAGATATACCAAGGGTTTTAAAACCGGATGTTTCCTCAACGGATTAAAACATCATTAAGGTGTAATAAACCACCTTAAATACAAACAACCCACGAAAAACACTCAAAGATCTCTGTCTCAAAACACTACAAATACATCTTTCGAAGCAAAAACTCAATTCACCATGGCTGCAATCAACATGCCACCGGTTGAACACTATGTTCAAATCATCACAGAAGCAGAATTCCTACCCTTGAAAAGCAACAATGAAGCTTTGAACACCAACATAGAAGAATACGACACGAAGTGCCAAATTTTGATCGAATTTCTGACAAGGTGCCCTATTGCTCAAGCTCTAACAAAGACCAGAGATATACCTGAAAAGCTTATTCAACAAGTGGTAAAGACACTCAAACTCTCAAATCCAACCGAGCTTACAGCACACGTGTGGGGAGATATCTTCATTACTATCACACCGGAGAAGATAAGGGAATGTCTGGAGTTACCCATAAGCCAAAATTATGATGAAGCACCAGAAAAGGAAGATATGTTTGCACAGCTTGATGATGTGATAGGATACAAGGTAAAGATCTCAAAGATTGGTGAATTTAAAAGAAACCAGCTACCTGCCTTCTGGCAAGTGCTAATGGAGATTCTAAACAAGTGCTTATCATCAAAAATTGGGGGAACAGATCAGATAAATAGGAATGTTCTAACAGTTATGTTCAGCCTCATCACAGGGATGAACATTGATTTTGGAGCAGAAATATTTACTCTGATCAGAAGATCAATTTTGACCAACACTGGAAGGATAGATTCACATCTACCTTTTCCCAGATTTTTGTCAATTATGATTTCTGATGCATTCTTTGAAAGGAATATGGAAATTCCTGCATCAGAAAATATATGGAGTACTGAGATAATGAGACCATGGTTTGTTGTGGGTTCCTGGAAATCAGATTTTGATGTGCCTGCTCTATCAGAAAGTGTGATGAATTTGATCCCAGAGGATTTACCTTACGGAGCAGAATATCTAAATATGTTGAACAAGAAACCAGAGAATAAAGAAGTTCATGACAGTGTGTCCCCAATGGAGCATGATGCCCAAGAATCAAGTACACCATAAACATAGCAGGAGACTCAGTCAGAACCTCAACAAGGTGATGAAGATGTACACATGAGTCCTGTGGCAGAAGAGCATCATGCAGAAATCTCACATATGGGAGAAACAGGTGCCCAACACTCTAAATTTAATATTGTTCAAGATTCTTATAATGATTCTGATGAATCAATTCATGGAGAATATATTATTGAACATAGAAGTACTGTTTCTGAAAAACAAGTTGTGAGTGAATCCAAAGAGCCATTCTTTGAATCAAAAAATGAGGAGGAGAATGAGGTGGCAACAGGTGGAGATCAGTTTACTGATCAAGGAAACCTGGATGATAAAAACAAGATTCTCTCAACAACTCATGGAGAATCTGAAAAGGTTCAAGGATATGAGGAAAACCCGGATTTGAATAAGTTTTAATATTCTGGTTAGGGTATAGAGAATTTGGAATATTTCCAACCTTCTAACCTTAAAACAGCAGCAAGTGTGTCCTCTGCTTATGTTAGAGGTGGAACATCTGTTGTTCCTCCTGTCTCCCAACAACATCAAACTATGTCAACAGAACAACTTCACAAGGAGCTTGATGACATCACAGTTGTCTGTACTGGAAAGACAACAACAGAAGAAAAACTTGATTTGATACTGGAAGAGATCAGAAACCAAAGATCTGACATTAAAGCTTTATCAGAAACTGTTGAAACTGTGAAGAAACAAACAGAAGATAACACTGCAGCTGTCAGCAAACAACAGCAGTCATCAGAAAGCAAAGAAAAGTCATCAAAATTTGAGAAAGCTCTCAAAGAACTTCAAGAAATCAAGACAAAGATGGCAGAAGTTGAAAGTGTAAGGGAAAGCTCAAGTGCTGGAAGGATTCTTGAAGAAATTCAAGTCCTAAGAGCTAACAGCAGTAGCATGGCTGAGGCTCTTGAAAAGTTGATGATGGAATGGTCTACACAGAAGAATCAAGACAGACTGGAGCTTTAGAAAATGCAGAAATAAGAAGAAAAAAATGCTCAAACTCTTACTAATGTTCAATGGTTAGTACAGAGGTTATAGTATATTGTTGCCAAACTAGGAAATGTTGATTTGCATGATCTGTAAACTCCAATTCCACAAGATGAACCAACAAGAGGACCAGAAATTTCTAAACAACAGTCCAAACAACCAGAAATTTCTCAACAATTCAAATAACCAGAAGTCTCTCAACAAGAACCACCCAGACAACCAGAAATATCAGCACCACAAAAATAGAAACAACCCATGGGTCCTCCTCCAAATGTACCAAAACTACTCATGGGTCCTCCAACAAGTATACCAAAACCAGTCAGATTAAAGGTTCCAAAACAAGAAGCAATTCCAGTTGAGTCATCTTCCATAGCTCTCACAAATGAAACAGAATTCAGCAAACAATTTCATGAAACAGAGAAAAGAAAAAGGGAAGATGAAGTGACATCCTCAAAAAGACCAAGGATAGTGATCAGAGAAGGACTAGATGGAAAGCTAAAAGAATTCACACTCCTAACAGCTGATCTACATACAATAATGTACCATGAAGAACACTTGAAGCACTACTACTGGAATAATAAGGAAGATAAACAGGAAAGGCCACTCCCTTCAGTAAGCTCAAGAATCATTGAACTCATAAATGAGAGAAGTTGGAAACTCTTGCACAATCCTGTTACAAATCCAGTGGTTGCTATTGAGAAGATTAGCAATGTGAGTATTCAAGGAAGGGTCATGGGTACTTATCGACAGAACAAATATACTTTGGTCAGGGAAGATGGAACTCCAACAACTGTTACTGATGGAGATCTGGCTGATGATATTCACCCACTGAGCTTAATAAAATTGAAACAACTCATAGATAAAGAAAAGGGCAACATAGTACAGATCAGAAGAGCCCTTGAAAGCATAAAAAATGCAGGAATGAAGATATATGAAAGAGCTGCACTGGCAGACATTGACTTGTGCATCAATTTTGAGTATAGCGAAAATGTACTAACACCTCCTCCTAACAACACCATTCCAGCTGAAATTCCATCCTCTAAAGCAAGAACTGGAGCTATCTTCGAAAAACCAGAAATGTTAGTGGTTTTCAAAGAAGCTAATGATGAGAAAGCTCTGTTCAGAATCTATGAAATAAACAGGTATTCAAACCAGACTCTGAACTATATTAAGAACTGCATGAATGAGAAACAAGAGCAGCTCAAAAAGAAAGGGAAGAATAATGAACAACTGAGGAAGGCAGTTGAAGATATCATTGAAGGGTGGAAGGAAGCAAGAGGTTGGTACAAGGATCTTTACAAAGCAACTAACAAGATGATTGATTACAAGAAAAGGTTGAAGCCAGGAGACAAGTTCAAAAGTGGGCTAAAGATCAATTGATAATTTTATGAACTTATATTCTGTTTGGAAAACAATATTTTTCTGTTTGTTTAGAACTTGTTTGATTTTTCTGAATTTGGTTGTTTAAATTCTGTTTTTAAGGTTTAGTTGAAATTTGTTTTTGTTTGATATAGATAGTTATTTTTCTTACAATACTTAGGGGGAAACTGTTAGGAAACTTTATTTGTAAGTATTGAAGAAACACTTATTCAGCCTGATCTAAAGAAGAAGATAAAGTCCTGAAGATCAAACAACAAGAAGAAACAAGATAGGACGATTAAAAAGAACAACACATCTTCTTCAAAGTATCCGAAGCTGATCAAGAACAAGAGAAGATTATCAGAAAAGGCCATTCTGATGGCACTGATCATTAGTTTCTAGCAAATCTGATCATCAGACTTTCTGATGATTTGTTCACCAGAATTTCTGATGAAGTGGTTAACAGAAATTCTGATAAACCCCACTTGTCTAAATGAGTTCTACCCTGCCACAATAACCGAAGCAACTTGACATTATTAGATCTCATGATGACTAAGGCAACTTGATAATTGGATTCAATGAATATGTTAAGACGCTACTTTTTTCAGGACATATACATGAATAAACAAATGTTTATTCATGCCCCTGGTCTTTCTATAAATAGAAAGCTCATCAAGCAAAGGACAATGAGTTAAGCCAAGCATTCAATACATACAACAAAATTCCATTGTCCTTTCACCTCAGAATTATACGAGTATTCGTTTGTAATAGATAATAACCTCACAATCACCTTGTAAACATTTTTGTTTCAAAGTGATATAAACTTGAAAATTCTGTAGGTCTTGTTTCTTGAAAGTCTGATTTCTATTTCCGCACACTATTTTCATATTACGTGAAAAGAAGTTTTAAGTCAAACTGAGACTAACATATCCCATTTTAGTTTTACACCATTGTGAACCTTACGCCTTTTTTACTCCCTAATCAAGGTTCTCGGCATTGAAAAATCTTCGTAAACTAAATCACACGTGTATATATTGAAATTTAATAGAAATACAGTCAAGAAAATCAAGTGCAATGGTGATATATATGCGGATTAGACACCAAAAAATAAACACTCAAAAAATGGCTACAATTTATCGAATGTGTTTAGTGACGGCATCAGATTCCTAATTGATGGAGAACGGTCTGGTGGCAAGAAAAGCTGCTTCCAGGAGGTTGTCAAGTGTTTTCGCTCGATGATTCCATTCTTGGGTGGTTGGTTTGGCCCTTGTTCCTGTAACTCGAATACTAGCCCACTATATCCCATTTTAGTTTTACACCATTGTGAACCTTACGCCTTTTTTACTCTCTGATCGAGGTTCTCGGCATTGAAAAATCTTCGTAAACTAAATCACACGTTTATATGTTGATATTTAAGAGATATACAGTCAAGAAAATCAAGAGCAATGGTGCTATATATGCGGATTAGACACCAAAAAATAAACACTCAAAAAATGGCTACAATTTAAGGAATGTGATTAGTGACGGCATCAGATTCCTAATTGATGGAGAAAGGTCTGGTGGCAAGAAAAACTGCTTCCAGAAGGTTGTCAAGTGTTTTCGCTTAACGATTCCATTCTTAGGTGGATGGTTTGGCCCTTGTTCCTGTAACTCGAATCCTAGCCCGGTATATCCCATTTTAGTTTTGCACCATTGTGAACCTTACGCTTTTTTACTCCCTGATCGAGGTTTTCGACATTGAAAAATCTTCGAAAACTAAATCACACGTGTATATGTTGACATTTAAGAGATATACAGTCAAGAAAATGAAGAGAAATGGTGATATATATGCGGATTAGACACCAAAAAAATAAACACTAAAAAAAGGCTACAATTTAAGGAATGTGTTTAGTGACGACATCAGATTCCTAATTGATGGAGAAAGGTCTGGTGGCAAGAAAAGCTGCTTCCAGGAGGTTGTCAAGTGTTTTCGCTCGACGATTCCATTCTTGGGTGGTTGGTTTGGCCCTAGTTCCTGTAACTCGAATCCTAGCCCGGTATATCCCATTTTAGTTTTACACCATTGTGAACCTTACGCCTTTTTTACTCTCTGATCGACATTCTCAACATTGAAAAATCTTCGTAAACAAAATCTCACGTGTATATGTTGACATTTAAGAGATATACAGTCAAGAAAATCAAGAGCAATGGTGATATATATGCGGATTAGACACCAAAAAATAAACACTCAAAAAATGGCTACAATTTAAGGAATGTGTTTAGTGACGGCATCAGATTCCTAATTGATGGAGAAAGGTCTGGTGGCAAGAAAAGATGCTTCCAGGAGGTTGTCAAGTGTTTTCGCTAAACGATTCCATTCTTGGGTGGTTGGATTGGCCCGTGTTCCTGTAAATCTAATCCTAGCCCGGTATATCCCATTTTAGTTTTACACCATTTTGAACCTTACGCCTTTTTTTCTCCTAGATCGAGGTTCTCGGCATTGAAATATCTTCGTAAAGTAAATCACACATGTATATGTTGACATTTAAGAGATATACAGTCAAGAAAATCATGAGCAATGGTGATATATATGCGGATTAGACACCAAAAAATAAACACTGAAAAAATGGCTACAATTTATGGAATGTGTTTAGTGACGACATCAGATTCCTAATTGATGGAGAAAGGTCTGGTGGCAAGAAAAGCTGCTTCCAGGAGGTTGTCAAGTGTTTTCGCTCGACGATTCCATTCTTGGGTGGTTGGTTTGGCCCTAGTTCCTGTAACTCGAATCCTAGCCCGGTATATCCCATTTTAGTTTTACACCATTGTGAACCTTACGCCTTTTTTACTCTCTGATCGACATTCTCAACATTGAAAAATCTTCGTAAACAAAATCTCACGTGTATATGTTGACATTTAAGAGATATACAGTCAAGAAAATCAAGAGCAATGGTGATATATATGCGGATTAGACACCAAAAAATAAACACTCAAAAAATGGCTACAATTTAAGGAATGTGTTTAGTGACGGCATCAGATTCCTAATTGATGGAGAAAGGTCTGGTGGCAAGAAAAGATGCTTCCAGGAGGTTGTCAAGTGTTTTCGCTAAACGATTCCATTCTTGGGTGGTTGGATTGGCCCGTGTTCCTGTAAATCTAATCCTAGCCCGGTATATCCCATTTTAGGTTTACACCATTTTGAACCTTACGCCTTTTTTTCTCCTAGATCGAGGTTCTCGGCATTGAAATATCTTCGTAAAGTAAATCACACATGTATATGTTGACATTTAAGAGATATACAGTCAAGAAAATCATGAGCAATGGTGATATATATGCGTATTAGACACCAAAAAATAAACACTGAAAAAATGGCTACAATTTATGGAATGTGTTTAGCGACGACATCAGATTCCTAATTGATGGAGAAAGGTCTGGTGGCAAGAAAATCTGCTTCAAGGAGGTTTTCAACTGTTTTCGCCTGATGATTTCATTCTTGGGTGGTTGGTTTGTCCCTTGTTCCTGTAACTCGAATCCTAGCCCGATATATCCCATTTTAGTTTTACACCATTGTGAACCTTACGCCTTTTTTGCTCCCTGGTTGAGGTTCTCCGCATTGAAAAATTTTCGTAAACTAAATCACACATGTATATGGGGACATTTAAGAGATATACAGTCAAGAAAATTAAGAGCAATGGTGATATATATGAGAATTAGACAGCAAAAAATAAACTCTCAAAAAATGGCTACAATTTAAGGAATGTGATTAGTGACGGCATCAGATTCCTAATTGATGGAGAAAGGTCTGGTGGCAAGAAAACCAGCTTCCAGAAGGTTGTCAAGTGTTTTCGCTTGACGATTCCATTCTTAGGTGGTTGGTTTGGCCCTTGTTCCTGTAACTCGAATCCTAGCCCGGTATATCCCATTTTAGTTTTGCACCATTGTGAACCTTACGCTTTTTTACTCCCTGATCGAGGTTTTCGACATTGAAAAATCTTCGTAAATTAAATCACACGTGTATATGTTGACATTTAAGAGATATACAGTCAAGAAAATGAAGAGAAATGGTGATTTATATGCGGATTAGACACCAAAAAAATAAACACTAAAAAATGGCTACAATTTAAGGAATGTGTTTAGTGACGACATCAGATTCCTAATTGATGGAGAAAGGTCTGGTGGCAAGAAAAGCTGCTTCCAGGAGGTTGTCAAGTGTTTTCGCTCGTCGATTCCATTCTTGGGTGGTTGGTTTGGCCCTAGTTCCTGTAACTCGAATCCTAGCCCGGTATATCCCATTTTAGTTTTACACCATTGTGAACCTTACGTCTTTTTTACTCTCTGATCCAGGTAATCAACATTGAAAAATCTTCGTAAACAAAATCTCACGTGTATATGTTGACATTTAAAAGATATACATTGAAGAAAATCAAGAGCAATGGTGATATATATGCGGATTAGACACCAAAAAATAAACACTCGAAAAATTGCTACAATTTAAGGAATATGTTTAGTGACGGCATCAGATTTCTAATTGATGGAGAAAGGTGTGGGGACAAGAAAATCTGCTTCCAGGAGGTTGTCAAGTGTTTTCGCTCGATGATTCCATTCTTGGGAGGTAGGTTTGGCCATTGTTCCTGTAACTCGAATCCTAGCCCGGTATATCCCATTTTAGTTTTACACCATTGTGAACCTTACACCTTTTTTACTCTATGATTGAGGTTCTCGGCGTTAAAAAATCTTCGTAAACTAAATCACACATGTATATGTTGACATTTAAGAGATATACAGTCAAGAAAATCAAGAGCATTGGTGATATATATGCGGATTAGACACCAAAAAATAAACACTCAAAAAATGGCTACAATTTAAGGAATGTGTTTAGTGACGGGATCAGATTCCTAATTGATGGAGAAAAGTCTGGTGGCAAGAAAAGCTGCTTCCAGGATGTTTTCAAGTGTTTTCGCTCGACGATTCCATTCTTGGGTGGTTGGTTTGGCCGTTGTTCCTATAACTCGAATCCTAGCACGGTATATCCCATTTTAGTTTTACACCATTGTGAACCTTACGCCTTTTTTACTCTCTGATCGAGGTTCTCGGCGTTAAAAAATCTTCGTAAACTAAGTCACACGTGTATATGTTGACATTTAAGAGATATACAGTCAAGAAAATCAAGAGCATTGGTGATATATATATGCGGATTAGACACCAAAAAATAAAGGCTCAAAAAATGGCTACAATTTAAGGAATGTGTTTAGTGATGGCATCAGATTCCTAATTGATGGAGAAAGGTCTGGTGGCAAGAAAACCTACTTCCAGGAGGTTGTCAAGTGTTTTCGCTCGACGATTCCATTCTTGGGTGGTTGGTTTGTCCCTTGTTCCTGTAAATCGAATCCTAGCCCGGTATATCCCATTTTAGTTCTACACCATTGTGAACCTTACACCTTTTTTACTCTCTGATCGAGGTTCTTGGCATTGAAAAATCTTCGTAAACTAGATCACACGTGTATTTGTTGACATTTAAGAGATTTGCAATCAAGAGCAATGGTGATAGATATGCAGATTAGACACCAAAAAGTAAACACTCAAAAAATGGCTACAATTTAAGGAATGTGTTTAGTGACGGCAACAAATTCCTAACTGATGGAGAAAGGTCTGGTGGCAAGAAAAGCTGCTTCATAGAGGCTGTCAAGTGTTTTCGCTCGACGATTCTATTCTTGGGTGGTTGGTTTTGCCCTTGTTCCTGTAACTCGAATCCTAGCCCGGTATATCCCATTTTAGTTTACACCATTGTCAACCTTAAGCCTTTTTTACTCTATGATCGAGGTTCTCGGCATTGAAAAATCTTCCTAAACAAAATCACACGTGTATATGTTGACATTTACGAGATATGTAGTCAAGAAAATAAAGAGCAGTGGTGATATAGATGCAGATTAGACACCAAAAAATAAACACTCAAAAAATGGCTACAATTTAAGGAATGTGTTTAGTGACGGCAACAAATTCCTAATTGATGGAGAAAGGTCTGGTGGCAAGAAAAGCTGCTTCGTGGAGGCTGTCAAGTGTTTTCAATTGACGATTCCATTCTTGGGTGGTTGGTTTTGCCCTTGTTCCTGTAACTCGAATCCTATCCCGGTATATCACATTTTAGTTTTCACCATTGTGAACCTTACGCCTTTTTTACTCTCTGGTCGAGGTTCTCGGCATTGAAAAATCTTCGTAAACTAAATCACACGTGTATATGTTGACATTTAAGAGATATACAATCAAGAAAATCAAGAGAAATGGTGATATATATGCGGATTAGACACCAAAAAATAAACACTCAAATAATGGCTAAAATTTAAGGAATGTGTTTAGTGACGACATCAGATTCCTAATTGATGGAGAAAGGTCTGGTGGACAGAAAAGCTGCTTCCAGGAGGCTGTCAAATGTTTTCGCTCGACGATTCCATTCTTGGGTGGTTGGTTTGGCAATTGTTCCTGTAACTCGAATCCTAGCCCGGTATATCCCATTTTAGTTTTACATCATTGTGAACCTTACGCCTTTTTTACTCTCTGGTCGAGGTTCTCGGAATTGAAAAATCTCCGTAAACTAAATCACACATGTATATGTTGGCATTTAAGAGATATACAGTCAAGAAAATCAAGAGGAATGGTGATATATATGCGGATTAGACACCAAAAATAAACACTCAATAAATGGCTACAATTTAAGGAATGTGTTTAGTGACGGCATCAGATTCCTAATTGATGGAGAAAGGTCTGGTGGCAAGAAAACCAGCTTCCAGAAGGTTGTCAAGTGTTTTCGCTTGACGATTCCATTCTTAGGTGGTTGGTTTGGCCCTTGTTCCTGTAACTCGAATCCTAGCCCGGTATATCCCATTTTAGTTTTGCACCATTGTGAACCTTACGCTTTTTTACTCCCTGATCGAGGTTTTCGACATTGAAAAATCTTCGTAAATTAAATCACACGTGTATATGTTGACATTTAAGAGATATACAGTCAAGAAAATGAAGAGAAATGGTGATTTATATGCGGATTAGACACCAAAAAAATAAACACTAAAAAATGGCTACAATTTAAGGAATGTGTTTAGTGACGACATCAGATTCCTAATTGATGGAGAAAGGTCTGGTGGCAAGAAAAGCTGCTTCCAGGAGGTTGTCAAGTGTTTTCGCTCGTCGATTCCATTCTTGGGTGGTTGGTTTGGCCCTAGTTCCTGTAACTCGAATCCTAGCCCGGTATATCCCATTTTAGTTTTACACCATTGTGAACCTTACGTCTTTTTTACTCTCTGATCCAGGTAATCAACATTGAAAAATCTTCGTAAACAAAATCTCACGTGTATATGTTGACATTTAAAAGATATACATTGAAGAAAATCAAGAGCAATGGTGATATATATGCGGATTAGACACCAAAAAATAAACACTCGAAAAATTGCTACAATTTAAGGAATATGTTTAGTGACGGCATCAGATTTCAAATTGATGGAGAAAGGTCTGGGGCAAGAAAATCTGCTTCCAGGAGGTTGTCAAGTGTTTTCGCTCGATGATTCCATTCTTGGGAGGTAGGTTTGGCCATTGTTCCTGTAACTCGAATCCTAGCCCGGTATATCCCATTTTAGTTTTACACCATTGTGAACCTTACACCTTTTTTACTCTATGATTGAGGTTCTCGGCGTTAAAAAATCTTCGTAAACTAAATCACACATGTATATGTTGACATTTAAGAGATATACAGTCAAGAAAATCAAGAGCATTGGTGATATATATGCGGATTAGACACCAAAAAATAAACACTCAAAAAATGGCTACAATTTAAGGAATGTGTTTAGTGACGGGATCAGATTCCTAATTGATGGAGAAAAGTCTGGTGGCAAGAAAAGCTGCTTCCAGGATGTTTTCAAGTGTTTTCGCTCGACGATTCCATTCTTGGGTGGTTGGTTTGGCCGTTGTTCCTATAACTCGAATCCTAGCACGGTATATCCCATTTTAGTTTTACACCATTGTGAACCTTACGCCTTTTTTACTCTCTGATCGAGGTTCTCGGCGTTAAAAAATCTTCGTAAACTAAGTCACACGTGTATATGTTGACATTTAAGAGATATACAGTCAAGAAAATCAAGAGCATTGGTGATATATATATGCGGATTAGACACCAAAAAATAAAGGCTCAAAAAATGGCTACAATTTAAGGAATGTGTTTAGTGATGGCATCAGATTCCTAATTGATGGAGAAAGGTCTGGTGGCAAGAAAACCTACTTCCAGGAGGTTGTCAAGTGTTTTCGCTCGACGATTCCATTCTTGGGTGGTTGGTTTGTCCCTTGTTCCTGTAAATCGAATCCTAGCCCGGTATATCCCATTTTAGTTCTACACCATTGTGAACCTTACACCTTTTTTACTCTCTGATCGAGGTTCTTGGCATTGAAAAATCTTCGTAAACTAGATCACACGTGTATTTGTTGACATTTAAGAGATTTGCAATCAAGAGCAATGGTGATAGATATGCAGATTAGACACCAAAAAGTAAACACTCAAAAAATGGCTACAATTTAAGGAATGTGTTTAGTGACGGCAACAAATTCCTAACTGATGGAGAAAGGTCTGGTGGCAAGAAAAGCTGCTTCATAGAGGCTGTCAAGTGTTTTCGCTCGACGATTCTATTCTTGGGTGGTTGGTTTTGCCCTTGTTCCTGTAACTCGAATCCTAGCCCGGTATATCCCATTTTAGTTTACACCATTGTCAACCTTAAGCCTTTTTTACTCTATGATCGAGGTTCTCGGCATTGAAAAATCTTCCTAAACAAAATCACACGTGTATATGTTGACATTTACGAGATATGTAGTCAAGAAAATAAAGAGCAGTGGTGATATAGATGCAGATTAGACACCAAAAAATAAACACTCAAAAAATGGCTACAATTTAAGGAATGTGTTTAGTGACGGCAACAAATTCCTAATTGATGGAGAAAGGTCTGGTGGCAAGAAAAGCTGCTTCGTGGAGGCTGTCAAGTGTTTTCAATTGACGATTCCATTCTTGGGTGGTTGGTTTTGCCCTTGTTCCTGTAACTCGAATCCTATCCCGGTATATCACATTTTAGTTTTCACCATTGTGAACCTTACGCCTTTTTTACTCTCTGGTCGAGGTTCTCGGCATTGAAAAATCTTCGTAAACTAAATCACACGTGTATATGTTGACATTTAAGAGATATACAATCAAGAAAATCAAGAGAAATGGTGATATATATGCGGATTAGACACCAAAAAATAAACACTCAAATAATGGCTAAAATTTAAGGAATGTGTTTAGTGACGACATCAGATTCCTAATTGATGGAGAAAGGTCTGGTGGACAGAAAAGCTGCTTCCAGGAGGCTGTCAAATGTTTTCGCTCGACGATTCCATTCTTGGGTGGTTGGTTTGGCAATTGTTCCTGTAACTCGAATCCTAGCCCGGTATATCCCATTTTAGTTTTACATCATTGTGAACCTTGCGCCTTTTTTACTCTCTGGTCGAGGTTCTCGGAATTGAAAAATCTCCGTAAACTAAATCACACATGTATATGTTGGCATTTAAGAGATATACAGTCAAGAAAATCAAGAGGAATGGTGATATATATCCGGATTAGACACCAAAAATAAACACTCAATAAATGGCTACAATTTAAGGAATGTGTTTAGTGACGGCATCAGATTCCTAATTGATGGAGAAAGGTCTGGTGGCAAGAAAAGCTGCTTCCAGGTGGTTGTCAAGTGTTTTTGCTCGATTATTCCATTATTGGGTGTTGGTTTGGTCGTTGTTCATGTAACTCGAATCCTAGCCCGGTATATCCCATTTTAATTTTACACCATTGTGAACCTTACGCCTTTTTTACTCTCTGATTGAGGGTCTCGGCATTAAAAAACCTTCATAAACTAAATCACACGTATATATGTTGACATTTAAGAGATATACAGTCATGAAAATCAAGAGCAATGGCGATATATATTCGGATTAGACACCAAAAAATAAACACTCAAAAAATGGCTACAATTTAAGAAATGTGTTTGGTGACGGCATCAGATTTCTAATTGATGGAGAAATGTCTGGTGGCAAGAAAAGCTGCTTCGAGAAGGTTGTCAAGTGTTTTCACTCGACGATTCCATTCTTAGGTGGTTGGTTTGTCCCTTGTTCCTGTACCTCGAATCCTAGCCCGGTATATCCCATTTTAGTTTTACACCATTGTGAACCTTACTTCTTTTTTACTCTCTATTCGAGGTTCGAGGCATTGAAAAATATTTGTAAACTAAATCACACATGTATATGTTGACATTTAAGAGATACACAATCAATAAAATCAAGAGCAATGGTGATATATATGCGGATTAGACACCAAAAAAAAAACAGTCAAAAATTCCTACAATTTAAGGAATGTGTTTACTGACGGCATCAGATTCCTAATTGATGGAGAAAGGTCTGGTGGCAAGAAAAGTTGCTTCCAGGAGGCTGACAAGTGTTTTCGCTCGACGATTCCATTCTTGGGTTTTTTTGTCCCTTTTTCCTGTAACTCGAATCCTAGCCCGGTATATCCCATTTTAGTTTTACACCATTGTGAACCTTACGCCTTTTTTACTCTCTGATCGAGGTTCTCGGCGTTGAAAAATGTTCCTCCCCGATATTTATAGCTCAGGCCGGTGGGGAGTATCGTGACGTAAGATTAGTATCGTCATGGTCAAACATATACAGAATAGCACAGCGGAAGTCTTGGAATATAAAATATTATTACAAACCCAAATGTCTGAAAATATCAAAGTATTAATTATTGACGGATCATTACAGAATGTATGAAATGAAGTTTAGCAGACTTTAAGGCATCTTTAAGGATTTGCAAGGTTCTCTATTTTGACACCGAGCAGCTCCCAGGCTATTACGAGTAGTACCTGTCACTTAGTCTTTTGAAAATACGTCAGTTTACACTGGTAAATACAATTTACCGACTCATTTGAAAATGTTTTATGAAAATTGGTTTAGGTGCACCTGGCAAGAAAATCCTTTATAACTTGGGGCAATTTTTTTTATTAAAATCTTGTATACAGATTTACATGTTTGTCATAAAATTGGGTCCGGTTTGGAAGCCGGTCATGATTAACCGACTCACCACTTATGAAACCCACAAAGGAGTTATCCCCAACATGTGGGTCATTTAATATTTAGCATTTGCATCTGTCAGGTATATGCCTACACCCCATGCTTAAGTCGTGGTCATTTACAAATGAAATGAACCGAGGATATCTAGGACACGGTCGTATTAACCCCCAATTTTTATGTTATCAAATAAAACAGATTAAAACGGGTTATGTAATTTATTAATCACAATCCGATTAAATGATTCCATACCCGACCAAACGGTATTATTATACCGTATCCCAAGCCCGTATAAGGGAAAATAAGTTAAAAGTATTTACCTGAGCTAATACTTGATTCACAGCAAAATAACTCAGTCGTATCCAATCTAACTAAATGCAGGTAGCTTTTACTGGGTGGCTCTAGTCTGGAATGATGGTAATATATAACCAATTCAAAATGCTAACAGTCTTATTTAAGTAGTAGACTTAGACCAGCTAGCTTTAAGTATCTAAAACGGTACGATACGCTAGATTAAGCGATGACCGGAATAGAATGTTATTTAGACCCAACAAGTATGAAGACTTGTATAATATGGGTAAACTAAGTACATTCTGGATTTTGAGATAAAAATGATAAGGTTAAACCAGTTTCGGTAAACTTACGTAAACTAGTTACGCAAGTCAAACCGTACGCGTATAAGCGATCACGAGTAACCGGATGAGACATATACAAGTTCCACAAGTTATTATTCTTAAATCATGTTATAATATCAGTAGGATACTAACATGTATGGACATTAAGGTTTTAAAAATCGAATCAAGCCTTATAAGGGGGTTTTGGTCATTTTCTGACTTATAAAAGGAGCTTGCAAGTAATCTGATGTTATGGCCATAAACATTCTGGAAAAATATTTGCTTTATGATATGATATCAGTAGGATATCAAATATATGTGTGGTTTATGCTTTAAAACCAAACTATACACCGTATGGGCATTTTGGTCCTTTCACACATAATTTTAAAGACTTATTTGGGGATTCTGAGTTCGTGACTTATACTTACTATAAAAATATTCAAAATGATTTATAAAATCAGTAAGTAACAAGTCTTCAGTGATAAGTATGGTTTAAAACCATACTATGCGCCTAATCGGCTTAAAAGTCGTTAAATGACGATATTAACGATGTTTTAGTAAATCTGATATTTTGACCAGCTTTGAATAGTTAAAATATGTTAATTGTCATAACACATCAGTAGGTAAAAGGTTTGATATGATTATTATGCTTAAAAACTAATTTAAGTGCTTTAAGGCCATTATCGTCATTTAATGATACTTATCAACGACTTGTGCATAAACTCAGAATATAATCTAACTCAACATCCCAAATAATCCTAATTATGATATCATATCAGTGGGTAACAAATTTTACCTACGAAGTATGCTTAAAATCATTCTAGATGTAAAAAGGGCATTTTGGTCCTTTTAAAAGCATAGTTTACGACCATTAAACAAAGTCAGTTTATGACCAGATTTATAACATCAAAATGTGCTAAACATGTTATCATATCAGAATGCAACTTGTTTGCATGCTCATGTGTGCTTAAAACCTTATTTTTACCAAAAAGGGCAATTTAGTCAACTTAAAGCATAATAACGGAACTTGCATTAAAATCTCCAATCACTATATGAAATGTAATATAACCTTAGGGAGTTATACTACATCATATTATGATCCTAGCGAAAACTTAAATCAGTAGCAAACTAGTACTAATTCAGTTCATAAATGAAAGTCAAAGCAGAAGTCAAACTTCGCGACTTTCGGTTGCGAACCGACCGTAAAACTGGAATTGACGAGCCGAACATGTTTACACACGTTCTAATAATTATTACCAAGTTGTTTAAATTCTAAAACTTATTTTTAAATATGTTTAAACTCAGTTTATGATTATTTCAAAAACTGACCCGTTGCGAACAATGGCTGGACCAATAAGGTCTAAGCCGAAAGTCAAAGCCCTTTGCGGCAACTTGACTTTCGGTCTTTAAACATATAAAAACCGAACTAAAGTGGCTAAGGACACTTACAAAGGGTCCTTGCTTGAACTTTAAACTCAGGAGGGCTTCCTTTTTTATTAGGAATCCCAAGAAATGCTCAAGAAAGCTTAAGAAAGTGAGAAGAGAAGGATTTGTGAATGAGCAAGGAAATAAGGCAACACAAAGCCTCTATTTATAGTTGAAGGGAGTGATCTTGGATCATGCCAGGTGTTAGGGAGGTGTTGGGATCTTCACAAGTGTCCATGGTGGTTTTAAAAACCATCAAAAGCTGCTAGATTTCGAGTTTAAGTGAATGGTGGTTTGTTTGGAGGCCAAGGAAGAAGAAACCTGCAGCAGCAGGTCACTTTCTATGAAAATGGACACATCGCCATGCGTGACAGCAACAGGGGAGAGGCGTCGTCCAGCGCTAGGGCACACACCAGGTTTTAAAAATTTCAAGTTTAGTCCCTGGTCCTCTAAAACTCTTATATACTTCATTTTTTAACATGTTTAACCCCTCTAAAGCACTTTAAGGTATATATTTGGCACAAATAATCTTTGAGATGGATTATAATTATTCTCGGGAGTGAAATCGAGTATTGTTAAGCTTCAGGTTTCGTGTAAAGGTCACTCAGAGGTTAATTTGAACATGTTGATGTTTTTAACCCATCTTCTTGATATTTTGTCTAATTATCTCATAACGATACTGAAACTTTGTGAATTTATTATCAACTATTCCCGAGAGTATAATCGAATATTACGAAGCCCCGGGTTCATTAAAAGGTCACTCAGAGGTAAGAATTAACATGTTGACACGTTTGACCTCTTTGTCTTGTAAACTTTTGATTTCTTTCACAAACGGCTTCTTGCGTCCGAATATTTATTCGTTTAAGAATACGTTCATCGTGTGTGGTCAATCAGAGGCATAAGTTTAGCATGTTGACATTTTTAGTCCTTTCATATTCAAGGTTTTTGATTTTTGACTAAATTAGTCCCTCATAGTCAACGTTTGACTTTATTAGACTTTATTACACGTGTCAACACATCATTGGACATGGTTTTTACGAGGTGTTACATCCTCACCCCCTTAAAAGAAATCTCGACCTCGAGATTTGCTCAAAAAGATAGGAGTACTTCTGTCACGTAGTGAACATGACCTCCCATGTATAATCGGGGCCTCTACGGCATCCCGCTTTACCTTAATAATAGGTATATGTTTTCATCGGAGCTTCTTAATCCTTGTCGGTTCTTAATCGATACCGGTTTCTCAATTAACCAAAATTTTTATCATCTGCACATTTTCATGTGACAATGCTAGCAACTTAATGGCTAGATATTCCTAAAATTAAAAATGTGGAATACATCGTGGATTCCACCAAGCTCCTCGAGTAAGTTTTTAGCTTATAGGCTATTAATCCAACGTATTCGATTCTTTCGAATGGTCTCATATATCCAGGGGTCGATTCGCCCTTTATACTGAAACGTATCACACCCTTCCATGTTGGTATTTCCAATAGAGACTTGTTCCCTACTTGGAACTTTAAGAGATTTGCGCCTCTTGTTTGCAATGCTCATCTGCCGACTACTGGCAGCTTTCAGACGATTATGGATTCGTAGGATCTTTCCATCATCTTTAGGACAATCTCAGATCCTGATAATTGGGTTTTCCCAACTCCTACTCAACAAACGGGCGTTTGACACTCTCTCCTATACAAGGTCTCCAAACGAGCAACCTTGATGCTTATATAATAATTATGAGTTATAGGAGAACTTAATTTGGGTGAGATGATTATTCCAATTACTAGCCAAATCAATCTTAAGGAATTAACTACCCTCATGGTTAGTCGAACAAATCGATGATCCTGGGCAGTTGATAACGATTCTCAATCGTTTCCTAGTTAGGTTTGCGGTAATCAATGCATAAGCGTATTGCCCCGTGCTTTCTTTTATCAACAATAATCGGAGTTTCTGTAACAGATACAGCTCCTAATAGGATGTCAATCCTAATTCCACTTGCCTGTTAGGAGGTAAACAGAGTAGTTCTACGAAGAAGACATCAAGTTATTCAATTATGATAGAGATAGCTTCAATTTCCGACCTTGGTTCACTTACCGTCACTTGTGCCATGCAAATGACACATTGACGGGTGGTCCGTAGGACAACCCTTAAGTGCTTTAAATAGAATAAAATTCCATACTTTTCCCGGTTAATTGCTCGAACTTGGTAACTACTTTACGTTTGATTATGCAGGTGTGAAAGTGCTCTAAACAAGAGTTTTAGGAAGCTTGGATGAATGATAGAAGTTCGGAATCAAAAAGGATGAAGAGAGCAAGTGTAGAAGGAGAACAGGGAGAAGAAGGCCACTCAGGGCCGTAACCTACGGCTCCCAGCTGTAGGTTACGGCCACCAATGTTCTCAAAAAAAAATTCCAGCCGTAAAACAGAAGCTTCCTGGTTGACCTTGCACTATCATTGACTGCCGTAAGCTACGGCTGGGAGGCGTAGCTTACGGCTCCGACTGATCCAAAAAGTGTAACTCCTCATTTAATGGCCAATTTGTGGGAATTTATGGGGACTTATCATTGCCAATCGGTTATGCTTCACTTGTGAACGAGTTGGGGGAGTTCTTGGAGACTTTTTGGTGTGAAGAACACATTGGAATCATAAGTTAATTGTCTTTGATCTTGATGAACAATATTACTTTTGTTATGATGTTGCTTCAAGCCATGTGTGGCTAAACACTTTAAGATCGTCCTAGATTGAAGGTTTGCTTGAGACACTTTGTATTTGATTTCCTAATTTCTAGAATAGCAATCCTTATCTTTATGGTTGGTTTGTTATGGTGTGTGATTGTTTGTTAGTAGCTTGTTAATTATTATGTTAATCTAGTTTGAAACCATACGTTCTTGGTGCCGTTGGCAATCGAGATATCATGGGTATAATTCGGATTGGGTAAGGGTTGATTGATCATCGGGTAACAACCTCACGTTCTAGGAATCTTAGTACTTAGTTCCCTTTCATCACTGCAAGTTATCACACATGAGCTATGTCTATGTAGTTCTTTCTAGTGGAATGATAATATGAATGTCGAAACAAACCGGAAATCTAGGACGGTCATTTGTCTCTAATTTGCTTACAACCGAATTTTTCTCTTGCAATTTACTTAGTTTAATTTAGTCTAAAACCAATTCACTCACATAAACTCTTGAATTTTATTTCTCTTGCAATTAATTTAATTTAGTTAAATTAGATAAACTTTCGAATAACACATATTCCACAAACTCCCTGTGTTCGATACCCACTTGCCACTATCTATATAGTTGTTATTGGGATTAAATTTGATTGTGACCACGACATCACGTCAAATTTTGGCGCCGTTGCCGGGGAGTAGTGCGCAACGTGTGTTATTTGTGATCTTTCTTAGGTTTGTTATTTTTCTGGTTTACGCTGGGTGTGTTAGTGTGCAGGTATTGACAGGTGCATGCATACTAGGAGCTCTCACAAGCTTTCACCATTAGCATTTGATCCGGAAATCGAACGAACTTTGCGAGCAAACAGAATTTTGTTAAGGGAAAACACAATTAGCGGTTCACCAACAACACCAACTACACCAATCACACCAATTCGATACATGGATCCACCACAACCACCACCCACTACGGGTGAACTCATACCACCATTTATACCATCATCTACTCAACCTTCACCAAATACCACCATGCCCAGTTCTACTACTGAATTTACTTCACCATTTGATATCCCACCACCCAATACTACATTACCTACCAATACTCAAACTGAACCTACCCTTACCTTTAGCCCTGCTTCTACAATTCCACCACTCACCCATTTCTTCCCAGCTTCAGGTCAATCATCATCCACCTATACATTACCACAAGGCTCAACTGTTGTTCATGCTACTTCATCATTTGGAGTACCAAACCAGTCAGGTTTTCAATACTCATCTATTCCATTTGGGCCATCATCGGGGGGTATAGAAGGAGATGGATATGAAGAAGGATATGAAGATTTCGAGGGTTATGAGGAAGAGGGTTATGCTTATGTGATTAGTGGAGATCAAGGGGAGTTGACTTATGTACCTGGTCAAACGCAAAGAATGTCAAGTGTTGGTGGGATTCCACAACAACAACAACTCATACCACAACACATTAGACCAAGGCCACAAGGGCCACCAATGCAACGCCCTATACCACTGCAACAAGTTAGGCCACAAAATGTTCAACCCCAATTTTCAAGGCCAATTCAACACCCACCGATGCCGCAACAGCAATTTCAACAACCATTGGCACCACAAGGGCGTATGCCGAGACCAATGGGTCCTATGCGTCCAAGGGGTCGTGTGGGTGTACCAAGAAGGCATCTTAGAGATCATGCAAGAGGTATTGAAGCGCATTTCAGGCCAGTGATTACTCATAATCCGTCACCGGTAGTTATTCCTCACAATGACCAAGGGAGGACAAGTTCGAACCAACTCGTTACAAAGTTTGCCAAAGTACAAAGGTCTAGCAACAGAAGAGCCTTATTTTCATTTAGAGGCCTGTGACTCGATTTGCAACACTCTTGGGAGTCAAGGTTTTTCGGCCGATGATGTGAAGTTGGTTTTGTTTCAATTCTCTTTGGAAGATAAGGCAAAGAAGTGGTTCTACACGTTACCTTCGGCATCTATTTACACTTGGGGGGAAATGCAACAAACTTTCTTAGACGAATTTTATACTGCCCAAAAGACCAATGATGCTAGGAAAGGGTTGAGAAGTTTCCAACAACAACAAGGCGAAATGTTCCATGAAGCCTTCGAGCGCTTAAACATGATGATTAAAAATTGTCCACACCATGGGATTGAGCTTTGGGAGTTGATGAACGCCTTTCATGAAGGGTTGTGTGGCGAGGATGCACGTGATTTAATGTCCATCACAAATGGGACTTTTGGCACAAATTATGAAGATGAGGATTGGGAGTTCTTGGAATAAATGGCCATTACCTCAAAGAGAAAAGCTCAAGCATCAAGGAGAGCACGACCGGCCATTACCCGAACACAAGTGCATGCGGTTGATGATGGTAATGTACAAACTTCTAATCAAATTTACGATGTTTGTGCTATTTGCAATGAAATAGGTCATGCAGCTGAAAATTGCCAAGGAGGTGATGGGCAATATGAAGAAGTTCATGCGGTTCAAGGTCAAGGAGGGGGTGGTAGAAATTTCAACATGAATTCTAACACTTACCACCCCGGGTTGAGGAACCACCCAAACTTTCGTTATGGGAACCCTTCAAATCAAGCAAACCCGAATTTCCAAGGTAACCAAGGTAATTATGGTTCACGCCAACCTTACAACAATCAAGGTGGATATAGAAGTGGGAACAACCAAGGGTACCAAAGGCAATACCAAACGGGTCAAGAACAAGGGGGTCTTCGGGTGGAAACGAGATGATGGATATGTTGAAGAGCATGCAAGCGGAGATGCAAAAGAGAAACCAAATGGATGATGCTCGTATACAAAAGGATGAGGCTCGAGATAAGGCAATTCAAACTTTGACCACCCAAATGGGTCAACTTGCAACCGAAGTGTCAGAATTGAAGAAAAATAAAAGTCAATTACCAAGCGACACTAAGGTAAACCCATCTCATGGTACTTCAAGAGGTAATAATGTTAAAATTCACCATGTAAGTGTTTTGAGAAGTGGGAAAGAGTATAAAACCAATCCTTCACCGGATTTGGTTGATGGGGTGGTTGAAGATATTACGGGTCAAGATAGTGAGGAAGAAAATGAACCACCTATTGTTTCTTCTAAAAAACCCAATTTTGAAAAACCCGAAGTTAGTAAAGAAAAAGCAAAGGTAAATGAGGGTGAGGGATCTAGTGAAGTACCATTTCCCTCGGCTTTATTAGATCCGGGGAGAAAGAATTTTATTTCAAAACGGGGTCCTCAAAAAGAGGAAATGTGGGAGGTTTTTAAACAAGTTAAAATCAATCTTCCTTTGCTTGAAGCTATTAAATAGGTACCCGCTTACGCCAAGTTTTTAAAAGAATTATGTACCCAAAAGAGGCAACAAAAAGTGCCTAAACTGGTTGACTTGAAGGAGCGGGTAAGCGCAGTCTTGAAAGGAGATCTTCCTCCTAAGCTACAAGATCCGGGAACGCCTCTTATAAATATTCAAGTAGGAAATTTTCAAACTGCAAGGGCGTTATTGGATCTTGGAGCCGGAGTAAGCATCTTACCGGGGGGGTTATATGACCAATACGATTTTGGTCCATTGAAACGGGTTGAGACAACGGTGGTGTTAGCCGATTTGTCTCATAAACTCCCTCGGGGTATTCTACGGGATGTGATAGTTAAAGTTGATGAGTTTTATTATCCCGTGGATTTTCTTGTGATAGACTACTCATCCGCGGACCCAATTCAACAACAAAATATTATTTTGGGTTGGCCATTTTTAAACACCGCACATGCCGTTATTGATTGTCGATATGGTACGGTCGACATGACATTCGGTAATAGAAAGATGAGATTAAACGTTTTTACTAACGGTACTAATGTTTATGGTGATGAGTGTTTTGTAGCAGATTTCATAGATGGATACGACCCAAAGGAGTTCGAGGAAGAGATTTTGGGTTCTTGTGTTTGTGATGTGTCTTTGCAGGTGCACGCATGTGATTTGGAAAAGGAAGAGAAAGAGCAAGAGGCTTTTGCGGTAAAGGAAGGAAGACCGCCATGGACCCACCAATCGGATACTCTACCGGTGGAAATTGATTCGGGTACAAAGCCTTCCTTGGAATGTCCACCAAGTGTGGAATTGAAAGAGCTACCGAAGCATTTGAAGTATGTATTTTTAGGGGAGAATGACACCTTACCGGTGATCATTGCCTCTAATTTGGCGGTAGCTCAAGAAGAGGAGTTGGTACGGGTGTTGAAGGCTCACAAGGTGGCAATTGGGTGGACGATAGCCGATTTGAAAGGTATTAGTCCATCCATTGTAATGCACAAAATTATTACAAGTGAAGATGCGAAGCCAACCCGCGAAACACAAAGAAGGTTGAACCCGAATTTGAGAGAGGTGGTAAAGAAAGAAGTTCTCAAGTGGTTGGATGCGGGGATCATTTATCCCATTTCGGACAGTGCGTGGGTAAGTCCGACTCAGGTAGTGCCTAAAAAATCAGGCATTCAGGTAATTAAAGATGAGCAAGGTGAGCAAATCGCCACCCGCCCGGTAACCGGGTGGCGAGTTTGTATCGATTATAGAAAATTAAACGCAGCTACCTCCAAAGACCATTTCCCGTTACCCTTCATTGACCAAATCATTGAAAAACTTTCCGGTCAAAAATACTATTGTTTTTTGGATGGGTACTCGGGATATAACCAAATTGCTATTCACCCGGACGACCAACATAAAACCACGTTTACATGTCCATATGGTACATTTGCTTTTCGGCGAATGCCATTTGGACTATGTAACGCCCCCGCCACATTCCAAAGATGTATGATGAGTATATTTTCGGACATGGTGGGGGAGTCTCTTGAAGTGTTTATGGATGACTTTTCCATTTTTGGGCCAAGTTTTGACTCTTGTCTTGATGAGTTAGAAAAAGTTTTGAAAAGGTGTGTGGAGACAAACTTGGTCCTAAGTTGGGAAAAGAGCCATTTTATGGTTCAAGAGGGTATTGTGTTGGGGCATGTGATTTCGAACCGGGGAATGGAGGTAGATAAAGCAAAAATTCGGGTAATTTCATCTCTACCCCCACCAAAGAATGTTAAGGGGGTGAGGTCATTTTTGGGACATGCGGGGTTTTATAGAAGGTTTATCAAAGGCTTTAGTGTAATTACAAAACCTTTATGTAACTTATTATTGAAAGATGTTCCATTTGATTTTACTGATGAATGTTTGCAAGCGTTTCATGTGTTGAAGGAACAGTTGGTGAAGGCTCCTATCTTGCAACCACCGGATTGGACGAAGCCGTTTGAAATTATGTGTGATGCTAGTGATACGACTATTGGAGCGGTTTTGGGTCAAAGGGTTGACAAGAAGCCGGTGGTAATATATTATGCAAGTAAAACTTTGTCCGAGGCGCAACTGAATTACACCACGACCGAGAAAGAATTATTAGCGGTGGTGTATGCCTTGGACAAGTTTAGAGCATATATTTGGGGGAGCAAGGTGATTGTGTACTCGGATCATAGTGCGGTCCGATATTTGATGGAAAAGAAGGATGCAAAGCCCCGGTTGATTCATTGGGTGCTTTTGTTGCAAGAGTTCGATCTAGAAATCAGGGACAAAAAGGGATGTGAAAATGTTGTTGCGGATCATTTGTCCCGGATTCCGTTGGAAGGTGTTGATGATCCGAGCGAAATTAATGAACGGTTTCCTGACGAGCAATTGTTAGCCGTTTCTACTTTTGTTGCACCTTGGTATGCCCACTACGTGAACTATTTGGCCAAGGGTGCAATTCCGAATCATTGGACGAAGAAGAGACGACAACAATTTTTGAGTCAAGTTAAGCAATACATTTGGGATGAGCCGGATTTGTTCAAGATTGGACCCGATCAAGTAATAAGAAGATGTGTTCCCGAAACTGAAGTTTTAGAAATTTTGAGCCATGCTCATTCGTCGGCATGTGGAGGGCATTTTAGTGGGAACAAGACGGGTTACCGGGTGCTATCATGTGGGTTTTATTGGCCCACAATTTTCAAGGATTCTTGTGAGTTTGCCCGGAATTGCATAAATTGTCAAAAGGTTGGAAGTATATCGAGGCGGGATGAAATGCCTCTACAACCGATTTTGGTGGTTGAGGTGTTTGATGTTTGGGGGATAGATTTTATGGGTCCGTTTCCTAATTCGAATGGGTTCTTGTATATATTGGTTGCGGTAGATTATGTGACAAAGTGGATAGAAGCCATTGCTACAAGGACCAATGATCATTCCGTGGTGTGTAAGTTTGTGCAATCCAATATATTCGCTCGTTTCGGTGTGCCAAGGGTGATAATAAGTGATGGCGGTTCACATTTCAAAAATTTTTAATTTTGCAAAATTGCTTAAAAGATATAATGTGAACCATCGTGTGGCGACACCGTACCATCCGCAAACAAGTGGACAAGTTGAAGTGTCCAACCGTCAAATTAAGGAGATTCTCATGAAGACGGTAAGAACGGATCGAAAAGATTGGTCAAGTAAACTTGATGATGCGTTGTGGGCATATCGAACGGCCTACAAAACTCCAATTGGAACCACCCCTTATCGGATGGTGTATGGGAAGGGGTGTCATTTACCAATGGAGTTAGCACATCGAGCGCATTGGGCCATTAAAACCGTTAATGCGGATTATGACGAAGCGGGTCGAACAAGGAAGTTGCAATTGAATGAGATCGAGGAGATAAGAGATGAAGCTTATGAATGTGCTTCTGCATACAAAGACAAACTGAAGAAAGTTCATGATGCAAAGATAAGGAAAAAGAACTTCGAAGTGGGTCAAAAGGTGTGGTTGTACAATTCAAGGTTAAAGATGTTTGCGGGAAAACTCAAGAGCAAGTGGATGGGTCCTTACATCATCCGAAGAGTGGGAAAATTTGGTGATGTTGATATAGAAGATGAACAATCCAATCGGCAACAAACGGTGAACGGGCATCGACTCAAACCGTACTTGGAAGGTAACGACATTAACCATATTGATCTCGACAAAGTGGGCTTCATTTTACGCCCATTGGATGATGAGGAAACTTGAAAGAGGCCTAGGTTTGGTATTTTGTACATATTGTAGTTTAGTTTTGTGTTTTGAATAAAGTCCCGTTTAGAACCGGTGTTTGAAACAAGTGTGGGGAAATTTTTACGGATTTCCCGAACATAGTGTTGAGGACAACACGGGTTTTTAACGGGGGGTAGGGTTAATTTTTATGTTTTCAAAAATATAAAAACACATAAAAATTATAAATTAAAAAAATATATATATAATAATTTTTGATACTTCAATAAAAAGTCGGACCATATATGCCCAGTGAGAGCCGTAACGTACGGCATATAGCCGTAGGTTACGGCTAGGATCAAACAAAAATGAACCTTACGGTCCCTAGCTCCTGTTTTACGGTAACTCAGTTCCGCCCAGATCTAGCCGTAGCCTACGGCTGGGAGCCGTAGGTTACGGCTCGCAGTTGAATTGTAAGGAACTTCCTTTTGTCGGTACATATAAAAAAAAACCGAATTATTAATAATAATAATAATAATAATAAAACAAAACCTTTGACCCCATATCCTCACCACATATGTCGACCAAACAACCCTATCCACACATTCACCTTCTTCATCTTTCTTCTTCTTTAGAACCCTAACCACCATTACACAAACCTTCATATCTTCTTCAAAACTTGTCCAAATCAAGTGATTTTTGGGTCGTTTTTGACTAAAATTTCACGAATAATCTGATTGTGGGAGAATTTTTGGAAGAAAAGCACGTTTTTTTTGTCCGAATTTCAAAACCTAGGGCCGAAATTTTGGGGATTTTTGTGGGTTTTTGTGTGAATTTCAAGTTTGTGTGATTTTCATCCTCTACAACACTAAGGTATGCAATTTCTTGTCATTCTTTGAAGTACATTATGGTTTGTAAGTTTTCATTATAGTTTTTGCTTACACACTTGCTTGTATGAGATATATGATAGGATTTTAGTAAGCCATTGAATGTTTGGGTGTAAATGTGTTTGATGTCTAGTGGAAATTTTTGGAAAAATTCTGATTTATAGGGACATCATGCCAAAATTTTGTTTGAAAGAATGAAATTTTGATTTTTGCACATCTACACCCATAACATGAAGCAAGTGTGGGGAAGATTGGGAAAAGTACTAACTTGATTTGTTTATGTGGTTGATGTTTGAAAGTGTGTAGGCATGGTGACGAAAAAAGGGAAAGGAATTGCAAGTTCTTCTAATGCGCCTCAAGAGGAGCAACAAAAGAGGAGGAGATTGACCCGTGTTGGTGACCCGGACTCGGAGGAGGATGCACCTCCAAGAGGTCCGAAGCCGGATTGGACAACCGGTTCATTGCTAGACCAGCCTGAGGAATGGAGAGAGGATCTGTTTCATGAACAAATGAATAACTTAAAACAAAGGGGTGAAGCGTTTATCTGTGAGATGGAGATCAAAGAGGTTGATTTCGGGCCGTTCAGGATAACGGACAAGTTCAAAGCATTGGGTTGGGGTGCAGCCTTGAAGTGTTATGACGGGGAAGTGAAGAAGATGTACGACAAGCAGATTCAAGAATGGGTAGCTTCACTTAAATGTCCCCCGTATAAGTCCCCAAGCAAAATGAGGCTCGTTGGACGGTGTAATGGGGTGAAAGTAGAAATGTGTTATGACTCTTTGCGCAAAATAGCAAAGTTTGACGACAGACCCGCAAATGAGTACATTCACCCGAGTCTCAAAGATCTTTACCACGAGCCCAAAGAGCATCCGCAATGGCAAAATATGCTTGATTACCTTTTCCTTCCGGGCACAACACATGGGAAGTTATATAGAAGCAATTTGAAAATGGAAGCGAAATTGTTGTTGACATTGTGCATATATAATGTGGTTCCAAGGCGGGGTGACAAGATGGAAGTGCGGCATCAGGAAATATCGATTTTATATATGATGATGCATGGATCTCCCAAGGTCCCGTTCCGATTTCTTGTGATGAATAACATATGGTTGAGCAAAATTAGTGGAGAAAGAAAGATTATACCTCATTGCCGGTTGATTACGGCGTTGTTAAAAAAATATGGGGCGATTAAAGGTGATGAAAAAGGTTCTTACAAGAGGTTTAGACCATTCGACCTTAAGAATCTTGGGTCAGATTGGATTTACACAGAAACGGAGAGGTATCATAGGTTAAAAACAAATGGGAGAAGGTGGAGAGCGTTGAAGGTAGGTGCGAGGCCGTTACGACCGGGTGAGGCTGAGGAGCCCGAAGTAACCGATGAAGAGGTAAGTGGAGATGAGGATTACCGCGAAGATGCCTTTATAGTTGATGCTCCAGTTCAAGGGGCCGGTGTGCAAGCTGGTTATGTGGGGGGTGCATTTGATTATGCACAGCAAGCCTATGATCCTTATTGGGCCCACGCGGGTGATATGGGTCAAATTATTGAACAAAGGCGGCCTCCCACTTTTGGAGGATGGAGTGAACCAAACCAAGTGCTTTTTTATCAACAAACTTTCATGGGGGCAAGTATAGAAAGGGCTTTGAAGCGGAGCTATGATAGGAGTGAGCACTGGAACCGTGCTCATATGTATGCCCATGAAGAAGAAGTGAACAACCGCTATTTAGATGATCGTCAGAGACGCATGCATGAACAATATCAAGCAGGTCAGCCAATTGTAGGAGATCCGCCTGTTGTGGACTACACCACATTGCCACCAAATGATGGTAGTGTGTCATACCCCACCCCACCATTGCATCATTCTCAGTGGGTGGATCCACATGCTATGAGTTATCAACAGGCGAATCCAAGTGGTGACCAAGGAAGCAGCAGTAGCGGTGGAGCATTTGGCTTTGGTGAGTGGACTGATATGATGACATCCATCTTCGGGCCTCCACAGCCGAAGTACTACTAGTCAGGTCGTATCTTGCTCCTTTGTACATTTTTGTATATTTTTATGTAGTTTGTTTATGTTTATGTTTGGGAGGTAGGGTGGTGTTGGATGGGGGAAATTTTTGAGAGTTTGAGAGTATAAGCAAAGGTTGATGTTTTGGTTAAAAGCGATCTTTCCCTCAAAGCCATACATTGGGACAATGTATCCCAAGTGTGGGGATGGGGGAAATTTTTGAGAGTTTTAAAAATTTTGTAAATCTAAGCGAAAATTGTTAAAATTTGAAAACTTGATATTGTGCCATTTGACACACCGACACCCATTCCTAGTCTTTTCTTGGTGAGGATTTGAGCCACACATGATTGTTATTGATATTTCATTGTTTGAGTGGCGGTGTGCGTTGTGTGTTAATAGAACTTGTGTGTGAATACTTGTTAAATCCTAGAATTAGCATGCTTTTGGAAATGATAGGGGACTTTTAGGTAGCCTCGTCTAGATGTGTGAGAGTGTGGGAATTGGGGGTTGGACCTCATACTTTACATATATGAGCTTGGTATTGTGAGGGGTGGGGGTTTGGTCTTTAGAAAGCCATGTTTGAGCCTTATACCATTCGGTTGTGACCCAAACCTACTTCCTACAAAATTTTACCTATTGAGATGACCCGGTTTAGGAGATTTAGTATGTAGTATTGATGTTCTTGTATATATTGTTGAGTTTTATGTGTTATGAAAAAAAAAAGAGAAAAATACAAAAAGAAGAATGTAGTTGCGTTGGTAGTTTAAAAGTTGATGAATGGTGTATATAGTTGATGGTTGTTTTGCTTAGTAGTGAAAATAAAAACCGGGTCAAATCAAATTAGCTCTTATATATATGTTCTACCATTTTCCTACCTTTAAACCTAGCCCCGTTACAACCCGTAAGTTTCCTTTGATTCATAAGCATGCTAGATATTTGTTAGGAGGAAACTTGATTCTTATACAAGCTTATTGTCGCACACACACATACACGCATTGAGTGGTTTTGTATTACATGCTAGTAATTCTTGTCACCGAGAGTTTGGCGAGGGGTGTGTCTTATGGTATGGTTGAAGGTTAGTAAAAGGATGGCATATTTTAGCTTGGTTTGCATGATTGATCACTTGTGCTTGCTGAATAGTTTTGAATGGGTTGCTTGGGACAAGCAACGGGTAAGTGTGGGGATGTGACGGGTGGTCCGTAGGACAACCCTTAAGTGCTTTAAATAGAATAAAATTCCATACTTTGCCCGGTTAATTGCTCGAACTTGGTAACTACTTTACGTTTGATTATGCAGGTGTGAAAGTGCGCTAAACAAGAGTTTTAGGAAGCTTGGATGAATGATAGAAGTTCGGAATCAAAAAGGATGAAGAGAGCAAGTGTAGAAGGAGAACAGGGAGAAGAAGGCCACTCAGGGCCGTAACCTACGGCTCCCAGCCGTAGGTTACGGCCACCAATGTTCTCAAAAAAAAAATTCCAGCCGTAAAACAAAAGCTTCCTGGCGTAAAGTTTCATTGCCAGCCGTAACCTACGGCTGGGGGCCGTAGGTTACGGCTCCTGGTTGACCTTGCACTATCATTGACTGCCGTAAGCTACGGCTGGGAGGCGTAGCTTACGGCTCCGACTGATCCAAAAAGTGTAACTCCTCATTTAATGGCCAATTTGTGGGAATTTATGGGGACTTATCATTGCCAATCGGTTATGCTTCACTTGTGAACGAGTTGGGGGGAGTTCTTGGAGACTTTTTGGTGTGAAGAACACATTGGAATCATAAGTTAATTGTCTTTGATCTTGATGAACAATATTACTTTTGTTATGATGTTGCTTCAAGCCATGTGTGGCTAAACACTTTAAGATCGTCCTAGATTGAAGGTTTGCTTGAGACACTTTGTATTTGATTTCCTAATTTCTAGAATAGCAATCCTTATCTTTATGGTTGGTTTGTTATGGTGTGTGATTGTTTGTTAGTAGCTTGTTAATTATTATGTTAATCTAGTTTGAAACCATACGTTCTTGGTGCCGTTGGCAATCGAGATATCATGGGTATAATTCGGATTGGGTAAGGGTTGATTGATCATCGGGTAACAACCTCACGTTCTAGGAATCTGAGTACTTAGTTCCCTTTCATCACTGCAAGTAATCACACATGAGCTATGTCTATGTAGTTCTTTCTAGTGGAATGATAATATGAATGTCGAAACAAACCGGAAATCTAGGACGGTCATTTGTCTCTAATTTGCTTACAACCGAATTTTTCTCTTGCAATTTACTTAGTTTAATTTAGTCTAAAACCAATTCACTCACATAAACTCTTGAATTTTATTTCTCTTGCAATTAATTTAATTTAGTTAAATTAGATAAACTTTCGAATAACACATATTCCACAAACTCCCTGTGTTCGATACCCACTTGCCACTATCTATATAGTTGTTATTGGGATTAAATTTGATTGTGACCACGACATCACGTCACACATCTGCTTTATGAATACATGGATGCCTTAAGTAGAGATGCCTACTCAGGCATTTCTGTAATGGATATCTTCTTTGAATACCACTAGCCAACTTTAGTACTATATGACCATTGGAATATCTTAGTGGTTCCATGCATTAAACCTCCATACTGATCAGGCATGGACGCAATCTATGGGATGCACTAGGATACGCCAATCCTTATATGGCGCTTTTATTAATCATAGTTGGTACTCACAGTTGATAGAAATCAATGAGAAATTAATTAAAAGAACATATATTGTCGTACTCTATTCGGAGAAAGAGTACTCTTAGATTTTATAGAAGGATCATCGCCGTGAAATAGAAGAAACGATCTCTATGGTTTCATTGGTAAGTTCTACCTTATACTTAGTATCTAGAGTTCTTATGAGTATATTTAAAAGTTTGCTAAGCTTATAGTCTATGAAAGACTTATTATTACCTGTATTAAAACAGGACACTTAGCAGAAATTATCATTGATAAATGATAAGGAATGTACCTGATGATATTATTGATATGTACTGCCTCTGGCATTCATCAGGTAGTTCAAGCATTTCCTTTCTTAGCCTCTCCAGGCTTAGTTGCACCTACTTTGGCAGCTTTAGGGCAATTAGTACTGATGTGGCCCTTCTCGCCACAACTGAAACAGACCACATTCTTTATGTCCCTATATTTGTGGGACTGATGACCAGTTATTTTACAAACGCCACACTGCTTTGGCCTTTGTTCTATTCGACACTGTCCCCAGTGCCTTTTATAGCAGGTCTTGCATACAGGTTTCTTATTGGACTTTTGTTGGTTCTTATTGAGCCAGAACTTGCTCTTTTTCTTAGATTTCTGGGAGTTATCCTCCTCCTTTTTCCTTTTTCGTCAGTCTCAGTTTTGGCTGACTTATTTCTCAACCTATCCAGTGTGAGTGGCTGAGATAGATCCATAGGGGATCTATAAGAAGCAGGCTTTATCTCTAGTGCTAAATCACCACTACATTGTGCATTATGCTTAGATCCTGGGTTAACAAAATAGGTTACTATCATAGATAATGAATTAAATTCGGTGGCATACTATCGACAGTCTGGATTTTTCATTTTGAGAGTCAGAAAATCTGATTCCACCTTTTCCATTTCATGTCGTGGACAGTAAGTTTTTCTGATAAGGTCCATAAACTGGGACCATTCCATATTGTATAGGGGTATTTTCCCCGTGGACTTTATTAATGTCTTCCACCACGCAAGGGCATCCCCTTTAAATGACTGTGAAACATACTTCATAGTGTCATCCTTAGCACAACCGTTGATCTCTACAACGGTTTCCATTTCGTCCAACCATCTCATACAATCAATGGCTCCTTTTTCGCCATTGAAGTCTCTTGGCTTGCAAGAGACGAAGTACTTGTAAGTACATCCCTTGGAGAAACGAAGCTCCTCATTATACATCATCTTCTTTGGTTCATTCTTCAAGCTCGAAGCATGAACAAAGCTCTATACATGAGTAGATGAATATAGTTTTAAATGGGATTTCGAGCGAGTAACACTTGTCTCTTTGAACTTTTTCATGACCCTTTTCATGGCCTTTTCGACAGCCGCGTCAATCACAGCTTGGAGATTAGCTCCATTAATATTGAGGTTTATGTTTGTAGCATCATTAGCATTTGTCGCATCATTAGTATCGCGACTATTGTCTACCTCATCCGAGTTTGCCATACTCGAGGCTTTGTACTAAACATCAAATTGAACAATAGTTACTCATCATCCTGATGACCTGACATAGATTAGCCACGGCATCATTAAACCATATAGGATATTAAGTTTCGAACATTCTTAATGAATGTTATTTGAAAGAATATTAATTTCATTTAGCCTAGGTCACAAGAGAACCATCAATGGCCATCAAGGTTTGGACCGAGTCCATTACCTGTTTGACAGGGGATCACAATGTCACAACTGTTTTTGTCACAAAGACAATTATGAATAGCTCGAAGGCTAGCCTTACAGGACTTTTAATATATATATATATATATATATATATATATATATATATATATATATATATATATATATATATATATATATATATATATATATATATATATGGCACAGAGGCCCGTCACGAGGGACATAAAACGATATGGCATAGAGCCTAGTCATGAAGGACATAAATAATCATATGGCACCAAAGGCCCGTCACAAGGGATGTTAACATTTAGTATGTTAACTTGTCACGAACGACAAATTATAGCACATTGGATTATCATGAATGACTTTAAAATGTAACTCGTTGGTTTGTCACATAGGACATTAATTTATAAGTCGCAATCTTATTAGATCAGGGTGTCGCAACCCCCGATCCCTAATCCCACGAAACGGGCGGCCGCGAGCCAGTTTCGGTGGTATCTCGTATTGTCTAATTTGGCAGCGGAATTTTTCATCAGGACCGTAGTTAGAAAATATTTGATCAGAGTAAAATACCACATTTTCATATCATTAAACAAATGGGTTAAAACCTAAGTTCGTAGTACACACATTTTCATAGGAATAAATCCTATTTTATTAATAAAAACATCTATTTTATTTTAGGTAACTTTATTGCCACTTTTCCAAGCCTTCAGTGTTGTCCAGCTGGCTTCTATTTGGCTTTCACAGTTTGTTACCTGAAACGCGTTTTAAAAACATTTGTCAATGGGAAATACTTGTGAGTGAATCCCAGTTTAATCAAGTTTAAATAAAATCCCATTGTACAGTATTGAGGGCGATCCCGTAATTATATTTGTTTCCAAGACATCACAATTAACATCCATGGTACTGTCGAACCCGACTTGTGGACATGTTACTCCTTGACCAGGTGGTAACAAATTTTGTATACAAAACCCCAACATACTCATGATAATTGTATTCTTACAAATACTCAATAACTGCTCAAGTTATAGTTAATTAAATGAGGTTTTGTAAATCAATTCATAAAAAGATTTACAAAAAGTGGATCAACTCACATTGCTGTCTTAGATTTTCCGTAAGGGTTTCCTGGTGACAATCTATAATTTACACAAATGCACACGCGTTAGTATAATAACCTATTTTAACATTAGTAATACCCTCCCCGAGATGGCATTCCAACGACTACGTCGGGCAGAACCACGACAGCCGTTACGGAACCCTAGATCAATCGGGCATCGTATCTAATACGTATCCAGGGGTTATAATACTTACAACGGACCAGAACTTCGCTATTTAGGGGGTATAATACCCGATTATAACTTCTACTACTTCAGAATTCGATTTAGAAAGAAAAGAAATGAGCGAGTGGACTGAACTGCCGATGCATTCTATATATAGGTGCTGATCTTGACTTTGTCGCGGCCCGCGTAAATGTAGCCAAAGGGCTACGCGGCCCGCGTCAAACCTGGTCAACTGCGTAGGGGGTTCGGGTCATCACATAGACTCGACATGTGTTGGGCCACGTGGCCACACCGGGCTGCGCCATGTTTTGAGCCTCTCACGGCCCGCGTAAGGGTTATGGGGTACCTTACGCGGCCCGCCTCAACTTAAAAATTTAGTTTTTAATTATTTTAAATACTATTTAATGTATTTGGGGCCCGTTTTCACGTATGGGGTATATTTTAGGACATATTGGGATATTTTAAGATATATTAGGGTGTCGGAAAATAATCGAGGGTGTCGGTTTTATTGAGGATTGTTATATCCTCCCCACCTTGTTTTAGAGCTCGTCCTCGAGATCTACTGGAACAGGTGTGGATATTTCCTTTGCATTTCAGATTCAAGCTCCCATGTGTACTCAGGTCCTCTTTTGGAGTCCCACTTCACTTTTACCAGAACTAATCTCTTGTGCTTGAGATTCTTGACTTTCCTGTCTTCAATCTGTAGAGGCTTTTCTACAAACTTGAGTTGATCATTTACCTCTATATCCTTAAGAGGTACCATTAGCGATTCATCAGCTAATCATTTCTTGAGATTAGATACATGAAACACATCATGTATTCCTGCCATTTCCTCTGGCAGTTGTAGCTGATAAGCTACAGGTCCTATTCTTCTAATAATCTCAAAAGGTCCAATATACCTGGGACTTAGCTTTCCTATTTTGATGAATCTTACCACTCCTTTCCAAGGAGAGACCTTCAACAATACTTTATCTCGTACTTGAAATTCCAATGGCTTGTGTCGGTTATCGGCATAGCTCTTCTGTCGATCACGTGCTGCTTTCAGTCGTTCCTTGACTTGAATAATCTTATCAGTTGTTTCTTGTACTATCTCAGGTCCAGATAGTTGCTTTTCCCTAATTTCTACCCAACAGACTGGGGTTCGGCACTTTCATCCATAAAGTGCTTCGAATGGTGAAGCATTGATACTTGTGTGATAACTATTATTATAAGAAAATTCTATTAAAGGTAAGTGATCATCCCAATTACCTCTGAAATCAATTACACAAGCTCTAAGCATGTCTTCCATTGTTTGAATTGTTCTTTCGCTTTGTCCGTCTGTTTGAGGATGATAAGCTGTGCTCAGATTTAGCTTGGTTCCCATGGCTTTTTGGAAACTTGACCAAAAATGAGAGGTAAATCAACTATCCCTATCAGAAACAATTGATAAAGGAATTCCATGTAATGAAACAATTTCATTTACATATAATTTAGCTAGCTGTTCCATACTGAAAGTTTCCTTCATCGGTAGGAAGTGAGCTGACTTGGTTAGCCTATCTACAATCACCCAGATTGTGTCATTACCTTTCCTTGTTTTGGGTAATTTAGTAACAAAATCCATTGTTATTAATTCCCATTTCCACACTGGCATTTCTAGTTGCTGTAACAAACCTGAGGGTTTCTGGTGTTCAGCTTTAACTTGTGAACAAGTTAAACATTTAGAAACATAGGCTGCTATGTCCTTCCTCATTCCTATCCACCAGAAATTTTTCCTTAAATCCTGGTACATCTTATCACTTCCAGGATGCATCGTATACTTAGACTTATGGGCTTCTTCTAATATACGACGACGCAGGTTTCCTAATTTAGGTATCCACATTCTCTTTTTATGGAATCTCCAAATTCCATATGTTCCTTGTTCTAACTCTTTTAGCATACCTTTTAATTTTTCAGTATCATCCTTGATTACTGATTCTTGTGCTTCTCTTATCTGATCATTTAAATCTACTTGCAGATTTAATTTAAGAGAACGTACTCTTTTTGACTTTTCATGATACTTTCGGCTTAAAGCATCTGCCACTACATTTGCTTTTTCTTCATGATACTTGATATCACAATCATAGTCACTAAGCATCTCCATCCAGCGTCTTTGTCTCATATTCAACTCTTTTTGCCCGAAAACATACCTTAAACTCTTATGATCAGTGAATATGGTAAACTTACTACCATAAAGGTAATGTCTCCAAATATTTAGGGCAAAAATTATAGCTCCTAATTCCAAGTCATGGGTTGAATAATTCTCTTCATGATTCTTAAGTTGTCTAGATGCATAAGCTATAACCTTTTGGCGTTGCATTAATACACATCCATAACCTAACTTAGAAGCGTCACAATAGACTACAAAGTCTTCAGTTCCTTCTGGTAACGCTAGTATGGGTGTATTAGTTCATCTTTGCTTAAGAATTCTATAAGCTTCTTCTTGTTTTGGTCCCAATTCAAACTTAATGGATTTACAGGTTAACTTAGTTAAAGGAATGGAAATTCTAGAAAAATCTCGAATAAATCTTCTATAATAACCGTCCAATCCTAAGAAACTTCTAACCTCGGTTGGTGATTCAGGGGTTTTCCATTTGATAATCGCTGTCACACCCCTTTCTTAGGCGGAAGCACGAGGTGTGATCATGAAAGGTTCTCATTGCATACGAAAGGTAAACATACTACATGCTCGTAAAAATAACTTCAAATACCCATAACATTACATTGCTGAAAACATATATTAAGTGTTTACATCACGAGACAACATATTGTCTGAAAGTTTACAACTTTATTTAAGGATAAACATAAATAACATCCAGGAGCATGAGTAAGACCGCGCGCACATCCACTTTAGTTACCTGAAATACATGTGAGTTTTGGAAAAACATCAACATAATGTTGGTGTGAATTCATGCAGTTCTTGTATTGAACGTTTGTATACTTTGTATGAAAAACATGGTATATATCTTGTATAAATCAAGTATTCTTGTATAAATCACGTATTCTTGTATAAATCACGTATTCTTGTATATATCACGTACTCTTGTATGTATCAAGGTTGTTAATGGGTTGCAAGGCCATTAACATGTGACACGACATAGGAAGCAACCAAACCATAGGCATTTTTCTAGTTGTCGATTCTGAGACACAAAAGCACTGCTCGGTACTCGTTCTCACCAAGAGTGTGGCTACCAGAAAACCCGTTAGATCTAACCTTTTGTTCTGCGGTCTAGCTATATTGTTGATTAATGGTGCTTATGGTACCCTATTCGTGACACGATTTCTTGTATCATTCCTTAAAACGCATCATACTTGGTACTAGTTACACCAAGAGTGCTTCTTGTTTTTGTATCCATCATACCATTTGTAAACATTGTAACATTTGTAACATGTATTTCACCCCCGAAGTTATAAAACTGAAAACAGTTAAAAGAAAAGGGGGAGCATGAACTCACAACTTTGCGTTCATGCGTCGTAAACTTCACCGGATTTGCTTATCTAGCGTCGTGACCTAAACGTGTTTTATTAACGTTAGTCACTAGACTTGTCTCGCACAAGTACAAGTCACTATCTTTTGTATATGTGTTCTTGTGTTAAAAATAATTTATATTTTTAACTTTGTGCCTTACTTATATTATTTTCTCAACAATAAATATAAGTATCTTGTATTTTTCACCCGAATTATGTATTTTGTCCACAACTTCATTTCATGTTCATAACTTGTCCAAGTTATATAATCTATCAAGTAATATATTTTCATAAATATAATCTCTTGTATTTGTCTAAGTATGTTGTACGTGTATTTTTGTATCTTCACTCCTTAGGAGTATTTAGTGTATTTTCAAGTCCTAATACACTACCACATATAATACATACTACATACACTTAGCACAAAATTTAGTGATCAATAAATATATATATTTTTCTAAAAAATATACATACTTAATATCAATTTTAATCTTGAAGAAATCATTATTTCTTAACACAAAAATTAGGGAAACCTTGGTAAATATTTTTAGATACATTTTTAGGGAATAAGTTTCTCAAAACTCATATTTTTCTAAGTGTCAAAATTTATAAAAATTTTGACATAGTTTCCCCTAAAAATGGAGGTTTCCCATGTTTTCAAAACATGTGTTTATTTTCTTTTAAATCATCAACAACATTAACAACACAATTAAGTCTTACCATAAGCCTAGATCATGTAAATCACATTACATCTTGTAAAAACTTGTAGTAACTTACCATGTTATTTAGTAGGTTTAGTTGCCCTTAAAAACATGGTTGTTTGTTTGTAAATCTCATTCTTGAAGGAGTTAGTCATTTACAACTTGTAAGATGATTTTTCTAAAAATACTTCTTTTGTATTTTTCTTGTTTCATAAGTGTTTATACACTTGTTCTTCTAATAAAAATAGTGTAAGTTTATGTAAAAACCAAGATCTTCTAAATATCACATTTTAGACTTGGTTCTTTTAGAAAAACAATTCATACATCTTAGGTCTATAAGTTTACTAGCTTACTTTATTTGTTATTTTCAAAGAAATCATTTATCCTTCAAGTTCATGTTTATACATGAGGATGATCTTCTTGTGTAAACACATAATCATCCTCTAACTTGCTAGAACATGTGTTTAATCACAATCTAACAAGCTTCATGTATTGATCATCATCATTATTTCTAGTAATCCACAAGCAAACATTATACATCTACTAAACCACATCATTTCATCAAGATATCATCATATTTAAAGCTTATATTCAAGATTCATGTGTATGTCTTTTAGTGTTCTTATGATAATCAACATGTTATATCTTTTAACCAACTAAAATGGAAGTAAACAAGGGTGTTCAAGAGTCTTACAACTAGCTTAAAGCTAGGGAAGAACAATGTTGAAGATTGAGTGGATAAAAGCACACGGAAGAGGTCCTTGATGATCCGCAAGCTCCAAGCTTCGTTAGTGACCTTCTTACACCTCAAGGCATCCTTGGAATGGGTAGATGATGATTGAAAGATGGTGGTGGTGGTGGAATTACTTGCGGCCGAGAGCAAGGGGGCAAGGGGAAAGAGTTGTGGTGTGTTGAAGGGGAAAGATGAATGTGATATTATAACAAATCTAGAGTTTTATCCAAAGGTCTTTGTGTCGTGAAAGTACTAGACATGATCTTATCATATCTTTAGGAAGATTAGCAAGAGATTTAGTAGTTTGAGAAGATCTTAGTGTGGGGGCCCACCATGTGACCGTCCATATGTAATGGGGGGTTAAGTGTAAATTCCATTCCCTAATTACGTAAATAAGCAAGCTTTCGAGTATAAAGTTTAGGGATTTAGTGTGTCATTATGTTATAAGAGGTGTTATGGTGTTCGGGGACCATAACTAGCTCTGAAACATTAAAACAATGCTTCTAATAATATTTTGATGTTCCGGGTAATGTCCGGTTGTTCGGTTAGATGTCGTTCCGTTAAAGTGCTAAATTGCACCGTTTAGTGTCTTTCAAGTGCCCTTTTGTGATACTTTCAATTCCCGACACTCAAGAAAATATTCTGGATCAATTTGTCATATTTTTGCATGATACAATCTTGTTACAATGCTGAATTTTGCTGAATTATATAAAATTCAGCTTTTAAAGTGTATTTCGGGTGCTTTTTAGTGCGTATTTTAGCTTCCGGAAAGTCTATATATAAACCCTTGTATGTACTCTTGGGTTTTAATGTATTCTTGTCGTTCGACCTACACCTAGGCCTCAATTCTACTGTCTGACTGCTTTCTGCAGAATTGTTGACACAGTGTGTCTTACCGGTGAGTTTACTAGTATTTCTGATGCGACGCTGTTCATTAATGCATAAAGTAACTCTTGTAGTATAAAACGTGCATGAATTCACTTGTATAGTATGTAATCAGACATGTTGACATTTAAGCACATAATTACAGTCATTAAATAATAATTAAAGTGTACGGAAATTACCGGTTTTGTGCCAGTTGTCACAGTCTCCCCCCGTTAAAAGAATTTCGTCCCGAAATTCAGGCTGAGCTAACTCTCGCAGGAGTCTTCTTGAACAGGTGGGGGTACTTTTCTTTGAACTGGTCTTCACGTTCCCACATGTACTCGGGTCCGTGCTTAGTGTTCCAACGTACTTTGACAAGTTTCACACTGCTCCTCCTGGTCTTGTTGACTTTCCAGTCGGTAACCTCAACAGGTTGTTCTGTAAATCGGAGGGCGTCATCAATATGCACTTCATCCGCCGGGATGATCACGTTTTCTTGTGTCAGACTCTTCTTGAGATTGGATACACGGAACGTATCATGTACTCCATTAAGTTCTTCCGGTAATTCCGATTTGTATGCCACGGTACCAATTCTTTCCAAAATCTTGAATGGTCCAATGTATCGTGGATTCAGCTTTCCACATTTTCCAAATCTTACTACACCCTTCCAAGGTGAGACTTTTAACAACACCTTGTCTCCCACCTCGAACTCTAATGGTTTTCGTCTTCGATCAGCGTAGCTCTTTTGTCGATCTCGAGCCGCCTTAATGCGCTCTCGGATCTGCATAATCTTATCGGTTGTCTCTTGTACAAGTTCAGGACCAACCATTCATTTGTCTCCAGCGTCTGCCCAACATAAGGACGAGCGGCACTTGCGGCCATACAGAGAATCGAACGGTGTGGCTTTTATGCGCGTATGATAACTGTTATTGTAGGAAAACTCAACTAAGGGTAGATGAGTATCCCAGCTGCCGCCTAAGTCCATAACACATGCGCGAAGCATATCTTCCAGCGTTTATATGGTTCGTTCACTCTGACCGTCTGTTTGTGGATTGAAGGCTGTGCTTAGATCTAGCTGGGATCCAAAGGCTTCCTGAAAGGATTGCCAGATTCTTGAGACAAAGCGTCCATCTCTGTCTGAAATAATTGAGATAGGCATTCCATGACGTGCCACGATTTCCTTTAAGTATATTTCCGCAAGCTTTCCAGTGCTATCCTTTTCTCGGATCGGTAGGAAATGCGCAGATTTCGTCAATCGATCAACTATCACCCATATCATATCGTGCCCTCTAGGGGTCCTGGGTAATTTCGTTATGAAGTCCATCGAGATTTGCTCCCACTTCCACATGGGTATCTCCGGTTGTTGTAGTTGGCCAGATGGTTTCTGATATTCAGCCTTAACCTTAGCACAGGTTAGGCACTTTGCAACATATATAGCAACATCACTTTTGAGTCTCGGCCACCAATAATATTCTTTCAAGTCTTGATACATTTTGTCCGATCCTGGGTGGATCGAGTATCTCGACTTATGCGCTTCATCAAGGATGACTTCTCGAATACCGCCATAGAATGGAACCCAAATACGCTTCTTAAAGTATAAGGCTCCCTCTTCATTTGGCACCATATATTTCAACATACCCCGGAGGTATTCAGCTTTACGGTTTTCCATCTTAAGGGCTTCTTGTTGTGCGTCACGAATAAGTGTAGTGAGGTTCGTTCGAACAGTCATTTCTAATGCTTGAACCCTTAGGGTCTTAACCCTTTCTTTTCGGCTTAACGCATCTGCTACAACGTTTGCCTTTCCAGGATGGTACTTAATCTCACAGTCATAATCGTTTAGCAGTTCGACCCATCGTCGCTGACGCATGATTAATTCCTTTTGATCAAATATGTGTTGTAGGCTTTTGTGATCTGTGAAGATTGTACATCGAGTACTATATAAATAGTGTCGCCAGATCTTCAAGGCGAATATCACCGTACTGAGTTCCAAGTCGTGTGTGGTGTAGTTTCTTTCATGTACTTTCAATTGTCTTGAAGCGTAAGCGATGACTTTTTGGTGTTACATGAGCACGCAAGCCAAACCTTGGCGCGAAGCGTCGCAGTATACCACAAAGTCTTCAGTGCCTTCGGGTAAGGATAGTATTGGTGCATCGCATAGCTAATTCTTGAGCAGTTGGAAAGCTTCTTCCTGCTTATCACCCCAGTCTTACTTCTTGTCTTTCTGCGTAAGGGTAGTTAGCGGTTGAGCTATCTTTGAGAAATTCTCAATAAACCATCGGTTATAGCCCACTAAGCCCAAAAATTGTCAAACTTCAGTTGGGGTTTTGGGGGCTTCCCAATTCTTTATTGCTTCTATCTTGGACGGGTCTACATGAATGCCCTTCTCGTTCACAACGTGACCAAGAAATTGTACTTCGCGAATCCAAAATTCGCATTTTGAGAACTTTGCATAAAGTTTCTCCTTCTTCAGTAGTTCCAGAATGGTTCTGAGATGTTGCTCGTGTTCTTCTTTCGTTCGCAAGTAAATCAGAATATCATCGATAAATAGAATCACGAATTTATCGAGATATGGTTTGCATACGCGGTTCATCAGATCCATAAATACCGCTGGCGCGTTCGTCAGTCCGAATGGCATCACAAGGAACTCGTAATGCCCATAGCGTGTTCTGAATGCAGTCTTTGGTACGCTTTCCTCTTGTATCCTTAACTGATGGTATCCAGATCAAAGATCGATCTTGGAATAGTAGCTTGATCCTTGCAACTGATCAAATAAGTCATCAATCCTCGGTAGTGGATACCGATTCTTGATTGTGAGCTTGTTCAGTTCTCTGTAATCGATACACATCCGCAGAGTTCCATCCTTTTTCTTCACAAACAATACTGGAGCTCCCCAAGGTGAGAAGCTTGGCCTTATGAATCCTTTATCCAACAACTCCTGGAGTTGTATGGATAATTCTTGCATTTCGGATGGTGCAAGCCGATAGGGAGCCTTGGCTACTGGAGCGGCTCCTAGAACCAAGTCTATACGGAATTTGACTTGTCGTTGTGGAGGTAATCCTGGCAGATCTTCGGGAAAAACATCAGGGAATTCCTTCACCACAGGAATGTCTTCGAGTTTCGGCTCTTCAGCTTTCTTATCTACAACGTGCGCTAGGAAAGCAACACATCCTTTCCTTAAGCACTTCTGTGCCTTCATACAGCTGATGATTCGTAGAGGCGCGTCTTGTTTTTCTCCATGCACGATGAGAGTTTCACCATTCGCTAAAGGAATGCGAATGATTTTCTCAGGACAAATAACTTCAGCTTTGTTCTTGGACAACCAGTCCATTCCGACCACTACATCGAAGCTACCCAATTGAATAGGTAAGATGTCGATGCTAAAATTTCGTTCACCAAGTTCTAATGAGCAGCCTCTAACAACTTCGCCTGATTCAACAAGTTTACCATTGGCTAGCTCAATGGAGTAAGGAATATCTAATCTACTAGATTCTATTCCAAGCATACGATTAAATTCCACATACATGAAGCTATAGTCGGCACCAGTGTCAAATAATATGGATGCAAAGTGATTGTTAATGAGAAACGTACCGGTGACCACATTAGGGTCCTCGTGTGCGTTCCTTGCTCCAATCACAAATGCTCGAGCCTGAGCATTGTTTCCCCTTGGGCAATCTTTTATGAAATGATCTTTGCTTCCACAACTGAAGCATCCTTGGTTTTGCCCAGCTCCATTCCCATTCCGATTACCATTGCCATTTCCATTTCCACCATTCCTATTACCAGTACCGTTGCGATTTCCATTTTCGTTCCTTCCTTTTCCCCAACAGTCTTCTGTTTGATGACCCAACCTACCACATTTGTCGCATCTTGGAATGCAACAAGCTCCTTCATGATGATACCTACATTTTTGGCACTTAGGCAGGGTGCCTTAGTATCTATTGGTAGAAGCATCATTCGTGTTTGCAAGAGTTTTCGCCTCCTGAGGCGGTTTGGTGTCACGCTTCTTGTTGTTGAAACCCTTGTTGTTGTTGCGAGTTTCTTGATTTAGATTCGAATGCTTTCTTTTCTTGTCACCAGACGACTCAGCATGCGTCTCGGTCTTCTCAGTAGGGTTCAGCGATAACTTCTTCATACGAACACAATCTTCAGTAAGGCTGACAGCCAGAGTTACAGCCTCAGTGATTGTTTGAGGTTTGGCCGAAGTTACCATGCCACGAAATTCTGAGGCCAATCCCCAAATGTAGAGTTCAACGCGCTTAAATTCGGGAGTCACCATGTAAGGGATCACCCTTGACAGATCGTGGAACCTTCGAGTATAACCAGTAATGTATGCACCTTCCATGGTCAAATGCCAAAACTCAGTCTCCAACCTTTGGAGTTCAGCACTAGAGCAGTACTTCTCTCTCATTCTTTCCTTCAGTTCATCCCAAGTCAGGCCATAAGCGGCATCATCACCCAAGGTTTGGACTTGCAAGTTCCACCAAGTCAGAGCTTCATCAACAAACAACCCAGTAGCAAAAGTGACTTGCTGATCCGCGGTACACTAGCTCATACGGATAGTGGCTTCAGTCTTCTCCGTCCAGCGTACAAACGCTACTGCACCTCCAGTGCTGTCGTAGTTCAGCGGTTTGCAGTCGAGAAACTGCTTGAAAGTGCAGCCCTGAGCTGTGTTTCCTCCAGATGAATCTCCATTTCCATTACGCCTGGCATTGCTTGGTCCTCCACTTTGTTCAGTACGGTTCGCCTCGTACTTGGCGATAGCTGCGGAGATTCTTTCCTCCAGTAGGGCGTTTAGCTCTTCAGCAGTTCTTGGCAGTGGGGGAGGAGGAGGTTGATCATGAGCATTCACAGCTCTTCTGGGTGCCATGTTCTGACAGAACACAACACAATAGGGTTAGACATTTGTTTGATATCGTCATACAAGACAATAGTAGTATATATATATACAGGCATATACCACATAAGTGACACCAAACAATTATTACTCTAGCAGAGTATTTAATAGGTTGGGGGAAGGGTGTTCAGTTTGACCTTTTCTTGCACTGAGGGAATCTATACGTGACAAGACTTGTTGTGATTTCTGTGCACTGAATTCCATAATTATGTATGCATCCATAATTACGTAACTCCTTGCACAGTCTGCACAGTTCGTTTCATCCTCGTATCACTTCCTTCAGATAGGCCATTGCTTTCAGGTAAAGTCACGTATTCTTGTGACATTCTACTTCTAGTATATGTATATATCAATTATCACACATAATTGCAAGTAATTCTCAATCACTGACAAGTGCTACTCCAGTGCACCCTAAGTCTCGTAGTGTCTTTTCTTGACTCTCTTTGTAAACAGTTTCAGGTAGAGGATGTCGCGGAAATTTTTATGCAATAAAAACTTTTTGAAAAATTGTTTTCGTGAAAGGATCCTAGAGATTGTAGTCCAGACTCGAGAAGGAATACTGGTTCACTACAATCGCAGCTCTGATACCAATCTGTCAAACCCCTTTCTTAGGCGAAAGCATGAGGTGTGATCATGAAAGGTTCTTATTGCATAAGAAAGGTAAACATACTACATGCTCGTAAAAATAACTTCAAATGCCCATAACATTACGTTGCTGAAAACATAGCTTAAGTGTTTACATCACGAGACAACATATTGTCCGAAAGTTTACAACTTTATTTAAGGATAAACATAAACAACATCCAGGAGCAAGAGTAAGACCGCGCGCACATCCACTTTAGTTACCTGAAATACATGTGAGTTTTGGAAAAACGTCAACATAATGTTGGTGTGAATTCATGCAGTTCTTGTATTTAACGTTTGTATACTTTGTATGAAAAACATGGTATGTATCTTGTATAAATCAAGTATTCTTGTATAAATCACGTATTCTTGTATAAATCACGTACTCTTGTATGTATCAAGGTTGTTAATGGGTTGCAATGCCATTAACATGTGACACGACATAGGAAGCAACCAAACCATAAGCATTTTTCTAGTTGTCGATTCTGTGACACAAAAGCACTACTCGGTACTCGTTCTCACCAAGAGTGTGGCTGGCCGAAAACCCGTTAGATCTAACCTTTTGTTCTGTGGTCTAGGTATATTGTTGATTAATGGTGCTTATAGTACCCTATTCGTGATACGATTTCTCGTATCAATCCTTAAAACGCATCATACTTGGTACTAGTTATCACCAAGAGTGCTTCTTGTTTTTGTATCCATCATACCATTTGTAAACATTGTAACATTTGTAACATGTATTTCACCCCCGAAGTTATAAAACTGAAAACAGTTAAAAGAAAAGGGGGAGCATGAACTCACAACTTTGCGTTCCTGCGACATAAACTTCACCGGATTTGCTTATCTAGCGTCGTGACCTAAACGTGTTTTATTAACGTTAGTCACTAGACTTGTCTCGCACAAGTACAAGTCACTATCTTTTGTATATGTGTTATTGTGTTAAAAATAATTTATATTTTTAACTATGTGCATTACTTATATTATTTTCTCAACAATAAATATAAGTATCTTGTATTTTTCACCCGAATTATGTATTTTGTCCACAACTTCATTTCATGTTCATAACTTGTCCAAGTTATATAATCTATCAAGTAATATATTTTCATAAATATAATCTCTTGTATTTGTCTAAGTATGTTGTACGTGTATTTTTGTATCTTCACTCCTTAGGAGTATTTAGTGTATTTTCAAGTCCTAATACACTACCACATATAATACATACTACATACACTTAGCACAAATTTTGGTGATCAATAAATATATATATTTTTCTCAAAAATATACATACTTAATATCAATTTTAATCTTGAAGAAATCATCATTTCTTAACACAAAAATTAGGGAAACCTTGGTAAATATTTTTATATACATTTTTAGGGAATAAGTTTCTCAAAACTCATATTTTTCTAAGTGTCAAAATTTATAAAAATTTTGACATAGTTTCCCCTAAAAATGGAGGTTTCCCATATTTTCAAAACATGTGTTTATTTTCTTATAAATCATCAACAACATTAACAACACAATCAAGTCTTACCATAAGCCTAGATCATGTAAATCACATTACATCATGAACTTGAAGTTCTTGTAAAAATTTGTAGTAACTTACCATGTTATTTAGTAGGTTTAGTTGCCCTTAAAAACATGGTTGTTTGTTTGTAAATCTCATTCTTGAAGGAGTTAGTCATTTACAACTTGTAAGATATTTTTCTAAAAATACTTCTTTTGTATTTTTCTTGTTTCATAAGTGTTTATACACTTGTTCTTCTAATAAAAATAGTGTAAGTTTATGTAAAAACCAAGATCTTCTAAATATCACATTTTAGACTTGGTTCTTTTAGAAAAACCATTCATACATCTTAGGTATATAAGTTTACTAGCTTACTTTGTTTGTTATTTTCAAAGAAATCATTTATCCTTCAAGTTCATGTTTATACATGAGGATGATCTTCTTGTGTAAACACATAATCATCCTCTAACTTGCTAGATCATGTGTTTAATCACAATCTAACAAGCTTCATGTATTGATCATCATCAATATTTCTAGTAATCCACAAGCAAACATTATACATCTACTAAACCACATCATTTCATCAAGATATCATCATATTTAAAGCTTATGTTCAAGATTCATGTGTATGTATTTTAGTGTTCTTATGATAATCAACATGTTATATCTTTTAACCAACTAAAATGGAAGTAAACAAGGGTGTTCAAGAGTCTTACAACTAGCTTAAAGCTAGGGAAGAACAATGTTGAAGATTGAGTGGATAAAAGCACACGGAAGAGGTCCTTGATGATCCGCAAGCTCCAAGCTTCGTTAGTGACCTTCTTACACCTCAAGACAACCTTGGAATGGGTAGATGATGATTGAATGATGGTGGTGGTGGTGGGATTACTTGCGGCCGAGAGCAAGGGGGCAAGGGGAAAGAGTTGTGGTGTGTTGAAGTGGAAAGATGAATGTGATCTTATAACAAATCTAGAGTTTTATCCAAAGGTCTTTGTGTCGTGAAAGTACTAGACATGATCTTATCATATCTTTACGAAGATTTGCAAGAGATTTAGTAGATTGAGAAGATCTTAGTGTGGGGGCCCACCATGTGACCGTCCATATGTAATGGGGGGTTAAGTGTAAATTCCATTCCCTAATTACATAAATAAGCAAGTTTTCAAGTATAAAGTTTAGGGATATAGTGTGTTATTATGTTATAAGAGGTGTTATGGTGTTTGGGGACCATAACTAGCTCAGAAACATTAAAACAATGCTTCTAATAATATTTTAATGTTCCGGGTAATGTCTGGTTGTTCGGTTAGATGTCGTTCCGTTAAAGTGCTAAATTGCACCGTTTAGTGTCTTTCAAGTGTCATTTTGTGATACTTTCAATTCCCGACACTCAGGAAAATATTCTGGATCAATTTGTCATATTTTTGCATGATACAATCTTGTTACAATGCTGAATTTTGCTGAATTATATAAAATTCAGCTTTTAAAGTGTATTTCGGGTGCTTTTTAGTGCGTATTTTAGCTTCCGGAAAGTCTATATATAAACCCTTGTATGTACTCTTGGGTTTTAATGTATTCTTGTCGTTGGACCTACACCTAGGCCTCAATTCTACTGTCTGACCGCTTTCTGCAGAATTGTTGACACAGTGAGTCTTACCGGTGAGTTTACTAGTATTTCTGACGCGACGCTGTTCATTAATTAATGCATAAAGTAACTCTTGTAGTATAAAACATGCATGAATTCACTTGTATAGTATGTAATCAGACATGTTGACATTTAAGCACATAATTGCAGTCATTAAATAATAATTAAAGTGTACGGAAATTACCGGTTTTGTGCCAGTTGTCACAATCGCCTCGATCTTTGTTGGATCCACATGAATTCCTTATTGGTTCACTAAGTGTCCAAGAAATTGTACCTGTTCTAGCCAAAACTCGCACTTTGAAAATTTTGTATAAAGCTTTTAATTTCTTAATAGACTTAAAAGTGCGTGCAAATGCTTTGCATGTTCCTCTTTACTCTTAGAGTAAATTAGAATATCATCTATGAAAACAATTATGAATTTATCCAAATATGGCTTACATATTCGGTTCATCATGTCCATAAATGCAGCTGGGGTATTGGTTAAACCACATGGCATGACAGTAAATTCATAATGTCCATACCTTGTTCTAAATGCAGTTTTAGGAATGTCCTCTTCATGTACCTTTGATTGATGATATCCTGACCTTAAATCGATTTTAGAGAAAAATCGAGCTCCTTGCAGTTGGTCGAACAGATCATCGATTCTCGGTAATGGGTACCGATTCTTAATTGTGATCTTGTTTAATTCACGGTAATCAATGCACATACGCATTGATCTGTCTTTCTTTTTAACGAATAAAATTGGCGCTCCCCATGGCGATGAACTTGGTTGTATGAATCCTTTTTCCAACAATTCATCTAATTGTTTCTTCAGTTCCTGCATTTCGGCAGGTGCCAAACTGTAGGGTGTTTTGGCAATAGGTGTTGTTCCTGGCAATAGATGGATTCTGAATTCCACCTCTCTGTCTGGCGGTAATCCTGGTAATTCTTCAGGAAATACATCTGAAAACTGAGACACTACTGGAATGTCTTTAGTTCTTTTCCTTTAGTGTTAGTGATTATAGAAATCAAATACACTATAGATCCTTTTCTTATATAACTTGCAGTTTTCATCACAGAGATGAATTTAGTGGATCTAGATGGTTTATCTCCTTTAATTGTGATCGTTTTACCTTTTGGTGAATTTACTTGGATTGACTTTTGATCACATAAAATATTGGCTTTATTGGCTATTAACCAATCCATTCCTAAAACGACATCAAATCCTGCCAGATTCATTGGGTAAAGGTTTGCCATAAACTTTTGATTTAAAATTTCTATTCTTGCTCCCTGCAAGATTTCAGAAATCCTAACAGTTTCTCCATTAGCTGTCTCTACTAGGCATTCTTGTGGTAGTTTAGTTAATGACTGATTTAGAAGTTTGCAAAATGAAGTATTAATGAAACTTCGGTTTGCACCAGAGTCAAATAATACCTTAGCAAAAACATCATTAACTAAAAACGTACCAGCTATCACGTCTGGAATCATCTTGGCTTCATCTATAGTCAGAACGAATGCTCTAGCATTTTTAGTGTTCCTGTTGTTCACAGATGGAGCCAATTTTGGGCAGTTTGGCCTGATATGACCTTTCTCTCCACAGTTGAAGCACAGTCCATTACTGGATTTCCTCCTGCAATCTTCTTCCTTGTGTCCTGGCATTTTGCAAAAATTGCAAAGAGTGGAGCATTTTCCCGAATGCTTTTTCTTGTAGACCTTGCAAAAAGGTGCAGAGGTAGAACCTATATTCCTATGATTGTAATTCCCAGAACGGAATTCTTCAGTAAGCCTTTGGGTTAGGTTTCTCCTCTGTTCTTCTTCTCTAGTACGGATTAACTCATATGTCAAGGTATTCGCTAGTTCTACAGCTTCTTCTATAGTTTGAGGTCTAGCTGCCTTGACTACATGTCTAATCTCTCTGATTAATCCCCAGATATTACGGGAGATTAATACCGGTTCAGGTGATGCAAGGGTTGGTACTATTCTAGCATATTCAAAGAATGTGGTACTATAACCCTTAGGGTCTGTTTGGTATGGGGTAATGGAATGGACGAAGGAATGGAATGGACAAGGTAATGGAATGGACGAGGGAATGCAATGGATCATTACCATTCCATGTCTTGTTTGGTTACCATGTGTGAATGGAATGAATTATTATTGTGTATTGTTCGGTAGGCAAGAAAAACAGAGTAATAAAATCAGCGATGAGTGGTGGTGGTCGGTGGTAGTGATTGTGGGTGGTTATAGGTGGCAGAGGTGGGTGTCGGGGGCGGCGATGGGTGGTGGTAGTGGTGGCGAGTGGCGGTGCGACGGTGACGACGAGTGGTGGTGGCGACAAGGTGGCCTTTGGTGTTGGGTGGCAGCAGAGGTGGCGGCGGCGATTGGTGGTGGCGTCGACGATGGTGGTGGGCGGCGGCGACGAGTGGCGTTGGCGGTTGGTCACTGTTGTGGGTGATAACGGTGGCGAGTGGGTGGCGGCGGCGACGGTGGCTATCGGGGTGAGGTGGTGGCGGTGATGGTGTCGGTGGTGGGTTGTGGCGAAGGTGGTGGGTTGTGGCGAATGTGGTGGGTTGTGGCGAAGGTGGTGGGTTATGGTGTTGATGAATGGTGCAAGAGGGGATGGAATGGAAAAAAAAACATGAGGGGTGGAAGGAATGATTTTGAGGGAATGGAATGCCTTTTGGAATGGGTGATTCCATTCCATTGACCAACCAAACACCCTTTTCTTCATTCCCTCGTAATCATCCATTCCATTCCACCTCTCATTCCTGCATACCAAACACTACCTTACTATCTACTCCGGTCATTCTTAAGTTTAGGAACTTATTTGCTATCTGTTCCTTTTCATTGGGAGGGCATAATTTCCTTTCTACCATATTCTTAAATTCTTCCCATTCCATGTTGTAAACCTTATCACTTCCTCTTGATTGGAGGATAGTGTTCCACCATTCTAAGGCTGAGTTCTTAAACAGATTAGAAGCAAACATTATTTTGTCTTCTTCAGCACACTTGCTTATTTTTAAAACAGCCTCAGTTTTCTCTATCCAGCGTAGAGCTGCAATGGGTCCTTCATTGCCCGAGAATTCTATTGGTTTACAGGACCAGAATTCTTTGTAAGAACAACCATAAGGCATGGTTCTTCTTCTTTTGGGAATGGGCACTTGAAGTACGGGTCCATTGTTCACGCTGTTTTCTGGTTCAATTGGTCGCTTACTGCTATGCTTACTTTTATTATTCGCTTCTTGAATCGTTTGAATAATAAATGGCATTGCATCTATGATTCCTTGTGCCACTATATGTTGAACGGCACTATTATCCATTTGATTTCCATTGTTATTGATGCTCGGATTCTCATTAACCACGTTAATGTTACTCTGGTTATCGTTATTCAGATTTCCTTAATTTCCTTCGTCGGCCATCTGAATTTTAAACATTTATCCCATATTAATATCACAAAATAATATTTAATATAGTCAATCACATGATACGCATTTTTGCCAAAAGCGTCGATCATTGCGACTTTACTCTATTCATCTATATACTAGGCATCTATTACACACCAGTACTGAAATAAAAATTACAATACCAACAGAAATAAATAATAATAATAGGCATCCGTACACACATATTTTATTATTTTATTATTTTATTATAATATTATTATTACTATTACCGTTTCCATTCTCACATTCACGGATATGGATTCATCCAAAAATCCATATTGCGCTCGTCGTACTTCCAGACGAGTCGCTCTCCCACCTGTCTCATTCTCTCACTGCTCTCTAAAATTTCCTCCCCAAAAGTCCTAAGTTCTTGTACGTTTTCTGCACTCATTGGGGGTGCAGGTTCTAGGACTGGGTTCGGAATCTGGGGTGTGGGTTCTTGGTATGGGGGTGTAGGTGCCTGGAATCGGTAAGGATCTTCTAAAATCTCCCTAATGTATTCATCGTGGAAATAGGGATCTAAAGGGTCCATACCTGGGTAGGCTCCTAAGGTCTGCATGGGTGTGTCTTCATGTATCTGGTAATGTTGCACATAGTCCCTAACGTCATCCCACCAAGGATCGTAATTTGGGTCTAGGGGGTTTGGTGCTGGTACCCTAGGTATTTCTTCTGGATTGAAGTCATGCATCTCTACTTGGTTTTCAGGGTTTTCTATCTCCAATGGTTGGTCAGGGATTGGTGGTTGTGGTTGGGGTGCTATTATTTGCTCCAGATTAGGGTCAGCTGCAGTGGTTGCTAGGATGTGAATATTGGCTATACCCCTATTTATCATATCCAGGGCATAGGCATTTGTCTCTCTCTCTCTTGGCTGCTGCTAGTACCCTCTGGTCTTGTAACTTTTTCATACGTTTTCTACGCTCGTGTGCCCCTCGACTGAACCATCCCCTCTTTTTCTGAGGAAATGGCTCTTCCGACTGAGCCTTAAACACAAAGATTCCTTCTTCCGTATCAGCAGAGTACCCTGAGAGGGCAGGCTGAGAAGAGGAGGTGCCTTCGCTTTTAGGCGAACCAGACAATTGACGGTACGCGTCAGATGGTCCTTGGTCGCTCATACTGTAAACTAACAAATAGTCAAATAACACATAACAATAAATACAGTTATGCACGTATTTCCGTAATTTATTTCCTAACAGATTGAATTTTGATGTCAGCAGAACACCTCTGTGGCTGAATCAGTGGCTTAGCTCTGATACCACCTCTTGTCGCAACCCCCGATCCCTAATCCCCGGGTACGGGCGGCCGCGAGCCAGTTTCGGTGGTATCGCGTATTGTCTAATTTGGCAGCGGAAATTTTCATCAGGACCGTAGTTAGGAAATATTTTATCAGAGTAAAATACCACATTTTCATAACATTAAACAAATGGGTTAAAACCTAAGTTCGTAGTACACACATTTTCATAGGAATAAATCCTATTTTATTAATAAAAACAACTATTTTATTTTAGGTAACTTTATTGCCACTTTTCCAAGCCTTCAGTGCTGTCCAGCTGGCTTCTATTTGGCTTTCACAGTTTGTTACCTGAAACGCGTTTTAAAAACATTTGTCAGTGGGAAATACCGGTGATTGAATCCCAGTTTAATCAAGTTTAAATAAAATCCCATTGTACAGTATTGAGGGCGATCCCACAATTATATTTGTTTCCAAGACATCACAATTAACATCCATGGTACTGTCGAACCCGACTTGTGGACATGTTACTCCTTGACCAGGTGGTAACAAATTTTGTATACAAAACCCCAACATACTCATGATAATTGTATTCTTACAAATACTCAATAACTGCTCAAGTTATAGTTAATTAAATGAGGTTTTGTAAAGAAATTCACAAAAAGATTTACAAAAAGTGGATCAACTTACATTGTTGTCTTAGATTTTCCGTAAGGGTTTCCTGGTGACAATCTATAATTTACACAAATTCACACGCGTTAGTATAATAACCCATTTTAACATTAGTAATACCCTCCCCGAGACGGCATTCCAACGACTACGTCGGGCAGAACCACGGCAGCCGTTATGGAACCCTAGATCAATCGGGCAACGTATCTAATACGTATCCAAGGGTTATAATACTTACAACGGAGCAGAACTTCGCTATTTAGGGGGTATAATACCCGATTATAACTTCTACTACTTCAGAATTCGATTTAGAAAGAAAAGAAATGAGCGAGTGGACTGAACTGCCGATGCATTCTATATATAGGTGCTGATCTTGACTTTGTCACGGCCCGCGTAAATGTAGCCAAAGGGCTACGCGACCCGCGTCAAACCTGGTCAACTACGTAGGGGGTCCGGTTCATCACATAAACTCGAGATGTGTTGGGCCACGTGGCCACACCGGGCTGCGCCATGTTTTGAGCCTCTCACGGCCCGCGTAAGGGTTATGGGGTACCTTACGCGGCCCGCCTCAACTTAAAAATTTAGTTTTTAATTATTTTAAATACTATTTAATGTATTTGGGGCCCGTTTTCACGTATGGGGTGTATTTTAGGACATATTGGGATATTTTAAGATATATTAGGGTGTCGGAAAATAATCGAGGGTGTCGGTTTTATTGAGGATTGTTATACAGGGGCTTTAAGATTTGAACATAGTTCTTCACCTTTGGACAGGGAGTCATAGACTACAACTGTCATCGTCTTGAAAGATGATTCGTTTTGGAACAAAGGTAAACCAATTGACATCACTAATGGATGTTTATATATAATCATCATATTTGATGATATTAGTCATGATCACATTGATTATAGAGACTATTAGGTTTGTGCATAGCTCACTACCTTGGACAGGGAATCATAAGATCACCACTGTCTTTGTTATAAATGGATAATATAATATGGCCCGTAGGCGAAACATCACTTAAGGATGTTAAATAACATGATCATCGTATTAGATGATATTAGTCACGATTACATTGATCGTATAGACTATTATGCTTGGACATAGTCCGATATCTTTAGACAGGGGATCATAGACCACAACTGTCGTTGTCTTATTGGACAACAAGTATAGCCCTTAGAAACTTCATCACTAAAGGATGTTAAATGATATGATCATCGTATTAGAAGATATTAGTCATGATCGCATTGATCATATAGACTATGAGACTTGGACATAGTCCAACATTCTTAGAGAGGGGGTCGTAGACCACAATTGTCGCTGTCTTATTGGACAACTAGTATAGCCCGTAGGCACTTCATCACTAATGGATGTTTATAATATGATCATCACATTGATGATACTTGTCATGATCTACTTTGATCATATAGGCTTTAAGGCTTGGACGTAATCCAATACCTTGACGGCTGGTGTGGTCTCTCAAGCCACACTGCCAGGAGTGTTAACATGTTCTTGGATGTTAACAAAGATTAATTGTCTTAAGAGGGTTTTACCATCATAGCCATGTTCATAGATATATAGGCTAGGTTATACCATTAAGAGGATCTTCTGAAATTTTTCAGCTGATCGATAAAGTTCGAGTAAAATCGGAATGATCGTTTGATAAAGGACGAAATGAATACCTATATAAAATTTTCAAAACTTTCCATAATTCTTTAGGAATTTATAATAGTGCCTCAATCAGGACCTTTAGTAATTCATTTGTCCACACAGGGGCTTTAAAGCAACTCCAGTCCACACAGGGACTAAAAGGAAAATATAAGTCCGTATAGGGACTATAAGATATGTCCACATTGGGATTTTAATGGAATAATATGTCCATAAAGGGACTTTGATGAATTATCATGTCCACAAAGGGACTACGATGAAATAATATGTCCTCGAAAGAACTATAATGAATTATTATGTCCGCTAGGGGACTTTTGTAACATCTCGAATTTTAGATCCCATATTAATTGCAAGTAATTAGCGAGTTATGTGATAAAAATGTTTTATAGACATTTTTTTTCTTTTCACAAACAATAATTTTATACGACGTAGTGATTAATCTGGCTTTATTAGTCCTGCGTAGGCGTATGTTGTTTTAATTAGTGATGTCGAGGTCGTATAGGTATGGGGCGTGGTAGATGTTGGTACTTAAAGCACTACTTGTGTCATGATAAATTTTAATTGGTAACTCTATCGTAGGTTCCGAACCTTAGTGGTAGCGGGAACGTGAAGGCAGTAGTTGTCGGGTAGTTAACGTGCGTTTAACCTTATATGCGTATCTATGTGTTTTATGTGAATTAGCATCCTTGGGGTGCTTAATGCGGGTTACTTGTGATGGGGGCGGTACCTTCGGGGTGGCGTCAGGTCATGAGATGCGGCTTACTTGTGATGGCGGCGTTACCTTTGGGGTGACGTCAGGTCATGAGATGCGGCTTACTTGTGATGGAGGCGTTACCTTTGATGTGACGTCAGGTCATGAGATGCGGATTACTTGTGATGGCGGCGTTACCTTTGGGGTGACGTCAGGTCACGAGATGTGGGTTATTTGTGATGGCGGCGTTACCTTCGGGGTGGCGTCAGGTCACGAGAAACATCACTGAGATGTTTAATTGATTAGCCCTTGTGGCAACGATGAACCCTTTGGGGTATTATGCGGGTGACGGACTCTTCGGGGTCAAATTGGAGGAGACGAAACCCTGACGAGGGTGCCCTGACGAGGGCAAATGATGATAGCCTACGGGCAACACCGATGTCTTAGGTTCCCACCTTATGTGCTTATATGTTTCACGTTAGTTAAATGGTGGGTAAATGATGATTCTTTGTGTACTTGACGAATGATGTTAAATAATGTGGGTGACGAATGATGTTCTATTATGCAGTTGTCGAGTGATGTTAACTTGTGTAGTTGTCAGACGAGATCAAGTTATAATTAAGTTTTTAGGACATTAATTGTTATGTTCTAGATACAAGTCGGCTTGGTTCATGGTCCTATGAATTAAGATGCATTGCGGGTTACCCTTTGGTGTCTAAGTAATCTGATCCATATAAAAAAAGGATTACTGGTAGGATGGTTAGACCGAGGATATGGGTTACGGGTTGGAGTCATTAAACTTTAAAATGCCGTTAATGTAGATTAATAAACGATGGTGGTTTTAAAATGGTGGTGTTTTGGTTTTCAAAATAAAGCATTTGGGATGTGTTTTAAATGCTTCAACTAAACTATTAGAACTCATTCAGCGTAGCTGACTTTTGTATGTATGTTAGATTGTTTTGCAGGTGTGTGATTCGAGTCGGTGTTGCTCTTGGCTAGCAGATGGGATTACTCATTTATATGGTGGAATGCATTCGATTTGTTAGAAAGTAAGTAACATTTTAAGTTTTTATTTAATCATGTACTGTCTTAATTAAAATTTCCGCTGCGTATTTTTGAGAAAAGACTTATTTTCAAACAGTACACTGTGATGTGACCCGACTATAGGGCACCCGGTTTGGGGGCCTTACAAGTTGGTATCAGAGCAGTAGTTTAAGAGAAATTGGCATTCTTGGATGCCTAAACTTAAACTGTAATGGTACCAAAGTTACGAATGCCACCACGAGTATCCGCAAGCCAAGAGGTATGTGTTACGTGCTGTGTTTAGTAATTGAAATTTCTTTGTGTTGTGTGGTTTATTGCGTGAAAGGTAAAACACTTGTGTGTTCGTGACAGGAAATGTTTAGAATGTCTGCAGTAACACGGACAATCGATAGCACTTGATCAACGTTGTTGGCGGTCTATTGTTACTTCATATGTTCTGATTGATGACCTGGAATGAATCATGTGAATGTTTTGCCTTAGGTAGGTTGTTAGTCACGTGTTAGTGTTGGCATTATGCCTTTACACGAGGCTTCTTGTTTATCATTAGTTAATTACTTAATGACAGAGTCGTTTGTGAGTTATGCTTCGTGCATTCTATGCTTTAGTTGTGGGCGTGTATATATGTGGTTGTTGGATTATGTGTAATCTTACTTGGAAAAGTGGTAATGCTTTAATAGCTTGATTTTGTTTTAGCGTAATCATTGATGTGGTATAATGGTCATAGTCGACAAATTAATGTGAATAGACTAGTTATAGACATAGCTTCTGACTTGTCTATACTCATGGCCTTGATTGTGTCGAGCGTATTTATGATGTTTAAGGTGATGTTATGGGAATGGTTACCTTAACGTAACCTATACAAATTGTGAATACATGTCTATCCTAGGTCTGGTGCCTAGTATAATGATTGGTACGACCCATGAAGGGTACGACCGTGTGAACCCTTATGCAGGTACAATGGTGACAAGTGGTAATAACCACAAGTGGGGTATACATGTTTCCCCAGGTTTAGAGATTGAATGAATGACGTACGAAGTCGGTAAATGTGGTTACCACTTAGCAAGTATTATGCATTCGTTGTTAGAGTGTTAAGATGATAGTAATTGGATGCAAAAAAAAATGCTTTCCAGTTGTGATGAGTGTCTTGGTGACAAGGTCATACTTAAATAAGATGTAAGGTGTGGTATGCTTGTTTATGTTCTTGATGATGTGATTTTATGCAATATTTTTGCGTGTTACTGTGGCGGTTGGACGTGTGGTCCTAATTTGAGTTATGGGAATCGATGCGAGACACATATTTGTTTGCACGCGGGACCACATGGCAACAGTGATGAATGGATGATGATGCTTAGAGATTCAACATGCAATAATGATTGCGGTGGCGACTTATGGAAGAACTTCTTAGGGAAGGTTTTGGTTGACGTACCCATGGAGAATCGGGAATGCCAAGGATGCTTGAGTGGTGATGAGACAACTAACGTTAAAGGTGGACGTTGAAAGCTGAACTCCGGGGAAAATGAGAACGACTTGTGAGTTTCATGCCCATATGTGACGAAGACGACGATTTGGATAGTAGATCTTATGTTTACATAAGTGGACATATAATAATTATGGATAAGCCCATAGAGATCATCAGCTGAGGTAGAAGGGGTGTTTCACGTTTTCAGACGTTTGATGGATGATGCACGAGTTTCTGACAACTATTAAACCTTTGATAATTGTAAGGTAGGCAACCGATAGAGGACGCGATATGCTCTACTTCGGATATGATGGGCATTTACGACGAGTTGGGGAGTGCACAAGTTATGAGGCAACGTAGAATCTTCGTTAGTCATGACCATTTGATTAACAGAATTGTTGAAGTTACTAGAGAGACATGGCAGGTGTGTCGACTAGCTAATGATAGGTAAAAGATTTGAGGTATAGACGACGCTATCAATGAAAAGATAGACGATGTAGTTGGTAATGATGTGGGCGATGATAAGACTATTGGGTGTTATCAATGGAACTTCATGTGAAGGTTAACAGGTTGGGAATTATGGAAGGTCTCTTGATAACAACCAACAAGTAGAGATGCAAATCATGAGACATGGATGTCTTGCGAGTACGGAATTAAACGAAAATTCGTACGAGTAATGTATGAGCAGGTGGTGCGAGCCTCAAAGTTGAAAGAAAATGGATGAAAAGACTTCTTTGACTATCATGTATGGTAATCGTATTGTGAAAAAAATAATGGTGGCATTTACGGTGGTGACTAGGTGTCATTCTGGTATGTAATCGTAAGACGATAGGAGTGCGGTTACATTTGGTTCTAGATGAACGGGAATCGAGGACGAATCCTCTTCTAAGGGGGATAGACTTGTAACATCTCGAATTTTAGATCCCATATTAATTGCAAGTAATTAACGAGTTATGTGATAAAAATGTTTTATAGACATTTTTTTTCTTTTCACAAACAATAATTTTATACGACGTAGTGATTAATCTGGCTTTATTAGTCCTGCGTAGGCGTATGTTGTTTTAATTAGTGATGTCGAGGTCGTATAGGTATGGGGCGTGGTAGATGTTGGTATTTAAAGCACTACTTGTGTCATGATAAATTTTAATTGGTAACTCTATCATAGGTTCCGAACCTTAGTGGTAGCGGGAACGTGAAGGGACTATTTTGGGGGCCTTACAACTTTAATGAAATAATATGTCCTCAAAAAGATTTCAATGAAATAATATACCCATGAAAGGACTATAATGGAGTATAATGTCCATGAAAGGACTATTTTGAAGTATGATGTCAATGAAAGGACTATATTGAAATACCAAGTCCACGAAGGGACTATTTTAAAATAGTGTATCCACAAAGGGGTTTTTAATGAAATCACGCATCCATGAAAGGACTATATTGAAATAGCATGCCCACCGAGGGACTTTATTGAAATATAATGTCCACGAAGGGACTAAATAGCAAATGCCCATACAGGGTCTTAAGTCGAAAGGTATGTCCACTCAAGGACTATATAGAAGAGATAAGTCCTTATAGGGACTTAAAAGACAATGAATATTACGGAAGAAGGATTCTCTAATGCCTTCCTTGCTTCATTTTGATTGTTTCTCTTCTTTGTTTACCGTACACGGTAGGGACACTGAAGACCTCAGTGAATAAGGTAAGTATTCCAATCAGGATACGTTATAGAAATAGAATTCAAGGATTCCACGGTTAAAGAATGATATGGATCACGGATTGGGTTTTGACTGTTATAATCCAAGTCTGGGATTCCAAAACTTGGAGGTAAGAAATAGGGATCATTAGGGTCCACTGGTATTATTTTCAGTACGGGAGCCTCAGGGACCTCCTGGTATGGACTCCACTGACACAGACTTCAAAATTTTTGAGCCTCAGGGACCCCTGGTATGGACTCGGAAGTCTGATTACAAGTTTCAATAGGTTTATTTTTTTTTGGGGGGGGGGGGGGAATAGATCCATAAAGGTCTTTCCTCCAAACCGGTCGCACACTTATCCTAGCCATGATACGAAGCTTGGCATTCCTTCGGCTTCGGACGAGAAGAATCTCCATCAACGGCCTCTTTGCTTGGCGACATATTCAAAACACATAAAAATCGAAAACAATGTTTACTTAATAGGGATGAGAGCATTCCTATGTTAAGTCTAGACTCAGAAGGTCTAAGGAATATGCTACTGTGTCATTGAGATTAAACACAAAGGCTAGTGTTTAATTCACTCAATGTTGGCTCTAATACCAACCTGTCACACCCCGATATTTACAGCTCAGCCCGGTGGGGAGTATCGTGACGTAAGATTAGTATCATCATGGTCAAACATACACAGAATAGCACAGCGGAAGTCTTGGAATATAAAATATTATTACAAACCCAAATGTCTGAAAATATCAAAGTATTAATTATAGACGAGCTTGTAATATCAAATCCACAGGCGGATCATTACAGAATGTATGAAATGAAGTTTAGCAGACTTTAAGCCATCTTTTAGGATTTGAAAGATCCTCTATTTTTGACACCGAGCAGCTCCCAGCCTATTACGAGTAGTACCTGTCACTTAGTCTTTTGAAAATACGTCAGTTCACACTGGTAAATACAATTAACCAACTCATTTGAATATGTTTTATGAAAATTGGTTTAGGTGCACCTGGCACGAAAATCCTTTATAACTTGGGACAATTTTTTTATTAAAATCTTGTATACATATTTACATGTTTGTCATACAATTGGGGCCTGTTTGGAAGCCGGTCATGATTAACCGACTGACCACTTATGAAACCCACAAAGGAGTTATCCCCAACATGTGGGTCATTTAATATTTAGCATTTGCATCTGTCAGGTGTATGCCTACACCCCGTGCTTAAGTCGTGGCCATTTACAAATGAAATGAGTCGAGGATATCCAGGACACGGTCGTATTAACCCCCAATGTTTATGTTATCAAACAAAACAGATTAAAACGGGTTATGTAATTTATTAATCACAATCCGATTAAATGATTCCATACCCAACCAAGCGGTATTATTATACCGTATCTCAAGCCCGTATATGGGAAAATAAGTTAAAAGTATTCACCTGAGCTAATACTTGATTCACAGCAAAATAACTCAGTCGTATCCAATCTAGCTAAATGCAGGTAGCTTTATCGGGTGGCTCTAGTCTGGAATGATGGTAATATATAACCAATTCAAAATGCTAACGGTCTTATTTAAGTCGTAGACTTAGACCGGCTAGCTTAAAGTATCTAAATCGGTACGATATGCTAGATTATGCGATGACCGGAATAGAATGTTATTTAGACCCAACAAGTATGAAGACTTGTATAATATGGGTAAACTAAGTACATTCTGGATTTTGAGATAAAAATGATAAGGTTAAACCCGTTTCGGTAAACTTACGTAAACTAGTTACGCAAGTCAAACCGTACGCGTATAAGCAATCACGAGTAACCGGATGAGACATATACAAGTTCCACAAGTCATTATGCTTAAAAGATGTTATAATATCAGTAGGATACTAACATGTATGCCCATTAAGGTTTTAAAATCGAATCAAGCCTCATAAGGGCGTTTTGGTCATTTTCTGACTTATAAAAGGAGCTTGCAAGTAATCTGATGTTATGGTCATAAACATTCTGGAAAAATATTTGATTTATGATATGATATCAGTAGGATATCAAATATATGTTTGTTTTATACTTTAAAACCAAACTATACACCGTATGGGCATTTTGGTCCTTTCACACATAATTTTAAGGACTTATTTGGGGATTCTGAGTTCGTGACATATACTTACTATAAAAATATTCAAAATGATTTATAAAATCAGTAAGTAACAAGTCTTCGGTGATAAGTATGGTTTAAAACCATACTATGCGCCTAATCGGCGTAGAAGTCGTTAAATGACGATATTAACGATGTTTTAGTAAATCTGATGTTATGACCAGCTTTGAATAGTTAAAATATGTTAATTGTCATAACACATCAGTAGCTAAAAGGTTTGATATGATTATTATGCTTAAAAACTAATTTTAGTGCTTTAAGGGCATTATCGTCATTTAATGATACTTATCAATGACTTGTGCATAAACTCAGAATATAATCTAACTCGACATCCCAAATAATCCTAATTATGATATCATATCAGTGGGTAACAAGTTTTACCAACGAAGTATTAAAATCATTCTAGATGTAAAAAAAAAGGCATTTTCGTCCTTTTAAAAGCATAGTTTACGACCATTTAAACAAACTCAGTTTATGACCAGATTTATAACATCAAAATGTGCTAAACATCTTATCATATCAGAATGAAACTTGTTTGCATGCTCATGTATGCTTAAAACCTTATTTTTAGCAAAAAGGGCAATTTAGTAAACTTTAAGCATAATAAGAGAACTTGCATTAAAATCTCAAATCACTATATGAAATGTAATATAACCTTAGGGAGTTATACTACATCATATTACGATCCTAGCGAAAACTTAAATCAGTAGCAAACTAGTTCTAATTCGGTTCATAAACGAAAGTCAAAGCAGAAGTCAAACTTCGCGACTTTCGGTTGCTAACCGACCCTAAAACTGGAATCGATAAGCCGAACATGTTTACACATGTTCTAATAATTATTACCACCAAGTTATTTAAACTCTAAAACATATTTTTAAACATGCTTAAACTCAGTTTATGATTATTTAAAAAACTGACTCGTTTGACTTTTAAAATACGAACATGTTGACTCGTCAAATGACCAAGCAAACGTGATTCTTAGGATGTGCCCTTTTGAGGGATTATCACCTACCTAATTACGATCACGTAGCCATGTTCGTTGCAAACAATGGCTGGACCAATAACGTCTAAGCCGAAAGTCAAAGCCGTTTTGTGGCAACTTGACTTTCGGTCTTTAAACATATAAAAACCAAACTAAAGTGGCTAAGGACACTTACAAAGGGTCCTAGCTTGAACTTTAAACTCAGGAGGGCTTCCTTTTTTATTAGGAATCCCAAGAAATGCTCAAGAAAGCTTAAGCAAGTGAGAAGAGAAGGATTTGTGAATGAAAAAGGAAATGAGGCAACACAAAGCCTCTATTTATAGTTGAAGGGAGTGATCTTGGATCATGCCAGGTGTTAGGGAGGTGTTAGGATCTTCACAAGTGTCCATGGTGGTTTTAAAAACCATCAAAAGCTGCTAAATTTCGAGTTTAAGTGAATGGTGGTTTGTTTGGAGGCCAAGGAAGAAGAAATCTGCAGTTGCAGGCTACTTTCTGTGAAAATCAACCGTTGCCGCGCGCGAAAGCAACAGGGGGAGGCGTCGCGCAGCGCAAGGGCACACACCAGGTTTCAAAAATGTCAAGTTTAGTCCCTGGTCCTCTAAAACTCTTATATACTTCATTTTGTTTACATGTTTAACCCCTCTAAATCTCTTTAAGGTATATATTTGGCACAAAAAATCTTTGAGATGGATTATTATTATTCTCGTGAGTGAAATTGAGTATTGTTAAGCTTCAGGATTCATCTAAAGGTCACTCAGAGGTTAATTTGAACATGTTGACGCTTTTAACCCATCTTCATGATATTTAGTCTAATTATCAAGTATTCTCGAGAGTATAATCGAATATTACGAAGCCCCGGGTTCGTTAAAAGGTCACTCAGAGGTAAGAATTAACATGTTGACACGTTTAACCCCTTTGTCTTGTAAATTTTCGATTTCTTTCACAAACTGCTTCTTGCGTCCGAATATTTATTCGTTTAAGATTACGTTCTTCGTGTGTGGTCAATTAGAGGCATAAGTTTAGCATGTTGACAATTTTAGTCCTTTCATATTCAAGGTTTTTGATTTTCGATGAAATTAGTCCCTCATAGTCAACGTTTGATTTTATTAGAGTTTATTACATGTGTCAACACATCATTGGACACGGTTTTTACAAGGTGTTACAAAAATTCTTCATAAACTAAATCACACGTGTATATGTTAACATTTAAGAGATATACAATCAAGAAAATCAAGAGCAATGGTGATATATATGCGGATTAGACACCAAAAAATAAACACTCAAAAATGGCTACAATTTAAGGAATGTGTTTAGTGATGGCATCAGATTCTTAACTGATGGAGAAAGGTCTGGTGGCAAGAAAAGCTTCTTCCAGGAGGTTGTCAAGTGTTGTTGCTCGACGATTCCATTCTTGGGTGGTTGGTTGGCCCTTGTTCCTGTGACTCGAATCCTAGCCCGGTATATCCCATTTTAGTTTTACATCATTGTGAACCATACGCCTTTTTTACTCTCTAAACGAGGTTCTCGGCATTGAAAAATCTTCATAAACTAAGTCACACGTGTATATGTTGACATTTAAGAGATATACAGTCAAGAAAATCAAGAGCAATGGTGATATATATGCGGATTAGACACCAAAAAATAAACACTCAAAATATGGCTACAATTTAAGGAATGTGTTTAGTGACAGCATCAGATTCCTAATTAATGGAGAAAGGTCTGGTGGCAAGAAAAGCTGCTTCCAGGAGGTTGGCAAGGGTTTTCGCTCGACGATTCCATTCTTGGGTGGATGGTTTGGCCCTTGTTCCTATATCTCGAATCCTAGCCCGGTATATCCCATTTTAGTTTTACACAATTGTGAACCTTACGCCTTTTTTACTCTCTGATCGAGGTTCTCGGCATTGAAAAATCTTGGTGAACTAAATCACACGTGTATATGTTGACACTTAAGAGATATACAGTCAAGAAAATCAAGAGCAATGGTGATATATATGCGGATTAGACACCAAAAAATAAACACTCAAAAAATGGCTACAATTTAAGGAATGTGTTTAGTGACGGCATTAGATTCCTAATTGATGGAGAAAGGTCTGGTGGCAAGAAAAGCTGCTTACAGGAGGTTGTCAAGTGCTTTCGCTCGACGATTCCATTCTTGGGTGGTTGGATTGGCCCTTGTTCCTGTAACTCGAATCCTAGCTCGTTATATCCCATTTTAGTTTTACACCATTGTGAACCTTATGCCTTTTTTACTCTCTGATCGAGGTTCTCGGAATTAAAAAATCTTCGTAAACTAAATCACACGTGTATATGTTGACATATATGCGGATTAGATACCAGAAAATAAACACTCAAAAAATGGCTACAATTTAAGGAATGTGTTTAGTGACGGCATCTGATTCCTATATGATGGAGAAAAGTCTGGTGGCAAGAAAAGCTGCTTCGAGGAGGTTGTCAAGTGTTTTCGCTCGATGATTCCATTCTTAGGTGGTTTGTTTTGGCCCTTGTTCCTGTAACTCGAATCCTTGCCCGGTATATCCCATTTTAGTTTTACACCATTGTGAACCTTATGCCTTTTTTACTGTCTGATCGAGGTTCTCAGCATTGAAAAATCTTCATAAACTAAATCACACGTGTATATGTTGACATTTAAGAGATATACAGTCAAGAAAATCAAGAGCAATGGTGATATATATGCGGATTAGACACCAAAAAAATAAACACTCAAAAAATGGCTACAATTTAAGGAATGTGTTTAGTGACGGCATCAGATTCCTAATTGATGGAGAAAGGTCTGGTGGCAAGACAAGCTGCTTCTAGGAGGTTGTCAAGTGTTTTCGCTCAACGATTCCATTCTTGGATGGTTGGTTTGGCCCTTGTTCCTGTAACTCAAATCCTAGCCTGGTAAATCCCATTTTAGTTTTACACCATTGTGAACCTCATGTCTTTTTTACTCTCTGATCGAGGTTCTCAGCATTGAAAAATCTTCATAAACTAAATCACACGTGTATATGTTGACATTTAAGAGATATATAGTCAAGAAAATCAAGAGCAATGGTGATATATAGGCGGATTAGACACCATAAAATAAACACTCAAAAAAAGGCTACAATTTAAGGAATGTGTTTAGTGACGGCATCAGATTCCTAATTGATAGAGAAATGTCTGGTGGCAAGAAAAGCTGCTTCCAGGAGGTTGTCAAGTGTTTTCGCTCGACGATTCCACTCTTGGTTGGTTGGTTTGGCCCTTGTTCCTGTAACTCGAATCCTAGCCCGGTATATCCCATTTTAGTTTTACACCATTGTGAACCTTACATCTTTTTTACTCTCTGATCGAGGTTCTCGGCATTGGAAAATCTCCGTAAACTAAATCACACGTGTATATGTTGACATTTAAGAGATATACAGTCAAGAAAATCAAGAGGAATGGTGATATATATGCGGATTGGACATAAAAAAAATAAACACACAAAAATGGCTACAATTTAAGGAATGTGTTTAGTGACGGCATCAGATTCCTAATTGATGGAGAAAGGTCTGGTGGCAAGAAAAGCTGCTTCCCGGAGGTTGTAAAGTGTTTTCGCTCGACGATTCCATTCTTGGGTGGTTGGTTTGGCCCTTGTTCCTGTAACTTGAATCCTAGCCGGTATATCCAATTTTAGTTCTACACCATTGTGAACTTTACGCCTTTTTTACTCTCTGATCGAGATTCTCGGCATTGAAAAATCTTCGTAAACTAAATCACACGTGTATAAGTTGACATTTAAAAGATATAAAGTCAAGAAATTCAAGAGCAATGGTGATATATATGCGGATTAGACACCAAAAAATACACACTCAAAAAATGGCTACAAATTAAGGAATTAGTTTAGTGACGACATATGATTCCTAATTGATGGAGAAAGGTCTGGTGGCAAGAAAAACTGCTTACAGGAGGTTGTTAATTGTTTTTGCTTAATGTTTCCATTCTTGGGTGGTTGGTTTGGCCCTTGTTCCTGTAACCCGAATCCTATCACGGTATATCTCATTTTAGTTTTACACCATTGTGAACCTTACGCCTTGTTTACTCTCTGATCGAGGTTCTCGGCATTGAAAAATCTTCGTAAACTAAATCACACGTGTATATGTTGACATTTAAGAGATATACCGTCAAGAAAATCAAGAGCAATGGTGATATATTTGCGAATTAGACACCAAAAAATAAACAGTCAAAAATGGCTACAATTTAAGGAATGTGTTTAGTGATGGCATCAGATTCCTAATTGATGTAGAAAGGTCTGGTGGCAAGAAAATCTACTCCCAGGAGGTCGTGAAATGTTTTCGCTCGACAATTCCATTCTTCAGTGGTTGGTTTGGCCATTGTTCCTGTGACTCGAATCCTATCCTGTTATATTCCATTTTAGTTTTACCCTATTGTGAACCTTACGCCTTTTTTACACTCTGATCGAGGTTCTCGGCTTTGAAAAATCTTCATAAACTAAATCACACGTCTATATGTTGACATTTAATAGATATATAGTCAAGAAAATCAAGAGCAATGGTGATATATATGCGGATTAGACACCAAAAAATAAACACTCAAAAAATAGCTATAATTTAAGGAATGTGTTTAGTGACGGCATCAGATTCCTAATTGATGGAGAAAGGTCTGGTGGCAAGAAAAGCTGCTTCCAGGAGGTTGTCAAGTGTTTTCGCTCGACGATTCCATTCTTGGGTGGTTGGTTTGGCCCTTGTTCCTGTAACTCGAATCCTAGCCCGGTATATCCTCTTTTAGTTTTACACCATTGTGAACCTTACGCCTTTTTTACTCTCTGATTGAGGTTCTCGGCATTGAAAAATCTTCGTAAACTAAATCACACGTCTATATGTTGACATTTAATAGATATACAGTCAAGTAAATCAAGAGCAATTGTGATATGTATGCGAATTAGACACCAAAAAATAAACACTCAAAAAATAGCTACAATTTAAGGAATGTGTTTAGTGACTGAATAAGAATCCTAATTGATGGAGAAAGGAATGGTGGCAAGAAAAGCTACTCCCAGGAGGTTGTGAAATGTTTTCGCTCGACGATTCCATTCTTGAGTGGTTGGTTTGGCCATTGTTCCTGTAACTCGAATCCTAGCCCGGTATATTCCATTTTAGTTTTACACCATTGTGAACCTTACGCCTTTTTTACTCTCTGATCGAGGTTCTCGGCATTGAAAAATCTTCATAAACTAAATCACACGTGTATATGTAGATATTTAAGAGATATACAGTCAAGAAAATCAAGAGCAATGATGATATATATGTGGATTAGAGAAATAAATAAACACTCAAAAAATGGCTACAATTTAAGGAATGTGTTTAGTGACGACATCAGATTCCTAATTGATGGAGAATGGTCTGGTGGCAAGAAAAACTGCTTCCAGGAGTTTGTCAAGAGTTTTCGCTCGACGATTCCATTCTTGGGTGCTTGGTTTGGCCCTTGTTCCTCTAACTCGAATCCTAGCCCAGGTATATCACATTTTAGTTTTACACCATTGTAAACCTTACGCCTTTTTTACTCTCTGATCGAGGTTCTCGGCATTGGAAAATCTTCGTAAACTAAATCACACGTGTATATGTTGACATTTAAGAAATATAAAGTCAAGAAAATCAAGAACAACTGTGATATATATGCGGATTGGACATAAAAAAATAAACACACAAAAATGGCTACAATTTAAGGAATGGGTTTAGTGACGGCATCAGATTCCTAATTGATGGAGAAAGGTCTGGTGGCAAGAAAAGTTGCTTCCAGGAGGTTGTCAAGTATTTTTGCTCGACGATTCCATTCTTGGGTGGTTGGTTTGGCCCTTGTTCCTGTAACTCGAATCCTAGCCCGGTATATCCCATTTTAGTTCTACACCATTGTGAACCTTACGTCTTTTTTACTCTCTGATCGAGATTCTCGGTATTGAAAAATCTTCGTAAACTAAATCACACGTGTATATGTTGACATTTAAAAGATATACAGTCAAGAAATTCAAGAGCAATGGTGATATATATGCGGATTAGACACCAAAAAATACACACTCAAAAAATGGCTACAAATTAAGGAATTAGTTTAGTGACGACATCAGATTCCTAATTGATTGAGAAAGGTCTGGTTACAAGAAAAACTGCTTTCAGGAGGTTGTTAAATGTTTTCTCTTAATGATTCCATTCTTGGGTGGTTGGTTTGGCCCATGTTCCTGTAACTTGGATCCTATCCCGGTATATCCCATTTTATTTTTACACCATTATGAACCTTACGCCTTTTTTACCCTCTGATCGAGGTTCGCGGCATTGAAAAATCTTCGTAAACTGAATCACACGTGTATATGTTGACATTTAAGAGATATACCGTCAAGAAAATCAAGAGCAATGGTGATATATTTGCGGATTAGACACAAAAAAATAAAAAGTCAAAAAACGCTACAATTTAAGGAATGTGTTTTGTGATGGCATCAGATTCCTAATTGACGGAGAAAGGTCTGGTGGCAAGAAAAGCTGCTTCCATGAGGTTGCCAAGTGTTTTCGCTCGATGATTCCATTCTTGGGTGGTTGGTTTGGCCCTTTTTTCCTGTAACTCGAATCCTAGCCCGGTATATCCTATTTTAGTTTTACACCATTGTGAACCTTACGCCTTTTTTACTCTCTGATCGAGGTTCTCGGCATTGAAAAATCTTGGTAAACTAAATCACACGTGTATATGTTGACATTTCTGAAATATACAGTCAAGAAAATCAAGAGCAATGGTGATATATATGCGGATTAGACACCAAAAAATAAACACTCAAAAAATGGTTACAATTTAATAAATATGTTTAGTGACGGCATCGGATTCCTAATTGATGGAGACAGGTATGATGGCAAGAAAAGCTACTCCCAGGAGGTTGTGAAATGTTTTCGCTCGACGATTCCATTCTTGAGTGGTTGGTTTGGCCATTGTTCCTGTAACTCGAATCCTAGACCGATATATTCCATTTTGGTTTTACACCATTGTGAACCTTACGCCTTTTTTACTCTCTGATCGAGGTTCTCGGCATTGAAAAATCTTCATAAACTAAATCACACGTCTATATGTTGACATTTAATAGATATACAGTCCAGAAAAACAAGAGCATGGGTGATATATATGCGGATTTGACACCAAAAAATAAACACTCAAAAAATTGCTACAATTTAAGGAATGTGTTTAGTAACAGCATCAGATTCCTAATTGATGGAGAAAGGTCTGGTGGCAAGAAAAGCTACTCCCAGGAGGTTGTGAAATGTTTTCGCTCGACGATTCCATTCTTGAGTGGTTGGTTTGGCCATTGTTCCCGTAACTCGAATCCTAGCCCGGTATTTTCCATTTTAATTTTACACAATTGTGAACCTTACGTCTTTTTTACTCTCTAATCGAGGTTCTCGGTATTGAAAAATCTTCATAAACTAAATCACACGTGTATATGTTGATATTTAAGAGATATACAGTCAAGAAAATCAAGAGCAATGATGATATATATTCGGATTAGACAAATAAATAAACACTCAAAAAATGGCTACAATTTAAGGAATGTGTTTAGTGACGGCATCAGATTCCTAATTATTGGAGAAAGGTCTGGTGGCAAGAAAAGCTGCTTCCAGGAGGTTGTCAAGTGTTTTCGCTCGATGATTCCATTCTTGGGTGGTTGGTTTGGCCCTTTTTCCTGTAACTCGAATACTAGCCCGGTATATCACATTTTAGTTTTACACCATTGTGATCCTTACGCCTTTTTTACTCTCTGATCGAGGTTCTCGGCATTGAAAAATCTTCCTAAACTAAATCACACGTGTATATGTTGATATTTAAAAGATATCCAGTCAAGAAAATCAAGAGCAATTATGATATATATGCGGATTAGACAAATAAATAAACACTCAAAAAATGGCTACAATTTAAGGAATGTGTTTAGTGACGGCATCAGATTCCTAATTGATGGAGAAAGGTCTGGTGGCAAGAAAAGCTGCTTCCATGAGGTTGCCAAGTGTTTTCGCTCGACGATTCCATTCTTGGGTGGTTGGTTTGGCCCTTTTTCCTGTAACTCGAATCCAATCCCGGTATATCCTATTTTAGTTTTACACCATTGTGAACCTTACGCCTTTTTTACTCTCTGATCGAGGTTCTCGGCATTGAAAAATCTTGGTAAACTAAATCACACGTGTATATGTTGACATTTATGAAATATACAGTCAAGAAAATCAAGAGCAATTGTGATATATATGCGGATTAGACACCAAAAAATAAACACTCAAAAAATGGTTACAATTTAAGAAATATGTTTAGTGACGGCATCGGATTCCTAGTTGATGGAGAAAGGTATGGTGGCAAGAAAAGCTACACTCAGGAGGTTGTGAAATGTTTTCGCTCGACGATTCCATTCTTGAGTGGTTGGTTTGGCCATTGTTCCTGTAACTCGAATCCTAGCCCGGTATATTCCATTTTAGTTTTACACCATTGTGAACCTTACGCCTTTTTAACTCTCTGATCGAGGTTCTCGGCATTGAAAAATCTTCATAAACTAAATCACACGTCTTTATGTTGACATTTAATAGATATACAGTCAAGAAAATCAAAAGCATTGGTGATATATATGCGGATTAGACACCAAAAAATAAACACTCAAAAAATAGCTACAATTTAAGGAATGTGTTTAGTGACGGCATCAGATTCCTAATTGATGGAGAAAGGTCTGGTGGCAAGAAAAGCTGCTTCCAGGAGGTTGTCAAGTGATTTCGCTCGACGATTCCATTCTTGGATGGTTGGTTTGGCCCTTGTTCCTGTAACTCGAATCCTAGCCCGGTATATCCTATTTTAGTTTTACACCATTGTAAACCTTACGCCTTTTTTACTCTCTGATAGAGGTTCTCGGCATTGAAAAATCTTCGTAAACTAAATCACACATCTATATGTTGACATTTAATAGATATACAGTCAAGTAAATCAAGAGCAATGGTGATATATATGCGGATTAGACACCAAAAAATAAACACTCAAAAAATAGCTACTATTTAAGGAATGTGTTTAGTGACGGCATCAGATTCCTAATTGATGGAGAAAGGTATGGTGGCAAGAAAAGCTACTCCCAGGAGGTTGTGAAATGTTTTCGCTCGACGATTCCATTCTTGAGTGGTTGGTTTGGCCATTGTTCCTGTAACTCGAATCCTATCCCAGTATATTCCATTTTAGTTTTACACCATCGTGAACCTTACGCCTTTTTTACTCTCTGATCGAGGTTCTCGGCATTGAAAAATCTTCATAAACTAAATCACACGTCTTTATGTTGACATTTAATAGATATACAGTCAAGAAAATCAAAAGCAATGGTGATATATATGCGGATTAGACACCAAAAAATAAACACTCAAAAAATATCTACAATTTAAGGAATGTGTTTAGTGACGGCATGAGATTCCTAATTGATGGAGAAAGGTCTGGTGGCAAGAAAAGCTGCTTCCAGGAGGTTGTCAAGTGATTTCGCTCGACGGTTCCATTCTTGGATGGTTGGTTTGGCCCTTGTTCCTGTAACTCGAATCCTAGCCCGGTATATCCTATTTTAGTTTTACACCATTGTAAACCTTACGCCTTTTTTACTCTCTGATAGAGGTTCTCGGCATTGAAAAATCTTCGTAAACTAAATCACACATCTATATGTTGACATTTAATAGATATACAGTCAAGTAAATCAAGAGCAATGGTGATATATATGCGGATTAGACACCAAAAAATAAACACTCAAAAAATAGCTACTATTTAAGGAATGTGTTTAGTGACGGCATCAGATTCCTAATTGATGGAGAAAGGTATGGTGGCAAGAAAAGCTACTCCCAGGAGGTTGTGAAATGTTTTCGCTCGACGATTCCATTCTTGAGTGGTTAGTTTGGCCATTGTTCCTGTAACTCGAATCCTAACCCGGTATATTCCATTTTAGTTTTACACCATCGTGAACCTTACGCCTTTTTTACTCTCTGATCGAGGTTCTCGGCATTGAAAAATCTTCATAAACTAAATCGCACGTCTTTATGTTGACATTTAATAGATATACAGTCAAGAAAATCAAGAGCAATGGTGATATATATGCGGATTAGACACCAAAAAATAAACACTCAAAAAATGGTTACAATTTAAGAAATATGTTTAGTGACGGCATCGGATTCCTAGTTGATGGAGAAAGGTATGGTGGCAAGAAAAGCTACTCCCAGGAGGTTGTGAAATGTTTTCGCTCGACGATTCCATTCTTGGGTGCTTGGTTTGGCCCTTGTTCCTGTAACTCGAATCCTAGCCCAGGTATATCACATTTTAGTTTTACACCATTGTGAACCTTACGCCTTTTTTACTCTCTGATCGAGGTTCTCGGCATTGAAAAATCTTCATAAACTAAATCACACGTCTTTATGTTGACATTTAATAGATATACAGTCAAGAAAATCAAGAGCAATTGTGATATATATGCGGATTAGACACCAAAAAATAAACACTCAAAAAATAGCTACAATTTAAGGAATGTGTTTAGTGACGGCATCAGATTCCTAATTGATGGAGAAAGGTCTGGTGGCAAGAAAAGTTGCTTCCAGGAGGTTGTCAAGTGTTTTCGCTCGACGATTCCATTCTTAGGTGGATGGTTTGGCCCTTGTTCCTGTAACTCGAATCCTAGCCCGGTATATCACATTTTACTTTTACACCATTGTGAACCTTATGCCTTTTTTACTCTCTGATCGAGGTTCTCGGCATTGAAAAATCTTCGTAAACTAAATCACACATGTATATGTTGACATTTAAGAGATATACAATCAAGATAATCAAGAGCAATGGTGATATATATGCGGATTAGACACCAAAAAATAAACACTCAAAAAATGGCTACAATTTAAGGAATGTGTTTAGTGACGGCATCAGATTCCTAATTGATGGAGAAAGGTCTGGTGGCAAGAAAAGCTGCTTCTAGGAGGATGTCAAGTGTTTTCGCTCGATGATTCCATTCTTGGGTGGTTGGTTTGGCCCTTGTTCCTGTAACTCAAATCCTAGCCTGGTATATCCCATTTTAGTTTTACACCATTGTGAACCTTACGCCTTTTTTACTCTCTGATCGGGGTGGTTGGTTTGGCCCTTGTTCCTGTAACTCAAATCCAAGCCTGGTATATCCCATTTTAGTTTTACACCATTGTGAACCTTACGCCTTTTTTACTCTCTGATCGAGGTTCTCGGCATTGAAAAATCTTCGTAAACTAAATGACACGTGTATATGTTGACATTTAACAGATATACATTCAAGAAAATAAAGAGTGATGGTGATATATAGGTGGATTAGACACCAAAAAATTAACACTCAAAAAAAGGCTACAATTTAAGGAATGTGTTTAGTGACGGCATCAGATTCCTAATTGATGGAGAAAGGTCTGGTGGCAAGAAAAGCTGCTTCCAGGAGGTTGTCAAGTGTTTTCGCTCGACGATTCCATTCTTGGGTGGTTGGTTTGGACCTTGTTCATGTAACTCGAATCCTAGCCCGGTATATCCAATTTTAGTTCTACACCATTGTGAACCATACGCCTTTTTTACTCTCTGATTGAGGTTCTCGGCATTGAAAAATATTCGTAAACTAAATCACACGTGTATATGTTGACATTTAAGAGATATACAGTCAAGAAATTCAAGAGCAATGGTGTTATATATGCGGATTAGACACCAAAAAATACACACTCAAAAAATTGCTACAATTTAAGGAATTAGTTTAGTGACGGCATCAGATTCCTAATTGTCTGGTGGCAAGAAAAACTGCTTCCAGGAGGTTGTTAAATGTTTTCGCTTAATGATTCCATTCTTGGGTGGTTGGTTTGGCACTTGTTCCTGTAACTCGAATCCTATCCCTGTATATCCCATTTTAGTTTTACACAATTGTGAACCTTACGCCTTTTTTACCCTCTGATCGAGGTTCTCGGAATTGAAAAATCTTCGTAAACTAAATCACACGTGTATATGTTGACATTTAAGAGATATACAGTCAAGAAAATCAAGAGCAATGGTGATATATTTGCGGATTAAACACCAAAAAATAAACACTCAAAAAATGGCTACAATTTAAGGAATGTGTTTAGTGACGGCATCAGATTCCTAATTGATGGAGAAAGGTCTGGTGGCAAGAAAAGCTGCTTCTAGGAGGTTGTCAAGTGTTTTCGCTCGACGATTCCATTCTTGGGTGGTTGGTTTGGCCCTTGTTCCTGTAACTCAAATCCTAGCCTGGTATATCCCATTTTAGTTTTACACCATTGTGAACCTTAAGCCTTTTTTACTCTCTGATCGAGGTTCTTGGCATTGAAAAATCTTCGTAAACTAAATGACACGTGTATATGTTGACATTTAACAGATATACATTCAAGAAAATAAAGATTGATGGTGATATATAGGCGGATTAGACACCAAAAAATTAACACTCAAAAAAAGGCTACAATTTAAGGAATGTGTTTAGTGACGGCATCAGATTCCTAATTGATGGAGAAAGATCTGGTGGCAAGAAAAGCTGCTTCCAGGAGGTTTTCAAGTGTTTTCGCTCGACGATTCCATTCTTGGGTGGTTGGTTTGGCCCTTGTTCATGTAACTCGAATCTTAGCCCGGTATATCCCATTTTAGTTCTACACCATTGTGAACCATACGCCTTTTTTACTCTCTGATTGAGGTTCTCGGCATTGAAAAATCTTCGTAAACTAAATCACACGTGTATATGTTGACATTTAAGAGATATACAGTCAAGAAATTCAAGAGCAATGGTGATATATATGCGGATTAGACACCAAAAAATACACACTCACAAAATTGCTACAATTTAAGGAATTAGTTTAGTGACGGCATCAGATTCCTAACTGTCTGGTGGCAAGAAAAACTGCTTCCAGGAGGTTGTTAAATGTTTTCGCTTAATGATTCCATTCTTGGGTGGTTGGTTTGGCACTTGTTCCTGTAACTCGAATCCTATCCCTGTATATCCCATTTTAGTTTTACACCATTGTGAACCTTACGCCTTTCTTACCCTCTGATCGAGGTTCTCGGAATTGAAAAATCTTCGTAAACTAAATCACACGTGTATATGTTGACATTTAAGAGATATACAGTCAAGAAAATCAAGAGCAATGGTGATATATTTGCGGCTTAGACTCCAAAAAATAAACACTCAAAAAATGGCTACAATTTAAGGAATGTGTTTAGTGATGGGATCAGATTCCTAATTGATGGAGAAAGGTCTGGTGGCAAGAAAAGCTGCTTCTAGGAGGTTGTCAAGTGTTTTCGCTCGACGATTCCATTCTTGGGTGGTTGGTTTGGCCCTTGTTCCTGTAACTCGAATCCTAGCCTGGTATATCTCATTTTAGTTTTACACCATTGTGAACCTTACGACTTTTTTACTCTCTGATCGAGGTTCTCGGCATTGAAAAATCTTCGTATAATAAATGACCCGTGTATATGTTGACATTTAACAGATATACAGTCAAGAAAATAAAGAGTGATGGTGATATATAGGCGGATTAGACACCAAAAAATTAACACTCAAAAAAAGGCTACAATTTAAGGAATGTGTTTAGTGACGGCATCAGATTCCTAATTGATGGAGAAAGGTCTGGTGGCAAGAAAAGCTGCTTCCAGGAGGTTGTCAAGTGTTTTCGCTCGACGATTCCATTCTTGGGTGGTTGGTTTGGCCATTGTTCATGTAACTCGAATCCTAGCCCGGTATATCCCATTTTAGTTCTACACCATTGTGAACCATACGCCTTTTTTACTCTCTGATCGAGGTTCTCGGCATTGAAAAATCTTCGTAAACTAAATCACACGTGTATATGTTGACATTTAAGAGATATACAGTCAAGAAATTCAAGAGCAATGGTGATATATATGCGGATTAGACACCAAAAAATACACACTCAAAAAATTGCTACAATTTAAGGAATTAGTTTAGTGACGGCATTAGATTCCTAATTGTCTGGTGGCAAGAAAAACTGCTTCCAGGAGGTTGTTAAATTTTTTTCGCTTAATGATTCCATTCTTGGGTGGTTGGTTTGGCACTTGTTCCTGTAACTCGAATCCTATCCCTGTATATCCCATTTTAGTTTTACACCATTGTGAACCTTACGCCTTTTTTACCCTCTGATCGTGGTTCTCAGAATTTAAAAATCTTCGTAAACTAAATCACACGTGTATATGTTGACATTTAAGAGATATACAGTCAAGAAAATCAAGAGCAATGGTGATATATTTGCGGCTTAGACACCAAAAAATAAACACTCAAAAAATTGCTACAATTTAAGGAATGTGTTTAGTGACGGCATCAGATTCCTAATTGATGGAGAAAGGTCTGGTGGCAAGAAAAGCTGCTTCCAGGAGGTTGTCAAGTGTTTTCGCTCGACGATTCCATTCTTGGATGGTTGGTTTGGCCTTTTTTCCTGTAACTCGAATCCTAACCCGGTATATCCCATTTTAGTTTTACACCATTGTGAAGCTTACTCCTTTTTTACTCTCTGATCGAGGTTCTCGGCATTGAAAAATCTTCGTAAACAAAATCACACGTGTATATGTTGACATTTAAGAGATATACAGTTAAGAAAATAAAGTGCGATGGTGATATATATGCGGATTAGACACCAAAAAATAAACACTTAAAAAAAGGCTACAATTTAAGGAATGTGTTTAGTGACGGCATCAGATTCCTAATTGATGGAGAAAGGTCTGGTGGCAAGAAAAGCTGCTTCCAGGAGGTTGTCAAGTGTTTTCGCTCGACGATTCCATTCTTGGGTGGTTGGTTTGGCCCTTGTTCCTGTAACTCGAATCCTAGCCCGGTATATCCTATTTTAGTTTTACACCATTGCGAACCTTACGCCTTTTTTACTCTCTGATCGAGGTTCTCGGCATTGAAAAATCTTGGTAAACTAAATCACACGTGTATATGTTGACTGTCACACCCTGTCTTTTGCGGAAGCGTATGATGTGTGACTAGCTTGTTATCATTGCATTCAATCGTAATAAACAACTACATGATCAAAACGATGTTCATCCATTCATGAAAATTTGAGTATTACAAACACTTGTTGTTTAAGGTTTCAAAACATGACCTTTGACAAGGTTACAATTCTACAAAAGTGGATGACATCTAAACTTGTAGTCTATTTCTAGTTACGACACTTGCTCCCAAGATCCATCCTGTCACCTGAAATACATGTAATTTTGGAAAACATCAACATAAAGTTGAGCGAGTTCATGCGTTTTTGTATTTCACGTTTTTATACTTTGTATGAAAACATAGTATGTGTCATGTATAATTCAAGTCTTTCTTGAGTACCCCACGTACTTCAAGTTATAAATCAAGTTTTTCTTGAGTACCCCACGTACTCAAGTATCATTCAAGTTTTCTTGTGTTTCCCCACGTTTTAAATGATTGTTTATACAAGGACATTAAGGCACGTGAGGACATAGGGAGCATTAGTATATTCTCCTTCAAGGCATGTGAGGACATAGGGAGCATTAGTATTTTCTCCTTTAACTCTGTCGATTACCCTCGACTGTGTCGATTAACCTCGACTGCGTCAATTTCCCTTGACTGTGTCGATTACCCTCGACTGTGTCGATTAACCTCGACTGCGTCGATTTCCCTCGACTGGGACACCGAAGCACTCAAGTGGTCACATAAGGACCCTGAGTGGGGCTCGGCCGTACCCGTTAGATCTAACCTTTTGTTCTGCGGTCTAAGTATGTACACGATTAATGGTGCTTATGGTACCCTATTCGTGACACGATTTCTCGTATCATTCCTTAAAACGCATCATACTTGGTACTAGTTATCACCAAGAGTGCTTCTTGTTTATGTATTCATCATATCAAGTATCAATTTTCAGTTCTTGTATTCTTTATGTCAAGTATCAATTCTCATGTGTTTGTATACTCTTGTATTTGTATTTTCTTGTAGTTTAGAAAACTAGAATTTGTGTGTAAACGCTTGTTTGAAAAACCGGTATAAAACATAAGTTTTTCGTAAACCATTTGTGTCAGTTAAAACTTGCTTGTAAAATGGTTTAGAAATATGTAATTCTTGTATGCTTTGCAAAAAGTGCATGTCTTTCCACCCCGAAAACATTTAGAAAAATGTAAAACCGTAAAAAGGTGGGGTTATGAACTCACAACTTTGCGTTCCTGTGCGTCGTAAACTTCACCGGATTTGCTTAATTAACTTCGTAACCTATACGCGTTTTCTTAACGTTAGTCACTAGACTTGCGTCGCACAAGTACAGTCACTCTCTTTTGTGTATAATTTCATGTGTTAAAAATATTTTATATTTTTAACTAAGTATCTTACTTATATTATTTTCTCTAAAATTAATATAAGTGTCTCGTGTTTTGCACTTTGCACCCGAATTATGTATCTTGTATGTTGTATGTGCATTTTTATGTTTATACTCCTCATGAGTATTTAGTGTATTTTTAAGTCTTAATACACTGGCACGTATAACACATACTATATACACCTAGCACACAAGTTGGTGATCAAATAATATATATATTTTTTTCTCAAAAATATACATACTTAATATCCATTTTTATTCTTGAGGAAATCACCATTTCTTATCACCAAAAAAATTAGGGAAACCTTGGTAATGTTTTTAGGTATATTTTTAGGGGATAAGTTTCTCAAAAACTTATATTTTTCTAAGTGTCAAAATTTATAAAAATTTTGACAGAGTTTCCCCTAAAAATGGAGGTTTCCCATGTTTTCAAAACATGTGTTTATTTTCTTTTAAATCGTCAACAATCATCAACAACAATTATCAACAATAATCATCAACAATAATCACTAATTTCTCCATTTCATGAACTTGAATATTTACAAAAATGTGTAGTAACTTACTAGCACATTTAGTAAGTCTTGTTATCTTTAAAAATAAGTTTAATTTCTTAAAAACTTTATTTTTAAAGAATATGAAGTTTCACAACTTCTAGTCGGTTTTTACGAAAATTATTTCTTTGTTAAAACTTTTGTTACACAAGTGTCCACACACTTGTTTGTTCACAAAAACACCTCTAGTTCATGAAAGACCTGACTTAAAATGAGACTTGTATATATTTTACTTGGTTTTTCCGAAAAACCACTTGTAGATCTTTAGATCTACATGTTTAGAGTCTTATTTTACAAGAAAATTTACTTTTACTCAAGTTCATGTTTCATGAGTGGAAAGGTTCATCATCTTTCACATCTCTAGCACTAACATGCTACTAGTTCATGTTCTTGAACATAACCTAGTATGGTTAGATGATGATCTATCCCACTTCTAGTAACAAACAACATCAAATAATAACAACCATACAAGATTCACATGATTTACACACATATCTACTCTTTATCCAACTAGTTTATCTTTCTTTCAAGACTTTTAGTTTTGAACTTGTGTGTTCTTGAGTTTTAACCGTTAAATCACCTATTAACCACTTTAAACAAGAACAAGAGGATGTTTTAGAACACTTACTACTAGCTCAAGGCTAGGGAAGTTCAAGAGTGCAAATGTGGTGGATAAAAGCAAATGGTGAAGGTCCTTCAAGATCCGCTTGCACCGAGCTTCGTTAGTGACCTTCTTACACCCCAATATCACCTTGGAATGGATGGATGTGGATCGAAAATGAAAGTGTGTGTGTGTGTTGATGAGGCCGTAGCCAAGGAAGAAGGAAAGGAGTGAGTTCTTGAGTTTGAGTGATGAATGAAATGAAGTCTTGAACTCTATGTGCAATCTTATAACCCATGTTTAAGTATTAACCCAAGTGTAATGTGATTCTAAAGGACCAACAAGATCAATTTAAATAATCAACAAATCAAAGGGTGGGTCACCCTTGTCTCCTAACCGTAAGGGGGGGGGGGGGTCCTAGTTCCATCCTAAATGTTACTTACACTATCTAGTTACATGTTAAGTATTAGATTTAGTGTTTAAGTATGTTAAGTAATATATAGTGTGTTAGGGTATTCGGGGACCCTAACTAGCTTAGAAAAATAAAAACAATGCTTCTAGCATTATTTTGGTGTTCCGGGTATTATCCAGTTGTTCGGTTAGACACTGGTTCGTTAAAGTGCTAAATCACACTTTTTAGTGTCTTTTAAGTACCCTTCTTGTACCCTTTCAATTCCCAACACTTAGGGAAATATTCTGGATGATAAAACGAAATTTCTGCATAATATTCATATGTTTAAATGCTGAATTGAGCTGAATTATACGAAATTATGCACTTAAAGTGCGTTTCGGGTGCTTTTTAGTGCTTATTTTTGCTTTCGCAATGTCTATAAATTAAACCCTTACATGTACTCTTGGGTTTTAATGTACTTTTGTCGTAGGACCTACACCTAGGCCTCAATTCTAATGTCTGACTGCTTTCTGCAGTTCTGTTGACACGATGTGTCTTACCGGTGAGTTTACTAATATTTCTGACGCAACGCTCTCGTTTATGCATAAAGCTATATTTTGTAGCACAAAATGTGCATGAATTCACTTGCATGGAATTCAGAAATTTATTTGTCTGGTAAACCAGATCATGCACAGTCATTTAAGCACAAATTACTGTTCATTTCGTGTACGGAATGTACGGAAAAGTGACGGTTGTCACAGTCTCCCCCCGTTAAAAGAATTTCGTCCCGAAATTCAAGCGATGCCATCGGTCGCAGGGGAGTTGTGAAACCAATATGGTCACTTAGATTCATGATTTGTCTTTATGTTCCCATGAAATCTCTGGGTCATGTCATGAATTCTATCGTACTCCAGTAAGTCGATCATGACTTTTCTGTATCTTGTGGACTCTTGGTCCATAACCTCAACAGGTTTCTATAGTATTGTGGACTCTTGGTCCAAAACCTCAACAGGTTTCTATAGTAATTCTTGTCATTTGTCATTGACGTGAATCTTATTTGTGGGAACAACGACTGTTCCTTAAGTCAGACTCCTCTACAGACTAGACACATGAATGTGTCGCGATCACTACTGATCTTTTTCTGGGAGCTTCATCTTGTGAGCAATGGTTCTGATCCCTACACCGGGGATTCAACCTTTTCGTTTTCCAAAACACACTACGCCTTCTCTAGGCGAGGCTCTCATTTTAGTCATACTTCTTGTCTCAAAAAATGGCTACAGTTTAAGAAATATGTTTATTGACGGCATTGGATTCCTAATTGATGGAGAAAGGTCTGGTGGCAAGAAAAGCTGCTTGCAGGAGGTTGTCAAGTGTTTTCGCTCGACGATTACATTCTTGGGTGGTTGGTTTGGCCCTCGTTCCTGTAACTCGAATCCTAGCCCGGTATATCCCATTTCAGTTTTACACCATTGTGAACCTTACACCTTTTTTACTCTCTGATCGAGGTTCTCGGCATTGAAAAATCTTCGTAAACTAAATCACACCTGTATATGTTGACATTTAAGAGAAATACAGTCAAGAAAATAAAGAGGGATGGTGATATATATATCTATATGCGGATTAGACACCAAAAATTAAACACTCAAAAAAAGGCTACAATTTAAGGAATGTGTTAAGTGACGGCATCAGATTCCTAATTGATGAAGAAATGTCTGGTGGCAAGAAAATCTGCTTCCAGGAGGTTGTCAAGTGTTTTCGTTCGGCAATTCCATTCTTGGGTGGTTGGTTTGGCCCTTGTTCTTGTAACTCGAATCCTAGCCCGGAATATCACATTTTAGTTTTACACCATTGTGAACCTTACTCCTTTTTTACTCTCTGATCGAGGTTCTCGGCATTGAAAAATCTTCGTAAACTAAATCACACGTGTATATGTTGACATTTAAGAGATATACAATCAAGAAAATCAAGAGCGATGGTGATATATATGCGGATTAGACACCAAAAAATGAACACTCAAAAAATGGCTATAATTTAAGGAATGTGTTTAGTGACGGCATCAGATTGCTAATTGATGGAGAAAGGTCTGGTGGCAAGAAAAGCTGCTTCCAGGAGGTTGTCAAGTGTTTTCGCTCGACGATTCCATTCTTGGGTAGTTTGTTTGGCCCTTGTTCCTGTAACTCGAATCCTAGCCCGGTATATCCCATTTTAGTTTTACACCATTTTGAACCTTACGCCTTTTTTACTCTCTGATCGAGGTTCTCGGCATTGAAAAATCTTCGTAAACTAAATCACACGTGTATATTTTGACATTTAAGAGATATACAGTCAAGAAAATCAAGAGCAATGGTGATATATATGCAGATTAGACACCAAAAAATAAACACTCAAAAAATAGCTACAATTTAAGGAATGTGTTTAGTGACGGCATCAGATTCCTATTTGATGGAGAAATGTTTGGTGGAAGATGGAAAGATGTAGAAGATGAATCTCTTTATTATCGAATCAATCATCACATATTTACAAACCGAAAGAGTATACATCATCTAAAAGCTGGTTTAGATCACAAAGATCTAAACCTAGCTTTCTCTCACTAACACATAGACTCCCCCTCTCTAGAGTGTGCACACACTGTTAAAGGATTGTTGGAGTTTTTGAGAGTTGATCCCTATAACCTATCTTATACATATATAGGCTAGGGCAACAAACTCAACAAACTCATACACTAAGTCCTGACAAAATAACCTTTTCCAAATTTAACATACAAATTCGGACAATACATTACAAGCTAACAAATTTGGACATGAAACAAGACATAGTATCCGAATTTTTTTACACAAATTCGGACAACCACATAATGCACAAATTCGGACTTGTTTCAAACATAAACAATTCAATAACTTTGATTGGGCCTTTGACTTTGTTGACCAAAACTGATATAGCACAGTTACCAAAATTTGGAAACATCGGGATGAGACGAACAAATCGCTCAAAGAATCATAACACTATTGTGACAATATGATTTAAATCAAATTTCATAAAAATACTAAAGTGTCATACAAGAATCAAACATGATCAAATAGTATCAAACATCATCAAAACATTGTATGATCACCATTATGTAGGGCTGCAAATAAATCAAATGTTCAGCGAACAGTTCGTGAATCGTTCGGTGGAAAGTTCATTTGTATTCGTTCGTTTAATAAATGAACGAGCACGAACAAGAAATTATGTTCATTTAGTTAAACGAACGAACATGAACAGGGGCCATGTTTGTTCATTTATGTTCTTCGGTAACGTGTTGATTTATATTTGATTGTTTATTAGGGCTTTTTAACTCTTTTTTTAATATTTAATGTAGTGTATTATGTTTTAGTGTTACTCCTTACTTGCTGGAAGTCCTAGTTAAAAATTGTCGGTCCCGCTCTCATTCCAAGCAGACGTGACGCGACTACGCCCCCGCTCTCATTCTGGTCCGCGATTCAGAGTTTTGCGCTCGTGTTCTTCGTCATTCTTAATATAAGATATGGTGGTTTGTGTTCGTTTATGTTCATGAGCGTTTGTTTGTTTTTGTTTGTCTTCGTTTGTGTTCATGAATGTTCGTTTGTGTTCGCTTTTGTCCCGCATCTAAATTTAGCAAACAACCCCAAACAAACACGAACACGTTCATTTCCTTAATAAATGAACACGAACAAAAAATCTCTTCTTGAATAAATCGTGAACGTATTATATCCTTGACAAAAGTTGTGTTCATGTTTGATGTTTGCTGGCTACCATTTGTACTTTGCTTGTACCATTTTTTAATTTTTCAATCATCATCTATAACAACCACAACCTGACATTAACTCAACCAAACATAGATCCAACAAAAACATAGTAACTAGATCATTGAAACATCATGATGATCATCAATCTACATCAACACATAACATCCGAACTCCAACAGGAAAAAAAAAACATAGATTTTTAGAACAAATCCACCACACCAAAAACATTAACACAAACACAAACACCCTATTTTTGTCCCTTCTTTTTCCACAAATCACCAAACATCCTAATCCCAGACCCTTTCCTCTTCAACCCATCATCCAACTCATCACCCAACCCTGGTGAACCCACATACCCATCAAACACACCACCATAATGCTTCTCCATCGAACCACACCGCTCCGACACCCTTCTCCCATCGTTCATATCCGCCCCACCGGATAATATTGCCGCGGCAGCATCCGCAGCCTTCCGCCATTGTTCCGTTTGCACTCTCAACCTCTTCATTTCGGTTTCTAACGCCTCTTTTGCCCCTTCAACTTCCTTCAGTTTCTCCTTCAATTGAATCCCATCATTTTGACTCTTTTTGAACTCTTGTTCAATATGGGTCAACCTCAAGTTCAACTTCTCATCTTTGACCATAGCTTCACTCAGTTGACTTTTTAGATTCTCATTTTCTTGACTAAAAGCTTCTAACCTTTTATCTTTCTCTTCCATCTTCATTTTCAAAACACTAATTTCTTCATTCTTCACACCAATCTCCTCTTCCACACGAGTCTTTTCCGGTGACTCGGGTGAATCGTTGACTTTGAATTTGACCTTGACCTCACCCTGATCACCTTTTTCCACAGTCACCATTTCAATTGGAACTTCAAAAACATCAGTTTCTTCACTGATCTCATTGTTCAAATCCTGGTTCTCACTCGGTGAAGACCGGGTATCTTGAACCCGAACCGGAACCGGAACCGGGTCCGGACCGGGACCCGGTTCTGAAACGGGTGGTTTAGTGGTTCTACTTCTTTTCTCTAGTTCCTTTTGGGCTTCTTTCTTTGCAGCTTCAGCTGAGGCTAACTGATCTTTAAGAATCTTGAGCTCACCTTGAGCTTGTTCGAGTTGAGTCTCCAACCCGGCGATTCGGGTTCCGAGTTTCTTCTGGTTCAGAGGGTCTGAACCAGCGCTTCTTGGTGACCGCCTATCGCCGAGTTTTGGGCTCCGGTGGTTTAATGGATCGGAGTCCGAACTCGATGTTCGGAGAGGAGCCGGGCCTCTGGTTGATACCCTGGGAGCCATTTCTGACCTGTAAATAATAATGAAAACCCTTGTGTATTATGAATCAACTATACTTGTATAAAATGAAGAATGTGGTTACTAACCTTGCTCTTGGCATTTAGAAGATAATGATTTTTGTAACGAATCTTCAACTTGCTGAAATAAAGTTAAGTTAGCATGAAAAACGGTTTAAACACATACAAGTACAACAAAGTAGCATAAAAGCCTATAATTCAATGTGGGTTGACCAGCCTGATCACATCTAAAAAAGATGATAAAAAAGAAAGCTTTTTTCGTCTTTTTTACAAATAAAACAAGACCCACAAATTTAGTGAAGAATTTGCAAAAGACCCATGTTTTAAATTATGGAAATTGTGAGAGATCTGGGTAATGTAGTAATGTGTGTGATGATTTGATTGTTTGAGACATGTTGATAGTAGAGATTAAGAATCAAAGAGATATGGATGAATTTGTGGTGTTTACCTTGGAAGGGAGGGAAGTGTAGCAAGAACAATGCCAACAAGAAGCCTTGAAGAAAGTGAGAGAAACAGTATGAAGTTTGAATTAAAGTGAATGAATGAATGAATATGTGTGTGTGAGAGAGAGAGTATTTGGAGTAGGGTGAGAGAGAGAGAGAGAGAGAGAGAGGAACAGGGAAGATGACAAGAGAGGAACTTTTGAATTGGTACATTAGTTATTATTATTGTTTAACTAGTCATTTTGGAAATCTCCTTTCTTGCAACTTAATTAGTTATTATTGTTTGACTCCATATAAAACAATTTTTTTTTTCTACTATATATCATTAAGTTTATAAGTTTACTCTTGAGTAAACTGTTAAAATAGTACTTGAAGTTTGTTTACTTTTAACACTTTAGTTCAAAACTCAAATATTTTGAATCTGGGTCACTGTGATTTCAATTTTGTTGTCATTTTCATCCAAAATAAAAAATTTGGTCAGATTTTTCAGTTAATATCTAACGTTTTTGTCTTTTTCCTCCCTTTTAATGAAGGGCAAAATAGTCAGTTTTTTTTGAAATTGTTATAATAAAACGTTAAAAGACCATTTTGCCTTTCATTAAAAGGGAGAAAAAAGACCCTAAAAAACTAGATTTTAATTGAACATTTTTACAAAATTTTGATTTTGGATGAAAATGACAACAAAATTAAAATCACAGAGACCCAGATTCAAAAGGTTTGAGTTTTGAACTAAAGTGACCAAACTTCAAATACCATTTTTGCAGTTTACTATTTATTCTTAGAACAATTTTTAGAGCATCCATCATGATATCATTATATCAAGGTGTTCCTTTGGTTCTAGTGTCATAATTAACAACTAGATAAAATATATAGTAAACTGCAATTTTACCTCCTGGGTTTAGGCCAATTGCCACTCTGACACCCCTAACGAAATAATTACAATTTTCCCCCCAACGTTGATGTTATGTCGCAAATTTACCCCCCGGCGTCAATTATGTTAACAGATCTGTTAACTTTAATGTGAAATGACTCTCTTACCCTTTAATATTACCCCCAACGTTTTTGTTATGTCGCATAATTACCCCCCACTGGTAAATTACTAAATTGTCCTTTCTTATTACCCCCTATACTTTGTGTTAAGAAACAATATTACCCCTTGCACCTTCCAAAACGCTTCCCGCCAAAAAAGTTTGACCACCCAAAGTCAACTACTGATGCGTGTGAAGTGTGTATATAAGTTTAAATATATTTTAATCCCTTTTTACACTTTTTTTAGCCAAGTTTTAAATTTATAAAACACGATATTTACTAACACTAAACACACATATGGGCAAGTGCACCCATCGTGAGCGTAGTATAGTGTTGGTAAGATACCGAGGTCGTCCAATGACACAAGAGCTTTTAGTACCGGTTTATCCTCAACGTCTAATCAAATCAAAAAATTTAGAAAAAGGTTTTAAACTAAGAAAAATAAAACTAACTAAAATGCTGAAAATAAAATAAAAATAAAAAACAGATAGACAAGATGAATCACTTGGCTCCGACTCGTGTTTAGTGTAACCTTTGATTATTTCCGCACTTTTGCACTTTTTAAGAGATTGTCTTAGTTATTGTAGTAGGCCCCTCTTTTGAAGGTGACGTAACCCTCAACCCAGTAGTTTGAGTCAGCAGTGATACAATCCCAAAGGGTCAGATTATTGAAAGATAATTAATTAAGTTATTAATGCATATTATGGTAGGCCCCTCTTTTGAAGGTGACGTTACCCTCGGCTAAGTAGTCTAAGTCAGCAGGGATACAGTCCTAAGTAGCCGGGTTAAAGTATTAATAGTAGCTTACATATGAGGGGATCAAAGAGTTTGGACCCCCGCCATCCAATACCGTTAAGTATTGAAGGAGGTCCTACTAAATTTGACCCAGGTCCTTGCAGGATCTATACACTGAACAAGGCAAGACTCTTACCAAACTGTTCCCTTAACCCCCGACCAGGTAGCCAACATACCTCCATATAGACCGTGGAGATATGAATTGTGAAAATCTTTTATTTTATATAGACAGTAAAATAATGCCAAGACACCACGGATAAACGATAAGGAAAAATCACCTTCAACATAAGAAACTAGTTATTAAAGTCATTAATACAAAACCAAGTAAAAAGTGCGAAAAGATTAAAAATAAAAAGTATTACACTAGACACTTTGTCTTCACCAAGTGATGTAAGAGACTTAGGCAAACATGGCCTTGATTGTCAAGAACTCTTACGATCAATCTTGGATCCCGAGACGACTCACACACTCTATGATGGACAATGGATGATGGTGGTGGATGATGGTGTTATGGTGGTGGTGGGTGGTGGGTGAAGTGTGAGAGAGGTGGTGTGCCAAGGGATGGTTTGAACTTGAGCCAAGCACTCCTATTTATAGGCTGAACAGAAGCTCGGGCACGGCCCCGTGTCCAGTGGGCACAGCCCCGTGTCCACATCCTTCTCTGTCTTCATTAATTGCACTTTGTCTGCATTAGTTGACCACGCGCCGGTGTCCGCTGGGCACGCCCCAGTGTGCAGAAGCATATCTGTACTATCAAGATTTGCCTGGATTATGTGAATCTTATAGTTGAGCACGGCCCCGTGTCCGCTGAGCACGGCCCCGTGGTGGGCAATAGAAGCTTCTACAGCTTTGTCTTTTCTGTTGGGACTTGGGCACGCCCCCGTGTTCACTGAGCACAGGGCGTGTTCAGCCTTCTGTTTTCTTGTTTTGCTTGGGAAGATGCTGTCGTGGGGTCGGGCATGTCACGTTTGATCCTTTTCTTGTATTTATGTTAGATTTAGCTGTCTATTTGCTTCTTTTGTTAATTTGAGCTCATTTAATCCTGAAAATACAAAAGGAAGACAAAAGCACACTTTTTCCAACATTAGTACTAAAAAATAGTTAGTTTTATGCCACAATTGATGTAATTTATATGTTGCATTTTGCACACATCAACTACACATGGAAATTCACAAGAAATCTGATTTAAACTTAATAAACACTTGTATTCAAACTTAATAAACACATATACTAGAACAGGTTAGAATACAAACATGTGTAGTTGAACAGGTTTGAAGTTAACCATTGTAATGCTTATGGACATGAAACTGCTGATAAACAAACTAATGGATCATCTGAATATGATAAACAGGTTTGAAGTTACCAAATGGACATGTGACAGGAGCAGGTTTTATGGTTGCAAATGCACATGAATCCAAATGCAAATGCAAATGCAAATGCAAATGCAAATGCACATAAACAAACCAAACCTGTTGTCATAAAACCTGCTGCACATATAAGGTCATCATCTAAATCTGCAAATGCACATAACTGAATCTGCAAATGGACATCTAAATCTGCTGCACATCAGTTGCAGTGTAATCTAACATGGTCAACGACCTATGGAAAACATAACACCAACTGTAATCCTAATCCAAAAAGGCATATATTAATGTTTGGCAAAGCACATACACTCAAGTACATACCTGTAAACAGCTTGCAACAATCATCTTCATATGAATTGCTCATATTTCATCCTTCAAACATTAGCTGTAAACATACCTGGTGCAAAACACATACACTCGAACACATACCTGCTGCACTTAACTGTAAACATACCTGCTGCACTCAAACACATACCTGCTACACTTAACTGAGTGCAATTTGATCAATATGCTATTGTTATACACTTAACACATACACTGTAAACATACTAGGCATATTTGATCAATCTGTTTCTGTAAAAAATAACTAGGCACATTATAACAGTATTAACACATTATAACTAGGTATATTTGATCAAATGCACATTATAACTAGGCACATTATAACATTTATGCAAATGCACATTATAACTAGATCAGTATTAAAACATTAATATATACAATTAGATCAGTATCAAAACATTAATATATACAATTAGCATACATATTAAACCAAAAGATCCTAACAGTTATGCAACTACACAACCATTTCCTGCTGAGGGGGAAACTGGAAGTGCAAGAAAGGGCGGCCTCGCATTTTGACAACCAAGGAAACCACAATCGATCCTAGTGAAACACGAATCCTCATGTCCACTGCAAACACAGAAAGATCCATGTTCAATAACCCCTGTTTTTTAACCTGACATTACTTGTTCATTAACCACAATCACAATACTTGTTCGATTTTACCTGACAAGTGCGAGAAGAGCGAGGATCGCCGGTGGACAGGTGGATCGACAATGGACAGGGGCATCGCCGGTGGTGTGATCGCCGTTAATGGCTCTGCTTGTGGAGGGGGAAACATTGTGTCCTCTAATTCGCTCATTCTCTGGTGGACAAGCTTAGGAAGGATCGCCGGTGGTGTGGTAGCCGTTGATGAGGAAGAATGAGCGGGGGGAGTGTGGTCGACAAAGCTTAGGGGGTAAGATTGTAGTTGGGAGTGTATGTACATGGGTAATAGTATTATATAAGGTAATATTAAGGTAAATTTACATTTCTGCCCTTTGACCCCCTTTGACCGTTTAAAGATAACTAGGGAATTTGACACCGGGGGGTAAATGTGCGACATAACACCAAAGTTGGGGGTAAAATTGCAATTATTTTGTTAGAGGAGGTCAGAGTGTCAATTGGCCTAAACCACAGGGGGTAAAATTACAGTTTACTCTAAAATATATAAATTTAGAAGTAACATTATTGAGTGTGTAGGTTATATGTTTTCTCAACATAAACTATGTTTTTATTTTGGACAGGTTATGTGTACGGTTTTTGGTATGCCAACCGGTCTGATCATGTTTTGAAAAGGTTGAGTTGAGTTTTCAGTTCTTTAAACTCGTGATGTTAAACTGTTATAACATTTTATTATGATTTATCGCACACTTCTTGATTTATCTCAAAAGTTTGGTTTTATAAACCTTGTAACAAAATTAAGTTAGAACATGTTATGTTGATTACATAGTAGGGAGAGGATCATGAGAAAACTAGATATAAATGAGAAAACCAAAAAACTAACCAAAAAAACACTAAAAAGGATGGGGGAGACTTTTAATGAAGGAGGGGGGACTTTTAATGAAGGAGAGGTAAAATTGGAAAAAAAATATAACTTTTCAAACATTTCCCATTTCTCCATACGTAATCATTTTAAAACAAAAATGGCACCATAAGATCACAAATTTTTGTATCTTTCATTCAAGTATATTCGAGCATATTTTTTATGACATAACAAAAGATTTATGGTGTCGTCTTGTTTTCAATACTATTATTATAGTAGTGCACATGTGCAATATAACATGTACTACAATTGCATTACATGCTTAAAATTAGCTTTTTGAGTCTAGTTTAGCTTTTAGGGTTAGTTTTTTTGGAGGTTTAGGATTAGGTTTTTGGGTGTGGGGGGGAGGGGGGTTTAGGTTTTTGGGGGGTGGGGGGTTTAGGTTTTTTTCGGGTTTATGTTTAGGGTTTAGTTTTAGGTTTTCGGGAGGGGGGTGGGGGGGTTTAGGTTTTTGGGGGGTGGGGGGGTTAGGCTTTTGGTGGGAGGGTGAATTTAGGTTTTTGGGGGGTGGGGGTGGGGGGTTTAGGTTTTTGGGGGGTGTCGGTGGGGGGTGGGTTAAGTGGTTTAAGCTTTATGTATTAGTGCACATGTGCAGTACAACCAAAAAAATTTTTTTTTTTTTTTTTTTTTGAAATTTTTTTTCTAGGCATAAAAAACTAGCGATTTTTTTAATAAAAATTGTAAAAAAAAAAAAAATTGGTATGTTTTTAGGTTTTTTTGGTTAGTTTTTTGGTTTTCTCATTTAAACTAGTTTTCTCATGATCCATCCCCTTACATAGTATGTGTCTTTATATATGCACAACCATGTTTAGTGGGTCTTCCTTGTTGTAATTTGTTAGAAAATTTTAGTGAAAACTTAGTTTTTTACGACCATTGAAAACAGATAATAATATTTTTTTTGTTATTAACATGATTATTAATTAATGGGCTCCAATCTCCGTGATGATACATTCACAAGGAGCCAAGAAGTGTTTGAAAAGAAATTAGGATGAATGAGAAAGTGATGTTTATAGTGGTTTATTTAAAATGAGTTAACCTATTTGACTTATTCAGTTAAACGAGTCATGTTCAGATTTTTTTTTTTCAAGTGTGAGTTAATGTATTTAACACGAATAAATTTTTCTGTGACTTGTTTAGGTTCATAAATCTAACTTTCCTAACTTGAGACTTCTCAACCCACCAACCCAATGCAATTACCACCTCAATTTTTTTTCGGGTTAAAGTCGTGTAACAAACATATGTATAAATTTAAAAGTGACATTAGGACACCCGGAGCACTCCCATGATGAGTGCCCGGGTTCAAGTGATCAAGTGAAACACCATCACATGTAATTTGGTCAAGGCCAAGTGATGGATTGACGAGTTCACCATCACGGCTAGATGGAGAGAAAATGTAGAAAATTTATTGAGAAACGATACGGGTTCAAGTGGTGAGCTATAACACCATCCCAACTCAGTTGATCACTTGAAACCGTAATCCAAAGAGAAGGGGTGACATAACTTGATTGGTCAGTGGAGAGAGTTTAAGTGATAGATTTTGGGAGTCTCCTTCCCCTTAAAGAGAGTAAGTGAGTTAGCCGGAAAAAAAAACCAATTGAAAGTGAATATTTTTTAAAGAAAAAATAAGGTAAGGGTAGATGTTGTGTCCGATTAGCAAAGTCATTAAAGTTGAGATTTTTTTTTTTTTTTGTGATCAAGGGTTCGAGTGTCTTCGAAACGGATTTATGTAATTTATGTAGTTAAAAAGAAAATAAAAATATAATAGGCGTTGCATTGGGGGTGTTACGCTGTCTTATTGTACGTGCAATGTTTAGAACAACTTTCTTGTTCATTGCATTATCTTTTTCTTGCTTTTGGGGTAGCAGTGCGTGTGCTCTGCAGTCTGTACTATCCATCTTTTCAGACAGTTTAATATTACAATAAGACTTTTTTTTTTCAATTAAAATCTATACTTCTTTACGAAATAATCATCCAATAATAATGTTTACAAAATATTCTTTTGTTGTAGAAACTTTTAAGTTGAACATAGCTTGCTTATTGGTTTCTTAGGCCATGATGTGTAGTCATAACGCTCCTTTGTGGGCGTTATGCGACACGTGGCGTGCCACGTGTGCGGGTGGGCGTTATGCATTTTAAGCCCGTAGTCATAAAGCCCCCGCCTAATCATTACTCAATTATTAATTTCTATTTTTTAATAATTATTTTCTAACATTATAAAATTAAAATTCATTTCATTAAATTAAAAAAACATTACACTAAAATAAAAATAAAAAACATTACACTTAAAAAAAAAACATGACAGTAAAATTAAAAAAAAAATGCAGGGAGCAAAGTGAAAACGCAGGCCTTCTTCTCCGGCCTGTCTTCTTCTCCGGCCTGTCTTCTTCTCCGGCAAGCAAGTTCACCGGAAAAAATGGTGATGATGATCTTCTTCTCCCCACCAATCTTTTAATCCTAGAAAATTAAAAAAAAAAAAATTTCAAACAAACACACAAAAGGGGAAAACCAGAAAAAAAAAAAAAATTTAAACAACACACACATACCGCCCTTTGCTCCCGCTATAGACATCGCGCCGGAGAAAAAATTTTTGGGGCATGGCGCCCTTCGTGGCGGTGTGCAGCGGCGCCATACGGCGCTATGGGGCTGCATGCCGCCCCACTACGTATAACCTTAGAATAAATTTACATCTTTCAGTTCTGTAGTATATTGGTAGCTTAAGCCACAACAATGCATTATATAGTCTTGTGTGATTTAAATTTATTGTTGTTAACCTTAGCATTAACAAATATGAATTTGATATATATAATCTATGTTTTCAGAGTAAGGATTAAGTTATTCTATAAAAGCTACTAAAAATAAGAAGTGTACAAAGACACAATGAATAACACAAGATGACACAATGTCGAGGAAAAAGAGAGTCGCAAAAAAAGAAACAATGATCAAAATATAAAAAAAAAGACACAATGGTAAATAGAAGACAATGATAATAAAGAGTAAATTATATTTTCATCCCTGAAGTTTGTCTATTTTAACTAGCTTAGTTCAAAAATCTAATTTATAACAAAACCAACCCTAAGGTTTGCATTTTTAACGCTTTTCATTCAAATAGCTAAATTGGTTTGCTTTTTCATGGCCTATTGACTAGAATACCCTCAGGGACTTAAATGGAGGTTAATTCTTATATATAAAAATATTTGTGTATATATATGTTTAAAAATATATATACATATTTAAATTGTATAACGTTTGATGTTTAAAGTTCTTATATATAAAATAGGGTAAACCTCAATTTTCGTCCCTATGGTTTGCTGATTTTAACACTTTCAGTCCAATAGTTTATAAATTACATTTATCATCCATTAGTTTGCTGATTTTAACAGTTTCAGTCCACACTAATGTTAAATTTTAATAGTTTCAGTCCATACCAGTGTTAGTGATGTGGACTGAAACCGTTAAAATCAGGAAACTAATAGACTGAAACTTTTAAAATCAGCAAACTAATGGATGATAAATGAAATGTTTAAACTATTGGACTGAAAGTGTTAAAATTAGGAAACCACATGGACGAAAATTGAAGTTTACTCTATAAAGTATTATATATATTTAAAAGAGTTAAATGTCATTTTAGTCCATGTGGTTTGGCCTATTTTCCAGTTTAGTCTAAAGGTTTGAAACGTTATCATTTTAGTCCACATAGTTTCAAACATTGCCATTTTAGTCCACTGGGTTAACTCTGTCCATTTTTTATGTTAGTTAGAAGGGTAATTCGATCATTTTATATGGTCGAATTGTCGTTCTAGTTAACAGAATTACATATAAAATGACCGAAATGCCCTTCTAGTTAACAGAATAAAGAGATGAAGTTAAACCAGTGGACTAAAATGACAACGTTTAAAGTTGTTTGGACCAAAATGGCAACGTTTCAAACTTTTGCATTAAACTGGCAAAACGACCCAAACCACGGGGACTAAAATGATATTTAACTCTATTTAAAATTTATATAAATATATCTAATTTATTATTTAATGTTTAAAATTTTTGGGATGTTAAAAAGTTTAAATAATCTAACTTCTAAAAAAATATCATAATGTAATCTAAATGCACCAACTCTGTTTGATTGAGTGTACTTTTTTCTTGGTTAAAATGTTTTAAAAATCGGTTTTTAAGTTATATCAGTTTGGGCTCTGAAATGGTTTAACCGGGTTACATCGTGTGGTTGAACCGGGCTACTAATTAACCGTATAATTCCATTAAATACAAATTCATCTAAAAAAACACTCCAATCTCATTTAGAATTTATGTAATTGATCATAGTTTTATCTAAAAACAACTATTTTATTATATAATATTAACCATTTTAAAAGTATTTTGTATAATATTAAGCATGTATTTTTATTCGTTATAAACAATATTGTATTCTACGGGGTAGCTAGCAGTTTGAACAACAATAAAATATTGGAATGGAAGGCGCTAGGTTAATTACCGGAAATATGGAAGGTCATAATACCTTAATATCGAAATTTTAAATTAAATAAAATAATCAAATATTAAGATAATGCAAACCGGTTCAACAGGTTGAACCGGTTCTACCGGATTTACCCCTGGTACATAAAACATACCGTATTCGGATTTTACCGGTCTTTATCGTACCGGACTCGTGTCTGATATCCGACTTAACCGGCATAACCGGCCGGTTCATACCGGTATCATATACAGTTATGAGTTTTTAGAAAACTAATGAAACTCGTTTATATTTCTTAACATTTGTATAAAAAATAGAACTAAACAAGTAAACATTGTTATAACTTGCAATCGACTTTAATGATATTGTAATGTAATGTAATATTTGATTATAAGGTTTTTTAATTAATCTATACACTATAATAAAAGAAACTAATAAGAGACACATGTCATTCATTGGAGCTATGTCAATATCTAATAAATTTAAATATTATGTTTAATATTAATTTTTTAATAAAGTTTTATGTTTGATCGGATATATAATATAAAAAAGATGTGTTCCTTTCTTGAATAAGATAAAGTCTGAAAAAAACGAGATAATGCTTATTTTAAGTTAACTAATTAGATTAGATATCTATACTTTATATACACATGTCGTTTATTTAAGTTATTTAATTTTTATTTTTTGTGCCAATTTTAACTAAAAGATAAGTATACAATTGTATGAGAGATAATACAATATTTTGAAATGTTCATCATATAATAATAGTTATAATATTAAGAGTAAACTTCTGTTTTGCTCCCTGTGGTATGGTCATTTTAACGGTTTTACTTCAATAGTTTAAAAATAGTCATTTTCCTCTCTGATTTTTCTAACTTATCTTCATTTTGCTCCCAGCCTCTAACTCCATTAGGGAGGAAACTAGCGACAAACTCGAAAGATTAGGGAGCAAACTGGTGACAAACTCGAAAGATCAGAGAGCAAAACGGCTATTTTTAAACTATTTGAGCAAAACCGTTAAAATGACCAAACCATAGGGAGCAAAACGGAAGTTTACTCTAATATTAAATATCAACAGTGTTCATCAATGTTAAAATTATTTAATTTGAGTCTAATTTTGTATTTGAAATTGTGAATTAAGTTAGCATTATAGAATTTCCGTACACTTCATTAATCAAAATTTTCAAGAGAAAATCAATACCAATCAAAGCTAATTATAATTTCTTTCGGGTCAAGTTTAGCTGAATATGGACTTTTATCCATCTGTTTTTTAATATATAACTTTTTATTATTATTTAATATATAAAATTAGATTTGTTTGTGCAATACACCGGGTTTTAAAAGATATTTTATTATCTACTATACAAATTTTAAAGACATATTTTTTTATTATTTACTATACAAAAATACATTTAATCGGGATTTTTTAAAGATACAACATTTTTATTATTTAGTATATAAAATTAGCTTTATTCAACTCATGCAATACATGAGTTTTTTTTTTTCAAGATGTAACTTTTTTTTATTATTTAGCATACAAAATTACATTTATTCAACCAACGAGGTTTTTTAAATATATAACTTTTTTTTATTTACTATACAAAATTACATTTATTCAACCCATGTAATACACAAGGTTTCTAAATATATAACATTTTTATTATTTGGTATATAAAATTACATTATTTGACCTGTATAATAAATAAGGTTTTTAAAGATATATTATTTTATTATTTAATATATAAAATTACCTTTATTCAACCCGTGTAATACACGGGGTTCTAACCTAGTAATATATATTAAAACTAAATTGTCATATTTCTGCCACATAGGACCAGTGATAGTAAAGTAAAGGTGAAACCAAATCATGAATAAACGACCCCTTTCCAGCACCTTTCCTTTTTCTTCTCAACTATAAATATAACTTTTTTTTAGAACATTAACTTTGAGAAAGCTAAGCCATTTTTATACATATTTTGACTAACAAACATGCTAAGGTATTCTTAAATAGTTGAAACCAATCTTTTCCGTTGGTTTCGGTTTGTGTCTTTTAGAACTTAAATATGAAATATATCCATTTTCAAACTTTAACATATACCCTTTAATTTTTTTTATTTTTTTTTTGAAAATTAACTTTCATTAAACCCAAAACACCAGACAAACTATCACTAAGACGGAGATAGAAGCCGAAAGCCACAAGAACAAAAGCGGTTACATTACATCAAAGTTACTCTATCTATCCCAGTCTACAACCTCTCCTTTAAATCTATGCTTATACCAAAGAAAACCTATAGCCTTGACGTCCAAGATCAGATCCACCACATGCGGTTCCTTGCCATTGAAAATTTTCTCGTTCCTAGCTTTCCAAAGCCGCCAACACGCAAGAGTGACTAACCCATGAATAATCACTTTCTTGTTCCCAGACGCTCCACAAAGCTCGTGCATATTAACCAAGTCTTGAACCTGAAACGCATATATATCTGGAATTCGAAACCAATTAGATAAGCCGTTCCACATCCCATCCGAAATCACACAACCTGTAAGAATGTGCTCCATCGTTTCTTCTATGCAATCACACCATGCGCATAAACTGTTAGCCACTTGAATGCCACGCCTAGCCAAAGCAACTCTGGTAGGCAATCTATCCAAACTCGCCCGCCACATGAAAATATTACATTTAATCGGAAGCCACTTACTCCATTTAAAAACGAGAGAATCATCATCCACCGTCGAACCCGCCATCCACTTTTTAGCCGACGAAACCGTAAACCCAACATTCTTCCCGTCGGACCATTCCCACTTATCTTGACTATCCTCTATAACTACCCCATGTAACAATTGTTCCAACTGATACCTGCTTTGGTTTTCTTCGGCAGAAGAAGGGAGCCGGCTCCACTCCCAATTAATAATATGCTCAATACCGTCTACCTTAAGCCGATTCTGAATGCAAGACTTCTTATTCTTATCCAGCAAAAACAAAGACGGGAACTTATCCTTCAATGGTTCCGAACAAAGCCAAGTGTCTAACCAAAACCGGATTTGACTACCATTCCCTACGACACCTCGAAGCACAGCATTTAACCCAAAACCATCAACCTTTAGCTTGTTCCAACAATTCACATGAGTCTTCCACACCCCTGTTAAAGCATTATTGACCGGAGCCAACCCCCAAGACCGAGATGTACCATGAATCGCAGAAATCACCTTTCTCCACATCGCTTCCTGCTCATTATAAAATCACCACCACCATTTACAATTCAACGCTAAATTGTTCAACTCCAATTTAGCAATACCCAGCCCTCCTTTGTCTATGGGCTTCGTAACCACCTCCCACGAAACCCACGACATTTTCCTAACATCATCGGACCCTCCCCATAAAAAACGCCTAATCAAAACTTCAAGCACGTTTATTATCTTCCTCGGCTACTTAAATAAAGAGAAATAATAAGACGGTAGACAATCCAATACCGATTTAATTAGCGTCACACGACCACCAATAGACAACGTATTGGCTTTCCACTTAGATAACCTTCTCTTGAAAGTGTTAACTACTGGGTCCCAATTCGCCACTCTGTTCATGTTCGCACCCACCTGAATACCCAAATACAAAAACGGAATATTCCCTGCTTTACATCCTAAGGCGTCAGCTTGCAACTTCAACTCTTCACTATCTACTCCCACACCAAATAAAACGGATTTATGAAGATTAATTTTTAAACCAGAGCATAAGAAAAAAATCCGCAAAATCCTTTTCATATTATTAAAGTTGAAGTTAGACCAATCCCCCATTAACATAGCGTTGTCCGCGTATAATAAATGTGTTAAAACTGGCCCTTCACCAGCAATACGAACCCCATCAAACGCTCCCGTGTCACTAGTTTTTTTCATTAAACCAGAAAACGCCTCCATTAATAGAATAAATAAAAAAGGTGATATGGGATCACCTTGGCGGATACCTTTCTGACAACCAAACTCAAAGGTCGGCGACCCATTAACCAAAACTGCGGAGCGAGCCGAAGCCAGAATACCACGAATCCACTCACACCACAATCGCGGAAACTCCATTTGGTCTAAGACCGATAACAGAAACTCCCAATTGACGTTGTCATAAGCTTTGTCAAAATCAATTTTAAACAAGAACATTTTTTCCCCGTTTCCTCGCCCACCCCAAAATCTCATTTGCCATTAACGGACCATCAAAAATATATCTTCCTGTCAAGAACGCCGATTGATTCTCTGAAACAACATTACTGATCACCATCTTTAACCGGTTCATCAACACCTTCGACACCACTTTACTGATGCACCCTATAAGATTAATCGGTCTATAATATTTCAACTCTGCCGGGTCCCCAACCTTCGGAATAAGAGTGATAAAAGACGAACCCACCCCTGAACTAAACCTGCCAACCGAATGAAAGTGCCGCATAATATCCAGAAAATCTTTCTCGAACACCTCCCAAAACGTCCTTATGAATCTGAAAATAAACCTGTCAGGACCAGGGGCCTTATCCGCCCCACACCCAAAAACCGCTTCTTTAACCTCTTGCACCGAAAACTGCTTTATCAATCCTTCAGCATCTTCTCGTCCCAATTTCTTCAACCCGTAACAAATAAGATTCGGACGACTATCCATACCTTCCTTGAACTTCAACCGAAAAAAGTTCAACACCTCACGTTTTATAACATTAGGCTTCGTTTCCCATCTCCCTCTAACCATCAACCCCGGAAGGATATTTGCAGCTTTACGTTTATTAATACACCCGTGAAAAAACTTCGTATTATCATCTCCGTCTGTTGCCCATCTAATTCTCGCTTTCTGTTTAAGATCTTTTTGATGAAGATAATTGACGGGTGGTCCATTGGACAACCCTTAATGATGTTAAAAAATGAATTTATCCTTCACTTAATCGTGTAATTATCTTGAATTAGATGACTATGGTTGCTTATGTTTCAGGTGCTGTTCGGAAGCTAAAAAGGGATAAAACGCAGCTTTGGACGGTTTGGAGATGAACGGGTCGTGCGTGGGATGAAAGAAGAAACAAAACATAACATTCAGGGTGCCACCGTAAATTACGGTGGGTGGCCACCGTAATTTACGGTGGCCCTGAAAAATTGCACATTTCTCCACCGTAACTCAGGAAGCTCTCACCGTAACATATTGATGACCACCGTAAATTACGGTGGAGGCTGCGAGGAAATCCGTAACTGCCTCATTTAATCAGTTTTTGGGTGTCTTTTCACATTATCTGATCATTGGACGTTTCTCTAGCATCTTAGGGGCGATTTTGGCTAGTTTTGCTTGGTTCCAAACATTTCTAAACAATTGGTTTGTGTTTTCGATTCGTATGAACATTAAACTTGTTGCTATGATGATTCACCAAGCTATGTGTGGCTAAACTTATGGTGATCATCCTAAATTGAAGGTTTGCCTATGACTTTTGTGTTTGGATTCTTATTTCTAGAATAATAGACTTGCAATGTTTGTTTGTTTATTATGGTGTGTGAATGTTTGTTGGTAAATTGTTGATTGATGTTATGATCATATTCTAAACCGTACGTTCTTGGTGTCACTGACAATCGAGATATCACGGGAGGGATTAGGGTTGGATATTAGTCAATTGGTTATCGGGTAACAACCTCGCATTTTCATAATCCGAGTACTTAGTTCCCTTTTATCACGAACAAACAATCATACATGAATCATGTCTATGTGATTCTTTCTAGTGAATTTAAACACAATTGTCAAAAGCAAACTGGAAGTTTAGGATGGTCGCTTTCTCCTAATCTGCTTTACAACCAACCTTTGATTTGAAGTTATTTAGTTAATTTTAGTTTTAAAACCAAACAATCCAAATTATTGATCTTTACTTTCTGCAAATTAGGTTAATTTTAGTTTAAGTGCAAAGCTATAAAATCACACATTTTCCACATACTCCCTGAGTTCGATACCCATTTACCACTATCTATAGTTGTTATTTGGATTAAATTTGCATGTACTACGACAGCACGTCAAATTTTGGCGCCGTTGCCGGGGAGTAGTGCGCAACGTGTGTTATTTTTGTTCTTTTTAAGTTTGTTATTTTTCTGGTTTATGCTGGGTGTGTTAGTGTGCAGGTATTTACAGGTGTATGCGTACTAGGAGCTCTCACAAGCTATCACCATTGGCGTTTGATCCAGAAATTGAGCGGACATTAAGAGGAAACATAATTTTGTTAAGAGAAAACAGAATAAGCGGTTCACCAACAACACCCACTTCACCAATCACACCAATTCGATACATGGATCCACCACCACCACCCACTACGGGTGAACTTATACCACCATTCATACCATCATCCACTCAACCTTCACCAAACACTACTATTCCAAACACCACTACCAATCCTACTCAACCTCACAATGTTACACCAACCAACATCACCCAACCCATTACCACTCAAGAAGAACCTACATTGACTTTTAACCCTTCTACTACGATTCAACCACTCACTCATTTCTTCCCAGTTTCAGGTCAATCATCCTCAACATATACATTACCCCAAGGTTCAACTGTCGTTCATGCAACTTCTACATTTAGACCATCGAACCAATCAGGTTTTCAATACTCGACCCTTCCATTTGGGCAATCTTCGGTAATAGGGGGAGATGGATATGAAGAGGGATATGAGGATTTTGAGGGTTATGATGAAGACGGGTATGCTTACGCTTATGGGGGTGATGGTGATCAAGGAGAGTTTGGTTATGTGCAAGGCCAACCTCAAGGAATGGCAAGTGTCGGTGGAATGCCACAACAACAACAACTCATACCACAACATATTCGGCCAAGGGCACAAGGGCCACCAATGCAACGCCCTACACCATTGCAACAAGTTCGACCACAAAATGTACAACCACAATTCCAAAGGCCAATTCAACACCCATCGATGCCACAACAACAATTTCAACAACCATTCGCACCACAAGGGCATATACCAAGACCAATGGGTCCTGTTCGTCCAAGGGGTCGGTTTGGTGTTCCAAGAAGGCATCTTAGAGAACATGCGAGGGGAATTGAAGCACATTTTAGGCCAGTAATTACTCACAACCCTTCACCGGTGGTTATTCCTCACAACAACCAAGGAAGAACTTTTGAAGTAAGGACTAATTCCTTACAAAGTTTGCCGAAATATAAGGGGCTAGCAACAGAGGAGCCTTATTTCCATTTGGAGGCCTATGACTCAATTTGCAATACTCTTGGGAGTCAAGGTTTTTCGGCCGATGATGTCAAGTTAGTCTTTTTCAATTTTCGTTGGAGGATAAGGCAAAGAAGTGGTTCTATACTTTGCCTTCAGCATCGATTTATACTTGGGCGGAAATGCAACAAATTTTCCTAGATGAATTTTATACTGCTCAAAAGACCAACGATGCTAGGAAGGGGTTGAGGAGTTTTCAACAACAACAAGGCGAAATGTTTCATGAAGCCTTTGAGCGTTTCAACATGATGATCAAGAATTGTCCTCATCGTGGAATTGAACTTTGGGAGTTGATGAATGCCTTCCACGAGGGATTAAGTGACGAAGATGCTCGTGATTTGATGTCCATTACAAATGGGTCTTTTGGTACAAATTACGATAATGACGATTGGGAATTTTTGGAGCAAATGGCAATCACTTCAAAGAGGAAAGCTCAAGCATCGAGGAGAGCACGACCGGCCGTTACCCGACCTCAAGTGCACGCAATAGATGATGGTAATGTTCAAACCACTAACCAAATTTATGATGTTTGTGCATTGTGCAATGAAATAGGTCATGCGGCTGAAAATTGCCAAGGAATGGTGGAAGGACAATATGAAGAAGTTCATGCGGTTCAAGGTCAAGGAGGGGGTGGTAGAAACTACAACATGAATTCTAATACTTACCACCCCGGGTTGAGGAACCACCCAAATTTTCGGTATGTGAACCCTTCAAATCAAGCTAACCCGAACTTTCAAGGTAGCCAAGGTAACTTTGGTTCGCGCCAACCTTATAACAATCAAAGTGGATATCGAGGTGGGAACAACCAAGGGTATCAAAAGCAATATCAACTGGGTCAAGAACAAGGGGGGTCTTCGGGTGGAAACGAGATGATGGAAATGTTAAAAAGCATGCAAGAGGAGATGCAAAAGCGAAATCAACTCGATGAAGTTCGGATGCAAAAGGATGAAGTTCGTGACAAGAGCATCCAATCACTAACAACCCAAATGGGTCAATTGGCAACCGATGTGGCGGAACTGAAGAAGAGTAAAGGTCAACTTCCTAGTGACACCAAGGTAAATCCTTCACATGGTTCGTCACGAGGTAATGTTAATGTTCATCATGTTAGTGTTTTAAGAATTGGAAAAGAATTTAAAGCCAATTTGTCACCCGAATTGGTTGAGGGGGTAGTTGAGGACATCACGGGTAATGATAGTGATGATGAAGTTTCACCGGTTAAACCTAAAGAATCAAATGTTAACAAACCGGGTTTGGGTGAAAATGAAAAAAGTGAAAAAGTTGAGGGTGAACCGAGTCAAGTCCCGTTTCCATCGGTTTTACTTGACCTGGGAAAGAAGAATTTTATTGCATTAAGAGGTCCCCAAAAAGAAGAATTGTGGGACATGTTTAAACAAGTCAAAATTAACCTTCCACTTCTTGATGCAATAAAACAAGTACCCGCTTATGCTAAATTTTTAAAGGAATTATGTACACAAAAGAGGCAACAAAAGAAGAAAATGCCTAAGCGGGTGGATTTAACCGGGCAAGTGAGTGCAGTTTTGAATGGGGAGCTTCCTCCTAAGCTCCAAGATCCGGGCACACCATTAATTAACATACAAGTTGGTAATTTTCAAATGGCAAAGGCGTTACTAGATCTTGGAGCCGGAGTTAGCATTTTACCGGGGCGCTTATATGACCAATACGATTTTGGTCCGTTAGCTAGGGTGGAGACAACGGTTGTTTTGGCCGATTTGTCTCATAAGTTACCCCGGGGGATGGTTCAAAATGTAATTGTTAAAATTGACGAGTTTTATTACCCAGTTGACTTTCTAGTCTTGGACTACTCGTCCGCGGACCCAAAACAACAACAAAACGTAATTTTGGGTCGGCCATTTTTGAGCACCGCGCATGCTGTGATCGATTATAGATTTGGTACAGTCGATATGACCTTTGGGAATCGAAAAATGCGCTTGAATGTTTTTACTAACAATTCTAATGCTAATGGTGTTGATGAGTGTTTCATGGCAGATTTAGTTGATGGATGCAACCCGCATGAGTATGAGGAGGATGGTATGGATGTTTGCTTGTGTGATTTTTCTGAACAGGTACATGCTTATGCACTACGGTTTGAAGAGGAAAAACAGGATGCCATGGCTTTGAAGGAAGGTCGACCACCATGGACTCATCAATTCGAAGGCTTACCGGCGGAAATAAATTCGGGTACTAAACCATCGTTAGAGGAACCGCCAAAGTTGGAACTTAAAGACTTGCCGAGCCACTTGAAATATGCGTTCTTAGGGGATAATGACACTTTACCGGTCATTATTGCCTCTAATTTAGAGTTGGCACAAGAGCAAGCATTGTTGGAAGTCTTGAAAGAAAACAAGGGAGCTATCGGATGGACGATTGCCGATCTCAAAGGAATTAGTCCATCAATCGTCATGCACAAAATTATTACCACCGAAGATGCCAAACCAACACGAGAAGCTCAAAGGCGATTGAATCCGAACCTAAGGGAGGTAGTAAAAAAGGAGGTAATCAAATGGTTGGACGCGGGAATCATCTATCCGATTTCGGATAGTGCTTGGGTGAGTCCCACCCAAGTTGTGCCTAAGAAGGCCGGTATTCAAGTAGTCAAGGACGAAAATGGTGAACAAATTGCTACCCGACCGGTCACCGGGTGGCGTGTATGTATTGACTACAGAAAGTTGAATGCCGCCACTTCTAAGGACCATTTCCCGCTGCCTTTTATTGACCAAATCATTGAAAAACTGTCGGGTCAAAAATATTACTGCTTTTTGGACGGGTATTCGGGTTACAATCAAATAGCAATACACCCGGATGATCAACACAAGACCACCTTCACTTGTCCATATGGCACCTTTGCTTTTCGGCGAATGCCATTTGGTTTGTGCAATGCACCGGCAACTTTCCAACGATGTATGATGAGTATCTTCTCGGACATGGTTGGAGAGTCGCTTGAAGTGTTTATGGATGACTTTTCCATTTTTGGCACTAGTTTCAAATCTTGTCTCAACGAATTACAAAAAGTTTTAAAAAGATGTGTTGAGAAAAATTTAGTGCTTAGTTGGGAGAAAAGTCACTTTATGGTGCAAGAGGGCATTGTGTTGGGTCATGTAATTTCGGAAAGGGGAATGGAGGTGGATAAGGCAAAAATACGGGTAATAGCATCTTTGCCACCTCCGAAAAATGTTAAGGGTGTAAGGTCATTTTTGGTACACGCGGGGTTCTATAGACGTTTCATAAAAGGTTTTAGTGTTATCACCAAACCTTTATGCAACTTGTTATTAAAAGATGTCCCATTTGATTTTACTAACGAGTGCATGCAAGCTTTCACTGTTTTGAAGGAACACTTGGTCAAAGCTCCTATCTTGCAACCACCGGATTGGTCAAAGCCGTTTGAGATAATGTGTGATGCAAGCGACACTACTATTGGTGCAGTTTTGGGTCAACGGGTTGACAAGAAGCCGGTAGTGATTTATTATGCAAGCAAGACTTTATCCGAAGCGCAACTCAATTACACCACAACCGAAAAGGAGTTATTAGCGGTGGTGTATGCTTTGGATAAGTTTCGTGCGTATATTTGGGGGAGCAAGGTGGTGGTTTATTCGGATCATAGTGCGGTCTGATATTTGATGGAGAAAAAGGACGCGAAGCCTCGTTTGATTCGGTGGGTATTGTTGTTGCAAGAGTTTGACTTGGAAATTCGAGACAAAAAGGGAAGTGAGAACGTAGTGGCGGATCACTTGTCTCAGATTCCAGTTGAAGGAATTGACGATGTTAGTGAAATAAATGAAAGTTTTCCCGATGAGCAACTCCTAGCCGTCTCCACCTTTGTTGCACCGTGGTATGCTCATTACGTAAATTACTTAGCCACGGGTGCCATCCCAAGTCATTGGACCAAGAAGCGACGACAACAATTTATGGTCCAAGTGAAGCAATACATTTGGGATGAACCGGATCTCTTCAAGATCGGGCCGGATCAAGTTATTCGGAGGTGTGTGCCCGAAACGGAGGTGATGGAAATTTTGACTCACACCCACTCATCAGCATGTGGAGGTCATTTTAGTGGGCATAAAACGGATTACCGGGTTCTCTCATGTGGGTTTTATTGGCCCACAATTTTCAAGGATGCATGTGAATTCGCTAGAAACTGTGTAAACTGCCAAAAGATGGGAAGCATATCGAAGAGGGATGAGATGCCATTACAACCAATCTTGGTTGTGGAAATATTCGATGTTTGGGGTATTGACTTTATGGGTCCCTTCCCAAATTCCAACGGGTTCTTATATATTTTGGTGGCAGTTGATTATGTCTCGAAGTGGATTGAGGCTATTGCAACAAGAACAAATGACCACTCGATTGTTTGTAAATTCGTTCAATCCAACATCTTTTCTCGTTTTGGCATCTCGCGTGTTATCATAAGTGATGGTGGTTCGCACTTCAAGAACTTTAATTTCGGGAAATTGTTGAAGAGGTATAGCGTGAATCACCGGATTGCCACACCTTACCATCCGCAAACGAGTGGACAAGTCGAAGTGTCCAACCGTCAAATCAAAGAAATCCTCATGAAGCCGGTAAGAACGGATAGGAAGGATTGGTCGAGCAAGTTGGATGATGCGTTGTGGGCATACCGAACGGCCTACAAGACTCCAATTGGCACAACCCCTTATCGGGTGGTTTATGGAAAAGGTTGCCACTTGCCAATGGAGTTAGCGCATCGGGCACATTGGGCTATCAAGACGGTAAATGCGGATTATGATGAGGCGGGAAAGATGAGAAAGTTGCAATTGAGTGAGATAAAAGAGATTAGAGACGAGGCGTATGAGTGTGCATCGGCCTACAAAGACAAGCTCAAGAAGGTACACGATGCAAAGTTGAGGAAGAAAACCTTTGAAGTGGGTCAAAAGGTTTGGTTGTACAATTCAAGACTCAAGATGTTTGCGGGCAAGCTTAAAAGCAAATGGATGGGTCCGTATGTCGTTCGGCAAGTTGGGAGGTTTGGTGATATAGATATCCAAGATGAGCAAACACTGAGACAACAAACGGTGAACGGTCACCGGTTGAAGCCATACTTGGAGGGGAACGACATCAACAACTTGGAGCTTGATAAAGCGGGCTACATCTTACGTCCGGTCGATTAGGAACAACCATGAGAGGCCCAGGTTTGGTAGTGTAAATAGTAGCATTTTATTTTGTTTGTTTTGTATAGTTTGCACATCTACCGTACTCGCTTGAATCTTGTGTTTGAAACAAGTGTGGGGATATTCGGGTCACGAATTGCTCTAACATTGTGTTGAGGACAACACGGGACTTTCGAGGGGGTAGGGTAAGTTTTACATGTTTTTGAAAAATTTAAAAAACACAAAAAATCGAAAAAACTGAAAAAAAATATAAAAATGACACTTAAAATCACAATTTTCAGCGGATCCAGAGATCCCTAGGTGCCACCGTAATTTATGGTGGCACCGTAATTTACGGTGGGCAGTGAAAAACTTTGGGCTTTACGGTATAAACGTACTGAGTTACGGTGAGGATTTATTTCCAAGTTTCACCGTAAGTTACGGTGATACCGTAATTTACGGTATACCTGGAAGTCTGATGGGTCGATCCGGTTTCAGTATGTAAATAAAAAAAAATACAAACAACGATCGGTCACATGAATTAAACCCCATCCACTCATTCTCCTTCATTCTTTTATTCTCATCCATCACTTTCCAAGACCCATAAAATCCCCAAACTCCATAACCTTCTTCAACCTTCAATCTTCCATATCTCTCTCAATCCTTAACCAAATCAAGTGAAACTTAGGTCTATCTTAGCTAATTTTTCACATACTTTCTGATTTTGAGATGAGGCTTGCGAAAAAAACGAAGCTTTCGGGTCTGAATCACAAACCCTAGGTCCGAAAATTTTGGGGGGTTTTTGAAATTCTTCCTTCACTTGTGTTTCTAACATCTTCAAACAAAGGTATGGAAGTTTATTTGCTATGTTTTGATGATGCATTGTGAAAAAGAAGGTTATTAGTGTTATTTGTTCATATCCACTTGCTTGTTCTTAGATTTTGTCATGAAATTAGTTACTTGAACATTGTTATGGTTTGTAGATGTAGGTTTGATGTAAAGTAGTGAACTTTTTGGGAATCTCTACATTGTAGAGATACCATGCCCAATTTTTGAAAAAGATTTATAAAAGTTTTAGTTCACTAGCATCTACAACCATAGTAACAAGCAAGTGTGGGGATATTTTGGTAAAAAGGGGCTAATTTATTGTGTTTGGTTGTGTTGTTTACTCTAATGTGTGTAGAAAAATGGTTCGAACGAAAGAAAGAGCCGGAGCAAGTTCATCTCCTTCGTCTAAAGATAAGGGCAAGCAACCGGAACAACAACCGAGAAAAAGGCAATATTTGGGTCGAGTTGATGAGAGTGAAAGCGAGGAAGAAATGGAGTTGGACCCGGCTGAAAAGCCACGATGGGAGTCGGGTCCCTTGGATGACCAACCGGAACATTGGCAACCGACACTCTTTCACGACAGTATGAATAGATTGAAAAACAAGGCTGCCGCATTTATTTCCGAGAGGGAAGTTCGTGAAGTGGAATTTAGTCCGTTTGGTGTGTTTGCCAAATTTCGCGCTCTAGGATGGGAGTCGGCACTTAGTTGCTATGACAAGGATAGCAAGAACTTGTTCATAAATGAAATTCAAGAATGGATGGCAACTCTCAAGTGCAACACATACGAAAAGCCATCGCAAATGAAGTTGATAGGTGAAGTGAATGGGATTCCGGTAGAAATGTCTTTTGACACATTGAAGAAATTGGGAAAATACGACAGTCTACATGCTCGTGAGTACATGATTCCTAGTCTTTATGACCTTCTGATAAAACCGGAGAAGCATGTTCATTGGTATGATATGTTGGCGGCGTTATTTTTGCCCGGTACTTACAGTGGAGTCTTGTACCGGAGGAATTTGAGGATAGAAGCGAAGTTGTTGCTAGCAATCTGCATTTTAAATGTCATTCCGCGAAGGGGGGACAAGGAGCAAGTGAGGTACCCGGAAGTACCCGTCCTCTATTCGCTACTTAATGGGTCTCCGCGTTTTCCAATCCGATACTTGATCATGAACCACCTATGGATTTGCCGAAACAAGTTGGGGAGAGATATTGTCCCTGTAGGATCGTATTCGGCCCTGTTTGAGTCGATCAGAAGAATTCCTATCCAAAACAAGAGGCGGAAACTAATGTCTTGGTGCGATTTCAGCAAAATTCACTTTAAACTGTTCTTGTATTGATCACTGAAGCGATTACAAGCTCTGACAACACTTCGGCATCACTTTGTGGCTTACCGGAAGAGAACACCTACAACTACTGTATATGATTTCGCTCATACAACACTATTTATAGGCTTACTGATTTCGCTTTTACATACATGACACATAAGCGAAATCAGGTAGTTACCATATAAGTGAAATCATCACTTTGACACATGAGCGAAATCTGATCTATGACACATAAGCGAAATCAAGTCTAACACATGTTTCCTGATTTTCGTGCCCTGTTCTAACCTATACACTACAAGACTCGATATAAGACGTAGTCGACAGACGTAGTGCACCAACAAACTCCCCCTCGGATGTTGACGGAGTCTTCAGTGTCGAGTCTTCGATTGTCAACCTACAATCTTTATCAGTCTTTGATCTTCCTCTGAAGTATTTGTCATTGCAAGAATCCTCATTCTCTATCTTCATCATCAACAAACTCCTCTCTCTCTAATGTTGAATATTATGGTATCTTCAGACTCCCCCTTTCAATCTGCTGGAATCGTAGTCTGGAATTCACTTAACACAGTTTCTTAGATCGTAACCTGGCACTTCATCAAACTCAGGTTTCGGAACCTGGCTAACCTGCATAAACTCTACCCAAAAATAAATTTTCTGATAATCATTTGTGAATAAGATTTTCAAATCTAATTTACCACTTGCAGGAATAATGTTTTTATTGTAAAACTTTTCTCATTTCATTACAACAATCTTCAAATACATTCACCCAAACCATTTGTTCATCATGTTTAGCACTCGGAATTTTGAAAATCTGCTTTCCAAAATCAGTTGTCGAAAATCTTTTTGGATTTTTCAAAATTTATGCTAAAACACACTGAAAATCTTTTTGGATTTTCTGAAAGAAAAAAATTGACACCACTTATAGAATCAAGAAAATGCAGAAAAGAAATATTTACAGACAATATTTTTGTGAGTTTGTGCAAGAGGATCATATCAGTTTATGAGACGAATCACCAACACCGTTAAGCTACATTTCATTTTAAGTTTTAAACGATTCACCTAGATTGTCAGTATACTGATCCACTTAAATTCTCACACAAAGTTCAATTATTTCGAGATACGAGATTAATGTCTTAAGAACTTAAACTCAATCGCGTGTCCCACCTCAGAATATACTCCCGTATCCAGATCCCAATATTCAGTCTTACAGGTAATTATGACACAAATGATATCTGTAGGGGTTAATAAGTTATGAAGAATCATGAGAGCTCAGGTCAGAACTACCGTTCAGCAGAGAGATCATGACTCAACTTTTGGGTGTGTCCCCTTTAGAGGATCTTTTTTACAACAGCATTGCTAAGCAATTTTATTGTCTTATCATATATGCTGAGGGTGATGCTATGTTTCAAGCATTTCGGAAAGTATTATTCGAGGACTAGGTCAGAATTTCCATTCAGCAGAAGTCCAGGAATAATACCCCAGATATCACTGAGTATAAAGACCTAGTATATCAGAAAAAGAAATCTTTCAAACGAGATTTCGGGGGTTACCCATATATCCGAGAGATGTTACCCACGAATTAAGCAAGTTTGAATTTAGGTTTATATCTCGTCACAATCTACTAAATGTGCAAAAACCTACTCACACATCCACAGTGAGATCGTTTATCACTTTTTAACTTACCATTTCTTTAGCGTGTTGTGACAGTCCACTGATGTACTATCATTTCCTCTTTTATGCAACAAAACTCATTTTTCATTTTATCATGTTTTTGGCTTTTTCAAATTTTCAAATGTTTTTGGATTTTCAGAAATTCTTACTCCCCCTAAAATACAAATACATCTAAAGAAATTTGAAAACAAACTGTACAAGTAATGTGACAACTGATATCGAATTGCCTCAATTCGCCATCCACTTGGCATAAACAATCAGAACTCCCCCTCACAACAAACTATTTTCCCATTATGATCTCAAAACACTTAAGTTTATTTTAATAAAAATGGTTTTTCCGGAAAATAAGTTGTGTTGATTTTGTAAAACCATTAGTAGGTTAGGGATTTGGTTCATCACATTGTTTTTTCAACCACTTGTAGAAAATCAGATACAACTTAATGTCCCTGATTTACCACATGTAAGATCAATCCAATATTTTCAACCAATCATCATCTGTTGGTTGAATTCTCAAGGTGCCGATTCATACTCCACACTTACCAACCTGGGAGTTCCGGCAAGTCACATTTCTACAAAAACAATTTTCATAAACAATGAATGATGCCGATTCATGATCCGCGATTACCAACTTGGGATCTCCGGCAAGTCAGGTTTTTACTGTTTGAAAAATATATCCACCCAAGCCTGACCTTCCTTGGGTGTAACAACCTCTTCTTCATTTTTACTTTCAACCGACCTGTGAACATTTCTTTTGGAAGCATAAAATTCTTTCACTCCTTTGGCCTTACCATCGACCATTTTTCAAAAAATGTGTTTCACAGTTCCATTGAAAGCTTTATCAACATCAAATTTTTTCTTGTCAGAATAAAATTGATTTGAAATTTCAACTTTCCCAACCTTCTTTTTAAAATTTTCAGCTCGTAGAGGTGGAAAATTCACATCATCCACATTTGAAACAGATTTCTCAACCTTTTCTTTAACACGTGGCTCCTCTGATTTTGTGGAATCAGATTCATCACCAGAACTATTTCCTGAACCCTTAACAACCCATTTTTTATTTTTCAAATTTTCTTTTCTTTTAACCGCATTCTTTGAACATTCACCAATCTCAAAGGTTGAATTTTCAAAGCCTGTAAATGTTTTGGTTGTAAGTTCAGTTTTCTCAACAACTTTTCCTTTCAGTTTACCAGAGACTTCATGTTTTGGTTTGAATGTTTTCAGACAATTTCTAGCAATATGACCAGCAGTTTTGCACTGAAAACAGGTTCTCGTCTCAGTCTTCTTCTGAATAATACTATTCTTCATCTCATCTTGCTTCTTTGCAAGGAATTCTTGATTTGTCTGCTTTCTGAATGCTTGCTCTTTCTCAGCTTCTAAAAAGTTTCCTGAAACAAACACAGTTTTTGATTTATAAACTTTTTCATTTTTATAATTTTTCGGTTGATTAAATCCTAATCCTTTCTTTTTGAAATTACAGTTATGATTTGGTTTTTTATGAATACCAGAACCAGAACTGTAACCCTTTTTCTTGTTTAATCTTTGTTGCACTCTTGAAGTGTATTGTTTAGATTTTCCAGAAAGATTTAAATCTTTTATTTCAGAAATATTAATTTCTGTAATTTTGAAAACCTTTTTAATCATTTCAATTCTAACACTTCTTATTGGAAAAGCTTCATCAGAATATAATTTGTCAGAATCTTTCAAAGTATATGCCACTTTGAATGATTCATCATTCAAATTAGATTTTGATATCAAAAAGTCTTTATCATAAACCCGTTTGTCCTTTTTTACTGTTGACTTTGACGCATCGGACTCAGATTTTGACTTGGATTTGGACTCCGGTTTTGACTCCTCACAGTCATCTTTATCTAACACCTGATCGACCACACTTTTTATCAACTTTGACTCATGATCAGTGTCGGATGACGTGTATGTGACATCAATATTTTCTGGCAAGTTATCCAACGGCCCAGACTCCCATTGTAAGTTTATTGCCTTATCGACTCTTTCGGAATTTGGATTTCGAGGTGAATATCCATTTTCGACCGGGGGTGGACATTTGTTATAGACAACACTTGGTTTCTCACCAGAAATCTTCACTTCATCATCTTCTCTTGTCTCTGACTTCTTTTCTTCGGACGTCTTCACTTCTTCAAATGTATTCATTTTCTCCACAACCGGATAAATCCTGTCAACAACAAAAGTAGAACATGAGTAACTTTCTAATAGCTTGTTGACTCTCTCAGTTTCTATCTTTTGTGTTGCCAACTTCAATTCCAGATCAGCACATTTCTTTATGTGAAAGTTGACATAATCAAGTTGTCTCAGTAAGCACTCTTTAGTGTATTCATTGCCACAACTTGTTCACCGTTTGAATCAGTATACTTGTTGATTTCTCTGTTCATTGTATCATAGGATTCTTTTAATCTGTTTATATTGTGCAACAACTCATTGTTCTGCTTGATTAAAGAATCACAGTTCATGCACTTTTCAGGAACTTTAACAGGTTCTGCATCAACTTTGACTTCAAATTCAGGAACCTCTTTGACTGTTCTGTTTGATCGTAAAAATTCAGCTCTTCTCTTTTTCTCAGCTTCTGCCTCAGCTTTTAATCTCTCTTCCTCTTCTTCCTCTTCTTCAAGCTTTCTCCGTCTTGCTTCAGCAGCTTCCATTACTTTTCTGCACTTTTCGGCACATTTCAAATCGTAGGCATTTGCAATGAAAGCTTTAGCATATGAAGTGTCTTTGGACATCTCTTTGTTCATAAGTTCTTGATCTGGGCAAAAATCGTCCCAATAGAAACCTTCAGCCAACTTTTCATCATCTTGTTCTGCCAAACACCCTTTGCTGTTTGTTGGAAGATATTTATCCCAGGTAAAATTATCATACTTGCCCTGATTAACTAGACATGCTCTTTTTGAACCTTCAATCACATCTCTCCCATGTGCAGTTTGTGCCTGAAGCAGTGCTGGTGGTGTGACTTGATGATAAATCGCCTTTTTGTGATAATCGTTGTTTCCAAAAGGATTTTGGGCTCCACTAGCTTCACGATTTTTGCACTCCCTCTTGAAATGCCCCTTTTCCCTGCAACGAAAACATGTAACTTTAGATTTATCAAAGCCTAAAGTTGAAACATTTGCATCACGGAAATCATCTCTTCCCGTAATTTGTTTAAACTTCTCAGCTCGTCTCAACACACTAGCCATGCACCATTTAATGTCCATCAATTCCATTTCCTCAGCATCTATTTGATCGTATTCCTCTTTCGTGAGCATTGGATTACCGATCTTTCCGGCCACAAAACTACTATATGATTCTAAAATCATTCCCAACAAAGACATTTGATTTTTAGCAACCTCGTCAGTATAATCTTGATCATTTTCAAGACTTAGAACAATATTGCACTGAAGTTTTCTTCCATTCTTAGTTGCAGAAATGTTTGGATCGAATGATGAAAATCTAGTGCTGCTTGATCCCTAGGATGATTTCTTTTCAGAAGAATCTTTCGCACTGTAAGCAGTTTTGACTTTTGGAGAAAAAATTGACTTTTCGTTGACTCCACCTTTGTAATACAAGCTGATATCCTGTTCTCCATCGTAATTCTTCATCCTGACAATCTTCCTCTGCTCCATCTCTTGAGCTTCCAGGTGTTTGATGAAGTCTCCCAGTGTCAAATTTTTATAATCCTTTCTGTTGGATCTCAGCATCATCAGAAACGTTCCCCAAGTTTCATGAGGTAGCGCATCTACAAGTTTTTCAATCAATTCATCAGTATCTTTTTTAATACCAAGTTTCGACATATTTCTCACCAAGTTACAATATCTTTCTATAATTTGCTTGGTATTTTCAGATTTTAATCCCCGAAACAGATCAAACTCTTTCTTCATGAGAGACATTTTGTTTTTGAGCATATCATCACTTCCAACAAATTTTGCTTCCAATTCTGTCCAAATTGAATAAGCAGTTCCATCATGTTGAAGCAGTATTAAGATATCTTCTTTTATCGCTTGCTGAAGCAGACTCACCATCAGTTTCTCATCTCGGTATTTTTTTTTATCTTCCGTACTCATTTCTCTAATTGTTTGCTGCACACCATTTGCTGTGGGTCTAACATAAGGTTCCTCAGTGTGTTCCCACGCATCCAAATGATAAGCTTCAACCCAATTCCCAAACCGTTCGGACCATGCGTTGTAATCATCAATATCCATGAGTTTAGGCGGTTTCTGAGACGTTCCGGTTTCGTTCTCATGCAAAGCATTCTGTGTGATTGTAATCGGGCTAGCAAATGCGTTATAGAATTCAGTGTCCATTGTTCAAAGTTCACAAGTTCAAAAAATTTCCAAGCTAAGGCAAAATCAGGTTCTTGGAGCGAAATCTCAAATGTTACAATAAGCGAAATCCCAAAGTGTCACAATAAGCGAAATCCCAAAGTGTCATAATAAGCGAAATCCCAAAGTGTCACAATAAGCGAAATCCCAAAGTGTCACAAGAGCGAAATCAACTTGTACCCTTGGAGCGAGATTAGGTGGTAGCTTGGAGCGAAATCTGATGTAAGATGACTGTATGAGCGAAATCAAGTGTGAACTCTGAGCGAAATCAGCATGATGTCACCATTTGCACGAGTCACTATGAGCGAAACCTCAAAAATACTAAGTTTTAGGTCGATTTTAGCTTTGAAACTTTCAAGGGTGTATTAATACATGATTACGAGTGTTGTGTGTGAAATTGAGCTTGTTTTACCGTGAAAAATTTTCAAAAATGACAAAGAAGGTGTAGAAAATCAGAATATGCAGCTGAAATGGCAAGAACTCTTCTTCCTGAGCTCTGATACCACTTGTAGGATCGTATTCGGCCCTGTTTGAGTCGATCAGAAGAATTCCTATCCAAAACAAGAGGCGGAAACTAATGTCTTGGTGCGATTTCAGCAAAATTCACTTTAAACTGTTCTTGTATTGATCACTGAAGCGATTACAAGCTCTGACAACACTTCGGCAGCACTTCGTGGCTTACCGGAAGAGAACACCTACAACTACTGTATATGATTTCGCTCATACAACACTATTTATAGGCTTACTGATTTCGCTTTTACATACATGACACATAAGCGAAATCAGGTAGTTACCATATAAGCGAAATCATCACTTTGACACATGAGCGAAATCTGATCTATGACACATAAGCGAAATCAAGTCTAACACATGTTTCCTGATTTTCGTGCCCTGTTCTAACCTATACACTACAAGACTCGATATAAGACGTAGTCGACAGACGTAGTGCCCAACAGTCCCATATTGCCGAATCATCAGGGGATTAATGAAGCAGCAAAAGGCAATCACATCCGAGGATAAAGGGGCACCAAAAAGGCATCAGCCTTTTACTTTAGATAAGTTGGGGATTGGTTGGACTTACACGCAATCAGAACGGTACCATAAACTCAAGTCGGAGGGGCAGCGATGGAGAGCATTGAAGGTGGGTGCAAGGGATCTTCTTCCGGGAGAAGCAGACGAGCCGGAAAGTGATGTGGAGGCTCCAAGTGGTGATGATGATTATGCGGACGAGCCGCATGGTGGTGTGAATGTAGGCCAAGGGGGCCCAGGTAGAGGTTATGGTGGAGCCTTTTTCGATTACACGGAACGTTCTTATGTGCCGAATTGGGCTTATGATGGCACGAGCAAGAGGGTATCGAAAACCAACGTCCTCCGGCACCCATTTTTGAGTCATGGTTGGGCTCGGAGCGGACGTTATTTGATCAGCATACAATGATGAGTGCAAGCATGGAGCGGTCTTTGAAATAAAGCTTCGATCGTCAAGAGGCGTGGAATCGCACACACGCGTATTCCCATGAATTGGAAATGAATAGTCGATACAATGATGATCAAGCAAGAAGAATGCATGCAGATTGGCACGCCGGGTGGCCGGTGGTTGAGGATCCACAACATGTGGATTATGCGTCTCTACCACCTTATGATGGAAGTATTTCGTATCCGACCCCGCCGCTTCATCATTCATAATGGATCGACCCGCGCCAACAAGAAGGAGCTCCGCAACAAGGTGGGAGTAGTAGCGGTTCATTTGCATTTGGAGAATGGAATGACATGATGTCTTCCATTTTTGGACCTCCGCAGCCACGCTATTACTAGCCAGGTCGTGTTCCTTCCTTGTATATTTTGTGAATATTTGTTAGCTTGTTTTGTTTATGGTCGGGTGGTTGGGTGGTGTTAGTTTGAGTTGTGATGTTATGTTGGGTTGGTGCGAGTTGGCGGTGTGATGTTTGAAAAGAAGAAAAATATAAAAAATATAAAAAAAAAGAAAAAATCCAAAAACAAATTTATGGTTTGAGTGTTGAGCTTTTGGGTGATGTGAAAGATGTTTAGTGATCAAATCCTCCTAAAACCATACATTGGGGTCAATGTATCCCAAGTGTGGGGATGGGGGAAAATTTTCAAGATTTTGAAAACATTTTTAAATCAAGCAAAACGATGTGAGAATTTGAACACCCTAGATTAACCCCAATTGATGCACCGGCAACCCTTGATACACCTTTTATTCTTGGTGAGAGTTGAAGCCACACATGTAAATAAATAATACTTATCTTTGATGAGAGTGGCTACGGGTGGGGGGTGCATTAGAACTTGTGCCTTGATACGGTTTGAGTCCTTAGTTGGACATGAATGCGAAAAGGATAAGGGCATCTAGGTAGCCTCGTTTTTAGTGTGTGTGAGTGTGGGATTTGGGGGGTTGGACCTCATAAGTTATATATATGAGCATGGTTGCGAGAGGGGCGGGGGTTTGGACATTTAGTTGCCCAATTTTGTGCCTAAAAGCCTATCGTTTGTTACCCCCTAGCTAGTTACCTAAAAATTTACCCAATTTGACCCGGTCTTATAGTGTTAGTAGTAGTAGTTTTAATAGTATGATGTAGATATGTTTGATGCTTTATTGTATGGTTGTTTGGTTCGTAAAAAAATCAGAAAAAAAGAAAAAAAAAAGAGAAAAAGCAATGAAAAATGAAAAAGAAATGATGTTTAGTTGTCTTGTATATATTAGTTAAGTTGGTAGTTGTTTGTTTATTTGATTGTGTAATAAAAGACTGGGTTAAGTTTTCGCTACTTCATATATATTCCATTTCCTACCCATACACTTAGCCACGTTACAACCTTGAAAGTCCCTTTGATTTGCATTCATGTTTGACATGTTTTAGGAGAAGGATTGATTTAGGTACAAGCCTATAGTTGTGCAACCGCCCGTTAGCCTTTGTGTGTCTAGCTTACAATTTCTAGTGCTTACTTGTTACCGAGAGGAGAGACTTAGCGAGGGGTGCGTTATTTTGGGTGTTAAAAAGGGGTTAGTAAAAGGACTACATGTTTCTGCTTGGTTTACATTGATCACTTGTTTTGAAAATGGTTTGATGAGTTGCTTGGAACAAGCAACGGTTAAGTGTGGGGATGTGACGGGTGGTCCATTGGACAACCCTTAATGATGTTAAAAAATGAATTTATCCTTCACTTAATCGTGTAATTATCTTGAATTAGATGACTATGGTTGCTTATGTTTCAGGTGCGTTTCGGAAGCTAAAAAGGGATAAAACGCAGCTTTGGACGGTTTGGAGATGAACGGGTCGTGCGTGGGATGAAAGAAGAAACAAAACATAACATTCAGGGTGCCACCGTAAATTACGGTGGCCACCGTAATTTACGGTGGCCCTGAAAAATTGCACATTTCTCCACCGTAACTCAGGAAGCTCTCACCGTAACATATTGATGACCACCGTAAATTACGGTGGTACCGTAATTTACGGTGGAGGCTGCAAGGAAATCCGTAACTGTCTCATTTAATCAGTTTTTGGGTGTCTTTTCACATTATCTGATCATTAGACGTTTCTCTAGCATCTTAGGGGCGATTTTGGCTAGTTTTGCTTGGTTCCAAACATTTCTAAACAATTGGTTTGTATTTTCGATTCGTATGAACATTAAACTTGTTGCTATGATGATTCACCAAGCTATGTGTGGCTAAACTTATGGTGATTATCCTAAATTGAAGGTTTGTCTATGACTTTTGTGTTTGGATTCGTATTTCTAGAATAATAGACTTGCAATGTTTGTTTGTTTATTATAGTGTGTGAATGTTTGTTGGTAAATTGTTGACTGATGTTATGATCATATTCTAAACCGTACGTTCTTGGTGTCGCTGACAATCGAGATATCACGGGAGGGATTAGGGTTGGATATTAGTCAATTGGTTATCGGGTAACAACCTCGCATTTTCATAATTCGAGTACTTAGTTCCCTTTTATCACGAACAAACAATCATACATGAATCATGTCTATGTGATTCTTTCTAGTGAATTTAAACACAATTGTCAAAAGCAAACCAGAAGTTTAGGATGGTCGCTTTCTCCTAATCTGCTTTACAACCAACCTTTGATTTGAAGTTATTTAGTTAATTTTAGTTTTAAAACCAAACAATCCAAATTATTGATCTTTACTTTCTACAAATTAGGTTAATTTTAGTTTAAGTGCAAAGCTATAAAATCACACATTTTCCACATACTCCCTGAGTTCGATACCCATTTACCACTATCTATAGTTGTTATTTGGATTAAATTTGCGTGTACTACGACAGCACGTCAAATTTTGGCGCCGTTGCCGGGGAGTAGTGCGTAACGTGTGTTATTTTTGTTCTTTTTAAGTTTGTTATTTTTCTGGTTTATGCTGGGTGTGTTAGTGTGCAGGTATTTACAGGTGTATGCGTACCAGGAGCTCTCACAAGCTATCACCATTGGCGTTTGATACAGAAATTGAGCGGACATTAAGAGGAAACAAAATTTTGTTAAGAGAAAACAGAATAAGCGGTTCACCAACAACACCCACTACACCAATCACACCAATTCGATACATGGATCCACCACCACCACCCACTACGGGTGAACTTATACCACCATTCATACCATCATCCACTCAACCTTCACCAAACACTACTATTCCAAACACCACTACCAATCCTACTCAACCTTACAATGTTACACCAACCAACATCACCCAACCCATTACCACTCAAGAAGAACCTACATTGACTTCATCAATGAAATTATTAAACTCGTTCGCCTCTGAAGAATTAAAAAAAGAATTACGCCTTTCTTCTTCGTATCTAACTGCATTAAAATCCCCCGCCACCGTCCATAACCCGTCTGCAACCCCCACCAACCCACTAATCTCTGACCATAAGAGACGTTTAGCCGCCAGAGCCTGAGGAGCGTACACATTCAACAAATGACAAGTGAAACCAGAACCTTTCACCTTACCCGAAACAAGCATAGAATTAGAAAACTTTACAACATCCTCCATATTAAAAATCATCGGGTCCCACATAGAGAGCAAACCACCAGATCTTCCCGACGACAGAACCCATTCATAACAAAAATCCCCTCTCCCCCAGAATCTCCCCAAATCCACTGAATCCACCACCGAAAACTAAGTCTCTTGAAACATAAGAAAACCAACTTCATGCTTAACACGAAGGCCCCAAACCCAATCCGCTTTGTCTACCCTCCCCAGCCCCCGAATATTAACTGACAATAAATTCATCGCTCAACCGCTTGATAACCTTCATTAGCGATCGCCTCATGTATTTGAGGAACAAAAGTCTCAATATCATTAGCTCCCAAGGATTTTCCAAGCTTCACAGTTTCATCCACTTCGTGTGAAATAAACTCTACCCCATTCGGCTCATCCACGTTAATAACTACTCTTCCCACTTCATGATTTTCCTTATTGCTTACATCCACAATTGCCGCTGAACTTCTGTTTAAATCTGGAGTTAGGAACACATCGCTCGGCACTTCCTCTTCCTCGTTAACCTGCCTCGGATTGTCGTTCAAAATACCGATTAGCTTATCTAGACCAAATAAATCATTGTCATCCCGTAAACGCTTCCTTGGTCTTTCTAACGATCCACTTGACTCTCCCCGATTTTTGAATAAGGATTTCCTTCGAAACTTCTTTTTGGTAACTGAGGTATTGGCCTTCGAGTTCTCTTCATTACTTGCCGATACGCGCAGCCAGAACCGTCCCCAGTCTCATTCTGAGAACCCAACCCATCTCCCGTCACATCCACAGCGGATGTATCCTCACCATTACCATTACCACGAATTTCTCCCATCTCAAAATCTCCATCAATAATAGGTGCCGACTTATGACTTTCATTACTGACCACCTCCTTTTCTATAACACAATTTCCTGCCACATTTTCAATACCATCTATAGACCCCATATCAAAATCCTCGACGCAATCGGGAACCCATTCTCCGGCGTCTTCATCGATCCACACATTATAAACGCAACCCCTCTACCTAATGTCGAACCGCTCCACAATCCTCCCACGAGATTTACAAAGCACACCTATATAAGCATAAGAAAAGTTGTTATCCGAAGTCGTCATCCGAGCCGGTTGAACCACTTCACCATAACGAGCACCCACCAAATCAAATACTTCATCAATAGCAAGATGAATTGGAATCCCATGAACTTGAAGCCAGACAATTCTTTCATTCACCACCATGGAGCTACCATCCCAAATAACAAGGCTGTTAAAGATCCTCGACCACCACCCTTTATCCTCATAAAACCGCTCACAATCCGCTATACTTCTAAACACCAACAACACAACATAACCACTGGTATACTTGATATCTACGGAGCCCCACCCTCCCGAATTCAAACATCCCTTCAATGAAGTTAGAGCTTTGAAATCTACTACCTTACCCATTAAAGAAAAGCCATTCCACTCAGAAAAACCCCGAACGTTATCATCAACATTGATCACTTCAACCGTGTTCTTGTTAAGCACCGAATCAAGATAAGTTCTACCCCCTCCATTATCGACCCGTGAAGGCCTCGAAACATTGGAGTTTACAGGAATGTATGTCGACGACCCTACCTTAGGGTTTGCATGGGTAGCATTCTCCTTCATAATACTTTTACCTTTTGGCTCCTGCTTGTCCTTGTATCTAGTCTCCCCATCTACAAATCTCGCCAAAACCACAAACAATTTATATGAGCCCATCCAAACATCCCCCATCTCCCCTTCCATTCTTTTCCCATCGATCACATCCCTGAATGATAAGAACGCAAACCGTTTCCCCCACCTATCCAACTTACGAGCAATATACGAACCCTCTAACGTACCGAAAGCCCCGAAAAACTCCTTGAGATCCGAAGACGAACACTTCGGTGGAAGATTGGAAACGAAAAATTTAGTGATTACCTTACTGTTAACGTCACCCTGCTGAGATCCCTTCCTTCCTTTCCTTGAGACGACATCCTGTCAATTCTCCGTTGAGTCGCCCGCCATTCTCGGAGCGGCTAGGGTTCTTTCTTCCAACATATACCCTTTAATTAACAATTGGATATCAACACTTAGAGAATAAGAAATTAAAATCGAATAAGAAGAAAGAGAAGTGTATAATAGTTATATTATAATTTCTGTATCATGATATATTTGATATTAGATTTTTCGTTGGATGAATATAATACTATATAAGTTTTAAAAGCTATATATGAAATTGTCCATGTATATTTTCTCCTAAATGTTTTGCAGACTTCTTTTCAATATTGGTAAGTCATGCTTTCGATATTACAGTTAACAAGTTTATAAATAGTAACTTTGACCACCTGTGATTTTTTTTCTTATCAACTTTGCCTGCATTTGATTTTCTTTTTTGACCAATTTTTGATCTATGACTTTCCACTTTTTAAAAGTCTACTTCTTTTTTACTTTTTTCTCCGACAAGTAAGTTGGACTAATTTTGACCTTTTTTTTTAAAGATTGATGTCGACGGAATTCCCGCCGCAACGCCCGGGTAATTTTACTAGTTAGTTATACAAACCACATGGGTGATTTATTTATTTATAAAGAAGCTAATCATTGAAAATAGTTTTTCCAATGTTTTCTATTACAGGATGTTAGTACTTTCAAAGATGTTTTTTTAGAAAAAAAAAAAACTTGTATCAATTAGCTGTAGGTTATGCCTTATTTTTTGTTTTTTTCAGAGGTGATACTTTTATAAACTGTTAAAACTCTATAAGGTTAGGTTGAAACATTAGTTTCAATGGATCTGTCGACAATTTTGATCTTAGATCCGACTATATAACCTTAATTACATGAAGCTTTTTAGACAGTTTGGTTGGTCCGACCTAACCAGCCAAACCAACACTTGTACTCATGTAGCACATCCACTTGCCAAAACACATATATCCTATACTTTTCGATTTCCTATATATTTAATATCATTTCTCAATGATAGTCCATGACATTATAGTCTAGTGGTATTTTGCGGATGAGATAAGGCTTAGTGATCATTAGGTACTGAGTTTGATTCTCACAAAGGCGATTTTCTCAGATTTATTAGGTTTCATTCTAAATTGGTGTATAGACATTCTATCAAGGTGACATGGCGGGATCTGATTGGCCAAGACAACTAGCCATTTGGGCTAGCCGTTGGCCAACGGCTAAGTGTAAAAAAAATTGATTTTTTCACTATAAAAACTCATTTCTATTCATTTTTTACCACAACTACTTCCCCTCTTCTATAATCATCTCTATCTTATTTTAAAAAAAAATTCTTATCCAACCACAATACGAAAAATGAATCCTCATAATTGTGGTTATGAACCGAACAATCCGTGGGCATTACAAGAAAATCCTAGCCCACCACCCAATCGTCCAATTCCTCCTCCATTTTTAATACACTCCACTATGCCCGATATGGCGGGTTATGCATCATTTCTCTCGAATCGTGTGTATACTAACTTCCCTCACAACGACGGTTCTATACCTCGCCCGTTTCCACAAACGCCCATCAACCTTTCACAAACGTCCATCAACCTTTCCCAAACTGAAACCATCCCCGAAACTCAACCCCCCATCGATGGTCCTTCCGCATCAAAACCCGTCAAGAAGAGAAGTCACAAGAAAAAAACCGAGGCCGAGAAAACACTTGAAAGCGTCAAACGAAAACAACAAAGATGAGTCCTTAATAAAGAAGTTGCATTGACGAGGGCTTGGGTTCAACAAACTCTACATCCAACTTTAGGCATTTTTAAAAAAATTGTACCCCTTATTTTAATATTTATGTTTTCTTTATATAACTTTGTAATATATTAAATTTTGTTTTTAATAAATAGGAAATTCTCAACATACAAACCATTTGTGGGAAGCGATCAGTAAAGCATTCCATGAAGAAATGGAAAGGGAGCTTTATCGTGAAAATGATAGCTTATCCTCGAAGTGGACCGAGATAAGCTGGCAACTCACCAAATTTAGTGGTTATTTACATAAGACAAAGCAAAACCCAAAAAGTGGTGAAACCGAAGCCGGCTTTGTGACAAATGCATTGGTTACATACAAAACGAATGTGGGGAGCGACTTCCGTTTCATGCATTGTTGGACATTTGTAAGTTCCATCTCAAGTGGGTGAATATACCCAGTGGTAGCGAAACCAACACGTCTTCCAAAAGGTCAAGGACACCCTCGTCCCAAGCCCAAACGGATGCACGAGATCAAGAGTTAGAGGACTTTGTGAATGATTCGCCAAATCGGCCAGAATACGGAAGAGATGCAGCAAAAAGGGACGCTCAAAATTCAAGATCGGGTATGGCATCGCCTTCAGTTGGGAGTTCGGGCTCGCGTAGGGGAGTATACAGCGATCAGTTGGAAGACATTGCATGCAAGTTAGATACATTCAACGTATTCCAACAACTAAGGGCCGAAATTCGGAAGAACAAAGAAGCTAGGGATGCCCTGAAACAAAGACGAGATGATATGAAATTTCTAGCCCAGCCCATCGATCACCTATCAGGTGAAGAGTTGGAACGAATGTTGGAGACGAGAGAAGAGATAAAGAAAAAATATTACAAGCACTAGGAATTTTTTTATGTAATTTTATTTATTTAAAAAACATTATTAAAAAAATTAAATTTGTTTTAAACAGGGCCGGTCCTAGAATTTTGGGGGCCCAAAGCGAATTAAAAATTCGAGGCCCTTTTTAATTTTTAGGCTCGTAATTTCGATTTGTATCTGACATGAAATATTTTAGGAAGAAACTTATAAAGCACTTAACCATTATATAAACTAAATGATTTTCCTAATCAAATAATGTTGGGATCTAATACATAAATCAAATCTAAGTTGGTTAAAAGAGTTTAACCTAACAAATAACAACTTACATTATGTGTGAAAGGAATTAAAACATGCTATTTATTTCAAGTATACTATTGTTATTAGTTAGAAACGATTTTTTAAATAAAATTTTACATGGACGTATTATGTTAAAAATTGTGTGGATAAAATATTTTAGCTTATTAAATTAAAAGAGGTGATTAAAAAAGATGCATTTATAACCCTTTATTAAAAAGTGAGTGGGTGATTAATAATTTTGAAAATGGGTAGCAAGTGGGATTCGAACCCAGCCCTTTACAAAAACCAAATCTTGTTCTTACCACCAGACTACACTTATATTAATGTTAACAAATATCACCGTAAATATAATATTCTTTTTTTTTATAAACATAGATTTATTTATTTATTTTTAATTTTGGAGGCCCTATTTTTTTGAAGGCCCTAAGCCGTCGCCTAGCCCAATTACACTAACGGGCCGGCCCTGGTTTTAAAAAATATTAAATATTACAGTTTGGTCTGGCCACGCCCCAAACCTCCGCCCCACCATACCGTCTTCAATGTGGGTCAGCCCAGCGAAGCCCACCCAAGCCACATGTTAACCCATGCCCTAAACCCCCGCCCCACCATACCCCACGTTCTTAGGGTGACACAAACTTTTATTAGTTCACACAAATAGTTTCGTGTATGAGAGTCCCTTTCTCCCTTGACTAATCATTCTCGTGAACCCTTCACGGTTGCATGTCCCATGAATCAAATGTGTAATAGCTGTAACGATCTTTTATTCATTAATTCGTTACATTTATATAATTTTAATTAATGTCTTAGTTTTATTGACAAATATATGAAATGAAATAAGATAAACGGTATATATTTTTAGGGAAAAGTGAATATGAGGTTGTTGCACATATAAGTTTACATGCGAAACCAGTCAAAACTACGTAGTTTTGATTAAATTTAATTAAAAGTTCATTTTTTTTAAATTGTTTCCTTGATCATCTCGAAACTACTGGTTTTCATATATTTTTACGAATACTTCGTAATATCCTAACATCGTTGCCCACCTAAAAATAGCCATCTAATTCTGAGAATTTGCTTTCGTAATGCTCCACATATATACGATTAATCAATGAGATCAATTGGTTTTTCACATTTTGATAAAGATGCAGTGGGTCTTGTAGATGAACCCTAATTGGTTTTTCATATTTTTCTTTTCATTTTTTGCACGGAATCAATCGTTTATTTCAAATATCCTATTACCTAAGTAAAAACCGATCATTGTCATAGAATTAACTGGTTTGAATTGGAAACCATGGGTGAAACTGAGCGTGTGAAACCGCCTCCCTAATATTGCTGCCTATGATACACATGGTGAATTTAGATTGTTTCGTAAACAATAACGAAATTGTATTGGATAGATTAATCATCTATTCAGGGCGTAAAAACTGATGATGATCATAAACAAAATGAGAACAAACAACTAATTAGTTCAAGTTTCGATAACGAAATATTAATCTTGATTGTTTTGAAAACAATACATAAAGAAGCATGGAGTAGTGAGGCTATGGCTACTCATGGGGATTGAGTCGAGTAGCCTTCATTGTCATTTTGGTAAAAGAATCTGTGTTGGTCAGATAATCAAGGAAACTAATTTTTGAAAATAAAATTTTAATTGAATTTAATTAAAACTACGTAGTTTTGAGTGGTTTTACATCTAAGGTTACATGTGAAACAACCCCATATTCATTTTCCCTATATTTTTATCCATCTTTTACTTCCATGATTTGTTCAAACATCTACTCTACACAAGATATACCAAAAATGGCTTGGTTTCTATATAAAAGGAGAAATTTCAGTCACATAAGAAAAGCTGATGTGGCAGCCAGATGAGCTGTCCAACAATGCTTTTCTTATGTCGTTATTGCATCATAAGTCTTAATATATAAAATCACATTAAAATTTATCTAAAAGTCTGCCATCAAAACCTCTGCCCATATGTCACGGCCCCCGTCCCGGTTTGACCCGGTCTAGGAGCCGCGGGATAGAAACCCGTGGTATTTACTAATTGAGTTGACAACGGAAGATTTAGCAGGATCGTTTAAAACTTTAAAATGCCCGATTATTTTATTTCATAATTTAGGATAAACCTCGTAATTTACAATAGAGGAATTTTACTAGGAAATTCCCTGGTTTACAAAACATGTTTATTTATTTAACTGAGCCACTACTTCAAGCTTTGTTAGTGCTCCGTAGCACTTTTCCTTGGTTCACAGTAGTCACCTGAAACATGTTTTAAAAATATTTTATCAGCGGGGAAATACTGGCGAGTCATTCTAATTTGATAAAACGACACATAGTTATAATTTACAGCATAAGAGCGATTACAATGGATTCTATCTTATTTTTATCTGGCGCCGTGTCACATCCTTGTGACGATGGTCATACCACTATTGGGTCCTTTCACCCAAGTAGTGATGATTGTCACTGTTAGGATTTATTAGCCTAACCGTGAGAAATTAGTAATGTGCACAATACCCCACTAGCCAGTGATTCAAGATAACTACGACTTAATCCCTGTAATTATAACTTTTAAAAATGATTGGAGTATTGTAAAGCATTATTGATAAAAAGAGAATGACTCACATTGCAGATTTAAACGGGCAGAGTTTAGCCTACTGATTAGCCTTGTAACCTAATTTAAATAACAATGCACACGAACTAGGTCAGTAACTAATACAGCATTTACGATAACTCACGAGATTAAAACCCTCACAACGAATGACAAAGTGCAATACTTAAACATCCATCGAATTCACGACGAATGACAAAGTATGGCCCTAATGTGGACAACACTTAAACATCCATCGGATAGTTTCAATCAATCGGACATTGAATCGTAGCAGCGATCGAGTTAATACCCTGTATCGTAGCAGCGCCTCCCTAACAGAAATTGTGATTTCGAGCAGTAGAACTTCGTTTTTGCTTAAAATTTTCGACACAGATGAACAGGCCATGCAACAAGCAATTTATAGCTGAAATATGGGTTTTACGCGGCCCGCGTAAACCCATACTTAACACTTACGCAGCCCGCGAGGGCCATCTATTCGTAGACTAGGGCTAGCGTGTCACACATAGGCCTGCCACGTGTGCGACGCGTGGCACGACAGGCTTATCCGGTCAACCACACTTTGACGCGGCCCGCGTAAGCTTCTCTTATGGTTTACGCGGGCCGCCTGAAACCAAATTTTCTTGATTTCTTGATTTTTCACGCACATTAGGGTTTCAGGGGTCCGGGTTTTCACTTACGGGTCGATTTGGGACATTTTTGAAGTTCCTTACATCCTCCCCACCTTATTTAGAATCTCGTCATCGAGATTTACTGAAATAAGTGAGGATACTTTCGCTTCATCTCCGATTCCAGTTCCCAGGTCCCAGGTATATTCAGGTCCTCTCTTTGAATCCCACTTGACTTTGACCAGCACTAGTCGCTTGTTCTTGAGAAACTTGATCTTTCTGTCTTCTATTTGCAGTCGCTTCTCAACAAATTTTAACTTTTCATTCACCTCTATATCTTGAAGAGGTACTACCACGGATGTCACACCCCAACCAATGGCGGAAACTTCGGGATGAGACGAAGTGTGAAGATTGCTCGAGACATCATAACACTAATAATCGTGACAAGTATTTAAATAGTAAATTTCATTTCATTTCTAAGAAATCAATTACAAGAGTTTGAAACAAGTACAACATGATTAATGAAATACAATACACATAAATACAAAATTTAAAGTGTGTATCTAAGCATCCTACTAGATTCCATGCATCATCAACATCATCGCTAAACCTGCAACATGTTTTAATAAAGTTCAATGCAAAAGCAAAGGCGAGTACACAAGGTTTGAATAAGTATAGCATAAGTATAAAAGCAGTTTTACTCGAATCCACATGGCAATTTGTAAGCAAGGCAACTAGCATGCATATCATTACGTATAAAGCCAAAGTGTCCACTAGTATTTAGCATCCCTCGCCACAAAAGTGACGAGACCGTATAGTATAATGACCTAACAATCCCCCGTCGGGTGGTGTGCTACTCCTATAGCGCTATAATTGTTAAGCGAGGGTATAACATAGTAATGGCATAAACATGTATTATCTAGCATAACAAGTAGCATGTATAATGGATTGAGTTCGCAAAGTATGTTTAAGTGTGTGTAAGTGTAATTTTTGTATGGTAACAAGTTACAACCCAAAAGTGGTTTAAAATGTAAATGGGTCGAGTGTACTCACAAAGTTTGCATATGCTTTCCGATTATCCAATTGTTGACGAATAGAGATTTAGAGTCCGAATGTATAAGGGTTAAAGTTCAAGGATGCTTAGAGTCGAGATTCGGAATAAAACAACATGAAAGTATTATATTAACATAATCATCTTCAACACATAACACTTGTATGACACTTGGTAACCACGAGGGTTATAATAATGTTTTCATGAGTTGAACACTCATAAGAATCATAACAAGGTTTAGGTCCTAGATGATGTCCTACTACTTTGACAAATGAACATGAATTCAACATCAAGGGTTCGAATGTACATAGATACTATTTAGGTTAGGTAGTACATATTAATAACTCCTTAGTACATGTATTTCAAGCATGAGGTATAAGATTATATCTTCATTTAGGTACCTCAAAATGTGTCATAGAAGTCATGTAGGAGGTAGGAAGAACAAGCTTCCATTTAGGCACCTCGTATATGTTCACCACTACACTTGTTGTAACAACAAACAAGGAGGGTCATGAACTAGGATTAGTACAAGAATGTAAACAATCTAAGCTATGAGAAATCATCAAATCATGTGGGGATTTTATGTTGGAAAAACCCAAGTTGTTCCATAATCACTCCTACATCAAGTTTGCAACTTGAACATGACTTGTGGGTTAAAAACCCTAATCAAAACAGAATTTATTTGAGGTTTAACCTCTGATTTTGTATGTCTCAACCTTGTTTTTAAGCCTAACCAACCACAAGAATGGTTGTAAGCATTAGGACATAGGTTTGAGTGAGTTAAACTCATGTTTAAGCAAAGATTAATGAAAACAAATTTAAACAGTAGACTTTGAAGCCTGTTTGCCGGAGTTCCAGGGACTTGTTTGCTATGAAACACCCCTAGAATCGAAGCTAAGGTCAAGCCAAGCATTCTGGAAAAAGAATGGACCAAAACGGATAAGAAATGAAGAAGTTATGCCCATTTTCGTAAAGCTCGATGAATCTGTCCGAACCTGAACTTTCAGCAACGATTTTGAGTGATTGAAGGAGATTTAGATGAGTTTGTAAAGTGTTTTGATCTTGGAGGAGATGTGTATTTATAGGGGAAGGAGTTAGGGTTGATTGGAGGTGTTTAATGGAGGTTTAGAGGTGATTGGAGGAGAAGAAGTGTTGGGATTTCGTGCAAAATCGCGGAGAATTCAAGCTGTTTAAAAATCTGCCCGCCAGACACCCTTACGAACCGTAAGGGTGGGAGGCTTACGGTCCGTAAGCCTTTGGGCTGAAACACAAATTTTTATTTTTTTGTTATTTGATTCCTAACTAGTCCAATATTACCAATTACGGGTTTTATGATCAAATTAAGATATTTTAGTGTATAAAGCATGTTCTAAAGGTTATATAAGTACCAAAACGAATAAGATTAAGTATAAGTATTGTACGAATTATGTAAGTCACAAAATGGTAGGTTTAACACACACTTGCAAGTATCACGAATCACGTTTCACGCGTATGAATGTATGATTGTATAAAGTATGATTTGAAATAAATACAAGTTTCATTACGAGTTAAGTCTCGAATTACAATGGTTATAACGAAACGACGAATCCAAGGTTGCAAAGCTTCCAAAAATAGAATTTCAAATAATGGTTTCTAAATGTAGAAAGTTTGAAAACGCAGGGCGTTACAGTCTCCCCTCCTTTAGGAAATTTCGTCCCGAAATTTATTCAAGAGGTAGACTTGGAGAGTTTTGGCAAAAACTTGAGACTTGGAGATTTTGAAACGTTTCGAAAAGTATGAAATTCTAGGGGAGAAAAGTAAATTAGCATTGTAAGAGGATTTGTTTGGCTAAAATGGTTTCGGGGCATAGGCATGAGTGAAACGTGCATAGGTAAAACGATTTTGAATAGCTAAATTTGGAGTTGTTTACAAATGTGTTGTATTTATGAAGGAGGTCTTAATAAAATAGTTTGTAATCAATACGAGTGAGGTAGGTTGCATAGGAGGTTTTAAGGGTAGTATAAGACCACGTATTCATAGTAATTGCTTCTCGAGTGGAATGAGGAGGTTTGGTAAAATAAGGTATTAACGACCTACTAAATACGTTTACACAAGAATACAGAATAGAAAATCGGTTCTAAAGGTAATAAGATAAGTTAGGATTCGAATGTTTAAACAAGTTTGATTGTGAACGAGGTTCGTATGAAAGAAAAGGGTAAAGGAGAATAATACGAGTATAGAAATGAACGAATGACTCTTAAAGAGTGCATGTATAAGAATAGTATAAGTGTTGGATAGACGAACGTAGTGTGTTAAGAATGAAGTCTCGTCTTGGATAATCGGATATAATGCGTTTGTGAGTTGTGTGAAGTTTGTATTAGGTCCAAAAGGTCTGCAAAACACTGAATTTCTCATGGCACGTTTTACGAAATTTTGGCAACATGGCGAAAACACTTATATATAGGAAGTACCAGCGGCGTATCCACCATGTTTTGACCACATTACGTCCGTCTCGTATTCGGTGTCATGTTACATTCCGTGTCTTACCATACACAGTAATACACTCTATGGTTCTCATACGCCTATCACTATAATCCCGTGTGCACCCGTGATTATATTGATCGTCGCATGATCCGCATAGTTTGTACTAGTTGTGCATGAATCAGGGTATACATAATTTAAAAAAAAAATAAGAATGTGTACGTATAAGAATATAGTATGTAAGCAAGTCCATGCTTAAGTATGTATGGGACCCACGCAAGCGAATCCCTCGGATTACGCTCGCGTGTAGGTACGAATGTATGAGTATGAATGAAAGTATGAGCATAAGCTTAAGTATGAATACGCATGTATGTATGAGCACAAACATAAAAGGTGTAAGTAGTATGTGTATAAGCATAAGCATAAAACTTATAAGTAGTATGTGTATAAGTATAAGCATATAACGTATAAGTAGTACGTGTATAAGAATAAGCATGAAACGTATGAAAGTAACTGTAGGTATGAATATTAAAATTTTACGTATATAGTGTATGTTGGGACATCATAGATTTAAGTGTATAAATTCATTCAAAAGGTTAAGTATGTAAATACGAACTATTATAAATGAAATTGCCGCGTTAAAACGACTAAAACGTGTATGATGACATGTATGTATAGTTGTTTAAACGAAACGTTGAGTTTATCGTATCAAAATTAGATTGAACTTGGTTTGAAAGGTAGAATGTAGTTTGCATATGTAAAAGGATATAAAGTACCCATTGGTTAAGCGTAATGCATTTTGTAATGAATGGAAATGCTACTTTTGTTTTAAAAGAGTTTACGAAATCCGAAGATGGTCGGTCTCCAAGAAGTCTTCTTGCCCACGAGTTTTGTAAATTGGTGTAGGAAAAAGGTTTTCAATCGAAAGTAAGTTCATTTTATTAAACAAGAAATTATGAATTTAGGAGGTTCTTGTGAAAACGAGGATCCTTAGAAAAGAATTTTAGCAAAAGGACTTAGTGATTGTTAAAAGTTCTAACAAATGATTTGTTGAGGTTGAAAAGAGTCCTTGGTAAAACGATCATATAGCGTCTATAAGATCTTATAGGTGTAAAAGAAAGGTTAGCTTGTTCCTCTGATTGAGAATGAAGGTCTTTAGTTTGATGATATTTATCATGAGTGCGTTTTAGTGATTGAGTCGAATATGGAGTTAATGGGCAAGAGATTCCTTGGACCGATTAACTCGATAGGTAGCATTTCGTAAGGTTTGGAGATTTGTGTAGTAAAACGTTTAAGATAAGTTTAAGAATCTCGTGTATATGAGTTAGGTGGAAATAGGTTGTAGGATAGAAAATACGCTTGATAAAGCAATATATTTTGAAATCGTACACGTATGTATTTTGAATAATGATCAATAACTTAGGTATAAAACATGTTCGAGTTTGCATATAAGATATTTTGAAGAGACGTTTTGGTAACGATCACCTAGGTAAGGGAATCACCCCTAACTCATTGGTGGGGTCGTTTTTAAGGAAAGGGGAGTGGAGTTAATCGTCAAGGTAAGGAAATCACTCCTATCTCGATGATATGTCTCTACTTATCGTTACAAGGAATATGGATTTAAATTATATGAAATCATGCATATGTATAAGTGTATGAAAAAGATGATGTGTGTGTGAGAAGAAAATATCGAAAGTGAATTCGAATTGGGAAGATTTCATCGTATAAAATAAATAATAGAGACACATGTTTGATTAAAACTTGGATGGTTCCAAAACGGAACTTTTGACTAACCAAGTCGTCGAAAAGTCTTTCGAATTTGGGGAGTATGCTTTGGCCTAATAGGTGGAATACTCTCGCCGACAAGTCGGTTAACGGTATTTACCCTTCCGGTTACTACATGTCCCAAATCAATTGAAATTTCGAGACTTGGCGGGACTTATGAAAATCAAAGAATGGAACTAGTCGACAAGGTGCGGGTTTCACCCCTAACTTGACGCTTTTGTATCCTAAGTGTGGTTGGTACTCATCGGGCCAAAATTTAATTTCGACACTTGACGAGGGTCCACTAGAATTTGAAATTTGAATTTCTCCATTAAGGTGAGGATTTCACTCCTAACTTGATGGTGAATTTCATGTAAAAAGAAAAGTAGATAGATTGAGAGTTTTTCACCAAATTGTGGGTTTCACGCCTATTTTGGTGAAGTCGTCTCGTTTGTGTATTACGAATGGTTTTGATTATAAACGAGTAAAAGACGTATTCTCAAAATAATGATAACAAGTATAAGCATAATAAGTATCTCAAGAAATAATACGTAAAAGACATTTCAAGGGTAGCACATAAAGGGTGGAACGATACCATAAGTATTATCAAACAAAGCATGTATTAACACATAAGAATAGCATGTCAAGTATGATACATAAGGATAAAAAAGACACATACGTTAAAAGGCTCAAATAGAATAAATAAGAAACACATAAAGTGGCATGCGTGTAGTTTCAAATAAAGCGTAAGAATAAGGCTCTAAACTATAGACTAGGTAAAAGCATGGCAATTCTACCTAATTCCCTATAATTATGGCTGATACCAATCTGTCACACCCCAACCAATGGCGGAAACATCGGGATGAGACGAAGTGTGAAGATTGCTCGAGACATCATAACTCTAATAATTGTGCCAAGTATTTAAATAGTAAATTTCATTTCATTTCTAAGAAATCAATTACAAGAGTTTGAAACAAGTACAACATGATTAATGAAATACAATACAAATAAATACAAAATTTAAAGTGTGTATCTAAGCATCCTACTAGATTCCATGCATCATCAACATCATCGCTAAACCTGCAACATGTTTTAATAAAGTTCAATGCAAAAGCAAATGCGAGTACACAAGGTTTGAATAAGTATAGCATAAGTATAAAAGCATTTTTACTCGAATCCACATGGCATTTTGTAAGCAAGGCAACTAGCATGCATATCATTACGTATAAACCCAAAGTGTCCACTAGTATTTAGCATCCCTCGCCACAAAAGTGACGAGACCGTATAGTATAATGACCTAACAATCCCCCGCCGGGTGGTGTGCTACTCCTATAGCGCTATAATTGTTAAGCGAGGGTATAACATAGTAATGGCATAAACATGTATTATCTAGCATAACAAGTAGCATGTATAACGGATTGAGTTCACAAAGTATGTTTAAGTGTGTGTAAGTGTAATTTTTGTATGGTAACATGTTACAACCCAAAAGTGGTTTAAAATGTAAATGGGTCGAGTGTACTCACAAAGTTTGCATATGCTTTCCGATTATCCAATTGTTGACGAATAGATATTTAGAGTCCGAATGTATAAGGGTTAAAGTTCAAGGATGCTTAGAGTCGAGATTCGGAATAAAACAACATGAAAGTATTATATTAACATAATCATCTTCAACACATAACACTTGTATGACACTTGGTAACCACGAGGGTTATAATAATGTTTTCATGAGTTGAACACTCATAAGAATCATAACAAGGTTTAGGTCCTAGATGATGTCCTACTACTTTGACAAATGAACATGAATTCAACATCAAGGGTTCGAATGTACATAGATACTATTTAGGTTAGGTAGTACATATTAATAAATCCTTAGTACATGTATTTCAAGCATGAGGTAGAAGATTATATCTTCATTTAGGTACCTCAAAATGTGTTATAGAAGCATGTAGGAGGTAGGAAGAACAAGCTTCCATTTAGGCACCTCGTATATGTTCACCACTACACTTGTTGTAACAACAAACAAGGAGGGTCATGAACTAGGATTAGTACAAGAATGTAAACAATCTAAGCTATGAGAAATCATCAAATCATGTGGGGATTTTATGTTGGAAAAACCCAAGTTGTTCCATAATCACTCCTACATCAAGTTTGCAACTTGAACATGACTTGTGGGTTAAAAACCCTAATCAAAACAGAATTTATTTGAGGTTTAACCTCTGATTTTGTATGTCTCAACCTTGTTTTTAAGCCTAACCAACCACAAGAATGGTTGTAAGCATTAGGACATAGGTTTGAGTGAGTTAAACTCATGTTTAAGCAAAGATTAATGAAAACAAATTTAAACAGTAGACTTTGAAGCCTGTTTGCCGGAGTTCCAGGGACTTGTTTGCAGTGAAACACCCCTAGAATCGAAGCTAAGGTCAAGCCAAGCATTCTGGAAAAAGAATGGACCAAAACGGATAAGAAATGAAGAAGTTATGCCCATTTTCGTAAAGCTCAATGAATCTGTCCGAACCTGAACTTTCAGCAACGATTTTGAGTGATTGAAGGAGATTTAGATGAGTTTGTAAAGTGTTTTGAGCTTGGAGGAGATGTGTATTTATAGGGGAAGGAGTTAGGGTTGATTGGAGGTGTTTAATTTAGGTTTAGAGGTGATTGGAGGAGAAGAAGTGTAGGGATTTCGTGCAAAATCGCGGAGAATTCAAGCTGTTTGAAAATCTGCCCGCCAGACACCCTTACGGACCGTAAGTGTGGGAGGCTTACGGTCCGTAAGCCTTTGGGCTGAAACACAAATTTTTATTTTTTTGTTATTTGATTCCTAACTAGTCCAATATTACCAATTACGGGTTTTATGATCAAATTAAGATATTTTAGTGTATAAAGCATGTTCTAAAGGTTATATAAGTACCAAAACGAATAAGATTAAGTATAAGTATTGTACGAATTATGTAAGTCACAAAATGGTAGGTTTAACACACACTTGCAAGTATCACGAATCACGTTTCACGCGTATGAATGTATGATTGTATAAAGTATGATTTGAAATAAATACAAGTTTCATTACGAGTTAAGTCTCGAATTACAATGGTTATAACGAAACGACGAATCCAAGGTTGCAAAGCTTCCAAAAATAGAATTTCAAATAATGGTTTTTAAATGTAGAAAGTTTGAAAACGCAGGGCGTTACAAAGGATTCGTCAGATAGACATTTCTTGAGGTTGGATACATGAAATACGTCATGTACTCCAGCTAGTTCTTCTGGTAGTTGTAAGCGATAAGGAACTGGTCCAATTCGCTGTATTACTGAGAATGGTCCTACATAACTTGGACTTAGCTTTCCTTTCTTACCGAACCGAACTACTCCTTTCCAAGGAGAAACTTTTAAGAGAACCTTGTCTCCGACTTGAAATTCCAACAGCTTACGCCTATTGTCTGCATAACTCTTTTGGCGATCTCGAGCCGTCTTTAATCTTTCCTTGATTTGAGTGATATTGTTGGTGGTCGCTTGCACAATTTCAGGACCTTATAGTTGACTTTCTCCTATCTTTGCCCAACAAACTGGAGTTCTGCATTTTCGTCCATATAGTGCTTCGAATGGGGCAGCTTCAATGCTTGAATGGTAACTATTGTTATAGGAGAATTCGATTAAGGGTAGGTGGTCATCCCAGTTTCCACCAAAATCTTTCACACATGCCCTGAGCATGTCTTCCAGGGTTTGGATCGTCCTTTCACTTTGTCCATCTGTTTGAGGATGGTATGCAGTGCTTAAATTTAGTCGGGTTCCCATTGCTTCCTGTAAACTTGTCCAGAAGTGGAAAGTGAAACGACTATCCCTATCTGATACAATGGAGAGTGGAACTCCATGTAAGGATACTACTTCGTCTACGTATAATTTGGCTAACCTTTCCATGCTAAAGGTTTCCTTCATGGGTAGAAAATGAGCTGATTTGGTTAATCGATCCACAATTACCCAAATCGCATCATTACCTTTTCTGGTTTTGGGTAACTTAGTAACAAAGTCCATTGTTATGAGCTCCCATTTCCATATAGGTATTTCTAATTGTTGTAGTAGACCTGAGGGTTTCTGGTGTTCTGCTTTAACTTGTGAACAAGTTAGGCACTTAGAAACATATCTAGCTATATCCTTTTAGATTTTGACCCGTTCATTTAAATACTACACATTGAGGACAATGTTCACCTAAAGTGTGGGGATGGGGGAAAATTTCAAAAATTTTTCAAAAATGTCTTGCTTCAAAAGCGGTCTTAAAGCACAAGTAACTAAGTCAACGAGGGATGTCACAACCCATTTGGTCTTTTGTCATGGTCAAGTTCAAATTAATAGCATGACGGGTATTTAACGGGTGATTATTTGGGAATAATCCGCCTAAGAAACTAGTCTTTTATGCATGTCACATACCATACCCTTTTAGATATGTGAGGTTTTGAGCCACTTTTATATCATAGATTACATACCTATGTTTCTTTGTTTGAGTGGACCATTAGTCATATATTGTAGAACTTGCAACTTTTGATACATTTGAGACTATAGACCGAATACAAACACGAGAATGATTAAGGCATTAGGTAAACCTTTTCTCTTAAAACCATTTATCTATCCTTACCCGAACAAACTCCCTAGTTGTCCATTTTGAGCCTAAACCTTTCGTTTGACCACCCTATAGCCCATAACCGTTAAACCTTTTCTTTTAAACCCATGTGATGGAAATTCGATTATAGGAATCGTTTTTGTATAGTTGTTCTTGTTTATTTGCACAAAAAAAAAAAAAACAGAAAATATCATGAAAAAGAAGTGAAAATCGTTGAAGAAAAACACAAAAAGAAGTGTTAGTAGTTGTTGAATAAAAGGCGAATGTTGTTGCCTCATATTTGGTGTTTATAGTTAGTTTTGTTAGACTAGTCATTTGTAATAAAAATCGAATTTTCATCACCTTAGCCACTTTAAAATATCCTAATTCCTACCCTTCGCCTAGCCCCATTACAACCTTTCAAAGACCTTTTGACTTGTGCTTAGTATTCGTGATCAATGGTGGAGAATGATTGAGTTGCAAGCTTATGCGGGTATGTGTTCTAATCGGTTTTGAGTGAATAGTCTTTGAAGTGCTAATACATTATAAATATTAGCCAATTTATAAGCCGAGTGGAGAGAACATTGTGAGGGATGTGCATGAATTATTGGTTTCACGGGCGGGTTAATCTTGGGTAACCATTTTTGTATGTGAAATCATTTTACCGTTAAATATATTGAAAATTGTAAAGAATTTGAACTTTAGCATGAAATTGGACCTTAACCTTCGTCTCGGGAATGGGGTGTGTATTCGTTGTTCGACCCACGTGAAAGTGAACAACAGATTTGCTTGAGGGCAAGCAAAAGACAAGTGTGGGGATGTGATACGTGGTTGAAAACCGGTGCTTGTAATTGCTTAATTTGATGTTATTGCATAAGTTTTAGTTTCGAATAGCCTACTTTTGATTAGATATGTATTTTGCAGATCTAGCAGAGTTTAAGGAGCTTTTCGGAAGCTTTTACGGGTCACCAGAGCGAAAACGGAACTATCGGGACGCGAAACGGGTCAACCGGACTTGAGAAATGAAGAAAACAGAAAGTTGGAATTCCAGGAGCCGTCGCCGACGACCATATGGTCCGTCGCCGACGGTTTACACAATGTTCCATCGCCTGAATTGTTCGTAGACAGCGAGATAACGCGTCGGCTTCAATTGGCAATCCACACGCCGTCGCCGACGGACACATCCACCGTCGGCGACGGTCCTTCTATGTTGCATACGCGAACTTCTTGATTTGGGGTGTGAGAAACGATTTTTATTGGTTGTTATTCAATTAATTCGGGGGGTTACACATTGTTTTGGGTTTTGAACTTGATCTTGGAGCCTAAACAAAGGATCATTCAACTACCATTCACCTCACTTCATCTCTAGAATCCGAAATCATCACCATCATCTCAATCAATCCATCATCCACAAACCCTAATCCTTCCACCATCATCATCTTTCACCAAACCTCATCATTCACCATTCTCAAGGCTTCAAGATGACTCCATCCGCATTCCAAGCATCCGGTGATCAAGTTGCATCAACCATGAGCGGCTAATCATCTCGGTTTCACCCCGGTGTAGGTAGTTGTTACTTTTAGGGTTTCAATTGTTCTTGTTTCATCTTAGTGACAATTTGTATTTGGTTTTTGAAACTTTTGACAATAGTATTACATTTGTTACGAATTCGTGAATTGTCGAACGATGTTAAAAGTTATGACTTTGCGAAACGGTGATATGTAATTGTACGTTGTCGTTGTTAGGATTTACTTGTGTTGATTACAAAGTGTCTTCTTGTCCGTTCTTCGGGGCGTTGATAGTTAGTAGCACCTAAGTCACGGTACACTAAATCCGTTAATCGAATGCATTTGAGTTGAAACTAAAACTTGTAGAAATCCTAGGTTAACAATTACCGAACCCGGGTGTGATTCCTTTTTATTATAATTGTTCTAGTATCCAAAATTCTTGCAATCGTTAATTAGTAGTTGTTACTCATTTTTTTATCACATCATCTAGTTTAAAATCATATCTTCCAAATAAACAAAAACACAACATTATTCTAGTAAGCTTCATAATCGTGACACAATTGTTTAATTCATTCGAATCCATACACAAACCACATACTCTTCGTGGTTCAACCCCTTACTACCACTAACTATTTGTTAAGGGTAATTTGGGCTTATAAATATTATCTTTGACCGGAGCACGACACTCCGATCAAATTTTGGCGCCGTTGCCGGGGAGTGCGTGCGCTTTGTCTTTGGATATTGTTTGAATTTGCGTGATTATTTGTTTAATTTGTTTAGTTTTCTTTTTGTACTTTGTCTTTTTCCTTGTTACGCGGGTGTGTTACTTGTGCAGGTTACAGGTAGTGCATGCATACGCGGAACTCCGGGAGGACTTCACCTTTAGTCTACGAACCGGAAATCGAAAGAGTCGCAAGAAGAAACCTAGCAAGCCGGTTAGAAGCAACACTTGCTTCTAATCAAACCAACCAAACACCACAACATACACCATCCATTGAAACTGGTTCAATGGCAAACCAAAACTCCAATCACCCAAATCTCAACCAAAACCAATTCCAATCTCGAGGAACCTTTTATCCCGCTCAAAATGTTCAACCCATGCCTCAAGAGCAACCGGGTTGTAACAACAACAATGGACCACCTACACCACCTTTCCAAAACCAAAATCCCAACAACAATAAAAGAACACCTCAACAACAAAATCTTCATAGACACAACTCCCTACCCATTAACCTAGATGACCGGAATGTCAATTCCGACCGTCGGGGAAATCGTGATCGCGGCAATCCCGCAAATGAAGACCCATTCTTCAACATCGACGACTTGAGGAATGCAATCCCCGATGATGAACCTTATAGTGTTCCCGGTTATCAATCGCCGGAACATGTGAGTGTTCATACGGAAAATTCGGATGACGGGGGATATTATGATGATAGGGCTAACGATGACGAAGATTGGGCCTACGTGAATAGGGGAAACGTCTACAACGCAAGAAGATATGATGATGAGGAAGTTGGCTACCAATATGCCAATTACGTTGGGGACGACGAATACGGTTACGGAGGTGGAAGAAATGATGGTTATGGGAACAACCGTCAACCACGAAACAATGACCAACGGAATCGGAATGATGGGTTTTATAACAACAACAACAACCATGCAAACCCTAACCGGATTCCTCGTTTTGTGGGAGGTGGTAACCCAAGGGATAATCGAAGAGCTGATCGAAGAGATGATCGAAGGGATGATCGAAGAGGTGAAAGACGGGATAATAGAAGACCGGGTGATCAAGAAGTTAATGGTCCACATCGTCGTCAACGACCTCCACGGGGAGTGAATGATCGTTTTAGGCCGGTTGTCACCGAGAACGACTCACCAATCATTTGTGAGAGGAGGATGTTTGATTGTAAACCACATTACATCAACATACTTCCTCATTTTAATGGAAGATCTAACGACGAACCGTATACACATTTGACGGAATTTTCTTCGGTTTGCAGCACTATCGGGGGTCACAACTTTGCTTTAGATGAGGTCAAACTACGACTATTCCAATTTTCACTGAAGGATAAGACAAAGCAATGGTTCCTCACACTTCCCGCAAATAGTATTCGCACTTGGGGAGAAATGCAACAAGCGTTCCTTGATGAATACTACTCAATAGCGAAGACCGATGACGCTCGTGATGAAATTAGGTCTTTTCGCCAATTATCGGGCGAACCGTTACATGAGGCCTTTACAAGATTTAGAGAAATGATGCGAAGATGCCCTCATCATCAAATCGAGAAGTGGGAGTTGGTTAAATGCTTTGTACGGGGTCTAGATGACAATACATGGAACCGACTTGAATCCACAAGTAATGGGACCCTCCTAAGCAACCATGAAGACGATGATTGGGAGTTTTTGGAACGAATGAGCAAGCGTTCGAAAGAGAAAGAATCGGCCGACCGAGCCAAGAAGCATCCCGTTTCCCAATCACTTCCCGATCTTGACTCTAAAGATCGGATTTCCACTCTAGAGCGGGAAATGGCTCGTATGAAGAAGAAAGAGGTAAATGCGGTTCAATTTGAGGTATGTGAAGGTTGCGGTGATATTGGACATAGAGCGGAACAATGTCCAACGGGGTCAGTTGACTATACGGAGGAAGTCAATCAAGTGTATGGAGATAGGAAGCAATATGACATGAACTCCAACACTTATCATCCGGGTTTGAGGAATCACCCCAACTTCCGATATGGTAATGCTTCAAATCAAATGAACCCGAATTTTCAATCGGGTAACCAAGGAGGTCAAAGCGGAGCATCATATCAAAACCGTCAAGGTGGTAATCAAGGAGGTTATCAACGAAATTATAACCAAGGGTACCAAGGTAGGGACAATAATTACCAAGGTGGGTACCAAAGGAATTACAATAACCAAGGCGGTAATGGAAGCGGGTCGAATAATCAAACCGGTGGCGATGATTTGGGTGCAAAAATGGATGCTTTGTTGAATATGCAAAAGGAATCTCATCATGATATCAAGGATATAAAGAAGACAAACGAGATTCGGGATAAAGCACATGAGGCATTGGCGAAGCAAGTGGGCCAACTCGCGGAAGAAATGGCTCAAATGAGAGGAAGCACGGGAAGACTCCCAAGTGACACCGCGGTGAACCCTAAGCATCAAGGGTCAAACTCAAGGAACACACGTGAGGTACCAATTAATAAAATTACTTTACGTAGTGGTCGAGTCGTTGATGATGGTGTCAAAACACCATCACCCCAGTTTGTTGAAGGGGTGGTGGAGGATGTTAGTGAAGATGAGAATGAGAATGGTCAAACGGGTCAAAATAAAAATGACTTGAAAAAGAACAATGATACCCCCGTTGTGACCATCCCCGTCCCCAAGGCTAAGGAAAAGGGTGTGGAGTCTAATACCGCCCCTTATCCCGAAGCATTGAAGGGACCCGTGAAAAAAGTTGTAAACAAAAGAGGTCCACAACAAGAAGAGTTGTTGGAAATTTTTAAACAAGTAAAAATCAATTTACCTCTTTGGGATGCAATTAAACAAGTACCGTCGTATGCTAAGTACTTGAAAGATTTGTGTACCCAAAAACGTACTCACAAATTTCCAAAAAAATTAGATTTAACCGAAAATGTGAGTTCGATTCTTTCGGGTGCACTTCCACCTAAGCTCCAAGATCCGGGTGCGCCTATCATTTCAATTCAAGTAGGCGATTTTAAAATCAACTGGGCACTTCTAGATCTTGGTGCTAGCGTGAGCATTCTACCGGGTAGTTTGTATGACCAATACGAGTTTGGTCCACTTCAGTCGTCTAACACCACCGTGGTGTTAGCCGATTTGACACCTAAACTACCCCGTGGAATTGTTTCGGATGTGATAGTGAAAATCGAGGATTTCTACTATCCGGTGGACCTTTTAGTGCTTGATTATGTGGCCAAGGACCCAACCAAACAACCTACGGTGATTTTGGGTCGACCGTTCTTAGCAACCGCGAATTCTCAAATTGATTGCAAAACGGGAACAGTTGACATGACATTTGGAAACCGAAGGTTGAGGTTGCATGTTTTTTCCGGACTTATGAACCCTCCAGTTGATAATGAATGCTATATGGCGGACGTCGTTGACACGTGTATACCTCTTTGCGACACAGTCGTAGATGGGGAAAACACAATGGAGGATTGTTATATGTTTGACAGGTCACAGGTGGAGATGGATAAGAGCATAGATGAGGAAGTGAGAAGTTTGGAGGTGCTTGCGGTTAGAGAGGGAAAACCGACATGGACGCACCAAGTTGAGAGTTTACCGGAGAGCATCGACACCAAGTTGAAGCCGTCATTAGTAGAGCCTCCGGAGGTTGAATTGAAGGTGTTGCCTAAGCATCTCAAGTATGCTTATGTTGGTGAAGGCAACACGCTCCCGGTTATTATTGCATCAAATTTAACCGTGGAGCAAGAAGATAAATTGATGGATGTTTTGGTCACTAATCGGGCGGCGATTGGATGGACCATTGCTGATTTGAAGGGTATTAGTCCCTCGGTGGTGATGCACAAAATCATCACGGAAGAGAATGTGACTCCCGTTCGAGATGCACAACGGAGATTAAATCCGAACATGCGGGAGGTAGTGAAGAAGGAAGTGCTGAAATGGCTAGATGCGGGTATCATTTACCCGATCTCGGATAGCCAATGGGTGAGCCCAACACAGACGGTTCCCAAGAAAGCGGGCATACAAGTCGTCAAAAATGACGCAGGTGAAGAGGTAGCCACTCGGCCGGTAACCGGGTGGCGAATTTGTATTGACTATAGGAAGTTGAATACCGCAACTTCCAAAGATCATTTCCCTTTACCGTTCATTGATCAAATAGTTGAGAAATTATCGGGGCAAAAATTTTATTGTTTCTTAGATGGCTATTCTGGGTATAACCAAATCGCCATCCACCCGGAAGACCTAGCAAAGACCACATTTACTTGTCCCTATGGCACTTTCGCATTTAGGCGAATGCCGTTTGGATTATGTAACGCCCCCGCCACCTTCCAAAGGTGTATGATGAGTATCTTTTCAGATATGGTGGGGAAGTCTTTGGAAATCTTCATGGATGATTTCTCAATTTTTGGGTCATCTTTTGAGGCTTGTTTGGATCAACTAGATAAAGTGTTAAGAAGGTGTGTCGAAACTAGTTTGGTCTTAAGTTGGGAAAAGAGCCATTTTATGGTTCAAGAGGGAATAGTGTTGGGACACGTGGTGTCAAGTCGTGGGATAGAGGTTGATCGTGCAAAGGTACAAGTCATATCTACTTTACCGTATCCCACGACCGTTAAAGGTGTTAGGTCATTTCTAGGTCATGCGGGTTTTTACCGGCGGTTTATTAAGGGTTTTAGTGACATAACCAAGCCTTTATGTAACTTGTTGTTAAAAGATCAATCGTTTGATTTTAATGAAAATTGCCAAAATGCTTTTAACAATTTGAAAGAGAAGTTGGTTGAGGCTCCAATCTTGCAATCGCCAAATTGGTCTTTTCCTTTTGAAATTATGTGCGATGCGAGTGATTATGCGGTGGGGGCCGTGTTGGGACAACGGGTCGATAAGAAACCCGTTGCCATATACTACGCGAGTAAGACTCTTTCGGATGCACAATTAAATTACACCACTACCGAAAAAGAGCTACTCGCGGTGGTATATGCATAAATTTCGGGCATATATATGGGGTAGTAAAGTGATTATTTATTCTGATCACACTGCAGTTAGGTACCTCATGGAGAAGAAAGATGCAAAACCGAGGTTAATCCGATGGGTGTTGTTACTCCAAGAGTTTGATTTGGAGATACGGGACAAGAAGGGTACCGAGAATGTGGTAGCGGACCATTTGTCCCGGTTGATGGTTGATGAGGATCCTAAATCGTTAGAGATCAATGAGTCGTTTCCCGATGAGTATATTATGAAATTGGATAAGTTGCCTTGGTATGCTAACATTGTGAATTATCTTGTTACAGGTGACTTACCGGCACATTGGGATAGACGGAAGAGGCAACACTTCATGTCCCAAATCAAGTACTATCGGTTGGAAGAACCGCATCTGTGGAAGGAGTGTGCGGATCAAGTTATAAGAAGATGCATTGATGATGAAGAGATTCCAAGCGTGTTGCAGCATCTACACTCATTTGCATGTGGTGGTCACTTTAGTGGTCACAAAACGGGTCATAAAGTGTTAAATAGTGGTCTTTTTTGGCCTACTATCTTCAAAGATGCAAATGAGTTTGCCAAAAATTGCATAGAGTGTCAAAAACTAGGGGGTATTTCAAAAAGGGATGAGATGCCCATGCAACCAATCCTTGTAGTCGACATCTTTGACGTATGGGGGATTGATTTCATGGGCCCATTCCCCAATTCCTATGGCAATTTGTATATATTGGTGGCCGTTGACTATGTGTCAAAGTGGGTCGAAGCAATAGCCACCAAGACGAACGACCACTCTGTAGTGTGTAATTTTGTTCAAACCGATATTTTCTCAAGGTTTGGGATTCCTCGGGTCATCATAAGTGATGGAGGATCTCATTTTAAAAATTTTCGGTTTGGGAAACTTCTTAAACGGTTTGGTGTTGACCATAGGATTGCTACCCCCTATCACCCGCAAACAAGCGGGCAAGTTGAGGTGTCAAATAGGCAAATCAAAGAGATTTTGCAAAAGACCGTGCGGGCGGACCGTAAGGATTGGTCAATTAAATTAAACGATGCTTTATGGGCCTACCGTACGGCACATAAGACACCTATTGGCACTACACCTTACCGGTTGGTTTATGGTAAAAATTGTCATTTACCGGTTGAACTTGTGCATAAATCATTATGGGCTATTAAGGAAGTTAATGTTCAATATGATGATGCAGGGAAGGAAAGGAAACTCAAGCTATGCGAGTTGGAGGAGCTACGGGAAATGGCATATGAATGCGCGTCCAATTACAAGGATGGGATGAAGAAAGCGCATGATGCTAAGTTAAGGAAGAAAGAGTTCGAGGTTGGGCAAAAGGTGTGGCTTTACAACTCGAAGCTCAAATTCTTTCCCGGAAAGCTCCGAAGCAAATGGATGGGACCCTATGTGATCACTCGGGTTGGACAATTGGGTGATGTTACCATCGAGGACCCGAAGGATGGGATACGACAAACGGTAAATGGTCATCGGCTAAAACCGTTTCTTGATGGTAACGAGAAGGTAGACGAAAACAAGGAATTGGTGAGCTTTGTGGTAAGCACACCGATTTACGGGGTCGATTAACAAGGACCGGTAACATTTTGTGTAAAGTTATGTACAATTATTTATTTGTTTGTGTATGTTTATGATAATCGTTTTCGTTCCATACTAATCTCTCGTGATTGTGTGAAGTCCGGACATTCCGAACGGGTCATGAAGACACAAGGTATGTTTTTAGGCTTTGTTATGTGCATTGAGGACAATACACGACTTTTTGGGGGGGGGGGGGGTGGTAGGGCCGTTGACGGTTATTGCGTTTTCAAAATTTAACTTATAAAAAATCACAAAAATATTTTTAGTAATTTTTAGGATTTTTGTATGTACATAGCTCTGTTGACCGTCGCCGACGGTCATCATATGCGTCGCCTACGGTTCCTGCATAACGTCCGTCGCCCACTTTTCTCCGTAGACAGCAACATAGGCCGTCGCCTATGTTGATCATATACACACACCGTCGCCGACGGGGTTTCTGACCGTCGCCGACGGTTCCTGGTTTGTGGTCCGACGCTGATCGGTTGTAGACGCAGGGGATCGAACCCAATCTCATTTATGACCCTTCAAACTTAAACTAAACTCAGTTTTCATCCCACATAACACCGAAAATTCTATCACACACTCACCTACCCTCAATTATCAGATCCATACGTAACATCTCTCCTCTCTTGCAACCCATCTTCTTCCCCAATTCACCTTCAAGAACCCTAATCTTCTTCTTCTCATAACTTTCTCAATTCTCAGCCAAATCCTTTGATTCTTGAGCCTAAATTGTGTAGTTTTTCAAGAGGAACAAAACCCCCACAACAGTTTCCATCAAATCTCGCTTGTTTGCACGATTTCTGGATGTGAGTTTTAGGGTTTTGAAGAGTGTTCATCCAAATTAATTGCTTTGCACTTTTTCTTAGTTCTTCTTGTTTATCTACACTCAAGGTATGAAATTTCAGTAAATTTATGCATGATTATTATATACATTGTTGATTTCTTCCGAAATTTTAAGCATATTGTTTAAGAGTAGGTTGTTTATCATAATGTAGGATGTTTTAGCATAAACTTAAGAATGTTTGCTTGATTTGGGTGGGATTTGAGCATGCTTTAGTCTTGGTGATGTGATTACACTAGATTTGTGCATGATTGAACATAGTTGTGATGTTGAATATTGTTGAAAACATGAAATTTTGCGAAATTTTTGGAATAAACATGTTTAATCAATATAGATGCTAAGATGTGCGACTTTGGAAGTTTAAAAAAGCGATTTTACATTTAAAATTTGATTGAAGTTCAACATTGCACACCATGTTCAAAGTTTGAGATTGTTGAAGGTTTGGAGTGTACTAATTGTTGTTGTCTTTGTCTTGTGATTGTAGCCATGTTCCGAGGAAGTAAGAAAGCAAAGACCTCCGGTCAAGGTTCATCTTCGGGAGCCGGCTCGGGTTCCGGGGTATATCAAAGGCAATGGGAACAACTAAGTAATGTAGTAGAGGGTGATGGGCAACTTATTCGACAGGATTGGGATTGGGAAGAAGAAAAAAATAGTAGATCGGCTTTGGCATGGAAGGACGAGAAAACGAAGGCTCTTTCTCGTTACAACAATAAGAGGTTAGAAGCCAAAATGTGGAAGATGAAAATGGTTACGGGTGTTTCAAAATCCGTACCCGAAAGGACAGTTTGTGAACGTACGGTAGATGTTGAAGAGTTTCGGAAGATTGGTATAGTGAAAAGGTTTGAGAAACTTGGCTGGGAACGGGTGATTGACTGGTGTGAGGATATCACTACTCGGGTATACTTGGGGGCAGTTTGTGAGTGGTTATCCACCCTTCGTTTTGAACACTCTGATAGACCGGCTCATAGGTGGAAGTTGATTGGTAACATTGGGAAAAATCAAATGATCATGTCTTTCGAACATATGAATGCTATAGCGAGGTTTGACTCACTTGGGGTCGACGCGTATGAGTATTATGGGTATGATCAGTTTTTGGACAACAAGAAAAACGATGCTGACCCAGTGAGGCTTTTAGAGGACACCCTACTAGGTTCTGGGGGTGCGGGAGAGTCGAGAAGTGATTTGTCTTTGATGGGAAAGATACTCCAAGGTATCTCGTTAGAGAACATTATGGTACGGTTCGGAGACCGTGGAAAGGTGAAGGCACCCGACTGTCGGGTTTTGCATGCATTGTTATATGGGACGCCCAAGCTCTCGTGGCGTCAAATTGTTATGATCAACACATGGGATACACGGGAATCGTTTAAACGAAAGATGATTCCTTATGCAAGGTTGATTAGCGCCATGATTCTCCAACAAAATGCATTACCTCAAGACTCACTGTGGGTGTCTAAGCCAATTGATCAATTCAACTTCGCCTCTATGAGGCGACATTGGAAAATAACTGTGAAAGCTTTTGGGCATTTGCATACGGTCGAAGATGAGCAAGGGGATAGTTATCGGGTTAATGACAAAGGGGGTGATGAAGAAGGTGATGAAGAAGAGGGCGATGAGGAGATGCCCGATGTTGAGGAGGAAATTGATCCTTCCGGTCCGCGGGGACCGAGGCAAAGGTATAGGAGGAAGCATAGGGAAATCTCTGCCAATGTGGCAGATTTTGTGAATCAAAGACAAATACCGTCGTATCGGTTGTGGAACCGTGGAGATCAAGCGATCTACGACAATGTGTCGGCGAGTATTGGTGAAGCAAGAGAGTACCATGCTAGTAGGAACGAATGGGAAGAGGCGCAAGGGGCGTACTCGCAGCAACAATGGGGTTTTCAAACATCTTTCCGCGAGAGGGTGGAAAAACAGTTGGAGGAACAACAGCTGCAACATGCGTTACAACAATCACAAATGGAACGCATGATACAGTTGCAAGAGGAAGAAAGGGCCCATAGACAGGCATGGGAAGAAGAGGCGGCTAGGAACCAAACTGCACAAAGAGAGTTGGATCAACGCCGATGGGGAGCGTTGGCTTTCTCTAACCAAATGGCGATTAATAATTTCAAGGTGCTCCATGATCAAGAACGCCATCAAAGAGATTATCAAGCCGGTCTCCCATATGTTGAACATTCGGGTTGGACCGATTACCCCAACCTTCCTCATCCGCAAGGGCCATCCGATCCAACCCCTCATTGGCCCGAGGCAGTCGGCTCGAGTTTTGTTCCAATGCCATACCAACCGCCACCTCAACAAGAGTCAAGCCCGCTAGATAACTATAGGGAGATGTTCGAGTCCCTCACTGGTTATCAATACCAGCCCAACCCGCCAGTGGATCCAGACGAGCGATATCAGCGGTAGAGGTATGGTATGTCTTTTGTTGTTGTTGTTGTATATTTTTTTTCTTATTTTTCATTTTGTTATTTAAATTCTCGCCTAGTTAAATGAACTTTGTGGGTGTGTTCCCTATATAACCCTCACGAGACCTCTCGTCCTTCCAAGCTATTGGGGGGTTTAAAAGGGCTTGTTGCATAAGCTAAATGCAACCGTGATTCCTACGAAAGTGAGTTAGGTTTGTTGTTGTTGTAATTTATTTTTCCACATAAATCAAAGTGAAATAACATATAGCTTGGTAATATTTTCATAAAAGTGGTAGAACTAGGTAACTAACAAATTTTAGTGGTTGTGAGAAGCATGCTTCTACACAAGGGTTAAGATTTGTAGGTACATTCGGTTCGTGGGACAACCGCTTTCATGACGAGGAAAGGAGCATACGAGGAATGAGCTCACAAACCAGGTGCATACGTCTCTTTTTACTTTTGATCTTTAGATTAGCAAATAAGTGGAGTGTAATTTGTATATTATTTTTCCGGGGTGAAATTTTGGGGGGTTAGTCGTGTCACATCCCTTGTGCGTTTTAAAACTCTAGTTCCTACACATTGAGGACAATATGTACCTCAAGTGTGGGGATGCGGGAGTAGTAAAAATTTTAGATTTTGACCCGTTCATTTAAATACTACACATTGAGGACAATGTTCACCTAAAGTGTGGGGATGGGGGAAAATTTCAAAATTTTTTCAAAAATGTCTTGCTTCAAAAGCGGTCTTAAAGCACAAGTAACTAAGTCAACGAGGGATGTCACAACCCATTTGGTCTTTTGTCATGGTCAAGTTCAAATTAATAGCATGACGGGTATTTAACGGGTGATTATTTGGGAATAATCCGCCTAAGAAACTAGTCTTTTATGCATGTCACATACCATACCCTTTTAGATATGTGAGGTTTTGAGCCACTTTTATATCATAGATTACATACCTATGTTTCTTTGTTTGAGTGGACCATTAGTCATATATTGTAGAACTTGCAACTTTTGATACATTTGAGACTATAGACCGAATACAAGCACGAGAATGATTAAGGCATTAGGTAAACCTTTTCTCTTAAAACCATTTATCTCTCCTTACCCGAACAAACTCCCTAGTTGTCCATTTTGAGCCTAAACCTTTCGTTTGACCACCCTATAGCCCATAACCGTTAAACCTTTTCTTTTAAACCCGTGTGATGGAAATTCGATTATAGGAATCGTTTTTGTATAGTTGTTCTTGTTTATTTGCACAAAAAAAAAACAGAAAATATCATGAAAAAGAAGTGAAAATCGTTGAAGAAAAACACAAAAAGAAGTGTTAGTAGTTGTTGAATAAAAGGCGAATGTTGTTGCCTCATATTTGGTGTTTATAGTTAGTTTTGTTAGACTAGTCATTTGTAATAAAAATCGAATTTTCATCACCTTAGCCACTTTAAAATATCCTAATTCCTACCCTTCGCCTAGCCCCATTACAACCTTTCAAAGACCTTTTGACTTGTGCTTAGTATTCGTGATCCATGGTGGAGAATGATTGAGTTGCAAGCTTACGCGGGTATGTGTTCTAATTGGTTTTGAGTGAATAGTCTTTGAAGTGCTAATACATTATAAATATTAGCCAATTTATAAGCCGAGTGGAGAGAACATTGTGAGGGATGTGCATGAATTATTGGTTTCACGGGCGGGTTAATCTTGGGTAACCATTTTTGTATGTGAAATCATTTTACCGTTAAATATATTGAAAATTGTAAAGAATTTGAACTTTAGCATGACATTGGACCTTAACCTTCGTCTCGGGAATGGGGTGTGTATTCGTTGTTCGACCCACGTGAAAGTGAACAACAGTTTTGCTTGAGGGCAAGCAAAAGACAAGTGTGGGGATGTGATACGTGGTTGAAAACCGGTGCTTGTAATTGCTTAATTTGATGTTATTGCATAAGTTTTAGTTTCGAATAGCCTACTTTTGATTAGATATGTATTTTGCAGATCTAGCAGAGTTTAAGGAGCTTTTCGGAAGCTTTTACGGGTCACCAGAGCGAAAACGGAACTATCGGGACGCGAAACGGGTCAACCGGACTTGAGAAATGAAGAAAACAGAAAGTTGGAATTCCAGGAGCCGTCGCCGACGACCATATGGTCCGTCGCCGACGGTTTACACAATGTTCCGTCGCCTGAATTGTTCGTAGACAGCGAGATAACGCGTCGGCTTCAATTGGCAATCCACACGCCGTCGCCGACGGACACATCCACCGTCGGCGACGGTCCTTCTATGTTGCATACGCGAACTTCTTGATTTGGGGTGTGAGAAACGATTTTTATTGGTTGTTTTTCAATCAATTCGGGGGGTTACACATTGTTTTGGGTTTTGAACTTGATCTTGGAGCCTAAACAAAGGATCATTCAACTACCATTCACCTCACTTCATCTCTAGAATCCGAAATCATCACCATCATCTCAATCAATCCATCATCCACAAACCCTAATCCTTCCACCATCATCATCTTTCACCAAACCTCATCATTCACCATTCTCAAGGCTTCAAGATGACTCCATCCGCATTCCAAGCATCCGGTGATCAAGTTGCATCAACCATGAGCGGCTAATCATCTCGGTTTCACCCCGGTGTAGGTAGTTGTTACTTTTAGGGTTTCAATTGTTCTTGTTTCATCTTAGTGACAATTTGTATTTGGTTTTTGAAACTTTTGACAATAGTATTACATTTGTTACGAATTCGTGAATTGTCGAACGATGTTAAAAGTTATGACTTTGCGAAACGGTGATATGTAATTGTACGTTGTCGTTGTTAGGATTTACTTGTGTTGATTACAAAGTGTCTTCTTGTCCGTTCTTCGGGGCGTTGATAGTTAGTAGCACCTAAGTCACGGTACACTAAATCCGTTAATCGAATGCATTTGAGTTGAAACTAAAACTTGTAGAAATCCTAGGTTAACAATTACCGAACCCGGGTGTGATTCCTTTTTATTATAATTGTTCTAGTATCCAAAATTCTTGCAATCGTTAATTAGTAGTTGTTACTCATTTTTTTTATCACATCATCTAGTTTAAAATCATATCTTCCAAATAAACAAAAACACAACATTATTCTAGTAAGCTTCATAATCGTGACACAATTGTTTAATTCATTCGAATCCATACACAAACCACATACTCTTCGTGGTTCGACCCCTTACTACCACTAACTATTTGTTAAGGGTAATTTGGGCTTATAAATATTATCTTTGACCGGAGCGCGACACTTCGATCACATCACTTCCTTGTTCTAATTCCTTTATTCTCCCCTTCATTCCTTCAGCATCATCCTCGATTGCTGTTTCTTGAATGTTCTTCAATTGTTCCATTAAGTCTAATTGTAGACTTAATCTAAGAGCACGAACTCGCTTTTGCTTTTCATGATACTTACGACTCAAGGCATCTGCAACTGCATTTTCTTTTCCTTCGTGATATTGAATATCACAGTCGTAGTCACTTAGGATTTCCATCCATCTCCTTTGCCTCATGTTTAATTCTTTTTGCCCAAATATGTATCTTAAGCTCTTATGGTCGGTATAGACAGTAAACTTACTTCCATACAAATAGTGTCTCCAAATCTTAAGGGCAAAAATTATGGCTCCTAATTCTAAGTCATGAGTCATATAATTTTCCTCGTGCTTTTTCAATTGCCTTGAGGCATACACAATTACTTTCTTGCGTTGCATTAGCACACTTCCTAATTCTAGATTAGAAACATCGCTGTAAACTTCTAAATCTTCCGTTCCTTCTGGTAAGGCAAGAATTGGAGCATTTGTTAATTTCTGCTTTAAGATGTTAAAAGCTTCCTCTTGCCTAGGTCCCCATTCAAACTTCACTGCTTTACATGTTAGCTTCGTTAATGGTACAGCTATTTTGGAAAAAGCCTTAATGAATCGTCTATAATATCTAGCTAATCCTAGAAAACTCCTAATTTCCATGGCTGACTGCGGGACCTTCCATTTGGTGATCGCTTCTATCTTGGAGGGATCGACATGAATACCTTCGTGATTCACCACGTGACCTAAAAATTGCACCTCTTGCAGCCAAAATTCAAACTTTGAGAATTTGGCGTAAAGCTTTTCCTTTCTTAACAAGGTTAAGAGTGCATGGAGGTGCTCACAATGCTCTTCCTGACTCTTGGAATAAATAAGTATATTGTTGATGAAGACAATTACGAATTTATCTAAATACGTTTACAGATCCTATTCATCATGTCCATAAATGCTGCAGGAGCATTTGTTAGTCCAAAGGGCATGACTGTAAACTCGTAATGACCATACCTAGTTCTGAAAGCAGTTTTAGGTATGTCTTCTTCTTGTACCTTCAACTGATGGTATCCTGAGCGTAAATCTATCTTAGAAAAGTATCTAGCTCCTTGAAGTTGGTCGAAAAGATCATCAATCCTAGGTAATGGATATCGATTCTTAATTGTAACCTTATTTAATTCCCTATAATCGATACACATTCTCATTGACCCATCTTTCTTTTTCTCAAACAACACTAGAGCTCCCCACGGGGACGAACTAGGTTGTATGAATCCTTTACTTAATAATTTATCTAACTGCTTTTTCAATTCTAGCATTTCGGTGGGTGCTAACCGATAAGGTGCCTTGGCTATCGGTGTAGTTCCAGGAATTAGATGAATTCTAAATTCTACTTCCCTATCGGGTGGTAATCCTGGTAGTTCTTCTGGGAATACATCCGGGTATTCTGCTACTACAGGAATTTCTTTAAACTCCTTACGTTTCGTGTTAATGATTACTGAAATCATATACACTACTTCTTGTTTTCTTGAATAACTGGCCAACTTCATTACTGAAATGAATTTCAGTGGCTTTCGTGGCTTATCTTCTGTAATCACCACTAATTCTCCTGTGGGTGTATGAATTTCTATGGAATTCTTATCACAAAGAATTCGAGTCAAAGTGTAATCAACACTAATTCTCCCTGGGTAATCTTTTGGGCCACTTCCTTCTTTCTATTTTCTTCTCGCGTACGCACTAGTCCGTCAGTCAAAGTGTTGGCTAATTCCACTGCATCGTCAATTGTGCGAGGTCTCGCAGCTTTAACGATATCACGGATTTCACCAATCAATCCCCAAATATAGCGGGAAATACGCACCGGTGTTGATACATATTTTGTGGACGCGACTTGGTTCGGTTCAACTCGATTCGGTTCGACCCGGTTAGCTTCGGCTCAAGCCCGACGTCACGACATTCCTCCGTCGTGCGTCCCAGAGTTCAACACGCGAAGCACGAAGCGCCGCAAGCCGGTTCCCGCTGCCACATCATCATGACATCATCATGATGATGTCATAATGATGTCATAAGTTGACTTAACTTGGCCAAACAGTTAGCACATAGTTTGTAATATGTTTGTGTCGAAGGATGGATCATCGAAGGATTGTTTAGATCCTTCGATGAGCTCGAAAGATAAACCTTCGATGGATATAGATGGACCTCGAAGGATATCATCCTTCGAGGTATATGTGGATCCTTCGGTAGGTTTCAGATCGATAGATAATCTTTCGATCAGTCTATCTGATCCTTCGACCAGACGATCTGTCATGGGTATATATAGTCATGTAAAGTGTTCACTTTAGTATGTGAGTGAACTTAGTCTTGTAGAGAGCGTATTTTCAGTTTGGTCAAGGGATGTAACCGTGTCCACTGAAATACAAGAGAAAACTTTGATATCTCGTGTGTCTACCTTTCTCTTTGTAGCTTGTGTTCTCATATAAACTACCGGTTTGCATTCTAGCTTGGATTCCGCACTTGCTAGTGTGTTAAACATAACAAGGATAAGGTTTAACCTCAACCTCCGAGGGACCTACAAGTGGTATCAGAGCCGTGGCTCTTTTCCTTGTTAAAAACCAAGTTTATACAAGACTTTGGAGTGTTTGGACAAAAACTCACATGGTTTAGCACCCGTTTTTAGTGTTTTTCTCGCATTTCTAGTCGTAAAAACGTGTTCTAAACTAACCGGGTGTGTTAAAGGACGGGTTGGGTAACTTAAAAACTTGTTTTTAAGAAGTTTGGTAATTTCCGGCCAAATTCCGGCTTACTCCGGTGACCGGTTTTCTGGATAAGAACCTTTCTTTTTAAGTAATATTTTATTGGTCAAATACTGGTTTGGTAAAAAGTATGGTCTGAACATACCTTCTGCCGAAAGCTTTCTACCAACCAATCACCTTTTCACCAACCTGTCACTTTTTGTCAACTGTGTCAGTACAGATCGAAGGATATCCTTCGAAGTCGAAAGATCATCTTTCGATTAAAGGAAGTTCGATAGATAATCATCCTTCGAACATCCTTCGAAGTCTGTGACTTATCCTTCGATTGGAGAATCTTTCGAAATCATTGTTCGAAATTCAACAGTGATCTTTCGAACACTGTTGATCCTTCGAACAAGTATTGTTCTTTCGATCCTAGTCTGTTTAAGTTTAACAAGTATGTGTTTTTCAGGTCTTTCGATCAGGGATCCTTCGGCTGGTTGTTATCATTCGAGATATTAACATAGTTTGTGAAAATTAAATTTAAAAAAAAAGGGAAAACTTGTTTTTCAAATTTTAAATCAATTTTCACTTAATATATTAATTTTTATAAAATGGGAACAAACGGTCAGTGGGATCCAACCGCGTGGACTCTAACAACTTTGACTCCACAATCATCAGCTACGCAATCATCAGCTACGCAATCTGCGTCAGATTTCGACAAAACTGCATGGATGCGAGCTATTGCCCCACCTCAAGCTGCAATGATAACTGCAAATCAATGGGCATTGGTCACAAATCAAAGCAGCAGCATTCAAGCAATGATGCAGAACGACAGTGAAACTGGTACAAGCACAAAACTGCCAAAGCTAAATCACATCAATGATTGGGGATGGTGGAAAGAAAGGCTGAGAACTTATGTTCAGGGGCAAGGTCAAGATCTATGGATGTGCTTCTTCACCGCATTTGACAATGATTTGGAAGTTGCAGGATCTAATCCACAAACTTACAGCACTATGTCTGATGATGATAAGAAGAAATTTGAGTTAGAAAAGAAAGCATTCATGATTCTCACACAAGCTCTTCACAGAGACATTTACCACCAGTTTGTTTACTGCACGACTACTAAAAGCTTGTGGGATATGCTCATGTTACGATGTGAAGGAAATGCTCAATCTAGAAAGATCAAGCAAGAATTACTGAAGAAAGAGTTTGAAGGATTCACGTGTATGGAGAATGAGACTTTGGCAGAGTTATCTACAAGGTTCCATCACTTGTTGAGCGAGATGTTTGCTTTTAGAGTCACTGCCACTCCACAAGAAATGGTGAAGAGATTCGCTGATAGCTTACCATCAAAGTGGAGCAGTTTTCTTGAAATTCTCAAAGAAAATGGTGTTCTAGACACAATCAACGTTTATGAGTTAATTCAAAAATTGGAGAACAAGGATGTAGAAGAAAAGCTTAAGGCAAAAAGAACACTAACTCCTCAAAATCCAGAGATGTACTATGGGATTGCAGGAGGTATCAGTGGAGAAAAACCAGCTTCTCAACACGCGAAGCTTCAAACAGCTTTCATCTCAAACACCGGACCTTCCACAACAGATCAGTTTGATCCTTCAGCATACACGATGTATTCAAGACCAGATTCTTCTTCTCAACAACAGTATGTGCAACCGACAGCTCAGCAATTCACACCACCGCCTTTCTTAGACCCAAGCAGAGCTCAGCAGCAACAACCGCAACAGCAAGGGTTTTATGGAAGCTCTTCAAACTTTCAAGCCACTTCCAATCCGAACACAGTCAGATTAGACACTTCCAACTTTTCCAAAGTCAGTGTCGAAATAGCCAAGGAGCATATGGAGATGTTGAACACCTTGGTTAGTGCTTATTGTGGATTGGTCGCAGGTCAGATTGGGAATATCAATCTAACCAATGAAGATTATCAGCAAGTGGATAGAGAAGAGTTTGAAATGATGGATATCAAATGGGCTCTTGCTAGTGCAATTCGAAGAGCAAAGGAGTTTATGGAAAGGATGGGGAGAACCAACTTGGATAGCAACAACAACACCAAGTACGGTTTTGATAAGAATGCTGTCACTTGCTTCAATTGTGGTGAAAAGGGTCACTTCAAGCGGGAGTGTCAGAAACCACCTAAGCAAGGAAATCAGAATCCCTTCAGGAATCAAGGACAGCCACAACAGCAATTGAACAACAATTCTGTCAGATCAATAGTTCCCGTTGGAGGAAATGCATCTGGATCCACAAACACTAATCCCCACAGAGGATTGGTTGTTCAAGCTGATGAAATCTGCAACTGGAACATTCAGCTTGGAGAAGGAGGAAATGGTGGAACAGCATGTTATGCTAAAGTGATTGAGAAGGTAGTGGAACCCGTGTCTGCTGGTGAATCTTCAGAAGATGAAGATAGTTCGGGTTATAGTGGGAGCATGGATGGGGAATCACTTGATGCTGGTGATTTATCAAGTGATGCTTTAGATTTGGAGGTTGATGAGCTTTTGGCTGAAGCTGAAGCATTATGCAAGAGGAGATCTATTCTCTGCCAGAAATCTGCTGGAACTTCCGAGAAGCTTGCTCAGTTCTTCTCTGAAGATGGATCTTTTTCTTTTCATACAGCCTTTATGGCTCACGTAGAAGGTCAAACTTCTCAGGTATGTGATACTAATTCTGACTCTATTTCTGTTCCTATTGAATGTGCAAAGTGCTTAAAATATGCTGAAAAGGAAAGTCAGTTTGAAATCACACACAAACACAATCAAGAATTGATTGTAGATCTTTCTAAAGCAACCGAAGCTAACTTGTTTTTAACCAGAAATGAAAAGGAATTTAAAGCAACAATTGCGTCATTAAGACATGATGTTTCAGAATTACAAAAGGCTGTTTTACGAAAACAACATGCTAACAATAATCTTATTGACACAATTGAAAAGCAAATGGTAGAGTTGGCAACTGCTCGATGTGAATGTGAGACAATTAAGCAGAAACTGGAAAGCTATTCCAATTCCCGCTATGTATTGGATCACATCATTGACGTTCAAAAGAAAAAGGGGGATGCAAAATGTATTGGATTCAAATCATGTCCTCCCCCAATGAATCACAATTACTCCAAATTGCCTGATGACGAGGATATGCCCCGTTTTGAACCTACTGTTCCACTCGGTCTAGATGACTTTGCAGCAGGCCTCGGGTTCACAACTGGTACATCATCCTCGGGTCAATCAGAATCTGAGAATGTGACAGATTCATCGTGTGTTAAGGAACAGAGACCTCCCATTGTTGAGGATGCTGATTCTTCGGACGATGAATCTGAAGAAATTGTGAAACAACAGTCTAACTCGGTTATAACAGATATTCCAATCGAGAATCACATCTTGTGTGATCCACCAGTGAAACCGAGTAAGACTGAAATGTCAAAAGCAATGGAGTCCATTGAATCTAGCCTTGAAGGGAATAATTTGTTGTACACGCTCAAAGGAGATAGCAAAATCTACTCTAACAAAGATTTTCCAATTAAAAATGTAAATCAAGATTTAATTGAGCAAATTTTTGAAGGACGCACTGATAAGTTTTTGGGGAACAAAAGTGGCAAAGTTACCGTGACTCAATGTGATCCAATTCCGTGTGAACAAATTAGAAAACAATACGGAAACCAAAAACTACCAATTGAGCGAAAACAACAAGTCAATTCCGGAAAAGGTAAGGTACAGGGAAAGAAGGCTCAGAACAAGAATGTTCAAGCACCTAAAGTTCAGCAGCCTAAGACTGAACAACCAAAGGTTCAACAATCTAAAGTTGAACAGTCTAAGGCTACTCAACCTAAGGCTGCACAATCTAAAATTCAACAATCAAAGGTTGAGCAACCTAAGGTTCAACAACAAAAGGTGCAAAACAAAAGAGCTCCTGTTAAGAAACGAGAACCGAAAATGAACTTTGTTGGATCCACGGGTTCAGACAAACTTGAAACATTTCAGGATAAATCTAACGTTGATTTTGTAAAACAAGTTAGAATTTTAAAACGAAATGATCAGAATAATTACACCCAACACACCAACGGATGTGATTTAGGTCCAAGCACGTCTAGATCACAAGGTTCATTGTCTGGTTCTCCGTCTGGTCATCAATATGTTTCTCCGAAGTTTGTAGAGCGGAGAACATGTTTTGAATGTGGCACAGTTGGGCATATTGTAAGATATTGCCCACACGTGCAAAAGCTGAAGTCAAAAACGAGTGCTCCCCAAGAAATTGATTACCAAAAATGATCAGTTTCCCCGAAACAAGACCCACGTGTCTTGAAAGAAAGGGAAAATAAGTTAAAGCAAAAGAATCAAAAGGTAATTGAAAAGGCCTTAAAATCAGAGGTCAAAGAAGAAAAACCTGTACAAGCAAAACCTGAAACTGTAAAACCAGTAAATGCTAAAACAATAAATTCAAATACTGGTAAAGGACAAACAGCTTGGAAGCAAAAGCAGGTAATTCAATCAGGGGGAGCACCACAGGTTCTTTTTCCTAATCATCAAGTGATTGAAATCACTTTCCTTGATGATCAAGGACGACCCAAGTCTGTTAAGGCTTGGGTCCCCCTCTCCAACTAATCTCTAAGTGAGTGTGCAGGATGTTCCAGGAGGAACTATCGATAGTCATCGGATTGTTGATAGTGGAGTGTCCATGCACAAGATAGGCGACAAAAGGAGTTGTTGCCTGTGATGGAGAGAAGAAAAAGAAAAGAAAACAGAATTGTCTGTTGAAAGAGATTGAAAAGCTTCGACAAATTGAAAATCATTCCAAAGTTTGATTGTTCAAGGCTTTAATCGGGTCCCCAGGATAGATTCAATCAAAATGTACGCACCTGCAGCACGTTTGATGTTCAAAATCAACAAGATGAACGTGCAGTGTACATTTCTTCGTGGTGTGATTGAAGAAAATGTGTTTGTTGAACAAACCAACCGGGTGTGCGGATGCCTTGGCATGGGTTGAACAACCGCACACTACTTCTCAAGAGAAAGATAAAGACCTTCGCTGGTGCAATATGGAAGACCAGCCGGACCCAAAGGTTTATGATCTTGTTGCTGTCAAGAGACTTCTCAGTAGCTACAAAGAATCGACTTTGAAGTCCACACCGGGTGGATATCCAGTTTGGGAGAGCACTCAGATTCTTTGCAATGCACGAGGCAGTTGCAGGATACGGTTTTAAATTTCTAATCTCTCCTATACTTGTCGATATTTAAGCTGCTTTGTGAATTATTATCTCGTACAGCACTCTTTGACCAGACACGTTGAACACGAATATCACCTCACACGTGATTGTTTCACTATGAAACTCGTCAATGTTGTCATGGTCCACACCGATTACCGACGTGCCAACTCATTTTTCCAAAATTCAAGAAATCTTTTCTGATTAAAACTTAATTTTGGTAAACGGCATTGAGGTAAAACATGAGTTAACCAACATCGGAAAATCATTTTTTTAAATACCTTTGTGTTTTTAAATTTTATCTTAGTTTGTTGATTTTAGGGGGAGTAAATCCAAATTTGAAAATCCAAAAACATCGAAAAATTTCAAAAGCACAAAAACAATAGAAAAACAAAAATGAGTTTCCTGGCGAGCAAAAGAGAAAATGATAGTACATCAGTGGTCTGTTCAAACCTCTTTAAACCTTAAATGAAAAACGATAAGCAGCTCTATATAAGATGTATCGGTAGGCTCACAATCATTTTAAAGTGTGCAGGGTGATATAAACCTTAAATCGACTGAAGACCAGGTGGGAACCATTCATTGGCATATGGTCTTAGTACCGAAATTTCGTTTGAGAGATTGCCGAGGTTCTGAGATATTCGGTCTTTATGCTGCTTATCATCTGGGTATCATGGTTGTTTCTTTTACCGAAAATAATGGGGACGCAAGTCTAGATCTTCCATGATACCATACATACGTGTACATACTGCATTCGACCTCAATAAGTGATCAACAATCACATGTCCCATCAAAATAAGTGATAATATATCACAAATTCTTTGCGGGAGTCAAGTTCGTCTCTCTGCTGTACGAAAGTACTGACCTGTTCACGGACTTGCTCCTGTGCCCTCATGCATCTGAAAATCAAGTTCCTCATAAATAAGTGATTCTATCACATAGGGCTTGTTTTCAATCAAAATAAGTGAGTTTCTCACATCATATACGGTCAAACAGATGATAATCAGTATACTCACCGGTAAGATGAACTCTCGTGCATACCTTGATACGGGAATGTGTCGTGATGTGGATGAACACCGGTTGGTAAGTATAAATCATACCTTAGCGTATCCCCTCGCCATGATTACAAATGATAAGTTGAGCTTATGTGGATAACAATACCGATAATCGTTGTAGGATGCTTATCTAAATGTTAACAAAAAGAACAACAAGAGCGTTTTGGCTTGACCGTACACTGATATGATTCTCTTACCCTCGAAACTCGCAAAAAGAATGTCTGTAAATATTTATTTACTGCTTGTCGTTTCTGCGTCCTTGTATATATTTATTTATTGCTTTCCGTCTTTACATTTGAAAAATGAAAAATTTCAAAAAGATTTTAGGTGTGTTTTAATATAAACTTTATAAAAGCCAAAAAAAAAAAAATTTGCTTCTTGTTTATTTTTGATTGACTGATGTTGGAACTCGAGTCTATCCTACCCAAAATCCTGATTCTAAGCCGGAAAACAATTGCATCTTCATAAACAGTCGAAGTTAACAAGTTTTGAAAGTTAAAGGATTAAAATTGAATATTTTTCTAAACTTTCAAAATATTGTCGGTCGGTGTTTGATTGAGATTTGATCTCATATGTGTCGTTTGTTTAAATGTTAACTATATTCCAAGCGGTTGTTCTCATTATGCGTTTAGCTTTCTTGCATGTGCAGATGCTAAAGGCGAGGAGAACATGTTCGATGACAAGCTTTGGAATGAAGACACAAAGTGGAGGCACTCAAAGGATAAAATGATCGAGTTGCCGCTGACCCTTCATGAACACCACAAGGATCTGAAGATTTGACAAGTCAAAAGATTCACGAGCATGACTCAATGGAGAGTTCAATCTAAGGGGGAGTTTATTGACACACTACCTAAATGAAAAGGGGAGTTTGTTGATACACTTTCTACTTACGACGCGTGAAGACTTTGAAGATCCTCCGACGTGGAAGACATGGAAGTTGAACCTCACGAGTAGCGTCCAAGGGGGAGTTTGTTGATACATATTTTGTGGACGCGACTTGGTTCGGTTCAACTCGATTCGGTTCGACCCGGTTAGCTTCGGCTCAAGCCCGACGTCACGACATTCCTCCGTCGTGCGTCCCAGAGTTCAACACGCGAAGCACGAAGCGCCGCAAGCCGGTTCCCGCTGCCACATCATCATGACATCATCATGATGATGTCATAAGTTGACTTAACTTGGCCAAACAGTTAGCACATAGTTTGTAATATGTTTGTGTCGAAGGATGGATCATCGAAGGATTGTTTAGATCCTTCGATGAGCTCGAAAGATAAACCTTCGATGGATATAGATGGACCTCGAAGGATATCATCCTTCGAGGTATATGTGGATCCTTCGGTAGGTTTCAGATCGAAAGATGATCTTTCGATCAGTCTATCTGATCCTTCGACCAGACGATCTGTCATGGGTATATATAGTCATGTAAAGTGTTCACTTTAGTATGTGAGTGAACTTAGTCTTGTAGAGAGCGTATTTTCAGTTTGGTCAAGGGCTGTAACCGTGTCCACTGAAATACAAGAGAAAACTTTGATATCTCGTGTGTCTACCTTTCTCTTTGTAGCTTGTGTTCTCATATAAACTACCGGTTTGCATTCTAGCTTGGATTCCGCACTTGCTAGTGTGTTAAACATAACAAGGATAAGGTTTAACCTCAACCTCCGAGGGACCTACAACCGGCTCTGGCGAAGCCAGGGTTGGTACCACTCTTTCATATTCGAAGAATGTCGAAGTATACCCTCGACAATCTACATCCACCATCCGGTGGTTCAGAAATTTATTCGCCATTTGTTTTTTCTCATATTCAGGGCAGAATTTTCTTTCTACCAGCCGCTTAAATTCTTCTCAGCTCATGGCATAGGCCACATCGCTTCCCTTGGCTTGTAGTACTGTATTCCACCATTCTAGCGCCCCTTCTTTAAAAAGATGTGACGTGTACATGACCTTGTCTTCCTCAGCACAGTTACTTATTTTAATCACTGCCTCAGTTTTCTCTAACCAACGCAGTGCAGCAGTAGCCCCTTCGTTGCCTGCAAATTCAACTGGTTTACAGGCAAGAAACTCCTTATAAGTGCAACCAGTCGTTGCAGCTTTCATTTTCTTAAGGAGTGGGGCTTGCATTCCATCGTTGTCGTTATTAGTATGGTTACCGCCTCCGTTTACACTATTACTGAAATTGTCACCGTGTGTACGTTTGATAGGAATAATTTGTTGAGGTTCAACTGGATTTCGGGCAGCAGCAAGGATTGCTGGAATAGCATTGGCTATTCCCTGAGCAACGATATTCTCGATATCTTGCCTATTCAGAAATTGATCTTCATGGTTTTGTTCAGATTGGTTAACTTCATTAACGGGTTCATTACCAGCGTGTTCCATCTGGTAATTAATTTATATAAGTGATTAGCATAAAATAATTAATAACCAAACATAATAAAATAATTGCACATAATCACATCAACAAGTATAGCCAAAATTGTCGATTTTTCGACGTTCGATATTTTATATATTATAATAGGCATCCGTACACACTGGTTATCTTACAAAAGTTTTATTTTTAGTTATTTCACATGATTATATTTTTATTACTATTATTATTATTATTAAACACATATTCCTACAACCACATAACCACAGTCACACCATCCCCGTCAGCTGGCATCTTAGAAACGATGTTCCCTCTCATCGTATTTCCAAGATATTCGTTCCCCTACTTCCCTAATTCGGTTCCCTGCATCAATCAGCTCCTTGCCATAATGACGGAGTTCCGCCAAGTTTTCTGCGCTCATAGGTGGGTGTAGTGGAGGCTCAGTATCAAATTGGGGGAAAAAGGTATTAGGGTTATTTAGGAGATTTTGAAACTGCCAGTCGGTGGTCCACCACTCTTCTAGTTCTGCTGGTAGAGGTTGGGAATGGATAATGGGATCTGGGATATCAGGCTCTAGATCAACTGGAAGTTGTGCTTCCGCTGGGTAATTAAAAAGGTTTTCACCGGCAGGTCCGATGAGGTCACTAAGTGCCAGTTTATGATCTAGCTCTTCCCAGGGTGGCATTTCCTGGTCTTGCCTGGAACTTTCCCCAATTTCTATTCCCTTGCCTTTATCTTTGGGATTCTCCGTCTTTATAACTTTCTGTGTCGCTGGTTTCCTCCTACGCACACGCCTCCAGCCTACAAGTCTTCTTCTTTTCTTTGGCTTGGGTTTCTCCAGAGGTTGGGCTTGAAATTCCATAGGTTCCTCCATGTCGGCACAATAACCGGTAAAGTCTCAGGAAACTTCCACGTTTACAGAATAGAGATTGAGATTCTGAAGAGCTTCAGACAATTCATTCATGCTGTTTAGCAGATATGAAGAAACACACAAAATTCTAGGTTAAAATTTTGTAAATTGAATTTTCACATAATCACAGAAATGGTAATCAGAAAATTTAATTACAATTATCTAAACAGATTGATTAAAATTGAAATATTGCGGTTTATATATATGTCTATTACAAATTACAACTGAAATTTAAAATATACTAGGGATTGTACATTTTATTTTAGTCTATCTTTTCTTACTAAGTTATTTATCTAATGGGTAAGTTTCTTTAAAGTTTCTGGCTTATGGATTGATATGGGTGCTAGTACGGGGTCAAGGTGTTGGCAGTTTAACTTAATTAAAAGTTAACATTTACTGCTGTAGTGGCTAACATATAGATATTTTCCCATTGTTCGTCTAATTCATCTTCCCATGGTGGGTTATTATCTGTTTCCTGTGTCTCCTTATTACTTATCACTCCTTTTGTTTGTGACTTCCTCATTTTCTCTTGACTTTTTCTAATAATCCAACTTCTTTTCTTAATGGTAAGTGGTTTCTCAAACTGTGCCTTACGAACAAATATTCCTTCCTCGGTATCTGCTGAGTATCTTGAGGAATTTGATTGGAATGAAGTTCCCTTATCTTTTGGTGAACTATCTAATTGACGATAGATGTCTGAAATTCTTTGCTTACCCATACTGTAACTAACAAATAGTCAAATAACAAAAACACATAATCACAGGGTGGTACAAATTTAAGTATTTCTAAATACTTAATTGGCTTAAATCAGTGGCTCTGATACCACCTTTTTCTGTCACGGCCCCCGTCCCGGTTTGACCCGGTCCAGGAGCCGCGGGACAGAAACCCGTGGTATTTACTAATTGAGTTGACAGCAGAAGATTTAGCAGGATCGTTTAAAACTTTAAAATGCCCGATTCTTTTATTTCATAATTCGGGATAAACCCCGTAATTTACAATAGATGAATTTTACTAGGAAATTCCCTGGTTTACAAAACATGTTTATTTATTTAACTGAGCCACTACTTCAAGCTTTGTTAGTGCTCCGTAGCACTTTTCCTTGGTTCACAGTAGTCACCTGAAACATGTTTAAAAAATATTTTATCAGCAGGGAAATACTGGCGAGTCATTCTAATTTGATAAAACGACACATAGTTATAATTTACAGCATAAGAGCGATTACAATGGTTTCTGTCTTATTTTTATCTGGCGCCATGTCACCTCCTGGTGAGATTGGTCATACCACTATTGGGTCCTTTCACCCAAGTAGTGATGATTGTCACTGTTAGGATTTATTAGCCTAACCGTGAGAAATTAGTAATGTGCACAATACCCCACTAGCCAGTGATTCAAGATAACCACGACTTAATCCCTGTAATTATAACTTTTAAAAATGATTGGAGTATTGTAAAGCATTATTGATAAAAAGAGAATGACTCACATTGCAGATTTAAACGGGCAGAGTTTAGCCTACTGATTAGCCTTGTAACATAATTTAAATAACAATGCACACGAACTAGGTCAGTAACTAATACAACATTTACGGTAACTCATGAGATTAAAACCCTCACAACGAATGACAAATTGCAATACTTAAACATCCATCGAATTCACGACGAATGACAAAGTATGGCCCTAATGTGGGCAACACTTAAACATCCATCGGATAGTTTCAATCAATCGGGCATTGAATCGTAGCAGCGATCGAGTTAATACCCTGTATCGTAGCAGCGCCTCCCTAATAGAAATTGTGATTTCGAGCAGTAGAACTTCGTTTTTGCTTAAAATTTTCGACACAGATGAACAGGCCATGCAACAACCAATTTATAGCTGAAATATGGGTTTTACGTGGCCCGCATAAACCCATACTTAACACTTACGCGGCCCGCGAGGGCCATCTATTCGTAGACTAGGGCTAGCGTGTCACACATAGGCCTGCCACGTGTGCGACGCGTGGCACGACAGGCTTATCCGGTCAACCACACTTTGACGCGGCCCGCGTAAGCTTCTCTTATGGCTTACGCGGCCCGCCTGATACCAGATTTTCTTGATTTCTTGATTTTTCATGCACATTAGGGTTTTAGGGGTCCGGGTTTTCACTTACGGGTCGATTTGGGACATTTTTGAAGGTCCTTACACCATATACATGTATTTATGCATAAAAAATTGAAACCTCTGTCATCAAAATCTCTGCTTAGATTCAGAATTCAAAATTCTGGCTCCAGATTCAAAATTCAAAACATACACATATACATATATAACACAACTGATTCTGACTTCACATTCACATTCAAATTTCAATTTATCTCTCTCACTCATATCCGCGAGCAATCTCTCTCTCTCAAATGCAGAATTTCCATATTCAGTCGGTTCATCTCCGATTGCAGATCTTTGTACTTCACATGATTCTATTAAGCATTCTAATTTTTTATTGACGTTGGGGACTTTAAAGGGGAGCAATTTAAATATTAATATTATTAACGTTTACCCTCCGCAAAAAGTCCATCTGAAAAAGGCGCTTTGGGATGCCATTGGGGGTATGATGGGTTGTTACCCGGGGAGGTGGGTGATTTTGGGTGGTTTCAATGCGGTGCGTCACCGGGTTGAGAGGAGAAACTCAATTTTTAATAAAAAATGTGCTTCTAATTTTAATAATTTTATTTATGAAAATGGGTTAAGAGAATATAAAATGAGAGGTAGGAATTTCAACTCTTGGTTGGAGAGAAAGGATTTTAACGAAGTGGCTATTAAGACGTGTGGGAATTTTGTCGGGGATGGGGAACCAGATGTACTTTTAATGAAGAAGTTGAAGGAGATTAGGGAGAGCATTAAAATATGGAAAAAGGAAGTTTTATCCAAGGAATGGGAAACGGAGATCATGCTTAAAGAGGAATTAGAAATTCTAAATGTTTTGTCGGAGGATAGAGTTCTCTCCGAAGAGGAGGAATGGCTAAAATGGAATGCTTAAAAGATCTTAAAGAGATAGAAAGTTACAAATGAAAGATCTTAAACAAAGAGACTGAGTTAGATGGGATTTGGAAGGGGATGAAAACTCAGCGTTTTTTCATGGGTACATTAAAAGCAGACGGACTTTCAACAATATTCCTGGGATTATGATTGGAGACGTATGGACTACTAAACCTTCTTTGATCAAATAAGAGATTATGGGTTTCTACAAAAGGGCGTTCGAGGAAAAAAAATATAGATAGACCTAAACTCATCTACCATAATGTTTAGCGTCTATCGGAGTTGGATGCGGCGTCTCTGACGGTCCCGTTCAGCAAAGAAGAAATCAAATATGCTGTGTTTGAATGTGGATCGGACAAAGCTCCTGGGCCGGACGGTTTCAACTTCAAATTCATTAAAAGGTATTGGAATTTATTTGAATTGGATTTTTATAACTTGTTGGTTTCTTTTTACAGCAAAGGCTCTATTTCGGTGGGATGTAGCTCCTCCTTCATAACTCATATTTTGAAGAATAAGGATCCGGTGGGCCTGAGAGAGTACCGACCGATAAACCTGATCGGGGTGATAAGCAAAACCATTTATAAGATTCTAGAAAATCGCCTCAAAGTGGCTATTGGATCTATAATTACGGAAAATCAAACGGCGTTTCTCAAAGGGAGGTACATTCTAGATAGTCCGTTAATGTTAAATGAGCTCATTGCTTGGATAAAAAAAAGACAAAAAAGGCTTTTCTTTTAAAAATCGATTTTGAAAAGGCGTATGATAATGTCAATAGGAGTTTTCTTTTAGACATAATGAGGCAAATGGGTTTTCCGGCTCTTTGGTGTAAATGGATCAAAGGAATTCTAGTTTCGGCTAGATCCTCGGTTCTTGTGAACGGGTCACCTACTTTTGAATTCAACTGTTCCAAAGGGGTCTGACAGGGTGATCCGTTATCCCCATTCCTGTTCCTTTTGGTCATGGAAGGTTTATCAAACATTTTGGACAAAGCTAGGAGCAAAGGGCTATTAAGAGGGATACAGACTCCTAATAACGGTCCGGTAAGTTCTCACCTTTTTTACGCTGACGATGCTCTCATATTGGGGGATTGGGAGAGGGAAAATGTGAAGAACGTGGCTAGATGTTTGAGAATTTCTTACCTAGTCTCGGGTTTAAATATCAATGTTCATAAATCTAGCATTTATAGGTTGGGTGTGGATAGTGGTGAAGTGTTAGATATGTCTAAAGTTATTGGATGCAAGTCGGATTCTATCCCGCTTACTTACTTGGGGATTTCGGTGGGTAACAATATGAATAGAATTAACAACTGGACACCTATTATATTTTCGATAAAAGGTTGTCGGCATCGAAAGCTAAAACTTTGTCGATAGGGGGGCGACTAACTTTGATCAATTCGGTGTTGGAAAGTCAGCCTATATACTATTTTTCGTTATATAAGGCGCCGGTTGGGGTTATTAAGAATCTTGAAGCCAAAATGAGAAAATTCCTTTGGGTGGGGTCTAGTAGTGTTAATAAAATGAACTGGGTGACTTAGGATTGGGTTACTTGGCCTAAAAATAAAGGAGGATTGGGTATTAACAGGCTCATTGAGGTCAATGAGGCTCTTCTTGTTAAATGGGGATGGAGGTATATGGTTGAAAACCATAATCTTTGGTGTAAAGTGGTGGAAGTTTGTCATGGTAAGGTCAAACATTGGAGCTTCCTTCTGCTTAACGGTAACATCGCAGGGTGCTGGAAAAACGTGGTAAAGTTGTTAAATAAACTGAAATTAAATGGGAGGGGGTGAAATAGGTTAATCGTGAGTAAGGTAGGGAATGGGGATAATATTCGTTTTTGGATCGATTCTTGGATGGGCAATCTTCCTTTTATGGAAAGATGACCGCTTTTGTTTGGTTTGGAAAAGTTCAAATTTTGCAGGGTTACAGAGAGACTTGAAGTGGATCAAGGAAATGGAGGATTTAAATGGCAATGGTCTAGATAGCCAGCGTCCGAAGAGGAGTTAAAGGAGTGGCAGAAGTGCATGAAGGTTCTTAGCCCTGTCAGACTTTCCTGCGATAAGGACAAGTGGTACCGGTTTGATGATAATCAGGATGGTTTTTCGGTGAAGTCGGTTAAAAAGACTTTGATCAAGGAAAGAGATACTTGTCACCCTCCCAATTTTATATGGTGTAAATGGGTGCCCATCAAATGCAATATTATGGCTTGGAGAGGCAATTTAGACAGACTTCCTACGAGAGTAAATTTAAGAAGAAGGAATGTGGATATTCCCTCGGTCATGTGTCCCTTTTGCGGGGATTACCAGGAGACAGTGGACCATTTATTCACTGCTTGCTCGGTGGCTATTCGGGTGTGGATGGCTTTCAATACTTGGTGCAACATCCCACCGCTTTTCTTTTTTGAGTTCAAAGACATTTTAGAAATCCACAAGCTCATAAAAAGTGATAAGAAGGCGGAGAAAATCATTTACGGGCTGGTTATTATAACATGCTGGTGCATATGGAAAAGAAGAAACGATACGGTTTTTAATCAGATGAAATGTAGTCCGGTTGACATCATTGGGGAGATAAAATCTAGGGGTTTTGCATGGGTTAAGAATAGAAATTCCTGTAATTATATTACATGGGTGGATTGGTGTAAATACCATCTGTACATGTTGTAATTTGTTGCCCTTTGCCTGCTTGGGTCGGGGGTGTTCCTGTATGTTTGGCCTTTTGCCCGTTTGGGTCGAAGGGTGTTTTAATGAAGTATATTTTCAAAAAAAAAAATTATTAAAAACTAAATAAATAGAACCTTTTATTTTAATTAAAAAAGTTTTTAAAAACTTGGAAAACTAAAAGAAGCATGTGAGCTGATCATTTAATAACAATTAAGCTTATCAATTTAAATTATCAAACTGTCCATAGTTGACTCATGCCTTGTGTACCAAAGTCCAGGTAATTAATACATTGTATCACATGCTTATAATTCACTCATCAATTTTAATTAATTTCATTAAATGAGTGGAGTAATTAACTTATGGTCAATTGACCCTTGGGGGCGCCGGTTCGAATCCCTTCTGTGGCAACGGGTGCAGGACGTCCCAATGATAGATCGTATCCTACCGAGGCATGGTGCGGTCTTGAGGGCAACCCGGTTTTCACCCAGCTGTTACCCCAGCGGTTTTACCTGTGTGGGGGCAGTATGGTTTCCGGGCGAAGGTCAGCTTACGAGACGGCCGGGGCCCAATCGAACATCGCGCCGGAGGGCGGAGCTGACGGGGGATTGTCTTCGACAAGAACCCGGTGACACTGAGTCACGTACATAGAAAGTCACCCTTCAAAAAAAAAAAAAAAAATTGACTGGTTAAATTGGACTGGAGTAATTAAATTTTATAGTCAATTTACTGGAGTAATTGTCACTTTTTACGATTTTATAAAACTTGTATTTTTATTAAAGATGTTTATTATATATATACACAATAATATCCTCTTTATTGTAGAAGATAAAATAAAAGAATCTATAGATATTTTTGTTGAGATATAAGTTCTATTATATAAATTATTGGTCTACTTTATGAGAAAAGAATGTAAATGTGGTCCAAATGAGAATTAAATAAAAAATATTTGATAATGAATAAGGTGTTTAAAGAAAAATTACATTATACCAAATAAAAATTAGTCTTTTTACTAAAATTTAAAATACTTAAACAATAACGCGATTTTTGTTAAAACTATGATAATGTGGTTTCAAACATTGTGTTCTCTCTCGTTAAGACAAAACTTTGTTAGACCTTTAACGCATGGTTCATGAAGAGCACTCGTCTAAGGAGAGGGTGTTGTCAAGGAGAGAAGCCTACGAGGACAGGACACCCGTGTAAGAGGAAGGGGGTTATGTAAGAGGAGGGTTGGAGAGAGAGCCATATCCATGGGAAGAGAGGGGAGAAACCGGGCCTGGGCGGGCGGACATGGAGGTTAGTTAATGGCATCCGCTTTCTCCTCTCGTTGCAGATGATCTTATTATGTTATGTTTTCGACTTTTCTTTATCATATAGCGTAGTTTTTCTCAATCATTTTGTAATATTCCCTTTTAAAACTACTATACTCTAAAAAAAGAAATCATGGATCCAAAAAAGTAGTTAATGTTTCTTTAAATCCATGAACATTGCATGTGAAGCTTAAATGTCCCTCCAACTACTTCCATTCAACCAAGCTATCCCTTTGGAAATAACCCTTTGGAAATTGTAGGACCAAATAAAGGAGAAGTATATGTCCCATTTTAATTATTATTTTCATACATCTTTGATTTTTGAATTTAGAATGCATATAATAATGAAACTGGGATAGATATATGCCAGATTGCCTATATTCATTGAGGCCCTACAAAATATTTAATAAGGATCACGTCTTTTTCCTGCTTTTTATACATTATTTTTTATAAACAAATAAAAAAAATATGCCCAAAAAGTTGAATTTGTCATCCTTGTAAAATTCAAACTCATGATGTTTAGAACTTCAAATTATACATTTAAAAAAGCCTCAAAACATTTTATGGCTTGCCTTGGAGCACCTGGGCTATCTCCTCTGTTCTTGATTGAATGCCTTTTAAGAACTCGACGGTGATACGCTGCTGATAAGAACCTCCCTCCTGTGTACATTTTGCGAAAGAAAATTTTGGAACTTTAATCTTGAAAGAAACCAACAAGATTATTAACAAGGGGGAATATGCAAACCGTTCGAATGAGTGTTCTTTCTATTCGTTTCTTTATAGCAGCATACAGTTCATCTGGTGAGACATCCCCTTTGCCAACACTCAAATGATCTATCAACACCTTGTTCCAATCTGATTCTGGAGCTGCAATCAAACCCAAGTTTATTGGTTCGAAAGTTTTTAACATGCCCAAAACCGTTTTTATAAAATCTGACTTATGAAAGAAGACGCATTTAAGCGCTTCAGTCCCTCTAGCAAAGGTCTCAGGTAGCACCAGTGGCACACCACCCCCAGCGACCACTAACACCGAAAACGCTCGTATTGAAAAAGAAAAAAATAAAATCGAATGAAAGTAGACGTAAAACAGTTGAACCACACAAGCGAAACATAAAACATAGAAAACAATGACTAAGTCGATCTAGGACCAACGCGTTGCGACGGGGCTGTTAAATGGGAAAATAATAGGCGTAAAAACGTTGAACCACACACGCACACTATTGGCGTGTTATCTGGCAAAATTTAGGCCGAAATGTAAAATATGGAACATATAGGAAACGAAAGTTGAAAATGAAAAAGTTTTAGGGTTAAATTGTAAAAAATGTAAAAGTATTGGGTTAAAAGTATAAAAACTATATATAAAAATCAAAAGGTGAGTACAACCCAGCAAAGCCCATGGTACAACCCATGATGCATACCTAGGTTGCAATTTAGTATATATACAAATATCAATTAGCAGCACCTTTGATAATTTCTTCAAGACATCGTTCGGCTTTTAAAACTTCATCCCCTGCACCAAATGATTAAACATTTGAATTAGTAAAAGGTCAAAATATCTCTTGATACATTCCATTCTAATAACTTACGCATCTACTTAATAAAACAATATAATATTACATAAATACAGATGTAGCACCTTTCATGGCATAACTACGTTTTGAGAGGACTCTTGATGCATACAGTTGCAAAACTTTTTGTAGCATTGCCTCAAGACCTGGTTTGTCTTTATCTTCCTTTGCCTGAAAATTGTTTGCTACTACTTCAGTTTAACAAGGTTTAGGATTAGGGTACAATGAAAACTCCTATGAGTTGTGATAACTTGGAGAACTCGGCCAAAACGAAGGCTTTTTCAAAAACTTTTTTTTTATCAAAATCCTAAAAAAAATCAACTTTTCAAAAAAAAAAAAAGTTTTTGTTGATAAAACCCTTACAATAAGTGTAAATGCTGATGTCAGCAGTTATTGTTTGTTTTTTTATAGTTTTGTTTGGGGTGTACCTATCTACACACCATTTTGCCTATTTACACACCAAAAAGGTGTTTTTTGTCCTTATATGCACACTTTGCAATGTCGAACTGTGGCCAAAACGCGGCGTTTTGGTCCGGTTAACCAGACAAATACTGACGGGTCTGTTGACCGGACCAAAACGCCGAGCTTTGGCCGCGTTTTGGTCCTATCAACCAGACAAAAGACTGACACCCGGACTGGTTGACAGGACCAAAACGCGGCCAAAGCTCGGCGTTTTGGTCCGGTCAACAGACCCGTCAGACACCCGTCAGTTTTTGTCTGGTTAACCGGACCAAAACGCCGCGTTTTGGCCACAGTTCGACACTGCAAGATGTGCATATAAAGACAAAAAACACCTTTTAAGGGTGACTATCTACACACTTGGTGTGTAGATAGTTTGGCCCTTTGTTTGTATCATTTTAATAATCTATATGTGCAAAAAATGGTGGCAAAACTCGCACGGGAAGTCGGAGTTTGCTAAGTTCTCACAACTCGCGGGGGGGGGGGGGGGGGGGGGGGGGGGTTCTCTTGATCCGAATCCTATATATATATAAAGAATTTATTATTTAACCGTTGAGAAGTTATAATGAAAAGAAAAGGCAAGAGTGAACGGTTTCACCTGCCGTAGTTGTGCACTGACTTCTGCTAGGAATCCCTCGTCCAATTGGCCTTCTTGCTCCCTTTGGCTTACTTCCTGCAAAAATATCATTGACTTGAAAGTGGCCCAAAGTGTATTTTAATGCATAAGTCACCTAGGTAAATTTACTTGATCAATGAAATTATCATTGAACTATTATAATTTTAACCGAATTTGACACACTAACTATTTAAGCAAACCGTACTTTTTCCATGAGGCTGAGGGCGTTTGGATCCCGAGGAGGCCAACAAATCTCTTCTTCTTCATTGACAACAGGACTTAATATTCCCTTGAGAACGTCGGTAGCTGACTCTATTTTTTCCTGCAAAAAGAAGAAAACTGCGATACGTGTAAAAAGATGTAACAGGAAGAAATAACAAAGATATCATGAAGGATAAACAATAGCTAGTTACCTTCTTAACGTAATGCTACAAGTAAAGAACTCACAAGAGTGTGTGTGTGCGACGTTAGGGCTGCATACGAACCGAGCGAACACGAACAAGACCTTGTTTGTTTGTTAAGGAAATATATGTGTCACGAACTGTTCATGAACACTTACCGAACAAGATTTCATGTTCGTGTTTGTTCGTCAAGAAAATGAACATGTTTGTGTTTGTGTTCGCTTGTTAATTTTACGCAAACGAACGTTCATGAACACAAATGGAACAAACGAACACAAACAAGCGTTCATGAACAAAATATATAATACACTAACACTTATAAAATATTTTATGTGTCGGAATTTTGAAGTATCTAAAACACTAATGAACTACCAAACACAAACGGACATAAATGAACACGTTATCGATCTTTCACGAACATAAATGAACGAGCGCGCCCTCTGTTCATGTTAAGCTCATTTAACTAAATGAACGAAATTTCTTGTTCATGTTCGTTTCTTTATTAAACGAACGAACACAAAAGAACTTCCCGTCGAATGGTTCACGAACTGTTCGCTGAACGTTCGGTTCGTTTGAAGCCCTATGTGCGTGTGTAAATATGCTAGAAAATTGGTTAAGGAACAGTACATTGGTCTTATGTACAACACGGTCAACTATGGTCATGATAGATGAAGCCAATTCTTCTAGATCTTGCTGCAAATACAAAAAGTCAATACTTTGACTTATTAGAATACAAGAATCAAATAGGATGCAAAGAAAAAACAGGATTCAATCAAATAAAAATATGTACTTTATCATCATCTGATTTGCAGGTGTCTGTTCTAGCTGCAAGTCGTATCCAAAAACCTTCATTGAAAGCAAGAATGTTTTCCACCACAAGTTTTTGAAGCTGTTTTCAAGGAAAATAAATAATTAAAATCATATGGTAGTGACATGGAAAATCTGAATGAATAGGTAAAGACGAGTGTGCTTACTTCGTGATCACTTGCGCTTTTCAACATGTCTATAAGCCTATCAACTTCCACCGTCTTTTTAAATGCATCCTCGGCACCTTTATTGACTGCACATACCAAATTTCTCCTGTTCATTATATTCAAAAATAAGTAATTTAATAATAATTAATGGTATAACATATAAGGGAAAAAAATACTTTGGCAAGAGCAACTGGGTTAGCATGCTAATTTAAAATTTGGTATCTTGATCACCAAAACCTGTATTCTCAAAGTGTTTGTACGGATATACTTATAACGTAGCTATATGTAAGATTCTAGAAAAGGTGGTAAATCCGATGCATTTGATCCAAAATTTGATGCATGGTGCGAGGGCATCACGTATGTGATGCACTCTATGTAAAAAAAACATACTAAAACTTAAAATACTCACGTAATAAGAAGAAAAAGTTGTGCTTTTTTGGTTCAAATAAAGCATACTAAAATATTTCTAGAACCACAAAAAGGTGTTTAGGAACCATAATGGTCCAAATCAAGCATCATAAGATATTACTTATTGAAAAAAACAAAGCAAACATAGACAACGCTGCGTGCAATAGAGTGGATCATGCGAAATCGTCGCAATATCCTTGCATCACGTAAACGCAACACGTCAGTTGTAGCGATGCGCTCTCATCAGCGCAATGGGCGCATCACGCATTATGCGTGCATTTCAAAACCAAGCTTGTGAGTTTTCTGGTAACGGTTTCTCATGCTACTAAAAAAAGAAAATTCTAATTTTGAACTCAAATTTGATCCTCTTTTCGAAAGAGACACAATAAGCCCGGTTTTGAATGAGAGACAAAAGTGAGGAATCCTCTTTTCGACTCTAGAACTCTCCCACCTTATATATGATTTCTACAGTATCTAACATGAGTCATTTTGATCGCATAAAGAAAAATTTGCATATAATGAAACAACTAAAATAATTGGCTGACTTACATACTGAACAACCAGAATGCATAACTACAACTAGAATACGAGTCGACTTCGAATGACCATAACTTCTAATCATGGTGCTCTTAAGGGCTCACAACCTACCTCCAAATTCAGAATGGGAACAATAACACATTTCTCCAAATTTTCAAGATTTTTATTACTTTTCGGGTGGGAAATTTCAGAATCACTGGAATTATTAGAACTTTTGTCATGGCCACATACCCAAAGACAACATCATCTTTGTAAAAGTCCCATTGTAATTCTAGAAAATAATTCATAAAATTCAACAAATTGTAACTCTTAAACCCAAATTCCCAAACATAAAAACCTTAAAATTACCAAACACAGATATATACAACAATTTAAGAATGCAAACATGTCGGAAATCATAGAATCCCTAAAAGGGGGAAGCTCAGATGAAACAATACCCTTTCTTTGTATCCATTCGAGTAGTTGCAGCAAATTCGTTACTGTTGGGTATCCGAATATGCCATGTGCGAGGAGATGAAGACTGCAAACATAAAAGAAAAGATTATATAATAAGAAAGACCCAATTTCATGGGGGAATAGAAGCTACCAAGAAGGTTGGTGAAGAAGAAGAAGTGGAGCGTAGAAGGTGAGAGGATGGAGAAGAAATCAGAGCAGTAGCCATTTCTTCTTCACTCGTCGACAGTTAACTAACACCAACCAAAGCAGCAGCAGCAGGGAGCAGATGGGCACTCCTGTTTGGGACACTAGTTTTTCACAATTTCGGTTTAAACCTTTTTTTTTTTTTTTTCTTTTTTCTACGGGCGAACTCACGCACTCTCTAAACTAGATAAACTTACGAAAAATATTCACTGGGAAGCTTGAACTATAAATAAATATTTATTTTTACTACACACCTTTAGGGTACACAGAGCACCGATCGGGTACCCCTTGCGGGTAGTAGCCCAACTACACCACCGCAAGCCCAAACCCACTGGCAATCGGGTAGCCTAAATAGGTACTATAACCTGTATGTTTGACCATTTAACTTGAAAGACATCATAGGGGCGGGTTCTTGAGAACAACGGCGCAAGTGGATGCGGGTTCTAGTAGGTTTAAACTTCAAATAGGGGAGATGAGGTATCAACTGGTGATTGGGTGATGAACGGGTTCCGACCGGTTCCGTCCCGAGCACCCTTATACTGCTAAGCTACAAGCCCTTTTGTAGCTTATTACTATCACACTAATTTGCTTTAATACATATGTGTTCTTGAGTTTGCTAAAGTGAAGAAAAGAAGAGAAAGATAATTTAGGAGAGAAGTGAAGGGAAAAAAAATGAAAAGATATAAATTCATTTTGAATTCTCGAGTTCGAAAGAAAGGAAAAGAAGGTAGTGATTTTATGTGTTTTCGAGTTGAAAGGAAGAGAAAAGAAACAATTTTACAATAATACCATCATTGGGTTTTATATTAGGTAAAGTGGGAGGGTAGAATAGTTAATTGTAAAACGATAAATGGTAAAACCTTATATTTGTCTTCCTTCCATTTCGGAAAGAAAGTTACAATTGAAGATCTTCATTCCGTTAAAAGAAAACTTTGGAATACAAATATTTTCCACTTCCATTAGTAAACTCGGAAACACAATGTAAGGGTACACGAAATGCGTGGCTGACCCATGAAAAGGGCAAGGTGGGAGACCGCCTAGGGCCCACTCTGCCATAGGGTACATAATTTTTTAATTATTTATGTCAAACCCCAACCGATGGCGAAAACATCGGAGTGAGACGAAAACGAGATTGTTCGAGATTTCATAACGATTAATTGTGACAATATTTAAATAATTCAAATTTCATTTCATACTAAAATAGGAAATACATTGTTTTGGAATGGAAAGTACAACATATTGCAAATAAACAAAACAACATGAAACAAGTACGTAAAATAAAGTTTAGGGGTGTTTCTAGTCCACCCTAACTATCATTCCTTATGTGTCATCACTAGTTTCCTGCAACATGTATTAAAATAAAATCAACAAAAGTTGGCGAGTATACAAGTTTGAATACATAGCATAATCGTGACTAAAAGTTGTCTTATATCCAACATGGTAATTTGCATATGTTGTTTATTAACATACTAGTGCTAACTATAAGTCAAACCAAAGTATACCGCAATTGTGCATATCCTTGTCGCCGAAACGACAAGGCCGTAAAGTAGATTACTTAAGGTAGGCTTGCAAAGTTAATGAGAATATGGAACACAAGAATGAATATAGCATGTAACAACAATAATATAACAAGTGTCATGTTTTAACGGATAAAGTGTTTATATGAACAATTTAATCATGAGTATGTGGATTTGTAATATAGTGTACATGTTGCACCCAAAGTGTATAAAAAGGAAAATGGGATCGAGTATACTGACGGTTTGCGTAGTAAATCCACGAACATGAGTTTGACAAGTCTTGAGTTGGAAACTCCGAAGTTACCCTAAGATGGAAAACAAAGGTGTGTGAGTTGCGGATTCGATTGTTGGGTTGGATTCGGAATTTAGAGGATAATTTATAAGTTATAGTAAAATGTAAAGTAAAAGTACCATGAGAATGGTCATGCAAGGAGGTAGGATGATTAGCATCCATTGAACCTCATTATATGATTCACCAAAGCACAAAATCATCAACTTAGTTGATGATTTCGGTTGGTCATGAATATTGACTAAAATGGAAATACGTAAATTGTTAAGTATCCAGATAAGGACAACCCGGACGTGTGCATACCCAACATGGTAAGTGTTGCGGACGAGGTGGGGTTGGTTCATTTTGGTTCTTGAAAGCTACTTTGAATATTGTAACATCTAAGTCACTAAATAACCAAGTGATCTCTAGACTAGTGCATCCCAATCATGGCTAATGTTTGGAGACTTGGTGTAGTTTGGAAACAAAGTTGGAAAGCCTAGGCTCCCACGGTTCACACTATCACCAACGTACAAGGCTCATAACATGGAAGGTTGTGAGCTTAGATGGTTTTAACACTTAAAGGTTGCTCGGAACCTTGTTAAAACAGAAATTTTATGAGGTATTTGGACCTCTAAACTTATCGAATCAACCATACTCAAGCCCCATAACCCTGGGTTTGGTTAGGAACATGGTTGGTACAAGATTTCCACAAGAAGATTAAGTTTATGAAAAGTTTGTAAAAGATAACTTAAAACATAAAGTTTGGACCTCAAAATGGTGATGTTTCCACCTTAGTTTACCATTGAAAACTTGTGGAAACAATCCTAGAGGCGTTCCAAGCTTTCAAGAAGAAGAAAACTGAAGAAATCATGAAGGAAAGTGAGATGAGAGCTCACTTTTGAGCTTAAGTATAATCTGCCCAAACTTATTATTCCAACTGATTAGAGAGTGCTTTAAGTGTCACACCCCAACCGATGACGGAAACATCGGGGCATGGCACTGAGCGAAACAGATTATCAAGAGAAATTCCATAACAACTAAATTACCGGATAGTTAATATTATGTCCCATACCATAACCTATCAAGCAATCAAATTATTACAGACATCGATATTCTCAAAACAAAACATGTTCCGACAACTCAGATTTAATTAAAATAAACTGTCTTTGTTTATAGACTCTCAATCCTACTTGATTCCACGTAAAGCAAGCAAAGCACAACATCCTAAGCACTTGTCACATACGTTAAAATAAGGTCAATACACATAGTGTAAAGGTGAGCATACAAGTTTGATATAGCATAATAGAGTTCGAAATAGTTTACACACAACCAGCATGAAACATGTACAAAGTGAAGGCAAGTAGGTTATCGACAGAGAAATATGCACAGACGTGACTGCGAGTTGTAGAATGCGCAACACATATCCCCACTGGGACACGTGAAGTAAAGCCCTTAACAACCCCTTTCCATGACAGGTGCTGAGTCCAAACTATAGTACTATCGTTGCTAAGGTGTCAGGCAACAATCACTGTGTGAACATAACATACAAGCATTCATCGAATAACACGAAGCATGCAATAACGGTCAGCGTATAAATAGTGTTTGCGTCGTGTGTAGATTGTGATTTAGAATAAGTAACGTATCTAACACCCAAAAGTGCGTAAAGCAAAAAGGGATCGAGTATACTCACAGATCGTGCTTAACAAGTAAACACTCTCTTAGATTAAAGGGAGCGCTGAGAGACTAGCCTGAACAGTTAACGATAGCATAAGCGAATAGTGGTGCATAAAACGGTGCAAAAGTACCAAGTGTCGATTGGTAATCCGATCGGATGGCAATTGGATTGGATGGCCAGTCGATCGGATGTCAATCCGTTCAGATGGTCATCCGATCGGATGGCCATTCGATTGGATTGACATTCGTTTGGTAAGGATGTGTTTGTGTATGATGGCTTTGAATTTTTCGTTGTAGCATTTTGAAAATAGAGAAGTATCTCTACCCTTCAGGTCGATCGATCGAACGGTAATTCGATCGGATAGCGATCCGATTGGTAAGACACTTAGTGAGAACAAGTTCACAGCAGGATGGTTACCCGATCGGATGGCAATCCGATCGGATAGCAATCCGTTGGAAACCATTGTTCTTTGAAAAATCGAAAATGTTGAAGTTCTGGAAGCTCAAGTGCAATCCAATCGGATTGCGGTTCGATCGGATGGCAAACCTATCGGATGGCAATCCGATAGAACTGACTGAACATTGAACATGTTGAAAATTGTTAAGTGTTGAATCCTCAAGTGCAATCCGATCGGATTGCAGTTCGATCGGATGGCAATCCGATCGGACGACAATCCGTCCCACGAATCCAATCATTTTGAACTTGATTATTTTGAATGTTTGCGGTTTGTTCGATACGGTTTGACAACGTACTAAACAACAGAAACCCCATCTTGACCCAAGTGATCCGATCGAACAGGAATCACCCTAGTCCGATCAGTTAACTGTTCGAGACGGTTGTTCTTGTTTAACCCAAAATCAGTTGTCCCTTGGATAGAATTCAGATCTTGGACCAACACATCACTAAGACAGAGTAGAAGGTCGGAACGAGCTCCGATTCTATCGGTTTTGAGTGCATTGAGTGTAAAAGAGTTGAAAGAAAGTTAGAAAACCATCTTTCAATCCTTTTAACCATGGATATGTGTAGATATATGCGAAAACATTGTTTATTCATGTGGAAATCCTTTAGATCTAAGTTGTTCTTGGTGGAATGAAGCCAAACCTTGAAGTTCATAAGAACTCCATGATGACGTCACCCTAGAACACCTCAAATCTTTTGATTTCACGGTTAAAAGTTAAGATTCAAAGGTGAAAATGATGAAGGAGTGCATGTAGATCATATAAGTACAAGATTTGAGTTGAAAACTTACAAGAATTGCGAGAAATCGAGAGAAAAGAGAGCTTGAGTGCGGCTGGTCGAATGAGGAGCTGTAACATCTCAAATGATGTGACAGGAGGGTATTTATAGGGTTTCCAAAAGAGGAAAGTGCCTGAGTGTCGGATTGGTCACAGATCGGATGGCAGTTCGATCGGATGGCAGTCCGATCAGATAGCAGTCCGATCGGATGGCCACTCGATCGGTTGGCCACTCGATCCAGGTTTCCAGCGCGTTGAGTTTTGTTGTTTTGATTCACGTGTTGAGCGTTGCGATGCGATTCGAGTGAGCGATGCGATAGTATTAACCGTTAGTTACACAAATAACCTAACTACTATATCTAACATACAATCACTATAAATAACCTGCATTTAGCGTTTGCGATTTAGATTGCGATGCGATAGAATTGCGATTGCGATTAAGCACCTCAACATAAACATAACATGCACAAGTAACACATAATAGCACACACACGTAAAACAATATCCAGAACACATAATTCGAGTTGCGAATGCGATAGAAATAGCGATTAAACCTCGATTATTAATAGATACTCCACATAATATGTAACAACCCTCATTAAAAGTCCTATTTATATTATTATTTTATTTAATAGAAAACCCTAATTGAGACACCCAAGTGATTCTGCACAAATCCTACAAATTTCAGAATAATCGGAATCAGGATTAGGGCCCCTAAAACTCAGGGGGGGTAAACTCTAGTTAATGATTATCTATATTTGCGTGTTCAGGAAGTTGAATTTTAAAATATCGTCGACTCAGCAGACCTAGTCCCACACGTGGCAACCCTACGCACAAAAGAAAGTCTCTCGCGGGCCGCCTCAAGTTAACTTAAAACTCACGCGGGCCGCCTAAGGGACAAATTTCGACTATAAATAGAGGATGTTGGGACTTGATTCTGGGCGCAAAAACGACGAAGAAACTCCAAATATACGCTGAATTATTGTCCAATTACTCTCAAAACACACACAAATCACTAATTAGTAGGGGGTGCTGCTACGATACAGGGTATTAACTCAATCGCTATTACGATTCATTGTCCGATCGATCGATGTACTCAATGGATGTTTAAGTGCCGCCCACATTAGGGTTATACTTTGTCGTTCGTCATTAATTTGACGGATCATCGTTAATTCGATGGATAAAGTATTGTACTTTGTCGTTCGTCATTAATTTGACGGATCATCGTTAATTCGATGGATGAAGTATTGCACTTTGTCGTTCGTTGTGAGAATTTGATCTCGTGAGTTATCGTAAATGCTGTATTAGTTATTACCTAATTCGTGTGCACTAGGTTACCAGGCTAAAGAAATAGGCTAAGCTCTGCTCAAATTAAATCTGCAATATATATCAAGGATTATCTGTAGACTAAGCTTTGCCCGTAGAAATCTGCAATGTGAGTTCATTTCTCTTTTCTCACAGTTTGTGAGTCCACTCTATTTTCTCACAGTTTTATCACCTTTTTAAAACAATTATATTTACAAAGATTTTACAGAATCCTAAATAATTACCAGTATACTTACAGTAATTAAGTTTTTATATTAACTGCTGGTATGAAAGATTTTATATATTATTTGATTCTCATTATTAATTACCAGAAAGTTAGTTAATATTATCATGATTACAATAACAGTGGAAATTATGCATTTTACTAAGATTATATTTTAGTCTTAGCCATGTTAAAATATTAAATAATGATATTACAATTATTTAATTAACATATTTGATAAGTTATAGTAATTTGATATAAATTGATATATGTCATTTTTCTGGATTAAATGGTTTTATGCCAAAAGTAATATATTTGATAAAGAAATGTCACGGGACACAATTATGTCCAAAGACACTAGTTGAGAGAATGATCAAACAGTGTTATGAATAGAAATTACTAGTTGAGAGAATGATCAACAGTAATATAATCTGAGTTACTAGTTGAAAGAATGATCAACAGTGACATGACCGAAAGCACTAGTTGAGAGAATGATCAACAGTGTTATAGAATCACTAGTTGGAAGAATGATCAACAGTGATATGACCAGAATCATTAATTGAAAGAATAATCAATATTGATATGATTATAGTCACAGGAATCGCCCAGTGACAGATAAATTGAATAATAGTAAAATAGAATTATTTGATAAATTCACTATTGGACTAAAGTGAGCTAATAATTGATATGATTACTGTCACATTGAAACTGTCAGCATTTGACAAATACTGATTGAAGTTGGGTAAATATAAACAAATATAAAAACCTTAATACTGTACGGTATAACAATATATTTTATAAAAATGGAATGAATTCACTCAGTATTATCGCTGACAAAACCTTTTTAAAACATTTTTCAGGTAATTGGAATAAGAGATGGATATGACACTGAAAGGCTTCAAGAAGTGGCTTATTTTATTAATTAAATCAAAATAAGAAATATTGTTTTATGTAAACAAATTTATCTTATTAAAACTATCTTTATAAAATATGGGTTTATCCCATCTCTTTAAATAAAATCCGGTGTTTCTAAACTCTGATATTTTTCCTAACTTACGGTCCTGATGAAATTTCCGCTGCAACGTTTTTAAAATAATCACCGGTACCGCTGGACTGTTCACGGCTTCCGATTCCGTCCAGGGTGGGTCGGGGGTCGTGACATAATACAAATAAAACAAATAAATAATAGAATTCGATTACCAGTCATTAACGTACAATCAATAGTTAAGCAAGGAGTGACATATCGCAATTAGCAATCTTTTCTTCCTTTGACTTTGACTTTGACTTGGACTTGTACTTTAACTTTCCAAAAAGCGGGTTGTTACATTGAGAGTGTTTGAGGGGTTGGAAAAGTGAAATAAAGGTGTAGGAAGCTTGGTTATATAGTGGTGAGTTAGGGTTTATGTTTTAATGAAGATTGAAGGTGGTTGGGGAAGAAAGGGGGTGAGAAAAGGTGAAATTCGGATTAGTTCAAACAACATCCTCGCATTGCGTAGGGTTCGAGTGTTTACCCACCACGCTACGTGGCGTGTTCCTTTTGCAACCAAAGTTTAATTTTTGACACTTTTGGCCCCTAAACTTGTATAAGTTTGTTATTTTATGTCAAAAGTTTGCGTTTTTACTTGTTTTCGAGTATGGAATGTGTTTGTAAATATGCGATAAGTATCGTGCGCATATAGTTGCTAATTCAAGTGTATAATAAGTCTCTTTTTGCATGTAAATGTGCATTCAGCGATTGTTTGCGTATAACACAAGTATAACATGTATTAGTATAAAAGTGAGTTTCCATTATGATCGAAGTCTCGGATTACAAGATTGGAAATGAAATACGAATACAATACGGGTACAAGTTTCTAAATATAGAAATGTGAATACAACTCTCTAAATAAGGAAAGTTTAGAAATGTGAAGCGTTACACTCTCCCCTACTTTAGAGAATTTCGTCTCGAAATTTATTCAAGAGGGAGACTCAACGAACAAGGGTGGATACTTAGTCTTCATATCACTTTCGAGTTCTCAAGTGAATTCGGCGCCACGTTTTCCTTCCCATTTAATTTTGACTATGAGAATTCGACTGCGTCTAAGTTGCTTGGTTCATCGGTCCATGGTTTCGACCAACTTCTCGACGAAATTCAGAGACTCGTTGATTTGTATGTCGTCGAGTGGAACTTGAAGCCCTTATTTAGCTAGATACTTCTTGAGTATGAAACGTGAAACGTTGGATGAACGTTGTTGAGTTCTTGAGGTAAGTCTAGACCATATGCCACCTTGCTAATCCTCTCGAGAATCTTGGAAACACAATGTAAGGGTACAAGAAATGCATACCCGGCCCATGAGAGGAACAAGGTGGGTGACCGCCCAAGGCCCACTCTGCCATGGGGTGCATAATTATTGACAAAATTGCACAAATCAACCTTTATGTTATGCCTAAACTGCACTTCATACCTTTCACTATGAAATCGGCTAAACCCAACCTTTATTGTAACGCCCCGACCGCGCATGAAAAACAACCTGCGACGGAAACGCCGGGGGGTCACGTTACAAATTATTTCAAAACACATGGTACATAAAGTTTTGTTTTATTAAATTAGTTTAAATTACATTGTCTTTGAGAATTCGAACAAAACACAACAACTTCAAATAACTTGTTCTTTATTTTAAGCAAACTAAGGCCCGAGTCCATATCCTAAGTGTAGCATACTTGATCATGCGTTAGTACCTGAAACATATCTATACGGGATAAAATACCTATGTGTATATAAAAAAGATGTATTATATATTTACATATTTAAAAATATAAAAGAAATCATATCGGGTATACAATCGGGTAAACGGGTTTACTTTATCGGGTAATTGGGTCGGGTAAACGGGTATATCACCAAATCCCAAACCCATCCCAAACCCGAGAAAAAATAAAAACTAGTCCCAAACCCGATTAACCAACCCCAAACCCATCCCAGATGTGTCAGGTTTCGGGTTTACTGTCACACCCCAACCGATGACGAAAACATCGGGGCGCGGCACTAAGCGAAACAGATTGTCCAGGAGAAATCCATAACAACTAATATTACCAAATATTTAAAGTTACGTCCCATACCATAACATACTCAACAAAATAGTTAATACAGACGTAGTATCTCAAAGACAATTAAATTGTTTCGACAACTCAGAATTAAATGTGACGTTTCTAGACCTCCTATCTTGATTTCCATAACAACAAGCATAGCATAAGCATCTGAAACACCTGTCACATACGTTAAAATAGGTCAATACACATAGTGTAAAGGTGAGCATACAAGTTTAGTAATATAATAGTAGCGAAAGCGTTTTACCCATAACCAACATGTAACATGTTGAAAAGTGAAGCATGTAAGCTATCGACAATGAAATATGCACAGATATGACTACGAGTTGTAGAATGTGACACCTGGGTCACTGCGACCATCAGACAAATACCAAACCAATGAAATATTATATTTCATACTTGGGATTTGTAAAAATATGTGTATCATTTGCACATATCAATTTTTGTTCAATTCCAAACTCTAAATCGCTTTCTGGAAGGTTATACGCGCACTGATGCGTAAATATAACCAGTTTAATGCAACAAACACTCCGGAATAGTGAAATAGGCTTAACATACCTTAAATAACCTTTACATAACTTAGAAATAAGTTTTGAAGGCTTTGGTATGTCAAAAATAAGTTAATTCGCTTACAGGGACTAAACTTGACAAACTGCGAAAGTATGCCAATTTGAACAGTAACAGACATTCCGGAACATGACCATAAGTTAAACATACCATAAATATCCTTTACATAGCTTAGAAATAGGCTTTGAGGGGTTCGGTGTGCTAAAATAAACTTTTGGCTCATTCAGGGACTAAAAGTGTCAAAAAGTGCACAAGTTTGCACTTTCGCGCATAACTAACGTTCTGAATACATCCGGACATCCAAAAATTTATGTAAGCACTAAAATATTTTATTTTAGTGTTTGGCACAAGAAAAATCCATTCGTTTCGTCATTTGGATCGTTTTTCGCGCTTATGCGCATTTCCGTCGTAATTAAGCGAACATCGCGTTCGTACGACTAAACGAACCGACATCCGAGATATTTTTGAGCATGTTTTGAGTTCCCTATACTTTAACTTCATTTTAGAGCCTTGAAATGAGGTTAACGGGGCTCAAACACATCGAAAAAGGCCTTAAACATGTGCAGGGACTAAAACTGTCAGTTTTGAAACATTTCTGAAACAGGGGGGCAGTGGCGTAGTGCGAGCCCTAAGGGCCTATGCAGTCGCGCTACGCGAGTGCCTTATCTGGACAGAAACATCAGTTTTGCACTTTCGGGACCAGATTCGATGTATTAACAGCTACAAACAGCCTGTTTGCAGCTGTTAACCACTCCCAAATCCTTTGCCACATGTTGATACCCTATGGTGAGTGGCCAATTTAGTCACCATAACATTCCGAAAAGTGTACGGCTTTGATCGTGCCCCCTTTTCCAAGAAACAATCCTAACGGTTCGGGTATTCCTATAAATACCCATCCACCCCATTGCAAAACTTACAAGAATCTTGATTTGAGAAACTCTAAGTTGAAACCATTGTTTCATACCTGAGATTCTTGGATCGAGATTAGCATTCGGGGACCCTTCGTAAGTATTCTTTCGTTCTTTTATTGCTTTTCGAGTCTGAAAGTCAAACTTTGTTTGACTTTCTGCGTTGACCAGTTTATAGTCAATGCGAAGTTCGTTTGAACTTCGCAACGTGAGTGTAATCACGTTGGTTATAGTCCCTTGGGACTATGCCTACTGATTACCACGTTGTCTAGGGTCGTAGGGTAAGCGATCTAATAAATCGCTTATACCTTCGAACCCGACCCATTTGGTCGATCATTAGGATCCGACCAAATACATTAGGTGACCATAGTAGGTAGGGAATAACCTTCCGAGGTTATACCTTATGGTCGCTTCGTTTAAGTAGTTGTATGATAGGTAGTTTATATGCCTTAGGTAAATTACCAGAATACCCTTTTCATGTATAATTGGTAATTAAGCATATGTAACCTAAACTTTTGTCACATAACTGATTATGTAACATGTTTAGGCATATAACACTTGTCATAGGACTAGTTAGACGGTCCGAACGCGTTTCACGCGCACGACGCGTTAAAGTAGCATAAGCTACCTTAATGGGTCGCGATGGGTCGAAAGCACTTAGGTTAGTCTCAATGTAGTATGTAGGCCTTGTTAAACCATATCATATGAGTTCCAATACTCATTTGGTTTACCAAGCCTCATCCTATCCGATCTCCCGATTTAAGTCCGGTTTATTTATATAGTTTTAGATTGCCGACTGATTCCGTGCTCCGTCAAGCTTTGTTTGGTTGTTGTTCAAGACCTCTAAGCATTCTCAGGCGAGTACATTATTCCCCTCTTTTACTGTTTTCAACTGTTTTGGGGTGACTCATATGTGCTAAATGTCTTAACAATGATTTCAAGAACGATTACAATGGTTTCAAAAACAATTACAATGTGGTTTCAAGAACGATAACAATGGTTTCAAGAACGATAACAATAGTTTCAAAAACAATTACAATGTGGTTTCAAGAACGATAACAATGGTTTCAAGAACGATAACAATAGTTTCAAAAACAATTACAATGGTTTCAAGAACGATTTCAATAAAGTGAACAAACTTGTTGGTTGTAGTTACATAACCAATGACATTCATTAGCAATGATCAAGCCGACCAGTATTAGGTTATGGTACCATAGGATCTGACAAATCCCGTTATTTTCTATACCCATGGTTATGTGTGGGTATTTTGGGTAACGACTGAATCTGTAATTATTAATTTACCCTTTGGTAAGGGTTTGTTAAGAACGAGAACGAGAATGAGTTGGAACGATGAACGAGTCAAGAAGGTTTGAATGTTATTAGAAAATCGACCATTAAGTAGTTTCACAATTAAAACAAGAACGATTTGAACGATTAAAACAACAAGAACAATTTGAACGATTTCACAAAATGTTTTAACGATAGGGTAAACATTTGGACATGATTTACATTTGATCATGCATTTCCACAAAACATAGTATTGATTTAAACCAAGTTTTACTTCAATACTTTGTTTTGTGCGTTTCACCTATGGTTTAGTTGATGCATTTCACTAGCCATACATATCATTTTGGTTATACATTACATGGTTTACATTTGACACAAACACTTTTGACATTGGTTACACATATTACATGATTTACATTGGACATGAACATTACTTTGGTGGTTTGGTTTGATTAAGTGATTAAGTAACAATGCGTGTGGAATATGATACAAGCATGGTGGATACGTCGCTGGTACTTCCTATATATAAGTGTTTGTATGGTATTACATATTGTAGCGTTACTTGAATCATTTAAGTTTGAGACATAGAACATTTTATACAAGTAACATACTTTTCACAAGACATTGATTTACAAACAACTTATCTTATACAAACTCATTTTACATGGTTATTCATTTAATCATGCATTATTCTCTTATTTATACATATCATCGGAACTTATTATTTTTCAAATGATTTACAAAGACAAAGCAAATTACAAGGTTCTTGGCTAAACATTTTCTTAAACAGAAGTCATGAATCTTATTTTCACAAAACCTATGTACTCGCCAGCATTTCTTTGCTGACCTCGTTTTCACATATGTTTCAGGTATTGTTGAAAGATATTGATTGATAGGATGCATGCTCACATAGGACTGGACAAGGCCTTAGTGACTCAAACAATGATAGACTATGTTTAAATTGTGTATTTAGATTTCCAGACGATGTAATTATTCAATGTTTAATAAAACGAAACACATTTTGGTATCCATGGTTATGAAACATTAATTCTGTTACAACACTCCCCGACGTTTCCGCCACGTTTTGTATGTTACACGTGGTTGGGGTGTGACATAGAATGCGCAACACATATCACCACCGTGACACGTGAAGTAAAACCCTTAACAACCCCTGTCCACGACAAGTGCTGAGTCCAAACTATAGTACTATCGTTGCTAAGGTGTCAGGCAACAATCACTGTGTAAACATAACATACAAGCATTCATCGAATAACACGTAGATATAAGTAACGTATGTAACACCCAAAAGTGCGTTAAGCAAAAAGGGATCGAGTATACTCACAGTTCGTGTTTAGTAAATAAACACTAGCTTGGGTTGAAGGGAGCGCTTGAGAGTTAGCCTAATTACAGAACGACAGTATTTGCATTGAATAGTGCGTTAAACAGTGTCGAGTGAGTTGAGGGACGGATAGTGATCCGATCGGATGACAGTTCGGGCGGATGACCATTCGGTCAGATATTCATTCGTTTGGAAAGGATGTGTTTTTGTATGATTTGAACTTTGAAGTTTTCATTGTAGCATTTTAAAAGATGAAAGGTATCCTTACATGTCCAGCCATCCGGTCGGATGGTCATCCGGACGGATGGTCATCCGGACGGATGGTCGTTCGATTGGATGGTGATTCGTTTGAGTGGGAGTTACAAAGATCTATCTCTTCCGTCCGGATAGTCATTCGATCGGATGGTCGTCCGATCGGATGACTATTCGCTGGAAACTGATATTCTTTGACGTTTTGGAAAAATAGTCAAGTGTTGAAAATCACAAGTCACCTGGTAGGATCGTCGGTCGATCGGATGGTGATCCGATCGGACGGCGATTTATTCGGGTAACTTGTTTGATTTGAGAATTTGTAAAATCAGTTAAGCTTAGCAAGTTGCGGTTTGACCGAGACGGTATAACAACGTGTCAAACAACGGAAAACCCATCAGGTCCAACTCATCCGGTCGGACGGGAATCACCCTGTTCGATCCGAACCAGCAGTTCATGACGGTGTTTCATGTTCAATCCGTGAATCGGTTGTCTCTCAGAAAGTAATCCATTCTTAAACCGGCACTTCACTAGAGAATGAGTAGAAGGCCTGAACGAGTTTTGATCCTATCGGTTTTGAGCTAAAGTAAAGAATGTTTGAAGAAAAGTTTGAAACACTTTGATTATGCTTAGATTTAGGTGAAATCAGTGTTTAAACATTGTAGAAATCCTTTAGATCTGAGTTGTTCTTTGTGAGATGAGGTCATACTTCGATGTTCATATGTGTCACACCCCAACCGATGGCGGAATCATCGGGGCGCGGCACTAGGCGAATCAGATTGCTCAAGAGAATCCATAACAACTATATTGCGATAATATTTAATACATTCGTTATCCCATACTAACAAATAATACAATCACATAAGTCATCACAGATTTCTTGTCCTCTCGAACAATACAAACCTGACAACCTAGATTTTAGTTGAGTTTCTAGACCTCCTAGCTTGATTTGATATAGTCTGCGATCTAACCTGCAACAAACGTTAAAATATTTGTCAATACAAAAGTATTGGTGAGTATACAGGTTTGATATGTATAGCGTAATAGATAAAAGTGTAGCGAATTTCCATATGCAAGAACGTAACACACGACATATATACTCACAAAGCTGATACTACCAACTAAGTCCTCGATGCTCGAATATGCGATGGCAAACTAGACCCCGTCAGGCGCAATAGTACTATACTAGTCATGGTGGGACGTCGCGAGTATAAGCCCTAGCACATATGCAACTAGCATCACGTATATCTATGCATAACAGTTATTCGCAAGTGATAATTCGATTGATTGAATAATTCGTTTGATAAGTTTGATTTGTTAGAAACGTATGTTACACCCAAAATACGATTAAAAAGGGTTCAAGTATACTCACAGTGCGTATTTAGCGAAAATACAACTTGATTGAGTCGGTTGCGAGTACGTCTGTGTTGATCCTTGAAGAATAGAGTAAACGATGTACGGTTAAGCGAGATTAGTCTTGAAGAGTCACTCACTTGGTCGAATGGTGCTCATCCGTGCAGATTGACATGTTATCCGTCCGGATAACAGGTGATCCGTGCGGATGATGTGTGATCCGTGCGGGTAAGTGGTGGTTCGTGCGGATTGTCATCCGTTCGAACAAGTGTAACTCGTGCGGATTGTAAGTGTTATCCGTGCGGACAACAGGTTATCCATGCGGATTGTCATGTATCCCGTCCAGATGCCATGTATCCGTCCGGATGACATGTTATCCGTGCGGATTACATGTGATCCGTGCGGATTACATATGATCCGTGCGGATTACATGTGATCCGTGCGGACAACACGTCTGTTTCGCATTCTAAATTCTGTTTCTGAGTGTTTATCGGAAGGAACACGTGTAGAGTTACCGGGACAGTGAAATCTCGCACCAACACTTGAAGTTCCATCAATTTCGACCCGCTCTAACGGCCAGGAATCACCCCGTTCCATCAGATCTGGCCGTTCGTGATGGTTCTTTATGGTTAACTCGAAATCGCACAGTTCCTTGGGTAAATACTTAGATTTAGGCGAGATTTGTTACCAAAACATGTGGAAATCACCCAGATCTGAGTCGTTTATGGTGGGATGAGGTCACAACTGGAAGTTCCTAAGAACTCTTGGTGACATCACCTCAAAACGCATCAAATCCGCAGATTTCATGGTTAGAAATTGAGTTTTGAAGGATAGAAAGATGTAGAATTTAGTGTAGATTGTAGAAGTACAAGTTTCTAGGTTGAAATCTTACCGGAATCGCGAGGAATCGAGAGAAAAGGGGTCTTGGAGCGTGTTTGGTCGAGTAGGAGCTGTCACATCACTGTTCAAGTGATGTGACAGGGTATTTATAGGCAACAGAGAGGAGAAGGGAGTTCTGATCCGGATTGCCCATTCGCGCGGATGACCCATCCGTGCGGATAGCCCATCCGTGCGGATAGCCCATCCGTGCGGATTGCTATCCATCTGGATGGCCCATCCGTCCGGATGGCTATCCGTTCGGATGGCCATTCCGACGAGATGGATTTCTCCGTTTTCGATCGTTTTGATGGATTTCGAAGTACGCGCTTTTCATAGTAAATTTTATATTATTATTATATTTGTATACATGTCACTAAGGGTCATATTTACGTATCCATATTCCAAAGTTTCGATACTTAACAATCGGTTTCCGTTTCGAGTGTGCGATTATAAGCGACGTTTCACGGCCATCAAGGAGGGTAGTATAGGTCCTCTCTCGACGTCATCGTGAACGTTATTGCGAGTTGTGCCACAATGACTGACGGGGTACCATTAACTCGTATTGTCATCATCGTCACGACGACTGGAGTTATAGCACTCACCCGAGAGTCTTTGTTAGCGTTAATTGTTTTATGCTCGACACATCACGGCCACTGAGGAGGGTAGAATAGGTCCTCACTCAATGCCTCCGTGAGTGTTAGTGTGATTGTAGTGTAGTATAGTGATATTGTATTTCGAAAATGTGTGATTATCCTTCGAACAACGATATATACGATATAGTTACATTATGATCCGAATCTCTGGTGCTAGGCGTAACGAGTATATCGAGTGGTAACAACGCACGAAAGTGCGGGTTGTTACAGTCTCCCCTACTTTAGGAAATTTCGTCCCGAAATTAATCCAGTAGGTAGACTTCTAAGAGTTGATCTTGTATGAGTAGCGATACAGCGAGTGATTTGACCGTAAGTTGACAGCGAGAACGTTTCGAATAAGAGAGATCGATTGCGATAGCGAGAAAGCGACGTAGATGACAAAAGTACCATCCCACGAGTTGGCGTTCCAAGGTACCTTGTGTTGCGTAGAATTCGTAAGTTCGATGCGATTGAAATCTTTAAAGGGTTTGAAAAGGTCTCTCCTGACGTAGCATTAACTGAGTCGATCGTTAACCAACGTTACGAGAAACGTTTATTATTTTTTTGATATTTAAAAAAAGGAATTTAGGATGAAATTTTGAAAATTTTCCTCTTAACATAAGGTCAACTGAGTCGATGTTAACCAATGTTGCAAGGAAGTTTTAGGTTTTAAACATGCTAAGAAATTCGAAGATGAAACTGAAGTTACGAAAACTCTCCTACGGCATGGGTTCAAGCTGAACTCGATGTCGAACCAATGTCTTAAGAAGGATTTCGTTTGAATGTTGTAAAAGCTTTAAGGAAAACTTGGGCTTATGAAACTTTTCTTGGACATGGAGTTAAGCTGATTCGATGTTATCTCCACGTTGTGAGAAAATTTCACTTTGCCCACTGGTTTTAAATCAAAATTTTATAAAACAAGTTTTAATAGTACAAAATGTAGTTGATCACCGAGCCCCACTTGGCACTTTCCCACGAAAGTTCGTTAATATGCTTAAAACACTTATATATAGGAAGTACCAGCGGCGTATCCACCATGCTTTGCCCATATTACTTCTGTTTCGTGGCAGTGTCAGGTGTGCCAATATGACACGGGTAGAATTGCATTTACTCGGCCCAATCGATAGAAAGTCGGACCGAGCATAAGATAGAATCGAATAGGTTAATCCGGCGAGTTGAATAACGCGTTTTCGGTCAGATTCCTCCTTGAACCCACATGGCACGTTTCCACGAAAGTTTGTTAGCATGGTGAGGCACTATGTTTAACCAGGCTAGATTTGCCTCGTGAAACGGTGTCATGTGTACTAATACCACACAGACTGTAATGAACACCAAGCGAGCGATAAGCGGTACGCGATACACGAATAAGCGGTAGACTTTACACGATAGGCAATAAGCGATTAAGCGAGTAACACAACACAACACCAGTAATGACGGCGACGATAAACGAATTAAGATAAGCGGCAGTTGTTGCGTTGCAAGCGATGGAGGTATGCGCGATTTATGCGGTTCGATTTGATTGATTAACACCACAGAGTTTAACTAACATTAGACCCCACATGGCCTTTTTCCACGAAAGGTCGCTGATATGACTAAAACACCCTACTTTAATCATATGAGCTTAATCTCGTGAAGCGAGGGCATGCGTGCTAACTTAACACGAACATAACAGCTAATCGGTATAGCGATAGATTGATACACAGCAAACGATACAGATTCACATAACAAGCGATAGAGATTGCGAGATACGCATGATAAACGATTGCGATTAGTCGAGTTTTGTTTCGAATAAGCTTAACGTTACGTTTCGACGCATCACGGTTATCGAGGAGGGTAGAATAGGTCCTCACTCAACAATATCGTGAGCGTTCATGTGCTTGATGGGATTCGTTGCAACAGACTTACGACCAGTCTTGCGTTGATGCAATTGTCCTGCGAGGTAGTCTCCCCAGAGTCCATCGATGAGGCGATTGCATTGCGTTTGCAGACTTACGACAAGTCTTGCGATGATGCAATTTCAGTTGTTACGCCTTGCGATTAAGTGTAGTGTGTTGAAAATAATCACAATAGTATAATAGGTCTAATACCGTTCAACTCCACGTGGCACTTTCTTCACGGAACTTTGGTAGTATGATAAAGCACACCTTGCTTGACCCCTACTACTTAGATCCCGTGATTTGGTGTCATACTTTGTCGACACGCTTATGGCACCTTAGAATTTACTACGATCTCCGTGCACTGACCCAAATAATCCCGTGTGCACCCGTGATTAATCGTTCCTTGCACGTTTATCGTACCTCGTTCTAAAAGTGTAGTGAGGGTAAAACACATTATTTCGTGATATAGTATATAGTATGTGGGTGAATCTAGGCTAAGTGCGACGACTAGAGTGTGATAGAGAAAGCGAAGACGAGAGTTAATGTTACGCATAGTGGCAACATCGAGTAATAGAGTAGATTCAAAACTTAGAAGTTAACGTCGAAAATCGTATCATTACAACTTTATCCTACGCTTGCTAGGTGCTTGATGCTGGAGACTTTTGCTGGAGCTGTTGTTGTTGCACTCGGGTTCACGGTTTGATGCGGCAGTTGCGGGTGAAGTGACCGTAACGGTTGCAGTTACTGCAATAGTGACAGTCAGCCCCAACTGGATGATGATAGGTACACGAGTAACACTGAGGATGAGCTCCAGTGTAGGCTCGTTTTGGAAACATCGGAACTGCTCGAAGAGGTTCCGGTTGCAGAAGTTCGGTTGTTGATGAACTCGGGCTTGAAGTGTTTCGTTTGCGGCTGGGTTTATCGGTGTGTTGCGAAGAGGTGTCGTCGTTGGAGGATTCGTCTGAGGACTCACTTGCAGAATCTTTGGCCGATTTGTCGGAAGATCCGTGGGCAGATTTGTCAGAAGAATCGGCAGCAGATTCGTTCGAAGAATCGTTAGCAGATTCGTTAGAAGAATCGTTAGCAGATTCGTCAGAAGATTCGTCACTAGATTCATCAGAAGATTCGTCAACATGTTCGCCTGAAGGATTAATGGCGATTGCTTGATGAGCTTGCTTGACAGGATTTCTTGAGAATAACCCTTCCACGAGTCGTTTGTTGTTGATTTCTGCAGCTAAGCGATAGGTTTCTTCGATGGTAGTAGGTCTTGCAGCTTCGACAAAATCACCCACACACTCAGGCAAGCCACGAATGTACTTCGCGATGGCCTTCCCCGGAGTGTTGACTTGACTTGGGCAGATTATGCTAAGCTGTTTGAACCTTGCGGTGTAGCCAGCATTGTCACCGTTGGTTTGCTTGATCTCCCAAAATTCGCTTTCTAGTTTTTGGATTTCGTGGGGAGGGCAGTACTCTTTCTTCATAAGCTCTTTCAGCTCATTCCAAGAGAGAGCGTAAGCTGCGGAGATCCCACTTTTGTTACGTTCGGCGGTCCACCAGTTGAGTGCTCGTGATTGAAATACTCCGGTAGCACAAGTAATACGGAAACTATCGGGACACCCGATCTGACGAAGGGTAACTTCGATAGAATCGAACCACTGGAGTAGTTGAGTCACACCTCCTTCACCCGTGAATTCCATCGGGTTACAGGCTTTGAAGTGTTTGTAAAGAAAAGCAGGTTGCGGCTCTCCTGTCTTAACGTCTTCCGAAGCTCGAGAGTGGCCGAGAGAGTGCACTCGAGCGGCAATTTGAGGAATAAGCTTACCCACTTCCTTAGTCACAAGTGATGCAATCCTCTTATCGGCGCTTCGTTTGGCTCTTCTCCTGGCTACTCGTCTCGAGGTAGAGTTGTTGGAAGGCATCTAGACAGGAAGAGACTTGGAATGAGATTCGATCATAATGATTTTTGAGTTTCGCGATGCGATTGAGCGCGCTCAAAACTTGTTGCGATAGTATATTGGTAATGCGAATCACATAGGAGCCACATAGGAGACACGAAATCCCTAAGTTCTCACACATTGACTTGTTTGTTTATACGTATATATATATATATATGTATATCTATATAGATGTAATTTGTAATCATACGCATACAGGTTGACTTAGAATAGGCGAGGTCGTGTTGAAGTGAGAAAACGAGAGCGAATGCAATAGATTATGCATTAGTTTTGTTGCGAACATTCGGATTTCGTTTTAGATTGCGATGGCTGTGCGTATTGTGCGTTTATAAAGTAGGGAGTGAAAATCGTTAAATCGAGAAATCGATAAAGCGTAAGGTTTCAAAACGTAAATAAGTTCCCAGCCAGTTGTAAGATTGGCGGGTCGTATGGTAGAGTGCCTTGGGTGTTTAGGCGTCGACTACCCAAGGTAACCCAACTATATTTAACAAGTTCGTGCACGCGCGTTGACCTAGAAGACTCCATGCTTCCACTGGGATGCAGCTCCTGGCATTCGTCTTCCTAGTCATCGCGTGGCTCGAGTCATCATGATAGTCGAGTCCTTGGTGAGAGCTTTTGAAAACCAGTTTATAGGGAGTGGAATGGCTTATTAAGGTACGGGTTTCACCCCTGACTTAGTAGTTTCGTTCCTAATTGTGGTTATGCTCTTCGAATAAATTCGTGAGTTCCACTAGATTTCGAAATGGAGACTTTCGTCGAGATGTGGATGTTACTCCTAACTCGATGAAAAGTTCTCGTGCAAGAAAAATGCGCTGAGTGAGCAATCCTATCGAGAGTTCTTGGTTTTCACACCTGATCTCGACTGGATCGCTTGGTTTCGTTATGCGAGTAATTTCGAAAACACGTGTATTATATCAGCCTTAGGAAAGGCCAAGTAGTATTCCAGCCTTAGGAAAGGCTCCTTCGTGTGAAGCTGTAGTGCGCTGTGTTCACACAAAGTTGTGACTTTTAGCAATTTCAATCGAGAGTATCAAGTAGGCCGATACAAACCCTACTGGGTTCGTATGAGTCTGCCTGTTGGTACTTAGACTATAGACTAGGTCAATTTCTAAGACGTCGACCCGGACTAGGTCTAGTCTTTGCCTAATTCCCTATAGTTATGGCTCTGATACCAATCTGTCACACCCCAACCGATGGCGGAATAATCGGGGCGCGACACTAGGCGAATCAGATTGCTCAAGAGAATCCATAACAACTATATTGCGATAATATTTAATACATTCGTTATCCCATACTAACAAATAATACAATCACATAAGTCATCACAGATTTCTTGTCCTCTCGAACAATACAAAACCGACAACCTAGATTTTAGTTGAGTTTCTAGACCTCCTAGCTTGATTTGATATAGTCTGCGATCTAACCTGCAACATACGTTAAAATATTTGTCAATACAAATGTATTGGCGAGTATACAGGTTTGATATGTATAGCGTAATAGATAAAAGTGTAGCGAATTTCCATATGCAAGAACGTAACACACGACATATATACTCACAAAGCTGATACTACCAACTAAGTCCCCAATGCTCGAATATGCGATGGCAAACTAGACCCCGTCGGGCGCAATAGTACTATACTAGTCATGGTGGGACGTCGCGAGTATAAGCCCTAGCACATATGTAACTAGCATCACGTATATCTATGCATAACAGTTATTCGCAAGTGATAATTCGATTGATTGAATAATTCGTTTGATAAGTTCGATTTGTTAGAAACGTATGTTACACCCAAAATACGATTAAAAAGGGTTCAAGTATACTCACAGTGCGTATTTAGCGAAAATACAACTTGATTGAGTCGGTTGCGAGTACGTCTGTGTTGATCCTTGAAGAATAGAGTAAACGATGTACGGTTAAGCGAGATTAGTCTTGAAGAGTCACTCACTTGGCCGAATGGTGCTCATCCGTGCGGATTGACATGTTATCCGTCCGGATAACAGGTGATCCATGCGGATGATGTGTGATCCGTGCGGATCATGTGTGATCCGTGCGGGTAAGTGGTGACTCGTCCGAATTGTCATCCGTACGAAGTAAGTGGTGGTTCGTGTGGATTGTTATCCGTTCGAACAAGTGTAACTCGTGCGGATTGTAAGTGTTATCCGTGCGGACAACAGGTTATCCGTGCGGATTGTCATGTATCCGTCCGGATGACATGTTATCCGTGTGGATTACATGTTATCCGTGCGGATTACATGTGATCCGTGCGGATTACATGTGATCCGTGCGGATTACATGTGATCCGTGCGGACAACACGTCTGTTTCGCATTCTAAATTCTGTTTCTGAGTGTTTATCGGAAGGAACACGTGTAGAGTTACCGGGACAGTGAAATCTCGCACCAACACTTGAAGTTCCATCAATTCCGACCCGCTCTAACGGCCTTGAATCACCCCGTTCCATCAGATCTGGCCGTTCGTGATGGTTCTTCATGGTTAACTCGAAATCGCACAGTTCCTTGGGTAAATACTTAGATTTAGGCGAGATTTGTTACCAAAACATGTGGAAATCACCCAGATCTGAGTCGTTTATGGTGGGATGAGGTCACAACAGGAAGTTCCTAAGAACTCTTGGTGACATCACCTCAAAACGCATCAAATCCGCAGATTTCACGGTTAGAAATTGAGTTTTGAAGGATAGAAAGATGTAGAATTTAGTGTAGATTGTAGAAGTACAAGTTTCTAGGTTGAAATCTTACCGGAATCGCGAGGAATCGAGAGAAAAGGGGTCTTGGAGCGTGTTTGGTCTTGTAGGAGCTGTCACATCACTGTTCAAGTGATGTGACAGGGTATTTATAGGCAACAGAGAGGAGAAGGGAGTTCTGGTCCGGATTGCCCATTCGCGCGGATGACCCATCCGTGCGGATAGACCATCCGTGCGAATAGCCCATCCGTGCGGATAGCCCATCCGTGCGGATTGCAATCCGTCCGGATAGCCCATCTGTCCGGATGGCTATCCGTCTGGATGGCCATTCCGACGAGATGGATTTCTCCGTTTTCGATCGTTTTGATGGATTTCGAAGTACGCGCTTTTCATAGTAAATTTTATATTATTATTATTATATTTGTATACATGTCACTAAGGGTCGTATTTACGTATCCATATTCCAAAGTTTCGATACTTAACAATCGGTTTCCGTTTCGAGTGTGCGATTATAAGCGACGTTTCACGGCCATCAAGGAGGGTAGTATAGGTCCTCTCTCGACGTCATCGTGAACGTTATTGCGAGTTGTGCCACAATGACTGACAGGGTACCATTCACTCGTATTGTCATCATCGTCGCGATGACTGGAGTTATAGCACTCACCCGAGAGTCTTTGTTAGCGTTAATTATTTTATGCTCGACACATCACGGCCACTGAGGAGGGTAGAATAGGTCCTCACTCAATGCCTCCGTGATTGTTAGTGTGATAGTAGTGTAGTATAGTGATATTGTATTTCGAAAATGTGTGATTATCCTTCGAACAACGATATATACGATATAGTTACATTATGATCCGAATCTCTGGTGCTAGGCGTAACGAGTATATCGAGTGGTAACAACGCACGAAAGTGCGGGTTGTTACAATATGAACCCGTGATGACGTCACTCGAGAACAACCCAAATCAGGTGGATTTCATGGTTAAAAGTTGTGATTTGATGGAGAAGATGATGAGAAAGCGTGTGCTGATTGAGAAAGTACAAGATTTGAGATGAAAACTTACAAGAATCACGAGAAATTGAGGGAAAAGTGGCCTGAGAGTGCGTGGGTCGGAGGAGAGCTGTCACATCATGAACAGTGATGTGACAGGTGAGTATTTCTAAGGGAAGGAGGAGAAAGGCGGTGTGGAGTGATTCGATCAGAGGGCCTTTCGATCGGATGGCCATCCGATCGGATGGCTATCCGGTAGGATGGCTATCCGGTCGGATGACCATTCGATCGAAGGGTCATTCGATCGAATGGCTCGGGTGAGTTAGTTTCCGACTTTTGTTTCGTGCGTTGAGCATTGCGATGCGTTCAAGCGAGTTGCGAGTAAGCGATGCGATAGTTTTAATAATAGTTACACAAATAACATAACTAACATACAACAACATAAGAAATCTTGCGTTTCCAGTTCGCGATGAGATTGCGGTGCGATTGAGTTTGCGATTTACACCTTTAACATAGTTATACATGCACAAGTAACACATAATAGCACACACACGTAATACATTATCCATAACTGCGATTCGAGTTGCGATAGCGAGGAGATAGCGTTAAGTAGATTAGCGTTTAATTGCGTTTATTACATTGTTACTTCACATAATACAACTAAATCAACGTAAACTAAAGTATCGATTAACGAGGTTCAAGAGTACAAGCAATAATTAAGCAAGGAATGACAGATCTGATTAGCAATATTTTCTTCCTTTGACTTTAGAAAGTCGGGTTGTTACATTTACCCATCGGGTTCGGGTTCGATTGCCATCCCTAGTTATTGTGGTTAAATCATTTTTTTTTCTTATTTTGAAAAAAAGGCACTATTTGAATAAGGGAGAAACTCCATGAAAGAAAAATTAATGATTCATATAAATCACTTAGTGGGAAATGGCCTGAATAAATCCAACGAGTGGTTAATAATCCTGTTAGACATAAAAAAGTAGCTATTATCCCCTTTTGTGGTGAATCATATGGTTTTATGATTTCATTGCCCAATAAGGTTATCAAATGAAGTGTAATTACAGTTGAAACAATAGAAAAAGAAATATGAGTTAATATATGCTCTAAAATTGAAAATATCATAAAAATGAAAAAAGGAGGGAATCCCCTACATTAATTAAGAAATAGAAACATGGAATTTAATTTATTTTTATTATAGGATCTATTGGATCTCTTTTAGAAGGTGGCATGCCGCCACTCGGACTCGAACCGAGATGCTCTAGCACTGCTTCCTAAGAGCAGCGTGTCTACTGATTTCACCATAGTGGCTTACTCGAACTCATAATACCCTATTTATATTCAATCGTCGAGATTGAACAAGTCAATTCAATCAAATAAGTTTTTTTAGTAAAGATTCAAATTGATAAAAAACTGTGTTCAAAAGTCAATTTGAAGGTTCATTAGTTTCATTTTTTACTTTTATTGTCATTCTTTCTGGTTTATCCGATTTTATAAATTTGAAATAAAAAATATATTTGATCAATTAATTTAAAATATGTCAATTTTGGATTGTATTTTAGTCTGTTATCCATTGTGTTTTTTGTTTAGCTGTACATTGTGGTTGATCTATTGTATATTGTATCTTAGTATGTTGTTCATTATGGTTTTTAGTCTTTTGTTCATTGTATTTTAGTTTATTATCCATTGTGTTTTTTATCTGATGTCAGTTGTGTTTTCAGTCTACTTTCCATTGTGTTTTTAGTTTAATACTCATTGTGTTTTACGTTATGTGCAAATGGATGGAGAGATTGATAATGACGTAGCACATCGCATCTAGGTTGGCTGGTGTAAGTGAAGGGCAACCTCTGGGGTTTTGTGCAATAGGAGGTTTCCAACTAAACTGAAGGGTGAATTTTTTAGGGTTGCAGTTAGTATTTTTTTTCATGCAAACAAACAATTACATGTCTAATAATTTACATCGAGATAGTTGGTAAACGGGCAACAAGCTGCGCCGCTACCCCTTTTTGAATAGCAAAACTAAGCCTTTTAAAAACTACGTCCATAGATCTCGGGGTCATAACATTACTATGCATGACCCTTTGAACTCGACTAAGTAGGTCTACAGCCTCTGGCGCCAGAAAACCAAAAGTATCAAAAGCAAATGGGATAAACACATGCTGGTTGTCAAGGCACGCTTTCTCATGCTTGATCACTTTACCCGAAGCAGCCTTTAAAGCAGCCTGACCCACTGTGAAAGCACTACTCCCTAAGCCCACAAGGGGGAAACCCCTGTTAGATCCACACAGGCGTGTTTTCCTCCTGCCCATCCAAAGACAAGAATGTCGGCTGGTCGAAGGGTAGATCTCCCTTCCAACGGGTCTGTTAAGAAATTAACGGGTGCCTCTTTCTTAGCAGAAATACCAGCGCACCTGAATATGTCAAAAAGGACTTCCTTAACCAAATCATGTCGGTTAGGGATGAGAATGCTAAGGTGGATGTGTGGCCACACAAGGTTGGACCAGATAAGAAATAAGGTTTTTAGGGTAAGGTTAGGAGTAGCTGGCATAACTGATAAGATAAAGGAGAGGATATTGAGATGGTTTGGTAATGTGAAGAGGAGGCAGCCGACTGAACCAGTTAGGGCAGTGGAAACCCTTATTGTGGAGGGAAGTAAGAGTAGAAGTAGGCTTGGGTTGACTTGGGATGAGCTGATTAGACATGATTTGCTAGAGTCGCATATCTCTAAAAACATGGTCTAAGATAAGAGTTTATGAAGACGTAGAATTAAGGTTAAGGATATTTAAATAGTAATGTTGTGGCTTAACTCGATATTAGGAGTCTAGATTTTTTCCTACACTATGGGGACGTGACATAGGATTTCCCTTCTTTACTTTATGCATATGTGTTTTCTCTTGATAGAGTTGATTATTTTTAACACAATGCACTCTCACCGTTTCTTCTCTTACAGGTAGTTTATTATGTAGACATTATGTAGGCATGTATGTTTGTTGTTGTTTGTTTTGAAGTCGGCGGTATCTCTGGAAGCAGTCTCTCTATCCTTACGGATAAGGGTAAGGTGTGCCTACATCCCACCATTCCCAGACCCTACCAATAGCTTTTGCTTGGTGTGGGATTTACTGGGTATGGCTGGTTTTTTATATTATGTCCAATGTGTTTTACGCAACTGAGTTTTCATTTTTTTCCAAAAGTATAACATTAGGGTACTTATTTTAAAGATAAAAACGCTCGATTTTATGGTATATATATATATCACTACTAGAAAACAGGGGGGTTTCCTACCAAAATTTCCGACAAAACCAATTTCGTCGGAAAATTCCGACCATTTTCCGACAAAATATCAACTAAAAAAATAATCTGGTTTTACCGACTATTTTCCTACAATTTACCGACAAAAAAAAAAATGGTCGGAAAGTTGTCGGAAACTTCCGACTAAGTTCCGACCAAAAAAAAAAAATAAAAGTAGAAAAAAAAGTGGTCGGAAAATAGTCGGAAAAGTTAACTATACAAAAAATAAAAATAAATCTTTGTCGGAAACTAGTCGGAAAACATAAAACCAAATTCTAATTACTGTATATTTTAAAAATAATATTTATGAGTCTTAGTTGGTCGGAAAGTTGTCGGAAATTTCCGACCATTTTCCGACAAAAACTCTCATTCGTCGGAACGTTGTCGGAAATTTCCGACCATTTTCCGACTAAAACCATTATTCTTTTGTTATATAATCATGTGGGGGTATATGTGTGTACGTAAATGTATTTGCTTGTGTCTATATGTATGTAAGTATATATATATATATATATATATATATATGTATGTATAAGTATGTGTTTGTCCAAGTGCACACACACGCATACATACACACATACATATATATACACATACTTAGCCTGTTTTAATTAATGTGTCCCGATAGTATACATACACGTATAAACGTGTACAATGCTTATAAGTTGGTAAAGTAAAAGTATTTCATGTATAATTAATGTGTACAAAAGATGGAATGGAAAAACGATGTTTAAAGGTTGAAAAAATGAAAAAAAACGAAAATTGGTGTAGGAAAATGGTTGGAAATTTCCGACCAATTTCCGACGAAACACAACATTAGTCGGAAATTTCCGACCATTTTCCGACTAAAACCTTTATTGGTCGGAAAATGGTCGGAAATTTCTGACCATTTTCCGACTAAAACCATTATTCTTTTGTTATATAATCATGTGGGGGTATATGTGTGTACGTAAATGTATTTGCTTATGTCTATATGTATGTAAGTATATATATATATATGTATATATATATATGTATAAGTATGTGTTTGTCCAAGTGTACACACACGCATACATACACACATACATATATATACACATACTTAGTATGTTTTAATTAATGGGTCCCGATAGTATACATACACGTATAAACGTGTACAATGCGTACAAGTTGGTAAAGTAAAAGTATTTCATGTATAATTAATGTGTACAAAAGATAGAATGGAAAAACGATGTTTAAAGGTTGAAAAAATGAAAAAAAAACGAAAATTGGTGTAGGAAAATGGTCGGAAATTTCCGACCAATTTCCGACGAAACACAACATTAGTCGGAAAGTTGTCGGAAATTTCCGACCATTTTCCGACTAAAACCTTTATTGGTCGGAAAATGGTCGGAAATTTCTGACAAATTTCCGACTAAAACCATTATTCTTTTGTTATATAATCATGTGGGGGTATATGTGTGTACGTAAATGTATTTGCTTATGTCTATATGTATGTAAGTATATATATATATGTATAAGTATGTGATCGTCCAAGTGTACACACACGCATACATACACACATACATATATATACACATACTTAGCCTGTTTTAATTAATGGGTCCCGATAGTATACATACACGTATAAACGTGTACAATGCGTACAAGTTGGTAAAGTAAAAGTATTTCATGTATAATTAATGTGTACAAAAGATAGAATGGAAAAACGATGTTCAAAGGTTGAAAAAATGGAAAAAATGAAAAAAACGAAAATTGGTGTCGGAAAATGGTCGGAAATTTCCGACCACTTTCCGACGAAACACAACATTGGTCGGAAAGTTGTCGGAAATTTCCGACCTTTTTCCGACTAAAACCTTTATTGGTCGGAAAATGGTCGGAAATTTCCGACAAATTTTCGACTAAAACAATTATTCTTTTCATATTTAATTATACCGAGGTGTATATCTATATATATAAACGTATTTCTTGTCTCTATATGTATATGTATGTGTGTATGTATATATATATATATATATGTATAAGTATGTGTTTGTCCAAGTGTACACACACGCATACATACACACATACATATATATACACATACTTAGCCTGTTTTAATTAATGGGTCCCGATAGTGTACATACACGTATAAACGTGTACATTGCGTATAAGTTGGTAAAGTAAAAGTATTTCATGTATAATTAATGTGTACAAAAGATAGAATGGAAAAACGATGTTTAAAGGTTGAAAAAATGAAAAAAACGAAAATTGGTGTCGGAAAATGGTCGGAAATTTCCGACCACTTTCCGACGAAACACAACATTGGTCGGAAAGTTGTCGGAAATTTCCGACCATTTTCCGACTAAAACTCTCATTCGTCGGAAAGTTGTCGGAAATTTCCGACCAATTTCCGACTAAAACAATTATTCTTTTCACATATAATTATACCGAGGTGTATATATATATATATAAACGTATTTGTTGTCTCTATATGTATATGTGTATTAGTATGTAGTTGTATTGGTGCATACACATACATACATACATATACACACACTTATCACCCGAACCCAACTGCCCTTCTCGTTTGGTTATCCGATTGATTTATAACATACGATTTGACCCGAAAAACCCGATTTATATTAAAAATAAATAATTCTCATTTACTGAGTTTATATTAGTTCTAACTTATTTTAGTTAGAATTGTATTATAATAGTTTATATACCGATTTATATTGCTTATAAAAGTTTATAATAGTTTTTATATATTTTAGTTAGTAAACGAAATTAAAAAACAAACTTGAAGCATAATACTAAACATGAAGCAGACGAATTTACATTGTAAACAAAAATTTTAAAAAATGAAGTTTTAATGTTTTGGTAATCACCATTAGTAAACTAATTATATATTATTATAAAAATAAAGTTACTATTTATGTTCCTTCATTATATATATATATATATATATATATAAAACTGTGGAATAGATTGGATGTGAATTTTCAAAGTAATTGTAACAAGTTTTTGTTATCTATGGTTTTCCTAATATTTAGGATTGCTTTTGTTATAGATATATCATGGCATGTACAATGGGCTGAGGTAGTGCTTCAGCTGGTGGTCGAGTAGATAGAAGTGAACACTCATACTTATACCAAAGGAGCTATAAGTAAATGGATGAGGTTAGTGTTAGGGGCCAAAATGATTAGAAAAAAAAACGTTGGGGCTCAAATGTTAAAAGATTCATTTTTTAAAGGCGGGTTTTAAAGATGTTTTTTTATTATTATTTAGTATGTAAAATTTATTTATTCAATCCGTGTAATAAATGGGGTTATAAACTAGTGTTTATATAATCTAACGAGATGGTTAATTTATCCCCCACCCCAGCTCGGTTGGGAGTTGGGCCGGTTTGTTTCCTTGGAAACTCCGGTTCGACTCCCGGGTGTAGCAAAGGTGTGGGGACCAGGCAATGATGGTTAGTGCTTGTTAGCCAATGTTGCGCAAGTTCGACCCTGAGCCGCCCCGGTTTTAATCCGGCCGTTACTCCAGCGAGGTGTCTCGTGTGGAGGCGGTACGGTTTCCGGGCGAACGCCGTTAGCCAAGTCTGACCACTTCCAACGCGGACCCGGTTAAGGCAACGTAAGTCTGGGACAGACTTGGTTAGGGTCCCCGACTTGGGGATGTAAATACCTTAAGAAAGTTACCGTTAAAAAAAAAAAAAAAAAACAAGATGGTTAATTTTAACCCGAGAAACGACAAATGCGGTCTCCAACCTACCCACTCAAACCCTATCTATTTAATCACCCTCATCTCTTTCCCCTGATTTTTCTCCACAAAATTCAAAACCCTAGCCCCATTTAGTTTTCCCTCAACACACACAATCTGGATATATCAAGAGAAAGAGTGAGAGCTGAAAGAGAGAGTGAGAGAGAGGCCGGGGTTTAGGGTGACGAAGGGATGGGTGGTAAGAAGCAAGGGAGTCGACTGAGTGGTGCATAGCGGCTCGCGGAGGAGCGACGGCGGCGACAGCAACCTCGACGGGGCTGCACGACCACCGCAGCGGCGGTAATTGGTGCGGTGGTGGGTTGAACACCGATTTGATATCCAAACGCACATGGTTAAACACCGATCTGAAGAAACCCTAAACTAATTGCAGGTTTGTTCGTATATTTGTTCTTGATCTTGTTTGAGTTCTTGTTTAAATTATGCTCTAGAATCTGTTATTTTTTTTTATCTTGTTTTCTACATTGGAACATCTTGGTCGGAACTTTGTCGGAAACTTTTGGTCGGAAAATAGTAGGAAACCGGCAGTCGGAAAGCTGTCGGAAAACTTTTGGTCGGAAAATGGTCGGAAAACGGCAGTCGGAAAGCTGTAGGAAAATTGTAGTCGAAACTTTGTCGGAAACTTTTGGTCGGAAAATGGTCGGAAAACGGCAGTCGGAAAGCTGTAGGAAAATTGTAGTCGGAACTTTGTCGGAAACTTTTGGTCGGAAAATAGTAGGAAAACGGCAGTCGGAAAGCTGTAGGAAAATTGTAGTCGGAATTTTGTCGGAAACAGTAACTTCTTCTTTTTGTCGGAAATTTAGTCGGTTTCTTGTCGGAAATATTTTCCTACAAGGCCTTTTCCTACAAACGTATTTTTGTTGGAAACTGGTCGGAAACGCCGTTTTCCGACCATTTTCCGACTAAAACCTTGGTCGGAAACGATCAGTTTTCTAGTAGTGTATATATATATTTAAAAAAAAAACAAATGACATATACAAAAGTTATGGACTTTAAAAAAATAGAGAGGGTGGGGTGAGGGATAGCATGTGTTGTGCATGTTTCTAGACATATTACTTGCATGAGCATAATTTTTCTTTCCTTGGACAAAAAGACTCTTCTCACTTGATTTCTTATTAGACATTTGTCACCCTATGATCTCTTATCCTTCTTATTTTTTAACCGCTTTGTGTATAACTTAAGCCATATAATAGCTTTAAACAAATAATATTTACTAAGGCATTTTATCACCTTTTATAAAGTGGAATGTGAACTAAAGGCTTTCGCTTAATTGTGTGCCCACTTGACTCATTAGTCAAGCCGTTAAGCCGAGCACTATTTATGGGCCCACCCTCATGACATGACATGTAGCTCAAAGAAAAGAGCTGAAACCAGACATCTAGCCGGTTTGGTCCAAAAGGGTTAGCCGAGTTGGTCAGCCACCTTTAGTCCCACGTAAACTTCCAAGAACATCTCGAATCCATTTTCACACCATTTTATTTCCTTTAATGCAATATAAATCAATTAAATATAACAAAAGGAAAAACCAAACCGTTTTAATATATATATTTAAAGCAAGAATTTCAAGATATGAATTTCCTAAATAATGAAATTGTTAAATATCTTTAAAATATCTTTTTTTTTTCTCTAAATATAGTTTTGTAAGAGTTTGTACGTACTTGGTACCACTTTATATGACCGATTCTTTGGTTGTCTCATTTTCAGCTAAATTTCCAGTTTGTTGATGAGACTTGTAATGAATAAAGGATGTATAATCAAAGTTGAATAAGTTATGTCGTTTTAAAAAAAAATAACTTTATAAATATGAAATATCCTAAACATTAACTTTATAAATAGAGTTAAATACCATTTTAGTCCTTATGCTTTAGGCCATTTTATCAGTTTATTCCAAAGGTTTGAAACGTTGCTATTTTAGTCCAAATAGTTTCAAGCATTGCCATTTTAGTCCAATGAGTTAACTACGTCCATTTTTTATGTTAGCTAGAAGGGAATTCGATCATTTTATATGGTCGAATTGTACTTCTAGTTAATAGAATTACATTTAAAATGACCGAAATGCCCTTTTAGTTAACAAAATAAAGGGATGGAGTTAATCCAGTGGACTAAAATGACGTTTAAAACTATTTAGACTAAAACGACAACGTTTCAAACCTTTAGACTAAACTGACAAAATGACTCAAACCACAACTACTAAAATCACATTTAACTCTTATAAATATGAAAGATCATAAAAGTCAAGAAGAAAGTATAAAATATTGAGTTAAGGTTTATGTGAGGTGTTTGCTGTCTGATTCGCCTAATTTTGATATAATTTATTACTTGGATCATTAATACGATTTTGAATAACGATATAGCAACCAGTTGAGTTGGGTGAGCCAAGATATCAGAATTCATAAATCCTATTTCTTTTTTTTTTTCTAACATTTTTCTCGATTATATGGTGTAGTTGTTTTTGTATTATCACAATAAAAAAAAAGGGTTAATTTAATTTTTTTCTCTTCTTAATAATTTGTCAATTTCCTTCTCTATATATACACACAAACACGCGTGCTCCCAAGTCCAAACAACAAAATCAATAAGCAAGTATCATCACCTAGTAACTATGTGTAAAAAACACTCACAAACCACCACCTTTTCCATTTCCATTCCCACCACCACCACCACAATGCCGGATAAACCCACCCAACAAACACCATCTGCACCGCCGCATGTGCAACTAACAATCAATCCGACTCTCACCTCTCAGACCATGTTGTGTCAGAAATTGCCACCCCTAATGAAATCCATTATTATTCCAGTCATTGCAAGGTTCCATGCAGGCTACTTTAGTATAACTCTTTCCCTCTGCTGGCAAAACCTACTTTGGAAAACCCTTAGCGAACCACCCGAAAACGCGCACGCTTACCGGAGAATGCTAGGAGCGTTACCCTCGGCCGCATTCATCCTCATGTGGTCCTTATCTTTGTTCATCCTCATATCACTTTCCATCTTATACATTTTAAAATGTGCTTTACTATCCAACATGGTTAAACAAGAATCCCTAAACCCTATCAGCGTAAATTACCTTTTTGCCCCTTGGATTTCATGGCTCCTTTTGCTCCAAACGACGCCGTTTTTTTCTCCAAAAACTATTTATTATGTTATTCTCTGGTGGGTATTTGTTCTACCAATATTCATACTTGATGTTATAATATACGGACAATGGCTCACCGAAGGGAAGAGGTGCTTATCGAGGGTGGCGAACCCGGCGAGCCAGCTTTCGGTGATTGGGAACTTCGTGGGAGTGCGGGCTGCGGCGGAAATGGGGTGGCGAGAGAGTGCAATGGTTATGTTTACGTTAGGAATTGTGCATTATTTGGTTGTGTTTGTGACGTTGTATCAGAGATTATCAGGAAATAGTTGCATGCCGGTGATGCTCCGGCCGGTTATGTTCTTGTTTATTGCTGCTCCGAGCATGGGGAGCTTAGCTTGGGACTCCATTTCTGGGAGTTTTGATTGTTGTTCCAAGATGTTATTTTATCTTTCTCTGTTTCTTTTTCTATCTCTGGTATGTGGAACTTTTTTTTAACAACTTACTCACTAACCGGGTTAGTAGTTAGTATGTTAGTATCACCAAATTAGTATTAAAATCTCTATTTGTCTAGATTTAAACCCAAGCAAATAAGTTTCTATTAAAACGTGTAATTTATTTTTCTATACATATAAAAGTAGTAGCCGTTTCAAGTTTTAATTTTACTTTTTATACTACAAATATTAGGGGTAAGATCAAATAAAAAGTCAATTTTCCCTAAGTAGGATGAGAAGAAATCTTAACCATTTATTTTTCAAATCAATGGTTAAGATGAAATGGTAGGAGAAATGAGGAGTGCAAGGGTATCTTGGGAAAATCTTATTTATGGGCTTTCTCTCTCCACATGCAAGGCACATGCATATTCCACCCCCATTTTTTAAACGTTCATAACTTTTTTATACGACATTATTTTTTCATAAAAATTTCACCGTAAAATCGAGCATCTTTTTATCTTTAATTTGAGTACCATATTGTTATATAAAATATGAAGACTAAAAAACCCACTTAAATGTGTTATATTTCTATGTTGCATAACATTTTTTTGTGCTGAATTTTTGTACTATATTTTTGTGCTAAATTTTTTGTGCTGAATTTTTTTGTCTTAAATTTTTTTTCCTCATTTTTTTGTGCTGGATTTTTTTGTACTATATTTTTTTGCTTAAATTTTTCCGTGCTATATTTTTTTGTACTATATTTTTTTGTACTACATCTTTTGTGCTATATTTTTTGTACTAGATTTTTTATGCTACATTTTTTTTTGTGCTAGATTTTTTTGTACTAGATTTTTTTGTTGTATTTTTAAAAAACAAAAAGGGTGCCACATGTCATTTTCACTCCTATTTATAAGGACCAAAATGCCCTTCATACCTACTTATTAGGAGTGCCACATGTCATCATCACAATCCTTCTTAGTCTACTTAGGCAAAATCCACTTTTTGGTGGATCCTTCCCCACAAATATTAACCCATTTAATTTTTTAATAATTTATATCACTTTAAAATTTACGCTCATAGACTTTAAAAAAAATTAAATGAGTAGTTGTAGTTTTTTCTTAATATTTCGGCATAAATTTTACTAAAAACTTGTATTCAAATTAAAGTATTTTCTTTTATATCATTGACGAACAGAACAACCGAGGTTTAGATTTTTTTTACAGTTCTTTTCCTCAAAGTAAATTTTTGTTCAAAACCATGCGAAGTGTTAAAAATTTTCAAGTCTTCGATCTAAGTTTTATTCAAATTAAAATATAGTATTGCACATGCTTATTTTTATTTTTTAGACAAATTCTTTTTTTCAAAATGGAGCCTTACAAATTTTCAGTGACAAACACCAAGGCAACTTGCGATTCACATCTACAAGTAATTTATTTTATAAATCACTCAAACAAATGTAGTTGATCATTATCGGTTAAGGTTGGTCTCACCAACCTATTCATCCCGGTATTAACAAGGTTGTAATAAATTAATCCAAGTCAAATAAGCAAATTTTAATTCTGCTTAACTTTGAAAAAGAATTTAAAAACTAACAATAAGAATGGTTATTTATTTTCTAAAAGAAATCCATAATATATTTTCTTTATCACACCTATACTTTTTTATTTCATTAAATAATTGATATAGAATTGTGTAATGTTTAAGTGTACTATTAAATAGGTTTAATATTTTTTAATAAAAACATTTACTAATGTAGTATTATCCCTAATAACATGAGTATTTCCGACTGAAAAATTCGGTCGCAAATTGGCAAATTTTGCGATCAATTTGCCACCGTATTATTCATTTTTAGTTATCTTTTATTAGTATTCATATTTTTTTTGCAACCGAAAAAGCTGGTCGTAAAATTTGCGACTGAAAAAGCCAATCGTAAAATTTGCGACCGGATTATATTTCTAAGTTTTGTTTTTTTGTTATTCATATATCTTTTGTGACCAAAAAATACGGTTGCAAATTTTGCGACCGAATTTGCAACCGTGATTTGCGTTTAGTTATTAAATAATAAATATTGTGACCGTTTTGCAACTGGAAAAGGCGGTTGCAAGATTTGCGACTGTTTTGTGACCGAATCTTTGTCGGTCGCTAATTTTAAGACAACTTTGGTTTCCGTTGCAATTCAGTCGCTAATTTTGCGACCGCTTATTGTCGGTCGCAAATTTTGGTCTTAATTGCCCAGTTTTATAGTAGTGTATCCATAAAAATTTAAAAGAATTTAAAATTATTTTGCTAAATTAATTGTTTATATTTTACAAATTGCGATATACTTTTCCAAACAATAATTTCCATGTGAGCTAAATTCTCTCCTTTTTTTTTCCTGTTAATTTGGTGTTGAATTAATATTCAGGTGGCAAGGCCGAATTTATTCAAGAAATCAATGAAGAAATTCAATGTTGTATGGTGGGCATATTCGTATCCATTAACAGTATTGGCATTGGCTTCAACTGAATATGCAGAGGAAATGAAGACTGGTGTTGCTCATTTGCTCATGATAATTCTCTCTGGACTCTCAGTATTGGTCTCATTCATTCTAATGGTATATACTGCTCTCAACACCAGTGGCGGAGCTTGACCAAAGGCTCCGGAGGAGAGGGGAGCGGAAAGTCATGAGACCCAATTTATATATCATATAAATATTTAGGCAAAATAAATGGGCGGGGGGGGGGGGGGGGGCACCCCCGGCTATCAACTAAGCTACGCCCCTGCTCAACACTAATTATATCCTGATACATCGAGATGGTGACGATGATGATGTTACATTTGGGACCCTAAGACCGAACGCTGTTGATAGCAAGATCCCGAAGATATTGACATGATCGATGCTTTGACGGACCAGGCGACCTCAACTAAGCTACGCCCCTGCTCAACACTAATTATATCCTGATACATCGAGATGGTGACGATGATGATGTTACATTTGGGACCCTAAGACCGAACGCTGTTGATAGCAAGATCCCGAAGATATTGACATGATCGATGCTTTGACGGACCAGGCGACCTCAATTATTCGATTATGAACCATGATCATCCCATCATATACTTAGAAATTAACAATGACCATTTATTGTATTTATATGTGATTAATTTTATAATTTAGATTACAAAAGAATCCATAGTTGAGGTAAACATTTCAGAAAAATAATCAATACAAACAAGTAAAAAATTATGGAAAGAGAAACCAGATGAGGTGATTGATTATTGCATTTGTGTAGTTATACAAATGACATCTTTTAACTTGGATAGAAAGATGATTTTGGATAGAGTAAACTGTGATTTTGGTCCCCGTGGTTTGGCCAGTTTTGCCACTTTAGTCCAAATCTCAATGTTTTTACATCTGGGTATCTGTGGTTTCATTTTTATTGCCATTTTGGTCCAAATCTCAAATCAGGTTAGATTTCTAAAAAAAACATGATTTTTGTCTATTTCCTCAGGTGCATTTTGGTCATTAAATAAAAAAACATCTACCCTCTCTCTCTTTTCTCATTAATTTAAAAAAGTAAAATATATATATGTATGCACAGCCCCACTTTCTCAGCTCTCTCTCTAAAACCACCTACCACCTCCCACCCACCTACCGCCACCATCACCCAACCGTCACCACCACCACCACCATTACCCAACCGTCGCCACCACCCATAAAAGCACAGATATAACTACATCTTCCCCCAAACCCATCATCTTCTCCAAATCCAAACCCTTTTGTAACAACTCGCATCAAAAGTCCTATTTATTATTTTATTTTAAACAATAGGAAACCCTAATTGAGACACCGAAGTGATTTTGTACAAACCCTAAAATTTTCAGAACAATCAGAATCAGGATCAGGGCCCCTAAAACTCAGGGGGGGGGGGGGGTATTTCCTAGTTACGATTATCCTAATTTCTTGCTGTCAGAATCGAATTTCGAAAATCCGTCGACTCAGCTAAGCTAGTTAGACACGCGGCAATCCTATGAGATAAGGTGGACCTTCGCGCCACGCGACGCCCAAGGTGGTACCCCTCGCGTCACGCGAGGGGGTCAAAATCTCAGTATAAATAGAGGGGTTTGGGATTTGCATTTCTGCGTTAGAACGACGTTAAAATTCATTTCCTACGTCGAGATATCACCTGTTTACTACAAAACACACACAACACGAAACGTTGCCGCAGTAACAGGGTATTAACTCGATCGCTGCTACGATTCAATATCCGATCAATTGAAACTATCCGACCGGATGTTTAAGTGATATCCTTTGTCATTAGTCGTGATTCCGACAGGATGTTTGAGTACCACCCGAACTCGGGGAATACTCTGTCATTCATTGTGAATCCGATGGATGTTTAAGTGATTGCACTTTGTCATTTGTCGTGAGGGTTTTAATCTCGTGAGTTATCGTAAATGCTGTATTAGTTACTGACCTAGTTCGTGTGCATTATTATTTAATTAGGATACAAGGCTAATCAGTAGGATAAGCTCTGCCCGTATAAATCTGCAATGTGAGTCATTCTCTTTTTATCAAATTACTTTACAAAACTCTATTTGTTTTCAATGTTATAATTACGGGGATTAAGTCTTTGTAATCACCAAATTACAGCCGGTATCTGGGGTTTTGTATACATTACTTGATAAACTTCACCATTGGACAACGAGTTAGCCAAGGGGTGATATGACCATAGTCACAGACACCATTGGACTCAGAGGTTACCGATGGATGTTCGAGTGACAAATACTGTGGGTAGTTGGTTGATATATTGAAACATTGTAATCGCTCTTAATACTGTAGATTATAACAAATGCGTCTTTTTAAGCAAAATTAATGAACTCACCAGTATTTCCTGCTGACAAAAACCTTTTTAAAACGCGTTTCAGGTAATTACAGTAGATTGGAGTAAGAGATGGATACGGCACTGATAGGCTTCAAGAAGTGGCTTATTTTATTAATTAAATCAAATTAAGAAATATTGTTTTATGTAATTGGATTTATCCCTTATTAAAGCTACCATTTTAAAACATGGGTTTATCCCATCTATTTAATAAATAAAATCCGGTGTTTTCTAAAACTCTGATATTTTTCCTAACTCACGGTCCTGATAAAATTTCCGCTGCAATATTTTTCAAAATAATCACCGGTACCACTTGGCTGTTCGCGGCTCCCGATTCCGTCCAGGGTGGGTCGGGGGTCGTGACAGAAGGTGGTATCAGAGCCACTGGTTTAAGCCTATAGGTGTTGTGCTAATAATACCTAAGCTTATATAAAAGAGTTAGGAGATTGCTATTATCTGGTAGCACACAGGATAATATTTAGTCTTGAACCTAAGAAAGATGCCTTAGTATTAGCTTCGAGACAAGCTAATTACCTGCTTTAATAAAATAGAATGGGTATTGGTATGCCGTGAGGATGATGACTAGAACGTTGCAAGTATGGTAAATAAGCAATAACACTTGGCCACTGTTATTTCTTATTTATTGGTACTACTGGGTTCTAGAATATGATCTGTCATGGGAATACTAATTTCCTTGTTGAAAGCTCTAATAAAAGGATTCATTTTAAATCATGATTTAAGAAAAATACTATTTATGGGAATATAAAAAATTTTTTCCGACTAAACTGGGTATGGTGTAGCAGACTCTCCAGCTTGTCCGGATATAATAAAGGTTACCTCTCCGGCGAGAACCGGGTAAGCAGGTATATAATATGTCAGCAAGTGACAATATTTCCTTAAATAGTATCATGACAAGATATTTGACTGGTTCTTGGAAATATGAATCTGTTAAATACATTAACCATATGAAAGGTATGTATAGTACAGCATGTGAAATATATTATTATATAGATATGTATATATATAAGGAATTCCAAAAGCCATAACAATTGACAATTTGGAATAAAACACAGGCATATGTGTCAATAATAAATCTAGATTTCTTTATTAGGAATCTCTTGCATATATCTATAATTCCGATATCAAACATTATTTCGTTTGATCATCTAACTCGTAACTCATGCAACAATATAAATACTGAAAAACCTTTAAGTAGGGGACACCATCAAAAGTATAAATGCGTTACCATATACTATGAACACAAGTAAGAAGCATGTAAAGTTGTGATAGTGCACAAGAAAACACATGAAACTTAAATTATACGTCCACAGACGTTGAAATATATCACACCCGACTTTCAAGGCAAGACCTTTGGAAAATATAATTGGGCATAACGACACCATTGCGGATCCCGTAAGTGGAAGAATTTAAGAAGCTAATGAAAAGAAAATTTTGTCCCGAATATGAAAAGGAACAAATAGTAAACAAGTTCCTGAACCATCGGATGATGAGTGTAGATTGTCGAGGGTATACTTCAACATTCTTCTAGTATGCGAGAGAGGTACCAACACTGGCTTCGCCAGAACCGGTACTTATTTCCCGCTATATTTGGGGATTGATTTGGCGAAATCCGTAATATCGTTGAAGCAGCGAGACCTCGCACTAATGACGATGTGATAGAAATAACTAATACCCTAACTGATGAACTGGTACGTTCCTAGTTCATGACGTTTATGCAAAAAGTATTATTTGATTCTGGTGCAAACCAAAGTTTTATAAATACTTCATTCTGCCAAGCACTTAAGTTATTTTTTTTGCGTTATGACTTTTTTCATGTCATTTTTTGGCGTTTTGCATCTTTTTGTTAATAATTGATTACCATAGATTAATATTTTATAAAATTACAATAATACGAAATCAAAATTAACTAATAGTCTTCCATAGGTGGGATTACATCAGAGATGTACCCATCGCTTTGTTCATTACTTTCTTCAGATTCTTCATCATCAAATTTCATATTTGCGTATAACGCCATTAGCTCCTCTCTTCTTTGCTGAAGCCTATTCTTGAATATCACTACATCTTTGGATTTTGAATCGTTTGAAGGTGCTAAATCACAGAGTTGTTCAATGATAGATAGCAACCCTGTCTTCAACATTTCTTCCATTGGCCTTGAATATTGCACCCCGTTTTTTATAAGTAACTTCAAGTGTTCCTTCTTCCTCATGCAATACCCAACTGCAAAGTTTTGGTATAGGAGTGTCGTCAATATCATCATCATCATCTTCATCATCTTCTGCCGGAAATTTTCTCTTCAGTCTTTTTATTACAGTTCTGGTTCTTTCACAATCGTTGTCCATCGGAACCCCAAGGGCCAGGATATCCTTCCGAACCTTTTCATTCATTCCAAGCATTGCTTTGATTGTCCTTACCTTTACTCTTCTCCTATTAGAGAACTTTATGATGAATCGATTCTCTTTTCTTTCAAACCTCCATGCAATAACTTTAGCCATTTTAAAAGTTTTTGGCGTTTTAGATAATATGTGGCGTTTTAGTCAATTTTTTTGGCATGTTTGATCTTGTGTTCTCATGGTCTTCTTTTATATTGGTTTTTTTCCCACGCATGACAGGTAATTATGGCGTTTTGAAAAAGTTAAATAAATTTAATTTCCCAAGAATTTGGCTTTTGATATTATAAATATTAGTAATTATAACAACTCCAAAATATTCCGACACCTCTAAAATAATTAAAGTACCCCCAATATGTCCTAAAATACAACCCGTATGCGAAAACGGTGTGACAACTGGCACAAAATCGGTAATTTCCGTACAGTCTAATTATTAGTAAATATCTGCAATTATGTGCTTAAATGTCAACATTGTCTAGTTTCATGCTATACATGTGAATTCATGCACGGTTTATACTTCAAATATTGCTTTATGCATTACTTTAGCGTTGCGTCAAAAGACTAGTAAACTCACCGGTAAGACACACTGTGTCAGCAGTTCTGCAGAAATCAGTTAGATAATAGAATTAGGGCCTAGGAGTAGGTCCAACATCTAAAATACATTAAAACCCAAGTGTGGATACGAGGGTTAACATATAAACTTTCCGGAAGCCAAACTATGCACTAAAAAGCACCCGAAACTTATCTAAAATGCTGAAATCAGCATAATTCAGCAACAATTCAGCTATAATCAGCTTTTAAGCACATTAATATCATGTAGAATTTATGTTTTATTGTCCAAAATAACTTACAAAGTGTCGGGAATTAAAACTGCCACAAAAAGTGCTTTATACCTAGTGAAACTGCGCAATTCAGCACTTTAACGAACCGTAACGAACCGAACAACCGGACAATAACTGGGACATCAAAATTTGACTAGAAGTAATATTTTTATGATATTAAACGATTATTGATGATAGAACACCTTAAAAATCATAAAAACCCCTAAACACACTTAAACATACTTAAACCTTATCGTTTACACTTTAAACCTTCCACTTCCAAAATTTTACATTTTACCCCCCCCCCCCCTCACCAAATCCGGCCCCTATGGGTCCCACCTAAATATTTTACTTGATTTTATTAGATTATATTAGATCTTATGTAGGGAATATTCTAGTAATATACCATATGAAAGATATGAAAGATTTTTATAAATCCTAAACAAATCACACTTCTTCACTCACTCATCTTCTACCTTTCTTCTTCCTTTGCTCATGGCTCAACACCCACACACTTACACATTCATTTTCAAACTTCAATCATTCAATCCAAGGTGATCTAGTGGTGTATGGAGGCCATTTAGGAAGGTGTATGGTGCTAGAACTTGAAGGACCACCTTGTGGAGCTTTTAACCTCTTAATTTCTTCCTTGTGCATCATCTTCATCTTTGTGCCACTTCCCTAGCCATTAGACCTAGTAGTAAGCTTCTTGATCACTAATTTAAGTCATGTTTATGTTATGAACAAGATTCACCATCTAAACAACTTAACTTCTAATGTTAAAAATGAAAAGATCTAACATATTCATGAAGAAAATAAGTGATTACATGAATTTTTAGTGTAAGTAATGAAGTTGTTTATGTTATATCTTGAGTTTATGATTAGATCAAGTATATTAAAGCTTAGATCCACCAAGTTTAAGCATGGATCTTGAAGGATCCATGGTTGAACTTGAAGATGAACATGTGAAGCATAATGTGAACTTGAAATAGGAATTTTTACACATAAACTTGTAATCTTGAAGTAATAAAGTGTGTGTTAAACTAATTTTTGAAATTAATATCTATGAAAATTTTGTTAAAAGTTTAACACAAAGCTTGTTTATGAAAGATCTAAAGATATTAAGCATGGGTCTTGAAAGATCCATGGTTAAACATGATATTAAAAATGATGATCTTTCTAATAAACATAAAAGTAGTTTTGGAACATTATTTACAAGGTTTGAAAACATAAAACTCATGGATGAATGAGTTAGTGGATTAAAGTTTCACATAAGTTTGTTTAAAATACAAAAGAACACTTGTTTTTTGAAAGATCATAATATGTAAAGTGTAGATCTAAAAGACTACACATTTTTAACAAGAGACAAGTTCACCATGATGTTTCATATGAAGAATTAGTGTTTATTGTTAATGATTGTTGTTGGAAAATTGTTTTGATGTTGAAAATAAAATAAACACATGTTTTGAAAACATGAGAAACCTCCATTTTTAGGGGAAACTATGTCAAAATTTTTATAAAATTTTGACACTTAGAAAAATATAAGTTGTGGCGAAACTTATTCCCTAAAAATTCACCTAAAAATATTTACCAAGGTTTACCTAATTTTTGTAAGAAACTACAAGTTAAGAAATGATTATTTCTTCAAGATAAAGTTTAATATTAAGTATGTATATTTTTGAAGAAAATATATATATATATATATATATATATATAGGATTAGGTTCAAGAGTGAACACTAGTGTAGTTTGCGAACTGAGTGAACAAATCCTGGCCAGGATTTGATGATGAAATACACTAGTGTATTTTTACGATTTGTTGATGAAATTCTAGTCATCCATGTGTGTAAATCAATGACCAAGATTCGTTCACTCAGTTCGCAAATACATTGGTGTTCACTCTAGAACCCCACCCTATATATATATATATATAGGGGATGGATCATGAGAAAACTAGTTTAAATGAGAAAACCAAAAAACTAACAAAAAAAGCCTAAAAAAAAACCTAAAAACATAACAATTTTTTTTTTTTACAATTTTTAATAAAAAAATCGCTACTTTTTATGCCTAGAAAAAAATTTTCAAAAAAAAAAAAAAAATTTTTTTTTTTTTTTGGTTGTACTGCACATGTGCACTAATACATAAAGCTTAAACCACTTAACCCACCCCCCACCGACACCCCCCAAAAACCTAAACCCCCCACCCCCCAAAAACCTAAATTCACCCTCCCACCAAAAGCCTAACCCCCCCCACCCCCCAAAAACCTAAACCCCCCCACCCCCCCCACCCTCCCGAAAACCTAAAACTAAACCCTAAACATAAACCCGAAAAAAACCTAAACCCCCCCCACCCCCATCCCCCAAAAACCTAAACCCCCTCCCCCCACACCCAAAAACCTAATCCTAATCCTAAACCTTCAAAAAAACTAACCCTAAAAGCTAAACTAGACTCAAAAAGCTAATTTTAAGCATGTAATGCAATTGTAAACCCGAAAAAAACCTAACCCCCCCACCCCATAAAAACCTAAACCCCCCTCCCCCCCACACCCAAAAACCTAATCCTAATCCTAAACCTCCAAAAAAACTAACCCTAAAAGCTAAACTAGACTCAAAAAACTAATTTTAAGCATGTAATGCAATTGTAGTACATGTTATATTGCACATGTGCACTACTATAATAATAGTATTGAAAACAAGACGACACCATAAATCTTTTTTTATGTCATAAAAAATATGCTCGAATATACTTGAATGAAAGATACAAAAAATTGTGATCTTATGGTGCCATTTTTGTTTTAAAATGATAACGTATGGAGAAATGGGAAATGTTTGAAAAGTTATATATATTTTTTTTTCCAATTTTACCCCTCCTTCATTAAAAGTCCCCCCTCCTTCATTAAAAGGCTCCCCCTCCTTTTTAGTGCTTTTTTGGTTAGTTTTTTGGTTTTCTCATTTATATCTAGTTTTCTCATGATCCTCTCCCTATATATATATATATATATATATTGTGATCACCAAGTTTTGTGCTAAGTGTATATTATGTGTATCATATATAGTAGTGTATTAGGAACTTGAAAATACACATACAAATATATGAGAATACATAAGTGTACAGGTGTACAAAAATTCCTCACAAAGAAGCACATGGAAAAATACAAGAAAATATATTTATGAAAGTATATTTCTTAATATATTATTTAACTTGGACAAGTTATGAACTTAAAAATATATTTCTGGACAAAAATATATAACCAATACCAAGTATTAGAATTTATACAAAATCGGGTGAATATCAAGAATAACCATATATATTTTATAGCATGACCAAAATATATATGTTTCATACAAGTCTTAGAAATATATTATTTTTAAGAAATATAATTCCGGAAAGTAATAAAAATCAAAGTATTGATTTTTGGTGAAAAACACAAAATACACAAGTGTTTACATAAAATACAAGTATACTTTCCTAAGAATACTTGTACAAAAATAATATTGAGAATATTATTTTACGAAATACTTATATTTATTTTTGGGAAAATAATATAAGTAACATACATGAAAAGTTAAAATATAAATTATTTTTAACATCTATTACCTTGAAAAGGGACTACATGAATGAATATATATTTGAGAAGTAAAATATATATTTACAAAAATACATTACATACATAAAGTGCAAAGGCATGACAAACGGGCGAGACCCGACAAACAAGGGTACAACCTCATAAAGAATGAACATACAAAGAACATATACATAAACAAAAGATGGTGAATTGTACTTGTGTGATACAAGTCTAGTGACTAACATACATAGAACACGTATAGGTCACGACGCTACAAAACCAATCGGTGAAGTTTACGGCGTAGGATACGCAAAGTTGTGAGTTCATGTTCCCCCTTTTCTTTTAATTGTTTTCAGTTTTATAACTTCGGGGGTGAAATACATGTTTCGAATGATTTCAAGTGCTATGGTATGTTTATTACAAAAACTAAGGAATGATAATATAGATCATGTCACGAATAGGGTGCCATAAGCACCATTAATCAGTTACATACCAAGAGCGCGGGACAAAAGGTTAGATCTAATGGGTTTCAGGTAACCACACTCTTGGCCACTCTTTTACCAAGCAGTGCTTTTGTGTCTCTAGTCGTGAATCGACAGTCGTGGATCGACAACTAAAAATGCCTATGGTTTGGATGCTTCCTATGTCCTTACACATCTTAGTGGCCTTGGAACCCACTAGCGATCTCGTATTCCTTACATTCACAATACTTAATTACTGATACGTTTTACAAGTTACATACCATGTTTTCATACAAGTATAAAACATTCTATACAAAACTGCATGAACTCACACCAACATTATGTTGACGATTTTCCAAAACTTACATGTATTTCAGGAAACAAGTTGGATCTTGGGCGCTGGTATTGTTTTCAAGATGTAAATTTCAAGTTTAGATGTTATCCACTTTTGTTTGTATCATAAATTGAGGGTTTTGGTTGAAACTTAAATGGCTCGTCTTTGTAACATTTCAATCTTACGAATGGATGAACATCTTGTTTTAAATCATATAGTTGTTTATTATAATCGAATGCAATGATATTGAGCAAGTCACACATCATACGCTTCCGCAAAAGTCAGGGTGTGACAGTTTGGTGTCAGAGCTTTGATTGTAGTGAACTAGGATTCCTTCTCGAGTCTAGACTACAATCATTAGGACTCTCTCACGAAAACATTTTTACAAAAGGTTTTTCATTGCATTTACAAAAAGCGCCAAGATCCATGAATCCAACATTTTTCAAAGGAAAGAACAATCGAGAGTTATATGAGACATGTAGCATTTATCTGCTTGTGTATACTAAGTAACTTTATTATAATATTAATATATATGCATATATGTGTACGGAATGATTTTTAACGAGATACCTTCGACTTCAAATCCTATTATTGTTCTTGACTTGCGCAATGAGATTATCGACCTCGCGTACACTGCGGAGCTTATGGCTGATTACCAAACGAGGCCCCGAGCTTGATTCTGTAGAAAATGGTTGTTCTTCCCCCTTGAATGCGAATGTGCCTGACTACGGCAGTGACGATGAGGCGGAGGAGGAAACCTTGAACAGCGACCTTATCAGTGAGACGAGACCTCGGCGGCTTTTACGAAGCGAGATTGATGACACTCCCATCCATTCAAGGAAGATGAAGTACTCATCTTAAAGGTGCCCTTCCAACTTCCAGGAATTCCCCTTATTCCTATTACTTCTAAAGCATTGTGCCTATACGCGCGTAGCGATAACAAATGATGGCGCGTGGGCCACCATAATGGTCCTTTCCATGTCGGAGGTATAAGGACAGTAGTGTCCCCTCGGTGGTTGATCATCTACTTTGAACGAGGGAAAGTCGGGGTGGCTGTGCAAGACAATTTATTATTATGGGCGCCCACGTAATAACGACTTGTAGTGCATGGAAATCCTGGTGGACTCTGCGGGTCAAGCTAATGATCACCACCCATCCAAAACTTTCTAAGTGTTCACACCTTCACAAGTAGGAAACATGTCTTTGCCTACTTCGTGACTGACACTTCTACCCATATTACAACACCAACACACCCATCAGTACTTCCACCCTCTCTATCCCATGGTGCACCCCATCGTTTGGGTAATGCATTCACACCCTGGAAACCACTTTATGGTTGCTGCAATGCACAATTCGGTCCCGAGGAAGAAGTCATGTACCCTCACCACCTTATCTCTGCGTTTTCACTATCACTTTCTCCTATAAGTGGTAGTAATGCACAACCCCCCCATCTCCTGTAAAGCATACCCATTTATGTAAAACTAAAGACTATGGAAGAGTCGGAGACTTAAGGAAGAAACAAGGGACAAGGTGAAGGGAAGGCCTCACCGTATTTTTATAGCCCTGGATGACTTGCATCAATCGAAATAAGGTAACTCCGAGGAGGTTTGCTACGCAAGACTAATAGCAACAAATTGTTATGGTGTATGTAAAAGTCGATGTACCCTTAGCAAGATTTTGTTGTGACTCATTTTACCTTGCTACAATGATGAGATGGTTATGGTGGGAAGATTTGCATAAGCATCATTAGGAATTTCCCTACTTTCATACTTGTGGTGCACGATGAATAAGCTTTGCTTTCACACAAAGACAACAACATTTATTCCAAAATAAATGTTTAATCTCGTCGATGTGTTTTATACAAGAGAAGCACATGGAACCACATTGAAGGAAACGCTGGCCGAGTCTAATCAGAACCTTTACCTGCAACAGGAGCTGAGCCTGAAGCTCTGTGGAACCAACAAATTTCTGAAGCAATCGTCCAATACGAATCAAACAACAAACATAAGGAAGCCACTGCGACTAGGAAAGTCAAGGCATTCGTTGTCACGACTAAGATAGGTGATAGAAACTACCAAGGAGAACTACCAAAGTGTGATAGATGTGGTTATTATCACACAGGTCCGTGCAGGACTCGTAGGTTTGAAATCGGGGCAAGATCGGGCATAGCAAGGAGGCATGCTGGTCTGGTATGAGACATGTGAATGGAATTTAGGACAGTAATAGCAATGTCAAGGCCAAGAGTTGCTACGGATGTGGCGACAAAGGACCCTATCGGAAGGACTGCCCAAAGAAAAGTTCAAGCTTTTGGGAGCATTTTCATGAAGGGAATACGCTAGGCACGCTAGGACCCGAACGTAGTTACGAGTACGTTCCTTATAAGCCGACACATTGCATCCATTCTATTTGATACCGGCGCCGACTTTGGTATTAAGTCTTTGGAACTTAAGGATATACTTGGCTTAGGAACAAGTAAGCTAGACTCCCCACATGCTATAGAGTTGGCAAATGGGAAATCAGTCGAAATGGATAAAGTTATTAAGGGTTGTATACTTGGACCTGGGGGAACGAAAATTCTCTACCAACCTTCTACCAGTTGGTTTAGGTAGTTTTGATGTGGTAGTCGTCATGGATTGGATATCCAAGAATAAGACTGAAGTTGTTTGTAACGAGAAAATCATTCGCATCCCTCTTGCGAATGATGGAACACTCATCATGCATGGAGAGAAAGGAGACACACCTCTGTGAATCATCAATTGTATGAAGGCGCATAAGTGCTTAAGGAAAGGATGTGTTGCATTCATGGCACACGTAGTAGATAAGAGGGTCGAGGAGCCGAAACTCGAAGACATTCCTGTGGTGAAGGAATTTCCTGATGTTTTTCTCGAAGATCTGCCAGGATTACCTCCGCAAAGACAAGTCGAATTCCATATTGACTTGGTTCCAGGCGCCGTTCCTGTAGCCAAGGCACCCTACCGACTTGCGTCATCCGAGATGCAAGAACTATCTACACAACTCCAGGAGTTATTGGATAAAGGATTCATAAGGTCGAGCTTCTCGCCTTGGGAAGCTCTAGTTTTATTTGTAAAGAAGAAGGATGGAACACTGCGGATGTGTATCGGTTATAGAGAATTGAATAAGCTCACTGTCAAGAATCGGTACCCACTACCGAGGATTGACGACTTATTCGATCAGTTGCAAGGATTGAGTTACTACTCCAAGATCGACCTTCGATCTAGATATCATCAGTTAAGAATCCAAGAAGAGAGCATACCAAAGACTGCATTCAGGACGCATTATGGGCATTACGAGTTCCTGGTGATGCCATTTGGATTGACGAACGCGCCCGCAGTATGTATGGATCTGATGAATCGTGTTTGCAAACTTTATCTCGATAAATTCGTGATTGTATTTATCGATGATATTCTGATTTATTTCCGAACGAAAGAAGAGCACGGACAACACCTCAGGACCATTCTGGAACTACTGAAGAAAGAGAAGCTTTATGCAAAGTTCTCAAAGTGCGAATTATGGATTCGCGAAGTACAGTTCCTTGGTCATGTCATGAATGAGAAGGGCATTCATGTAGACCCAGCAAAGATAAAGGCAATAAAGAATTGGGAAGCTCCCAAGACACCAACCGAAGTTCGACAATTCTTGGGATTAGCGGGCTATTACCGCAGATTTATCGAGAACTTCTCCAAGATAGCTCAACCGTTGACTTCCCTTACGCAGAAGGATTAGAAGTACGACTGGGGTGATAAGTAGGAAGAAGCCTTCCAACTTCTCAAAAACAAGCTATGCGATGCACCGATACTATCTTTACCTGAAGGCACTGAGGGCTTCGTGGTGTACTATGATGTTTCTCGTCAAGGACTGGGTTGCGTGCTCATGCAACGCCAAAAGGTCATCGCCTACGTTTCAAGACAGTTGGAAGTGCATGGAAGGGACTATACCACACAAGACCTGGAGTTAGGTGCAGTGGTGTTTGCCTTGAAGGTCTGGTGACATTATTTATATGGTACTCGATGTACTATCTTCACAGATCACAAAAGCCTACAACACATATTTGATCAGAAAGAATTAAATATGCGTCAGCGACGGTGGGTTGAGTTGGTAAACAACTATGACCATGAGATTAAGTACCATCCTGGAAAGGCTAACGTTGTAGCTGACGCGTTAAGTCGAAAAGAAAGGGTTAAGACCTTAAGGTTTCGAGCATTGGAAATGACTATTCAAACAAATCTTACTGCACGCATTCATGACCCACAACAAGTAGCCCTTAAGAAGGAGAATGGTAGAGCTGAATAACTCCGAGGTATGGAGAAGAAATTGGTGCCAAATGAAGAAGGAACCTTATAGTTTATGGGGCGTATTTGGGTTCTGCTCTATAGCGGTATTCGAGAAGTCATCTTTGATGAAGCTCACAAGTCGAGATACTCGATCCACCCAGGATCAGACAAGATGTATCAAGACTTGAAGGAATGCTATTGGTGGCCGAGGCTTAAAAGCGATGTTGCTGTTTATGTTGGAAAATGCCTAACCTGTGCTAAGGTCAAGGCCGAATATCAGAAACCATCTGGTCTACTGCAACAACCAGAGATACCCATGTGGAAGTGGGAGCAAATCTCGATAGACTTCATAACGAAATTACCCAGGACCCCTATAGGGCATGACATGATATGGGTTACAGTTGATCGATTGACGAAGACTGCGCATTTCCTACCGATCCGAGAGAAGGATAGCACTAGAAAGCTTGCTGAGCTGTATCTTAAAGAAATTGTGGCATGCCATGGAGTGCCTATTTCGATTATTTCAGACAGAGATGGACGTTTTGTCTCAAGGATCTGGCAATCCTTCCAGGAGGCCTTTGGATCTCAGCTAGATCTAAGCACGACCTTCCATCCGCAAACAGGCGGTCAGAGCGAACATACCATACAAACACTGGAAGATATGCTTCGCACATGTGTTATGGCTCTAGGCGGTAGCTGGGATACTCATCTGCCTTTAGTTGAGTTTTCCTATAATAACAGCTACCATACGAGCATAAAAACCGCACCGTTCGAAGCTCTATATGGCCACAAGTGCTGCTCACCGCTGTGTTGGGCTGACGCTGGAGACAAACAGTTGATTGGTCTTTAACTCGTTCAAGAGACATCCGACAAGATCGTGCAGTTCCGAGAGCGCATTAAGGCAGCTCGTGATCGACAAAAGAGCTATGCTGATCGAAGACGAAAACCCTTAGAATTCAAGGTGGGAGACAAAGTCCTGTTGAAAGTCTCACCTTGGAAAGGTGTAGCAAGATTCGGAAAACGTGGAAAGTTGAATCCACGGTGAATGGTCCAATGTATCCAGCAAGTTTGCGTCGTCAAACGTTCAGAATCAAGACGAGCATAAAATTTCCTTTCAAGATCTTGGAAAAGGTTGGTACCGTGGCGTACAAGTTAAAATTACCGGATGAACATAATGGAGTACATGATACGTTCCATGTGTCCAACCTCAAAAAGAGTCCAACCCAAGAAACAGTTATCATCCCTGCGGAAGAGGTGCATATCGACGACACACTCCGATTTACAGAACAACCTGTTGAGGTAACAGATTGGAAGATCCATAAAACAAGGAGAAGTCGAATTAAACTTGTTAAAGTACGTTGGAACTCTAAGCACGGACCCGGGTACACGTGGGAACGTGAAGACCGGTTCAAAGCCAAGTACCCCTATCTGTTCGAGAAAGCTCCTGCGGGAGATGACTCAGCCTGAATTTCGGGACGAAATTCTTTTAACGGGGGGAGACTATGATAACTGGCACAAAACCGGTAATTTCCGTACAGTCTAATTATTAGTAAATATCTGCAATTATGTGCTTAAATGTCAACATTGTCTAATTTCATGCTATACATGTGAATTCATGCACGTTTTATACTTCAAATATTGCTTTATGCATTACTTTAGCGTTGCGTCAGAAAGACTAGTAAACTCACCGGTAAGACACACTGTGTCAGCAGTTCTGCAGAAATCAGTCAGATAATAGAATTAGGGCTTAGGAGTAGGTCCAACATCTAAAATACATTAAAACCCAAGTTTGGATACGAGGGTTAACATATAAACTTTCGGAAGCCAAACTATGCACTAAAAAGCACCCGAAACTTATCTAAAATGCTGAAATCAGCATAATTCAGCAACAATTCAGCTATAATCAGCTTTTAAACAAATTAATATCATGTAGAATTTATGTTTTATTGTCCAAAATAACTTACAAAGTGTCGGGAATTAAAACTGCCACAAAAAGTGCTTTATACCTAGTGAAACTACGCAATTAAGCACTTTAACGAACCGTAACGAACCGAACAACCGGACAATAACTGGGACATCAAAATTTGACTAGAAGTAATGTTTTTATGATATTAAACTATTATTGATGATAGAACACCTTAAAAATCATAAAAACCCCTAAACACACTTAAACATACTTAAACCTTACCGTTTACACTTTAAACCTTCAACTTCCAAAATTTTACATTTTACCCCCCCCCCCTCACCAAATCCGGCCCCTATGGGTCCCACCTAAATATTTTACTTGATTTTATTAGATTATATTAGATCTTATGTAGGGAATATTCTAGTAATATACCATATGAAAGATCTTTATAAATCCTAAACAAATCACACTTCTTCACTCACTCATCTTCTACCTTTCTTCTTCCTTTGATCACGGATCGAAAGCCACACACTTACACATTCATTTTCAAACTTCAATCATTCAATCCAAGGTGATCTAGTGGTGTATGGAGGCCATTTAGGAAGGTGTATGGTGCTAGAACTTGAAGGACCTCCTTGTGGAGCTTTTAACCTCTTGATTTCTTCCTTGTGCATCATCTTCATCTTTGTGCCACTTCCCTAGCCATTAGACCTAGTAGTAAGCTTCTTGATCACTAAGTTAAGTCATGTTTATGTTATGTACAAGATTCACCATCTACACAACTTAACTTCTAATGTTAAAAATGAAAAAGATCTAACATATTCATGAAGAAAATAAGTGATTACATGAATTTTTAGTGTAAGTAATGAAGTTGTTTATGTCATATCTTGAGTTTATGATTAGATCAAGTATGTTAAAGCTTAGATCCACCAAGTTTAAGCATTGATCTTGAAGGATCCATGGTTGAACTTGAAGATGAACATGTGAAGCATAATGTGAACTTGAAATAGGAATTTTTACACATAAACTTGTAATCTTGAAGTAATAAAGTGTGTGTTAAACTAATTTTTGAAACTAATATCTATGAAAAGTTTGTTAAAAGTTTAACACAAAGCTTGTTTATGAAAGATCTAAAGATATTAAGCATGGGTCTTGAAAGATCCATAGTTAAACAAGATATTAAAAATGATGATCATTCTAATAAACATAAAAGTAGTTTTGGAACATGATTTACAAGGTTTGAAAACATAAAAATCATGGATGAATGAGTTAGTGGATTAAAGTTTCACATAAGTTTGTTTAAAATACAAAAGAACACTTGTTTTTGGAAAGATCATAATATGTAAAATGTAGATCTAAAAGACTACACATTTTTAACAAGAGACAAGTTCACCATGATGTTTCATATGAAGAAGTTAGTGTTTATTGTTGATGATTGTTGTTGGAAAATTGTTTTGATGTTGAAAATAAAATAAACATATGTTTTGAAAACATGGGAAACCTCCATTTTTAGGGGAAACTATTTAAAAATTTTGACACTTAGAAAAATATAAGTTGTGGCGAAACTTATTCCCTAAAAATTCACCTAAAAATATTTACCAAGGTTTCCCTAATTTTTGTAAGAAACTACAAGTTAAGAAATGATTATTTCTTCAAGATAAAGTTTAATATTAAGTATGTATATTTTTGAGGAATATATATATATATATTGTGATCACCAAATTTTGTGCTAAGTGTATATTATGTGTATCATATGTAGTAGTGTATTAGGAACTTGAAAATACACATACAAATATATGAGAATACATAAGTGTACAAAAATTCCTCACAAAGAAGCACATGGAAAAATACAAGAAAATATATTTATGAAAATATATTTCTTAACATATTATTTAACTTGGACAAGTTATGAACTTAAAAATATATTTTTGGAAAAAAATATATAACCAATACCAAGTATTGGAATTTATACAAAATCGGGTGAATATCAAGAATAACCATATATATTTTATAGCATGACCAAAATATATATGTTTCATACAAGTCTTAGAAATATATTATTTTTAGGAAATATAATTCCGGAAAGTAATAAAAATCAAAGTATTGATTTTTGGTGAAAAACACAAAATACACAAGTGTTTACATAAAATACAAGTATAGTTTCCTAAGAATACTTGTACAAAAATAATATTGAGAATATTATTTTACGAAATACTTATATTTATTTTTGGGAAAATAATATAAGTAACATACATGAAAAGTTAAAATATAAATTATTTTTAACATCTATTACCTTGAAAAGGGACTACATGAATGAATATATATTTGAGAAGTAAAATATATACTTACCAAAAATACATTACATACATAAAGTGCAAAGGTATGGCAAACTGGCGAGACCCGACAAACAAGGGTACAACCTCATAATGAATGAACATACAAAGAAAATATACATAAACAAAAGATAGTGACTTGTAATTGTGTTATAAAAGTCTAGTGACTAACATACATAGAACACGTATAGGTCACGACGCTACAAAACCAACCGGTGAAGTTTACGGCGCAGGATACGCAAAGTTGTGAGTTCATGTTCCCCATTTTCTTTTAACTGTTTTCAGTTTTATAACTTCGGGGGTGAAATACATGTTTCAAATCTTTCGAATGATTTCAAGTGCTATGGTATGTTTATTACAGAAACTAAGGAATGATACTATAGATCATGTCACAAATAGGGTGCCATAAGCACCATTAATCAGTTACATACCAAGACCGCGGAACAAAAGGTTAGATCTAATGGGTTTCAGGCAACCACACTCTTGGCCACTCTTTTACCTAGCAGTGCTTTTGTGTCTCTAGTCGTGAATCGATAGTCGTGGATCGACAACTAAAAATGCCTATGGTTTGGATGCTTCCTATGTCGTTACACATGTTAGTGGCCTTGCAACCCACTAGCGATCTCGTATTCCTTACATTCACAATACTTAATTACAGATACGTTTTACAAGTTACATACCATGTTTTCATACAAGTATAAAACATTCTATACAAAACTGCATGAACTCACACCAACATTATGTTGACGATTTTCCAAAACTTACATGTATTTCAGGAAACAAGTTGGATCTTGGGCGCTGGTGTTGTTTTCAAGATGTAAATTTCAAGTTTAGATGTTATCCACTTTTGTTTGTATCATAACTTGAGGGTTTTGGTTGAAACTTAAATGGCTCGTGTTTGTAACATTTCAATCTTATGATTGGATGAACATCTTGTTTTAAATCATATAGTTGTTTATTATAATTGAATGCAATGATATTGAGCAAGTCACACATCATACGCTTCCGCAAAAGTCAGGGTGTGACAAACGGACCCCGAATACCTTTAATATTATAAAAATAAAATAAAAACAAAATTAAAAGGGTCGTCGCGGGGTGCGACGCCCTTGGCTACTTCAGTCGCGGGGCGCGACGGCCTGGCCACGTGGCTTAACCCGGTGCCGCCACGTGTCCTCATGCGTGTTGAACCTATCTTGTGACCGGGCCAACCTACGCCGTAGACCCCCCTAGGTCGCGGGGTGCGACGGCCCCCTCCTGTCTCCGTCGCGGGGCGCGAGGGACTGCCGAAGCAGCCCTATAAAATGGGAGTTCAGGCCTTCAGTTTACGTTGTTCAATTCTCAACTTTCTCTCTCAATTTCTACGTAGTAGGCACTATACCCGGGCATAATACCCCCCTAAATAACAAAGTTCTGCCTCGTTGTAAGTATCATAACCCCGGTTACGTATTAGATACGCTGCCCGATTGATCCAGGGTTCCGTAACGGCTGTCGTGGTTCTGCCTGACGTAGTCGTTGGAATGCCGTCTCTGGGTGGGTATTACTAATGTAAATATTGGGTTATTATACTAACGCATGTGCATTTGTGTAATTTATAGATAATCACCAGGAAACCCTTAAAGAAAACCTAAGACAGCAATTTGAGTAATCTCCCTTTTGCAAATTATTTTTACAAAACCTCATATGATTAACATTATATTAAACAGTGATTGAGTATTTGTATTCTACAATTATCGTCGGTATGTTGGGGTTTTGTATACAAAATTTGTTACTATCTTGCGAGGAGTAACATGACCACAAGAACTGTGTTGTCACTACTACTGTTGCTCCGCTTCAAGCCGTACCGGCTCAGCAGCAATCTCAGCACCGATCAGCTCCACCACCAGTTACCTATGCACCGCCTGCAAAGCGTGCTTACACTGGTCCCACCCTGCTTGCCCGACATGTACTTATCATCATCCAGTGGGTATCGCCTGAAGATTTTGCGTGCATTGCAACAAGTACGGCCACTTCACCGCCAACTGCCGTACTGGCCCCCGATAAGCACCAACCCAAGCTACTGCTCATCAAGCTCTACTTCCAGCTCCTCAAGGCTAACAAGCGGCTCAGGCACCCGCGATCAATGCTAGAGTCTGCTTCGTGTGTGGTTATCCTGTTGGTGCACTATGTCTGTGGACTTCGTCTTGTATCGTGTCATGTAATAGGATAGGATAACCAGTCCTCGAGTTGCTAGAAACTGATTTTTATGAGTTTAGAGCTAATTCCGCTTGAAAGTGTCAAGGACCAGTTCAAACGGAATTAACATGATTAATTCCGCTTGAAACTGCCTTTGTCATTTCAAACGGAATCACCAAGTCTATATATAGAGAAGCATGCCGTGTCATTTGGAACGGAATTAGGTCTTGTGATTCGGTAACGAAGTGCTGCCGAATTGTCTCCAGGTGCTGTAAGACTATTAAATCAATATTAGAGACATTATAATTGAATCGAGCATCCGTGCCATTGATTCCCCCTTTGATTCGGATACAAAACTCTTCTGATCGACTCATTCAGGTCGCACAACGATCCTACAAGTGGTATCAGAGCTCAGGAGGAAGAGTTTAGCTTGATATCATCAGTTTTCTGACTTCTACACCTTCTTTTTCAATATTGACAAGATTTCACGGTCAAAATGGACTGAATTTCACACATTACATGCGAAACAGTGTTTTAACAAAGCCTTGAGAGAATCAGACCTAAATACGGCTTAAAAGTGACAAAAATGAACCAAAATTGTAATTCCCTTTGAACGAACAGTTTAATTCCGTTTGAAAAGTTGAGGTGATTTCACACGAAATTACTAATTTCGCTTGAGTTACATATAATTCCGCTTGAAAAGGGTAATTCCGTTTGAAAGGTTTACACATCAGTTAATTCCGCTTGAAGATTTCGTTTGAAACAAGTGATTTCGTTTGAAAGACCTTATTCCGTTTGAAGTTCTGATTTCGTTTGAAGTATTCATCCAAGTGATTCCGTTTGAAATCCTTATTCCGCTCCAAAAGTGATTCCGTTTGAAGATTACAATTTCGTTTGAAAGTGGAAATTTCGCGTCAAGATCATTTCGCGTCAACCGAGTGTCAGTTTGTGTCAAGTTGTTTGTTATTGTTTAAACTGATTGTGTTTGTTTGATTGTTTATGTCTCCATGTAATTCAAGAAATTCACATCATGCCTGATGAGTTCTACAATACGTTCTACAACGCGTTTACATCAGAGTCTTCCGAAATACCAACTGTCACACCAAAAACTATTACAAAAGCTATAAATGAGAATATTAAACATGATAACTTTTACGGCACACATTCAAAACCACCAACTCTGGAAAGCATTGAAGATTACACTTGGTGGAAAGATCGGTTCATCAACTGGGCAAAAGCTTATGCTCATGAAAGCTGGTTCTGTCTTGAGTTCGGTTATAAGAGGCCGGCTGATGATAAAGGAGAAGATCTCCCTCTGAAAGGTTTATCCAAAGAAGACAAAGCAGAATTCTTAGCTGAACAGAGAATGATTGCTTTAATACAATCATCTATCAGAAATGATATGTTTGCTTTACTGCAACATGACGGAACATCGAAATCTATCTGGGAAGCTTTGCGGGTAAAAGCTGAGGGGGGTAAACAAATCAGGAAAAATAAAATTGCATTACTAAAGAAAGAATTTGATTTGTTTGATAGTTTAAAAGATGAATCGGTTAGACAAATGATAGAGAGATTTGGTCATTTAAAAATTGAACTTGATCGGTTTGGTATTGTTAAAACTAGAGAAGAAATAATTGATAAGATCATAGAAGCGTTACCACGAGCTGATCAGTGGCAAACGTTTGTATTCATATTAAAAAAATGATGCTTTATATGATACAATTTCTCTTGATGTCTTGATAGAAAAGATAGAAAGTCATGAGCTTGAATTGCAGAAACAAAGCAAGATGAGTAGCTCTTCACATGAACAGAATGTTGGTCTCTATTACAAAGGTAATCTACCTTCGGTGAAAGTTGGAGAATCACCAAAGACAACATTCAATGGTGAGAGGACAAAAGAACCTCAGAAAAGCTCATCAAGTTACGATCCGGGTTATCATTGATATTCGACAAAAGCTAGTTCTGAAGAATCAGAGGAGATACTGTGCAACATTGCTCTCAAGTTGAAGAATTCTCCGACAATGAGCGTCAATGCAGCTAAACAGCAAATGAGCTTCCTTGCATCTGTTCTGGAATCGTATGAAGGTCTTGTAGCTGGTAAAATTGGAAACTCAGAGTTAACCAAAGAAGACTATGACCAGATTGATCCGAAAGAAATGAAACTCATTGATATTCGACGGTGTTTAGCGAGTTGCATCAGAAGAGCTCAGAGATACATGGAGATTACTGGGAAACAATCATTAGGCGGTGCATCAACAAAACTTGGATTTGATAAATCCAAAGTGACCTGTTTCAAATGTAAGCAAAAAGGTCATTTCAAGAGAGAATGCAACAATTCTACAGTTGGTGGAAATGAACATCCGTTCAATGATGATTATTACCGAAAGGCAATCTACCACCGAAGCAAAGAATATCCAAAAATGATCGAAGATAAACCCAGAGAAAAGTCAAGAGCTTGTGCGGTAATCCATCATGATGAAGGATATGATTGGAGCCAGATTCTTCCAGAAGAAGATCGTGTTGATATTCAAAGTACAGCTCATGGCAGAAAACCATCAAAGAGCAATCATTATGTTTTTGTTGCTAAAATTAAAGAGGAAAACAAAGAAGAAAATGTTGTTGCTGAGGTCAAAGAGAAAACCAGAGAAGAGATTCTAAGTGAGAAAACATGCAGAGAAAGAAGCATTGCTTGGAACAGAATGGATGATATGTAAGAAGAGTATGAAGATGCTGTGAGTAATAAGAGATGGGATAAGAAATGAGATTGCTATGTCAACAGAAATGGAGAACCCGTTGTTTCCAAAAAGGACATAGTTTATGATGATGTTCTTCTAGTAATTCCTCGTTCCGTCGAATACTATACAAATGTTGGAAAAGACAAAACTTATGTGAAGAAGTTTGAAAAACTCCTTAGGGATGTTATGACTTCAAGTCTGAAGAAGAGGGATGCAGAGAGAATGAAGAAGAATGTAGATGAGATGGTGAATGATTTGAAGAAGATTGCTGAATATGTGAAAGTCGAAGCTGTGAAAGTTGAAGAAGTAAAAGAAAAGATTGAAGAAAAAGGTGTTGTGAATGAAGAAGTTCTGAAAGAAGCTGTTATCGAAGAACAGCAAGTTGAGGAAACTGAGAAGAAGGTTGAAAGTTCGATTGAAGTGAAGAATGAGAATTTGGAAGCTGGTGATGCTGGTGATGAAGCTGGTGTTGAAGAAAAGAAAGAAGATGCTGATCAGACAGATGCAGCAAAGAACACCAAGTTGCCAATCACTGAGGTAAATTTTGATTCTGAAATCTCAAAAACTATTGAACAGTGCAAGAAATGCATGGAAATGTGCAGTGCTTGTACTGAAAAAGACGAAAGGTTCAGAACAAGAGATCTTGAATTTACAAAAATCGAAGAGATTTTCAAAAATAAATACAAAGAAATGTTTGAAAATGAAAAGGTTTTGAAAGATAACGAGGAAAAACTTTTGGAAAAATGTAAAAAGTTAGAAAAAGAAAATGAAGTTTTGAAAGAAAATGTTTTGAAAAAGACAGAAGAATGTGATAAAAAAGAAAATGTTTGTCAAGAAATGAAGAAAGAATATGATTCAATAAAATTGGCATATCACATTACAAAAGAGTCATATGAAAAAGTAAAAAGCGAAATGAAATTTGTTCAATCAAGAGTGAATTACTGTTCTGAAACAACTAAGGAGTATAAGAGAAACTATGAAATAAAGCAACAAGTTGTTAATTCCTACATTGAGGATGTTGCTAAACTTAAGCGTCAGATTGTTGAGTTAGAACAGGATAACAACAAGTTAAAAAGTTATCACGCGTCGTCATATGTGCTTGAAAGAATTTTCAACATAAAACCGGATGGAAAAGATTCTGAGCAAAACAAGAAAGGTATTGGCTCAGAGTTTCATCAAGTTCCACCATAGGAAAAGTTTGCATTTTATGATGATGAAAAGGTCGAAAAAGCTTTCAACATGGTAGATCAATTACTAGATAACATTGATGTAACCTATTCCAAATCTGATGATTCTAGTGATTCAGAGGTGTTGGATCGTTCAGTGACCCTAAACAGTCAGTATGAGTAGTTCATCATCAAGTACAAAGGCGGAATCAATGTAAAAGACGTCAATACAACTTGTTCCTCTCTAATTATCCTTTTATTGATCAATCCTGAGCTTTTTACACGTTCAAATGACAAACGGACAGCACCTCGGCTCAGACACAATGACCAGATTCCGCTCCAAATGACAACAACACATCAGGTATTTATAATGTTTTGATTTCTCTTGAATGTGACATTGTTCATTTCAAGCGAAATCAACATGTTGATTTCGCTTGAACTGATCTGTGTCACTTTCAAGCGAAATAACACATTAACACTTAAACAAACCCTAATTTTGACCCTGTTGTGTGCTCGATTATCCTATCTAGACATAAGACTCGATTAAGACGAAGTTAACAGACACTAGATGCACCAACAAGTGGTGGTAGGTAAGGTCGTTGAAAGTGTGTTGAAAGAAGAGTCAGTTGATACAGGTAAATCTAAATAACAGGATGAAAATGAAGGTAATTTTCATGATGGATATCTGAAAAACTCAAAATCCGAGAAAAATTTGAATGATGATTCAAAAGGATTGGTGTATACCATGATTGGATCGGACAAATTATTCTTAGATGTTGTATTCCCGATTCATAATGTGATTTCAGAAAAGGTTGATAAAGTTTTCAAAATGGTTGAGATTGAAAAGTCTGAGATTCCAAAAATTGTTGGTAAAGGTCACAAAACGTCTTATAATAAACCTGGTTTCAAGAAGAAAAACATGAAGGCTGGGTTGGGTTGGGTTATAAGAAGAAACAAAATTGGAAAAGAAATGAAACTCCAAATTCTCAGGCAAAGATGAATTTTGTTCATGGGACAAGTTCTGAAGAAGAGAAAGAACTCCAATTTAGACGATAGTCTAATGAAGAGTTTTATGCTCAAAAGAAAAAGCAACAACCACAGGTCAAAGATGTTTCAAAAAGAACAAATGTTTTAAATGTGATCAAGTTGGACATCTTGCACGCAAATGTCCAAATCTGAAATCTGTGGATGTTGATAAAAAGAAGTCTGAAAATGTTGAGAAACAGAAATCTGAGGATGTTAAACAAAGGTCAATCAGATTTGATTCGAAACAAACTTGGAGGTACAATACAAATAAGTTTGCTTCAAATCAAAATTGGAAATCAAACCAGAACAGGTTTGATTCAAGACAGATATGGAATTCTCACACACCCAGATTTAGAACAACGTAAAGTTGGAAAATAACTGTTCATACAACAAAACCAAATGAGTTTTGGAAACCAAAAGTTGTTCAGAATGAAAATATTCAAAAAGAGTCACATTTTTACAAAAGAGGTACTCCAAAAGGTCAAATATGGAATATTAAGAAACAGATGACTTCGGTAAAAGATGAGAAAGTAGAAGTCAAAGATGAAAAAGTCTTTGTTCAGAATGACAAAGATTTTCCGAAATTAAATGAAGCATATTGTGTTGAAATGCCTAAGGTTCAACAGACCTGGGCTAAATTGTTCAAGTAATTTGAGTAGTTTGAATGTGCAGGTGCTCAAAACAACTGAATATTATCAAGTGAAGTGTTGGAGCAGCCTGGCACAACAGGAGGAGAAGGCTGCTGAACCCTGGTTTGGTTGAAACAGGGAGTTTGTTTGTTTTTTGTACATAAATAAATAATATTTAAAAAAAACCCTAAAAATTGAAAAATTTGAAAAACCAAAAATATGTTTGTTTTTCTTAAATTTGTCAAAAATAAAAAAATTTCAAAAATATGTTGATTGAATATGCCAAAACCCTCACGGCTGAACAAACATGATTAATTTCACAAGATTGAAAAACGGTTTTTAAACTGTAAAATATCAGTGTGTTGTAAATCATGGGGGGTACGTTATATTTTTTGCAAAACAGAGCATGAGATGCAGAAAATGGATGGCGAGACAAAGCTATCAGCATCGGTTATCAAATTTTCTTTAAATGATTTTGCATTTTAGGGGGAGTATTATTGTTAGAAAATACAAAAACATTTGAAAATTTGAAAAAGCCAAAAACATGATAAAATTCAAAAATTGAGTTTTATGTAAAAAGAGGAAATGATAGTACATCAGTAGACAGTTACAGTATGCTAAAGAAATGTAATGATTAAATAGCGTTAAACAGTCTCACTGATGATATGCCGATAGGTTTTTATACATTTAGTAAACTTTTTCGGGATATAAACCTAAATTCAAACTTGCTTATTTCGTGGGGAACACTACTTGGATATATAGGTAACCCCTGAAATCTTGTTTGAAGGACCCCACTTTCTGAGATACTAGGTCTTTATGCTTAGTGATATCTGGGGTAATATCCCGGGACTTCTGATTTTGTGGAAGCAATGGCCTAGTCCCCGTATAATACTTTCTGCATGCTTGAAATATAGCAATCGCCCTCAGTACAAAAATGATGAAACATTGAAAAATGCTAATCATGTGCTGTTGAAGAAAAGATCCTCTAAAGGGGACACACCAAAAGTCGAAGCCGTCATCTCTCTGCTGAACGAAAGTTCTGACCTGAGCTCTCACGGTTCTCGCAATTTAACCCCTTACAGATATCATCTAGGTATACTCACCTGTAAGACTGAATATTGGGATCTGGATACGGGAGTATATTCAAGAGGTGGGACACATGAATGAGTTTAAGTTTTTAAAACACTAATTCGTATCCTGAATCAGTTGAAATTTGTGTGAAAATTTAAGTGGATCAGTATATCGACAATCTAAGTGAATTGTTTAATTCTTATTGTGTAACTAAGCTCAACGGTACTTGTGACTTGTCAAAAACTGATATGATCCTCTGACGCAAAGTCAAACAAAAATATTGCTTGTTAATATGTTTGTACATATTTCTTTATTGCTTTATGTTTCAGAAAAATACAAAAAGATTTTGATTCTGCTTTATTTTCGACAACCGATGTCTGAAATGCTGAGTGTCAAAATCTGAGTATGCTGATTGTGTTTCTGAAAATAAAACAAGTTCATTAATTTGAAACTTGAAATTTTAAAATCAAAAATTAAAAAAAAAAACAGTTTGTGATATCTCAAAGGTCATTAGTTTGGACTTGGATGATTAACTGTGAGGGATTTGGATTCTTAGATTGTTAAAATTCTTTGTGAAAGAGCTAGTTTTTGATATTAGATTCTTACTGCTGCCAAATCTGTAAAGATTGTTGATAAGGGAAGTGGTTTAGAAAGTTGAATAAAGTTAGATTACGATTTCTTGAAAATTGAAATTGCTTTCATTGAAAAATATTTTAATTTATGTTGAGAAGGCCAGGTCATTTAATCCTGGAAATTCAAAATGTCTGTACTTATAAATGTTTGAGTGATTGCAGATATTGTACCAGACTACGATCCCGAAAGTTGAGTCTAAGGGGGAGTCTGAAGACGAGCTCAAAGCAAGGGGGAGCTTGTAACCGGAAAGCAAGGTGTCGATCCCTAAAGCACGGAAGCTTGACGAAAGGGGGAGCCTAAGAAAAGTATTTCTGAAGAATCTGTTAATGTTAGAGCCAGAGAAAGATTGATGGATGCTTACAATGTTAGACAATTTGGTAAGAGCATGAAGACTGATGAAGACTGAAGATGTGTCATGATAAAGACTCGACACTGAAGACTTCGTCAACATCTAAGGGGGAGTCTGTTAGTGCACTATGTCTGTGGACTTTGTCTTGTATCGTGTCATGTAATAGGATAGGATAACCAGTGCTCGAGTTGCTAGAAACTGATTTTTATGAGTTTGGAGCTAATTCCGCTTGAAAGTGTCAAGGACCAGTTCAAACGGAATTAACATGATTAATTCCGCTTGAAACTGCCTTTGTCATTTCAAATGGAATCACCAAGTCTATATATAGAGGAGCATGCCTTGTCATTTGGAACGAAATTAGGTCTTGTGATTCGGTAACGAAGTGCTGCCGAATTGTCTCCAGGTGCTGTAAGACTATTAAATCAATATTAGAGACATTATAATTGAATCGAGTGTCCGTGTCATTGATTCCGCCTTTGATTCGGATACAAAACTCTTCTGATCGACTCATTCAGGTCGCACAACGATCCTACAGATCCTAACCACTTCGCGAACATGTGCCTGAACAGGGTTGTGAAACAAGAGCCCCAGCAGCAGCAGCCTCAGCAACAACATCAGCAACAACCTCAACAGCAACAGCAACAAGCCGCCCGCGCCCGAACATTCAACATCAATGCGCGCCATGCCCAGGATGACAACAATGTGGTCAATGGTACGTTCCTTGTGAATGGTATTTACACTTCGTGTTTGTTTGATACTGGAGCCGATAATTGTTTTGTGTCATTTGAATTCGAGAAGCTCCTTAATCGTAAGCGCTCCCATCTCCCCTCGACGTTCGATGTCTAAGTCACCACCGGAAGAACCGTCGCGATCAATTTTGTTCTTCGTGATTGTACTCTTGAACTCAACAATCACATCTTTCCGATCGACCTTATTCCGATGCAACTCGGAAGTATTGACATCATAGTAGGCATGGACTTTCTTCATGAAAACCATGCTGAAGTTGTGTGCTTCGACAAAATGATTCAATTCTCGTTCGCGAATGGTGATTTATTGTGTGTTTATGGTGAAATTGCGTCGAAGGGTCTTAAGCTCATGTCATGTGTCCAAGCTAGCAAGTATCTCGGCAAGGAATACAGAGCTTTCTTGGCTAATATTGTAATATCGGAGAAGGAAAAGAAAGGAAGGTGATGTGTGCAAAATGCAACATATAAATTACATCAATTGGGGTATAAAACTAACCCTTTTTTAGTACTAATGTTGGAAAAAGTGTGTTTTTGTCTTCCTTTTGTATTTTCAGGATTAAATGAGCTCAAATGAACAAAAGAAGCAAAAAGGTAGCTAACTCTAACATAAATACAAGAAAAGGAATAAACGTGGCATGCCCGACCCCCCGACAACATCTTCCCAAGCAAAAACAAGAAGACAGAAGGCTGAACACGCCCTGTGCTCAGTAAGCATGGGGGCGTGCCCAAGTGTCTACAGAAAAGACAAAGTTGTAGAAGCTTCTATCACCCACCACGGGGGCGTGCCTAGCGGACACGGGGCCGTGGTCAACTCTAAGATTCGCAAAATCTGGGGAAATCTTGATAGTACAGATACGCTTCTGCACACGGGGTCGTGCCTAGCGGACACAGGGGTGTGGTCAACTAATGCAGACAAACTGCAATTAATGAAGAAAGAGAAGGAGGATGGACACGGGGTCGTGCCCAATGGACATGGGGCCGTGCCCGAGCTTCTGTTCAGGCTATAAATAGGGGTGCTTGGCTCATTTGCAAGCCATCCCTTGGCAAACCACCTCTCTCACACTTCACCCACCCACCACCACCATCATAACACCATCATACACCACCATCATCCATCATCCATCATAGAGTGTGTGAGTAGTCTCGGGATCCAAGATTGATCGTAAGAGTTCTTGACAATCAAATGCCATGTTTGCCTAAGTCTCTTATATCACTTGGTGAAGACAAGTGTCTAGTGTAATACTTTTTATTTTTAATATTTTCGCACTTTTTATTTGGTTATGTATTAATGACTTTAATAACTAGTTTCTTATGTTGAAGGTGAATCTTCCTTATCATTTGTCCGTGGTGTCTTGGCAATATTTTACTGTCTATATAAAATAAAAGATTTTCACCATTCATATCTCTACGGTCTATATGGAGATATGTTGGCTACCTGGTCGGGGGTTAAGGGAATGGTTTGGTAAGAGTCTTGCCTTGTTCAGTGTATAGATCCTGCAAGGACCTGGGTCAAATTTAGTAGGACCTCCTTCAATACCCACCGGTATTGGATGGCGGGGGTCCAAACTCTTTGATCCCCTCATATGTAAGCTACTATTAAAACTTTAACCCGGCTACTTAGGACTGTATCCCTGCTGACTCAGACTACTTAGCCGTGGGTAACGTCACCTTCAAAAGAGGGGCCTACCACATTATGCATTAATAACTTAATTAATTATCTTTCAATAATCCAACCCTTTAGGATTGTATCCTTGCTGACTCAAACTACTGGGTTGAGGGTAACGTCACCTTCAAAAGAGGGGCCTACTACAATAACTAAGATAATCTCTTAAAAAGTGCAAAAGTGCGGAAATAATCAAAGGTTACACTAAACACGAGTCGGATCCAAGTGACTCATCTTGTCTATGTGTTTTATTTTTATTTTTATTTTTATTTTCAGCATTTTTAGTTTTTTGTTTTCTAGTTTAGCATTTTTTTCTAAACTTTTGATTTGATTAGACGTTGAGGATAAACCGGTATTAAAAGCTCTTGTGTCCTTGGACGACCTCGGTATCTTACCAACACTATACTACGCTCACGATGGGTGCACTTGCCCATATGTGTGTTTGGTGTTAGTAAAATATTGTGTTTTATAAATTTAAAACTTGACTAACGTGTAAAAAGGGCTAAATATATATATAAAAATCTATAACACCACACGCGCATCAAGTTTTTGGCGCCGTTGCCGGGGACACAAGGATTTTAAGAAAGTTAGGAATCAACGGCCTAATCATTTTTTCTAATTTTTTCTGTTTCTTTTTAGGATTTTCTTAATTTTTTAGCTTCTGCAGAACTCAGCACGGTCCGTGCCCGCTGAACACTCCCTGTGCCCAATCTTTGGAACTGGCAATCCTGTTTTAAGTCAGATAGTAAGCTGAACACGGGGCCGTGCCCACTCAACACGCCCCGTGCCCAAGTTTCAGTTACTGAAAACAGAACCGTAAGATCCCGACGGTTGGTAATTTCTGACACAAACATGAGTGATACTGATATTTTTTACTTTCGGCACTCTTATGGTACGTGGTGTCAAATATGTGGTGGCCCTCATAAAGAATTAGAATGTTATTTTCTAAATTATAAGCCCCATTATATAGACCCATTGTTTTCCTGTAGCCTTAGGAAGGGCGAAAGTAAAAATAATCCCTATCTCTCCCTCGGATGCTCTCACCCGGACCTTCTAGGAGAAATGCTTCTTGATGAACTATTTCAATTGGAAGATCTAATTCTTAATTGGTTACAAGAACTTAATATGGATATCAATAATTCATCTCAAGACGATACCCAAGAAGAACTGTTTGGATCGCATTCGAATAAAAACAACTTCGTTGTTCCCGATATAACCTCCAACTCTAGCAAAGACTTGGGCGATAGTCGTCCCTGTGTCGATTGTGCCGTGAAGGACTCTCAATCGACTTCGTTTGGTGCATACATAGACCTGAGCGATTCGGCATACACCTTCTTTAACGAGAGCCCGGGAAAGGGTTGGACTTGTCTACCTACATTTATGTCGCAACCCCCGCCCCCTTATCTGTCTCGGGAACGGGCGGCCACGAACATTCGTTTGTGGTGGTATCAGTTATTAATTTGGCAGCGTAAATTTCATCAGGACCGTAGTTAGGAAATATTTTATCAGAGTAAAACCACCTTATTTGATATTAATAATCACATGGGTAAAACCCAAGTTTCTTATTACAACATAGGGTTAAACCCTCTTTTATTGAGTTTAAAACATCGTATTTTAGATAACTTTTATAGCCACAGTTTTACAAGCCGTCCGTGCTCTCGAGCTGGCTTTTTACTACTTGGCTTTCACATTGTGTTACCTGAAACACGTGTTTAAAAACATTTGTCAGTGGGAAACAATGGTGAGTGAATCCCAGTTTAATCAAGAAACATTTTATCAATTAAAACAGTATTGAGAGCGATCACATTGTTTATTTCTACACAATTACTCATTCAGTACTGTCAATCCTGACTTGTGGGTCATATTACACATTGGCTAACTCGTCGTCCATTGGTAACGTACTGTCATCCCCGACTTATTACACGCAGTAGTATATTTTGTATACAAAACCCCAACATATCGGCAGTAATTGAAGAACTACAAAGACTCAATCACCGCTTAATCACATTGTAAAACAATTAAGGTTTTGTAAAACATTCCAAAAAGGTTAACAAAAATTGGATAAACTCACATTGCTATCTTAGACTTCGCGTAAGGGTTTCCTGAGAATAATCTATAATTTACACAAATGTACATAGGTTAGTATCATAACCCTTTGAAAATACTAATGATACCCTCCTCGAGACGGCATTCCAACAACTACGTTGGGCAGAACCACGACAGTTGTTACGGAACCCTAAATCAATCGGGCAGCGTATCTAATATGAAACTGGGGTTATAATACTTACAACGGAGCAGAACCTCGCTAATTAGGGGTATAATACCCGTGTATTATCTCTACTATCAGAAATTGAGATTTGAGAATGAATTGTGAACGAGTTTCGACTAAGACCCGATGCCATCTATTTATAGTTGCTGATTCTAGGTTTGTCGCAGCCCACGTAACATACGGGTAGGGCTTACGCGGCCCGCGTTGACTCTAGGTCAACGTATAGCTTATCCCGGTAACTGTGTAGCCCCGCCACGATGATGACACGTGTCATCACCGGGCTGCGCCACCATTTGGGACATTCGCGGCCCGCGTAATCTAATGAGGGTTCTCTCGCGGCCCGCCTCAACTTATATTTCATTTATTTTTAATGCTATATTGTATTTCAGGCTCGGTTTTCACATACGGGGTGTATTTAATAACATATAGGGGTATTCTAAATATATTAGGGGTGTCAGAAATATTTTGGAGGGTTGATATATCTTGTTACAACTCCTGGATTATTTAATAGAATATATAGTGCACTCATATTAAGTATAGTAACCCAATTCCACTTTATCCCTACGTCACGAGACAGAACCCCAACAAATTTAGGCAGAGCCTTGACATACGTTACGGGGCACTAGATCAATCGGACAGGGCATCAGTGACCAGGAATTACAATACTTAAAATAGGGCAGGGCTTTATTATTATAATAGTGTAAAGAATATATATATGTAGAGAGTGAAATCGAGAATCACAACAATTAAGATTGTTGCCATTGTTTCCTATTTATACTTGGAATGTCACTTGAAGTGCACACAACATTTAATTCCCTATGATTCTTAGCCATACACGCAGACATAGCAATACACGTACACAAGATGATAGAAATTCTAAAGTGTTAGTTTTTTTAATTATTATTTCATTTAATATATATTATAATTAATTTAACTACTTCACTCTTTTGGCGCTTATAAGTTCTAAAATATGACGTTTTATAAAATAATAAATATGCCATTAGAACGAGAATAATTTTATCTACATTTTGAACCAAGTTTCATTAAAAACAAAATAGGTTCAAATATAATGTATTTTTATAGTTTGATTATTAAATGGTTCCTACGCTTGCCCAAAATACCTTATATTTCCATTGGTCAACTTACCCATGATGCATTCTTTTAATAACATAAGTTTATATATATATATATATATATAAATAAAAATTTTGGGAATGTTACATCCTCCCCACCTTGTTTTAAATCTCGTCCTCGAGATTCCCTGAAATATTGATGAATATTTTTAGTTAGTTTAGTTTCAAGGTATATTCTGGTCTTTGTTTTGAAATTCACTTTACTTTGACCAGAATTATTCTCTATGTTTTGAGACTCTTATCTTCTCAAAAGTTTCTTAATGAAGGTAAACTTACTGTTAGCGTAAGTTCTAGACGTTTTGTGTCTTAGCACAACTTTTAGTTACAGGTTTCCTAATGCGTCAATAATCGCAAGGGAATTCTTATACTTTCGATGGCGTCTCAACTTATAGAGTTCCTGTTGCTTATCTTGTCGTACGAACTACGAGACGAATGATCAAACGAAATAGTGTTTGATATCGGAATTATAGACGTATACGGGAGATTCCTAATAAATAAATCTAAAATTATCATTGACACACTTGTTCGTGATTTATTCCTAATTGTCAATCATTATGGTCTTTGGATTTCCTCATAGACATACATATCTATATAATCATATATTTCACACACGACAATATACACATTATTCAGAAGATCAATGTATTTAACAGATTCATATTTCTAAAAATAGGTTCGATATCAGGTCATAGCACTATTTAGGGAATTCCATTATCATAACATATATCCCATCTCACCCGGTCTTGCCGGAGAGGTAACCCCATCTCACCCGGACAAGCTGGAGAGTCTACTGCACCATACCCAGTTTTGCCGGAGAGGTAATTATCATGATATTTACCATAAATAGACTTTTCTCAAATCATGATTTTAAAAATACATCGTTTATTATGGTTTGCATCAAGAAACAAGGAAATCGATATTCTCATGATGGATCATATTCTAGAACCGAGTAGTATCAATAAACAAGAAATAACAGTGGCAAGTTGTTATTGCTTATTTATCATATAGGCACTGTTCTAGTCATCATCCTCACGGGATACCAATAACCATCACACTTTTATCTATACAATTAATTGGCTTATCTCAAAGCTTTATACTAAGGCATTCTTCTTAGGTTCAAGTATAAATACTGTCCTGGTTGTTACCAGTGAATATCAATATCCCAACTCTTTCATTTAAGCATAGATATTATTATGGTTGTGGTTTTTCTTTTGGTTGGAGAATGGAATTTCAAATATATCATTGTCTCCATTGACACTATGGTTTAGTTAAATGTGAAGAGTATGCTTACAGCTAATTCTAGTTATGCATATAAAATCTTAGATCCCGTTACAAGGAATATTTCATTGAGACAAATGGCATTTTAAAACATAGTAGGTTTCATGGTTTATTCTTATAATAACTTCATATTTTCATATGAATTACCAATGACATTTTCTCTTATGTTTATCTTACAGAAGATATTATATTGGGTATACCATCAAGAAATTCTATTGGGTATATGCATATATGTGTATAAAAAAATTTCAAATCTTTAGTTAATATTAAACTTACGTAATATATACACACATATATAAAATAATAACTATACATTCGATGGTACCAATCATCAAGCTTATTTCCATAACTTTATTTTATAAAGGTAGTATATTGAAATAAATTTATGTCAAATATAATAGTTTTGGAATTAAAAGTTTAGGGAAATAAATTACTCAAAATATAAATTTTCTGGACTCATAAGAACAGTTTCATTTTTAACTAATGGGTTAAACTATACCAGACTCACTATTTATGTTACCTTAATAATTTCTTCTCAAGTAACCAATCTATATATCTATTCCAATTCTCACATTCCAACATTTTCCTTTATAAGAATCAATTATAATATACATTTAAGATTGAGAGGCATTATTTAGAAGAATATGTGCATATGTGACCCATGACATTGTATTTATGGGTTACCAAGAGATATATATATTATACATAAATTACTTTCTGTAATTCATAACAATATAGCGGATATATATATAATATTAAATATTAATATATATAGTATAAACTTAAAACACATAACATAGTAAGTAATACAAAGTTTGACGTTTCAAAAATTGATTCTGAATATATTTGAGTAATATACACGTATTAGAATATGTATGTATATTCCATACAATGGTAATAGTAATTTATTTAAAGATATTACAATATTAAAATTGTAATCTGATTTTTAAATAAAGTTATATATATAAAGGAGAAAAGTACTAAATACATATTTTTTTTTTAATTCTAGTGTGAGAAAAATGAATGTTTAGGAACATTTTAATGTGCCAGGTAAAATAAATAAATAGATACTAAATCATTGATTTAAGTAGGAAAAGATGTTTTCACTGTTATAATATTTTTATTTCTAAAAATTTAATTATCCAATCTCTTTTATATGTATCGATTGTTCAAACAAAAAAAAATTTATTGCTTCTTTTTAAATATAATATTCTAATTTATAGAGAATGAAAACCTGATTATTTATATATGACTAGGTTTTTACCCGGGATTGCTTCCCGGGCTCGAGAAAGTTACGTTAATTAAAAACTATTTTTGGTTAATACATAATTAATATCATACAAAAAGTATTACGTATTAACAAATTTTTGGGACGTGAAACAAATATGCATACTGGAGTATCTCGTTACATGAAGTGTACCAACAAATTTTTGGGACCACTTGCTAGCCATTGTCGACAAACATCCTCAATTTCAGATATGAACCTATGAATAACGGTTTTAGCAAAATTAATTTTTTTCTTGTAAATGGTTAATGTAAATTGTAAAACAAAGGTTGTAAAAAGGTAGCAATTAGTAATCATTTGTACCTCTTCTTCTTCCTCTGAATCGTCTTCCACCTTATGCAGCTTTCACTTAAATTAGCACAAACCATAACCTCTTCAAAATGAAAATTAATAGAATAAAGCTTAATGTCATCAGGCATGTATATTCCTAATGGTTCAAGAGCCTCTATACCGAAGTTTCTTGCATATTTAGGCCCAACCTGCACCAACATGATTCATTATTGTGGTTAATTCCCCCTCAAGTACATTCATTAAAAGTGTTACTTGAGTTGTTAGCCAATGTTAGGTGCTGATTTACACTTTTAGCCCTTTCTTTCTAACTAAATAACAAAACAACCCTTCTAATATTCAAATGCATGTAACAGAGGACTAAGTTAAAATAGATCAAAGATATTAATAGCTATCAAGAAACTGTGGTTAGTTACACAAACTTAAGGGTGTGTGAATTGGTCATTCTAAAAAGATTACACAAAATTGATTCTAGCTTAGCTCGAGAACTCAATTATATTCAAAGTTCGAGCTTAAATAACGCAATAAAACTCAAGTTACATGGATGTTACATAAGGTTTATAAAGTTCAATAAAAGAAATGATAAGCTCAAAATCGACTCATTATACGTATCAAGCTCGTTTTTTTATTATTTGTTTTCCACTTTTACATGTATATATCTGCCGAGTTGATTGTCCTATACATAAGTTCACAAACAATTCCTATGGGTATATGCACAATTGAGCGGCTCGTTGCGGCTTCAAATAAACAATTAGCCCACAATAATTACAAAAACCTATCCCGAATCAAGCGTGCCAAAACCTGAGAAGACAACCGGCTTACCACTTCAGGTAGCACCTTAGCTGATAGATCGGGCAAAACGGGAAGAAGCTCTTGAATGACCCGATTCACATCCAAACCCTGTAAAGAAAAACATCACCATAAGGATAAATTATTTTATAGAACTTTTATCAGTTGTGGAAGTAAAACACGGTTCTTTCATTACCTGATCTGGTGATCGGGGTCGTGAATCTTGAGCGATTAAAAATTCAACAATCTTTTGAACGTTGTTTAGTATGACTTTGTCCTCTTCGGTTATGTAAGGAATTAACCCTGCGGGTCGGATGGCTCCAAAGGAAGGAACCATGCTGAAAACCGGCGTCGGATTTTGGATCCCGAGTAGTGCCATAACTTGGACCAACTGCTCTCTAGTAACCGCATCGATGCCTTTCACAATCTATTTACAAAAAAATAAAAAAAAATATTTTAATTACAAAGTCTCACAAATAAAATATTGACGGTGTTACGCGATCATAATGTTAATACCTCATCTAAGAGAAATTCCCTTTGTCGGATAGAAGAAACGCTAACGCGGCTCTTGTTTCAACTGGTGGTTCTGGTTGAAACCGGGGGAATGCAATGTTTGTCTGAGAATAACACCGAGTCCAGCCATGTCACCGTTTAAATCCTCCCCGCCACCGCTTTTGGATGTGGTTATGAAGCTCTCGAAAGCTTGCATTACATCTATAAATCTTTCGGCATCAAAGACTCTAGATTTTCCGTACACCATGTAAAGTAAAGCACTCCGTAAACGATGAGATTCGTCAGTGAGCAACCTCTGACATCAGAAAACATCATCTTTATAAGTGTACCGAGTATGGATATATTAAATAATGGAGCAAACATAAAATTTCAGTATAAATACCTGTGCGATATACAGATATGCTTCATCTACAATGGCAAATTCTGGATCCCCTACTAAAGCAATACCCTCAAGCACTCCAATTGCTCTGATTAAAAGGGCAAAATAAGGCGGAATGCGGAACGGATAGTCGAACGTTATTTGTGCCAAATCAGCCGCCAACTCTTGAAAATTAATATTTTTTGCTCCTCCACCTTCAAGGGCCTGGTCAAATACTTTAGCTAATACAGGCAATATCATGTCCAAATTTACCCCCTCAGGAATGAATCCAAGTTTTACGAAATCTTTAACGATGGCATCGTAATCTCTATGAATAAGATGAGCAATAGTTTCGATCATCCCGTACTTTTGATCATACGTCAATTTCATTACCAAACCTGGATTATTCAAGCGTTTAGCAGTCATAATGAATGGAATGAACTTTAACAAATGAAAATGATATGATTATTACCAAAATCAAGAATTGCAAGCTTCCCGTCTAGTGTCAAAGTTCAATATTTCCGGGATGCGGGCCAGCTTGAAAGAAACCTGTATCAAGTAACTAGATTTACAAATGACAATGGGTCAGAAACCATTATCAAATATTGGAAGCATTGTAAAAAAAAAGAAAAAAAAAACTATGTTTAAAATGCCTCATTTACAGCAAATACATTGTTGCTCTGAACTGCAACTATTTATGGTTTCGCAAGAGGAAGCTGGCCCGCCTGTAATTCGTTAAGTCAACCACTCAGTACCAGAAGACAGAAGAATCTAATCTAAAAGTTTTCGAAGTTGTGCACAAACCTTTCGCATAATATCGACCACACGTATATAGTCAACACATAGAGCAAGAACATTGAGAACATCATTGATAAGATCCGGATGCTCTTGCAAGTAGAAATGAACAACTTTATAATAAAGCTCAACATTTGCCACTTTAACAACAATATCTTTCAACAGCATATGATCCCAAGCGTCAGGAGAATGATTCATGACGGTCGATATCATTCTCTACTTTGATAGTACTCGCTTACTTCTTCCATATCATCTACCTACAAATTTTAAAGACAACTTCAGACATGAATTCAGAATTCTAAAATTATCCAAAAAAATGCTTCAAAGAACGTCAAACAGCTGTTGTTAAAACACTTTTGGGTTAAAACAGTGTTTGAAACCACTGTTGGGTTAAAACAGTGTTTTGAAATCACTTTTCGGTTAAAACAGTGTTTGAAACCACTGTTGGCTTAAAACAGTGTTGTTAAAACAGTGTTTTGAAACACTTTTGGGTTTAACAGTGGTTTCAAACACCGTTTTAAACCAATAGTGGTATTAAACACTGTTAACCCAAAAGTGGTTTCAAAACACTGTTTTAACAACACTGTTTTAACCCAAGAGTGGTTTCAAACACTGTTTTAACCGAAAAGTGGTTTCAACACTGTTTTAACCCAAAAGTGATTTCAACACACTGTTTTAACCCAAAACAGTGGTTCCACTTTTTCTTCAAAAACAGTGGTTTAACCCAACAGTGCTTTCAAACATCTGTTGACTTATCAATGACTATTGAAGATGGTTTTATTATGCAGGACTTTATAAAAGAATCAAAATACATTAAAGAGCGTACCTGACTGGGAATTTCATCAACAGAAGAAATGTCAAACAGTTTCCTCATTGTGCTCGGATCCGCAGTGCTTCCGATATATATCAAAGCATATATGACACTTAAAATGTTCGGTATTCATATGCGTGTAAAGCTCATTATCCCCATAAAAAGGTGTCCTGCAAAATTCACATAACGGATGCCCTTGAAACCCACCTCTTTCACTTTCAGTTCCATCAACTTCAGAGTCACCTGTGTGTACATGCTGCTCAAGTTGTGCTTTTGAATAAAGCTTTTGTTCACAGATAAATACCTGATTTGTCATGTAGATATGAAATCATGTCAGAAGATTGTGTGATCATACTTCTCATACTATACAGAAAGCGATTAATATCCTGTCACGTATCCACATTACACACGTATCCTACCTATTGTCACTACGTTGGTTATAGAAAACACTACCAAGGCGCGAGGTGAGCTGGAAAACATGCACGTATGGGTCAAAATTGTTCAAATTAGAATTTATAGGATACTAATATATAAAAACAACCAAAAGGATGAAGAATTTATGAAATGATGTCATTTAGCTTTCTGACCATATTGGGATACTAATATGCAATGGATCCAACTTAGTGTAGCTAAAAGACCACCCTTCCAGCAAGAAATTTAGAGTATAATGATCAACTATTTACCGACGTTAGCAACATTCATTCTTAGAAGATCTATGAAATGTGCACTACCTCTCTGGCATAATGAGAAATAATGAAATCCGAGCGTGCTAATTTGGGCTTGCTAAAACGTTTGTGATTTTTGAATGTTTGATACAGCTTCTGTGCAAATGTATCTGCAGTTGACTTGGGAAACATACTGGAAAAAGAATTAGTCACTCATGAGATAACAAAAAGTAAATGTATAGAAGAACATGAATTTAAACACACACATGCATGAAGAGATATCACCAAACTTGCATAAAACATGAATATGTCACATTCCCCAATTAGCTTATTGCACTATAAAAACTCAATATGGAGATAGTCGAAATGTATTTCAACTCATGATGCTAGTTATTATAAGTTAAGATGAACTCACCAGAGCAATACCATGAGTAGTTTCTTCAATTGCCTTGGATTCACAAGGGCCTCATCGCCTATAAATAAAAGATAATAATCGCATTACAATCAAGTACTCAACATTTTTTAGTTTTAAATATCTCGAAAGTTTGACAATAAGTTTAAACGTACCTTGATTTGTAAAGATATTTTCTTCTATCCCCTTTGACCCTTCAGTCATTTCCATAGCAACATTATGGTCGTTTCGATTATCTAACTTTGACAGCTCACTTGAACTTTCGTTGTTATTTGTAAAACCTGAAGAAACAAAAAGATGATATAATGCAGTAACTAATAAAAAAAGTAATAGAGATTTATATGAAATGTAAAAAGCTTACCATTGCACTCCACAACTTCATTCTTCGTCTCTAAAACAGACACCAAAGTATCGCTTATATTCTCAGTGTCACAAGAGATAGAATCTGCATCACTACCATCAGCTTCTGTAGAATGAATATTGCTACATTAGAACTTACACAAAGCGACTCAGTTTCAAACTACTGTTTCGAAACAAACCTGAGATTTCAGTTGATCTTAGTGGGTCGATTCAAATTACTGTTTCGAAACAAAGCGACTTAGTTTCAAAGATCTTAGTGGGTCAATTCAAACTCAGGTTTCTTGGTGTTCAATGAGCCAGCTTTCCTGCTGTCATCCGGAATCGTGGAGTTTTGCATTTCCTGCACACAGTTCAGTTTTTTAATGGTCCAAAAAGAAAGTAAATAAAAACAGATAAACCAAAAATGTATGATATAATGTATATGTTGGAAAACCTTTATTAATTCCACAATTGTGACAGTCTTGTTGATAGCTCTACCCATAGCTTTGAACACAATCTCTGATGAGCCTTTTTCCTAAAAGAGCAATAAAATAGTAAATAGTGCAATCGGATACTATAGCAAGCACTTAAATCAAAGTATGCATCAATACATGTTGGTTAACAAAATGAAGTTGAGTGAATGAAGACAGATTTTGCTTCTATAGTTATGTTTCAATAATTGCCTGACTAAATTCAAAAGTGTGATATTATACTTCTCATTGACGATGATAACAACACAAAAAGCCAATAATAATAACAGGTTGATAACAATGCAGGAAGACAAAAATAACCTTTTTTAGAAAACAATTTATGAAATTTTAGAACTTAAAAGCTGATGTTTATGTTGACGTAGATAGATATCATAGTATTACAAAAAAGCTACAAACTTTTAGTGCATACAACTGAAACAACACAGTTCCCTACCACAGTGGATTGCATGATTGTTAACCACATGTAGAAATAAAACACAACTTATAACACTTGAAATAATATATTAGTAAACCACAAAATAAAACTAACTCAACTTTCAAATACCTCATTAGGCGACAATTTACAACACTTGAAAAAAACACTGCTGCAATTTAGAAGCAAAATATTTACCTGAAGCAAAGTCATGGCATATGTGATATAGCTTCGCATTCTCCCCTGGCTGGTAATATGTATCTCGTTCTCATTAATGGGTTGCTCTGCTCTAGGCTTCTCAACTTTCTGGTACCGATCCATCTATCAAGATAAAAACCCAAAAATTAAACCAAAAAAAAAAAAACATGTCTTCCAGAACAATATGCAACTAAAAACAGAAAACAACATTGTAAAAAACACCTCGTTTCAATAAAGTCCCTAAAAAGCAAATATAAAAAAATCATATAACATCATTTGAAAATCACAAGCCATACACAGGCACTACTAAATCTAGTATCTTTCTCAAGCTACAAAGCACAAAAAAACAAAAGATTAATAACAGGCAAACATAAATCAATGAGTGTGTCACGTACCAGACATCCCTCTTCAACAAAAATCATCAATTTAGGGTTCAACAAAAAACCCTCACCAAACAAAATGAACAATAAACACGGTTAAATGAACAATAACTTCTATTAAAGATGAACAAAACATAAAGAACAAAATAAATCCCCATACCTGCAACTTTTAGGGTCGGATCTACAAAAGATAAAGAAGAACGAAGAAGTTAAAGTGATGATTTCATACCTGATTGATTGTGGAAACGAAAATAAAAAGCCCTAAATATGAAGCATAGTTGTGTAGATCTGAAAGCAGAAATTTACCTGGTTTTTGAATCACCAGAGAAGATTAGAAGATGTGGAGGACCCTAGGGTTGAACAACAAAATGAAAAACATACAGATCTATACATATATCAAAGATTAACATAAGAGATATTCAAGATGATTTTAGGTTATTAGATGAAAGGTACCTGGAATCCAAGATCTGGTTTTTGAATCGCCAGAGAGAAGAGAGAGAAGAGGGAAAAGAAATCTGGCTTGAGAAGCAGACAAAAGGATTAAATAAAGAAGGGGAATGCACTGTTGGGCGGGAAAAAGGGCATTTAGAGGCTCTCTGGTGTTGACAAGTGGCCCAAATGACTTTCATTTATTATATATAATAGATTATCATGATATATATAATGACCCTTTTTATCATACCCTCTCTTTATAGTTTTAAATGTATAATTTTTACAGGTATCCCTATATATATAAATATATATTTTTATGTTATATACACGTATATATATTATTAAAATGTATTATAGTGTATATATATACATTTCAAATATAATGGAACTGTATTATTTAACTATTATACATTAGCCAGCTGACTCGAATATTTTTCTTTATAATTTAAGATACACAATCCTATAACTAATATGACTGGTTAATCTTATAATCTTATATTAGCTATCTCCATGAATAAGACCTATTATGGACATACCTTAATATTAAATATCTGTAGAAACGCTTTCAACGTTTAGTTAGGCATTTCTACATAGTCCAACCAACCCAAATCTCTTAAAAACTTTAAATGATTTTATTAAATCATGAATACCCATCATATTCATTTAACCATCTATTTTATTACTAAGTATTTCAATAGAAACTTTTACAAGTAATCCCAATATCAGTTATTTCATAAAACTATGAAAGTATGAAGTCTTATGGTTAACTAGTTATAAATCAGAAAGGATAAAATGGAGTGGTAAATTGGTACACCTGGGTTTCAAAACTTGCTTTGGCTAGATCCACTAAAATTTTTTTATTACTTCTTAAAATCCTTTCGGTTAATTTAATAGCTTCGGTTTTATTTATTTAAATATAAATTATTTTGAAACAATATTATTAAAACCACAAAGTTTTAAAGCTTTATACCATATATTTCAATATGTATTTTAAACCAAAGTAAATGATTGGTTTCAAAAGAGAATCATAAACATGACTGCTTTGTTAATAACTAACTTAGTTTGATGTATATCAACAATTGAATGTATTTAAATACATTTTTATAGGTATACAAATGATTACATTTGTACATTTTATATGTCAGATCTAATGATATATATGACAATATTAAAACATGTATTAATAATAAATCGTGTAATTATTTTAACTGATCAACTCCTATTTTTAAATAAAATATTTCATGATTCTTTTAACTATTTTAAGTATACATATTATGATATTATTTGAGTAGGTGGTATTAATTATTACAGACAAGTTTCTAGTACAAACATTTGAATACAATCATAAAAATGGATTGATTAAAAACGGCGAACATTGCGACTTATATATATATATATGTGTGTGTGTGTGTGTATTTATTACAAACTACAACCGGAATTCAAAATATACTAGTGATTATGCATCCGTAACTTATTTTAGTCTTCTGGGTTATAGGAGTATTATGCTCAACATGCTTTTATATAAGGTTTATTCTATCTCCTGTCTCTACTAAGTTGTTATCTAATAGGCAAAGTTCCTTTTAAAGTTTCTAGCTCATAGGTGGCATGGGTACTGGTACTGGTTTGGCGGTTCAAATATTTAATATAAGTTAGCATTTACTGCTGTAGTGGCTAACATATGGAGATTTACCCATTGTTCATCTAATTCATCTTCCCCTAGTAAGTTATTGCCTGTTTCCTGAGTTTGTGCATTTATTTCCTGATTGATTATCGCTCCCTTTGGTTGTGACTTCTTTATTTTCTCTCGACTTTTGCTAATAATCCAACTTCTCTTCTTAGTGGTAAATGGTTTCTTAGACTGTGCCTTACGAATAAATATTCCTTCCTTAGTATCTGCTGAGTATCCTGAGGGATTTGGTTGAAATGAGTAAAACCCAAGTTTCTTATTACAACATAGGGTTAAACCCTCTTTTATTGAGTTTAAAACATCGTATTTTAGATAACTTTTATAGCCACAGTTTTACAAGCCGTCCGTGCTCTCGAGCTGGCTTTTTACTACTTGGCTTTCACATTGTGTTACCTGAAACACGTGTTTAAAAACATTTGTCAGTGGGAAACAATGGTGAGTGAATCCCAGTTTAATCAAGAAACATTTTATCAATTAAAACAGTATTGAGAGCGATCACATTGTTTATTTCTACACAATTACTCATTCAGTACTGTCAATCCTGACTTGTGGGTCATATTACACATTGGCTAACTCGTCGTCCATTGGTAACGTACTGTCATCCCCGACTTATTACACGCAGTAGTATATTTTGTATACAAAACCCCAACATATCGGCAGTAATTGAAGAACTACAAAGACTCAATCACCGCTTAATCACATTGTAAAACAATTAAGGTTTTGTAAAACATTCCAAAAAGGTTAACAAAAATTGGATAAACTCACATTGCTATCTTAGACTTCGCGTAAGGGTTTCCTGAGAATAATCTATAATTTACACAAATGTACATAGGTTAGTATCATAACCCTTTGAAAATACTAATGATACCCTCCTCGAGACGGCATTCCAACAACTACGTTGGGCAGAACCACGACAGTTGTTACGGAACCCTAAATCAATCGGGCAGCGTATCTAATATGAAACTGGGGTTATAATACTTACAACGGAGCAGAACCTCGCTAATTAGGGGTATAATACCCGTGTATTATCTCTACTATCAGAAATTGAGATTTGAGAATGAATTGTGAACGAGTTTCGACTAAGACCCGATGCCATCTATTTATAGTTGCTGATTCTAGGTTTGTCGCGGCCCACGTAACATACGGGTAGGGCTTACGCGGCCCGCGTTGACTCTAGGTCAACGTATAGCTTATCCCGGTAACTGTGTAGCCCCGCCACGATGATGACACGTGTCATCACCGGGCTGCGCCACCATTTGGGACATTCGCGGCCCGCGTAATCTAATGAGGGTTCTCTCGCGGCCCGCCTCAACTTATATTTCATTTATTTTTAATGCTATATTGTATTTCAGGCTCGGTTTTCACATACGGGGTGTATTTAATAACATATAGGGGTATTCTAAATATATTAGGGGTGTCAGAAATATTTTGGAGGGTTGATATATCTTGTTACAACTCCTGGATTATTTAATAGAATATATAGTGCACTCATATTAAGTATAGTAACCCAATTCCACTTTATCCCTACGTCACGAGACAGAACCCCAACAAATTTAGGCAGAGCCTTGACATACGTTACGGGGCACTAGATCAATCGGACAGGGCATCAGTGACCAGGAATTACAATACTTAAAACAGGGCAGGGCTTTATTATTATAATAGTGTAAAGAATATATATATGTAGAGAGTGAAATCGAGAATCACAACAATTAAGATTGTTGCCATTGTTTCCTATTTATACTTGGAATGTCACTTGAAGTGCACACAACATTTAATTCCCTATGATTCTTAGCCATACACGCAGACATAGCAATACACGTACACAAGATGATAGAAATTCTAAAGTGTTAGTTTTTTTAATTATTATTTCATTTAATATATATTATAATTAATTTAACTACTTCACTCTTTTGGCGCTTATAACTTCTAAAATATGACGTTTTATAAAATAATAAATATGCTATTAGAACGAGAATAATTTTATCTACATTTTGAACCAAGTTTTATTAAAAACAGAATAGGTTCAAATATAATGTATTTTTATAGTTTGATTATTAAATGGTTCCTACGCTTGCCCAAAATACCTTATATTTCCATTGGTCAACTTACCCATGATGCATTCTTTTAATAACATAAGTTTATATATATATAAATAAAATTTTTGGGAATGTTACAATTTAGCATAGGAATCACCCTCACAGACAACCTCTTGCATTCTCGTCTTAATCTAGAGCAATTAAGGTATCTCAGGCACTTTGGGGTTGTTCCATCCAGTAAGGAACCACCCGATCCGGATAAGTTCCTTAGAAATAGACAAAACTTCATAAACAAGCTCTAGACACGGGGCCGTGTCCAGGTCAACACACCCCCGTGTCCACCAAAAGATTCCTTTCTGACTTTTTTGTCAGAATACGAACAAAATGTGTCAGGATTCTGTCTGCACACGGAGCCGTGTCCAGCCGACACGGGGCCGTGTGAAGCGTGCTGTCGTTTTCTATAAAGGCAGCAAGATTCCTGCTCATTTGGACCACTCCAAAGACAAAGATTTGCTGGGATCTTCACACATACCATCCTAGGTATATTCTAAGGAAGGTTCTCAACAACCATCTTGTCTTTTCCATTTTTGTTCATTGTCTTCTTCTTCAATTTTTCACTCAATACCTCCATTAGAGCTTGAAATCACCATGATTCCAAGCTTTAAGGTGATGTTTGATAGATTTTTGTTCAAGGAATCTTGTTAAAAATAAGTTCTACAACAGTGTTTTAAGTTATTTCTGCTTAAAAATGCTTTGAAAACCTTGAAAATAATTTAAAACTCCAAGATTCCTTGTCCCAAAAATCTGCAGACATCTGAACACGGGGCCGTGCTCATTGAGCACGAGGCCGTGTCTGAGGTACTATTCTGTAAAAAAATTGAACTCTTTTCGGTCTGTTTTCTCAGAATGGCGAGCAGAACTAGCGGAACATCTTCGTCGCACTCCAGGAACAACCGACAAGGGAGGAGGTCATCAACGATTGAAGATTCTCTTGTGAACTACGTTTACGCCTTAAGAGAAGCCATTGATGAGATGACGGGGGTGGAAGAAGCATTGGTCGACCGTATTAATCATTTAACGGTGGGACTAGAGGGATGTCTTCGAGAGGTCAACCTTTTGCACCAAAGGTTGAACATTCTCGCCTCTCCTCCTTTAGTACCAATTATCACCCATAGGGCATGGAATGTGGTACCGGAAGTCATCATATCGGCCGAATGGTACACCATACACCCAGAACCACCTCGCGACATACTACAAGGAGTTCCGGTTGGTGTCACTCCCCCTCCACAAGATGTTGAGGAAAATGAAGCCGCCTTCTTCCTCCCGCGAGAAATAGAAGAATGGCTTTAACAACATCTAGGGAACACCCCTCGGCTCAGAGTTCTACGAAGCTTTTAGATACCGGAAAGCTATTTCTGGAATTTTGGTTCCTATTGTAAAAGTAGAGCTCCTTAGGATGATCTTATGTATCACTTGACCTATCTAATTTAGGACCTTTAACTTTTATTTTTCTACTTTGTTTTTCTAAGAATATTATGTAATACTCTCTATTTAATGGAATGATGGTTTTAGTTAATTTGGTGTTTGGATGATGTTGTAATGGGAAAAACACACTCGGGATGGTGAAGGATACCAAGGGAAACTTGAACCAGCACCCCATGCACAAAAACAGGGCCACCCGACAATTTTTCTTCATTACAGCAAGTTCAGCACGGGGCTGTGCTCAGCCAACACGTCCCGTGCCCAACCATTTGCAGAAAATGCCCAGTTCAGGTAACTGGACACGGGGCGTGCTCGCTGAACATGCCCCCGTGCCCAGGCTTCTGTTTCTTTTTACTAATTTCTGTTACTGGTGATCTGAACACGGGGGCGTGCCCGGACACCATGGGGCCGTGTCCAGACGCCCAGTAACATAAATTTTTGCTTTTTCACACCTTTTTACACATTCAATCAATCTAAAAACTTATTTTTTGGACATATTGAGGACAATGTGTAATTTAAGTGTGGGGGGGGGGGGGGGAGGATGCTAAAACCTTGAATCTTGCAAGTCCTAATTACAAGCCTTACACAAAACTCTATTGGAACCGCTAATCACCCCAATTTTTTTTCAAAAAAGTTTTCATTTTTTTTACTTGTCTAGGTTTAATTTGGGAATTTCAAGTTCTAAAAAGGTTATATTTTTTACAAATTTACCACCGATAGCGTCGTGATAAAAAGAACCAACATAAGAAAATTATGAAACGGCATGACAAGCTTAGTTAAAATTTGATTATATATACTTGATCACATAAAAACCCATTCCCACAAAAAAATGAGTTTTGAGCCTTTATTGAGCATACAAAAACATATCTTTAAACTAAATGCTCATTTTTCGTTTCTTGTGTGAATAGCCGCTTGGTTCTTACGACTTTAGAACTTGCCACGATGATACATTCCCGGTCCTTACCAACTTAAACCCGAGTAAGTAAATGATGGAGGCATTAGGACTAACCCTTTTTATTTCTACACCATTATTTTTCTTTTTTTACCACCTACCCAAAATCTCCCTAGTTAACCCCTTTGAACCTAAACCTTTTCATTTCTTAACCCAAAACAAACACCCTTTTACCCACCAAAACCCTTTTTATTTTTAACCCTTTGTTTTAGTAACAAGCTCGGTTTTTCTTATGAATTCCTTAAAAAAAATGATGATGATGAAGCAAAAAAGAAATAAACAAACAAGTTTATCAAAAATAAATTTGTTTGAAGAAGTGCTTCATCAAAATAAAAAGTTACAAAAAATAAAAAGTCTTACGAAAACCGACGCTTTTTACGCCTTTCGGCTTTCGCCCTTTTACTAACCACTAACCCAACCACCTACCCTTAACCCAAGCCTAACCCTTCACCCAAAAGTCCTCTTTATATTTACAAAGGTGTATAGTTAAAAAGGAGGAGGATTGATTGCTTGGCAAGCTTATGGTAGGAATAAGTTCCACGCCGCTCTCGAGTGATTCACTAAAATACATCTTCGGCCAAGTGTTGAGTGATCCCCCGTGAGGTATGTGAACTTGTATATAAATGGAATTTTAAAAAGGCATGTTATGCCCTAATAAGTAATTTATCTTATGTAATGTTTTAAATAAATCATGACGAATAAGATTGTAAATAAATAAAATAAAACCTAATAAAGAATCTTGGAAATTCCGACACTCTATGACAAGCCCAAAAACCTTCTCTTCTACCCATTCCATTTGGGAGTGTAAATCCACATTATAAAGAGTTTTGCTTGAGGACAAGCAAAGATTCAAGTGTGGGGGTATTTGATGTGTGCAAAATGCAACATATAAATTACATCAATTGTGGCATAAAACTAACCCTTTTTTAGTACTAATGTTGGAAAAAGTGTGTTTTTGTCTTCCTTTTGTTTTTTCAGGATTAAATGAGCTCAAATGCACAAAAGAAGCAAAAAAACAGCTAAATCTAACATAAATACAAGAAAAGGAATAAACGTGGCATGCCCGACCCCCCGACAGCATCTTCCCAAGCAAAAACAAGAAGACAGAAGGCTGAACACGCCCTGTGTTCAGTAAGCACGGGGGCGTGCCCAAGTGTCTGCAGAAAAGACAAAGCTGTAGAAGCTTCTATCACCCACCACGGGGGCGTGCCCAGCGGACACGGGGCCGTGGTCAACTCTAAGATTCGCAAAATTTGAGGAAATCTTGATAGTACAGATACGCTTCTGCACACGGGGTCGTGCCCAGGGGACACGGGGGCGTGGTCAACTGATGCAGACAAATTGCAATTAATGAAAAAAGATAAGGAGGATGGACACGGGGCTGTGCCCAATGGACACGAGGTCATGCTCGAGCTTCTGTTCAGGCTATAAATAGGGGTGCTTGGCTCATTTGCAAACCATCCCTTGGCAAACCACCTCTCTCACACTTCACCCACCTACCACCACCATCATAACACCATCATCCACCACCATCATCCATCATCCATCATAGAGTGTGTGAGTAGTCTCGGGATCCAAGATTGATCGTAAGAGTTCTTGACAATCAAAGGCCATGTTTGCCTAAGTCTCTTACATCACTTGGTGAAGACAAGTGTCTAGTGTAATACTTTTTATTTTTAATCTTTTTGCACTTTTTATTTGGTTATGTATTAATGACTTTAATAACTAGTTTCTTATGTTGAAGGTGAATCTTCCTTATCATTTGTCCGTGGTGTCTTGGCAATATTTTACTGTCTATATAAAATAAAAGATTTTCACCATTCATATCTCTACGGTCTATATGGAGATATGTTGGCTACCTGGTCGGGGGTTAAGGGAATGGTTTGGTAAGAGTCTTGCCTTGTTCAGTGTATAGATCCTGCAAGGACCTGGGTCAAATTTAGTAGGACCTCCTTCAATACCCACCGGTATTGGATGGCGGGGGTCCAAACTCTTTGATCCCCTCATATGTAAGCTACTATTAAAACTTTAACCCGGCTACTTAGGATTGTATCCCTGCTGACTCAGACTACTTAGTCGAGGGTAATGTCACCTTCAAAAGAGGGGCCTACCACATTATGCATTAATAACTTAATTAATTATCTTTCAATAATCCAACCCTTTAGGATTGTATCCTTGCTGACTCAAACTACTGGGTTGAGGGTAACGTCACCTTCAAAAGAGGGGCCTACTACAATAACTAAGATAATCTCTTAAAAAGTGCAAAAGTGCGGAAATAATCAAAGGTTACACTAAACACGAGTCGGATCGAAGTGATTCATCTTGTCTATCTGTTTTATTTTTATTTTTTTATTTTCAGCATTTTTAGTTTAACATTTTTTTCTAAACTTTTGATTTGATTAGACGTTGAGGATAAACCGGTATTAAAAGCTCTTGTGTCCTTGGAGGACCTCGGTATCTTACCAACACTATACTACGCTCACGATGGGTGCACTTGCCCATATGTGTGTTTGGTGTTAGTAAAATATCGTGTTTTATAAATTTAAAACTTGACTAACGTGTAAAAAGGGCTGAAAAAATATATAAAAATCTATAACACCACACGCGCATCAAAGGCCAGGTGTAAACAATGTTCCAGTGGTTCGAGAATTTCCTAATGTGTTTCCTGATGATCTCCCCGGGTTACCGCCAAGTCATGATATCGACTTTCGTATCGACCTCATTCCTGGAGCAAACCCTATCGCTAGAGCTCCTTATCAACTCGCTCCGTCCGAAATGCATGAACTCTCGAGTCAGCTCCAGGAATTTCTTGATAAAGGCTTCATTCTCCCGAGCACCCCTCCATGGGGCGCACCTGTCCTTTTCGTCAAAAAGAAGGATGGGTCATTCAGGATGTGCATCGACTATCGGGAATTGAATAAGTTGACAATCAAGAATCGCTATCCCCTGCCACGCATCGATGATTTGTTTAACCAGCTACAAGGTGCTTCGTGTTTCTTGAAGATCGATCTACACTCAGGCTATCACCAACTACGCATCCAAGAGGAGGATATACCCAAAACCGCTTTTCGCACTCGATACGGCCATTATGAGTTCGTTGTTATGCCCTTTGGTCTAACCAACGCACCCACGATTTTCATGGATCTGATGAATCGGGTGTGTAAACCATTTCTTGACCGCTTCGTCATCGTGTTCATCGATGATATCGTGATCTATTCGAAATCGAAAGCCAAACACGCGCAACATCTACGTTTGGTTCTCGAGCTACTCCAAGGAAATAGACTCTATGCCTAGTTCTCCAAGTGCGAATTTTGGCTGGAGGAGGTTCAATTCCTCGGTCACATTGTCAATAGTCAAGGTATTCACGTCAATCCCACGAAGATTGAAGAAGTTAAGAGTTGGGTTACGCCGAAGAACCCGTCTGAAGTCCGTTCTTTCCTCGGACTAGCGGGCTATTATCGTCGATTTATCGAAGGGGTCTCTAAAATCGCTGTGCCGCTTACCGCTCTCACGCATAAAGAGAAACCTTTTGTTTGGGGAACTGAATAAGAGTTTGCTTTCCAAACCCTTAAGCACATGCTTTGCAATGCTCCTGTACTCACTTTACCCGACGGAAATGCCGACATCATAGCCTATTGCGATGCCTCAAACCTTGGCCTTGGTTGTGTTCTCATGTAACAAGACAAGGTTATTGCTTACGCATCTCGCCAGCTCAAGATCCACGAGAAGAACTATACAACCCATGACCTCGAGCTAGGCGCAGTTGGTACGATCTTTATGGTACCAAGTGTACGATCTTCACCGATCACAGGAGCCTACAACATATCTTTGACCAGAAGGAACTTAATACGCGTCAACGCCGATGGGTAGAACTTCTCAACGATTACGACTGTGAGATCCGTTATCACCCAGGCAAAGCAAATGTCGTTGCCGACGCCCTCAGCAGACGGAGCTATTTGCTCAGCATTTGAAATATCCAAGCCCAATACGATCTCGAAACCCTCATCCGCGAAGTCCAGCATGCTTGTTCTAATGAGCGCACATTGAAGAAGGAAATGATCTATCACGATGGAGCCCAGCTTGTGAATAAGTCGAATGGGATATTCCACTATCTGGACCGAATTTGGATCGCAAAGCTGTGACAACTCGTATTTCGAACCTATCTTTGTACCTTGATGTAACGTAAACTTTATGTGACTATGTGTATTGGATGATTTAATGGAATATTACGTTATTGAATGTTAAGCGAATTTATGTTGTGTTGTATGTATGTATGTATGTATAGGAACGACCCAAATGCACAACACCACTCGATCGCACAAGCCCATTTGGGCTACACTTTGTATTCGGATCAATGGGCAGCCCATTGAGGGTTCGGCCCACTCTTTCTCTTTGTCGCATAACACTAGGAGAGGGTATACTCCTCACTTGTTTTGCTAAACATTCTAAACACACAAACCTTAGCTTCCTCTCATCCTCTCTCTCTCTAACTCGACGGCACACTCTCTCTCTCAATCGAAGATCACCCCCTTGAATCGGATCACTCTCTTCTTAATCGGTTAGTGTTATATTGTTATTCGATTATATGTTTGATGGTGTGGTGAATCATATGTTCTTTCAGAATGGTTTATGAATGAGATATGGTTAATCTATGTTATGATAGATAATTGATCATGATGGAAAATATTAGTGTTCTTGTAATCGGCTCACATGCATGTAATTGATAATAATTCACACTAACCGGATTTGTCACATTAATCGAATGGTATTTGATGATGCTTGTTAAATCGGCTGTTATGTACATGTTTCGGATTGTTAACCATGTGATGTTGTTAATGAATTTCAAATAATCGGCTGTGATATGCGATTAGGATAATGGTTGGGTTGATAGGTCGTATGCTAGTAAGGAATCATGTGAATGATTATGATTGACATTTATGTTTTGATTATATCTAGGGTTCATATGATTTAATTGTTAAATTGCTAGTTTGATTGATTTTAGGTGGCTTAGAATGATTAGAAACTGTTGATTGATTAATTGTAATTTTGGAAATGGATAAATGGTTGTAACCGAATGGCAAGATATTCGGATATTTAAATCCATTCGCACATGCAGCCTTGTCGCACAAGATCAGGTCGTACAAGACCTGATCCGATCACACAAGTGCCAGGCGCACAAGACGGACCGCACAAGACATCTTGGTCGCACATGATGTCTTCAGTCGCACAAGCCTTACTGGGCCGCACAAGATGGTTATCTGCTTATAGTTGTTGGGCCGTAGACTTGGGCTGGGTAATAGAGCTGACCGCACAAGTTGTTGTTCGGTTTAATTGTTGGGCAGGGTGTTTATGTTTGGGCCGGGCTTTTATCAGGTCGCACAACATGCTGTGGATCGCACAAGGATGTGCTGATCGCACAACGTGTTGGGCCGAGACTTGTGTGGGCTTCATTTGTATGCTAAACGGATATCATTTAAAACGTTCTATGTGTATACTATGTTGCCATGATCGATACGTGTTAGCAATCTGTTAAACTATGTGTAATCATACGTGCTTTACTTGAACCTAAACCTGACATGTGTGATAACCATGTTAGGACGTGGTTGACCACTAGCTGCTAGACTTGACCTTTCCGTGTAATCTGCCGAGCAAACCAATGTGAGTTCACACTAGCCAAGGCATGGGATTCCCAGGGGATTGGGAGTGGGATTGAATAACTACTCGTACAACTATTACTATTAAACAAATTATTACTGTCCTCGGTTGAAGGGCACGCACGTAAAACCTACGTACAGTTATACTTACTACTGTCCTCGGATTGAAGGGCACGTACGTAAAGCCTACGTACACGATCTTAAGACCATCACCTCTATCAAAGGAAGTCCCTCAATTATCGACTTAATCACCGAGGCCTAGGGCGAGCGGGTCATTAGTTAATTGCGCTATTAGGTTTAACAAACCTCACACCGTGCCAGTCGGACGGGCGTGTACTAATGGACTATGGGCAAAAGGGTCAATGCTGATAGACATTGACTTAGGGCACCTCTTATATTTTCGTAGCAGTCGATACGCGTGGTCTTGTAACACATGGGAAGCCCCCACTAATCATCGCACGCATGCCTGGACTGGCAGCAAGGATTAACGCGATACATGGTTTACAAAACGAATACATACGATTTATGAAATGAATACGTTAACCAAACAACTGTCTGTGAACTCGCTCAACTTTGTTTTTGATTCGTTGCTACATGCCTTGCAGGTCATTAGGTACCCATGGAGCTTGCACAGGGAGGAACGGTCGTTGTGGGACATGGCGATGTGTGCCATGCTTTAGACATTACTTTATTTCATATTTAATACTTGCTATGGGTTTTACAAATTATGCTTCCGCTAAACATTTAACTATGCTTTGGTTTTGAACACCTTTCATATTGGTTTGTTGAATTATGTTTACTTATCTACCTGTTCAATATGATTGGTGGCTTGATCCTGGTCAGTCACGCCTCCAAGTGGTAATACTCCGCGAGTGGATTTTGGGGGTGTGACAGATTGGTATCAGAGCCATTGGTTATAGAGAACTTGGTTTTAATAAAGGAAAACGTTTTTGTTAAAACCAGACTATAACCTGTACAGTGCTCTACGATCCACAACGACGCTTCACTCCACGTGCAAGACTCGACATTCTAGGTGATATGGTATATGTTATATTACCTACATGATAGATTACATAGAACCTTACTCATGATATGCTTAGTTAGTATAGCTACTGTTGCTTGAACTCGTATGTGCTTACTCTCTCCTGTCATCGCATTTTCGCGAACCCTTCTCACTCATGTTTCCCTTGATATGAAGATCATGTCTGGACGCATTAACATGACACAAGCCCAGTTGACGGCTCTGATTAACGAACAGGTTGCTGCGGCACTTGCAGCCGCACAAGCAGGAGGTATACCCTGCTGTTTAAAACTCATTCTAGGATCTTTAGGTCCTACTCTCGTGAACCTACCCTTGTGTTAAACTTTGTCCTTTCTTATACGCACAACAGGTCAGCATGCTCCGCCACCTGTGTGCACCTTCAAAACTTTTATGGACTGCCGACCCACTACTTTCAGCGGCACTGAAGGAGCAGTAGGCCTCCTCCACTGGTTCGAGAAACTAGAATCTGTGTTTGAAATGTGTGAATGCCCTGAGGCACGTAGGGTAAAGTATGCTACCGGCACTCTCGAGGGTTTAGCCCTCACATGGTGGAACGCTCAGGTCCAAATGCTGGGGTTGGTTGCTGCTAACGCCACCCCATGGAACAATTTCAAAGAGATGATCAAGGAAGAATACTGCAGTCGTGATGACATTCATAAGCTGGAAGTTGAGTTCTTCAACCTCAAGATGACGGGGTCAGAAATTGAGGAGTTTACAAAGAGATCGAATGAGCTTGCATTACTGTGTCCTACTATGGTGGACCCTCCAATTAAGCATATCGAACTATATCTTAAGGGTCTAGTGCCAGAGATCCAAAGTCATGTGACTTCAGCAAACCTCGCCACCTATCAGCAGGTTGTTCAGTTGGCTCAGCGTCTCACTGATCAGGTGGTGGAGCAAAACAGGTTACCAAAACGTATCAATACTACAGCTACTTCTGAAACTCCTAGCGACAACAAACGTAAATGGGATGGAGCTTCAAGCAGAGGTTCGACTTCTGTTCAGTCCCAGTCACAGCAGAGAAGAACTGAAGAGTATAAGAGCCCTGGTCAGCAATTCTCTGGTAGCCAAGGGCAGAGTGGTTATCGAGGGAACCTTCCAAAGTGCAACAGATGCAACAAACATCATAGCGGTCAGTGCAACAAGGTTCGCTGTCAGAGGTGTCTTAAGTTGGGTCACGAAGCTAAGGATTGTAGGAGCTTACGACCTACAAATCAGAACCAGCGACAACAGCCACCAGCTCCACAAGACCAGCAGCAGCAACAACGAGACAACAAGGGATGCTTTCAATGTGGAGCTGAAGGTCACTTCAAGAGAGATTGTCCCCAGCTGAACAGGAACCCTAACAACAACAACAATAACAACAACAACCAGGGAAATGGGAACAACGGGGGTAATAATGGCAATGGTGCAAGGGGCCGTGCGTTCGTTATTGGCAATGGAGAAGCTAGGAATGATCCCAATGTTGTGACGGGTAAGTTCCTTCTCGACGACTTTTACGTTACTGTCTTATTTGATTCGGGTGCTGATACTAGTTATGTGTCCCAAAAAGTTAGTCAATTGCTTAAGCGTACCCCAACACCTTTAAACCCCAAGCACGATGTAGAGTTAGCTAATGGTAAAAGTATAGAGGTCACACACGTAGTCAAGGGTTGTAACCTAGTCCTTGCTGATCACACTTTCTCGATCGACCTTCTTCCTATCACTCTGGGTAGTTTCGACGTTGTTATTGGGATGGACTGGTTATCCCAACACCAGGCATAGATTCTTTGCAACGAGAAGGTTGTTCGTATTCCTCGCCCAGGTGGTGAACCTCTCATGATTCGTGGCGACAAGAGTGGTGCTGTTGTGAGCATCATTTCTTCCCTTAAGGCTCAAAAGTGTTTGCGTAAGGGCCACACTGCTTTTCTGGCTCTCTTTACCGACACCTCGTAGAAAGAGAAAAAGATAGAAGACTTTCCGATTGTACGTGATTATCCTGAGGTATTTCCTGAGGAACTACCTGGCCTCCCGCCTCATCGTCAGGTCGAGTTCCAAATCGAGCTAGCTCCTGGAGCAGCGCCCATAGCTCGTGCACCGTATCGCTTAGCTCCATCAGAGTTGAAAGAGCTATCTACGCAACTACAAGAACTCTTAGATAAGGGTTTTATTCGTCCTAGCTCTTCGCCCTGGGGAGCTCCAGTGCTATTTGTGAAGAAGAAAGACGGTACGTTCAGAATGTGCATAGACTACCGTGAACTGAACAAGGTGACTGTGAAGAATCGCTACCCTCTTCCACGCATTGACGGCTTGTTCGACCAGCTGCAAGGGTCGAGCTACTATTCAAAGATTGATTTGAGATCAGGGTATCACCAGCTGAGAGTCCGAGAAGAGGACGTCTCCAAAACAGCCTTCAGAACTCGATATGGCCACTATGAGTTTTTGGTAATGCCTTTTGGGCTGACAAACGCACCAGCGGTCTTCATGGACTTGATGAATCGAGTGTGCAAGCCGTACCTGGACAAGTTCGTCATAGTTTTCATCGACGACATTCTCATCTATTCGAAGAGTCAGGAGGAACACGAACAGCATCTACGACTCATTTTGGAACTCCTTCGAACAGAACAGCTGTACGCTAAGTTTTCAAAATGCGACTTTTGGCTTCGTGAAGTCCATTTCTTAGGCCATGTAGTGAACAAGGATGGGAGTCACGTTGATCCATCCAAGGTAGATTCGATCAAGAGCTAGCCTGCACCTCGTACGCCAACGGAAATTCGCCAATTCTTGGGATTGGCAGGTTACTACAGAAGGTTTATTAAGGATTTTTCCAAGATTCCACAGCCTCTTACTTCACTAACACAGAAGGGCGTTGTTTATCATTGGGGAAACGCACAGGAGTTAGCGTTTCAGCACTTAAAGGATAGACTTTGCAGTGCACCTATCCTTTCATTGCCAGAGGGCACAGATGACTTCGTAGTTTATTGCGACGCATCTATTTAGGGTCTTGGTTGCGTATTGATGCAGCGGGATAAAGTTATAGCATACGCTTCACGCCAACTCAAGGTTCATGAGAAGAACTACACTACACACGATCTAGAGCTGGGAGCGGTTGTTTTTGCACTTAAGATATGGAGACACTACCTGTATGGTACCAAATGCGCTATCTACACTGATCACAGGAGCCTCGAGCATTTCTTTAAACAGAAGGAACTTAATATGCGACAACGACGATGGGTCAAACTGCTGAATGACTACGAATGCTCGATCAGGTACCACCCGGGCAAAGCCAATGTTGTGGTTGACGCCCTCAGTCGGAAGGACACTGCACCTAAGCGCGTAGGAGCTTTTCAACTCACTATACAGTCTAGTATTCCTTCTCAAATACGAGATGCTCAGGTAGAAGCATAGAAACCAGAAAACGTCAGGGCTGAAGCCCTACGCGGCTCAAGGCAACGCTTAGAACAGAGGGAAGACGGTGCTTACTACGTCACAGGACGCATTTGGGTCCCACTTTATGGCAACCTACGAGAGCTTGTGATGGATGAGGCTCACAAGTCTCGTTACTCAGTGCACCCTAGCTCGGATAAAATGTACCACGATATCAAAACCACATACTGGTGGCCTAGCATGAAGGCACACATAGCAACTTACGTTAGCAAGTGCTTGACTTGTGCGAGAGTCAAGGCGGAGTACCAGAAACCTTCAGGCCCCCTTCAACAACCAGAGATACCACAATGGAAATGGGAGCAAATTTCCATGGATTTTGTTACTGGCCTGCCTAGATCACAACGTGGTAACGATACTATTTGGGTGATCGTGGATCGACTCACAAAGTCTGCTCACTTCTTGGCCATCAAAGAAACATATAAGTTCTCCACCCTAGCAGAAGTATATCTCAAGGAAGTTGTCTCGAGGCACGGGGTGCCCACCTCTATCATCTCGGATCGAGATGCACGTTTTACATTAGAATTGTGGCAAGCAATGCACAAGTCCTTTGGCTCAAGATTAGATATGAGCATAGCCTATCATCCGCAAATGGTTGGGCAGTCGGAACGTACCATCCAGACTCTAGAAGACATGCTTAGGGCATGTGTAATTGACTTTGGCAATGGCTGGGAAAAGCATCTGCCACTTGTAGAATTTTCGTACAACAATAGCTACCACACCAGCATTAAAGCTGCTCCGTTTGAGGCATTGTACGGGCGTAAATTCCGGTCACCTCTTTGTTGGGCAGAGGTGGGGGATAGTCAGATTACTGGTCCAGAACATGTGGTTGACACAACAGAGAAGATTGCTCAGATACGACAACGAATGGCGGCGGCTCGTGACCGTCAGAAAGTCTATGCCGATAAGGGCAGAAAACCATTAGAGCTCCAGGTTGGGGAGCGGGTTCTACTCAAAGTTTCACCCTGGAAGGGTGTGGTTCGTTTTGGTAAACGGGGCAAACTTAACCCACGATACGTTGGACCTTTCGAAGTCATTGAGAAAATAGGCAAGGTGGCCTACAGACTGAACTTACCAGCAGAACTCAGTGCAGTTCACGATGTTTTCCACGTGTCGAATCTGAAGAAATGTCTGTCAGATGAGACCCACATAGTTCCTTTGAAGGAGCTCACTATCGACGAGCAGTTACGATTCGTCGAGGAACCTGTTGAAATCACGGACCGGGATGTTAAGGTCCTCAAGCGTACTAGGATACCTCTCGTTCGAGTTCGTTGGAACTCACGTCGCGGCCCAGAGTTCACCTGGGAATGCGAAGATCAGATGAAACAAAAGTATCCCCAGCTATTCGCACACGGTACAACCACTACTGAGGCTGAAGCTACGGAATTTCGGGACGAAATTCCAGATCAATGGGGGGAGGATGTGACACCCCAGGAAAACCAGGAAAACCATGCAACTTAACTAGCTTCCTCAGTGAGTACGTGCTAAATTTAGGGACTAAATTTCTTTCAACTTGGGGATAATGTGACAACTCGTATTTCGAACCTATCTTTGTACCTTGATGTAACGTAAACTTTATGTGACTATGTGTATTGGATGATTTAATGGAATATTACGTTATTGAATGTTAAGCGAATATATGTTGTGTTGTATGTATGTATGTATAGGAACGACCCAAACGCACAACACCACTCGATCGCACAAGCCCATTTGGGCTACACTTTGTATTCTGATGTGTTCAAAATGTAACATATAAATTTCATCAAATGAGGCATAAAACTAACCCTTTTTTAGTACTAATGTTGGAAAAAGTGTGCTTTTGTCTTCCTTTTGTATTTTCAGGATTAAATGAGCTCAAATTAACAAAAAAAGCAAAAAGGGCAGCTAAATCTAGCATAAATACAAGAAAAGGAACAAACGTGGCATGCCCGACCCCCCTCAACAGCATCTCCCAAAGCAAAAACAAGAAGAAAGCTGAGCATGGGGCTGTGCCCAGCTGAGCACGGGGCGTGCCCAGCCCGACACGGGGCGTGCCCAGCTCAGCACGGGGCAGTGCTCAGGATGGACAGCCCTGGCACTAAAGACAAACCTGTAGAAGCTTCTATTGCCCACCACGGGGCCGTGTCCAGTGAACACGGGGGCGTGGCGGAAGTACAGCAGGCGCATTAATTGTAATTGCGAATTACAATTAATGAAGAGAGAGAGTGTCAGACAGGCACGGGGGCGTATCCAGCGGACACGGGGCCGTGCCCAGCCTTCTGTTCAGCCTATAAATAGGAGTGCTTGGTTTCATTTCAACTCATCCCTTGGCACACCACCTCTCTCACACTTCATCCACCACCCACCACCACCATAACACCATCATCCACCACCATCATCCATTGTCCATCATAGAGTGTGTGAGTCGTCTCGGGATCCAAGATTGATCGTAAGAGTTCTTGACAATCAAGGCCATGTTTGCCTAAGTCTCTTACATCACTTGGTGAAGACAAAGTGTCTAGTATAATACTTTTTATTTCTAATCTTTTGCACTTTTTATTTGGTTTTGTATTAATGACTTTAATAACTAGTTACTTATGTTGAAGGTGATCTTTCCTTATCGTTTGTCCGTGGTGTCTTGGCATTATTTTACTGTCTATATAAAATAAAAGATTTTCACCATTCATATCTCCACGGTCTATATGGAGGTATGTTGGCTACCTGGTCGGGGGTTAAGGGAACGGTTTGGTAAAGGCCTTGCCATTGTTCAGCGTTTAGAGGTCCTGCAATGGACCTGGGTCAAATTTAGTAGGACCTCCTTCAATGCTTCACGGTATTGGATGGCGGGGGTCCAAACTCTTTGATCCCCTCATAAGTTAACTACTATTAATACTATAACCCGACTATTTAGGACTGTATCCCTGCTGACTCAGACTACTTAGTCGAGGGTAACGTCACCGCCAAAAGCGGGGCCTACCATAATTTGCATTAATAACTTAATTCATTATCTTCCAATAATCCACCCTTTTAGGATTGTATCCTTGCTGACTCAAACTACTGGGGTGAGGGTAACGTCACCTTCAAAAGAGGGGCCTACTACATTAACTAAGATAATCTCTTAACTATGTGCAAAAGTGCGGAAATAATCAAAGGTTATACTAGATACGAGTCGGAACCAAGTGATTCATCTTGTCTATCTGTTTTTCTTTTATTTTTATTTTCAGCATTTTAGTTAGTTTTTATTTTTCTTAGTTAAAAACATTTTTCCAAACTTTTTATTTTGATTAGACGTTGAGGATAAACCGGTACTAAAAGCTCTTGTGTCCTTGGACGACCTCGGTATCTTGCCAACACTATACTACGCTCACGATGGGTGCACTTGCCCATATGTGTGTTTAGTGTTAGTAAAATATCGTGTTTTATAAATTTAAAACTTGGCTAAAATAAGTGTTAAAGGGGCTTAAAATATACACCTAATATATATAACACTTCACACGCATCAATTCGGATCAATGGGCAGCCCATTGAGGGTTCGGCCCACTCTTTCTCTTTGTCACATAACACTAGGAGAGGGTATACTCCTCACTTGTTTTGCTAAACATTCTAAACACACAAACCCTAGCTTCCTCTCATCCTCTCTCTCTCTAACTCGACGGCACACTCTCTCTCTCAATCGAAGATCACCCCCTTGAATCGGATCACTCTCTTCTTAATCGGTTAGTGTTATATTGTTATTCGATTATGTGTTTGATGGTGTGGTGAATCATATGTTCTTTCAGAATGGTTTATGAATGAGATATGGTTAATCTATGTTATGATAGATAATTGATCATGATGGAAAATATTAGTGTTCTTGTAATCGGCTCACATGCATGTAATTGATAATAATTCACACTAACCGGATTTGTCACATTAATCGAATGGTATTTGATGATGCTTGTTAAATCGGCTGTTATGTACATGTTTCGGATTGTTAACCATGTGATGTTGTTAATGAATTTCAAATAATCGGCTGTGATATGCGATTAGGATAATGGTTGGGTTGATAGGTCGTATGCTAGTAAGGAATCATGTGAATGATTATGATTGACATTTATGTTTTGATTATATCTAGGGTTCATATGATTTAATTGTTAAATTGCTAGTTTGATTGATTTTAGGTGGCTTAGAATGATTAGAAACTGTTGATTGATTAATTGTAATTTTGGAAATGGATAAATGGTTGTAACCGAATGGCAAGATATTCGGATATTTAAATCCATTCGCACATGCAGCCTTGTCGCACAAGATCAGGTCGTACAAGACCTGATCCGATCACACAAGTGCCAGGCGCACAAGATGGACCGCACAAGACATCTTGGTCGCACATGATGTCTTCAGTCGCACAAGCCTTACTGGGCCGCACAAGATGGTTATCTGCTTTTAGTTGTTGGGCCGTAGACTTGGGCTGGGTAATAGAGCTGACCGCACAAGTTGTTGTTCGGTTTAATTGTTGGGCAGGGTGTTTATGTTTGGGCCGGGCTTTTATCAGGTCGCACAACATGCTGTGGATCGCACAAGGATGTGCTGATCGCACAACGTGTTGGGCCGAGACTTGTGTGGGCTTCATTTGTATGCTAAACGGATATCATTTAAAACGTTCTATGTGTATACTATGTTGCCATGATCGATACGTGTTAGCAATCTGTTAAACTATGTGTAATCATACGTGCTTTACTTGAACCTAAACCTGACATGTGTGATAACCATGTTAGGACGTGGTTGACCACTAGCTGCTAGACTTGACCTTTCTGTGTAATCTGCCGAGCAAACCAAGGTGAGTTCACACTAGCCAAGGCATGGGATTCCTAGGGGATTGGGAATGGGATTGAATAACTACTCGTACAACTATTACTATTAAACAAATTATTACTGTCCTCGGTTGAAGGGCACGTACGTAAAACCTACGTACAGTTATACTTACTACTGTCCTCGGATTGAAGGGCACGTACGTAAAGCCTACGTACACGATCTTAAGACCATCACCTCTATCAAAGGAAGTCCCTCAATTATCGAATTAATCGCCGAGGCCTAGGGCGAGCGGGTCATTAGTTAATTGCGCTATTAGGTTTAACAAACCTCACACCGTGCCAGTCGGACGGGCGTGTACTAATGGACTATGGGCAAAAGGGTCAATGCTGATAGACATTGACTTAGGGCACCTCTTATATTTTCGTAAAAGTCGATACGCGTGGTCTTGTAACACATGGGAAGCCCCCACTAATCATCGCACACATGCCTGGACTGGCAGCAAGGATTAACGTGATACATGGTTTACAAAACGAATACATACGATTTATGAAATGAATACGTTAACCAAACAACTGTCTGTGAACTCGCTCAACTTTGTTGTTGATTCGTTGCTACATGCCTTGCAGGTCATTAGGTACCCATGGAGCTTGCACAGGGAGGAACGGTCGTTGTGGGACATGGCGATGTGTGCCATGCTTTAGACATTACTTTATTTCATATTTAATACTTGCTATGGGTTTTACAAATTATGCTTCCGCTAAACATTTAACTATGCTTTGGTTTTGAACACCTTTCATATTGGTTTGTTGAATTATGTTTACTTATCTACCTGTTCAATATGATTGGTGGCTTGATCCTGGTCAGTCACGCCTCCAAGCGGTAATACTCCGCGAGTGGATTTTGGGGGTGTGACAAAAGCGGACCAATTTGCGACAGATTTTGATGGACGAAGCCCACAAGTCTCGATATTCTACTCATCCCGGTGCCGATAAAATGTACAAGGACCTTCGCTACAAGTACTGGTGGCCGGGCATGAAGAGAGATATCGCCCTCTATGTTGGGAAGTCCTTAACCTGCTCGAAAGTCAAGGCTGAACACCAAAGACCATCTGGCTTACTCGAACAACCCCCGATCCCTATGTGGAAGTGGGAGAGTATAGCTATGGATTTCATAACGAAACTTCCGCGTACGCCATCAAGTCACGACAGCATCTGGGTTGTCATTGACCGTTTGACCAAATCTGCTCATTTTCTGCCAATACGAGAAGACTACAAGGTAGAAAGATTAGCCCGAATCTACACCGACGAGATCATTTGTCGACATGGGACGCCTCGCGACATCATTTCTGATCGTGCTGCTCGGTTTACCTCGCGTCTATGGGAAACATTTCAAACGGCTCTCGGTACTACGCTTAATCTAAGTACCGCATTCCACCCTCAAACCAACGGTCAGACTGAAAGAACGATTCGTACTCTTGAAGACATGCTTCGTTCATGTGTCATAGATTTCGGTGGTAATTGGGACGCTTACCTGCCGTTAGTAGAATTCTCGTATAATAACAGTTATCATTCCAGCATTCAAATGGCACCTTTTGAGGCTTTATACTGAAGAAAATGTCGATCGCCAATTGTATGGCACGAGATCGGTCACTCGCAATTAACCGGTCCTGAGCTATTGCAAGAAACGACTGACAAAGTACTCCAAATTCGAGACAATCTGCTGAAAGCTCGGAGTCGTCAGAAAAGTTACTCCGATAGACGACGTAATCCCCTTGTATTTGACGTTGGCGACTACGTACTCCTAAAGGTATCACCTTGGAAGGGTGAGGTCAGATTCGGAAAGAAAGGGAAACTAGCGCCTCGATATGTTGGACCTTTTAAGATTTTGGAAAGGATCGAAAAAGTCTCCTATAGACTCTAACTATCGGAGCAACTTAGTAACGTTCACCCGACTTTTCAGGTGTCGAACCTCAGAAAGTGCCTGGCTGAGCATGATTTAATTGTACCTCTAGAAGACCTCCAAGTAAACGAAACACTACACTTCATGGAAAAGCCTGTCGAGATCATGGACCGCTAAACCGAGCAGCTCAGACGCTCGTGCATTCCCATTGTTAAGGTTCGATGGGAAGGCAAACGAGGCATAGAGTTCACTTGGGAACTCGAAAGCGACATGAAGGGGAAGTACCCGCAATTGTTTGTTACGGCTTCGGCCTAATTTCGGGACGAAATTCCCTCAACTAGGGGAGGCTGTAACACCCCGTGTTTCGAAAGTCAAAGTGAAGATTGAAGTCAAAGGCAGACAAGATTGTTAATTGCGATCTGTCACTGTTGGGATTGAACCCTACCAGAGGAACAGATAATTAAAGCCAAAACTGGATCACAACAGTGGATTCACAATAAGCAGCTGTTTACATTAGACTTTCCCCTTGAAAGTGATTACAACATCTGATGGTCCTCTATCCACTGTCCGTATACAACTGTTGCTACCCTTTAAACTGCTGATATGGCTCTGAAGAAGTAAACACTGCTGGTTCAATCTACTGATGACAAAGCACTGCCCACTCAAGGACTGATCAACTTTGAGCAAAGCACTGATAGAAGAAGATAGTAGTAGTTTAGTGTATTACTTGTCTTATGTATAATCAGTGGTTAAGATAGGCAGTGTTTGTATAGGAACTGTTGTTACAGGTTGTTAGGCTGTTAGACGTTGCTTTCATGGTGACGTCAGCTGAGATGCCTCAGTGGTTTGGTTTGCCTATAAATGGAGCAGTACTCTGTACTGTTACATTTGATTGACCGAGTGAGTTCTTCTCCTCTAGCCCAATCCTTTCATCTTGTGTGCAATCAACCTTGGAGCATCAGGCTGAGGGGGATTTTAGTTTGTAAGCATGCTTTGTAATATTTTGATTTACTTTGTAATCTTTCGACTGGTGCAAATCATGTGTTTATCAAATCTATTTCCCTTTATGATTGTGTTTACAAAGTTTGTTGTTCATTTCCGCTGCACTTAAACTCTGTTCATCTCTATTGATATGTTTAAATTATACAAACAAACACAAGCATGAGAGCCTTCGTTCCTAACAATTGGTATCAGAGCTTGGACAGTCAAATTCGATTTAACAGTCAATTTGACATAACAGTTCAGCTCAAAATTCATTGATACTAAGGTTGATTGTATTTAGTTGAAAAACAGAGTGACGAGAAATCATGCTCAAAGTGACTACTCAAAGGCTCTGTAAAACAACCAAGATGTCATAGGACACACAAGCTTCACATAACAAGTGAAATCATACATAAACCACCTACAGTTTGCAGATCTGAAAATATATCTGATAACTATGGTAAAATTATTTACGAAAATTGATTTCAATTGTTGTTATGAAGTTTTTGCTGTTTCCATCATGTTCGCTGCTAAGGTATGAACCTCAGGTCAACAAAAACCTATGTTCATAAAAACATTAGTGTTTTTGCTCACATAAAAAGAGGGAAATTAAAACTTTAGTCATTTAGATCTTATGTATTGAAAGACAGATTGAGATTCCTTCAAAAGGACCAAAATCAATTGTGTTAAGGATACATTAAGAAAATCAGATGTCATAAATGACCAGATCATGGGTAATGTGAAATTTGGCATAAGGATATGCAGAAATGACCAAATCTCTCAAAACATTGCTGCAAAATGATTATGGATTAATTATTTCTTCAATAAAGACCTCCCAGTAAGTATTTCATTACTTAGGAATGGGAAGGGAAAAAGGGGAAGAAGGAAAATCACAAAAACTCAAAAGTGTGTTTATCTCAAAACTTTTGAAGTCAAAAGAAAAGAGTATAAATATAATACACTTAAGAGTCAAAAATTGGGGTAACAATGATCATTAAGCAACTGTGTGCATTCATTGGTTCAGGAAAAGGTTCAGGTAACAATAGTAGTTCCAAGGAATAAACTTACAAGAGGACTAGACAAATTTTCAAACCAAATCTGAACATGTGTCCTCATTTTTGTTGTCAATCAATCAACAAGAAAAAGGTCTCAAACAGTGGTTATTACAATGTATTTCAAACCACTGACCATTTTTCATAAACTTGAGAATGATGTGATTGCGTGTTTTATTGGGAAATCTACCAGATCCTTTTGATGCTATTTTCAGAAAAACCCTTAATCTTTTTTAAAAAGAGTTTTCTCAAATAAAAAGGGTATATCATTCCTTATTTTTTTAGGAATGATACATTTTGTACTTTTGCTTGTTTTTGTTGGTAAAAGTTTCAATCTCCTGTCAGGATGTTGAGCCATCATTTTTTTGGTGAAATTATCCTTGAAAATGGATCAAAAGGAAATGGTGTATGTGTCAAGGTCAAGGTCATGTCAAACACAAGTTTGGTTTTAACACAGATCAAAGTTTGATTGCTAAACAGTTTTTAAAATACTGGGTTACTAAACCACTGTCAGGAATCTATAAAAGCTTCAAAATGTGTAATTGACATGTGGCAAAACCTTGAATACAAATTCTCATAAAAGCTGCTGACACGTTGAACTTGACAATTTGCATCTAAAATGTATTTTGTTGAAGATAGCATCCTTACAGACATTTCAGAATCAACATCAACAGATGTTAGAGATGATATTGTGATTTCACAAGAAAAAATCATTCCTTTCATCAGAACATCAGATGCTCAAAATACTTGTCAAAAGCTTATCCACTGATGCACCAACAGTTGTTGATAAACTAGTCTTTCAAATCTTTACATTACCCCTAACCACTGCTTTGCTCAAACGTCTGTTTTCTAACTACTGTCCACTGCTGAAAGTCAACCCCTGTTCTCTCATTTTCCTGATAAGCACTGATGCTTAAAATCAGTGTTTTATCCACTGATGTGCTATCTACTGATAGTGAAAATCACCCACTGTTCTCATATTGTTACCGTTGTAACCACTGATACTTGCTTCATCAGTGGCTTTCCAAAACAACTGTCCTCCATTATTCATCTTTTCATCAGAGGTTGGCACGTGGTCAGTTCTTAGCCATCAGATCTTTGTAACTGCTGCCACGTCAGCACTTATTTTTTTCCCTAAATAAAACCCTGATCAAAACCCCAAACAGGGTTTTACACTGTCGAATTGAATTCCAAAATTCTCTTCTCAAAGTAGTTTCCCACTCTCTATCTCAAATCATTCTTCGTCTCGTCCTCATCAAAATGACGAAATCAAAATCAAAATCAAAATCATCCTCATCTTCATCTCCCAAAGAAGCCACACAAATGGCCGCTGAACCTATTGAAATCCCATACAAATCCCCTCACAACTATTTGGGCCTACGCACAAAACCCACAAATAATCACACTTTCGATTCCATCATTGATATTATGTCTGCGTCAAAGTACAAAACTTTGCTTACAACAAATGCTCCAATATACCAACAAACCCAGAGAGAGTTTTGGAAAAATGCCACCCTTGACATACAAGGCGAGAAAGTCATTGCCATCAACTCCTCAATACAGGGTAAAGCGATTCAAATTACTCCACAATCCATTTCGGAAGTCTTTAAACTCGATGATCAGAAAGGTAAAACATATTTTCTTAAAAACGAGTTGAAAACTGATTTTCTGAAAAGAGGATATGCAGAACAAACAAAAAGGGATACCTCACAAAAAGGTTATTTTCCTTCTGCACCTAGATTCTTATTTCATACACTTTTAATGTGTGTTTCAAATAAGACAACTGCTTTTAACGAAATACCATTGAAGATCCAATGTCTGGGTTATGCTATTTTAAATAATGAAAATTATAACTATTCCCAGGAGATCTTTGATGATTTAGTGAAAAATGTTGATAGCAAAGCATTTCTACTTTTTCCAAGATTTCTAAGCTACTATTTTAAACAAAAATTTGGAAAAGAAAATGAAAATTTGCTCAAACAAGGTGTTCATTTTCAAATAAAAGGTTTAACACCTGAAGCATTCACTAAAATGTTAACACCTATAAAAACAAAAGCAGAGGTGCCAGAGCAGAATTTAGAAGTTACCACTGCTCCTCAGGTATCAGCTGTTGAGCCCACTGCTCCAGGTGATCATAGTAGCACAACCACTACTTTGAAACCCACACCTGCCATTACCAAAAAGACCAAAAAGAAATCATACAAAAAACCCACCAAACCCAAAACAAAGGTAACTCTGGAAGATGAGATCCCAGAGCCACTGCCAGTGACAACACAAATGTCACTTACAACCACTGCTGCTACTTCCTCACAGCAGTTGGAAGAAAGATCTCACCATTGCCTCAAACTCCTCCTGCATCCTCACAAAAGTATCAGGTTGTAAGCACAGGGACCCCACAATATGAAGCTCTGGACCCAATCGGTTCCATCTTCCTCAGTCCTGATCCCAAGGACATGTCTCTTTCAACACCTATACCCTCATCAATCACATTACCACAATCCATAATACCCTTGTTGCATGTAGTTGCTATAGCTCAAACACAAACCAGTTCCTCTCTATCACCTATCACTAAGAGTACACTCCCACAAGTGACTGGGTCTGATGCTACTACCCCTGCTATCCCAGCAACAACTGAGGAGGTTACACCCCTTGAGTTACAAGTAACTCTTGGTGGTAGTTCAAGTGGAGCAGCAACTACAAGTGATGGATCAACAGATCTACATTTGGACAGTTGTTTCATTAGTAAGACTCCTTTAAAGGCAATTTCTTCTATAGCACCTCTGGTAACCACCAGTGAGTTTGTTTTAACCACTGGTACTCTTAAAAGGTTATCAAGTGTTGAAGAGAGAAGACCCCAGAACCAAGAACAAGGGGCATCAATGAGTGATTTTTGGGACTCTGTTCCTAAGTCACACATTGGTACAACCACTGCTGGTGGGGAATCAGATGATCCCATTAACTTGGGTGATGATTTAAAATATCAGAAATTGACGGACAGATTTGAAAATCTTGAAACATCTGTTGCTGAAATAAAGGATATGGTGCAGCAGTTGTTAAAAGCTCAAAAAGCACAATCCACTGCTGTTCCAGCTCAAGCACCTACACAACCTGCACCTGCTGCAAATGAGCTATGGAATGTATTTCAACCCCTGCTTGAAAAACAAAAACAAATGCTGACAAACATGGTGGAGTCAAGATTTAAAGATACTCAAGCAGACATCAAAGCTATCAAGGCTCATATCCAAAGCGCCACTGGAAAAGTTCCTTCCACTATCCTCTTCATGGATAACCCCCTTCCAGATAATGCCAAAAAGGGGGAGAAAATCTAGCAGTTGAAGAAGAAGGGAATTGAAGATGGTGTTTATATTGAACCGTAAAAAGATAGCCAAACAGCTGCCATTTCTTCAACACACACCACTACAACACACACTACAACCACTGCCCTATCATCACAACCTAAAACTACATCACCACCCACCAAATTACCACCTGCTCAAAAGCAGAAGACATCTACTGACACATCAGTAGTTGTAATGACAACAGAGGTTGAAACACCAGTTGTTTCAACAGCTGTTTGCCAGCCATTCACCACTGCTCTCATCAATGTCACATCACCACCATCACCTCCTGCTAAAAAGCAGAAGACATCAGATGTTACAACATCTGTTGTAATAACAACAGTGATTCAAACACCGGTTGTCCCAACACCTGTCAGTCAAAAAAATTACTCCAGAAAAAGAAAAACAACTCAGGCAGGTGATGACAATTATGATCCTATGGCTGCAAAATATCCACTGGAACCTGAAGCTGTAAAAAATGAGATGAGACAATTCTACACTGAGGATGATCCTTCAAAAAGAAGATTTCCTTCTCTCATAGGCTTCATTGTCCCAGAAAATATGGATGAATATCTCAAGCTCAAAGCAAGGCAAGCTAAGATAAGAGCTAAACTTGAATGCAAAGACCAAGGTGATGAAGCCATTTCAGAAAAAAAAATGGAATTCCTGCTCACTAAAGTCAAACAGATGGAAGATTACGTAAGAGATCTGAGCAAAGAAATGGAAAATTTACCACCCAAAGTAGATCTACGAAAAGAAATGAGAAACGAATATCTTGCATATATCATGAAAGAAAAATTTTATCCAGCTGGAGAAGAACAATTCAAAGAATGGCCAATCATTGCATTAAAGCATGAGGCAAACAAAATTGAAAGGATCAAGAATGATCCAAGAAAGAAGAAAACAGCTCCAAACTGGAGCAAATACAAAAAGCTCATTGCTGACCTTACATCTGAGTACAAAAGAAAGAAATAAGAGCTGGTGGATGCAAATGTTGGAGATGCTGAAGCCATAGCAAAATGGACGAAGCAGTATACAGATGAGGCTTATGAAAGGCTTAAGAAAAGGAGGATAACAGTTTCTGACACTCCAAAGAAGCCTGACTACAAAAAGCCAGAGCAGCTGATCAAAACCTCTGAACCACTGATCACATCAGCAGATACCTCAATCATTGTGATAAACCAAGAAAAGAGGAAACATCTGACTGTTGCAGAAGAAAAGGAAAAGGAAGCTGAATACTTTGAAGAAGCCATCAAGAAAATGGCTTTAGATAAAGACAGATCAGCAAAGCTTCAAGACCTTGCCAAAAAGGTTTTAAACAAACCATCATCACCAAACACATCAGCAGAAATATCAGACATTGAGCTAGATCAACAAAAGAGACAAGAGCAGATTGACAAAGAAGTTGCAGAAGATATAGCTGCAGCAAATGATGTCATAAAAATGGCTTTTCAACAAATGTCTGAAGATTCTGAGCTAACAAAAGCTCAGGATACTGCTTCACAAATATTTACAAGGCCAAAATCTCCCAACTCATCACTAAATAAACCTCTCCCAAGAAACCCATTGGGTTCAAAAATACTAAAGTGGATGTCTGATCAAAAGACCCATGTATTAACCCCCTTCAGATCCAATGGAGAAGTGAAGTACATATCAAGGAAACAAGCACTAAGCCTTGGTGTTGAAGATCTACAAGATCTCCTTAAACTTACACTGTGCAGGGATGAGGATGACTCAAGTTTCAAGGACATTGAAGCAGAATTTAAAAGACTAGCTAAGGAACTTCTGATGAGAAAATAAAGATCCAGAATAATGAAGGGTTTTGGCATTATCTGTTCCAGGGGGAGATTGTTGGGATTGAACCCTACCAGAGGAACATATAATTAAAGCCAAAACCGGATCACAACAGTGGATTCATAATAAGCAGCTGTTTACATGAGACTTTCCCCTTGAAAGTGATTACAACATCTGATGGTCCTCTATCCACTGTCCGTATACAACTGCTGCTACCCTTTAAACTGCTGATATGGCTCTGAAGAAGTAAACACTGCTGGTTCAATCTACTGATGACAAAGCACTGCCCACTCAAGGACTCATCAACTTTGAGGAAAGCACTGATAGAAGAAGATAGCAGTAGTTTAGTGTATTACTTGTCTTATGTATAATCAGTGGTTAAGATAGGCAGTGTTTGTATAGGAACAGTTGTTACAGGTTGTTAGGCTGTTAGACGTCGCTTTCATGGTGACGTCAGCTGAGATGCCTCAGTGTTTTGGTTTGCCTATAAATGGAGCAGTACTCTGTACTGTTACATTTGATTGACTGAGTGAGTTCTTCTCCTCTAGCCCAATCCTTTCATCTTGTGTGCAATCAACCTTGGAGCATCAGGCTGAGGGGGAGTTTAGTTTGTAAGCATGCTTTGTAATCTTTTGATTTACTTTGTAATCTTTCGACTGGTGCAAATCATGTGTTTATCAAATCTATTTCCCTTTATGATTGTGTTTACAAAGTTTGTTGTTCATTTCCGCTACACTTAAACTCTGTTCATCTCTATTGATATGTTTAAATTATACAAACAAACACAATCATGAGAGTCTCTGTTCCTAACAGTCACTTCTTGCTCAATTCCTGTTTTGACTTCTTTGACTTGTAGACAGTCTATTTTATGCATTACGTTAGTTGTATTATGTGGAGTATTTGTTAATAATCGATGTTTAATCGCTATTTATCGCATGTCTTATCGCACTCGCAACTCGAATTACGCGTATGGTTATTGTTCTTACGTGTGTGTGTGCGCCTTATGTGTTACTTGTGCATGTTTATTTATGTTGTTATTGTGGTGATTAATCGAAACGCAATCGAAACACAATCGCAATCGAATCGCAAACGCTAAACGAACGTTAAATTAGGATGATTGTATGTTGATATAGTAGTTGGGATTAAAAGTAATTTGAATAGGAAATTCTATCGCATCACAACGCTCGACACTCGAACCGAAATCGCAAAAATCATCGCGCCGAGCACTCGAATTGAGTGGCCAGCCGACCGAGTTGCCACCCGATCGGGCTGCCACCCGATTGAGGTGCCACTCGATCGACCAGCCATCATTCCTCCTTTCCGTGTATGGAAACCCTATAAAACCCCATATGTCAACCTTATTTGATGTTGACAACTCTCTCTTCACCCCACTTCGCTCCAGCCGCTATTTTTTCAGATTTCTCGCGATTCTTGTAAGTTTTCCACCTAAGTCTTGTACTTTCTTGATCTACACGCACTCCTACACCTTTCTATCTTTTGAATCTTAAATTTTAACCGTGAAATCACTAGATTTGAGGTGTTCTAGGATGATGTCATCATGGTGTTCATAAGAACTTCATGTTTTGGCTTCAATCCACCAAGAATAACTTAGATCTGAATGATTTCCGCATGAATGAACAAAGATCTATCATAGATCTGAACATATTCATGGTGAAAAGGATTGAAAGATGGTGTTCTAACTTTCTTTCAACTCTTTTACACTTAATGCACTCAAATCCGATAGACTCGGCCCTTGTTCTGATCTTCTACCCATTCTTGGTGTCGTATCGGTTCCAGATCTGAATTCTATCCAAGAGGTATTGACTACAGGTTTAAACACGAACTACCGACTCGAACCGTGAACCGGTCGGACTAGGGTGATTCCTGTTCGGTCGAGTCACTTGAGCCGGGTCGAGGGTTCCGTTGTTCAAGCATGTTATCAATGTACCTCATTCAACACTTCAAAACTTCAAAACTACCAAAACAACCAAGGAATAAGACGACCAGGTCATCTGGGATGGAATGCCATCCGATCGAATTGCCACCCGACCGGACTGCCACCCGATCGGATTGCACCTTGGGTCCCACACTTAACCTTTATTTCAACATTTGAGGTTTGAACATTGAACGGATTGTCGTCCGATCGGATTGCCACTTGATCGGATTACCACTCGACCATGTGATGTTTGACTTCAAACACATAAACATTTTTTTTTCAACATGTTCAATCCGAACGGATTGCCACCCGATCGGATGGAACATTTTTTTTTCAACATGTTCAATCCGAACGGATTGCCACCCGATCGGATAGCCATCCGATCGAGTGACTGTCCTGCTGTGAACTTGTTCTCAACCTGATAAGCCTCACCAATCGGATTGTTGTCCGATCGAACCGCCGTTCGATCGACTAACCTGAAAGGTAGAGATATTTCTCTGTTTTCAAAATGCTACAACGAAAACTTCAAAAGACAAGCCATCATACACAAACACATCCATCCCAAACGAGATGACAATCCAATCGAGTGGCCACCCGAACGGATTGTCATCCGATCAACCGGTCACCCGATCGGATAGCCACCCGATCGGATTGCCGTCCGATCCACTGACACTTTGCTTCATTTTACGCGCCGCTTATCGTTTATGCTATCGTTCTGATCAGGCTAACTTTGCTCTCTAGCGCTCCCTTCAATCCATCATCGCTGTGAGTATACTCGATCCCGTTTTGCTTTACGCACTTTTGGGTGTTACATACGTTAATTCATTTTAAATCACATCGAACACACTACGCAATAGTTTAACGCTAACCGTTACCGCATGTTATACGTGACTTAATGAATGCTTGTTTGTTATGTTTACACATGGAATGTTGTCTACCTGCCTTAGCAACGATAGTACTATAGTTTGGACTCAGCACCTGTTCACTCAGGGGTTGTTAAGGACAATTTGTTACATGGCTCACAGTGGTCACTACAAGAAATTAGGGTGTTTACCCACAGATAATTTACCTACACATGTAAATGTGTGGGTATTTACCTACACATGTTTGTATATGTGTGGGTAATGGTTGATAATATATTTTCATAATGATTAACACTTAATATGTGCTGATAATGGATTTTAGCCACACTTGATGTTGGTGGGAAAATCCCCCCCCCCCCCCCCAAATTGGCAATCGATTAAATATTAAATTACCTACACATGTGGCAAATTTTCTTCATGTGTAAGTAAATTATCTACACATATGTAAAAAACTAATATATGTGTAGGTAAATGACTATATTTGCCAACACATAATTTTCAAAAAAAAATATGTAGATAAACTAAGTTAATATGTATTTATTTTATTTTTTTTTAAAATGACGTGGCAAATTAAATGCCTACACATGTTTAAATGTATAATATGTGTAGATATTAGATATATATAAAATAAGTAAATATATATTTTTTGATGACGTGACAAAACAAATATCTACACATATTTAGAAATATACAATATGTGTAGATATTTGTGTAGATATTGAATACATATAAAATACATATTTAAATATTTTTTATAAGGTGATGTGGCAAAACAAATACCTACACATATTTAGAAATGTACAATATGTATAGATATTGGATACATATAAAATAACTTATGAGGGCTCCAAGCTCCATCTAAAGCTCAAGCTTGGTTTGTTGGTAATTTTTCAAGCTAGACTCCGACTTGGCTCCTATTTGATTTATTAATTTATATTAATTATAATTATATATTTTTTAAACTTTTATATATAACATACTATATATATATATATATATATATCTATACTATATATAATATGCATATTCGTAGGGCAGAAATGGTCATTTGCCACTTTTTTAACATGTACAAGCATGGAAGCTTTATGTACAAGTATTCAATGCTTTAAAGTATTCATTAGAGGGGGCAATCATAACCCAAAACCTTCCAAGTGGGTCACTTTGGGTTGCTTTTAAAATTATATAGGTTGTTTTGGGAAAGATATTTTAACTAAATGGGTCACAATGGGTCACTTGAAATTCCATCTTATTATTTTCGGGTCAAAGCGGGTCGACAACATTAAAGAAATGGGTCGATGTGGGTTAGTGTCTTAAAGAAATAGGGCAGGTTTCGGATCGGAATGGGTTTCGAGCCGGCACAAGTATCCGCACAAGACGGGATACAGCACGAACCTGGTTTTGGATCGGAACGGGTTCAGTTCGAATTGAGTTTCGGGCCGAGACGGGTTTCAGCACGACATAGGTTTCGGAACGAAACAGGGTCGGTTCAGGTTGGGTTTTGGGCCGACACGGGTTTCTGCACGGGACGGGTTTTGGATCGCAACGGGTTTTGGGCCGACACGAGTTTCCTCACAAGACGAGTTTCGGGCCGGGACGTGTTTCGTACCGTTTCGACGCGAACCGTTTCGACCCGTACGTTTCGACGCAAACCATTTCGACACGAACCTCGACGCGTACCGTTTCGATGTGAACCGTTTCGACCAGTACCGTTTCGAATCGAATCGTTTCGATGTGAACCGTTTCAACCCGTACCATTTCGACCAGTACCTTTTCGACGCCAACCGTTTCGAATCGAATCGTTTCGATGTGAACCGTTTCAACCCGTACCATTTCGACCAGTACCTTTTCGACGCGAACCGTTTCAACGCATACCGGTTCGACGCGAACAGTTTCGACGCGAACCGTTTCGACGCGAACCGTTTCGACCCGAACCGGTACTGCTCATATTTAACGTGAATACGAATGGCCAAACAACTTGGTGAAACATAACCTTAGCATATTTCTAACAAATATGAAAGTCAGAAACAGTCTAATGTGATAAGAATCTGCAGATCAGCAGGCTAAGCTAACTGTAATCGTCAAGTTGGATTTTAGAGATGTTATTATCTCTTTTTTTAGAATTGGCAAATGACGTAACATTATCTCTATAATATAACTACCCATCATGAAGGGAATCCTGATAGATGTTTTATGGTAATGAAGGTGAGTGTGAGTCAGTTCTTTATTTCATAATTTTCTTGATTTACCCGTACCGTTTTGACTCGTACCGTTTCGAGCAGTACCATTTCGACGTGAACCGTTTCAACGCGAATCATTTCGACCACTACCGTTTCGAAGCGAACGGTTTCGACCCGTACCGTTTCGAATCGAACGGTTTCGACCCGTACCGTTTCGATCAGTACCGTTTCGAACCGAACCGTTTCGACCCGAACCGTTTCGAATCGAACCTTTTCGACCCGAACCGTTTCGAATCGAATCGTTTCGACGCGAACCGTTTCGACACAAACCGTTTCGACACGAACCGTTTCGACCCGTACCGTTTCGACCCGTACCGTTTCGAACCGAACAAAATTGCCTCTTGATGTACAATCTCTTTAAAAAAACATTTTTAACCAACCCGAACCGAAACCCAGTCCGACCCGAAACCCGTTCTGACCCGAACCCGTTCCGACCCGAACCCGTTCCGACCCGAACCCGTTCCGACCCGAACCCGTTTCGACCCGAACCTGTTTCAACCCGAACCAAAACAACCCCTTTTTTTAATTGACCCGTTTTGACCCGAACCCGTTTTGACCCATGACCCGACCCGACCCGTTTGCCAGATTTAGTATTCATCAATTTTTGGCGGCCAAAATTTTCATTTAATTTTTTAATTCCCGCTCACCCACAATTCCCCATACACCAGTTTTTGTCTTCTTTTCATTTTCATTTGCAGAGAGAGAAAGTTGATTGGTCTGCTACATACCATGCCTCCCAGCTTCCTCTCTACCCCAATTCAAACTTTAAAACCACCTTCTTCACCCTTATCTGCTTTTTTCATATTCACATATTGGGGAAAAAACAATAGAGAATGAGAGAGGGGGAGAGGCGAGAGTGAGAGGTGGGTGACTTGGGGTTCCGGCAAGGTATGGTGGTTCTACGACTCGGAAAAGGAGAACGGCTGCTTCGAGGTCTTGTAGGACAAGCGACACTAGGAAAGAAGGACTCGCCACCATGGCTTTGGCCGCGGCGAAGGCTAGGGTTTCCATATGAGATCTTCGGCGATTCAAATCAGTTTTTGGCAGCTATGATTCTGGTAACTTTCTCGGTTAACCATTCCACTTCTAGACCTCTAAATCTAGCTTAGATCTCATTGTTTCCATCTACCAGTATTGGGCCTTGAAGTGAAAGTTCGGTTGTTGGTATGTTGCAGTTTGTAGAAGGTTGTATGGGGGCAACGAGTTTGAACGGAACAGAAAGTAGCAGGTAATTTTGATTTATTGATATATGGTATTGAATTGTTGTTTTTGGTTGGGTTTAATTTCCAATCTCCAAGTGTGATTGAGTTTCAGTTTTTGTTTTCATGTCCTTATGAAACTATGTGGAAGTAATTGAAGAATATTGTTCATACTATTCTTCTAGAATTTTAAATCTTAACCTTTTTTGCGGATGTAAAACCTGGAGCCTACGACACTTTTGTTAATATAAAGCATCAACACGAAATTTACTATGTTAATCATTATTTTTGGTTTTCATTTTGTATTAGCTTCTAATCTTTTGAAGTCACTGTTGTTTTTGGTCTCTAGGGTGTGACTGCCGATTTCCTTTCAGTTTCTTCCCTATTGATGTTTATTCGCTGCAATAGGTACGCTTTATTTAGTCGCAATGAAAAAAAGATCATAACATTTGGACACAGTTTGTTCTGGGTTAAATCACCTCCCTTAATGATATCCTCTGATGATGTATCTAGACACACCTTATTTGATCCATTGTTTTTTCTATGGCCAGTGCACCAAGATACACTTGCAGTGAACTTGGTGGCTGGTGCTTTGGCTTTAAAAATAGATCTCATAGGATGAACTCAACAGAGAAAACAATTGGTCAAATAAAATTCTGACTGCTTTGTGTCTTGCAAAACTAACATTTTTAGTCCATTTTTAAATTGTGCGCTAAATTTTTGGTGCTGGAAGGCCGAAGGTAGGAGGAGCACATATCATCATCATCACTTTGCAAATACACATATTGTTGATTTAATATTCTCCCCTTTATAATGTGTAGGGCTGTAAACGAACCGAACGTTCAGCGAACAGTTCGTGAACCGTTCGGCGGGAAGTTCGTTTATGTTCGTTCGTTTAATAAATGAACGAACATGAACAAGAAATTTCGTTCGATTAGTTAAATGAACGAACATGAACAGAGGTCTCGTTCGTTCGATTGTGTTCGTGAACATTCGGTAAGGTGTTCGTGGCCGTGTTCGTGAACATTCGTTGATTTGCGTTCGTTTATGTTTGTATGTTTGTGTTTTAATTGAAGATCTTTGTACTTATATTTTATTTGTACTTTTTATATTATTTAACTTTTATTTATTTCATTACCCTAACAATTAAACTAGGAAACCCACTTTCACCTTTTTTATGCATCATTTCCCTTTCATTTCTCATTATTTACATCGGCGAATACGATCGACCTCCGTTCCACAATAAGGGATTCAAGTTTAAGTGCTACTCTCTGGGCCATCTATCTTTATCCTTCGTCTCGTTCGCCAAATTTATTTGTGTTCGTGAAACGTTCACGAACACGCTCATTTCCTTAATGAACGAACACGAACATAAAATCTCGTTCGGTAAGTGTTCATGAACCGTTCGTGAACACATTTATTTCCTTAACGAACGAACACGAACAAGGCCTTGTTCGTGTTCGTTTGGTTCGTTTACAGCCCTAATAATGTGGTTACATGATGTAATTTTGTCCTCCAGGTTTCTCTTGCGGCGGCGGCCACCGGCACTCCTTTTAGGGTTCAGGAGCGAATGGCGACTCGTTGCAAGTTTTGCCTGCCGAAGAAGAAGAGATTATGTGCAATTTCGCCGCTCTCTAATTCCGAGTAAGCTTAACAACAATCAGCAATAAATACTCATTAACCATTAGCTATTATTAACTAATCACATCTCTAATCTAATCCAGCTTCTGCGGTAATCACTCCAAAAGATCCGATGACATCTGGATTCTATGCTCAATCGATCCATCTCAGTATGTCTTCACTCTTTAGTCTCTACTACCCATGCTCAATTTCCTTAATTAGATTACATATTTATATATTATTATGTGATGGATTAGTTTTGTCCTTGTTTAAAATGCATCTAGCTCATAATGAAATTTTTTTGTAGGTAATGTATGATGCAGCTGGTGTGTGATTGCAAGCTGGACGCCAAGCAGAGGTTCGCTTATGTTAATGTATACCACACTTAACAAATTTCTTACATTTTAGTAGATTTTTCATGAAGAAAAACATAAATTGAAACATGTAGTTACTGTTGGATCAGGCCTGGTTATACACACATATAGGACACTTTTTTCTATGTATATAACTTCAAAAGAATTACAAGAGATGAATTAAAAACTCTACGTACAACTGCAACTATTTATTAAAAACTCTAAGTTGTTAAGCATTCGAGTTTAAGAAAGTAACGTTTTTTTTTTCTTTTTTGTCGAAATTGCAGAGGAGGATAAGAAGTTAAATGCAACATATATAATTAGTGTTGCAAGAAAGCTTGGATGCTCAATCTTTTTATTGTCTGAGGACATTCTTGAGGTACTGCTATTGAAAAAATGAACTAACTTTTTGAAAACGGTTATAAAATGAATTTTAATTTGCTGACAAGTTAACCCGAAGATGATTCTGATCCTAACAGCAAGCATATCATGTACTGGAGCTTGTTACAGAAGTCTAAAGGAGATGAAAAAGATGGAAACACGCCTGAACAAGAGGGCAATGCGCCAAAACAAGATGGGAACGCGCCTGAAGAAGAAGGCAGTGCACTTGAAGAAGAAGGAAACGTAGCCGTCGATGAAGGAGACAGTCTTAGCGAGATGCAAGAAAAGACCACTGAAAGTGAAAACACTAATGAAGGGTGGCGAGATTATGCTAGAACTCGTTTAGCCAATGACGCTAAGTCAGCGAAGAAGGGTGGCGAGAGGCAGTTCAACGGTTTAATAGACGTTTACAAGAAGACATACGCATCAGACGACATTGCTGGGTTATACCGTGGGTTCCCTATTTTAGCTGCCGGTATTTTTATTTACCGTGGTCTGTATTTCGGAATGTATGACTCTCTCAAACCAATTCTCCTCACCGGATCATTGCAGGTTAGTTTTGTTATATATATGTGTGTGTGTGTATACATACATAAGCTGATTTGGGAGCGGTTTGTTGTCAATTTTACTGCAGGATAATTTCTTTGCTAGCTTTGTGCTCGGTTGGTTGATCACAAACGGAGCTGGTCTAGCCTCGTACCCGATTGACACAGTGTGAAGAAGAATGATGATGACATCTGGGGAAGCCGTCAAGTACAAGAACACATTTGACACGTTCAACCAAATCATGAAAAAGGAGGGTGTCAAATCATTGTTCAAGGGTGGAGGTGCTAACATCCTCAGAGCTATGGCTGGTGCAGGTGTGCTTGCCGGTTGACAATGGTCAAGATCCAACTCTTGATTCTCTTATTAAGTTGACAGGCCTTTTGATTATTTATGATTTTACTGCCTTGTAGTTTACATTTGTTTCATGTATTAATCAAATTGGCACTTTGTTTCATGTATTAATCAATGGTGACGTTTGTGACGTTATGTATGATTTTACTGCATTTTAGTTTACATTTGTTTCAACACATATTAAGATCAATACCAACACATCTTCAACATTTACCTACACATAATATTACTTTTACCTACATATAAGATTACTTTTACCTACACATATATTCATGCCACGTCATCCGCCACATCGGATGCCATGTCACTTGCCACGTCGGATGCCACATCACCTACCACGTCAGATGCCACGTCACCTGTCACGTCAAATGCCTTCTAAACAAATTGTTGTACTTTTAACCACACATATAAATGCCTTTTAGCCACACATATATGTGTAGGTATAGCTTGCTATGTACCTACACATAACTTATGTGTGGGTAATGGCCTATATCCACAGTCACGAGTCTACACATCCTTACACTTAATTTATGTGTAGGTAAAGACAACTGCCAACACACTATATGCTTTTTCCCACACATACTTTGTGTTGGTAAAGCACCAAATTTCTTGTAGTGGGTGAGTGTGTATTACGAACTGCCTTGGGTAGTCAACCCCCAGTCATTGGTATCGATAGGTTCATGTCGATAACTAACGTGCTTCATTTCACACTGTGTATGTGCTGGTTATGCGTAAACGAATTCAAACTCTATTATATCTATTAAACTTGTATGCTCACCTTTACACTATGTGTATTGACTTTTACTTTAACGTATGTGCCAGGTGCTTAAGATGTTTAGATGCTTGGCTTGCTGTGAAATCGAGGCTAGGAAAGGTCTAGAAACAAATAAACGAACTGTCTGTACTTGAAATCTGAGTTGTCGGAACAAAACAATTTGACTAGATTTTGTCTGTAGTAATTATGTTACTTTTTATGTCATGGTATGAGACGTGATGCTTAAATAATTGGTAATTATAGTTGTTATGGAAACTTCTGGACAATCTGTTTCGCTCAGTGCCACGCCCCGATGTTTCCTCCATCGGTTGGGGTGTGACATACCCTGTAGACCCCCTAGGTCATGGGGCACGACGCCCCCCCTGTCTCCGTCGCGGGGCGCGAGGGACTGCCGAAGCAACCCTATAAATTGGGAGTTCATGCCTTCAGTTTACGTCATTCAATTCTCAACTTTCTTTCTCAATTTCTACAAAGTAGGCACTATACCTAGGCATAATACCCCCCTAAATAACGAAGTTCTGCCTCGTTGTAAGTATCATAACCCCGGTTACGTATTAGATACGCTGCCCGATTGATCCAGGGTTTCGTAACGGCTGTCGTGGTTCTGCCCGACGTAGTCGTTGGAATGCCGTCTCGGGTAGGGTATTACTAATGTAAATATTGGGTTATTATACTAACGCGTGTGCATTTGTGTAATTTATAGATAATCACCAGGAAACCCTTAAAGAAAACCTAAGACAGCAATGTGAGTAATCTCCTTTTTGCAAATTGTTTTTACAAAACCTCATATGATTAACATTATATTAAACAGTGATTGAGTATTTGTATTCTACAATTATCGTCGGTATGTTATGGTTTTGTATACAAAATTTGTTACTACCTTGCGAGGAGTAACATGACCACAAGTCGGGTTGACAGTACCGTGGGTGGTAATTAAGTAGATGGAAACAAATGTAATTGCGCGATCGCCCTCAATACTGTACAATGGTTTTTACTAAACTTGATTAGACTGGGATTCACTCACCAATATTTCCCACTGGCAAAATGTTTTTAAACGCGTTTCAGGTAATAAAATGCGAAAGCCAAATATAAGCCAGCTGGACAGCACCGAAGGCTTGGAAAAGTGGCAATAGAGTTACCTAAAATAAAGAGATGTTTTATTTAAATAAAATAGGGTTTATCCCTATAAAAATGTGTGTACTTGAAACTTGGGATTTTCTAATGTGTTTAATATATTAAAAGCGTGGTATTTTACTCTGATAAAATATTTCCAAACTACGGTCCTGATGTAATTTCCGCTGTCAAAATGATAAACACTTGGATACCACCGAAACTGGCCGCGGCCGCCCGTTCCCAGGTTGTTAGGGGACGGGGGTTACGACAGTAATTATGTTTTCTTTCGTTTCATTTTACTGTTTTTTGCAGTTTTACCGTGTTTTGTTTTCAGACTCAATTGTGTTTATGGTGTAACACGTCAAATCTTTTGACGTGTGTAATTATGATGTTTTGTTTTCCAATGGCGGTTAGATAACTATTAGACTTTTTTTGTTTTATATTCTTTGCACATTGTTTCACGCTTATTTATTTATTTTTAATAATAGTAGTTGTTCAAAGTAATTTTATTATAGTTTGGTAGTTTTTTGGGGGCGTTTTTATTGCATTATGGAGTTTTACAAGCATTTGCTCATTTTGGCGTTTTATTATATACTATTAAAATACTTTTGTTGTTTATTAACTGAAGTTACAAAACAAACAACAGATAAAGAAAAAAAACAAAGTAGAAGCAATTTATGATTTAAATCTTTAGTGTCATCAGTCTCTTTTGTCTTTTGAAACTACAAGAACTGTGACAACTAAATGGCGTTTTGGGTTTGCCGTTGTTTATTTTCTTTGTTCATGTGTTGAAGTGTCTTTGTGGATGTTGGAGATATAGATCACCCGTTTGTGGGTGGATGCTATCTGTTCGTCGTCTTCATTATAATCATCGAGGCCAAAGTAGCATTTACACTGGTATAGGTCTCTTCTTATCATCCAAACCTTCTTCAAGAACAAAGATGACAGAATGACATTTGGGTGTCATCAGTCCCTCTTTTTTTCAATTTTGTCTATCTCATGCAGCAAAATCTTTATACATTCACGTAACAAATCATTCAGCAAAACTTCATGCAAAACATTACTGAGTATCAAAGAAAAGATGTTTTGCCGTCGTTGTATTTTTTGGTGTTTTACATTGAGTTGTATTTTTTTAGCAACCACTGTGTTTTTTTGTGTGATAAACGGAAGGTGGTGAGACGTTTCTATTTATAGAATTTTTTTTGGCGCGTAGTTTAGGCGGGATATTATTTTTATAACAAAAAATGTAAGGTTTTGGCGTTATATTATGGCGATTCATATTTTGTGGCATTTTTGTAGCCAGAGAGCTTAAATAAAAACCCAGAAAAAATTACGCAGTGATAAAATTGGCGTTTTTTATTTATTTGACGTTTTATTTTTCAATGGCGTTTATGTGAGAAATTGTGTTTTACCTTTTTTAACCTTAATGAAGCGCTTCCACGTAATAAAAATGATGTTATTTACCAAAATGCCACCGTGTCAATCTAGTCCATAGATTGTTTTGATCGGACGATCAATAAGCGTTCTCACCGTTCTCACATTTTCTACCGTTTTCTCTAAATCCTAACCCTATATATATATATATATATATATAAATTCTGGATGTTTGTATAAATAAGGGTCTGCTAAAAAACCCAAAGTATTTTAAATAAGGGTCTGTTTAAAAGTTTAAAAAAATGGCCCAATTAACAAGCCTAAGTGACTAGTCTAAATAAAAATAAGGTTCTGTATACGGAGTTGAAGTTGATTAATGCATTTTTACCAAGACACAATGACAACCCTTTTGATGTTTCAGACTATATCTTCCAATGCAGTACTACTTATCCTAATGCTATAAATGCATATAAAGTGTTGTTGACAATTCCGGTAACTGTGCCATCGGTATAAAGAAGTTTTACAAAGTCGAAGTTGTTGAAGACCTATTTACGTTCTACAATGTCACAAGAAATGCTAAACGGGTTGGCGACAATTTCTATTGAAAGTGAAATATTAGATACTATGGATTACAAGGAGTTGATCAAGAGCTTTGCTTCAAAAAACGCTAGAAGAACCACACTGTTTGCTTAGCAAGTAGGTTCAATAATTTGATCATTTTTGCTACACTATTTTTGTTAATTTGTTTTATCTATTTCATAACAATTATTGTAGTATTATGTGTTTTTAGTATTTATATATTTGATTAAATGATTGATTAGTTTATATTATATGAAGATTTGCGAATAGAGCCCAAATTTTTTATCTCGATCAGGGCCAAAATTCTTTTTGTGATTTTCGGAGACGGTCCTGCTCTAGCATTCAAGTTAGTAATCAGTCACAAAATAAACATGTCAGATATATATATATATATATATATATATAGAAACGTGAGAACGCATCCAGGCCAAACACGTGTCACGCGGCATAGAGAAGGGCGGGGGGGGGGGGGGCTTTTTTGTCCTTTCATCTTCTGCTTTTCCAGTTCCGCTTTTCCCAATATTGTTTTAATTTTTGGGGTTTAAGATTTTTGGCGTTAACCAAATTCAATAATTAATGGCGTTTAATGGTTTCATTGTATTAACATTTTGGCGTTTATGGCGTTTATTCAAATCTTATGCCATTGGAACCCAGGGTGGTCAGGAAATCTATCTGAATGGCATATTTGAAGGCGTTTTAAACAAGATGGTCCATTGTTCTATTATTTTTATATACATTTTGGCGTTTGTGTTATCTTGGCGTTTTACAATTGTTAGGTTATATTTCAACCAAAGAAAATTTTTTTTACAAAAGCGAATAAAATAAATTAAAAATCCTAATCGGATCTCTCTTCACAATCTTCACTGTCATCAGTCTCTCTCTTCTTTAATAGTACAAGAGCTGTCACCAAATATATGACGTTTTATGCAAAATTTAACAAACCCATCGGTTTGATTTTTTTGCCTGCTCGTCTGTTGAAGTGGCTTTTTTTATGGATGTTTGGGGACATAGATCTATGACGTGTGAGTGGGTTTTTCGCTTTTTCTTTATCTTGATCTTCATCTTTATAATCATCCCACTCTTCAGTGTCATTGATCATCTCTCCTCATCCAAGAACAAAAAATACAAAATGCCATATGACTGGTATCAGTATCTTTTTCTTGAATTTTTGTCCATCTCATGCAGCAAAATCTTACTGAGTTACTCCTCTCTTCTAACAATTCATTCAGTGAAACTTCACGAAGAATAATATTGAATATCCAAGAAAGCATATTAGCCATCTTTGATTTTTTTTATTTTTTGGCGTTTTACAGTGAGTGGTATTTAGTAGTATTGGGATTTTTGGCGTTTTTATTAGATATGGCGTTTTTATTACATAACAATCAACTGAAAAAGAAAATGAAACAAAATAAATATTGATCTTCCAAATCTTCACTGTCACCAGTCTCTTTCTTCTTTTGAAGCATCTTCACTGGCTGTTTCGACTTTCGTATGATTTTTTATGATTTTTGTTTTTTGAAGTAGTTTTTTTTGTCGCCGTTTGGAAACACAAAGTCTGAAATCAGCCTCTTTTTCTATAATATTTGTCCATCTCATGGAGCAAAATGTGATTGAGTTTACACCCTTTCAGCCAAAATGTTATCTTTTTTGGCGTTTACCGAGAAGAAGAACGCCACTAAATAAACCATCTTAAAACTGTAAATTTGATCTTGCTAAAATCAATAAAGTGTTGCTGTATGGTGATGGACAACATTGTTAATCCTCAGTTAAGAAAGATAACTGACAATGTTGTCCACCCCATACAGCTAAACTTTATTGACAACAAACCTCAGTAATGTTTTTGTCAGTTTTGGCGTTATAAATTGGATGGAAGTTGAAAATAAGTCAATATGATTTTACTCAATGAAATGGACAACATCTTTACTTAATGATTTTGTCCATTAAATTGAGCGAAATCTTACAGGTAACCAAACTGAATTTCTAATAAACGTTTTGGGTTAGAAGATATCTGATGTTTGGTTTTTCTGGCGTTTATCAGACGAATGGTATATATTAAATATGGCGTTTGGGGTTTTGTGTGTGTTTTTAACTGAATGTCTGAGTTGTTGTATATATAGAATTTTTTTGGCGGTTTTCTTAGGCGGGATTTTACTATAATTAAGTTTGGCGTTTTATATCTAATGGCGTTTTTACTTAGAATGTGTGTGATTTTTGTTTTTGGCGTTTTATTTCATGAGATGGCGTTTTGTTTGGAGTAGTCAAAAGACGCTTTTACCCTTAATGAAGCGCGTCCACGTAATAAAATTGATGTTATTTACGAAAACGCCACAGCGCCAATCTAGTCCATAGATTGTTTTGATCGGACGATCCATAAGCGTTCTCACCGTTCTCACACTTTTCACCGTTTTCTCTAAATCCCGACCCTATATATATATATATATATACGGGAAGGATCCATTAAAAAGTGGATTTTTCCTAAGTAGCCTAAGAATGATTGCGATTATGACATGTGGCACTCCTAATGAGTAGGAATGAAGGGCATTTTGGTCCTTATAAATAGGAGTAAAAATGACATGTGCCACCCATTTTGTTTTTTAAAAATAAAACAAAAAAATCTAGTAGAAAAAAATTTAGCACAAAAATCTAGTACAAAAAAATATAGCACAAAAAATGTAGTACAAAAAATATAGCACAAAAAAATCTAGTACAAAAAAATATAGCTCAAAAAAATCTAATACAAAAAAATATAGCACAAAAAAATTCAGCAAAAAATGTAGTACAAAAAAATCCAGCACAAAAAATTGAGAAAAAAAAAATTAAGAAAAAAAATTCTGCACAAAAAATTTAGCAGAAAAATATAGTACAAAAATCTAGCACAAAAAATGTTATATAACATAGAAATACAACACATTTTAGTGGTTTTTTTAGTTTTCATATTTTATATAGCAATATGGTACTCAAATTAAAGATAAAAAGACGCTCGATTTTACGGTGAAATTTTTATGAAAAAATAATGTCGTATAAAAAAGTTATGAACGTTTAAAAAACGGGGGTGGATTATGCATGTGCCTTGCATTTGGAGAGAGAAAGTTCATAAATAGGATTTTCCCAAGATACCCTTGCACTTTTCCTTTCTCCTATACTTTTATCTTAACCATTGATTTAAAAAATGAATGGTTAAGATTCTTTCTCATCCTATTTAGGCAAAATAAACTTTTTATTTGATCTTACCCCTATATATATATAGGACAAAGATCCGTTAGGAACTACCCTTTATTGCGAGAACCGCGAGAATCTATTTGAACACAACCAAAAATGCCTAAAAATAGTTAAAAAACACATAAATTTTTTTTTTTATATTTTTTATAAAAAATCGTTTTTTTTTTAATTTTTATTTAAAAAATTTTTTTTTTGGCTACTAAAAGTAGCGATTTTAACATAAAAAATATTAAATTTTTTTTTTTTTAGGTTTTTTGGGGGTTTAGTTTTTAGCATTTTTGCTTGGGGGGGGGGGGTTAGGTTTTTTTAGGGGGGGGGGGGGTGGGGGTTAGGTTTTTTTTAGCTATTTTAGGTTGTGTTCACATTGGTTCTCGCGGTTCTCGCAATAAAGGTGGTTCTCGCATGAATCTTATCCTAAGACTATATATCTTCCTATACTAAGAAACGAAAATCTTTTTTGAACACGTGTCACTTTCTGGTGCTTCTCACCTTATTTTCCTATTTATCTCCCACATTAAATAATAATAATAATAATAATAATAATAATTTTAAACTAATATTAGATAAGAATAAATATTTAAATAAGGATAAACGTTTGTTTTTATTATGATACACTTAATAATTGTATTTTTTTTCACTAGAATCAAATAATTATTCTAGGTCGGGCATATGCTTCATTCAAATTGTAAGTGTTTTTAGACGTATCACTATAATGATAAGCGTACTGTTATAATTGGTTTAAACCAATCATTTATCGCACATTATATCAACATGTAAAAGAACACCATTTTTAAATATAACAATTCTATACTTCATTCAAAGAGAATTTAATTCTCGATTTCACGGTATAATTCATAATAATAAATAAAAAGACAAAGTAAAATGTTATAATAAGTTAATAGTACATCAAAGTTCATTTTTAAAAGATAAATCTAAATGATTATATGTGTAAATATACGACATTATATTTTATTCAACACGTGTAATATACGGGTTTTTTTTAAGGATATATCTTTTTTATTATTATATAAAAATTACATTTACGCAAAATAAAAAAAAACAAAGTAAAATATTATAATAAGTAAATAATACATCAATATTCATTTTTAAAAGACAAATCTTGATGACTGTTTGTGTTAACATATGACATAATATTTTATTAAACACGTGCAATATATAAGTTTTTTTTTAAAATATATATTTTTAATTTTTTATTATATAAAATTACATTTATACAACCCGTGTAATACACGGGGTTCTAATCTAGTATATATATATATATATATATAGGGAGGAGCTCATGCGAGAACCACCTTTATTGTGAGAACCGCGAGAACTAATGTGAACACAACCTAAAATAGCTAAAAAAACCTAACCCCCACCCCCCCCCCCCCAAAAAAAAACCTAAATCCCCCTCCCCCACCCCCCAAAAACCTAACCCCCCCCAAGCTAAAATGCTAAAAACTAAACCCCCAAAAAACTTAAAAAAATCTAAAAAAAAAAAAAAATCTAAAATTTTTTTTTGAATTTGTTAATATTTTTTATGTTAAAATCGCTACTTTTCGAAGCAAAAAAAAAAAATAATTTAAAAAAAAAAAAAAAATTTAAAATATTTTTTTTTTTAGCTTCGAAAAGTAGCGATTTTTTTTAAAAAATATTAAAAAATTCAAAAAAAATTTTTTTTTGTGATTTTTAGCTATTTTTAGGCATTTTTTGTTGTGTTCACATTGGTTCTCGCGGTTCTCGCAATAAGAGGTGGTTCTCGCATGATCTTCTCCCTATATATATATATATATATATATATATATATATATATAGTGTGAGGTTCATTGGGGAACACTAAAAAAGTGGGGAACAATGGGGAACCGATTCAAACGAACTCTGATTGGACTCATTCCAGCGGCGTTAGAACCGGCTCATCGAACCCTAACTAAGATCTCTTAATCCTAAACCCTAAATCATAACCCCTAAACCCTAAATATATTAGGGTTTGGCTTTTAGAATTTAGCTTTAGGGTTTTATCTTTAGTGTTTAGCTTTAAGGTTTCGTTTTTGGGTTTAGCCTTTAGGGTTTAGCTTTTAGGGTTTATAGTTTAGATTTTACGGTTTAGCTTAGGTTTTTGCCTTATTTTTTAGCTTTAAGGTTTAGAGTTTAGGAGTTAGGATTTAGGGTTAAATGATCTTAGTTAGGGTTCGACGAGCCGGATCCAATGCAGCTGGAATGAGTCTAATCGGAGTTCGTTTGAGTCGGTTCCCCGCTGTTCCCCACTTTTTTAGTGTTCCCCAATGAACCTTCCCTTATATATATATATATATATATACACACATGTAAATACGTGTAAGAAATTAGAGTCGTGTAGAGCATGGTTTTGAGCTAGGTTTTAGAAAGCGTGAGGCCCTGAACTCCCAAATGTCTAGATGTTAGGAGAGATCATGATCACATACGTGTGGCATGTATTATATAATATTTATAGATTATTTTCAGTAATGTTCACATTAAACTTCAATATACAAGCAGTTAAGCTGTATGTACAATTAAAGTATCTCAATAAAGAAAAGAATAATACAAATTAGAAAAAAAAACAGTAAAAAAGCAAAGATAAAAAACACAAAAGTTCAGCCCCAACGTATATATATATAGTGGAAAAGATTCTAAACATAACTCATTTTAAAAAACATAAAAAAATACAAAAATATAAAGATTATAGCTTTGCGCTATGCATGTAGCCCAATCGAGCCACTGTTCATACACAGTCAAAAAAGTCAGTTGCTATTCACCAAGACAAAGGCTAACGACCAAATATCAATTCCAGGCCCATTTCTACATAACACGCTACCTTCGACGACTTCATAGAACAATTACGCCTCATCATATGTAGGCATTTTCCCAACTTGCTTGACCACCTCACCGCCTGAGATGTGCTCATGAAAATCGCGAGGGGGGGGGGGGGGGTTATATGAGATCTAGAAAGAAAATAATTAGGTTAAAGGAATTAGAGAGTTTGATTGAGTTGGTTCCATGAAGAGAAATCAATAATCAATTGGGGGGATTGGGACCCTTTACTTGTATGGGTGAAACCTCTTTTAGAAAGGCCAGCTGGGCCAAAAATCTAATGGGTTTGTCTAATGTGGGTTGATTTGGGTGTGTGATTTTGGAAAAAAATATTCAAGGATAGCCTCTTCTTCTTTCATCTATAACTACATTGTTGCCATGGCCGCGTGTTGCGGCAGAGACGCAATAATTGTTCAAAGTTGGCGCCTTGGAGGCATGTTATGTAAAGTGTTAACCATATGAAAACACGTGTTTCAGCCTATTCGATCTAAAGCATTGTTGTTACAAAAGAAACGGAATCAACTAAAGCATTGTTGTTACAAAAGAAACAGAATCGAACACGAGTTGGTTTGTTTAGTGAGCGTTTCACCTAACTACTACACCACCCTTATCTTTGCATCAAGACTTAGCGACATCAAAATGTACAACTCGAATTTATATCGTTGAAGGAAAACCTATTATATTTGACCCGACTCATTTCCGAACATTGTTTACGTCAAAACATAGACTATCCGAAAACGTATGCAAAAATAAGTATGAAAACATATTATATTTGACTAGACTCTTTTCGAAAAAAAAAACTATGTCAAAACGTGAATTTATATCGATTATGTTGAAACATGAATATATACCGACACATACATTAAAACTTCAAGACACAGACCAACTGAAAATGTACATAAAAATAAGCCATGAAACGTGCATTTACACCAATACGCACATAAAAATAATTACGTGTGAAAATTATACATAAAAATAAGCCATAAAACGTGAATTTACACCGACACGTACATAAAAATAATTACGTGCAATTTTTTTCCTTTTAAGCTAAAGAATGAAAATACGTAGGTAAATTTAAAAAGTTAGAATTCAAGGGGTGAAAATGTCAAATTCAAGTGTTGTTTTGTGAAGTTCAAAGTTTAATGGTTGTTTTGTCTTTTTGAAAGGGACTTCTTGTAACACCCTGCTATTTATTTAATGGTTTTCGTATAAATTACGAAAACAAACATGTAATTATTATTTAATAATAACGGGTAAATTAAAACTTTTACAATTGAAAGTAATACAATTTAACATGTACGAAATCGTCTTTAAAATGACAACGAAACAACGTGCAGAAGCTTTAATCTCGTGTGTTCGGTTCTTGTTAGGCGCTTGATCTTCATTTACCTGTAGTCAAAACCAACACACACGTTAGTTTTGGTAATTATATAGCATGTTTCTTCAAGTACTTTCATCCAAATAAGCGAAACAAACAAAATCTGCAAGTTGTACCCCTGTCGCGTGCCGCGACCGTGGTCGCGTGTCGCGCCCCAACCCTGTTGGTCCTTCGCGTGGTGCGAGGGTCACCATTTTCCAGCAGGTTTGTTTAAGCAATCTGCATTTTTGCCAGCACTAGTTTTTCAAAAAAAAAAAACAAACTTTAAATGTGCATAACTTTTGTTCTACTTATCCGATTTGCGTGATTCTTTTTCCTACGCGACCGCATTTTAATTCTCCATCTCATGGAATAAAAACCCGACATCTGAATTCACAAAATTTTAGATTTCAAGCTCTCGGCATGAAATTCAATTTAGACACTTTTGACCCGTTTGTGTTTTGATCAAACAAACTTGTTGGTTACCTTTAAAATGTCATGCAAATCACATTATATCAGTGTACTAATATTCAAGGTTCAAATTACAGGTTCTTATGCATTCTTAACCCGTTTTTACTTGAAATCTTATTTTGACCCGTTAAGGGTATTTATGCACTTTTAAGCTTAAATTACGCTCATTCCTTGTATCCATCATAAGTCCACCCATTCATATTGATTAGTCTTCCACCACAATTATAATTGTGGTGGATTTAACGCACTAGAATACTTATTCCGAGTTCTATCCCTCGGATGTGTCATTATACGACATGACGCACTTTAAGGCATTTAACCCTTGAAAGTTTATGCCTAATACTTTTATATGCATCTAAGGGTTGCAAGGTCATAATATAAGTTTCTAAACAACCTCTAAGGGTCGTTTGCCCGGTTGACCCATCAAGGGCTTTTTGGTCAATTTTAGTCCTTCATTTTGCGATGTAGGACCTACACTAATTATTTGACCAAAATATCACTATTAACAATAATTCTATTTATCCGTACCTGGCTCGGGTCAACATTTTGACCCTTTTTATTACCTTATCTCAACATTTGCTCATCCATAGCATCACCAATCCATAAGTCGTCTTATCCTGTGAGCGTATGTCTCAACAAACGCTTATTAGTTGTTAAATTGTCAAATGGTATCGACGTTACCATTTAACCCGTTTGGTCTAAATGACCGAATAATTTGCATTTAAAATCGAATGACATTTAATTACCATTTCATAAAGTAACTCATTTCGGATTTTTACCAAATTGATTAAGTTTCTTAAGTCCATCTCTGACATGTTTACCCAACATGGCTTATGCCATTTGGTGCCGTTTGAAACATTGACTCTGATTCATGTGTACTTGACTAAATCGCTATTCTATACTTTTTAACCGTTTAGGCTTACTCACAAAGTAGCCGTTAAAAAAACTCATTTTTACCTTAGTCTTATTTCCTGGCTAATTTACCGTCTTACCTTTATTTTCCATTAAACATGGTTTTTATCCTTTATATCAGTTCCAACCTGTATTATTTCGTGTCGGGAACCATATCCTAAATTTCATCTTTATCATATTTACAACTTATAGAATATACATGTATTCTACTAAAAGGTGTAAGTTTCACTTACCTCGCATCCAAGCGACGCTTTTCTTTTCGTACTTGATCTTGTTTGACCCGCTTCTTTCCCAAGCCTCCTCCTAGCTTGTCAAGCGTCAACTATCATATAGTATTCATAAGGTGGATAGGTTAGTCATTCTAGATCATAACCTTTATGCCTTATGAACCTTTACACTACTTTTCTTACCGAACTCTATCATAGGTTGGTTTTACACTATTTTCAACATCAACAATTCATGTGTTCATCATCTAGTTACAATACCCATTTAACATATGTATGGGTAATTTTCGAATTTCTATTTTTCCGATGCTAGTTTATCAAATTATTAACTAGACTTGTTTCTAAACATGGATTTCATCACAACATACTTAACCCATTTCAAGTCATTTATGATCATGTATCCAAATTCATGATTTAATCAAACACCTTCTTAACATTATCATGCATGATGATTCTAAACATAGTCTTATCATCAATTTTCACATTACACCCCATGTAAGTAACGCCTCTATTTAGTTTTCTTGGAAATAATATCCTGGATAGGTATTCTATTTGGGTTTTCCAAGCTTTTAATTAACATATGCAACAATTATTCTCTACATATTTGTTGCATATTGCTATTTGTGCGATTAAATTTAAAGTGTGCACCTGGTAAATGCTTGCCCTTACGGGCTTTCCTTGCCATTAACTTATTCGCGATCGTTACGCGATTTAGGTCCTTGATGAGCATGCTCGGCTTGTCATACTTTGGATCGTTCCTTCGTCAGATCCACAATTTGTTAAACTCCCGCTATCTTCGGATGCGAGTGTCCTTCATCTACAACATTTATAAAAATTAGTAATTTCGGCATTAATGAACGCCCGTATTATAATACAGGGCTTTCCCACTATACGTGTCGACACACGTAATTTTGTTGACTATATTGGTCCTTTATCGATTTAATTTGGGTAACGTGTATTACACGATGCCCCTATGTGTTGTTCACAATACTTTAATCATACTAAACTATTAATATACATGTACTTACTGGATTTGCGATCAAGCCTCGAACCGAACACACTTTACTCTTTAACCATGAGCTATGATTACCAACTTGTAACACCCTGTCTATTTATTTAATGGTTTTCGTATAAATTACGAAAACAAACATGTAATTATTAGGGTTGAGTTCATTTCAGAACTCTAAATAACTACAGAACTTTCAGAACTCCTAATAAACAATCATTTTATATATAAGTTTTTGTATTTAGGATCTTTTTATCATCTATTATATGTATTTCTTTGATTACATACATGTTAAAAGTAGTTTACATATGTTTAATTGCCAAAATTATATATATGTGTCATAACTAATTACATATATGTAAAAAAACTAGTTTACATATGTGTGATTATAAAATTACATATAAAAAATGATAAAATTAATCTTAACATGTATGTAATCATAAAAATACACATAATAAATGATAAAATTATCATAAACATATAAATATATAAATAAAAAGATTGTTTATTAGAAGTTCTGCGAGTTCTGTAAATATTTATGGTTCTGAAATGATCCTGGCCCGTAATTATTATTTAATAATAATGGGTAAATTAAAACTTTTACAATTGAAAGTAATACAATTTAACATGTACGGAATCGTTGTTTAAAATGACAACGAAACAACGTGCGGAAGCTTTAATCTCATGTGTTCGGTTCTTGTTAGGTGCTTGATCTTCATCCGGATAGCCGGTATCATTTACCCGTAGTCAAAACCAACACACACGTTAGTTTTGGTAATTATATAGCATGTTTCTTCAAGTACTTTGAACCAAATAAGCGAAACAAACAAAATCTGCAAGTTATACCCCTGCCGCGTGCCGCGACAGGGTTCCCTGATTCTTTCGCGTGTCGCGCCCCAACCCTGTTAATCCTTCGCGTGGCGCGAGGGTCACCATTTTCCAGTAGGTTTGTTTCAGCAACCTGCATTTTTGCCAGCACCAGTTTTTCCAAAAAAAAACTTTAAATGTGCATAACTTTTGTTCTACTTATCCGATTCGCGTGATTATTTTTCCTACGCGACTGTAATTTAATTCTCCATCTCATGGAATAAAAACCCGACATCTGAATTCACAAAGTTTTAGATTTCAAGCTCTCGGCTTGAAATTCAATTTAGACACTTTTTGACCCGTTTGTGTTTTGATCAAACAAACTTGTTGGTTACCTTTAAAATGTCATGCAAATCACATTATATGAGTTTACTAATATTCACGGTTCAAATTATGGGTTCTTATGCATTCTTAACCCGTTTTTACTTGAAATCTTATTTTGACCCGTTAAGGGTATTTATGCACTTTTAAGCTTAAATTACGCTCATTCCTTGTATTCATCATAAGTCCACCCATTCATATTGATTAGTCTTCCACCACAATTATAATTGTGGTGGATTTAACGCACTAGACTACTTATTCCGAGTTCTATCCCTCGGATGTGTCATTATACGACATGACGCACTTTAAGGCATTTAACCCTTGAAAGTTTATGCCTACTACTTTTATATGCATCTAAGGGTTGCAAGGTCATAATATAAGTTTCTAAACAATCTCTAAGGGTCGTTTGCCCGGTTGACCCATCAATGGCTTTTTGGTCAATTTTAGTCCTTCATTTTGCGATGAAGGACTTTCACTAATTATTTGACCAAAATATCACTATTAACAATAATTCTATTTATTCGTACCTAGCTCGGGTCAACATTTTGACCCGTTTTAATACCTTATCTCAACATTTGCTAATCCATAGCATCACCAATCCATAAGCCGTCTTATCCTGTGAGCGTATGTCTCAACAAACGCTTATTAGTCGTTAAATTTTTAAATGGTATCAACGTTACCGTTTGACCCGTTTGGTCTAAATGACCGAATAATGTGCACTTAAAATCGAGTGGCATTTAATTACCATTTCATAAAGTAACTTATTTCGGATATTTACCAAATTGATTAAGTTTCTTAAATCCATCTCTGACACGTTTACCCAACATGGCTTATGCCATTTGGTGCCGTTTGAAACATTGACCCTGATTCATGTGTACTTGACTAAATCGCAATTCTACACTTTTTAACCGTTTAGGCGTACTCACAAAGTCGTCGTTCAAAAAAAAAAAAACTCATTTTTACCTTAGCCTTATTTCATGGCTAATTTACCATCTTACCTCTATTTAGCATTAAACATGGTTTTTATCCTTTATATTAGTTCCGACCCGTATTATTTCGTGTCGGAAACCATATCTTAAATTTCATCTTTATCATATTTACAACTTATAGAATATACACGTATTCTATTAAAAGGTGTAAGTTTCACTTACCTCCCATCCGAGCGACGCTTTTCTTTTCGTACTTGATCTTGTTTGACCCACTTCTTTCCAAAGCCTCCTCCTAGCTTGTCAAGCGTCAACTATCATATAGTATTCATAAGGTGGATAGGTTAGTCATTCTAGATCATAACCTTTATGCCTTATGAACCTTTACACTACTTTTCTTACCGAACTCTATCATAGGTTGGTTTTACACTATTTTCAACATCAACAATTCATGTGTTCATCATCTAGTTACAATACCTATTTAACATATGTATGGGTAATTTTCGAATTTCTATTTTTCCGACGCTAGTTTATCAAATTATTAACTAGACTTGTTTCTAAACACGGATTTCATCACAACATACTTAACCCATTTCAAGTCATTTATGATCATGTATCCAACTTCATGATTTAATCAACACACCTTCTTAACATTATCACGCATGATGATTCTAAACATAGTCTTATCATCAATTTCATCATAACATTAAAACCCACCTAGCACATATTGTCACAGCCCCCGTCCCCTATCCCGGGAGCGGGAGCCGCAAACCAGTCAGATGGTATCGGTGTTTATCAATTTGGCAGCGGAAATTTCATCAGGACCGTAGTTAGGAAATATTCTTATCAGAGTTAAACACCATAATGTTTAAAATAAATAGATGGGATAAAACCCGATTTTGGTTATAAAACATTTATAGGGAATAACCCCAATTATTGAAAACAATTCTCCTTTTTTAATTAGGTAACTTTTATTGCCACTTTTCTAAGCTTTTAGTGCTCTCCAGCTGGCTTTTATTGGCTTCACACTAAGTTACCCGAAACACGTGTTTAAAACATTTTATCAGCAGGAAATACTGGTGAGTGAATCCCAGTTTAATCAAAAGAGGTTTTATCAGTCTACTGCATTGAGGGCGGTCGCGCAATTACATTTGTTTCCATCTACTTTAATTACCACCCACGGTACTGTCAACCCGACTTGTGGTCATGTTACTCCTCGCAAGGTAGTAACAAATTCTGTATACAAAACCCCAACATACCGACGATAATTGTAGAATAAAAACACTCAATAACTGTTTAATATATTTTTAATTGTGTGAGGTTTTGTAAAACCACTTTGCAAAAAGGAGATTACTCACATTGCTATTTTAGGTTTTTCCCTGTGGCTTCCTAGTTATAATCTATAAATTTAGATAATGCACACGCGTTAGTATAATAACCCAATTTTACATTAGTTATACCCTCCCCGAGAAAGAACTCCAACGACTACGTCGGGCAGAGCCTCAACAGCCGTTACGAAGCACTAGATCGATCGGGCAACGTATCTAATACGTAACCGGGGGTTAAAATACTTACAACGAGGCAGAGCTTCGCTAATTAGGGGGTATTATACTCGAGTATTATTCCTACGCTTCAGAAATTAAGAGAGAAATTTGAGTTGTGAGCGAATTGAAATGAAATACCGAAGGTCCCTATTTATAGCGCCTGATTCAGCCTTGCTCGCGCCCCGCGAAGGAGACAATAAGGGATTTCGCGGCCCGCGAGGGCCCTAAAGGCGGCAACGAGTGTGCTGAGTTATCCCGGGTTCTGACGCGTGTCCTGCCACGTGGCGGCACCAGGTGCCAGCCTGATGTTGATCTGTCACGGCCCGCGACGGATAGAGCCAAGGGCTTCGCGCCCCGCGAGCGCCACCAGAATTTTGTTTTTATTTTATTTTTAATTATATAAAGGTATTTAGGGTCGTTTCTCGTATACGGGGTGTATTTTGGGACATTGGGGGTGTCTAAAATATTTTAAGGAGGGTTGTTATATCCTGGGTATAACTCCTAAACTATTTAATAAAATATATAATGCACTCACATTAAGTATAGTAACCCAATTCAATATTATCCCTAAGTCACGAGACAGAACCCCAACGTGTTTAGTCGGGCATAGCCTTGACATGCGTTGGTGGGTCCTAAATCAATCGGACTTGGTATTGACTCAGTGGTCAGGCGTTACAACACTTAAAACGGGGCAGGGCTTAATTATTATAGGGTGTAATATTAAAGAAAGATATATATGTATAGATCGAGAGAATGAAAGAAAAAGAAGCTGAGCAAGGGAAATATGATCATCTGCTTTCCTATATATACTAATGAAAGTAACTTGGAGCCAAAGTTGAATATAAGACACGTACACTACTGAAATTTAATGCAAGGTTACACGTAAGTATCATCTCATACCTACACATGCATGCATTTGGCATTTCAATTTGCATAAGTTAGTTATTATTATTATTATTATTATTTATATTTTATAAGTAATTCAACTGCTTCATTTATTTGGCGGTTATAACTTCTAAAATATGGCGTTTTATAAGACAATGAACATGTCATTAGAACAAGAATAATCTTATCTACATTTTGAACCAAGTTTTTTTTTTAAATGGAGTAAGTTCAAATATAATGTATTTTTATAATTTAATTATTAAACGGTTCCTAGGCTCGTCTAGGTACTTCATATTTCTAACATTCAACTTACCCATGATCTATTCGTATAATAACTTTATTTAAAATTTAAAATTTTGGGAATGTTACATCCTCCCCGTCTTGTTTTAAATCTCGTCCTCGAGATTTGGGATACGATATCTTCTCGGGGTTACATCATGTCTTTTAGTTGGTTATTAAGGTGTCTAGGATAGAATGAAAAGATGAATATAAGGATATCATAGGATAATTGGAATTCAATGGTCTCAAAACTTAGTTTTAGGAATTGATGTTAACTGAATGAGATGAAATGATATCAAGGTGACTAAGTTTCACAAATCAAAAGAGAGATTTGATAGGCATAGAATTCGAAATGCAATGACTTGTAGAAACTATAGGATTCAATGCCAGAAAAGAACTTACTTTGATCGTTTAAAAAAACTCTGAATCAATAATTTCAATTGAAGATAGAAGTATGAAAAATGATTTGTCAATAATCAAACCAGAAATCAGTGACGTTTATTTAAATGGCAAGGATACACCGGACAATACAATAGAATTTAGTGTATCATGGTCTTAAAACATAATTGTATCAAGAATACTTGAATGATGAGTCAAACGAATGATGTATGATTAGGCTTGACTATTAGCACAAGCTACATATTTATACAGACACCGCAAGGTGTTGTAATGACTGAAAGAATCCAATGATTACGGTGACCGAATGAATTCACCGTTCTCGCAATTGACTTAAAGTTTCAAATGGAGTGAAACTGGATATTCAAAAGATAGGTTGCCCCAGTGAAAGAAGAAATGAATATTGTATAATTAATTCAAAGATGAAAGAAATATTGAAGGTATATTGGAATAAGAATTTAGGTACCTTTATTTTATCACAAAATTGTATTAAGACTGGTTTAGGATAATGAATCAATAAATAGATAAATTCGTACCTCAGGTGTGAAAATGAAATGAGTCCAAGTTTCAAAGAAATCGTCACCACAAGGTGTCGTGTTTTAACAAATGATACATCGAAATTGAAGACTTTAAATAACTTTACTATGATTCAAACAATGAGATTACCTCGAATATGATGATCTCAATTCATCATATGGGATTTTGCATTGAAGGTATATTGTGAACAAGTTCAAACAATTGAGCTTGGTTTGGACATATTCCAACAATGGATATATGTATTGACAAGAAATGGTTACAATACAAATCCGGTAAGTATCTTTTGAAAAGAAAAGGAGTTTCCAAAGAAATCTGTTGACTTGATTATCAAAAGTCAACATTATGTAATCATATAGATTATCAGAATGAGTGTAACGAAATATTTATTAACACTCATGAATAAATGATCCTTTTGAAGTGTATTCTCATGCATGACAGGCAATGTACGACATGAGAATTTGTCAAGAGATGAGACAAATGAGAGTTGGCTCTTATAAAAGAAAAATAAAGACCTTTTATTGATGAAGTTTTGATTGGAATCAAAAGTCAACTAATACTTAAGTGCAGACAAAACATAAAGGTGCTTATTTTAAAAGTTGTTGTTGCCTCCGGTGTTGTAAACATCTATGCGTTTTTCTTAACTTCATCTGGGTTTCTATTCTCGTTGCCGGGTGTCTTAGATAATTTTGGGTAGTACAGACGGAAGTGGCCTGGGTCTCCGCATTTGTAACACACATTAGTTTTCCTTCTCCTTCTACATTCTTCTTCTGTATGTCCAGTCTTCTTGCAGAAGTTACAACGAAGTGTCTTCTTAGAATGGTGTTTTCTTGCGTGCTGCTTGTCGTAGTCGTTGCGTGTAGGCTGTGTGATCGCTAGTTCCATTCCTTTGTCCTTACGCGATTCATCGGAAGGGAATTCCTTTTAAGAGTAGCTATAGGTTGTGGTTTTCTTTCGTTTGGAAGATGGAGTTTTGATACGAATATCATGACTTCTGTTGATACTGGGGTTAGGTATGAAGTGATGGGTATGCTTACAATGTATAGTAGGACTCTCATTTATAGGCACCGAAATTTTAATAGCTTTAATGATCGAAGGTATGACATTCGATATTCCTTGAGCTATTATATTTTCTATAGTGTCCCTATCCAAGGAATTTTCATTACTAGTCTGAATTTTCCGGATTACATGCTATTTCCTTTGACATCTGAATTACAAACATGTTCAGATATAATTATCACAGAATCAAGCAATTATACAGACACATTTTGTTTAACATAATTATAGTCATAGTTTTCAGTATTATGCGTTGATAATTATATATTAAGGTAACATATATACATGTTATATCTTAATATTTTCTCTTACTATATATCTTATCAAAATATAAGGAAAATGTATATCTTATATGTGTTGTTTCTTCCTTTTGTGTAATAGCTTTTATATTGCCTTAATTTAATTATATTTCCAAGCCTTATGGTTGGATAGGTATTCAGAAAATAAAGGTAAAAGCTTTATATGAAATTCTGAGATTTTCCGTCATTGAACAATTATTGTTTTTCAAGAGGTGGTGCTAGTACAGATATCACTAAGGTATCCTTCGAATTAAAGCTGGGTATCAAAATAGATCTTTAAGTAAACATGTGAGTTTGTTTCTTCTGATATATAAAAACTTGTCCTTTTACAGAAGGCATTTGAAGAAAATTGAGTCTTGTATATACATACGTATAAATATAAAGTTTAAAATTTCCTATAACATATATACATATACTATTAAATCATAAGAATCCAATTATATAATTATTTTAATTATTCCTTTATATTAACAAAATAAATTTTCATTAGGTTTATTGAACATAATATTTTTAGAATAAAAAGGAATTTCATCAAAAGAAATAAATTTAATAAGGATAAATTTTCTGGGTTCTTTTAGAACAATTTAATCTTGACAGGTTGACTCATTCTGATTGTAACATATTTAGGACTTGAAATTTATCATAACAGAAAATACAAAGTTTAATGTTTTTAAATTTAATAAAGTGTTATTCTCATCTCAAAATATATATCTAAGAAATGAATCAAAGTTATCAAATACTAAAAATTGTTTCTTTTGAGATATATGTAAATATATTTTAAACCATATCGTTATACTGTACTAAAATGTTTTTATTCATATTTTTATTGCATAGATGGAACATTATTTATATTATTGATACAAGTTATATAAAATATACATATATCTGATTTACATGTAATCTAAGAAATAGGGTTAGGCTATATCCGATTGATATATTATTATTTAATCAAGTTGTTATACATATTCCTGTTTCATAAATATTGTCTTATCAATTATTTTATATCTTCCATTGTATATGTATATCTGTATGTGCTTAAGTTTTAAAATCGTCAACTATGAATTACGAACTACAATAATTCTTGTTCATTATTTGTATAAACTAAATTAAGAATTTGGTTTTATAAAATTCTTTTAACATAGCTTTATTCAAGATCCAATTAAAACATTATTATTAATATTAGTTTTAATTTAAAACAGAATGTAATAATATTGTATTATAATAATAATAATGATGATAAATAATAACAGTACATATTAAAGACTTTTCTTAGAGAGCGTTTACTTATTAAAAATTTCTCTAGCATGTTAATTGTCATTAATATTGACTATACACATAATTTCTGAATATTACTTAATTTATCAAATTTTGATGAATAATCTGCATATTTAATATTTAATAATACGATAAGATAAAGTGATTGACAAAATATTTTAATTATCGTATCTAAACAAAGCTGAAACATTATATTTTAACAAAATTAATATAATTATATGTGTTATCAAAACTTTGCTAAATACACATCTTTAAAAACTTTTGGATTATATAAAATATCTTGCTTTCATTGAATAATATTTTATATTATGATATTTACAAAGTATTATATCTTGATTACATTTATCTTTTATTAATAATAAAATATTAATATTAACATTGTATTATTGTTTTAAAATTTATTATGTTCCCATATATACATATGGATATGATAGATATATAAGGTATCACAAAATTTACTAAGACATGGTATTATCAATATATATATATATAATACAACATAACTATAAGATACAGATATGGATAACACATATTGGGAATTCAAAATTCGTTAAATGGCATAAAAATCATAATAAACACATTAAGATTTTATGTTCATAGGATAACACATAAGATATTAATTTCCTAACACAATTGGTTAAGGGTTTAGGTATTGGAAGAACACCTAAATGGCTTAAACCAGTGGCATAGCTCTGATACCACCATCTGTCACAGCCCCCGACCCCTAACCCGGGAGCGGGAGCCGTGAACCAGTTAGATGGTATCGGTGTTTATCAATTTGGCAGCGGAAATTTCATCAGGACCGTAGTTAGGAAATATTCTTATAAGAGTTAAACACCATAATGTTTAAAATAAATAGATGGGATAAAACCCAATTTTGTTTATAATACATTTATAGGGAATAACCCCAATTATTGAAAACAATTCTCCTTTTTTAATTTGGTAACTTTTATTGCCACTTTTCTAAGCCTTCAGTGCTCTCCAGCTGGCTTTTATTGGCTTCACACTAAGTTACCTGAAACACGTGTTTAAAACATTTTATCAGCAGGAAATACTGGTGAGTGAATCATAGTTTAATCAAAACAGGTTTTATCAGTCTACAACATTGAGGGCGGCCGCGCAATTACATTTGTTTCTATCTACTTTAATTACCACCCACGGTACTGTCAACCCGACTTGTGGTCATGTTACTCCTCGCAAGGTAGTAACAAATTTTTTATACAAAACCCCAATATACCGACGATAATTGTAGAATACAAATACTCAATAACTGTTAAATATATTATTAATTGTGTGAGGTTTTGTAGAAACACTTTGCAAAAAAGGAGATTACTCACATTGCTATTTTAGGTTTTTCCCTGTGGCTTCCTGGTTATAATCTATAAATTTAGATAATGCACACGCATTAGTATAATAACCCAATTTTACATTAGTTATACCCTCCCCGAGACAGAACTCTAACGACTACATCAGGCAGAGCCTCGACAGCCGTTACGGAGCACTAGATCGATCGAGCAGCGTATCTAATACGTAACTGGGGGTTAAAATACTTATAAAGAGGCAGAGCTTCACTAATTAGGGGGTATTATACTCGAGTATTATTCCTACGTTTCAGAAATTAAGAGAGAAATTCGAGTTGTGAGCGAATTGAAATGAAATGCTGAAGGTCCCTATTTATAGCGCCTGATCCGGCCTTGCTCGCACCCCGCGAAGGAAACAATAAGGGGTTTCGCGGCCCACGAGGGCCCTAAAGGCGGCAACGAGTGTGCTGAGTCATCCTGGGTTTTGACACGTGTCCGACCACGTGGCGGCACCAGGTGCCGGCCTGATGTTGGTCTGTCGCGGCCCGCGACGGATAGAGCCAAGGGCTTCGCGCCCCCGCGAGCGCCACCAAGATTTTGTTTTTATTTTATTTTTAATTATATAGAGGTATTTAGGGTCGTTTCTCGTATACGAGGTGTATTTTGGGACATTGGGGGTGTCTAAAATATTTTAAGGAGGGTTGTTATATCCTGGTATAACGCCTGAACTATTTAATAAAATATATAATGCACTCGCATGAAGTATAGTAACCCAATTCAATTTTATCCCTATGTCACGAGACAGAACCCCAACGTGCTTAGTCGGGCATAGCCTTGACATGCGTTGGTGGGTCCTAAATCAATCGGACAGGGTATTGACTCAGTGGTCAGGGGTTACAACACTTAAAACGGGACAGGGCTTAATTATTATAGGGTGTAATATTAAAGAAAGATATATATGTATAGATCGAGAGAATGAAAGAAAAAGAAGTTGAGCAAGGGAAAGATGATCATCTGCTTTCCTATATATACTAATGAAAGTAACCTGGAGCCAAAGTTGAATATGAGACACGTACACTACTGAAATTTAATGCAAGGTTACACGTAAGTATCATCTCATACCTACACATGCATGCATTTGGCATTTCAATTTGCATAAGTTAGTTTTTAGTTATTATTATTATTATTATTATTATTATTATTATTTATATTTTATAATTATTTCAACTGCTTCATTTATTTGATGCTTATAACTTCTAAAATATGGTGTTTTATAAGACAATGAACATGTCATTAGAACGAGAATAATCTTATCTACATTTTGAACAAAGTTTTTTTTTTAAATGGAGTAGGTTCAAATATAATGTATTTTTATAATTTAATTATTAAACGGTTCCTAGGCTCGTCTAGGTACTTCATATTACTAACATTCAACTTACCCATGATCTATTCGTATAATAACTTTATTTAAAATTTAAAATTTTGGGAATGTTACACATATAAGGGTAATCATCAATTTCCTAGTTTTCTATACCAAGTCATCAAACTTTTAACTAGGGTTTGTTCCTAGACATGGTTTCAACATAACCACACTCATATATTCAACATTCAAACATGAACTTCAATTCATGAGTGTTAATCAAAATTTTAAGATATCACCAAATAACGAAATTCGACTTACCTTGTGATCTCCTAGCTTAAGTGATCACGAATTTATTTAAAGCCCCAAATTTTAGCTTGATTCTCTTTCGATTTGGTTAGATTTTATGAGTTTTAGGGTTTTGAAAGAACCCCCTTGGGCTTCTGGTCGTTCCTGCACACACACACACACACACTTGGTGTATGTGTGTGTTGTGTTTTATTATTATTTTTAATAAAACATGTTTGCCCATTTTGCCATTTTAGTCCTTCATGTTTCATTTTTGATTATATAAGGCTATAACTCATAGTTTATCACTTAAATTCATATTACTTAACTAGGTTAATTATTCCTAGCCAACTTAGTAGGTTCGGGAAGTTAAAAACCCGTTTTATTTTAAATCCCGTTAACTCGGGCTTCTTATGAACTTTGTCTTCTCAAGTCGTTTGCTCTCTTTTTATTTATTATTAGACTTATTTATTTAAATCCTAATAATTTCCGGGTTAATCTTTTCTACTAACGGTATTCTACCCGCTCTTTAGTATTAACGGGGTTTAATTACCAAACCCGTTTTTGGGGTGTTACACTTCTTATGTCAAGTTTCAAACTTGAGGGTGTTAGTTTGTCGGTGGAGAAACTCCGCCAACCTTTGTTTTTAAGTTATAGATAAAAATATGCCATGAAACGTGAATTTACATCGACACGTCCATAAAAAAAATATGTGCGAAAATAGTTTTTTTTTCTTTTAATCTAAAGAATGAAAATACCCGGGTAAATTTAAAAAGTTAGAATTCGTGGGGTTAAAATGTCATTTCAAAAGTTTAAGTGTTGTTTTGTGAAGTTCTAAAGTTTATTGGTTGTTTTGTCTTCTTAAAAGAGACTTTTTTTTTTGTCAAGTTCTAAACTTGAGGTTGTTGGTTTGTCGGTGGGGAACCTTTGTTTTTAAGTTATAGATAAGAGCATTCACATCCTGGGAATCAAAATCTGTGTGTGGGGTTTTTAAAATATAAAGAGTATAAAAAGTGGTTGTGAGTGGAGGAGAGAGAAAATGTTACTATTCATCTGTATATGGGGGCCGGGGACACTGTTCACCCACTATAATTTTTTAGTATATATTGAAAGTGGTTGTGAGTGAAGGAGAGAGAAAAATGTAATGATAAAGGTATAAAAATATTATTTAATTAAAAACGAGAGAGAAACAATATTTGTTTTTAGTGGAAATATATTAATATAAGAGTTGTTTTTTAGTGGAATGTATATATATTTTTAGGGAGCTGAATGTGAATGCTCTAATAGGTTTAGAAGAGATGTTTTGACTTTTGAGCATTCCCACAGCCACTGTACTTGTGACACGCAAAAACCCTTCAAATCACTTTCATTGAATTTGCACGTCACAAGCAACACACAAGAGAAGACGTTATAAAACCATTAAATACTTCAATTTGTTACAAATCGAAGGCTGTGTGGTACAGGCTTCGTCCCCGCCCAGTCCTTCTTCTTTGCCTTCCACGCCCAGTCCTCCTTCTTTGCCACCCCGTCGTCGTCCCAAACGGCAACAACCGGACGTTTAGGACGGTCCTCCCCCTCTCTCACACACCTATACATACAACTTATATATATATATATAGGGGAGAATTATCTTGAGAACACTAAATATTGCGAGAACCGTGAGAACGAATAAAAAAACCAAGCAAAACCAATTTTTTTAATACAAAGCTCACTGTAATTAAAATACAACATCAAAAAAAGAATTTACAACATCAAATAATTCATTTCTCCTCTCAAAATCACTTTTATTAGAATTTTTACATACGTGTAAATATAACAAATTTACACATGTGTAAATGGCAAACTTACACATGTGTAAATTTTGTTTATTTACGAATTCACATAAATTTAAACGTATAAATGAAATTTATAACATTGTATTCGAATAATAATGATAAGTGTAAAAAAAATTTTGAATTTGAATTGTTTTTGACAAAGTTCTCGCGGTTTTTTGATTCGTTCTCACGGTTCTCGCGATATTTAGCGTTCTCATTTGAACTCTCCACTATATATATATGTATATATATATTAGTCTCATCACCCCATTTCCTTAGTTTCATCCCCTTTGCCCCATCCTCACACCCATCCTACGTGGCGGATCATCCTCCAAGGATGGACCATCACCAGACCGCATAGCTTAACCGTATAACAAGAGAATGGAATGAAAAAAGCAATGGAATGGACAACGGAATGTTTTTTATTACTCATACGTAAATAGAATGAATCATTTGAACCGACCCAGTCACTATCACTTCCTGTAGAGAACACATGTGCCGAAATGCTCTTGCGATCATCAATTGAAGCGACCCAATCACTATCAGTGTATCTTTCAAGACACACTCGCACACCTCTTTCATACCATAACACATACTCTATAGTTGAGGCAACATACCTTATAATTCTCTTTGCTGCACAGTAATGCTACATGGATGGTTTCTACATGTACCTAGCAGTGAATCCCACATAAAAAGCCAGCCCCGGTCTTGTATGTGTGAGGTATAGCAATCCTCTAACCAAACTTCTAAACATTCTTCCATCAACCACGTGACTTGAGTCACCTACATTTAATTTTTCACTAGAATTCACTAGAGTAACCACTCCTTTGCACTTCCACATTACAAACTTCTTAAGCAAAACACATGCATATCTCTTTTGTGACACAAAACACCCTTTTATGTTTAGGTAATTTCGAGACCAATAAAATAATCTAACCTTCTAATATCGGTCATATCAAATTTCACAACCATCTTAGACTTGAACTCCGTCCTTTAGAAGAACCGCGCATATAATATAATCAACATAGAAACAAATAATAATCACATCATTATTGCTAACCTTCTTCACAAAGACTGTAGGTTCACTCTCGATTCGAATATATGCATGTTGTTGTAAATAAAAGTGTATTCGATCGTACTAGGCCCTCGATGCCTATTTGAGCCCGTATAATGCTTTGTGTAACCTATGAACTTTGTGTTCTTGCCCTTTAATTTCAAACCTGCTAGGCTGATTTGCATAAACTTCTTCTTGGAGAGGCCTGTTAAGAAACATTGATATCTGTCACACCCTAACCGATGGCGGAAACATCGGGGCATGGCACTGAGCGAAACAGATTGTCCAGAAGTTTCCATAACAATTATCATTACAAATCAATTTAAAGTAACATGTCCCATACCATGTCTCAAAAGGTAAAAAATTATTACAGACAAAATCCAGGCAATTAATTCTATTCTGACAACTCAGATTTCAAAATAGAGCAATTGTTTATCTGCTTCTAGAGACCCTTGATTCAATTACTACAGACAACTATTTGTTGGGCTCTAAAGCTTTATTCTAGCTTCGATTTCCTACCAGATGTGCATCCTAAGCACTTGTCACATACGTTAAAATAAAGTCAATACATATAATGTAAAGGTGAGCATACAAGTTTGATAATAGCATATAGAGTTCGATTTTGTTTACGCATAACCAGCACGTACACATAGTGAAATGAAGCACGTTAGTTATCGACATAGATCCATCGATACCAATGACTGCGGGTTGACTGCCCGAGGCAGTTAGCAATACATGATTACCACCGTAATCCATGCAAGTAATTGTCCTTAACAACCCCCGTGTGAACGGGTGCTGAGTCCAAACTATAGTACTATCGTTGCTAAGGCGGGTAGACAACATTACATGTGTAAACATAACAAACAAGCATTCATAAGCCACGTATAACATGCATTAATGGTTAGCGTTCAAATAGTATTGAGTAGTGTGTTTGATGTGATTTGAATAGTTGTAACGTACGTAACACCCAAAAGTGCATAAAGCAAAAAGGGATCGAGTATACTCACAGCAGTTGATGGATTGAAGGGAGCGCTTAGCGATTAAAGTTAGCCTGAATGGATTGATAGCATAACGATAAGTGACGTGTAAAACGATACAAGGTGTGAATGGGTCGGATAACAGTTCGGTCGGATGGTAATCCGATCGGACGGCTGGTCTGTGCGGATGGCAATCCGTTCGGATGGTCATCCGGTCGGACGGTAGTCCAGTCGGATGACTATTCAAGTGGATTGTTTCTTCCTATGAGATGAATGTGTTTGTGTATGATGACTTGCCTTTTGAAGTTTTCGTTGTAGCATTTGAAAAACATTGAAGTATCTCTATCCTTCAAGTCGGTCAATCGGACGATCAATTGTGCGGACAACAATCCGTTCGGATTATCATCCGGTCAGACGGTAGTCTGGTCGAACGGCGACCTTAGTGATGAGGTTACTTAGTGGGAACAGTTCATAACAGAAGAGTCACTCGGTCGGATGTCCATCCGACCGGGTGGCAACCCTGTTAGTGAACATGTTGAAAATTGTTTAAGTCTTTAAATTCCTAGTATCTCATGATCCGAAGAGTAATCCGGTCGGATGGTAATCCGATCGGATGGCAATTCGTTCAATACTCAAACTTTAGGTAAAGTTGATTAAGTGTGGGACCCAAGGTGTTATTCGTTCGGACAGCAATCCGTTCGGGTAGCCTATCCGTTGGGACAGTAGTCCGGTCGGACAACACTTCGTCCTAGTTGCTCCGACCGTCTTACACTTGGTCGTTTTGTTTGTTTGTAGTTTTATCGAGACGTTTTGACAACGTGTTAACCAATAGAACCCCATCTTGACCCAAGCGACCTGATCGACAGGAATCACCCTAGTTCGGCCAGTTAACCGATTCAAGACGGTTGTTCTTGTTTAACCCGAAATCGGTGGTCTCGTGAGTAGAATCCAGAACTTGAACTAGCACAACACTAAGAATGAGCGGAGGAGTAGATCTAGATCCGTTTCTATCGGTTTCAAGCGTATTGAGTGCAAAAGAGTTGAAAGAAAGTCAGAAACCATCTTTCAATCCTTTTTCACTGTGTTTATGTTTAGATCTAGTATAGATCTTTGTTCATTTGTGTGGAAATCGGTTAGATCCGAGTTGTTCTCAGTGGATTGAAGCCAAAAAATTAAGTTCTTCAAGAACTCATGATGACATCATCCTAGAACACCTCGATTCTAGCGATTTTACGGTTAAAAGTTAAGATTCAAAAGATAGAAAGGTGTAGGAGTGCGTGTAGGTCAAGAAAGTACAAGATTTAGGACTAGATCTTACCGGGATTGAGAGAAATCGAAGAAAAGGTGAGCTGAGCGTGCTGGTCAGACAGAGGTTTCCAAAAGTAGAAAGTTTGAGAGTGACATGGGTATTTATAGGATTCCAAAATGGGAAAGGGTGGGTCGGTCGGATGGCATCCCGCCCGAATGACTATCCGGTCGGATGTCATCTCGGTCGGATGGCAATCCGGCCGGATGGCACCTGGTTTGTGCGTTCGACGCGATGATTTTTACTGATTCAATTTCGATTGCGAGCGAAGCGAATGCGATAGAGTTTCCTATTCAAATTACTTTTAATCCCAACTATTCATATCTAGCGCTGTCTCTTCTCCACTAATTATCGTAGTTCGATTTCGATTGAGTTCGATTGCGTTTCGAGTTTCGATTGCGTTTCGATTGATTACCCCACATAACATAAATGAACATGCACAAGTAACACATAAGGCACACACATACACGTATAACAATAGCTAAAATGCGTAGTTCGAGTTGTGATTCGATTCGATGTCGATTTGATTAGCATAGTTTGATTATCGTTTCGTTAACTTTATCGCATTGTTACTTCCTACAGTTCACAGTCGTAAGTCGATTAGATTGCGAATAACACACGTCGATTATTGTAATTATTGACACTTACTCCACATAATACAACTAAATTAAACACATAAAAGAAATTCACTACAAGTCAAGTTGCGCGAAATCGGTCGTTGACCTTGACTTTGACTTCGACTTCCCGAAAACACGGGGTGTCCCATACCAATTATCATTACCAATCAATTTAACGTAACATGTCCCATACCATGTCTCAAAAGGTAAACAAATTATTACAAACAAAATCCAGGCAATTAATTCTATTCCGACAACTCAGATTTCAAAATAGAGCAAATGTTTATCTGCTTCTAGAGACCCTTGATTCAATTACTACAGACAACAATTTGTTGGGCTCTAAAGCTTTATTCTAGCTTCGATTTCCTACCAGATGTGCATCCTAAGCACCTGTCACATACGTTAAAATAAAGTCAATACATATAATGTAAAGGTGAGCATACAAGTTTGATAATAGCATATAGAGTTCGATTTTGTTTATGCATAACCAGCATGTACACATAGTGAAATGAAGCACGTTAGTTATCGACATAGATCTATCGATACCAATGACTGCGGGTTGACTACCCGAGGCAGTTCGCAATACATGATTACCACCGTAATCCATGCAAGTAATTGTCCTTAACAACCCCCGTGTAAACGGGTGCTGAGTCCAAACTATAGTACTATCGTTGCTAAGGCAGGTAGACAGCATTCCATGTGTAAACATAACAAACAAGCATTCATAAGCCACGTATAACATGCATTAACGGTTAGCGTTCAAATAGTATTGAGTAGTGTGTTTGATGTGATTTGAATAGTTGTAACGTACGTAACACCCAAAAGTGCATAAAGAAAAAAGGGATTGAGTATACTCACAGCGGTTGATGGATTGAAGGGAGCGCTTAGCGAGTAAAGTTAGCCTGAATGGATTGATAGCATAACGATAAGTGACGTGTAAAACGATACAAGGTGTGAATGGGTCGGATAACAGTTCGGTCGGATGGTAATCCGATCGGACGGCTGGTCTGTGCGGATGGCAATCCGTTCGGATGGTCATCCGGTCGGACGGTTGTCCAGTCGGATGACTATTTGAGTGGATTGTTTCTTCCTATGAGATGAATGTGTTTGTGTATGATGGCTTGCCTTTTGAAGTTTTCGTTGTAGCATTTGAAAAACATTGAAGTATCTCTATCCTTCAAGTCGGTCAATCGGAAGGTCAATCGTGCGGACAACACCTCGATTCTAGCGATTTTACGGTTAAAAGTTAAGATTCAAGAGATAGAAAGGTGTAGGAGTGCATGTAGGTCAAGAAAGTACAAGATTTAGGACGAGATCTTACCGGGATTGAGAGAAATCGGAGAAAAGGTGAGCTGAGCGTGCTGGTCGGATAGAGGTTTCCAAAAGTAGAAAGTTTGAGAGTGACATGGGTATTTATAGGATTCCAAAAGGGAAAGGGTGGGTTGGTCGGATGGCATCCTGCTCGAATGACTATCCGGTCGGATGTCATCTCGGTCGGATGGCATCTTGACGCCATGGCGAAGTCACAGCCCGGTCGGATGGCTATCCGGCCGGATGGCACCTGGTTTGTGCGTTCGACGCGACGATTTTTACTGATTCGATTTCGATTGCGAGCGAAGCGAATGTGATAGAGTTTCCTATTCAAATTACTTTTAATCCCAACTATTCATATCTAGCTCTGTCTCTTCTCCACTAATTATCGTAGTTCGATTTCGATTGAGTTTGATTGCGTTTCGAGTTTCGATTGCATTTCGATTGATTTCCAAACATAACATAAATGAACATGCACAAGTAACACATAAGGCACACACATACAGGTATAACAATAGCTAAAATGCGTAGTTCGAGTTGTGATTCGATTCGATGTCGATTTGATTAGCATAGTTTGATTATCGTTTCGTTAACTTTATCGCATTGTTACTTCCTACAGTTCACAGTCGTAAGTCGATTAGATTGCGAATAACACACGTCGATTATTGTAATTATTGACACTTACTCCACATAATACAACTACATTAAACACATAAAAGAAATTCACTACAAGTCAAGTTGCGCGAAATCGGTCGTTGACCTTGACCTTGACTTTGACTTCCCGAAAACACGGGGTGTTACAATATCAAACTGGCTTGATTCCCATCCTTGTTGAGCAACTAAGGAAAGAACCACTCGAATCGTTTCGTACCTTGCCACCAGTGAAAAAACTTCTTCGTAATCTACTTCATACTCTTGCGAATAACCTTACGCAACCAACCATGCCTTATGTTTCTGCATGTTTCCATTAGCGTCCATCCTAACTTTATAAACCTAGTTAAGATTGATAACATACTTCTCTTCTGGCAAGTCAATTAATGACCACATTTTATGCTTCTCTAGAGCTTATAACTTTATTTTCATAGCCTCCCTCCGTTCTTTATACATTGCATCCTCGTTTTATAATTAAGGTTCCATAGATGATATAGCAAACCAACAATCATAGAGTAATTGCACTTATTCTGGTTGCAAAGGAAATGTATCTTGATATATCTCATTTAAATTTTTCACTTTTGGGCTTTGTTGTCACGTGAAGCACTTGCATAGTTTTCCCATGAGAAGGACTTGCATGTGATGTGTTTCCTGTTGACTCAACATTTTCTTGACTTGACCCACACGGTGTCATCCTATCATTTTCTCCAGTACTTGTGTCATTGAATCTTGCATCATTTTCACTTTCTTGTTCCCACATATGGACAAAATTAATAGGAAGCCCATACTTATCTTCTGCATTCCCATTCCACTTTGCTTGTTCTTCAAACACTACATTTCTACTAATCCCTACACACTGTTTAACAGGATCATATAGCCTATAGGCTTTTCAATTTTGACAATACACAATAAAAATACACTTGCAAGCTTTTCCATCTAGTTTCCTATGTTGTTGCTTAGGTATCAACGCATAAGCAACACATCCAAACACTTTTAGAGAATGAACATAGGGAATTCTATCATACCATATTTGAAATGGTGTAGCTTCATCAATAGCTTTTGTGGGTGAAAGATTTCTAAGATACACAAGAGTAGCTACAACTTCTCCCTAAAACACATTGCTTAGATTCTTCTCATGAAGCATGCTCATCGCCATTTCAACTATGGTCCTATTTTTCCTTTCTAAAATTCCATTTTGATCTAGAGTATATGGAGGTGTTAGATCCCTCCTTATACCTCCATGCTCACAAAATGCCATAAACTCCTTAGAACAAATTAATTTTCCTCCCCTATCAGTTTTTAGTGCTTTGATCTTCACACTTGCTTCATTCTCAACTTCTATTTTAACCAAGTTAAACTTTTCAAAGACCTCAGACTTGTTGTGCAGAAAATAAATCCATAACATGCGGTTTAAACCATCAGTAAATAGTATAAAATACCTGCTTCCTCCCATTGATTATGTGGGCATTAGACAACACATATTAGGATGAATTAGATTCAGAACCCGAGTTGCTCAAGAAGCATGTGTAGGAAAAGGAGCTCTGGTAATCTTTTCTTTCTACATTAATTTGCTTACAATTTCCCACACGAACAACTACTGTGTTTGTCTTATCAATGTTTTTAAAAGGGATTGTTGTTCTATCATGTGGTTTGAACACTCACTATCAAGAAACCAAAAATTTGAAGAGTTTACATTATTACTAGTGGTCACGAGAGCATGATATATATCATCTTCTTCATGCATGGCCATGAAAAGGTGACCTTCCTCTTCACTATCATATCCAATTGCAGGAGAGGCTTAAGAATCATTCCAACAACCCCTACTTAGGTTACCAAATCAATTACAGTTGTAACATTGTACACCTTTGCCTCCTCCATTTCCTCTTACCTCTCCCTCGATTGCGTCCACGTGAAATCCTCGTTCTCTTCCACGGACAAACTTGTGTCTTATTCTTTTGCTTTAAAGGCATGCTCTTTAATCACACTTTTGGCCTCATCTATTCACCCTAGCTTCATGGACCTGTAATGAACCAATAAGTTGGTCAAAAGTGAGTCTACTCAGGTCTTTTGTCGCAACCCCCGACCCCTGCCTCGGGAGGCGGGCGGCCACGACCTACTCAGAGATGGTGGTATCGGTATTTATCAATTTGGCAGCGGAAATTTCATCAAGACCGTAGTTAGGAAATATTTTATCAGAGTGAAATACCACATTTTTATAATATTAAACACATTGGGATAAAACCCAAGTTTTTGTTACAAACAGGTTTATAGGGATAACCCCTATTTTATTGAAATAAAACATCTTCTTTATTTAGGTAACTTTTTATAGCCACTTTTCCAAGCCTTCAGTGCTGTCCAGCTGGCTTCTATTTGGCTTTCACATTTTGTTATCTGAAACACGTTTGAAAACATTTTGTTAGTGGGAAATACAGGTGAGTGAATCCCAATTTAATCAAGAAGAGTTTTATCATTTAACAGTATTGAGAGCGATTACAATGTTTACATCTACACAATTACTCATTCAGTACTGTCAATCCTGACTAGTGGGTCATATTACACATTGGCTATCTCGTTGTCCAATGGTAACGTGTTCCACATTTTGTATACAAAACCCCAAGATACAGGCAGTAATTGAAGAATTACAAAGACTCAATCACTGCTAATTATAATTTAAAATAATTAAGGTTTTGTAAAAACAGTTTGCAAAAAGGTTTACAAAAAGGAGATTACTCACATTGTAACTTTAGGGTTTCCTTTGTGATTTCCTGGTGATTATCTATTAATTACACAATGCACACGCGTTAGTATAATAACCCAAATTTACATTAGTTATACCCTCCCCGAGACAGAAGTCCAACGACTACGTCGGGCAGAGCCTCAACAGCCGTTACGGAGCGCCAGATCAATCGGGCAGCGTATCTAATATGTAACCGGGGGTTAAAATACTTATAACGAGGCAGAACTTCGCTATTTTAGTGGGTATAATACCCGATTATAGTGTCTACACTACAGAAATTTGAGAAAGAATTCGTTTGTGAGTGATCGGAGAATGAAGGCCGATGCTCCCAATTTATAGGAGCTGATCTAGGGTTCCTCGCGGCCCGCGTAAGGTTCAGCAAAGGGCTTCGCGGCCCGCGACGTAGAGGTGTAGGGTCTAGCTATGCTGATTCGTTGGTTATAGACTTGGCACGATGTTGACACGTGGCAGCTCAGGGTGTCGCCCTGATCTCGAGCTGTCGCGGCCCACGTAAGCTGAAGGCAAGGCCTTGCAGCCCGCGAGCGCCCCTCAAAATTTTTTTTTATTTAATTTTTATAAAGATAAAGGTATTTAGGGCCATTTTACGTATACGGGGTGTATTTTAAGGCGTATAGGGATGTTCTAAATATTTTAGGGGTGTCAGAAATAATTTTGGAGGGTTGTTATATCCTTCCCACCTTGTTTTAGAACTCGTCCTTGAGGTCTACTGGAACAGGTGTGGATATTTCCTCTGCATCTCTGATTCAATCTCCCAAGTGTATTCTGGTCCTCTCTTGGAATCCCATTTTACTTTGACTAGAACCAGTCTCTTGTGTTTGTGATTCTTAACTTTTCTGTCTTCAATCTGTAGAGGCTTTGCTACAAACTAAAGCTTCTCATTTATCTCTATATCCTTAAGAGGTACTACTAATGATTCATCTGTTAAACACTTTTTGAGATTGCATACATGAAATACGTCATGTATTCCTGCCATTTCCTCTGGCAGTTTTAGCTGATAGGCCACTGATCCTATCCTTCAAATAATCTCAAAAGGTCCAACGTACCTGGGGCTTAGCTTTCCCCTTTTGATGAATCTCACCACTCCTTTCCTAGGAGAGACTTTTAACAATACCTTATCTCCTACCTGAAATTCCAGTGGCTTTCGTCTGTTATCAGCATAACTCTTTTGTCGATCACATGCTGCTTTCAGTCTTTCCTTTACTTGAAAAACTTTGTCCATTGTTTCTTGCACTATCTCAAGTCCAGATAGTTGTTTTTCTCCAATTTCTGCCCAACAAACTGGAGTTCGGCATTTCCGTCCATAAAGTGCTTCGAATGGTGCAGCATTTATACTGGTATGATAGCTGTTATTGTAAGAAAATTCTATTAATGGTAAGTGATCATCCCAATTACCTCCGAAATCAATTACACAAGCCCTAAGCATATCTTCCATTGTCTGAATTGTCCTTTCACTTTGTCCGTCCGTTTGAGGATAATAAGCGGTGCTTAGATTTAGCTTGGTTCCCATTGTTTTTTGAAAACTAGTCCAAAAATGAGAGGTAAAACGACTATCTCTATCAGAAACAATTGATAAAGGAATTCCATGTAATGAAACTATTTCATTTACATACAACTTAGCTAACTGTTCTATACTGAAAGTGTCCTTCATTGGTAAGAAATGAGCTGATTTGGTTAACTTGTCTACAATCACGCAGATTGTATCATTATCTTTTCTTGTCTTGGGTAATTTGGTAACAAAATCCATTGTTATCAATTCCCATTTCTACACTGGCATTTCTAACTGTTGCAAAAAACCTTAGGGTTTTTGATGTTCAGCTTTAACTTGTGAACAAGTTAGACATTTGGCAACATAAGCTGATATATCCTTTTTCATTCCTATCCACCAAAAAGTCTTTCTTAAGTCTTGATACATCTTATCATTTCCAGGATGCATCGTATACTTAGACTTTTGGGCTTCTTCTAATATTCGGTGGCGTAGGTTTGCTAGTTTAGGTATCCAAATTCTTTCCTTATGGAATCTCCAAATTCCATATGTTCCTTGTTCTAATTCCTTAATCATTCCTTTCAATTTTCAGTATCATCCTTGATTACTAATTCTTGTGCTTTTCTAATCTGGTCATTTAAATCTATCTGCAGTTTTAATTTGAGAGAACGTACTCTTTTGGCTTTTCATGATACTTTCGACTTGAAGCATCCGCAACTACATTAGCTTTTCCTGCATGATACTGGATATTAGAATCATAATCACTAAGAATTTCCATCCAGCGTCTTTGTCTCATGTTTAACTCCTTTTGCCCAAAAACATATCTTAAACTCTTATGATCAGTGAAAATGGTAAACTTACTACCGTAAAGGTAATGTCTCCAAATCTTAAGGGCAAAAATTATAGCTCCTAATTCTAAATCATGGGTTGAATAATTTTCTTCATGATTCTTAAGTTTTCTAGAGGCATAGGCTATAACATTTTTACATTGCATCAACACACATCCATAACCTAACTTAGAAGCATCACAATAGACTACTAAGTCTTATGTTCCTTCTGGTAATGCTAGTATGGGTGCATTGGTTAATCTTTGCTTAAGAATTCTAATGGCTTCTTCTTGTTTTGGTCCCATTCAAACTTAACAGTTTACAGGTTAGCTTAGTTAAGGGGATGACTATTCTAGAAAAATCTCGGATAAATCTTCTATAATAACCAGCCAATCCTAGGAAGCTTCTAACCTCAATTGGTGATTCAGGGATTTTCCATTTAGTAATTGCCTCAATCTTTGTGGGATCCACATGAATTCCTTCATGATTAACTGGATGTCTAAGAAACTGTACTTCTTCTAACCAAAATTCACATTTCTAGATTTTAGCATAAAGCTTTTATTTTCTCAGCAAATTTAGGAGTGCATATAGATGTGTTGCATGTTCCTCTTTACTCTTAGAGTAAATGAGAATATCATCTATAAAGACAATTATGAATGTATCCAAATATGGCTTACATATTCGGTTCATCATGTCCATAAAATGTTGCTGGGGCATTGGTTAAACCAAATGGAATGACAGTAAATTCATAATGGCCATACCTTGTTCTAAAAGCGGTCTTAGGAATGTCCTCTTCCTGTACTTTTAATTGATGATATCCTGAGCGTAAATCGATTTTAGAAAAGAATCGAGCTCCTTGTAACTGATCAAACAAATCATCAATTCTCGGTAATGGGTACTAATTTTTAATCGTGACTTTGTTTACTTCACGGTAATCATGCACATTCGCATTGACCCGTCTTTCTTTTTGACGAATAAGATCGGTGCTCCCCATGGTGATGAGCTTGGCTGTATGAATCCTTTCTCCAACAGTTTGTCTAGCTGCCTCTTTAATTCTTGCATTTCTGCATGTGCTAAACGGTAAGGTGCTTTGGCAATTGGTGCTGTCCCTGGTAGCAGATGAATTCTGAATTCGACTTCTCTGCCCGGCGGTTGTCCTCATAATTCTTCTAGAAACTGAGATACTACGGGAATATCTTTTAATTCCTTTCCTTTAGTGTTAATGATTATGGAAATCATATACACTAATGATCCTTTCCTAGCATAACTTGTTGTTTTCATCACAGAAATGAATTTTGTAGATCTAGTTGGCTTATCTCCTTTAATTGTGATCTTTTCACCTTTTGGTGAATTTACTTGGATTGACTTTTGATCACATAAAATATTGACTATTAACTAATCCATTCCTAATACAATATCGAATCCTGCCAGATTCATTGGATAAAGGTTTGCAATAAACTTTTGATTTAAAAATTCTATTCTTGCTCCCTGCAAGATTTCGGTAATCTTAATGGTTTCCCCATTTGCTGTCTCTACTAGACATTCTTGTGGGAGTTTAGCTAATGGTTGATTGAGAAGTTTGAAAAATGAAGTATTAATAAAACTTTGGTTCGCACCAGAGTTAAATAATACTTTAGCAAAAACATCATTAACTAAAAACGTACCGTCAATCACGTCCGGAATCATTTTGGCTTCTTCTGCAGTTAGAACAAAGGCTCTAGCATTTTTAGTAGCCTTGTTGTTCATGGCCGGAGCTAGTTTCGGACAATTCGGCTTGATATGAACTTGTTCCCCACAATTGTAGCATATCCTATTGTTAGGTTTCTTCCTACAGTCTTCTTCCTTGTGTCCAGATATTTTACAGAAATTACAGTATATAGAGCATCTTCCAGAATGCTTTCTTTTGCAATATTTGCAGTAAGGTGCTGAAGTAGAACCTATATTTTTCCCATGGTTAGAATTACTGTAGCGAAATTCTTGGGTAAGCTTTTGGGCTAGGTTCCTCCTCTGGTTCTCTTCTTGTGTACGCACTAATTCATTAGTCAAGGTATTAGCTAGTTCTACAGCTTCTTCTATGGTTTGTGGTCTAGCTGCCTTGACTACATGCCTAATCTCACTGATTAATCCCCAGATGTAATGGGAGACTAATACTGGTTCTGTAGATGCTAGGGTTGGCACTATTCTAGCATATTCAAAGAATGTAGTAGTGTAACCCTTACTATCCACTCCAGTCATTCTAAGGTTTAAGAACTTATTTGCTATCTGTTCCTTTTCATTAGGAGGAGATAATTTCCTTTCCACCATATTCTTAAATTCATTCCATTCCATATTATAAACCCTGTCACTTCCCATAGACTGGAGGATAGTGTTCCACCACTCTAAAGCTGAGTTCTTAAATAGATTGGAAGCAAACATTATTTTATCCTCTTCTGCGCACTTGCTTATTTTTAAGACTGCCTCAGTCTTTTCTATCCAGCGTAGAGCTGCAATGGACCCTTCATTTCCCAAGAATTCTATTGGTTTACAGGACCAAAATTCTTTGTAAGAACAACCATAAGACATGGTTCTTCTTCTTTTTGGAATGTTCACTTGAAGTATTGGTCCATTGTTTACGCTGTGTTCGGGTTCAGTAGGTGGTTGTTTACTGCCATTATTACTTTTCTTATCCGCTTCCTTAACCGGTTTAATAATATATGGCATTGCGTCTATAATCCCTTGTGCCACTATGTGTTGCATGGCACTGTTATCTACTTGATTTCTGTTATTATCGTTATTCGGGTTTTCTTGATTCACTTCGTTGTCCATCTGAATTCTAAACATTTACCAAGTATTAATATTACAAAACAATATTTAATACAAACAATCACACAATAAGCATATTAATCAGAATCTTCAAACATTGCGACCTTTACTCTATTTTATATATATGCGTCTAGTACAAACTGGAACTGAAATCTAAAATTACAATACTAGTATGCATCCGTAGCTATTATCTATATATATATATATATATTATTACTATTACTGGTATGGGTTCATCCAGAATTGCATATTACGCTCGTCATATTTCCAGACGAATCTCTCTCCTATTTGTCTCATTCTCTCACTTCCTTCTAATATCTCCTCACCAAAGGTGTGGAGTTCTTGCACATTCTCATTACTCATGGGTGGGGCTGGTGCTGGTATTGGGTCAGGAAACTGGGGCATCGGTTCTTCGTGTGGGTAAGGGTTCTCTAGGATTTCCCTGATATATTGGTCATTATCAAAATATGGGTCCAGAGGGTTCGGGTTGGGATAGGGTGCTATGGGTTCCTCTATTGGGTAAAGTTTTTGGTAATCCTTGTGGTCATCAAACCATGGGTCATAGTCTGGGGATGGGGTGCTGGTACTCTAGGAATTTCAGCTGGGTCAAAATCAGGTATTGGTATTTGATCTACTGGGTTTGGCTCAATTTCCATAGGTTGTGTGGGAAATAGTGGTAACGGCTGGGGTGCTATTAGTTGTTCTAGATTCGGGTCTGCAGCTGTAGTTGCTAAGATATGAAAGTTTGCTAATCTCCTGTTGATCATATCCTGTGTTTGAGCATTCATTTCTCTATTCGCTGCTGCTAAAGCTTGCTGCTCCTGAAGTTTTCTCATTCTTTTTCTACGTTCATGAGCTCCTCTGCTGAACCATCCTCTCTTCTTGGGAGGGAATGGCTCTTCAGATTGTGCTTTGAACACGAAAATCCCTTCTTCGGTGTTAGCCGAATACCCCGAGGGGGTAGGCTGTGAAGAGGTGCCTTCGTCCCTAGGAGAGCTGGACAACTGACGGTAAGCGTCTGAAGATCCTTGGTCGCTCATACTTTAAACTAACAAATTGTCAAATAACACAAAACAATAAAATATGCACGTAGTTCCGTAGATAATTTGCTAACAAAACAAATAAAATTTTGGTGTCAGCAGAACACTTATGTGTCTGAAATTAGTGGTTGTAGCTGTGATATGTCACACCCCGATATTTCCACGTATTACCGGTGGGCCCGGTGGGGAGTATCGTGACGTAGTTGATATCATCATAGTCAAACAACACAATATTTAAATGCACAGCGGAAGCAAAAGATAGATATTATTTCAACTGAATAAAAGTGTAATATTTAAGTATCACAACACAGTTGAAACAGATCCACAGGTGGATCAAAAATAAAAAGGAAACATTGTTCAACAGTTTTATGACATCCAAGCTCGCGAGACTTATTGTGGACGCTAGGAGAAAGCCAGCCTATTTCGAGTAGTACCTGCACTTAACCTTTTTGTGAAAATACGTCAGTTTACACTAGTAAATACAATTAACTAACTCATTTTGAAAAGGTTTAATAAAATTGATTTGAATTCACGTAGCACAAAACTTTTTAAAACTTGGGATAATTATTTGAATATAATACTTGTATAAGAATTACATGTTTCTTATGCGTTCAGTAGCCCGGTTCGTGCCGGGTTAAAGATCAATAGACACGCCACATTATTTATTTAGGCACTGACGGGTGTACGCCTACACCCCGTGCTTAGGTCGTGGCTATTTCGTAAAATGGTGCCAAGGATATCCGGTACATTGTCATTAACCCCCCAAAGGCTTTAAGCAAACAAAACATTTTCAAACAGGACATTTCAATGATTTAACCATCATACAATTAAAGATGCAATGTCCGACCAAGCGGTATTTTATATACCGTACCCCAAGCCCGTATAGGGAAAATAAGTTAAAAGTATTTACCTTTGCAAGTATTAATCACAAATGGCAAGTGCGTGTAGCTTTTACCGGGTCTCCTATTCTGGAACAAAGGTTTTAATAACCTATTAGATTTCCTAACGGGTCTTTAATTAAGCCTAAACTTAGACCGGTTAGTTTTAAAGGAAGATACGGTTCAAACGCACGATTAAGCGAAGACCGGAAACGAATGTGATTTAGGCCCGACAAGTTTGGAGACTTGTGTAATATGGGTAAACTAAACACATTCTGGATTTTGAGACATAAATGATAAGGTTTGACCCGTTTCGGTCAATTTATGCAAACTAGTTACATAAACCGAACTGAACGCGCAAGATGCGTAACGGGTAACCATATGAGTCATATACAGGTTTCCTAACTTAATATGCCTTAAATATGTTGTGACATCAGTGAGATATCTTCTATTATGCCCGAAACGAATTTATACCCAAGCTATGCCCCGTAAGGGCATTTTGGTCATTTAAAAGGTTATAAAAGAGTTTAAATAATAATCTGAGTTACAGGTCTGATATAATTAGTAAAAATACTCATTTTTATAATTCATAACAGTAGGGTACTAAATATATGTGAAATTTATCTATTATAACCAACTATGCACCGTAGGGGCATTTTGGTAATTTCACATAGCCTTTAAAGGTCAAATCTGGAAATTCTGAGTTTAAAACTTTAGCTTACTGTTAATGTATATAAATATACTTAAAATATCAGTAGGTAACAACCTTATATGTGTAAAATAGTTTTGATGCATACTATGCGTTAAAAATGCTTAAAAAGGCGATTTGGAGCCATTTACAGGCTCTATATAGAAAGCTGGTATTTTCATTATTCCAAAAGGTTTAAAATAATTTATTTATCATATAAAATCAGTAGCAAAAGGTTTGGGGTCAAAAAGATTTGTAAAACTCATTTTATAGCCCAAAAGGGCAAAACCGGCATTAACCGAATTAAAGCTACCACCCTATGTTATGCTCAGCCTAAAATTAATTAAAAATATTCAAAAATCCCAAAATATTATATTATATCAATGGATAAAAATTTTGATATCAAAAAGTGGGTTAAACTAGGCTATATGCTAATTATGCCGTTTAATTAACAAAAGATTTCTAATTACGCAATTGAGCATAACTCTTAATCTAGACCTCAAACTGATGTCAAATTTTGGGTGCAAGTTTATAAATCAGTAACTAAGGTTTCTATTCTTTTACATTTTCAAAAATCACGTTTTAAGGTTATATGGGCATAATAGTCAACGTATAAGCAATTAACGGGAACATGTATATGAATCGGATAACTATTGAACCAAGGTGTATAATCACAGAGGGTTATAATAACATATATCCTGGTTCAAATAAAGCTCTAAGGAATTTCTAATATATGCCCAAATGGGTCAGAACTGAAAGTCAAAGCAAAAGTCAAATTATGCGACTTTCGGTTCCGAACCGGGTCTCTACTGAAAATTGTCGGGTTGAACATATTTAGACAAGTTCTTACATTAATTACCAAGTTATATTAATGATAAAACATGTTACATGCCTTCTGCATTGCTAATTATGAATTAATTTGATTTTTAGCTTTCTGTTGACTTTTTAATATCAAGTTTGACCCGACAATTGTCTTAGTTAGAGTGGGAATCAGAGAGTACCCTTTTAAGGGTTTATTACCCACATAATTACCTACTTATAGGTACTTTTAATTCGAGATTTGACTGAACAAATTTTAATTAATCTCGAAGTCAAACCTTAATTATGACGGTTTGACTTTTAGCTAATTAACTAAGCTAAACTGAATTAAAAAGGATTAAGGACGCTTACAAGAGTCCTAAGTATGCTTATGGATCCTAAGAGAAGTTGGTTGCTGTCCAGAGAGCTCCAGAGATCAGTTGAAGTGAGTTTGAATGTAGTGAACAAAATGGTTGCAACTTCATTCTTTTATATATTGAACCCAAATGCACAAGATCATGCCAAACTAGTCTACATGTGTTGCAAGATCATCCCAGGTGTCCCTATGATGCCAAAACTAGTTGCAAGACCTTGATTTTTGAAAACCACTTATCTAAGGCGGTGGAACAGGCTGAACAGGCAGCTGTCCATTTCTGCTACCAGGGACAGCCTTACGGGCCGTAAGCGATTACCTTTGCGGTCCGTAACCGATGGCCAGAGACAAAAAATTTTGCGACTTTTAGGCTTTGCTCATGCATTTCTTACAAGTCCGAATCTTGTGCTTCTTTTCAGTAGAGGGGACCAAGTTTTCAGCTCTTGCATGCCTTGCATGTACTTACACAATTTTGGATCTTTGTGGGAGGTTTTTAAATGTCGGAAATTCCAAGAATTCATATGGATTCATGACTTAGGTTATAATCAATTTGTTATTTAGGATAACCAGACTTATTTTCATAATTTGAGATGTTGATTAAATATATCATGGTTAGGGATTTATTAATAGGTCGCTCAGAGGTATAAATTAACGTGTCGACACTTTTAAATCCTACCGTACATCTTTATCTGGATCTGTTTTCATAACACGTTTGCATTACATGACACGTGTCTTTATTTTATTGGGTATGATTTTACGAGATGTTACATCCTCACCCCCTTAAAAGAAATCTCGGCCTCGAGATTTACTGAAACAATTGAGGGTACTTTTCTTTCATGGTGGACTCCACCTCCCACGTGTACTTGGGACCTCTTCGGGCATCCCATTTGACCTTTACAATAGGTACATGCTTCCTCCGAAGCTTTTTAACCCGTCGATCTTCGATCGACAAAGGTTTTTCCACAAATTTCAAGCTCTCATCTATGTGTACATCTGTATGTGGTATGACTAGTGACTCATCAGCTAGACATTTCTTCAGATTGCAGATGTGGAATACATTGTGAATACCACTGAGCTCTTCAGGCAAGTTCAACTTGTAAGCCACTGACCCAACACATTCGATAATCTCGAATGGTCCTATATACATTGGGCTTAACTTACCTTTCTTACCAAATCGCATCACCCCCTTCCAGGGTGATACCTTAAGCAAAACTTTATCACCAACCTCAAACTTTAGAGGTTTTCGCATTTTATTAGCATAACTTTTCTGCCTATCCCTGGCAGCTTTCAGGTGGTCACGAATCTGGACAATCTTGTCCGTCGTTTCAAAGACTATTTCTGGTCCTGATAATTGAGTTTCCCCTACTTTTGCCCAACAAATAGGCGTTCTGCATTTTCTACCATATAATGCCTCAAAAGGCGCAGCCTTAATGCTCGTATGATAGCTATTGTTGTAGGAGAACTCGATTAATGGTAGGTGGTTATCCCAACTACCACCTAAGTAAATCACACATGCACGAAGCATGTCTTCCAAAGTTTGGATTGTACGCTCACTCTGTCCATCCGTCTGAGGATGGTAAGCTGTACTAAAATTTAAGCGCGTGCCCAAAGACTGTTGGAAACTTTTCCAAAAATGTGATGTGTACCTAGTATCTCTGTCAGAGATGTTTGACACTGGCACGCCGTGCAGAGATACAATCTTATCTACGTACAATTGGGCTAACATGTCGGAGCTATAAGTCTCCTTAATGGATAGGAAATGTGCTGACTTAGTCAGTCTATCTACTATCACCCATATAGTATCATTTCCTTTCTTCATCCTTGGCAACTTGGTGATGAAATCCATTGTTACCATTTCCCACTTCCAGGTGGGAAGTTCAGGCTGTTGTAGTAAACCTGACGGCTTCTGATGTTCAGCTTTGACTTGCGCACACGTCAAACATTTAGCTACATAGGCAGCTAGAGACTTCTTCAAGCCTATCCACCAAAAAATTGCTTTCAGATCCTGGTACATCTTATTAGCTCTGGGATGAATGGAATATTTGGAACTGTGGGCTTCCTGGAGGATAACATCCCGAAGTCCTCCATAAACTGGAACCCAAATCCGCCCATTTAGTCTCAAAATTCCGTCCTTGCCATAAGATAACTGCTCTTCGGTTACTCCTAGCTTTTCATCAGGATAGTTAGCTTCCAACACAGCTTCTTTCTGTGCAGCTAACAACCTTTCGTTCAAACTATTCTTTATCTCAATGCTCTTGGCATTGATTCTTATAGGTTTCACTCTCTCCTTCCTGCTTAAGGCATCAGCAACCACATTTGCCTTGCCCGGATGGTATCTTATCTCACAGTCATAATCATTCAAAGTTTCCATCCAACGTCGTTGTCTCATGTTTAAATCCTTCTGATTAAACAACTGTTGAAGGCTCTTGTGATCTGAATAGATTACAAACTTGGTTCCATACAAGTAATGTCTCCACAGTTTTAGTGCAAATACAACGGCACCCAACTCTAAGTCATGGGTGGTGTAATTCTTCTCGTCACCTTTAAGTGGCGTGAAGCATAGGCAATGACTTTTCCCTTTTGCATAAGCACACTGCCCATTCCGGTGTGCGATGCATCACGATATACTACAAACTCATCAATTCCATCAGGCAACGTCAATACAGGAGCGTTGCTCAACTTCTGCTTTAAAATATCGAAAGATTCTTGCTGCTTAGGCCCCTAGTCAAACTTGTTATTCTTGCGGGTGAGTAGAGTCAGGGGTGCTGCAATTCTTGAGAAGTTTTCAATAAATCGCCTGTAGTATCCTGCTAGCCCTAGAAAGCTGCGAATCTCAGTGGACGTCTTCGGATCTTTCCAGTTCATAACCGCTTCCACCTTAGCGGGATCCACCGGGATACCGCGCTCACTAACTACATGTCCAAGGAATTGGACTTCTCGAAGCCAAAATTCACACTTCGAAAATTTGGCGTAGAGTTTCTCATGATGTAGAAGTTTAAGTATACAGCGAAGATGTTTCTCATGGTCAGCTTGGTTCTTTGAGTAAATGAGGATGTCGTCAATGAAGAAGATGACAAATTTATCCAAGTAAGGCTTGCAGACGCGATTCATGAGGTCCATGAATGCGGCAGGTGCATTAGTGAGCCCAAAAGGCATCACTAGGAACCCGTAATGACCATAACGAGTCCTAAATGCGGTCTTGTGACATCTTCATCCTTAACCTTCAATTGATGATAGCCTGACCTCAAATCGATCTTGGAGAAGTAACTTGCCCCTTGTAATTGATCGAACAGATCGTCGATCCTGGGTAAAGGATACCTATTCTTGATAGTAACCTTATTAAGCTCACGGTAATCGATGCACAGACGCATCGATCCATCCTTCTTCTTGACAAATAGAATTGGCGCTCCCCAAGGAGACGAACTAGGTCTAATAAAACCTTTAGCTAGCAAATCATCTAGTTGTGTCCTTAATTCCTTCATTTCCGTTGGTGCTAACCTATAAGGCGCTCTTGCGACAGGCGCTGCTCCAGGGATGATGTCAATTCTGAATTCTACTTGTCTATCTGGTGGTAAACCAGGTAGTTCTTCAGGGAAAACTTCGGGGTATTCAGAAATGACGGGGATATCCTCCATCTTAGGTTTCGGCTCATCAATGGTCACTTGTGCCATGTAGATGACACAACCCTTCTTCAAACACCTAGAGGCCTTGAGCATAGACACTTGCTCAGGCAGTCCATGCTGTGTGTCTCCCTGAATGGTGAGTGGCTCACCAGATGGAGTCTTGATCACCACTTGCTTCTTGTTGCATATGATCTGGGCCTGGTTATGAGATAACCAGTCCATGCCTAAAACAATGTCAAAACCGGCTAACTTTAAAGGAAGTAAGGATAGTGGAAAGGAGTGGTTCCTAATGGATATGAAACATCCATCTAATACGGTTGAGGCGGTTTCTAAGGTGCCATCAGCTAATTCCACCTCATATTTCACACTTAGGGGTTTAACATGTAAATTCAGTAACTTACAAAACTTATTATCTACAAAAGATTTATTAGCTCCTGAATTAAATAACACTCTCGCATAAACATCATTTTTGAGGAAGGTACCTGTGATCACATTGTCGTCCTGAACAGCTTCCTTTGCATCCATCCTTAAGACCCTAGCATTAGTCTTTTTCCCATCCTCAGTCTTCTTTGCGAGTTTTGGGCAGTTGGATCTGATATGCCCTTTTTCATTGCAGCTATAACACGTAGCATCCTTGATTTTCTTACAGTCTAAGGTCTTGTGCTCAGAAGACTTGCAAATCCCACATGCCCTTGGCTGTGACTGGGATTTCGACTCATATCTGCACTTCCCGAAATGGTGTTTCTTGCAGATTTTACAATTGGGATTAGCACCCGACTGATGACCATCTTTCTTGGATCCAGAACTCTTTTTGTGGTCATTGTTTCCCTTATGCCTTTTGTCTGAACGTCGTGAGTTGTCATCCTCACGCTTCCTCTTTTCTGCATCGGTGTTCCTTAGCGATCTTTTCCTGACCGCGTCCAAAGTAAGGGACAATGATATATCAGCTGCAGACCGAAAAGTAGCTGGTCTAGAGGCCTTTACACTGGCCTTGATTTCTGGGGCTAAACCCCCAATGAAACGAGCTATCCTCTTGGGTTCCGGCGTCACAAGATAAGGGACCAACCTTGACATTGTATTGAAACTGGTAAGGTAGGCTTGACAATCCAGGTTCTTCATAACCAACGACAAGAAATCAGATTCAATCTTCTCAACCTCATGCTGAGGGCAGTAGTTCTCCTTGATCAACGTCATAAACTGCTCCCAGGTCAGATTGTATAATGGGATTTTCCCTGTAGCTTGGATCAAAGATCTCCACCAAGCTAGTGCCTCGCCTTTGAATGATTGAGATACAAACTTTACTACATCCTTATCAGCGCACCCGCTGATATTTACCACAGTGTCCATCTCTTCCAACCATGTCATGCAATCAATTGCCCCTTTTTCACCAGTAAAATCCTGGGGTTTACAAGAAACAAAGTATTTATAAGTACAGGAGTTGGTACGTGGTTTATCATCAAATACTATCCTCTTGGATGGAACACTGTTTTGGTTTAAGGAATGTCGATCGTCATCTTTCTTTGGCTCATCTTTCTTGGAAGGTGGCTTGCTGTGAGCCTCTGATTGTGTCTTAGGCTTGGAATGCGGTGCAGATAGGGTCCTACTTCGAGTCCTGCTAGATTCGTTATACTGCCGCTCTATAGCTTTTGTAACAACATTATCTACTAATGCTTGCAGCTCCACACCGGTCACATGTATCTTAGTATTTTCATGGTTTTCCACCGGATGACTGTTTCCCTCTTCTGACCTAGTCATGTAGCTTTAATTGCTACATAAAGAAAGTAAGGACAAGGTTTATTTAGAAGCCTAAACAGTACTATCGTTGTTGACGATTTATTAACCATGGTCTTAATAGCCATTTTAGTTAATTTGTTAAATATATAATTATTCAGGATTTTTATCATAATCCTAAATTATAAGTTAGTAATGGCACAAAAGGCCTAGTCACGTGGACAAGTTTAGTTTATAAGCCCAGATTTTATGGAATCGAGGCATTAAGGTTTGAATCCATGTTCATTACCTTTCTTGACAGGGAGTTTATAAGCTACGATTGTCTTTTGTCTTATATGACAATAATTATAGCCCGTAGGCATTACATCACAATCGGATGTTTAGTTAATAATAAATAATTGGGATAATTTAACGTAAGGGTGGCATGTGTGATTTTTGCGGATCACATTAGCCAAGAATGTTAACATGTTTGCAGATGTTAACAGAGAGTTGAATCTTTTTAAACAGGTTTTACCATATTGGCCAGGTCTTATTATGACATACAAGCTAGGTTTTACCTTTTTAAGATTCTTTTTTTTAACATTTAACGCAGAACAATTTTTAAATTGAGATGTTGATAAGGATCTGAATCTAATTGGGGACCTGCCGTCTTGGCCCTGTCTTAAAATGACACAAAGGCTAGGTCTTGTCTCTTTAGATTTTATCATTTTAATATAATGATAGATCTTTGTAAAAATATTGTTATTATTTATTTTATAATTTTGTTCATGCATGTAGCTGAAAATAAAAATTTTAATTTAACCATTTCATCACATGAAATTAAAATACGAGTCTGCCCTGAACGGGACTTCCAAATGAAATAACATGCCCGCGCAGGGGCTAAACAACACCACATACCCACGCAGGGGTCAACGGAAAGACGTGCCCATGCAGGGGCTTAACAACCAAAACATACCCACGTAGGGGTTAAAACAGAAAAAAATAGGCCCACGCAGGGGCTCAACAAAAAAAAAAAACAAGGAAATACAACCAACAATTGAAGGGTTCAATGGTCCTTCTTGCTCTTTCCTTTTATTAAACTTGTCAATCCCTTAAAGAAGCCTTGTCGTTCCCTGCGATCTCTGTGAACTTCCCGCTCAACTTGATCCAACCTTTGGAGAATTTCCTCCCGTTCTGGCGGGGGAAACCAAGGTATCTGCAGCTGCGGCTGATGTGGAGGTCGAAGAGGCGGCTGTTGTTGGTATCCATAAGCTGGGTATCCAACTCCCCAAGGAGTTCCGTAGGGCCCTTCGGGGTTGAGAGCGTTGTAGTTCCACGCTGCCAAGTATGGGTCGATCTCAGCATAATTGAAGCTAGTGTGAGCCGGTTGCTCAAAAGGATTATACGTTGCTGGGCAAGCGTACGTAGGAATTGGGTTGTCAAAACCCAATGGTGGTGGCACGACAGGTGCAGAGTTCACTTCCGGGATGGGGTTTGAAGGTCCCCCCATGAGCTGATCTTCTTGGAGCGGCGGGTAGTGGCTGCCACTCGATGGTTGCGGGGTGCTGATATGCACTCTTCCTTGCACGGACATCCGTGCGTTCGTTCTCCTTCGCCTCGGTGGCTCAAGAGGCTGCTGTTGAGGTGGTGGTGGTGGCGGGGTAACTGCCACAAAACTTGAATCCTCAGAAGGATCCTGCTGCTGCTGGTAAGGCGATGAATGGTGAGAGGGTGTGAAATACCACTCAAACTGGTTGAACCTTGCTTGGTAACTGTCTGGACCACTGTAAGGTGATCCTTGGAAAGATGATCCATCAGAGATTTCAATAGGATGTGTGGGGGTACCGGTCGGTGGTTCAGTAGGGTCGGTATCCTCATCCATATCCATGGCGTGATCTTCAGAAAAGTGATCTTCCGGTCCCAATGGGTTAACACCCACTAGTTCCTCGAGGTAGTTGGTCGGGTTGAACCGGCTACGGAAGATATGTGACGGGTTATCAAAGGGTTGAACCGGCTACGGAAGATATGTGACGGGTTGGACCTTTGAAGAGGGATAAATGAAGGTTGTGGGTTTTCGGGCTCATTTTCTGAATGGGGTCCAAAAGAGTGTAGGTAAGAAGGTGATGAAGCTAACGAGACAGACCGCCTCACTGGCTGCAAATGTGCCCTCCAGTCCCCCTGGGGACTTGTACGTATGTTGACGGGTGAGGTTCGTCTTTGAGACGGCCCGGCCTCATGGTCGTGGCCTGCTACAGGTGACTTTCCTTTTCTTCTAAAGAATCTTGGCGGCATATTTAGACCTGTCAACATAATCAAAGATAACAACAAAGAATAATATAAAAGACAAAATAAAACAAAATCAGGATTTGTCCTATGTTCTTTGTCTAGACTCGAAAATTTGAGGAATGTGCAATTGTGTAACTGAGATTAAACACAAAAGGCTAGTGTTTAATTCACTCAGTGTTGGCTCTGATACCAACCTGTCACACCCCGATATTTCCACATATTACCCGTGGGCCCGGTGGGGAGTATCGTGACGTAGTTGATATCATCATTGTCAAACAACACAATATTTAAATGCACAGCGGAAGTAAAAGATAGATAATATTTCAACTGAATAAAAGTGTAATATTTAAGTATCACAACACAGTTGAAACAGATCCACAGGCGGATAAAAAATAAAAAGGAAACATTGTTCAACAGTTTATTGACATCCAAGCTCGCGAGACTTATTGTGGACGCTAGGAGAAAGCCAACCTATTTCGAGTAGTACCTGCACTTAACCTTTTTGGGAAAATACGTCAGTTTACACTGGTAAATACAATTAACTGACTCATTTTGAAAAGGTTTAATAAAATTGATTTGAATGCAAGTGGCACAAAACTTTTTATAACTTGGGATAATTATTTGAATATAATACTTGTAAAAGAATTACATGTTTCTTATGCGTTCAGTAGCCCGGTTCGTGCCGGGTTAAAGATCAATAGATACACCACATTATTTATTTAGGCACTGACGGGTGTACGCCTACACCCCGTGCTTAGGTCGTGGCCATTTCGTAAAATGATGCCAAGGATATCCGGGACATGGTCATTAACCCCCCAAAGGATTTAAGCAAACAAAACATTTTCAAACAGGACATTTCAATGATTTAACCTTCATACAATTAAAGATGCAATGTCCGACCAAGCGGTATTTTATATACCGTACCCCAAGCCCGTATAGGGAAAATAAGTTAAAAGTATTTACCTTTGCAAGTATTAATCACAAATGGCAAGTGCGTGTAGCTTTTACCGGGTCTCCTATTCTGGAACAAAGGTTTTAATAACCTATTAGATTTCCTAACGGGTCTTTAATTAAGCCTAAACTTAGACCGGTTAGTTTTAAAGGAAGATACGGTTCAAACGCATGATTAAGCGAAGACCGGAATAGAATGTGATTTAGGCCCGACAAGTTTGGAGACTTGTGTAATATGGGTAAACTAAACACATTCTGGATGTTGAGACATAAATGATAAGGTTTGACCCGTTTCGGTCAATTTATGCAAACGAGTTACATAAACCGAACTGAGCGCGCAAGATACGTAACGGGTAACCATATGAGTCATATACAGGTTTCCTAAGTTAATATGCCTTAAATATGTTGTGACATCAGTGAGATATCTTCTATTATGCCCGAAACGAATTTAGACCCAAGCTATGCCCCGTAAGGGCATTTTGGTCATTTAAAAGGTTATAAAAGAGTTTAAATAATAATCTGAGTTACAGGTCTGATATAATTAGTAAAAATACTCATTTTTATAATTCATAACAGTAGGGTACTAAATATATGTGAAATTTATCCATTATAACCAACTATGCACCGTAGGGGCATTTTGGTAATTTCACATAGCCTTTAAAGGTCAAATCTGGAAATTATAAGTTTAAAACTTTAGCTTACTGTTAATGTATATAAATATACTTAAAATATCAGTAGGTATCAACCTTATATGTGTAAAATAGTTTTGATGCATACTATGCGTTAAAAATGCTTAAAAAGGCGATTTGGAGCCATTTCCGGGCTCTATATAGAAAGCTGGTATTTTCATTATTCCAGAAGGTTTAAAATAATTTATTTATCATATAAAATCAGTAGCAAAATGTTTGGGGTCAAAAAGATTTGTAAAACTCATTTTATAGCCCAAAAGGGCAAAACCGACATTAACCGAATTAAAGCTACCACCCTATGTTATGCTCAGCCTAAAATTAATTAAAAATCTTCAAAAATCCCAAAATATTATATTATATCAGTGGGTAAAAATTTTGATATCAAAAAGTAGGTTAAACTAGGCTATATGCTAATTATGTCGTTTAATTAACAAAAGATTTCTAATTACGCTATTGGGCATAACTCTTAATCTATACCTCAAATTAATGTCAAATTTTGGGAACAAGTTTATAAATCAGTAAGTAAGGTTTATATTATTTTACATTTTCAAAAATCACTTTTTAAGGTTATATGGGCATAATAGTCAACGTATAAGCAATTAACGGGAACATGTATATGAATCGGATAACTATTGAACCAAGGTGTATAATCACAGAGGGTTATAATAACATATAACCTGGTCCAAATAAAGCTCTAAGGCATTTCTAAACTATGCTCAAATGGGTCAGAACTGAAAGTCAAAGCAAAAGTCAAATTATGCGACTTTCGGTTCCGAACCGGGTCTCTACTGAAAATTGTCGGGTTGAACATGTTTAGACAAGTTCTTACATTAATTACCAAGTTATATTAATGATAAAATAGGTTACATGTCTTCTGCATTGCTAATTATGAATTAATTTGATTTTTAGCTTTCTGTTGACTTTTTAATATCAAGTGTGACCCGACAATTGTCCTAGTTAGAGTGGGAATCAGAGAGTACCCTTTTAAGGGTTTATTACCCACATAATTACCTACTTATAGGTACTTTTAATTCGAGATTTGACTGAACAAATTTTAATTAATCTCGAAGTCAAACCTTAATTATGACGGTTTGACTTTTAGCTAATTAACTAAGCTAAACTGAATTAAAAAGGATTAAGGACGCTTACAAGAGTCCTAAGTATGCTTATGGATCCTAAGAGAAGTTGGTTGCTGTCCAGAGAGCTCCAGAGATCAGTTGAAGTGAGTTTGAATGTAGTGAACAAAATGGTTGCAACTTCATTCTCTTATATATTGAACCCAAATGCACAAGATCATGCCAAACTAGTCTACATGTGTTGCAAGATCATCCCAGGTGTCCCTATGATGCCAAAACCAGTTGCAAGACCCTTGATTTTCGAAAACCACTTATCTAAGGCGGTGGAACAGGCTGAACAGGCAGCTGTCCATTTCTGCTGCCAGCGACAGCCATACGGGCCGTAAGCGATTACCTTTGCGGTCCGTAAGCATCACCTTACGGACCGTAAGCCTTAGCTCTTACGGTCCGTAACCGATGGCCAGAGACAAAAATTTTTGCGACTTTTAGGCTTTGCTCATGCATTTCTTACAAGTCCGAATCTTGTGCTTCTTTTCAGTAGAGGAGACCAAGTTTTCAGCTCTTGCATGCCTTGCATGTACTTACACAATTTTGGATCTTTGTGGGAGGTTTTTAAATGTCGGAAATTCCAAGAATTCATATGGATTCATGACTTAGGTTATAATCAATTTGTTATTTAGGATAACCAGGCTTATTTGCATAATTTGAGATGTTGATTAAATATATCATGGTTAGGGATTTATTAATAGGTCGCTCAGAGGTATAAATTAACGTGTCGACACTTTTAAATCCTACCGTACATCTTTATCTGGATCCGTTTTCATAACACGTTTGCATTACATGACACGACACATGTCTTTATTTTATTGGGTATGATTTTACGAGGTGTTACATGATACCACCTTCAGTCGCAACCCCCAACCCCTGCCTCGGGAGGCGGGCGACCACGACCTACTCAGAGATGGTGGTATCGGTATTTATCAATTTGGCAGTGGAAATTTCATCAGGATCGTAGTTAGGAAATATTTTATCAGAGTGAAATATCACATTTTTATAATATTAAACACATTGGGATAAAACCTAAGTTTTCGTTACAAACAGGTTTATAGGGATAACCCCTATTTCATTGAAATAAAACATTTTCTTTATTTAGGTAACTTTTTATAGCCACTTTTCCAAGCCTTCAGTGCTGTCCAGCTGGCTTCTATTTGGCTTTCATATTTTGTTATCTGAAACGCGTTTGAAAACATTTTGTCAGTGGGAAATACTAGTGAGTGAATCCCAATTTAATCAAGAAGAGTTTTATCATTTAACAGTATTGAGAGTGATTACAATGTTTACATCTACACAATTACTCATTCAGTACTGTCAATCCTGACTGGTGGGTCATATTACAAATTGGCTATTTCGTTGTCCAATAGTAACGTGTTCCACATTTTGTATACAAAAAACCAACATACCGGCAGTAATTGAAAAATTATAAAGACTCAATCACTGCTAATTATAATTTAAAATAATTAAGGTTTTATAAAAACAGTTTGCAAAAAGGTTTACAAAAAGGAGATTACTCACATTGTAACTTTAGGGTTTTCCTTTGTGATTTCCTGGTGATTATCTGTTAATTACACAATGCACACGCGTTAGTATAATAACCCAAATTTACATTAGTTATACCCTCCCCGAGACAGAACTACAACGACTACATCGGGCAGAGCCTCAACAGCCGTTACGGAGCACTAGATCAATCGGGCAGCGTATTTAATACGTAACCGAGGGTTAAAATACTTACAACGAGGCAGAACTTCGCTATTTTAGTGGGTATAATACCCGATTATAGTGTCTACACTACATAAATTTGAGAGAGAATTCGTTTGTGAGTGATCGAAGAATGAAGGCCGATGCTCCCAATTTATAGGAGCTGATCTAGGGTCCCTCGCGGCCCGCGTAAGGTTCAGCAAAGGGCTTCGCGGCCCACGATGTAGAGGTGTAGGGTCTAGCTATGCTGGTTCATTGGTTATAGACTTGACACGATGTTGACACGTGGCAGCTCAGGGTATCACCCTGATCTCGAGCTGTCGCGGCCCGTGTAAGCTGAAGGCAAGGCCTTCACGGCCCGCGAGCGCCCCTCAGAAATTGTTTTTATTTAATTTTTATAAAAATAAAGGTATTTAGGGCCATTTTACGTATACATGGTGTATTTTAAGGCGTATAGGGATGTTATAAATATTTTAGGGGTGTCGGAAATAAATTTGGAGGGTTGTTATATCTTTAGACTCGTCAATTTGTCACGACAATGTGAGGCGTAGCTTTGAAGGGCCGGGGGGGGGGACGTCCGACCCCCGAACTTTTCGCTCAGTAGTGTTATATATGTAGTTGGGTAAATTACTTTTTGAGTCCCTGTGTTTTATTGGTTTTAACTAGTTGAGTCCAAAAGCAAAAAGTTTAACGACCTGAGTCCCTATAAGCATTTTCTTTAACCATTTGAGTCCAAATTTCTAACACTGTTAAAATTATTCTGTTAACTTTTGTTAAATGACCCAATTACCCTTTTAATTAAAAAAACCATTTTATTATGGAATATATATATATATATTCTCTGGATTATATCCAGACTCCATCATATCCAGACTCCAGAACTTTCTCTCTCTCTCTCTCTAGCTAAACCATCTCCATCCCACCACCACACCTCCACCATCAGCAGCACCGTCGCCACCGCACTCCACCGTCACCACCACCACTACGCCGTCAACGAATCACCACCGCCACAACGAATCACCACCGCCACAACGATCGCCACTGCACCACAACCATCACCATCACCACCGCACCACCTCCGCCACCATCACCACCGCACAACCACCTCCATCAACACCGCCGCACCACCATGAGCTTCGAACGAGAAAGAACAGGAACAACCATCGCACAACCACCTCCATCAACACCACACAACCACCTCCATCAACACCGCACAACCACCTCCATCAACACCGCACAACAACATCGACACCCCTACCAAGCTTCTGGAAGAGGTGTCAATAATTGGGCGTACAGCCCTCTGTTGAATTGCGATGGAACGGCACCTGCTCGTCTACAAGTCATGGCTACAAGCCTCCAAGGATCCACCTCTTTACTCCATTCTCGATTGTGAGTTTTTTTATTTTGATTTGGTTGAGCTAGGGTTTCGTTGTGATTGTTTTTTGGGTGATTTGGAAATAGAGAATTGGGGATATGTTTGGTTTAGGGTTTGTTTTCGATCGTCTGTGTGTGATTTTGATGGTTAGAAACATAGAATCAGGGGTTTGTTTTATCTAGGGTTTGTTTTGCATCCTTTCTGGATCTGGACGGTGGGGCAGTGGTGGAGATGACGGTGGGGCAGTAGTGGAGATGGTGGTGTTTATAGAGAGAAGAGTGTGTGAGAAAATGTGTGTAGGTGTATGTGTTTATATTATATATAATGTAATTTCTTTTTATATATATTATATATTAAAACTTTATGCATTAAATACTTGTTCCTTATACTCATATGCATATAAGACTTGTACTTTGTGTGTAAATGACTAAATTACCCTCGTAGCTAACAGACTTGGTGGATGGTGTTAGAAATTTGGACTCAAATGGTTAAAGAAAATGCTTATAGGGACTCAGGTCGTTAAACTTTTTGCTTTTGGACTCAACTAGTTAAAACCAATAAAACACAGGGACTCAAAAAGTAATTTACCCTATGTAGTTTTCGTATAGAAATTTTTGGGTATATACGTTTTCGACCTCCCCGTTGAAAACGTCAACCTTCGCCATTGAATGTGATCCCGCTTTACTGGCAGACTTCTCAACACCTTCTCTACCACCTTCTCTACCACCTTTTGATTTGTCACAACACTACAAAAAATGTTGGTAGTAGTGGTGACCTTATTAGTGGCGACCCGAAAATATCGCCGCTAAAGACCTAAAAAAATTGGGCGTTGTTTCTTCCCCCCATCTGCCATTCTTTCTCCCTCCCAAACTCAGATTTCTCTTTCTCCCCAAAATTCACTTACCATTTCAAACCCTAACTTCACACTAAACAATCCCTAGCACTCCATCCTCCACCCACAACCTGAAAACCCACATTCAGCCGACCACCTAAAACTCTGTTTTCCTGTAGTGCAACTTCTCCATATGCCCTCGTTTGATTCACAGTCTTCATGACTTTTCATGGACAATCTCCCACTAGTTCTCCTTCATGTGAATGGTTTCAAATTCTCGACGAAGTCCTTGCAGTTTAACCATTTAAACTTTCTAGTCACCTTCATATTCGTTCTAAATAAGAAGCCATGCTTACTTGGATGTGGTGGCCCTGGCTATTCGAGAGAATATCACATCATGGACCCTTGACTGAATCAATGAGAGAGCACACACATCTTTTCTTTTATGATCTCGTAGCCGGGTCCTATCACCATCATCATCGTTATACCCAATATCTACAAAGTCCTAGAGATCTTAAGACATAATGATAGTTTTCATTTTGGGTTTTCCAGAACTCATACCCTTCTCCTTTAAAGACTGGAAGAGGAGTCATAGGATTACCACCAATGTTTTGATGAATAGAGATGAATGCGCAAAATAGTTTCTTTCGACGGATTTTGAGAGTGATTACACAACTTGGTTTTTGTTGTGATACCAAAATGTTAGAGCAAAACCAAACAGATAATCACAAGGTAAAGTGTTTAAGTGGATGATTCTATTGAAACCCAAAGCAACCTTAAATAGGGAAATACATGATAACGTAAACAAGGACTTGATCAATTAAACTAAACAGAAAAGAACTAGAAAATTGGAATAGAGCACAAGATTCAAACTTTTATTCAACAACTCTTCCATGTACGTGCATTCTTTTATCCAACTGTTCATTGCTTGCAACGGTCCTCAAGTATATGTGTCACACCCCGATTTCCGGTAGGCCCGGAAGGGTAAGGTTTAAGCGTGATGATTGGATAACAGTATCACAAGTTATACGCAGCGGAAGTATTGGAGTAAAAATATTTAATTAAATAAAAAGGCTTGAATATATATAAAAGTTATACAAGCGTTCAATGTATACCCACAGTCGGGATCAATATAAAAAGAGCTTTAGACATCATAGGCTTTAAGCTAGGAGTTGCAAATTCCATAGCCTTTATCATAGTCGACCCGGATTCCCAGACTAATATCAAGGTTCGGTACATGCGGTTTAATCTTTGAAAATACGTCAACTTTCGCTGGTAAATACAATTAACTGACTCGTTTTGGAAATAGTTTTTCAAAAAGAGTTTCATAGATAGAGAAAACCCATAGGTAATCATTTAATATTTCCTGAGATTTTATCTTGTCACCAGTTTTACAATACTTGTCATACAGTCAGGAACCAGAAATCAGTCCCGGTCATTTTCAGTGCTATAATAATTAAGGTACACACCAAAGTTTAATAACGCGTCTTATAGCCAGTATGCCTACCCCGACACGTTATTTAGTATGGCAATAATAATTCATGAGTCGGGACGCTCGGACACGGTACCATTTACCCGCAATTGTTTCAGTTATCAACTAATACAAATTAAACCGAGTTCTTATATTTATAAGCAATCACAGAGCTCATTATATAATACCCGCTCCAAGTGGCATATTTGCCATACCCCAAGTTTAAAATAAAATAAGTTAAGAGTATTTACCTTTTGCTAGCTTCTAACCGATAATAGTTTTAGTTTAGCAAAAGCCGCAAGTCTAAGTATTATTGACCCAAGTCCGATTATCTAGGGGTTTCTGTAGTCTGGAATGAACAAAATTAGTTATCCGTTAGAATGTTTATGGGTCATAGGTAAGTTCCTTAAACTTGACCCCTTAACTAAGAAATAGGTTCGGTTTCGCTGGATTAAGCGTAAACCAGATAGAATGTGGTTTATACCTATCCAAGCGCAATGAATCATTGGATAAAGGTTATTTAACCATACATTCTGTTTTGAAGTGATTTTGAAGTATTTAGACCTGTTATGCCTAATTTATACGAATTAGGTTCGTCTAACTAGTTATACGCGTATAAGCGGGTTCGGCAGGTCGGTTAGGTCTATGACAAGTCCAAGGGTTCAAAACATATTTTATAATATTATACATTATGTTTGAAAGTCAAAATGTTAGCTATTTTGGTTTAAAACCGTTTCTTTAGCTTTTACGATAATAAAGGGCATAGTTGTCCTTTCTAAAATATATATACTAGACTTGTCATTTGACCCACCAAACAACACGACCAGAAGGTATAACCTCAAGGGTTTATACTTTATTCTAATATGGTCATAATGTCGGGTTTGATTAAGTTCTAGCGTTGACCAAACAGGTCAAAAGCGAAAGTAAAAGAAAAAGTCAAACTGCTTGACTTTCGATATAGAATAGGGGTCTAAACTGAACATGATGAGTTGAGCATGTCACAATATGTTATATTAGTTCATACAAACTGATATGATGTCAAAACGTTTGATTTTTATAGTTTAAAGTCCAATTAGCGTAAAATGCACATTTACTAGTTTTGACTTTTTAAATATAATATGCTCGACTCATCATTTCATCTATCAAACGTGATTATCGGAAGGTAAGATTGCAGAAGAATCATACCATCATTATTAAGATCACGTAGGAAAGTTCAGATTGAACTTTGACTTGACCATAATGGCCAGAACTGAAAGTCAAACGAAAAGTTTCAGTTCAATTCTAACTAATTAACTGAAATTGAACTAAGGAGAAGACTTACTAGAATAGAGGAACACTAATGAACACTTGGGAGCAACTCCAAACCTTCAGAGAAGCTCCAAAAGAATGTTTTAGAGTAAGAGTGATGGTGTGAGTGAAAATGATCACAATGATCACCTATTTATACTAATCAAAGTGCTCCAAAATCATGACAAGTGTTGCCAAGGGCCTTTAGGAGCTCCTTGATGTCACAACACATGGAGGATGGAGGTTTAGAGTGGCATAAACCGGAGCTAGGTGGCAGCGTGGCAGCCATGGCAGGCCAGCTGCCATCTTGCTATCACTAGCACCCCCTTACGGACCGTAAGAGTGGTGCCTTACGGTCCGTAAGGACCTCTGGCACGCTAACAATTTTAGGACTCCTTTGCGGACCGTAAGGGCTAAGCCTTGTGGTCCGTAAGGGACCTCCAGGAGCAAAATTTAATTTATTTTTAACACCCTTGTAGATTGTAAGGGGTTTAGGATATGGTTCGTAAGGGACCCCGGATTCGTAGATTATTTTATAACACCGTGTAGACCACAAGGGTATAACCATACGACTCGTAAGGATCCTCAGTATACCATGGATTTTGCCTTAATGGCAGATTTAGCCCCTCAACTTATATTCAACTTTAATATATGAAATATTGGTTCCTCTCCTTCCACAAAGTCGAGATTAGTTGGAGATTCGGGATACGTGTCGTCACATAGTTGAACGAAAATATTTGGGGTGTTACAACATTGTTACCACCTGTACCAATTCCCATCACCTTACATGGCTATCATAGCCCATGGTAGCAATGTCCTCGTTACTTGTCAGTCCTTGAATGCCTAAAAGTTGATGGATACCATCTTTGGTCTAGATGTGGTTAGCATCTTAGCCCCCATTCCAGATAACTCAAATATCCTTAATTCCAAAGATCAATCTCATATACCTAACACCAGTTTCACCCCTGGACTTGCTCTTACACGATTCGGGTCACATAAACTTTTATCATACAAGTTGATGCACCTAAATCGTCCACGCAGCCTTCTTTAAGCTAATCTATTTTCGAAACAAATCCGATAACATATTTACATAATTTTACCCACATGACTTTGCTAGGAGGAACAAACTCATACAACTCTATTACACAACCAAGTCCATGTAAATGCATCTATCCCAAATATTAAACTCGTAATCAGAAATCACATAATCCCATGATCAAATAACCACGCTATGTCCCACGCTACTCACGACCATATTACCGATGGAGTATCACCGATGTATTCTTGTTTGTAATCACTTTCACTGGTTGTTTCTGATAACATTGACCCACGATGATTCTCATTTATTTAGTAGTGTAACCATTTGAGGAGATCAGGTGGCCTAATAGCCTTTCCCTAACCATTGTTTTCTAATTCCTTAACTATATTTGTCTAGTCATGTAACACCATTTGCCTTAATTTTTGTTGTCATTATATGTCCCAAGGAACACAATTTTCATATATGGATTAGGTCTGCTAAATGGGTTGTTATGGGTTGACGGGTCGAAAATATCATGACCCCAAAAATTTAACATGAATTAAAAACGACGCATGACAAAAAATTGTGTTAGACACATGAACATAAACGGTCTACGTGTCTTCATAGATTGACATTTACAAAATCCATTTAACATAGAAAATTTCGTTTTATTGTATCTTATTGTATATTGATACTCTAGAATCATAATTTATTACCAAGAATACAAATATGTATTATTAATCTGGTTTAAACTCCAAAACGTAATTTATACTCTCTTTTACCTTTTAAACTATGATATAAACCCTATATATTTATGTTATGATATAAAATTATCTATTTAAAAATATATGTATAAATAAGAATACAAATATGTATTATTAATCTGGTTTAAACTCCAAAACGTAATTTATACTCTCTTTTACCTTTTAAACTATGATATAAACCCTATATATTTATGTTATGATATAAAAATATCTATTTAAAAATATATGTATAAATAAATAATTAGTTAAACGGGTCATCCAAGGACCGTAATTTCAACCTAAACACAACCTGTTAGTTAGTTGTTTACAAGTTTGACTGAAAGCTGACCCGCTCCTGTTTGCATTAAAGAACATTTATGGATTACATATTAGGTTCGATTTGAGTCCGGAACTGAAATGATATAAATAAGTAGTTTTTTTATATGGATACCGGATTTAAATAACCACAACTTTCATCAATTGGGCAATAACACTCTCAACTTTCGATTTGTAGACTAGCACTCCCAACTTTCAACTTATTGGCCGATAACACTCCATAACTAACAGAACCCTAACACAGTTAACTGATGTCAGCTTCCACGTCATCAAAAATGTCATGTCAGCTGCCACGTCATCAAAAAATGCCACATCAGCTGCCATGTCATGTATCACGTCACCAAAAATGGCCACATCAGATGCCACATCAGCCAATACTAACTGAGTAGTTAGGGAGTGTTATTGGCCAATAAGTTGAAAGTTGAGAGTGCTGGTGTACAAATCGAAAGTTGAGAGTATTATCGGCCAATTGGTGAAAGTTGGGGTTATTTAAATCCAATATCTCTTTTTTATACCACTCGTTACTAATTGGAAAAATTGTGCTTGATTACTTAAACCATTAATAAATAAATATAGTGTTAGATCAAATATAAATATTTAACATGCTAAATGTATAAATAACTAGACTAATTATTATTAGGGTAAATGATCAAATAAAAATAAAATTAATGTACGAAACGTACGAATTGGGGGAAAAAGTAAAAAAGTGGCGGTGTCATTTTGGTAATTATCAGCAACTTCAAAATTAATGGGGAAAAAGCAAAAAGTGTCTTGTAGAGTAATTTTGAGCATCTGTAGAGTAATTTTGGGAAATGTAAGGTAATTATCAAATTACTCTAGTAGAGTAATTTTGACTTCTGTAAAGTAATTTTGTTAGCATTTAGTTATGGAGTTTAGCTTTATGGTTTAGTTTTTAGCTTTTAGTTGGGGGGGGGGGGGGAGGGGGGTTAGTGTAATTTTGATAATTACCCTACAATTTTGATAATTACCCTACACGACAAAAATTACTCTACATGAACATTTACAAAATTACTCTACAGAAGCTCAAAATTACTCTACTAGAGTAATTTTGAAGTTGCTGATAATTACCAAAATGGCAGCGCCACTTTTTCGACTTTCTTTCAATTCGTACGTTTCGTACGTTTATTTTATTTTCACGGGAACTTAACTCTTATTATTAGTCTACCGTTTTTAAGCTAGAGTAAATGACATTACTCTAATTCATTCGTTGTAGTTTATTTGTACTAGTTTAATAATTACTACGATTAGTGGGTTAATTTCATTTGTAACAAATCCTATAAATATGTACGTATGTAACTCTATCCTTCAACCAACTCGTTAATAGAAAACGACGAAGAAACATAACATAACATGTGTGTACTAATTATAAAAGACTTTAATACCACCAGCTCATGATGTTTTAACTTCTTTGACAACCCTAATTGCTGACTTTATTGTTCCCACGGACCTTGTTGTTGCTGTTGATATCATTGACATTTTCACCATTCTTATTCCCATTAGAGCGGCCATCTCCGGTGCCCATTAGTGATGCTATCGTGGCCACTAGGGTGGCCGTAAAGTTCGGATCCGCTGTGATTGCCTTAACAGTATCAGCCAAGGTGGCATGTGGAGTCCCTTGTGTGTGTAACGGGGGTTGCCAGCAAGTCTCGGGGGACTGCATGTTTTGAGACATTTGAAGTCCTGAGTTAGAAGACGATAGTTGGAACTGACCAGAGGTCCGGCGACAGTGTAACGGGGTTGGGGGTTGAGTGAGGTCTAGTGTAACCGTTGGAAATGGGGCAGATGCTGAAATGGTAGTCATGAGGCCGTCGGAGCTTGGCATAGAGCCGGAGAGTAGCATCCGGGCGGCGGAAGATGTGGTGGAGGCCATCGCCATGGCGGCCGGCGGGAGAGGGTGGTTGTGATTGCCTTCGTAAGTGGTGATTAGGATTGTTTTATCTTGTATACATCTTTGCACCTGTTTAAACATGCAACACATACAATCCATGAATATCATTCTATTCTTAATAAGCCTAATGACATTTCCAAATTTCACTTTCGTTATATATCAACGACAATCTCATATATACGGAGAAGTAAGCTCACCTCATTTTTATGTCATTTCAAAACAATTTACAATATTTGGTTGAGATTGAATTAGAGATTACCTAAATTGTCATGTTGACTAGATTTTTTTTTTCAATATAGACGTAGAAATTTGGCTTTCACCAAAATAGTCAGCTAGCCTCATACCGCTAATCAAAAGCTATCACATAAACTCTACCGTCTAAAACGGATATGATTTAGCCTACACATTTAGTGAGGCAGCTGAAAGAGCTAATTAAGTATAGGCTTTTGGGGAAGCCGCTAGCTAAGCCCACGCTTTTGGAGGCTTAGTCCGCGCTTTTTGGGTGTGGGCTTGATTTCCATGTCTATATTGGGGACATCTAAATTTCCATATCTATGTTGAAAAAAATAATCTGGTTAACATGACTATTTATGTAATTTTCCCGGATAAATATCTGTTAATTATTCATTGGAGACACATAAAGTTACTTTTCCGTTTGATTTACCACATTGATTGCATTAAAATATGGATTATTATCAACCAACGAATTATATATTTAATTATTAAAATCCAATTTATCTTAAAAAAAAAAAAAAAAAAAACATTACAATTTTGTACAGCTTACTTGTTTCTTGACTGGGCAACCGACAGCCATGGTGCACCGGTAATAAGCCCTTGGACAAGGGTTTCCTTTAGAAATTTTTTGACCATATTTCCGCCATTGACATCCATCTGTGATCTAATAAACAACACAAATCCATTGCTCAATGAACCATCAAACAAATAACTAAACTTTAATTTCAATCAAGATATACATAATATAGTAATATACCACAGAAGCTTCTGATCGAGCTCTAACAGAAACTCTAGCTCTCCTAAGCTTCTGATCAATAGCACAGTTCTTGTTACTTCTTCCCGGTGACGACGATGACCCATCATTCTCATCCGTTACACCCGTGTTTGAAGTTGCAAAACCTAGATCCATAAACGACCTTGGTGCCATTGTTGATCCATTTATGCTATTGTGTTCTTGTCCTTGTTTTTGGTGTATCATGGTACTGGCCATACGCATCTGGAGTATGTTGTAATCCATCATCACACGATTCAACGCATCTTTCAACCATCGATTCTCTTCGGTCATCCTCTCAATATCAGCCTTAACCATTGCTAACTATATAAACAATCAGTCAATTAGCAAGGGCGTCTTAAAGGGTGTGCAAGGTGGGCGACTGCGCATGGCCTATATTTTAGCGGGCCCCAATTGTTTTTCTTGTTTAGGTACCGTATATCGATTAGCATATAAAAAAAATTTGTAAAGTTAGTAGTAACTTCATGTTCTATATGATACCTTGTAGAATATTTATGCATTAAGCTTGTAGAACTATATGATACCTGATGTTTAGTTCGTTGTTGTTCAGAATTGGGACGGACATCATCGTCGATAATGGATTGATCGGTGGTTGTGTTTCGGGTGAGAAGATGCAAACCAGTCTGGTAGTCAACGATCAAACTCAACAACTACCGAAGAAACAAAACAAGGACAAGATAAAATAAAAATATTATCAACTTACATTAATATTCAAATCAAAATCCATAGTGGGTGCAGAAGATTCGATCATCTTAGACAGATCATGTTCCTTATCGGTGAAAAAATCCACTTCTTTAATCGGTTTATTGTCTGATGTTTCGGGTTGATCGAAATGAGTGGTGGTAGGTGACCTATTGTGTCCGGTGAACACCATGGAATATTCCGGTGGCGGTGATCGGAGAAGATTGGGGTGATGTGATTTGAATCAAAGGAAAGGTTAGTTTATGTTTTGGCAAAAGAAAGAGTGGACTCCTGCAATAAAAAGGAGACAAGAATGAAGACCAAAAGTACGTGGACCATGTTGTGTTTGTGTGTGTTTTTCTTTTCTCTAGATATTTTAATCAGATACTCATTGAATTTGATTTTGATTCCTACGTTGTTTTGATTTTATTCCATAATGTAGACGTAAGAAATTGCTTACATATAAGTCAGCATTAATTGAGCAGAAAACTATATCCATTAAATAAAGTTTGGTTTACTCATCTCAAAATTTACTTAGAACATCCAAACGCTATACTAGTCCAAAATCCAGACTTACCTTGTAATAACACGTTATATCAAACCATAACCATTTCAAATCTCATTTACTCTCCAACACTAAACCACTTAAAATTACTTCCACCTTATTATTCATCTCATCACATACTTTTCATTTTATTTAAACTATATCTAATATAAAATTATTTTTAATTTATTTACATAATAAAACATGATTTTCATAAATTTATTTTAATATTTTTATTTAATAATTTTTAAAAATAAATTTTATAATAAAAACAAATAGTGATAAATTAATATTTAATTATTCCAACGGCTATTTTCTTTTTCAAACGTTTATTGTTCATCGGCTATTTTTTTTCAAACGGTTACTGTTTGAACAACGATTTGATTTTTGAACATTTACTGTTACAATGAGTCTTTTTCAACGGCTCGTTTCAAACGGCTACTTTTTAGTCCCTATAAATATAACTCTTTCCCACATTTGCACGCTTCACTTTACAATTTACTGCAAATACCGGACAAATTCAAAGATATGGGTGGTTGTTATAATCAAAGTGTCGCAGCCGGACCGTCAAACCTCAGGCGATCATCTCATCGACGTTCTAACCCTGCTCAGTCAAACCCTCCACCGACAACCGTCTACCCTCCACCTGCAGTAGTCTATCTTTCACCGGCAGCACTCTACCCTCCATCTCCTTACTTTGAACGCGGTATTCGAGACGCCTATTTGATTAGGATGGCCAGACGGTCGTAATAGCGATCATCGCGTGTCATCTCCGGAGTCCGCCTATTTGATTAGGATGGGATGTATTAGGGCTTTACGTGTTTAATTAGGACTTAATATTTAATGATTAATTAATGTTTTAATTTTTGGCTTGTACAATATTTTTAATAAGGTTTGTGTAATATTTAATTTTGGTGTGTAATATTATAATCAGGTTTGTGTAATCGTTTAATTAGTTTATGTAATTTGTTTTATATATTTTCTATATAATACTATTAGGTTTAAAGTTTTTTTAATTAATAAACAAAAGAATTCTTTTTAAACGAAAAAAAAAAAACCTATTTTTTATTAATTCAAAATAACTTTAAACCTACCCTTCCGGATTCCGAACCCCACTCCACCCCACCCCACCCCACCCCACCCCACCCCATCTCACCAGGCCACCTCACCACCTCCAATGCTTGGTCTGCTTGGCCTACCCTTTCGGATTCCGAACCACACGCATCGGACGGTGCGTTGTGGATGCACTTATAATCAATGTTTTAAATTCTTAACGTTCATCAAAATCGCATCGCTAGCTTATCAGTGTTTTAACTAATTGACTTTTAAAAAAAGTTAATTAAAAAAGATTTTGGCCTTGATAAAAGTATTTTTTTTAAATTGGTAAAAAGTTTTTTTTTTCAAAAGCCATAAAATTTGGCTTCTTGAACATAAAATTACCAATCTCCCCCCCCCCCCCCCCCCACCTTTTACCCTAAAACCCCTGGTTCACACAAACACATAACACACGCACACACTATCACTCACCATCCACTCTACCTTCACCCAACCACAATCCACCCATCCATCTTCTTCCCTGCCACCGTTACACTCACAATCACCACCACCCCTGCAATCTTCACTTGACCACCTTCCGTATGCAATAATTAAGAGGCCTTACGTTTGAATCATGAGTAGGTGTGTATCATTCTCTTCGGTCTTATCTTTTATTGCTTTTTAAAACATCTGTTTAACGAACTACAATGGTTTGATTCTTTTGAAGGAGATATGTAGGCAAAGTGTCTTTCTCATTGCACTTATTCTACAATCTTTGTACTACAGATCTGCGCCACATAACATTTTTCTTAATTCATCTTTTCCATCCTAGAGGAGGTGTCCAACTTTTTCAACCCACCAATCCGACCCATCCCACAACCAATTTATTGACGTATGATGTTGCATGCTATACCATGTTCCACATTGCCATTTATTTATTGGTACCAATTTTGACTCCAATTCAATATCATGTGGCCTTGTAATAAAATCTCAAGTTCCTTAACCCTAGGAATTGGAAATCTAAGCATCTAATTTCATTGTAACCCAAATTCGAAATGAAAATTTCAAGTTTGACCATGTTTAAGTAGTTATCACCTTCTTCGCCAGTTGTCGTTTAGTCGGGGTAAAGTAAATCATTGACCTAGTTGCCTCTTGATTTAACCGGTTTGGTCTGGTTTTAACAACATTTCTTACAATACAAATATTAAATATTGAATATTTAGACATTTTATAGATCATTAGTTAGGTATGAAGCTATATAGACCTTGGGTAAATTCTTTGTAACATCTGGCCTCTCGTATCATGAATATTGTATGTTTTGCCCTTGATGGGTTACCCAGCTAAGAATTCACAAATTTGTTTTTGGTTACCCTGGTAGAGACTTAACATCCTAAGAGGTCGCCCATCGTAGTAGTATTCTGACATAAAGACGTTTAACTATGGAGTTTTCATTTATTGCATAGCCAATGTGCCCATAAGGCGCTGGTGATATTTGTGGCGAGACATTTCTTATGTCTAAGAATATCTCATGTCCACGAACGGTGTGGGATTTGACTAGGGTGTTACAATCACCCTCGACAGTGTTTGCCTCATCACCTCGAATGACATAGGAATGGCTTTTGTTCTATTTGTAATATTCGCTTTCTTGTACCACCAAAATTGTCTGCTTTACCCCAATAGGCTGCATATCCAAGAACTTACATATTTGTTTTTTCTTGCCCACCTGAGCACACTTAATTGTGGAGTTTTTTTTATCCACACTGAATGTGCCCAAAATTTTTAGTTGATATTTGAGGTGGGGCATTCCTTATGAGCCAAGAATCTCTCCTGTCCACGCCTTATGCGGGATTTGCTTTGGGTGTTACATGCTCCCTCATATCACAAAAGTTATATACCTCGGGCAAATACTTACAAACATGCCTAGCGAACACTACACATCATCTCTTGAATATAGTATTGTTTTATTTTGAGAATAACATTATTCGGACCTTGAGTAGGGGATCTTGGGTCCATGATCACTTTGGCTTTGAACCTAACCTTCGAGTATACACATAATATCATATTATAGTGTGGGTTTAGGTTTCATTCGAGGATGCCGCGCAGATTAAGGCAAAGTTAGGAGATATCTTAGTTGTGTACGTGATTAGTCATGATATTTTTTTCATTATAATGCATCTTAACTGCATCATCTAGGTTAATGATGGCTCCCAACTTGGATTCCGTTAAGGTTCAAACATTAGCTTTGTTGAAGATATACTTATGTCATTCAATTGCCTGATTTTTATATTATGGATCAACTTATGTAAAGATTTTCCAATGATGGGCTAAAGTATGGAACTAAGCTCACGTGTACACATAAGTTAAAAGTGTAAAAGTTCTACCAATTAAACTTTGAATCAACATGTCAGTTTAACATATCTAGAATATTTGTCATTATGTTTTCTTTTTCATAGATCATGAGTGTGATAGTACAAACATGTCGTAAAAGTAAAAACGAACAACATTTTCAAAAGTTTTAGGAGGATATGATTATCACATTCATAAGTATTGGACAATATGATTATTGGATTTTCTCAAACATTCATAAAATTTTGTTGGATTTTACCTTTAAGACAGGTTTGAACTATCGCAACCTTGATTTTCCCACATCAACCAAAGAAAAGTCAAATATCAAGAAATAAAACAACTACAAAAATTTAATGTCATCACGAAGAATATCAATACAAATTCTCACTTTCAAAACGGACAAGTTTTAGTGATATTAGTGTTATCAATCTTTTATGTTAAGTTTTAATACGAGTTAGGATGTGTGAAATGCATACTTATATAAGCAAAATATCGGGTACAAATGGCATGTAAAGGGGGTTATCCCAGCAGGTGCAAGACCCTTTTTTACGTTTTTCATAAAAGACAACCAAAGACACTAGAAACATCATCTTTTGAAATGTTTAAACTTTTCTCACTTGAAAGGTAAAACATACTAACATAATTAATGCCTGATATATATATATTACAAAATTGGGCATGACCCATCCATAAGACGAGCATATCCCTGTTTAACCATCATCAAAAACAACTAAGTTTTCAACCCGTTCGACATGACCCAACTAAAAACCATAACATCAAATGTTTAAAAAATATAACTACTAACAAGTTGTACAAAATGACATTTAACCCAAAACATCAATACGAACTAGCGGAAGCGCTTGATGGTCATAAAGTGTACGTATGCTCGCTCCAACTTGCCAAGTCACCTAAGATGAGGATTTACCTACGTTCAACATAAATAACAAAAGTTAGCAATTCATCTCTAACATAATTGACTAATAACCCGAATAATCATCATCGTAGTCTTACATCTTTCAATTACATTAACAACCGTTAGACGGTTCGTTACATGCTCGACTCAATATAGAGACTAGCATTGCTTTCTTAACTTACCCGCTAACAACGGACACTAGTATGCTTATCATAGCTTTCATTCGATTCCTTCATAATGAAGGAATTTATTCTATACATTCGACTAAGGTCTAACCCGATAAGACGGGTTAAGTAAACTTTTATTCAAACATAATTAACTTCCCATACCCGATTCAACTAAGAGAATCGGATATGAAGCATTACCATCGTGTTATGTTCCTTTCTCTCCAATCCGTTTATGACGGTTCTAAACTTTACTTTCAACATTAGCATATAATTTGACTTTCGTGACTCCAACATAACAATATAATACAATATAGATTGTTATACATATGACAACATAATAGAGATAAGATGTACGCTAACGTACCTCGGTCTTGTGAGCCTTCCGACTTCCTAGTGTTGGAACCTTCTTCCTTCACGCCTACATTAAACGCATTCATCCTTTTAGTCCAACACTTTCATTCAATCATTTACAAGTGGCAACATTGTCACAAATTTATAGAATTTACACATTTATTCTCTTAAGCATTTCATCAAACACTTAGTGTGCATCACTTTAATAAAGCATAAAGTACGAGTATTTCAAGCATAGTTCTTCTACTTCTTGTCATTGTTCATCAAAATTTAACCAATTCACATAATTTTTCATTTCTCTTACTATCTAACTATCAAAATTACATCTCACAATAGTTCTTAATTCAACATTACATCTATTGTTTCAACTACACATTAGATCATTCATCATCATACTATCATGCAAGTGGGTTTTCTAGCATTAATCACCAAGATGGGAAATCTCTAACATAACTCTTGTTCTATAGTGTTAATATATCATACAACATACAATTTTTCATATAACTTCAAGATTGGTTAAAACCCACTTTCTTCATCATCATCAAATCACAAAATTCAACTTACCATTTGTTAAGAAAGCTGGGATGATCAAGAATTAAGGTTCATGCAGTAATTTGGCTTTGAATTTCCTTTCCAATTGATTGATTTTTGATGAAATGGGATTTCTCCCTTTTCTCCTTCTGCTTGTTCGATCCCACGCACACCAGTGGGTGTGTTTGTGGGTTTTCTTATTTTAATACTTTTAGTTAAATCCCTTTTTACATTTTACCCCCTTTCACTTAATGGCTAAATACAATTCTATATTTAAAACCACATTTAACTACCATTTTGCCATATAAACTTAACTATGTTAAGTTTATTATTTATCCTTACTTATTTTATTGTGTTATCATTTTTGGGGCGTTACAAGTCTAACCCCCTTAAAAGAGGTTTCGTCCTCGAAACCTGGACACATAACAATTTAAACGTGCACATACCAAAAAGAAAAGGATAGTGCTTCCTCATTTCATCTTCCGCCTCCCACGTGAGTTCCGATCCCTTTCGGTGTTGCCATTAAACCAACACTTGTTTAACGGATTTGTTGCGAAGATTCTTCACCTTGACATCTTTAATGGCTATTGGCCTTTCGACATAGTTTAACCCCTCGTCCAACTCGATGTCATCGAGAGGCACTATTGTTGTTTCATCCGCGAGGCACTTTCTCAATTGTGATACGTGGAAGGTATTGTGAATCCCGTCTAGTGTAGATGGTAATTCTAATCGATAAGCGACCCTTCCAACTCGAGCCAAGACTTTGAATGGTCCAATATATCGAGGACCTAATTTGCCCCGTTTGCGAAAACGGATTATACCCTTCCATGGGGACACTTTCAGCAGAACGAAATCTCCCGCTTGAAATTCAATAGGTCGCCTTTTCTTGTTTGCGTAAACTTTTTGCCGATCCTGGGCTGCTTTCAGTCGAGCTCTTACCAATTTTATCTCCTCATTTGTTACTGCTATTAAATCACTTGGCGCAAGCTCTCTTTGCCCCACTTCACCCCAACATACTAGAGTCCTACATTTTCTCCCGTACAGAAGTTCATAAGGAGCCATTTTAATGCCGCTATGGTAACTATTATTATAAGAGAATTCCACTAAGGATAGATGGTCATCCCAGCTTCCCCCAAAATCTAAGGCACACGCTCTTAACATATCGACAAGCGTTTGAATAGTTCTCTCTGACTGACCGTCAGTCTGAGGGTGGTAGGCGGTGCTTATGTGAAGTTTCGTGCCCACACTTTCGTGAAACTTTCGCCAATAACGAGAGGTGAATCTAGTATCCCGATCCGAGACGATTGACACTGGCACTCCGTGTCGAGATACGATCTCGTTCATATATATTTCCGCCATTTTCTCGGAAGAGTACGCCTCTTTGATAGGTAGAAAATGAGCGCTTTTCGTAAGTCGATCTACGATTACCCATATTGTATCGTGCCCCTTTTTCGTTCTAGGAAGCTTGGTTACCAAATCCATCGTTAGCTCCTCCCATTTCCATACCGGGATTTCTAGAGGTTGCAACTCCCCGTATGGTTTTTGATGCTCTGCTTTTACTTGGGAACATGTTAAGCATTTCGCGACATACTTAACAATATCACGTTTCATGCCCGGCCACCAATAATTGGTTTTCAAGTCTTGATACATCTTTGTAGCCCCGAGGTGAACCGAATACCGTGACTTATGAGCTTCTTCAAATAACGCAGTCTTGACTTCACAGAAACGTGGTATCCAAATTCGGCCGAATCTCGTTTTAAGTCCGATCGAATTTTCTTCTAGTTTATCGATTACACCTTTCAATCTTTCCTTCTTTAAGTCTTCCGCTCCAAGCGACTTTATTTGGGATTCACGTATCGTCTCGAGTAATCGTGGCGTAACTATCATCTTCATGGATTTTACCCGAATGGGTGACGGATACTCTCTTTGGCTTAACGCGTCGGCTACCACATTCGCTTTTCCCGGGTGATCAAGGATATCACAATCGTAATCTTTGATAAGTTCTAACCACCTCCGTTGCCTCATGTTTAAGTCTTTCTGCTCAAAGAAATATTTAAGGCTTTTGTGATCCGAGTAAATTGTGCATTTCACGCCATATAAATAATTAAGGCTTTTGATGGTCATAAAGTGTACGTATGCTCGCTCCAACTTGCCGAGAAATATTTAACGCTTTTGATGGTCATAAAGTGTACGTATGCTCGCTCCAACTTGCCAAGTCGCCTAAGATGAGGATTTACCTACGTTCAACATAAATAACAAAAGTTAGCAATTCATCTCTAACATAATTGACTAATAACCCGAATAATCATCATCGTAGTCTTACATCTTTCAATTACATTAACAACCGTTAGACGGTTCGTTACATGCTCGACTCAATATAGATACTAGCATTGCTTTCTTAACTTACCCGCTAACAACGGACACTAGTATGCATATCATAGCTTTCATTCGATTCCTTCATAACGAAGGAATTTATTCTATACATTCGACGAAGGTCTAACCCGATAAGACGGGTTAAGTAAACTTTTATTCAAACATAATTAACTTCCCATACCCGATTCAACTAAGAGAATCGGATATGAAGCATTACCATCGTGTTATGTTCCTTTCTCTCCAATCCGTTTATGACGGTTCTAAACTTTACTTTCAACATTAGCATATAATTTGACTTTCGTGACTCCAACATAACAATATAATACAATATAGATTGTTATACATATGACAACATAATAGAGATAAGATGTACGCTAACGTACCTCGGTCTTGTGAGCCTTCCGACTTCCTAGTGTTGGAACCTTCTTCCTTCACGCCTACATTAAACGCATTCATCCTTTTAGTCCAACACTTTCATTCAATCATTTACAAGTGGCAACATTGTCACAAATTTTTAGAATTTACACATTTATTCTCTTAAGCATTTCATCAAACACTTAGTGTGCCTCACTTTAATAAAGCATAAAGTACAAGTATTTCAAGCATAGTTCTTCTACTTCTTGTCATTGTTCATCAAAATTTAACCAATTCACATAATTTTTCATTTCTCTTACTATCTAACTATCAAAATTACATCTCACAATAGTTCTTAATTCAACATTACATCTATTGTTTCAACTACACATTAGATCATTCATCATCATACTATCATGCAAGTGGGTTTTCTAGCATTAATCACCAAGATGGGAAATCTCTAACATAACTCTTGTTCTATAGTGTTAATATATCCTACAACATACAATTTTTCATATAACTTCAAGATTGGTTAAAACCCACTTTCTTCATCATCATCAAATCACAAAATTCAACTTACCATTTGTTAAGAAAGCTGAGATGATCAAGAATTAAGGTTCATGCAGTAATTTGGCTTTGAATTTCCTTTCCAATTGATTGATTTTTGATGAAATGGGATTTCTCCCTTTTCTCCTTCTGCTTGTTCGATCCCACGCACACCAGTGGGTGTGTTTGTGGGTTTTCTTATTTTAATACTTTTAGTTAAATCCCTTTTTACATTTTACCCCCTTTCACTTAATGGCTAAATACAATTCTATATTTAAAACCACCTTTAACTACCATTTTGCCATATAAACTTAACTATGTTAAGTTTATTATTTATCCTTACTTATTTTATTGTGTTATCATTTTTGGGGCGTTACAAGTCTAACCCCCTTAAAAGAGGTTTCGTCCTCGAAACCTGGACACATAACAATTTAAACGTGCACATACCAAAAAGAAAAGGATAGTGCTTCCTCATTTCATCTTCCGCCTCCCACGTGAGTTCCGATCCCTTTCGGTGTTGCCATTGAACCAACACTTGTTTAACGGATTTGTTGCGAAGATTCTTCACCTTGACATCTTTAATGGCTATTGGCCTTTCGACATAGTTTAACCCCTCGTCCAACTCGATGTCATCGAGAGGCACTATTGTTGTTTCATCCGCGAGGCACTTTCTCAATTGTGATACGTGGAAGGTATTGTGAATCCCGTCTAGTGTAGATGGTAATTCTAATCGATAAGCGACCCTTCCAACTCGAGCCAAGACTTTGAATGGTCCAATATATCGAGGACCTAATTTGCCCCGTTTGCGAAAACGGATTATACCCTTCCATGGGGACACTTTCAGCAGAACGAAATCTCCCGCTTGAAATTCAATAGGTCGCCTTTTCTTGTTTGCGTAAACTTTTTGCCGATCCTGGGCCGCTTTCAGTCGAGCTCTTACCAATTTTATCTTCTCATTTGTTACTGCTATTAAATTACTTGGCGCAAGCTCTCTTTGCCCCACTTCACCCCAACATACTGGAGTCCTACATTTTCTCCCGTACAGAAGTTCATAAGGAGCCCTTTTAATGCCGCTATGGTAACTATTATTATAAGAGAATTCCACTAAGGATAGATGGTCATCCCAGCTTCCCTCAAAATCTAAGGCACACGCTCTTAACATATAGACAAGCGTTTGAATAGTTCTCTCTGACTGACCGTCAGTCTGAGGGTGGTAGGCGGTGCTTATGTGAAGTTTCGTGCCCACACTTTCGTGAAACTTTCGCCAATAACGAGAGGTGAATCTAGTATCCCGATTCGAGACGATTGACACCGGCACTCCGTGTCGAGATACGATCTCGTTCATATATATTTCCGCCATTTTCTCGGAAGAGTACGCCTCTTTGATAGGTAGAAAATGAGCGCTTTTCGTAAGTCGATCTACGATTACCCATATTGTATCGTGCCCCTTTTTCGTTCTAGGAAGCTTGGTTACCAAATCCATCGTTAGCTCCTCCCATTTCCATACCGGGATTTCTAGAGGTTGCAACTCCCCGTATGGTTTTTGATGCTCTGCTTTTACTTGGGAACATGTTAAGCATTTCGCGACATACTTAACAATATCACGTTTCATGCCCGGCCACCAATAATTGGTTTTCAAGTCTTGATACATCTTTGTAGCCCCGGGGTGAACCGAATACCGTGACTTATGAGCTTCTTCAAATAACGCAGTCTTGACTTCACAGAAACGTGGTATCCAAATTCGGCCGAATCTCGTTTTGAGTCCGATCGAATTTTCTTCTAGTTTATCGATTACACCTGTTGGTGCACTTGTGTCTGTACTTTGTCTGTATTTTGTCTTGTTACTGAACGATGTCTTTGTTAGTCTGTAAGTTTGACCAAGTCAACCATCCTCCGGTTTGACTTGGCCAAACAGTCAACATTATGTTAGTAAGCTGCTGGGTCGAAGGATGTGCCATCGAAGGATTGCATGGATCCTTCGATGATAAGCTCGAAAGATGACCTTCGATGGATGGACCACGAAAGATCACATCTTTCGTGGTACATGTTGATCATTCGAGCTGTTTCTGGTCGATAGATGATCCTTCGATCATCTTATCTGATCCTTCGACCAGACCTGCTGGTTTGGGTATATATACCCGTGTGTTGTGTTCATTTCACAAGTTAGACAAGAGAGAACACAGAGGAGAACACTTAGAGCAGAAAACACACACACACACTGTTAGAGAGAGTTTGCAAGATTGATTTGTAAACATTGAGCTGTAACTGGACCTTTCATACGTTTAATACAAGTGGTGTTAATCGTTGAATCTTGTGTGTTGATTATTTACGTGTTCTATCTCGGTTTGCTATCTCGGTTGGATTCCGCACAACCGGGTTGGTTTGTACACAAGGATTAGGCGACTAGATCCTCCCCTAGCCGGACCTACAAGTGGTATCAGAGCCTTGGCTCTTCTCCTTGTTAAAACCGAGTGTTTTCGGGTGTTTTCCGGGTGTTTGGAGTTTATACTTTCTGGAAAATCTTGTTGTTTTTGCTTGGTGTTTTGTTAAAAACCTTGTTATTCTTCATGTTTACATGTTAGTTGTTGGTTTTTGTTAAACATTTTAGCAAAATCGTGGGTTTGAGGAGTTTCGGTTCACCGAAATTCTTGTTTTTCTGGGTAGTGTTCTTGGTATATTCATAGTGTTCTTGATAAACTACACTCTTTGATCTTAAAATTTGAATATTCAACTTGTTTGTGCATTGGAAAGAGTAATCTGATTAAAATAATTGGACATTACCTGGTTGGTGAAACCTGCATGTTCAGAAGATATGGTCTGAACATACTTTCTGCCGAAAGTTCTCACCAACCCGTCAACTTTTCACCAACCTGTCACATTTGTCAACCGTGTCAGAGCTGTTCGAAAGATATCATTCGAAGTCGAAAGATCATCTTTCGACCAAAGGAGGTTCGACAGATAGTCATCCTTCGAGCATCCTTCGAAGTGTGAGACTTATCTTTCGTTCCAAGGAATATTTTCGAAACATACATCTTTCGGTCTACTGCTCATTTTCGAAAGACAAGGATCCTTCGACTGGGGAGTCTTTCGAAGTCATTGTTCGACACTCAACAGTGTTCATCTTTCGGTCTACAGTACGTTTTCGAAGGATAAGGATCCTTCATGGAGAATCTTTCGAACAGGTGTTGATCTTTCGATCATTAGTCTGCTTGTGTTTAACAGTTTGTGTTTTTCAAGTTTTTCGAACAGGTATCCTTCGGCTGTCTCTTGATCAAATATGAATTCGATGTGGGGTGTTCCGATTAATACAGAGATGTATTTTGGTACTCCGGCTCTGGATTCGGGTTCGCAAGCTAATGCTACCACTACCGGTCAATGGGCATTCGTATCAAATCAAGCTCCAAGTGTTCAAAGCATTTTGCTAAGCGAAAGTGAAACGGGAAGTTTGAATAGGCCTCCAAAGTTGATGCATTTAAGTGAATATCCGGGATGGTTTGGTAGATTTCATACATACGTCCTTGGTCAAAATACAGAATTGTGGTTGCGTTTCATCACAGATTTTGATCAAACAATAGAGGTTGCCGCTTCATCTGCTGCTACGTTTGCCGATCTTACAGAAGATCAGAAGAAGGTCTATGATCTGGAAAAGAAGGCATATGCCATTCTGACTCAGGCATTAAGCAAAGATATTTATCATCAATTTGTCAGTCACAAGACAACGAAGAGGTTGTGGGACGCATTGAAAACAAGAGGCGTAGGAAATGAAGCGACACGTCAATTAAGAAAAGACCTGCTAAAGAAAGAATTTGATGGTTTTACTTGCATGCAGAATGAATCTTTAGGAGATTTGACAAGTCGATATACTCATTTGCTGACTGAATTAGTAAATATTGGGGTTGTAACAACTTCAGCAGAGATAGTGAAGAAGTTTGCAGATGCACTGCCACCTCAATGGAATAATTTCTTAGAAATCCTGAAGTACAATGGCACTTTGGATACAACAAACTTCGGTGACTTTGCTCAACTCCTGGAAAACAAGAATCAGGAAGAAACTCTCAAGGCTAAAAGAGTTCCAGTTCCACAAAATCCTGAAATGTATTATGGAGTTTCTGGCACTTCTACAAAACCTTCCTCACACGCTCCAATTCAAACAGCATTTGTATCTAGCACTAGCTTGTATGGCACTCCTCCTCCAACAACAGACATATATGGAAATCCGCTTAATCCAGTTCCTCAATCAGTGCCACAACAGCAAAGCCAACAACCTATCAGAGCAACTGATATATTCGGAAATCCACTTCCTCCTCAACAGCAACAGCAAGCTTGTTATGGAAGTACATCATCTGCTGGTCAACAATCAAAGCCAAATACAGTACGGCTCGACACCTCAAGCTTTTCTAAAGTCAGTGTGGAAGTAGCAAAGGAACACATGGAGCTGCTAAACACTGTGGTGAGCGCATACTGTGGATTAGTGGAAGGTCAGATTGGTAATATTAATCTGACACAAGAAGACTATCAGCAGATTGATAAAGAGGAGATGGAAATGATGGATATTAAGTGGGCCTTTGCCAGTGCTGTTAGGCGAGCAAAGGATTTCATGGAAAGAACAGGCCGAACCAGCTTGGAAAGCAAGAAAGACACCAAGTATGGGTTTGATAAACAGGCCGTCAAGTGTTTCAATTGTGGTGAACGTGGTCATTTTAAAAGGGAATGTACAAGGCCATCTCAGCATGGGAACCAGAATCCTTTCCGAGGTCAAGGCAACAGGGCAAATCAGAACCAAGGAAGGAACAACGAGCGAACACTGGTACCTGTCAACAACCAGAGTCAAGCAGGACCATCTAATGCCAACCAGGCACTTGTGGTTCAGTTAGATGAAGGCTGTGATTGGTCAATCCAGTTGGGAAGTGATGCACCTGATGGAACAGCTTGCTTTGCTGAAGTGGTTAATGATCTTAAACACGCCAGTGGTGGAGAATCTTCCACCAATGGTGTTGAATCTTCTGAAGATGAATACAGCTCCGGGTACAGTGGAAGTTCAGATGAAGAGTCCTCCGCTTCAGGCGATGATCATGTGGATGACACATCAAGTGCGTCAGTCGATGCAAATATTGATGAACTTTTGGAGGAAGCTGCAGCAGGAATTCAAAGAAGATCTGTTTTGGTGGATCAAGCTGCTTATTCTTCGTCTTCTCTCCATTCAGCCTTTATGGCTAATGTCGACAGTTCATCAAGTCAGGTATGTGTCGATGAACCCACTTCTGTTAGCTGTGATAATTGTGATAGAGTGCATGTTAGATGTGCTGATTTGGAAGCAAACATGTCTGAGCTGCAAGGCAAACACGATGCTTTACAAGCTAGTTTGTTTGAATTGCAAGACAAACATGTCTTAGTGAATGATAAGTGGTGTGAATTGCAAAGCAAACACGAGGCTTTGCAGGAGAAATATGATGTGACATTCATTCACAATCAGAAATTGACCGTTGATCTTTCAAAGTGCACTGAAGCCAATATGTTTTATGAAAACCATGAAAAGGAATTTAAGTCAATGATTGAAACGTTAAAGAAAGATAAAACTGAGTTGACTAAAATGGTTTCCAGAAAACAAACTGACATTAACCTTTATATAACTCGTCTTGAGGTTATGCAAAAAGAAATGGCTTGTGTTAAAACAGAAAGTGAGGCGATCCGACTCAAGTTAGACAGTTATTTGAGTTCTAGCTATGTGTTGGATCACATCATTGATGTTCAGAAAGAGAAACGGGATGTCACATGCATAGGTTACAAGAAATGTCCACCACCCGTGAGAAACAATTTTGATGCTTTGCCTGATGAGGAGTATAGGACTCACTTTGAGCCATCTGTTCCTTTGGATGTTGAGGAATTCGCAGCAGGGCTCGGATACAAGAAAGAAGTATCGTCAGATTCAGATGTGTCAGCAGATACTTTTGTAACTGCTGAACAGAATCAGGATCCTCCAGTTGTGATTGAGGATACTGATTCTTCTGATGATGAGTCTGATGATACTGATTCGGAAAAGTCTGATGCAGTAATCAAAGAAGAGGACATACCTCTTGAGAATCATATCCTATGTGATCCTCCCACAAAACCTGCTAAGACTGTTCCAACCGAGTCCACATCAGCAAAAGAGTCGGAGAGTGTGGATTTGCTGTACACTCTTGTTGGTGATGATAAAATCTATTCAGACAAAGATTTTCCTATTAAAAATGTTAATCAATCTTTAATCAGTAAAGTCTTTGAAAATTCTACAAGTAAGTTCTTGGGAAGGACAGGACCACATGTTACAGTCACACAGTGTCCTCCTATCCCAAAGGCTGAAGTTAGAAAACAATTTGGGAACAAGAAATTACCAACAGTGGAAAAACAGCAAAATCATAACAAACCCAAAGGTAAGGCGCCGACTCAAAATCAAAGGAAGCCGAATCAGAAGAAAAAGAAGAATGTGAACTTTGTGAGGTCGAAGGGAACGGACAAAATTGAAAAGTTTGCAAATCAATCTAACTTAGATTTTGTCCAGAAAGTAACAGTGATGAACAGGAATGAACCAAATAGTTCAAAACCTAGTACCTCGAAATCACAAAGTTCATCATCCGCAAGACGACAACATGATACTTCGGGGTTTGTTGAACGAAGATCATGTTTTGAATGTGGAACAATCGGGCATATTGTTCGAAATTGCCCGTATCTTCATAAACAAAAAGGCATAGTTGATGATCCCCGTGGCCCAACTGACCGCAAGCGATCTGTTTCTGTAAAACCAGATCCCCGACTCATAAGAGAAAGGGAAAAGAAACAGAAACGCCAACAGGTCAAGAAAATCGAAAAGGCGATTAAAACTGATGTGATTCAAAAACAATCTGTTCCAGTTAAACCAGAAAGTTCAAAAATTTCAAACAAACACGAAGTTAAACTTACAAACAATCAAACTGGTATAACAAAACAGACCTGGAAACCAAAATCTGTTATTGAATCAGGGGGACCATCACAATTTTCCAATCATCAAAGAATAGAAGTAATTGTTGTTGATGAAAATGGAAGACCCAAGACCACAATGGCTTGGGTCCCCATCTCCAACTAATCGACTGAGTTCATGTGCAGGGTGTTCCAGGAGGAACTATCAGTAGTCATTGGATTGTTGATAGTGGGGCATCCAGGCACATGACAGGCGACATGAAGCTTCTCTACGACGTCAAATCTATTAGAGGAGGTTATGTTGCTTTTGCTGGAGATAAGGGCGGACATATAACGGGTGAAGGAATGATTTCCAACGGGGTTGTTAGCTTTGATAAGATCAACTTTGTGCAACAACTTGATCACAATCTTCTTAGTGTTTCTTAAATTTGTGATAAGCAGTTCTCAGTACACTTTGATGCTAATGGATGTTATGTGCTGAAACCCGGCTTCAAAATTCCAAAAGAATGGATTCTCTTGTCGGCTCCAAGGATAAATGATTTGTATGTCCTTGATATGAGCCAAGCTATCACAACGTCTGCACAAGCAACATGTTTCGTTTCCAAAGCCACAGAAAAAGACACAATCTCTTGGCACAGACGAATGGGTCACATTCACTTACGCAAAATGAATCATTTGGTATCAAATGAATTGGTGAATGGTGTTCCCCTTAAAAATTTCCATCTTCAAGACGTCTGTGTCTCGTGCCAGAAAGGAAAACAAACGAAGAAGCGACACCCTACAAAGAAAGTCAACACGGTGGCTGTTCCTCTTGAACGTTTGCACATGGATTTGTTCGGTCCTGTCAAGCACAAAAGCATAAGGAATGATCAATATTGCCTCGTGATAACTGATGATTATTCAAGATTTTCTTGGGTGGCGTTCATGGCACATAAGAGTGAAACCTTCGGTATTATCAAAAACTTGATCATTCAGATTGAGAATCTCTATAATTTGAAGGTTAGGCGGATACGTAGCGACAATGGTACTGAATTCAAAAATCATGCCATGGCGGAGTTTTGCACTTCAAAAGGTATTCTTCACGAATTTAGTGCAGCTTATACTCCTCAACAGAATGGCGTCGCTGAACGTAAGAACCGCACATTGATCGAGACTGCTAGGACAATGTTAGTAGAGTCACAATTGCCGATTCCATTTTGGTCTGAAGCTGTGTCCTCTGCATGCTACACGTTGAACCGAGTCCTTACAGTCAAAAGGCACAACAAGACCTGCTTTGAGCTTATTAACAAACGGAAACCAGACTTGTCTTATCTTGAACCGTTTGGAGCTCCTTGCACGATAATCGATCCTAATGGAAAGTTCGGGGCAAGAGCAATTGAGGGATACTTTCTTGGGTATTCCACCCCTAACTTAAGAGTCTGGAATCTAGAGACTAAAAGGGTCGAGGAATGGTCTGAAGTCAGAGTACAAAGGCACACTCTACCAGTTAAAAATCCTGGTCAGCCTTGGATGTTTGAGTACGATGACTTTTTCAATTCGATCAATGTTGAAGCAGTTGAAGAAAATGCTGCGGCAAGGATGTTTTTCGAGAGTGATAATGCAACAGATTCACCGTTGGTTCGTCCAATTCTTGTCAATCAAGAACCATCTTCGGTGAACAATAATGCTCTCGACAATGAGGATTTTCAAGAAGCTTCCGAATTGAATGAATCTTCAGAGGATGATGAATTTCTAGATGCAGATCAAGAAGCTCCAACAGCAGTTCATGGTATTTCAGAGGGTACTCCTCCAGTGGATGTCCCTAGAACAGCTGAAGCTACTGCATCATCCTCTTCGTCAATTCCGGGTCTTGAATTGATTGTTGATCTCAATCTCAACAATCTGGGTACAAATATTCCAGTTCAAGAAAATCCAGAAACAAGGATTCACAATACTCATCCTCAACAAAACATCATCGGAAATGTACAAAGTGGCGTTCAAACAAGAAACATGTTGCGAAACAACAACAATGCAGGCTTGTATGCAACTATCCGAGAATCTGGTCAACAAAATGATTGGTCTTTCGCGTGTTATGTCTCGCAGGAAGAGCCAAGAACTTGGAAAGATGCTTTGAAAGATAGCTCATGGGTTGAAGCAATGCAGGAAGAATTGCAACAATTCCAGAAGCTTGGTGTCTGGAAACTCGTAGAGAAACCTGCTGGTTACAAGAAGATTGGTACCCGTTGGGTGTTTAAATGCAAAAAGGATGACCGTGGGATCGTTATCCGGAACAAAGCAAGGCTAGTCGTTCAAGGTTTTCGTCAGATTGAAGGGATCGACTACAACGAAGTATATGCACCTGTTGCACGTCTAGAAGCAATTCGGATTTTTCTGGCTTATGCCTCATTCAAAGGTTTCAAGGTATACCAGATGGACGTGAAAAGTGCATTCTTACATGGTGTGGTGGAAGAAGAGGTGTACGTCGAACAGCCTCCAGGTTTTGAAGATCCTATCCATCCCGATCGGGTTTGGTTGCTCAACAAAGCTCTCTATGGTCTTCATCAAGCACCGCGAGCTTGGTACGCAACCTTATCTAATTATCTGCTGGAGAATGGATTTCGCAGAGGTCTTATCGATTGTACTCTTTTCATCAAAGAACAAGATGGAGATCTTCTTCTGGTACAGGTATACGTTGATGATATTATTTTTGGTTCTACTAATGATGTTTTGTGTAGGGATTTCGAGCGTGTAATGCAGGATAAATTCGAGATGAGTGCTATGGGGGAAATGACCTTCTTTTTGGGCCTACAAGTACAACAAACAGAGTCTGGGATATTCATCCATCAGACTAAATATGTTGGTGACATCTTGAGCCGGTTCCAGATGTCAGATGCAACGCCCATCGGTACCCCATTGCCGCAAAATCACGGAATTACTCCAGACTTGAAAGGACAAGATACGAGCCCCTCATACTACCGCGCGATGATTGGATCCCTTATGTACCTCACAGCATCAAGACCAGATATAATGTACCCAACGTGCCTGCTTGCCAGATATCAAGTCAACCCGAAGGCCTCACATCTTGCAGCTGTAAAAAGGATTTTTCGTTATTTGAAGGGTTACCCTGACACCGGTCTATGGTACCCTAGGGATAATAACTTTGACTTGATCGCATTCAGTGATTCTGATTTTAGCGGATGCAAAATCGACGGCAAATCCACAACGGCTGGATGTCAGTTTTTGGGAAATCGCCTAGTCACATGGCAGTGCAAGAAGCAGACGTGTGTCGCTACATCAACATGCGAAGCTGAATACATTGCTGCCTCAAGTTGTTGCTCCCAAGTTCTATGGATCCAACAACAAATGCGTGATTACGGTTTTGAATTCCTAACTACTCCTATTTACGTTGATAATTCTGCTGCCTTACAGATCACTAAGAATCCTGTGCAGCATTCAAAAACTAAGCACATCGACATTAAGTATCACTTCATACGTGATTGCTTTGAGAAAAGGCTAATCGATGTTGCTTACGTTCACACCGATGACCAACGTGCCGACCTTTTTACCAAAGCTTTTGACAAATCAAGATTTGACTATTTATTATTGGTAAACGACATTAAGGTCAAGCAAGAGTAATCCACATCGGAAAATCATTTTTGTCAATACCTTTGTGTTTTAAAATTTGTCTTAGTTTATTTATTTTAGGGGGAGTAAATCCAAAATTTGAAAATCCAAAAACATCGAAAAATTTCAAAACACAAAAACAATAGAAAAGCAAAAATGAGTTTCCTGGCGAGCAAAAGAGAAAATGATAGTACATCAGTGGTCTATCCAAACCTCTTTAAACCTGAAATGCAAAATGAAAAACGATAAGCAGCTCTATATAAGATGTATCGGTAGGCTCACAATCATTTTAAAGTGTGCAGGGTGATATAAACTTAAATCCGACTGAAGACTGGGTGGGAACCATTCATTGGCATATGGTCTTGGTACCGAAATTTCGTTTGAGAGATTGCCGAGGTTCTGAAATATTCGGTCTTTATGCTGCTTATCATCTGGGTATCATGGTTGTATCTTTTACCGAAAAATAACGGGGACGCAAGTCTAGATCTTCCATGATACTATACATGCGTGTACATATTGCATACGACCTCAATAAGTGATCAACAATCACATGTCCAAACAAAATAAGTGATAATATATCACAAAAAATTCTTTCCGGGTGTCAAGTTCGTCTCTCTGCTGTACGAAAGTACTGACCTGTTCACGGACTTGCTCCTGTGCCCTCATGCATCTGAAAATCAAGTTCCTCATCAATAAGTGATTATATCACATAGGGCTTGTTTTCAATCAAAATAAGTGAGAATCTCACATCATATACGGTCAAACAGATGATAATCGGTATACTCACCGGTAAGATGAACCCTCGTGCATACCTTGATACGGGAATGTGTCGTGATGTGGATGAACACCGGTCGGTAAGTATAAATCATACCTTAACGTATCCCCTCGCCATGATTACATCTGATAAGTTGAGCTTAAGTGGACAACAATACCGATAATTGTTATAGGATGCTTATCTTAATGCTAACTAATTGAACAAAGAGAGTGTTCTGACATGACCGTAAACTGATATGATTCTCTTACCCTCGAAACTCGCAAAAAGAATGTCTGTAAATATTTATTTACTGCTTTCAGTCTTTACATTTGAAATATTCAAAAAATACCAAAAAGATTTTATGTGTGTTTTAATATAAACCTTATAAAAGCCAAAAAGATTTTATTTCTATTTTATTTTCGATCGTACGATGTTGGAGCTCGAGTCTTCGTTACCTGAAACCTGAACGAAAACCGAAAATGACTAAATCTTCATAAACGGTCGAAATTTGCAAGTTTTGAAAGTTAAAATTGAAATTGATAAAATTTGTTAAACTTTCAAACTGTCGGACGGTGTTTGTTTGAGCAATGGTCACATGTGTGTCGTTTGCTTATGATATTCCAGGCGGTTGTTCTCATTACGCGTTTAGATTTCTTGCATGTGCAGATTCTAAAGGCTAGGAGAACATGGTCGATGACAAGCTTCGGAATGAAGACACGACGTGAAGGCACTCAAATGATGAAGATGATCGAGTTGCCGCTGACCATCATCAACACCACAAGGATCTCACTTCATAAAGAACAAGTATTTCACGAGCGTAACTCAAGGGGGAGCTTATGTTAAGGGGGAGTTTGTCAACACACTTCCTACGTAAAACGGGGAGCTTGTTGGTACACTTTCTGCTTTCAAGACGTGAAGACTTTAAAGATCCTCCGACATTGAAGACTTGAAAAGAAGTCAAAGACTTGAAGACACGAGAGACTTACAAGAATGAAGATCAAGACAAAACTATCTCGAAGATCGAGACAAAGCTACAGCCAAGGGGGAGTTTGTTGGTGCACTTGTGTCTGTACTTTGTCTGTATTTTGTCTTGTTACTGAACGATGTCTTTGTTAGTCTGTAAGTTTGACCAAGTCAACCATCCTCCGGTTTGACTTGGCCAAACAGTCAACATTATGTTAGTAAGCTGCTGGGTCGAAGGATGTGCCATCGAAGGATTGCATGGATCCTTCGATGATAAGCTCGAAAGATGACCTTCGATGGATGGACCACGAAAGATCACATCTTTCGTGGTACATGTTGATCATTCGAGCTGTTTCTGGTCGATAGATGATCCTTCGATCATCTTATCTGATCCTTCGACCAGACCTGCTGGTTTGGGTATATATACCCGTGTGTTGTGTTCATTTCACAAGTTAGACAAGAGAGAACACAGAGGAGAACACTTAGAGCAGAAAACACACACACACACACTGTTAGAGAGAGTTTGCAAGATTGATTTGTAAACATTGAGCTGTAACTGGACCTTTCATACGTTTAATACAAGTGGTGTTAATCGTTGAATCTTGTGTGTTGATTATTTACGTGTTCTATCTCGGTTTGCTATCTCGGTTGGATTCCGCACAACCGGGTTGGTTTGTACACAAGGATTAGGCGACTAGATCCTCCCCTAGCCGGACCTACAACACCTTTCAATCTTTCCTTCTTTAAGTCTTCCGCTCCAAGCGACTTTATTTGGGATTCACGTATCGTCTCGAGTAATCGTGGCGTAACTATCATCTTCATGGATTTTACCCGAATGGGTGACGGATACTCTCTTCGGCTTAACGCGTCGGCTACCACATTCGCTTTTCCCGGGTGATAAAGGATATCACAATCGTAATCTTTGATAAGTTCTAACCACCTCCGTTGCCTCATGTTTAAGTCTTTCTGCTCAAAGAAATATTTAAGGCTTTTGTGATCCGAGTAAATTGTGCATTTCATGCCATATAAATAATTAAGGCTTTTGATGGTCATAAAGTGTACGTATGCTCGCTCCAACTTGCCGAGAAATATTTAACGCTTTTGATGGTCATAAAGTGTACGTATGCTCGCTCCAACTTGCCAAGTCGCCTAAGATGAGGATTTACCGACGTTTAACATAAATAACAAAAGTTAGCAATTCATCTCTAACATAATTGACTAATAACCCGAATAATCATCATCGTAGTCTTACATCTTTCAATTACATTAACAACCGTTAGACGATTCGTTACATGCTCGACTCAAGATAGAGACTAGCATTGCTTTCTTAACTTACCCGCTAACAACGGACACTAGTATGCTTATCATAGCTTTCATTCGATTCCTTCATAACGAAGGAATTTATTCTATACATTCGACTAAGGTCTAACCCGATAAGACGGGTTAAGTAAACTTTTATTCAAACATAATTAACTTCCCATACCCGATTCAACTAAGAGAATCGGATATGAAGCATTACCATCGTGTTATGTTCCTTTCTCTCCAATCCGTTTATGACGGTTCTAAACTTTACTTTCAACATTAGCATATAATTTGACTTTCGTGACTCCAACATAACAATATAATACAATATAGATTGTTATACATATGACAACATAATAGAGATAAGATGTACGCTAACGTGCCTCGGTCTTGTGAGCCTTCCGACTTCCTAGTGTTGGAACCTTCTTCCTTCACGCCTACATTAAACGCATTCATCCTTTTAGTCCAACACTTTCATTCTATCATTTACAAGTGGCAACATTGTCACAAATTTATAGAATTTACACATTTATTCTCTTAAGCATTTCATCAAACACTTAATGTGCATCACTTTAATAAAGCATAAAGTACAAGTATTTCAAGCATAGTTCTTCTACTTCTTGTCATTGTTCATCAAAATTTAACCAATTCACATAATTTTTCATTTCTCTTACTATCTAACTATCAAAATTACATCTCACAATAGTTCTTAATTCAACATTACATCTATTGTTTCAACTACACATTAGATCATTCATCATCATACTATCATGCAAGTGGGTTTTCTAGCATTAATCACCAAGATGGGAAATCTCTAACATAACTCTTGTTCTATAGTGTTAATATATCCTACAACATACAATTTTTCATATAACTTCAAGATTGGTTAAAACCCACTTTCTTCATCATCATCAAATCACAAAATTCAACTTACCATTTGTTAAGAAAGCTGAGATGATCAAGAATTAAGGTTCATGCAGTAATTTGGCTTTGAATTTCCTTTCCAATTGATTGATTTTTGATGAAATGGGATTTCTCCCTTTTCTCCTTCTGCTTGTTCGATCCCACGCACACCAGTGGGTGTGTTTGTGGGTTTTCTTATTTTAATACTTTTAGTTAAATCCCTTTTTACATTTTACCCCCTTTCACTTAATGGCTAAATACAATTCTATATTTAAAACCACCTTTAACTACCATTTTGCCATATAAACTTAACTATGTTAAGTTTATTATTTATCCTTACTTATTTTATTGTGTTATCATTTTTGGGGCGTTACAAGTCTAATCCCCTTAAAAGAGGTTTCGTCCTCGAAACCTGGACACATAACAATTTAAACGTGCACATACCAAAAAGAAAAGGATAGTGCTTCCTCATTTCATCTTCCGCCTCCCACGTGAGTTCCGATCCCTTTCGGTGTTGCCATTGAACCAACACTTGTTTAACGGATTTGTTGCGAAGATTCTTCACCTTGACATCTTTAATGGCTATTGGCCTTTCGACATAGTTTAACCCCTCGTCCAACTCGATGTCATCGAGAGGCACTATTGCTGTTTCATCCGCGAGGCACTTTTTCAATTGTGATACGTGGAAGGTATTGTGAATCCCGTCTAGTGTAGATGGTAATTCTAATCGATAAGCGACCCTTCCAACTCGAGCCAAGACTTTGAATGGTCCAATACATCGAGGACCTAATTTGCCCCGTTTGTGAAAACGGATTATACCCTTCCATGGGGACACTTTCAGCAGAACGAAATCTCCCGCTTGAAATTCAATAGGTCGCCTTTTCTTGTTTGCGTAAACTTTTTGCCGATCCTGGGCCGCTTTCAGTCGAGCTCTTACCAATTTTATCTTCTCATTTGTTACTGCTATTAAATCACTTAGCGCAAGCTCTCTTTGCCCCACTTCACCCCAACATACTGGAGTCCTACATTTTCTCCCGTACAGAAGTTCATAAGGAGCCATTTTAATGCCGCTATGGTAACTATTATTATAAGAGAATTCCACTAAGGATAGATGGTCATCCCAGCTTCCCCCAAAATCTAAGGCACACGCTCTTAACATATAGACAAGCGTTTGAATAGTTTTCTCTGACTGACCGTCAGTCTGAGGGTGGTAGGCGGTGCTTATGTGAAGTTTCGTGCCCACACTTTCGTGAAACTTTCGCCAATAACGAGAGGTGAATCTAGTATCCCGATCCGAGACTATTGACACTGGCACTCCGTGTCGAGATACGATCTCGTTCATATATATTTCCGCCATTTTCTCGGAAGAGTACGCCTCTTTGATAGGTAGAAAATGAGCGCTTTTCGTAAGTCGATCTACGATTACCCATATTGTATCGTGCCCCTTTTTCGTTCTAGGAAGCTTGGTTACCAAAACATATATGGTTGTATGTATGTATATGATGCAGACTCCACTTCAGCTACTGGCCCAACCATCACTAACAGCCCAACCCACATCCGTACCAGGCCCGCTCGTTTGATTAAAAAGCCCAACAGGTTTATGGATTGAGGGGTGAACAAGTCATCCGACTTTCATGCAGCTACGTAAAGACCTTTCCAAGAATTATGCCAATTATTCCCATGTTTCCCTTTTCTTTAGCTACAGTTATTTCCATGTTCTCCACTAGTTTAGTTGCAGACCTTTTCGGTACTTTCTGTTTGTATTTAACTTCTTGTTTTGAATGAAAAAGAGATCAGAAAATTGTCCAATTTCGGTTCTTCTTCTCTGCTAGTTCTTGGAGCCTAACCCCCTCTAAGGGTTACCCTACGAAATTGGTGCTTTCATCTATTTGAACCCCATGCCTCCGCGTAAGGACTCCACTACCGCTGAGTAGGCCATCCAGACCCTCTGCGATAAACTCGACCAATCCAATGCCCGTTCCGATGCCCAGTTTCAATCCCTTCAATCTACACTCCAGCAAATGGAGCTCTCCAACAAATTTCTTTCGTCCCTAGTGATCGAAAAAGAAAAAGAGGCAACTAAGCGCCTTTCCTTCGGCACTTTTGGCCCAGGCCCTTCGGATTCGAATCATCCCCGTCAACCAAAAATCAATCTTCCTACCTTCGATGGATCTAATCCTTTGGACTGGATCTTCCAAGCCAATAAATTTTTCAAGTATTTCAAAATTCCCGATACCGAGCGTGTCTACCTAACCCAGTTCTATTTCACCGGTGAAGCTTTGAGCTGGTACAAGTATCTTGATACCAACGACCTCCTCGGCTCGTGGCCTGAATTCTCCCGTGAACTGGAATTGCGTTTTGGACCCTCCACATATGCAAAAGCTGCCTTGTTTAAACTTCAACAATCCACTACTGTTACCGCCTACCAATCCGAGTTTGAACGACTTTGCAACTTCGTTGTGGGGTTACTCAAAGACGCCTTGCTCAACTGTTTCATCTCTGGTCTCACACCTGAGATTCAGTCCGAACTCGCTATCCATAAACCCACCACCTTACATCAAGCCTATGGCCTTTCAAAACTGGTTGAGGATAAACTCAACGCGTCCAAACCGAACTTCCCTTCAAACCGTTCCTTTCCTCCTAAGACTACATCCTCATAGACTCCTAACCAAACATCCACCACTTCAACCACTCCCGCCAAGTCCCTGCCATCACAATCCTCACCACTATTATCCACTCCTTCAGCCTCCCCCACCACCTTACCATTCACTAAGTTATCCCCCGAGGCGTTACAAAAGCGTAGAGCGGAAGGCTTATGCTTTCGATGCCTAGAAAAGTACACCCCTGGCCACAAGTGTAATCCACCCAAGTTTCTCCTGACTGCCGACAATGAAGACGGCCCAACAACTCTCAATACAACCGTTCAACCAAACCCGTCATTGTCAACCAACGACTCCCACCAGTTTTTTCCCTATCGCCAGCTGCCTTTATGGGTTTTCCGTCACCACAAGCTCTGCGTGTCACCGGTTATGTCAACAATCACCCATTCCAGGTCCTCATCGACTCCGGTGGTACTCACAACATCATTCAACCGCGGATCGTTTCATTCTTGAAACTGCCACAGGAACCAATTCCCACGTTTCCAGTTATGGTCGGGAGCGGTGAACACATTTTTTGTCAAGGTAAGTGCCCGGATATTACCCTCCAATTGGATCACACACCCTTCCATGTTCCAGTTTTCATTATGCCGGTCGAAGGTGACGACGTAATTTTAGGGTTGGCTTGGCTGGGAACGTTGGGCCAACTTATGGCTGATTTTTCAGTTCCTCAAATCACTTTTAATGTTGGCCATAAAGCTGTGACCCTACGTGGAGAAAACCATACTAATCAAGTTTCCACCACTTCCATTCAAACCCTATTACAAAAAAGATAGTGTTGCATCATCGCATGCTTTATTCTTCCAATTTGAAACCCCTGCACAGCCTTCTACACAACACGAGGACCAACACATTCAACAACTCTTATCCAAATACCAAAACATCTTTGACATTCCAAAAAAACTACCACCTAATCGTCCCCATAACCATCATATTCCTACCTTACCCTCCTCTAAACCGGTAAATGTGAAACCGTATCGGTACCCCCACTACCAAAAGCAAGTTATGACAGCCATGATTTTAGAAATGCTAAAAGACGGTGTCATTCAACCTAGCCAAAGCCCTTATTCTTCACCCGTCTTACTAGTGAAAAAGAAAGACGGTTCATGGAGATTCTGTGTTGACTATAGGGCCTTAAACGCCATTACAATTAAAGATCGTTACCTGATACCGACGGTATATGAACTCTTGGACGAGCTACATGGTGCATCTATTTTTTCCAAGATCGACTTAAGGGCAGGTTACCATCAGATTCGTCTTGCAACCGATGACACCCACAAAACTGCATTCCGTACGGTCGACGGTCATTACGAGTTTCTCGTAATGCCCTTTGGGTTATCAAATGCTCCTTCAACCTTTCAGGCTACTATGAATGATCTATTTCGAGATGCACTAAGGAGGTATGTTTTAGTGTTTTTTGACGACATTCTCGTCTACAGCCCTAATGTCGATCAACATTATATACTCCTTGAGAAAGTTTTTGCAACTCTTGCTGCCAATCAATTCTATGCAAAACTTTCAAAGTGCTCGTTTGCAGTGCCTTCTATTAATTACTTAGGGCAGATTATCACAGTCGCGGGTGTTACTGCTGATCCAGAAAAAATTACTGCCATTCAATCATGGCCGACTCCAACCAGTTTCACGGCTCTTCGCGGGTTCTTGGGATTAACCGGTTACTACCGCCGGTTTGTTCGCCATTATGCAGAGTTGGCTGCCCCTCTTACCGACATATTAAAACAACCAACTTTCCTCTAGTCAGAAGCCTCCCAAACCTCTTTTACTAACTTAAAAAAAAAGCCATGTCCTCCCTTATAACCCTAACCTTACCCAATTTTTCCATACCGTTTGAAGTCACTACTGATGCCTCAACTGTTGCTGTTGGAGCCGTACTATCCCAGAAAGATCGACCCATAGCCTTCTTCAGTAAAAAGATGTGCCCAAGAATGCAAGCTTCGTCTGCCTATGTGCGTGAGTTGTTCGCAGTAACCGAAGCTGTCAAAAAATGGAGACAGTACCTACTAGGCAGAAAGTTTCACATCTTCACGGATCAAAGAAGCTTAAAACATCTCCTTTCTCAAGTGGTACAAACACCCGAGCAATATAAGTGGGCAACCAAGCTCATGGGATATGATTTTGAAATTTTTTACAAGCCGAGAAAAGATAACAAGGTTGCCGATGCCTTGAGTCGTCGCGAAGAGCCTACCATCCTCGCTTTTTCAGTCACTAACCCACAATGGATTGAAGATCTTAAAATCTTTTATGCATCCATAGAGGGTCAAGCACTGCTCTCTAAGCTACATGGTAATGCTTCGTTCAATTACCGGGATGGACTTCTTTACCACAATAACAAGTTGTTTGCTCCTGAACAGTCGGCCATTCGTCACACTTTGTTAACTGAATACCATTCATCACCGTTGGGCGGTCACTCTGGTATCCTTTCATGCAGCTACGTGAAGACCTTTCCAAGAATTATGCCAATTATTCCCATGTTTCCCTTTTCTTTAGCTACAGTTATTTCCATGTTCTCCACTAGTTTAGTTGCAGACCTTTTCGGTACTTTTTGTTTGTATTTAACTTCTTGTTTTGAATGAAAAAGAGATCAGAAAATTGTCCAATTTCGGTTCTTCTTCTCTGCTAGTTCTTGGAGCCTAACCCCCTCTAAGGGCTCCACTAGTTTAGTTGCAGACCTTTTCAGTACTTTTTGTTTGTATTTAACTTCTTGTTTTGAATGAAAAAGAGATCAGAAAATTGTCCAATTTCGGTTCTTCTTCTCTGCTAGTTCTTGGAGCCTAACCCCCTCTAAGGGTTACCCTACCAGTATATATGTGTGGGTACGTATATGTGTGTTGGGTTTCATACACGACTAGTTAAAACTTATGCAGCGGAAACATGTGTGTACGAGCCAATCCAAACAGACTTTGGATCTCTCACCAGGAGTCCAGATGCAAACAAATAGAAATGGTAAACCACAACTATAGGGTGTTTAGAATACAATACCTGAAAACGATTGCAATAGACTTTTGAATCACGAGACACCTCGATTCAACATCTTTGGGCACTAGATCCGGTATCACGAACTTGTGGCAACAAGTAATCCAGACAACTGAACTCCTCCGGTTTCTACTCGTTTATCACACCACACAAATTTGAATGGTTTAATCAAACCGAGACATCCGGATGGAACAAACAATTCGAACAAAATTACTAATCATGTATAACCCGGTAATGGGCGACAGCGGCGACTGAAACACGACCACGATAATGTGGCGAGGAGAGAGAGGCGGCAGAGTGTCTGCGCGCCGCAGATTAGCAGCGCGTGCTGTGGCCGCGTGTGGGTTGCAGCCTGGCGGTGTGACGGGTCACATGTTAGTGGCCGGTCATTGTTTTGCATCGGTGGCCGGTCACGCTGGTGAGTGATGGACTGAGTGGAAGAGAGAGAAAGGGAGCCAAGATTTTCAGGTTTCTACTTTTTTTTTTTTTTTGGTTCAACTAAAAAACCTAACCCGGAATCCTATGTATAATCTCTTAAATCCTCCACCAGGTTTATCACTAAAAAGTTCATGTTTGTCTGATCTTATTACTTAACAATTAGATAATCAATCAGATAATTATTTAAATAACTAAACATTTATTTAAACTAACTAGATAAATAACAATTATTTACTTGGTTTCCTTTTGATTTAATTTAGTTAACACTTTAATTAATTAATCAAAAACCCGTTAATTATAAACGAAATAATTAAATAACTCTATATTTAATTTCCATCGTTTAAAACCCTCCAGTTGTTACAACTTAACAACCAACACCTAGATCGATTATTCTCTAATAATCGTCACAACTTCACTTGATTATTCACTAATAATCATCGTCATAATGTGCATTTCGTGTCAGGTCGTTTAACTCTAAAAAATCAATATTTAGCTGTTGCTCTCGGTGTAACCCTTAACCCTTATATCGTACCCTTAACCCTTATATCGTACCTCGGTAGCAATGTTATCGAGTGTCGATACTTGGACACATTATTCCAACAATGTGTATATATCGGGTTCCAATACAAAATAAATTTTACAATGAGTAGTGTATGAAGTAATTACGAAGTGGTGGTACGTGTACATGGATGATTTTAATGTGCATGGTTATTTGTATCTATTTATATACACATGTTTATACCATGAATAACAACACATAATAAAAGATGTCATCACTTTATGAAATTGTATAATAACACTTTTGTATCGCATTATGCTTCCCTTTAAAAATGTTGCATATAATGAAAAGTATAACAATATTACACATTTTAAAAAGAACAAGATTTTTTATATTTTGGTATAAACGTTTTTATTAAAATTACCAAAAGTATAAAGTTACGTGAGTTAAAAAATGGTAAAACAAGCATTTTTCTTTGAACGGCTAACGAATCCTCCAAATGAGTTATTGGTGAAATTCACCACATCAGGATACACTCGCCTCTGAACCGTGAAAAACCCTCACCTAGGGCCGAAGCCCTTGAACACTCGCTCAAAGGCACGACAATGCGGTGAGTTAAAACCTGTTCAGGTCAAGAAATTGAACTAGCGATTGCCGCCTACTCGCCTAGTCTCACATCATCACCAGGTACTACCGAAACTAAATGGTAGGCAGGAATCGAACATTGGTCACTTAGAACACGAGATCTCTTCTTTACCATTCCACCACCAACTTTACAAAAACCAGTATTTTAATGGAAAAAGTCAACACGCGAGACGAATTCCCTATTTTACCTTTTCCAACTGAAATTTAATTACAAAATTGTCGTAATCTTAACAATTAAATTGGTTTGATAAAATGCCTAAATTGCTTCGTACGCTTCTCACCCAAGATCCTTTATATTTTATTCTCCTCTCTCTCTCAATACACACAAAAGGACTTGTAACTTAAACGTATGATCAAGGTGTTTAGTAAATGTTTTCTTCCTAAAGTGCTTAATGATTCTAGTTCATGATGGACAATAATGTGTGTATATAAGACTAAAGGGTATGGGGGCCGGCTAGGCCCGGCTAGGACCGGCGCCGGTCCCCCACACCGCCCCCCTTAGCCCCGGCTCGGCCCATTCGACTCCCCCACGCCGATTCAGACGAGGCCCCACTTCTTATACTAGCCGTTGCAAACGGCTATTAAAAAAAAAATTCATTTTTCAATTTAAATACCCAATATCTCAACCATTTTTATACATTTCTATCCTTTCTACTCCCATTCTTCTCCAATTCTCTTCCTTTTTTATAAAAACACTCCATATTTTTTATACCTTTTTCTCTAAATCATGAATCCTTTCAACCCGAACAACCCCAACCCAAACAACCCCAACCCAAACAACCCCAACCCGAACCAACCTAACTTTTTTTCGACCCCCGCTTACACTCCGAGTATGGATCAATCGTGGGGGGCTCCGCAATTTCCTTTTTCGGGTTTCCAACAAACACCCAACGCATTCTCACAAATGTCTCAAGTTCAACAACTACAACAATACCAAGCGCTACAACAAATGATGCAACGCAACTCGTTTGAACAACTCCAATCGCAACCGCCAACTTCCCAACCGGTTCACCTTGACGATGATGATGAAGTCGTCCCCGAATCGCCACCGCAAGAGCTCAAGCGAAAAAAAAAACAAGGGGAAGGGGAAGAAGGTTGAAAACGTAACCGAAACCGCGTCTAAAAGCGGTTCGAGAAAACAGGGGAGACCTTGGACGAAAGCTCGAGCGGAGGATTTTAGGATTATGAGGTTGGATCTCGACTCGGTTCCGGAGGAGGAACGAGCGGTTTATCGGAGGATGAAGGAAGAAGTGATGAAAAAATGGTCGTCGTAGGTTGTTTTTTTATTTTTAGGAAATGTAATTTTTTATTTTTATTTTTCGGTAATTTTTTTTTTTTAGGAAATGTTATTTTTTTTTATGTTATGAAATGTAATTTTTTTTTATGTTATGAAATGAAATTATTTATGTTGTTTTTTTTAATTTTTATAAAGTTTTAATTAAGTTAATAAATTAAAACTTAGAAAATTATAAAATAATGAGGTGGGGCCCCATCCCACACGAGCCTCCATCCCCCTCAAATTTCATGGAGGCCCATCCCCACGAGCCGCCCACGTGGCGCCTACGTGGAGGCTCATCCCCGTGGGGATGGGCCAAACCATACCCTTTAGTCTAATACATATGAGTTATGCTAAAAAGAGGTTTTTTTTTTCATAAATAGTAAAAAGGAAATTAACGCATGGTATCTTAAATTTAAGGCTCAGAGCTTTTTTTTGTTTGTTCTGAGCATGGTGTCATATTTTTCTTTCTAGATAGTTTTAGCGTATAACACAATCCCTAAATATTTTAGCCAATCCCAAACATATACATATAAGTGTGTGTGGATGCGCTCCTTTTCAGGAACCAATCTCAAGTCGAAACCTCAGGAACCGCGTAATGCGCTTATATAGTTATATACATGCATTACTTTGCTGATTTATGTGTGTGTATGTACACACCTAAAACCAGGGGCGGACTTAGAATGTTAGTAGAGGTAGCACGGGCTATCCCTCAACCCCGTCTACGTAGTGTAAAATTATCTCTTAACTCCGTTTCCGTAGAGTAAAAATACCCCTCAATTCGTCTCCGTTATACAAAGGATACCCCTGGTCTAAAAAAAAACTAGGATACACCTAAATTTTTAGGCTAGTTCCGCCGCTGCTTAAAACTATGTTCCTAGGTTTGAAAAACCACATACAAACACTCACAATTTTCCTTTGTTATTATTTAAAAAAAATTTAGTCAAAATACTATTTCTCGAAGTGTAGTACATACTATCTAAATTTTTATACTTATCAACATCCTTAAAATTATAATCTAACAATAAGACTTTCCATCAGTTTATATTGATATTACTGTAATATTTCAGACAAAGTCCACTTTATATATGACCATATGGGAGATGTTAAATGCGCATGCCTATTAAAATTTTATCTGTGTACATATTTATGTGATGTATACGTATATAAAAGAAGCGGATAAATGCAGAACTCTCCATACCTAATTCTTATCAACTAGAGATTTCACCATCAACATGGCAACTGTGTGCATGCGTGTCTAAGTAAGTTAAGAAAAATGTCGTAAGAGTCAACATATGTATGCCTATTGATTTTGACATTTGGAGGTTTCAACTTAATAAAAATTATTATCTGCAAATCAAATGGCTAAAATATTTATTACTTGTTGACTATAGTTTAATTCTTTTCTTTCTTTTGTGTGAAAGTTTGAATGAGGAAACCAACGTAATTTTCCAAGAGAAAGCGAGAGTCGTGATGAGTTTCATACATTTCATTTTCATATGAATGGGTACATAAAATAAATGGACTTTATTACGTTACGAAAAACATTTATAGATTAATTATGACTTTAAACAATATATATTGGAACATGTTTATACTTGTGGAACAGTGGAACCGGATATCTGTAGAAGTTTTATATTCGTTGTAACTACTCTACCAATAAATCGAAGGAAAGTTTAACAAGGGAAACAATTATATGATAGCTTTCACCTCCTCATTGACGTGTTCAGTCTTCAAAAAAAAGTTTAAGCACTTTTTCAGTAATCGTCACTAGTTAAACAATGCAAGCAAAATAGGATAACGTGTTAAAATAATCAGGATAGCGTGAGCTCAGCTGAGAGCCCATTTGTTAGGTTAATTACATCTAGAAAAGTAATTATATATATAGTTTCGGATCATTGAGATTCTTTTATTAGGTCGGGTCATCAAAGTTAACCAAGTTCTATATTACTGTACACCTTGAGATCACATTAAACATACCGCAGTACAAAACTTGGATTCTCAGATTTAGATAAGTGGGTTAAGAGAACTAAGTGTCCTAATGTTAACTTGTCGGTCGCAACTAATTAGGATGCTAGACCGGATCCAATGAATAATGAATATAGCAAATATACAGTGATGTAGGTTTGAACATACATCATGCAAGTTAAAAAGAATGAGAGTAACCACTGGATCAGGGATACTGGTTGTGTTAAATCGTGATAGTTAACATTCTTATATGTCATCGTCTGTTCATGTGAAAATATATCGTGTCAATAGAATGTCAAAAACAAATCTGACAAACGTTTTTTTACAGGTTTCCTGTAAATCCTTCAAACCGCAAAATATCAAGAAGCCTGGCCATGTGCTTATAACCAAAAGCTTGTTGGGTTTATGAAGGCCTTATTGAGACGGGTTTAGTTTTCTTGAACCCTAAGAGGGGAGGGGTGGTGATCACTCATCACTCACAACATCCAATCAAGTTTCGCCATGTCATCAACCATTATTCCATCACTCACAACCATTTTTAGTGGCAATGCCTATCACTCACAACACCCAACAATAAACCCTCACACCCCCTCACATCCTTTCCTCCATCACTCGTTGATTTTATCACGGGATCCAAACTTCCACGCGTTGAATATGTTGGTGGCGGTGGTATATTTGTTTGTTCCTCGCGTTATAAGAAACCATCACGGACAAAATTTTGTCCACCCCCGGTCCCCTAAGTTAATAACCCTAATTCTCTATATAATACATAATCTGCATTTAGAGAAAAGTGCCCGAATAGTCCCTGTGGTTTGCTCGTTTTTCACCTTTAGTCCCTAACTTTCTAAAATTACAACTATAGTCTCCAACTTTTGCAAATTCTTTCTCGGATAGTCCCTAGCGTGGATGAGGGTTAGTTTTTCCAGTTAAGTGGGTGTGAAATGACAAAAATGCCCTTATTATTTATTTAAGTATAAAATCCTAACCCACATCACCTCTCAGTCACCACCACCATCACTGCCAAAACCAGCACCACCGGCATCATCACCACTGCCACAATCACCCCTCGCCACAGCCACCATCTCCACCACCATTACCACCGCATAACACCACCACCACCACCATAGCACTTCAAAAGAATCTTCCTTTCTAATATTGACATCTATTCAAAGCTCTAATTTAGCTGTAACAAAACCCTGATGTCTGTTCACATGCGCATCACTCTAATTTTTATCACAAATTCATATGGAACACCACTACCATTAGATAATATTTCATCATCTCCACACATATTCAAAAAAAAAGAACATAACTAAATCATGAAACTGAAATATTAAAAGAAACTACAGCTTTAACAATAGTATACACTAAACGGTGGTTGGAGGTTCGAGATCAAAGTGGTAGGTTCATGATAACACACCAGAACAAAACCCAAAAACCCAAAAATTGCAGACCTGACCGTCGATTTGAACCATACCAGACCAGACCAAAATAAAAAAAATTAACAGATTTTTCGTTATTAAAACAGACCATTGTTCCTAAAGACGCATGGTCAGACTGGTGCAGGTCCAGATTTAACTAGTTCGGCGGAGTATTCCGGTGGCGGTGGAGGTGTGTCGGGGAACACGCGAGGGAGAGATGGTTTGTTGGTGGTGATGATGGCGTCCGGTGATGGTGGTTTGCTGGAGAAAAGGAGAAAGAAATGTGGGGATGGTGGTTTGTTGCAGACAAGGAGAAAGAAAAGGGAGAGAGTGGGTGGGGGTGGTTAGAGGTAAAAGGTGGAGATGGTGGTAAAAGTGGGGAAGATGAAGTCATTGATTAGTTTTTTAATATTAAGGGTATTTAGGTAATTTCACACCCAGTTAACTGGACAAACTAACCTCTATCCACGCTAGGGACTATCCGAGAACGAATTTGCAAAAGTTGGGGACTATAGCTGTAATTTTTGAAAGTTAGGGACTAAAAGTGAAAAAAGGGCAAACCACAGGGACTATCCTGGTATTTTTCTCCTGCATTTACTTGTAATTTTATGTGCCTAAGCTGAAAAACCCCTAGTAGCGGCCGTAGGTCTTCTAATGGAACCAAACGACGTTAAAGTTCTTTTGTCGTCTATCTTATATGTGTGAAATTCTTTTGTGCTTGTTTTTTTGTTGTTTCTGATGTGCCACTTGAATCCTAACAAATGGTATCAGAGTTTTGGCTCACCGAACACACAATTTTGCACCGAAGAGGATTCGCAGAAAGTTTGCCCATTTTGAAGATGACAAGCATAGCCGACCAGACTAGCCGAGATTAACCAATGTCCAATCACCATAGAAAAAGCAGTTCTTAAGGTTTGGTTAAGATCGAAAGAAGACTTCGTTCTTTGATTTTGCATCATTCAAGAAATAAACGGGAAGAGGGAACAACAAAAAAGGCATGTGAAGGAGATAAAGAAAAATCCAAGTTTCTTTTGGGCTTACCTAGGTAGTCTTTGCTTTTGGTCCGGTTTTTTTTTTTTTTTTTTTTTTTTTTTTGTGATTAGAAGTTAGTAGCAAAAAATAATTACCGAGATCTGTTTTATCGAAGGTTTAGGGTTTCGTGATCGAGATCTTTGACCGACTTACCAAGCTCATGAGTTTTTTCAGGTACCTTTTTTTTGATGTTCGGTGTTTCGGGTCTAAATTTGTTTGCAAGATATTGCCCGAGGTAGTGCTGTAAATGAACTGAACGAACACGAACAAGACCTTGTTCGTGTTCGTGTTCGTTTGTTAAAAAATATATGTGTTCCCGAACCGTTCACGAACGCTTATCGAACGGGATTTTATGTTTGTGTTCGTTTGTTAAGGAAATGCACATGTTCGTGTTCGTTTGTGTTTGTTTGTTAATTTTAGGCAACGAATGTTGACGAACACAAATGAGCACAAGCTAATGTTCATGAACACAAATGGAAATAAACGAACACAAACAATCGTCTATGAACATAATATATAATAGACTAACACTTATTAAATATTTAATTTGTCAGACGGATGATATATTCAAATAAATATAAAAAACTAAAAACACTAGTGAACTATCAAACACATGCGAACACGTTCACGAACATAAACAAATGAACACGAGGGGGAGGGGGAGTGTATTCCCACTTGTATGTAGCCCATCTCTCAGCGAAAATGTCTGGGCCCCTGTAAGGCGAACCATGAAAGGATGATCCACTGGATATATCAATGGGATGCGTCGGCGTCCCAGTCGGTGGTAGCTCGGGATCAGGATCCTCTTCCATCTCCATATCCAGCATCTCAGGATAATAATCAGCTGGCCCCAAAGGGTTTGGACCCTCTGGTTCTTGAACCTGGTTCATCGGATTGAACCGGCTTTGGAAAAAGGGTGTCGGGTCCTGGAAGGCACGGTGCGAACCCGATCGCTGCAAAGGTATGAAGGAATGGTGCGAATCGCTATGCTCCTCGTCTTGATGAGGTCCGAACGAGTGATGGTAAGACGGGGAGAAACTGAGCGAGACAGAGCATCTCGTAGGCTCTAAATAAGTTCTCCAATCCTCGTGAGGACTAGAGCTAAGGTTCCTTGATGGAGTACGCCGGTGAGATGGCCTAGCTTCATGGTCATTTCTTGCAGTCATCGGTGCCTTTCCTCTTCCACCTCTACTAACACGTGGCGCCATTTTCTCTTTGTTCCTGTCAAAACAAACAAAAGAAACCAACAAAAAGAAAACAATAAGATTAGGATTAGTCCTAAGTCATTTGCCTAGACTCGAAAGTCAAGGAATGTGCAAACTGTATCATTGAGATTAAACACAAAAGGCTAGTGTATAATTCACTCAATGTTGGCTCTGATACCAACCTGTCACACCCCGTTATTTCCACGTATTACCGGTGGGCCCGGTGGGGAGTATCGTGACGTAGTTGATATCATTATGGTCAATTAATCACAGTTTAATGCACAGCGGAAGTCTAAAAGTAATTATACAAACCGAGTTGAAAGTATAATAAAATATTACACAACGGATTGTAAATGGATCCACAGGCGGATCTAAAATAGAAAGAAATATTGTTCAACGGATTTTAAGTATCAAAAGCTTGCAAGACCCTTTATTTAATACTCAGGAGTTCCAGCCCATTACGCGTAGTACCTGCACTTAGTCTTTTTGAAAAATACGTTAGTTTACACTGGTAAATACAATTAACTGACTCTTTTGAAAATCATTTATAAAATTGGTTTGGATGCGCAAGGCATAAAATCTTTTATAACTTGGGACAATTATTAAAATGATCTTGTATACAGATTTATATGTTTGTCGTACGTTCAGGACCCGGGATAGAAGCCGGGACAAGATTAATAGACACACCACATAATATAAACCCACGGCGAGTTATCTTCAACAAGCGGGTATATCTTTTCACATACGCAACTGTCAGGTGTATGCCTACACCCCGTGCTTAAGTCATGGCCATTTCAAATGAATGAGCCAAGGATATCCAGGACACGGTCATTAACCCCCCAAAGGCTTAGATCAAACAAAATAGATTAAAACGGGTTATCTCCATGATTTAACCACGAATCGATTAAAGATTCAATACCCGGCCAAGCGGTAATAATTTACCGTATCCCAAGCCCGTATAAGGGAGATAAGTTAAAAGTATTTACCTAAGCTAAAATATAATTTTATTCCCAGCCGTATATCAAATCAGCAAGTACAAGTAGCTTTTACTGGGCTCCTAATCTGGAATGAAGGTTTTAATAACCTATTAGATTCCAAACGGGTCTTATTTAAGTTATAACTTAGATCGGTTAGTTTTAAAGAAAGGTTTACGGTTCAAAACGCAAGATTAAGCGAAGACTGGATTAGAATGTTATTTAGACCCAACAAGTATGAAAACTTTTATAAAATGGGTAAACTAAATACATTCTGGATTTTGAAGTAAAAATAATAAGGTTTGACCCGTTTCGGTTAATTTATGCAAACTAGTTACACAAACCGTACCGAACGCGAATATGCATAACGGGTAACCCAAAGAGTTATGTACAGGTTCCACAAGTTAATATGTTTTAAATATGTTATGACATCAGTAGGATATCTTCCATTGTGTCCAAAATGAATTTAAAACCAATTTAACCCCGAAAGGGTATTTTGGTCATTTTAAAGTTTATAAAAGAGATTAAATAGTAAACTGAGGTTCTGGTCTAAAACAATCAGTAAAAATATTTATTTTAACAAGTTACATCAGTAAGATATCACACATATATGAAATTTATCATTTATGGCCAAACTATGCACCGTAGGGGCATTTTGGTCATTTCACATACGCTTTAAGGGTCAAATTTGGAAATCTGAGTTCAAGACTTGAACTTACTGTTAGTATAAAAATTTATTTTAAAAATCAGTAGCTAATAAGACTTAGGTGCAAAATATGGTTTTAAACAATACTATGCGCCTATTTCGCATAAAAGTCGGTATTTGACGATATTAGGGATGTTTAAGGAAGTCTGAGATTTTAGTCAGTCTCAAGTGTTTAAAATATTTTATATAATATATAAAGTCAGTAGAAAAAGGTTTGACATGTAAATGATGTGTAGAACTCATTTTATTAGCGAAAAGGGCATTATCGTCAATTACCGAGCTCATGCAAGAACTCCATGTTATGGTCAGTACAAAATTTGAAAAAAATTTCCAAAAATCCCAAAATATTATACTCTAATAGTGGGTAGAAATTTTGGTGCCAAAAATTGGGTTTAAATATGATTTATGCCAAAAATGCTATTTAATTAACAAAAGGCTTTCATTTTACGATATCGCGCATAACTTTACTTTTAGACCAGAAAATGATGCCAAACTTTTAGGACATACTTATAATTCAGTCATAAAGATTTTGTCCTCTTACATTTTCAAAATTCTCGTTTTAATGATAAAAGGGCATAACGGTCAACTTTTAAGCATTTAACGGAAACATGCAATGAACTAGGATTTCTATGGAACCATGTTGTATAACCTCAGAGGGTTATACTAACATATAATATGGTCCTAAATGAACCCTAAGGCATAACTAAACTAAGCTAAATCGGGTCAGAACTGAAAGTAAAAGCAAAAGTCTACTTTTGCGACTTTCGGTTGCGAACCGAGTCTAAAGTCAGAATTATCGTGTTGAACATGCCTAAACATGTTCTTATATTATTTACCAAGTTATTTAAGTGTTAAAACATGTTCCATAACTTCAGCATTATCAGTTATGAATTATTTTGCAAAAACTGACTCGTTTGACTTTTTATTAAGAAGTTTGACCTGACAATTGACTGAGATAACGTGATAATTTGAAGGTGCCCTTTTATGGGTTTATTACCTACATAATTACCAACACATAGCCACTTTCAATTCGAATAATGGCTGGACCGTTAGTGATTAATCACAAAGTCAAAGCAGAATTATGCTAACTTTGACTTTCGATCCTTAAACTAACAAAAGCTTAACTACAGAAGCTAAGAACACTTACAATGGTCCTTAGCATGAAAGTTTGAACTATTAGAGCCTCCTTAAAGACCAGGTTGCTCCAGAGAACTCAGTTGAGAGTTTGTTTGTGAAATTTGAAATTGTGCAAGAACAAGTGAAGACATTGGGTTCTATTTATAGTGATTTCCACTTCACAAGATCAATCCATGTGTCCTCAGGTGGTTTATGATGCTAACATGTGTCTAGTGGTTTCCCAAAACAGTTAAACTTGTTGCTGAATTCGAAAACAGGTTGCAGAGATCCTCCAAAGATTGCAGGTTGTAGAGCTGGGCAGCTGGCAGTTTGGCTGGAAAACCCTCCCCGTCGCGCCACGCGCCAGACCAGGCAGGTCCTAGCACGCCACGCGAGACAACAGTTTTTAAAATTGTTTTGTTTGTTTGCATGATCAGTCCCTGCACTTCCATTGTTTGATAATCTGACATTTTCAGCATGCATGGTCAAAATAAACAAGTCTGGGATGCTCTAGGGAGTGTAGCCATGCAGAAAGATGTCTTGGACATATTGTAAATGGTTCCCGAATGAAGAATTCTAATTTTTACACTTTTAACCCCTATTCTTGGAAACTTCAATTTGCTCCATAAAATTTTACCGGATCTTTATGAAATCTTTATCAGATATTCATGAGGGTAAATTAATATATTACAAAGCTTCGGGAATGTTAAAAGGTCACTCAGAGGAAAGAATTAACATGTTGACACTTTTAATCCCTGTGTTTTGTAACTTTTGATTTTTAAGCGTAAACGGCTTCTAATGTCCGAAAATTTATTCAATAATGAATATGAACATTATATAAAGTCATTCAGAGGCACAAGTTTGGCAAGTTGATGCTTTTGGTCCTTCTACTTACATCTTTACACTGTTTGACAGTTTCAGTCCCTCAGGTTATCTTTTACCATGATCAGGGTTTATGACACGTGTCACCACTGTATTGGACATGATTTTGCGAGGTGTTGCATCCTCACCCCCTTAAAATAAATCTCGACCTCGAGATTTACTTAAATAAATGAGGGTATTTCTGTTTCATTGTGGATTCAACCTCCCAAGTGTATTCTGGGCCTCTACGGGCATCCCATTTTACTTTCACAACCGGCACATGCTTTCTTTGAAGCTTCTTAACCTGTCGATCCTCGATCGACAAAGGTTTTTCAATGAACTTCAAGCTCTCGTCAATCTGCACATCCTTATGTGACATTGCTAGCGATTCATCGGCTAGACATTTCTTTAAATTGCAGATGTGGAACATATTATGTATTCTACTATGCTCTTCAGGCAGATTTAGCTTGTAAGCTACTGTTCTGACACATTAGATGATCTCGAATGGTCCTATGTATCTTGGGCTAAGCTTGCCCTTTTTGCCAAAATGCATCACCCCTTTCCAGGGTGACACCTTGAGTAGAACTTTATCACCAACTTCAAACTTTAGAGGTTTACGCCTCATATCTGCATAGCTTTTCTGTCTATCCCTTGCGGCTTTCAGACGATCACGGATCTGAACAATCTTGTTCGTCGTCTCCAGGACAATATCAGGTCCTGATAGTTGGCTTTCTCCAACTTTCGCCCAACAAACTGGCGTTCTACACTTTCTTCCATACAAAGCCTCAAAAGGCGCGGCTTAGATACTCGAATGATAGCTATTATTGTATGAAAATTCAACTAAAGGGAGATGGTCATCCCAACTTCCACCCAAGTCTATAACACAAGCTTGTAGCATATCCTCAAGTGTTTGAATCGTACGCTCGCTTTGTCCATCTGTCTGAGGATGATAAGCAGCGCTGAAATTTAAACGAGTGCCTAATGATTGTTGAAAGCTTTTCCAAAAATGCGATGTGTATCTTGTATCCCTATCAGAGATAATAGCCACTGGTACTCCGTGGAGAGATACAATCTCATCCACGTACAGCTGAGCTAGCTTATTAGAGCAGTGTGTTTCTTTAATCGGCAAGAAGTGAGCTGACTTGGTCAATCTGTCGACTATAACCCAAATCGTATCATTTCCACGCTTCATTCTTGGTAACTTAGTAATAAAGTCCATGGTTACGATTTCCCACTTCCAGGTGGGAAGTTCAGCCTGTTGCAACAAACTTAACGGCTTTTGATGCCCGGCTTTAACCTGTGCACACGTCAGACATTTAGCCACATAAGTGGCTATAAATTTCTTCAAACCTATCCACCAATAATTTGCCTTTAAATCCTGGTACATCTTATCACTGCCAGGATGGACTGAATATTTCGAACTATGAGCTTCCTGAAGGATCACGTCTCTAAGTCCTCCATGGATTGGAACCCAGATTCGACCATTTAATCTTAGGATTCCATCCTTGCCATATGACAATTGATCGGCAGTTACGCCTAACTTCTCATTCGGATAGTTAGTTTCCAACACGGCTTCCTTTTGAGTGGCTAACAGTTTTTCATCAAGTTGTTCTTTAGTTCAATGCTCTTGGCGTTGATTCTTATCGGTTTAATCCTTTCTTTCTTGCTCAAAGCATCAACGACTACATTCGCTTTGCCTGGATGATATCGAATTTCACAATCATAATTGTTTAATGTTTCCATCCATCGGCGCTGCCTCATGTTAAGATCCTTCTTATTAAACAGATGCTGAAGGCTCTTATGATCGGAATAGATCACGCACTTGGTCCCGTATAGATAGTGCCTCCAAAGCTTTAGTGCAAATACAATAGCACCCAATTCCAAATCATGGGTGGTGTAGTTCTTTTCGTGCACCTTTAATTGACGTGAGGCATAGGCAATAACATTGCCCTTCTGCATAAGCACACAACCCATACCGGTGTGCGATGCGTCGCAATATACAACAAACTCTTCAATCCCTTCTGGCAATGTCCACACAGGAGCATTGCTCAACTTTTGTTTAAGAATCTCAAAAGATTCTTGTTGCTTGGGACCCCAATCAAACTTTATATTCTTGCGAGTCAACGAAGTTAGAGGTGCAGCAATCCTTGAAAAGTTTTAGATGAAACGCCTGTAGTATCCTGCTAGACCCAAGAAGCTGCGTATCTCTGTAAGTGTTTTCGGTGCTTGCCAATTCATAATCGCTTCGATCTTAGCGGGATCCACCTGGATACCACGCTCGCTCACCACATGTCCAAGAAATTGGACTTCACAAAGCCAAAACTCACATTTGGAAAACATGGCTTAGAGCTTTTCTTGCTGTAGAAGTTTAAGGATATACTGGAGATGTCTTTCATGATCGGCTTGATTCTTTGAATAAATAAGTATGTCATCGATAAAGACAATGACAAATTTGTCTAGATACGGCTTGCAAACGCGATTCATGAGATCCATGATTGCTGCAGGTGCATTAGTGAGCCCGAAAGGCATCACTAAGAACTCATAGTGGCCATAGCGAGTTCTGATGCGGTCTTATGCACGTCTTCGTTTCTGACCTTCAACTGGTGGTATCCTGACCTTAGATCGATCTTTCAGAAGTAACTTGCTCCTTGAAGCTGATCGAATAAATCATCGATCCTGGGCAATGGATATCTGTTCTTGATTGTAACTTTGTTTAGCTCGTGATAATCGATGCACAGACGCATCGATCCATCCTTCTTTTTTACAAATAGAATCGGCGCTCCCCAAGGGGATGAGCTAGGTCGAATAAAACCCTTTTCTAACAAATCATCCAACTGAGTCCTTAACTCTTTCATCTCAGTCGGGGCCAATCGATAAGGTGCTCTTGCAACTGGTGCTGCTCCAGGAATAATATCGATCTTGAATTTCACTTGCCTATCTAGAAGTAATCCAGGTAGTTCTTCAGGAAAAACATCTGGATATTCAGAAATAACAGGGATATCTTCAATCTTGGGCTTTGGTTCATCAACGGTTACCTGTGCCATGTAAATGACACAACCTTTCTTCAAACACTTCGACGCCTTAAGCATAGACACTTGCTTAGGTAATCCATATTGCGTATCTCCCTGAATTGTTAATGGCTCACCATAAGGAGTCTTGATAAGCACTTGCTTCTTATCACATACAATTTGGGCTTGGTTACGAGACAACCAATCCATACCTATCACTATGTCGAATCCTGCTAATTTCATCGGAAGCAAGGATAGCGGAAAAGAGTGATTCCTAATGGATATAAAGCATCCATCTAGCATTGTTGAAGCGGTCTCTATAGTACCATCAGCCAATTCTATTTAATACTTTATGCTTAGAGTCTTAACAGGCAGATTTAATAGTTTACAAAACATCATTGATAAGAAAAGTACCTGTTATCACATTGTCATTCTGAACAGCCTCCTGAGCATTCATCTGGAAGACCCAAGCATTGGTCTTCTTAGCCTCTCCAGACATCTTTGGATTCTTAGGGCAATTGGTCTTAACGTGCCCCTTTTCGTTGCAACCATAACAGGTTGCATCTTTCATTTTCTTGCAATCCAAAGTCTTATGCTCTTTGGACTTGCAGATCCCACATCCATTAGGCTTTGCATGCGATTGCGACTGCGATTTTGACTCGAATCTACACTTCCCAAAATGGTTTTTCTGGCAGGTTTTACATTTGGGTTTTTCACCCGACTACTGGTTATCCTTTTTTAAACCCAGAACCCTTCCTATGATCTGAGTTTCCTTTTCTTTTCTTGTCGGAGCGATGAGTACTCTCATCCTCCTGTTTCCATTTTCCTTCCTCAAAAGCTTTGGCAGATTTATTTTTGACTGCATCGAGTGTAAGAGATAGAGACAGATCTACCACTGACCTGAATGTGGTAGGTCTGGATGCTTTCGCATTTCCCTTGATTTCTGGAGCTAGACCTCCAATAAAACGAGCTATGCGTTTTGGTTCCAGTGTGACCAAATAAGGAACCAATCGGGACATGGTATTGAAGCTTGTAAGATACGCCTGACAATCCAAGTTCTTCATGACTAGAGTCAAGAAGTCGGTTTCAATCCTTTCCACCTCATGCTGAGGACAGAAGTTTTCCCTGATCAATGCAACAAATTGATCCCAAGATAAGTTATACAACGGAATCTTCCCTGTAGCTTGGATTAACGACCTCCACCAAGCTAAAGCTTCACCTTTAAATGATTGTGAAATAAACTTCACAATATCTTGTTCTGAACATACTGATATCAACCACATTGTCCATCTCATCGAGCCAAGTCATACAATCAATGGCTCATTTTTCTCCTGTAAAGTCCCTTGGCTTGCAGGAGACGAAGTATTTATAAGAGCAGGTCTGACACGTGGCTCCTGATTGAGCACAATTCGGTTAGATGGAACACTTCTCTGATTTGACGAATGATGAGAATCATCCTTATGAGATGCGTGTGTCTTGGAAGGTGGTTTTTTATGTGGTACCGATTGAGTCCTGCTACGAGTACCACTTGATTCTTTGAACTGTCTATCCATGGCTCGAGTGACAGCATTATCTATCATTGCTTGTAAATCTGCACCAACTACATTAACTCTGGTGGTATCATTTTTCTCCCCTGGATGACTGTTAACCTCTTCTGATTTAGACATGCTGAATCTTGATTGCTATAAAACAACTGGCAATATTTTATTCAGAGGTTTACTTTGGAATCGCCATTTTTGGTGATTCATTAACCATGGTAAATATAAACCATATTGGTTAATTTGTTAGCCATATTTATTTAGGATTTTCATTATATTTTATCCTCAGATATAAATCATTAAAGATAATAGAGTGGCACAAAAGGCCTAGTCACAAGGACAAATTTAAATTATAGGCCATGATCTTATAAGATCGAGGCATTAAGGTTTGAACATAGTTCATCACCTTTTCTTGATAAGGAGTCGTAGACTACAACTGTCTTTTGTCTTATTAGACAATGAATATGGCCCGTAGGCACTTCATCACTAATGGATATTTAAATCAGGTAAGAATAAGGAATTGGAAAAATCCAATACAAGGATGACTAGTGTGATTTTATCGAATCACATTTGCCAGGAGTACTAACATGTTTTTAGATGTTAACAAGGATTTGAATTTTAAAAAGGTTTTACCATCAGGGCCATGTCTAAAATGACATATGGGCTAGGTTACACCTTCAAGAATTTCCTTTAATATTGAATGGCAGATCAATTGTAAAATGGAATGATATTTTGATTTATTATATATTCATACATATAATGACAAATGAAATTTAAATTAAAACATTCCATAAATTGAAAGAAGTACATAGTTGCCCCAAAACGGGACTTTTAAATAAATAACATTGTCCACGAAGGGACAGAAATAAGAAAGATACATAACTAAAATGTCCACTCAGGGACTTAATTGAAAATAAAAATTTCAAAACAAATAAACAAGGAATTTCAATAATCTCTCTTCTTCTTCCCCTTTATTAGGTTTGACAAACCCTTAAGTAGACACCGGCGGCTTCTACGCTCCTCCTGTACCAGTTGCTCCACCTCGTGCAACCGTTGAAGGATTTCCTGCTGCTGTGGTGGTTGGATCTGTGGCGGCTGCGACGGCTGTTGCTGCTGAGGTTGAGGAGGTGGTGGGTATTGATACCCATATGCTGGGTACCCAGTTGGGTACGTAGCGGAAAAGGGTCCTCTAGGGTAGAGAGCATTGTAGTTTACCTCCTCGAGGTACGGGTCAACATCGGGGGTATTGTTGTAATTGTAACCCGAGTAAGCTTGCTGCTCGAACGGCTCATATGCTGCTGCACCGGGGTAAGAAGGAATTGGGTTTTCATAACCCATGGGCGGTGGTGGTGCGACTAGAGCAGATTCCATTTCAGAAGCTGGGTTTGAAGGCCCACCCATTTGCGGGTCTTCATACAACGGTGGGTAGTGGCTGTTGCAGGAGTGTTGGGGGTGCTGAAGTGAAATCCCCCACGCACGGACATCCGTGCACCTGTTCTCCTACGCCTCGGTGGTTCTGGAGGCAGTTGCTGCTCTGGTGATGGTGGTGGCGGTGGCGTGACCGCATGAAAATGCCGGTCCTCAGAAGGGACCTGTTGGTGTGGTGGTGAGTAGTGGTGAGGGGGAGTGTACTCCCACTTGTATGTAGCCCATCTCTCAGCGAAAATGTCTGGGCCCCTGTAAGGCAAACCATGAAAGGATGATCCGCTGGATATATCAATCGGATGCGTCAGCGGCCCAGTCGGTGGTAGCTCAGGATCAGGATCCTCGTCCATCTCCATATCCAGCATCTCAGGATAATGATCAGCTGGCCCCAAAGGGTTTGGACCCTCTGGTTCTTGAACCTGGTTCATCGGATTGAACCGGCTTTGGAAAAAAGGGTGTCGGGTCCTGGAAGGCACGGTGCGAACCCGATCGCTGCAAAGGTATGAAGGAATAGTGCGAATCGCTATGCTCCTCGTCTTGATGAGGTCCGAACGAGTGATGGTAAGACGGGGTGGAACTGAGTGAGACAGAGCGTCTCACAGGCTCTAAATAAGTTCTCCAATCCTCGTGAGGACTAGAGCTAAGGTTCGCTGATGGAGTACGCCGGTGAGATGGCCCGGCATCATGGTCATTTCTTGCAGTCATCAGTGCCTTTCCTCTTCCACCTCTACCTCTAACACGTGGCTGCATTTTGTCTTTGTTCCTGTCAAAACAAACAAAAGAAACCAACAAAAAGAAAACAATAAGATTAGGATTAGTTTTAAGTCATTTGCCTAGACTCGAAAGTCAAGGAATGTGCAAACTGTATCATTGAGATTAAACACAAAAGGCTAGTGTATAATTCACTCAATGTTGGCTCTGATACCAACCTGTCACACCCCGTTATTTCCACATATTACCGTTGGGCCCGGTGGGGAGTATCGTGACGTAGTTGATATCATTATGGTCAATTAATCACAGTTTAATGCACAGCGGAAGTCTAAAAGTAATTATACAAACCGAGTTGAAAGTATAATAAAATATTACACAACGGATTGTAAATGGATCCATAGGCGGATCTATAACAGAAAGAAATATTGTTCAACAGATTTTAAGTATCAAAAGCTTGCAAGACCCTTTATTTAATACTCAGGAGTTCCAGCCCATTACGCGTAGTACCTGCACTTAGTCTTTTTGAAAAATACGTTAGTTTACACTGGTAAATACAATTAACTGACTCTTTTGAAAATCATTTATAAAATTGGTTTGGATGCGCAAGGCATAAAATCTTTTATAACTTGGGACAATTATTAAAATAATCTTGTATACAGATTTATATGCTTGTCGTACATTCAGGACCCGAGATAGAAGCCGGGACAAGATTAATAGACACATCACATAATATAAACCCACGGCGAGTTATCCTCAACAAGCGGGTATATCTTTTTACATACGCAACTGTCAGGTGTATGCCTACAACCCGTGCTTAAGTCGTGGCCATTTCAAATGAATGAGCCAAGGATATCCAGGACACGGTCATTAACCCCCCAAAGGCTTAGATCAAACAAAACAGATTAAAACGGGTTATCTCAATGATTTAACCACTAATCGATTAAAGATCAATACCCGACCAAGCGGTAGTAATTTACCATATCCCAAGCCCGTATAAGGGAAATAAGTTAAAAGTATTTACCAGAGCTAAAATATAATTTTATTCTCAGCCGTATATCAAATCAGCAACTACAAGTAGCTTTTACTGGGCTCCTAATCTGGAACAAAAGTTTTAATAACTTATTAGATTCCTAACGGGTCTTATTTAAGTTATAACTTAGACCGGTTAGTTTTAAAGAAAGTTTTACGGTTCAAAACGCAAGATTAAGCGAAGACCAGATTAGAATGTGATTTAGACCCAACAAGTATTAAAAATTGTATAAAATGGGTAAACTAAACACATTCTGGATTTTGAAGTAAAAATAATAACGTTTGACCCGTTTCGATTAATCTATGCAAACTAGTTACATAGACCATACCGAACGCGAACATGCATAACGGGTAACCCAAAGAGTTATGTACAGGTCCCACAAGTTAATATGCTTTAAATATGTTATGATATCAGTAGGATATATTCCATTATGCCCAAAATGAATTTAAAACCAATTTAAGCCCCGAAAGGGTATTTTGGTCATTTTAAAGTTTATAAAAGAGATTAAATAGTAAACTGGGGTTCTGGTCTAAAACAATCAGTAAAAATATTTATTTTAACAAGTTACATCAGTAAGATATCACACATATGTGAAATTTATCATTTATGGCCAAACTATGCACCGTATGGGCATTTTGGTCATTTCACATACACTTTAAGGGTCAAATTTGGAAATATGAGTTCAATACTTGAACTTACTGTTAAAGTATAAAAAATTATTTTAAAAATCAGCAGGTAATAAGTCTCAGGTGCAAAATATGGTTTTAAACCATACTATGCGCCTATTTCTCATAAAAGTCGGTATTTGACGATATTCGGGTTGTTTAAGGAAGTCTGAGATTTTAATCAGTCTCAAGTGTTTAAAATATTTTATTTAATATATAAAGTTAGTAGAAAAGGGTTTGACATGTAAATGATGTGTAGAACTCATTTTATTAGTGAAAAGGGCATTATCGTCAATTAGCGAGCTCATACAAGAACTCCAGGTTATGGTTAGTACAAAATTTGACAAAAACTTTCAAAAATCCCAAAATATTATATTATAATAGTGGGTAGAAAGTTTGGTGCCAAAAATTGGGTATAAATATGATTTATGCCAAAAATGCTATTTAATTACCAAAAAGCTTTCATTTTATGATATCGCGCATAACTTTCATTTTAGACCAGAAACTGATGTCAAACTTTTAGGACATACTTATAATTCAGTAATAAAGATTTTTGTCCTCTTATATTTTCAAAAATCTTGTTTTAATGATAAAAGGGCATAACGGTCAACTTTTAAGCATTTAACGGAAACATGCAATGAACTAGGATTTCTATGGAACCATGTTGTATAACCTCAGAGGGTTATACTAACATATAATATGGTCCTAAAGGAACCCTAAGGCATAACTAAACTAAGTTAATTGGTTCAGAACTGAAAGTCAAAGCAAAAGTCTACTTTTACGACTTTCGGTTGCGAATCGAGTCTAAACTCAGAATTGTCGGGTTGAACATGCCTAAACATGTTCTTATATTATTTACCAAGTTATTTAAGTGTTAAAACATGTTCCATAACTTCAGCATTATCAGTTATGAATTATTTTGCAAAAACTGACCCGTTTGACTTTTTATTAAGAAGTTTGACCCGACAATTGACTGAGATAACGTGATAATTTGAAGGTGCCCTTTTAAGGGTTTATTACCTACATAATTACCAACACATAGCCACTTTCAATTCGAATAATGGCTGGACCGTTAGTGATTAATCACAAAGTCAAAGCAGAATTACGCTAACTTTGACTTTCGATCCTTAAACTAACAAAAGCTTAACTACAGAAGCTAAGAACACTTACAATGGTCCTTAGCACGAAAGTTTGAACTATTAGAGCCTCCTTAATGACCAGGTTGCTCCAGAGAACTCAGTTGAGAGTTTGTTTGTGAAATTTGAAATTGTGCAAGAACAAGTGAAGACATTGGGTTCTATTTATAGTGATTTCCACTTCACAAGATCAATACATGTGTCCTCAGGTGGTTTATGATGCTAACATGTGTCTAGTGGTTTCCCAAAACAGTTAAACTTACTGCTGAATTTGAAAACAGGTTGCAGAGATCCTCCAAAGATTGTAGGTTGTAGAGCTGGGCAGCTGGCACTTTGGCTGGAAAACCCTCCCCGTCGTGCCACGCGCCAGACCAGGCAGCTCCTGGCGCGCCACGCGAGACAACAGTTTTTAAAATTGTTTTGTTTGTTTGCATGATCAGTCCCTGCACTTCCATTGTTCGATAATCTGACATTTTCAGCATGCATGGTCAAAATAAACAGGTCTGGGATGCTCTAGGGAGTGTAGCCTTGCAAAACGATGTCTTGGACATATTGTAAATGGTTCCCGAATGAAGAATTCTTATTTTTACACTTTTAACCCCTATTATTGGAAACTTCAATTTGCTCCATAAAATTGAACCAGATCTCTATGAAATCTTTATCAGATATTCATGAGGGTAAATTAATATATTACAAAGCTTCGGGAATGTTAAAAGGTCACTCAGAGGTAAGAATTAACATGTTGACACTTTTAACCCCTGTGTTTTGTAACTTTTGATTTTTAAGCGCAAACGGCTTCTAGTGTCCGACAATTTATTCAATAATGAATACGAACATTATATAAAGTCATTCAGAGGCATAAGTTTGGCATGTTGATGCTTTTGGTCCTTCTAATTACATCTTTGCACTGTTTGACAGTTTTAGTCCCTCAGGTTATCTTTTACCATGATCAGGGTTTATGACATGTGTCACCACTGTATTGGACATGATTTTGCGAGGTGTTACAATGTGGTATTAGCAGAGGTAAAACCAGAGAAAATGGAACCAGTGGAATGGGATGCTTTTGATAAAAAAAAAAAAAAAGCAAAGACGGTGATTACTCTTTCTTTAATGAGGAGCGTTGCTTTCAGTATCATAGAGGAGACCACGTCCAGTGGCATGATGAAGGCTTTGCCAAGCATGTATGAGAACCATCTACATAAAATAATGTGTTCATGTTGCGTGAGTTGGTGAAAACAAGAATGAATAGAAGAAAACTCAGTGACAAGTCATGTTAATAAACTCAATTCAAATTTGCAAAAATCGGATCTTGTTGGGATAAATCTGGATGATGAGTTGAAAGCTCTCTGTGTTACAATCTTTGCCAAATAGTTGGTCTAAATTGTGACTGCCATTTTTAGTTATGTGGAAATCTGATGGTATGGCATTTGAAGGGATTTGGATTTTGGTTATGAGTAAAAATGTCAGAAGGAGAAATCATGGACAATCATCTCATGAAGTGTTGAAAGTTGACAATGGTCGAGAAAATAATAGGGGCAGTGTGAGCATGAGTTCATCTAGAACTCAAAAGGTGACTTGTTGGGGTTGTAGAAAGGTGGGACATGTTAAAAGTACTCAAGGTAAAAAACAATTGAATTCTGCTTTTGAAGAAGTGTTTGAGGATGATGCATTGATACTCAGTGTTGAAAACAATGTGGACTCAGTGTTGAAAACAATGGTAGGTTTAGCCATGGCATTTAGGTTTTGGTTACGAGTAAAAAATGTCAGAAGGAGAAATAATGGACAATCATCTCATGAAGTGTTGAAAGTTGGCAATGGTCGAGGAAATAATAAGGGCAATGTGAGCATGAGTTCGTCTAGAACTCAAAAGGTGACTTGTTGGGGTTGTAGAAAGGTTGGACATGTTAAAAGTACTCAATGTTAAAAAAACAACCGAAATCTACTTTTGAAGAAGTGTTTGAGGATGATGCATTGATACTCAGTGTTCAAAACAATGGTAGGTTTAGCCATGGCATTTGAGGGGATTTGGGTTTTGGTTATGAGTAAAAAATGTCAGAAGGAGAAATCATGGACAATCATCTCATGAAGTGTTGCAAGTTGGCAATGGTCGAGGAAATAATAGGGGCAGTGTGAGCATGAGTTCGTCTAGAACTCAAAAGGTGACTCATTAGGGTTGTAGAAAGGTGGGACATGTTAAACGTACTCAATGTCAAAAAAACAACTGAATTTTGCTTTTGAAGAAGTGTTTGAGGATGATGCATTGATACTCAGTGTTGAAAACAATGGTAGGTTTAGCCATGGCAGGGTATGAGAAAAATGTTGGGTTGGTGCTTAGGGAGCTTCAATGGGCCTTTCAGGATACTGACGAAGAGGGTCATTGTAACTAGGAGGATTGGAATAAATTTTTAGATTATTATTAAGAAACAAAAGCTTAGAGGACTTTTTTGTAAGATTATTGTGGTACTCGATGCATAGTTTATTTGTTTGGCTGGAAGGTAGTTGACGATTATGTAAGGCCTTCCAATGGGATATTGTTAGGTTTAGGAGGCATTATTGGGTCGGGTTTAAGTTTTCTTAATTCCTAAGTTAATAACTCGTTTATCTGTATTAAGAATAATTTGCATTTACTTGTAATTTTTTGTGCCTAAGCTAATAAAGAAAACCCTAGTTGTAGCCGCTGATGTAAGTCTCCCATTGAGACCAAACCAAGTTGTTAGAATCTTGTGTTGTTTTTGTTTTGGTTCTGTGTTAAATTCTTTTGTAAATGTTTTTGTGGTTTCTGTCGTGCCACTTGAATCTTAACCAAGCCACCCACTTTACTATTCAAATCATGAGCCCTGGGCATCATATATCTTAATCGTAATCTCGATCCATCACTAACCTATAGCCACAAGCCCTCTAGTGTCAAAAAAACCATAGGGCTCCTACCCTTTAATCTCGCACCTAAAATTGCAATGTTATTTGATGTTATCATATCCTTTAAACTTTTAATTACAATCAGAACCAATTGACATGCCTTGTAAATTGATCCATTGCTTGGCCCCGAAGTTCAGTTTTTTAATGTGAATTAGTTTTGGGCTTTCCTTTCGTTCTTCAACTTATGGCCTTATGCTACTACGTACATACTACAACATATCCAAATATGGTTGCATCTAAAATACTAAAAAAAATATCGAAGGTTTGTTCTCGACTATCAAATGTGATGATTTCAAACCTCAATTATAATATTTGATTGCGTCTACCTCTTCCTCACTCACGATCGGTGTTAATCGTTATATTCTCTTACTCACAATCGAAAAGCAATCAGTATTTCTCTATGGATTGGCCAATGGCCTCAATCGGTTCTTCTCTATCAATCGTCACCAGTCGCTCCTTAATCGATTCTAAACACTAAGGTCTGTTTGGTATGGGGTAATGAAATGCATGAGTGAATGAAATGAACAAGGTAATGGAATAGATAAAGGAATGAAATGGATCGTTACCATGCCATAGTCTTGTCTAGTTACCATGTGAAAATGAAAAAATTATTACTTTGTGTTGTTTGGTGAGCAAGAAAAGAAAACCCTAGTTGTAGGCGTTGACGTAGGTTTCCTATTGAGACCGAACCAAGTTGTTAGAATCTTGTGTTGTTTATGTATTGGTTCTGTGTTACAGTCGTTTGTAAATGTTTTTTGTAGTTTCTGTCGTGCCACTTGAATCTTAACAAAGCCACCCACTTTACTATTCAAATCATGAGCCCTGGGCATTATATACCTTAATCGTAGTCTCGATCCATCACTAACCTGTTGCCACAAGCCCCCTAGTGTAAAAAAAAACATAGGGTTCCTACCCTCTAATCTCGCACCTAAAATTGCAATGTTATTTGATGTTGTCATAACCTTTAAACGTTTTAATTACAATCAGACCCAATCGACATGCCCTGTAAATTGATCCATTTCTTAGCCCCGAAGTTCAGTTTTTTAATGTGAATTAGTTTCGGGCTTTCCTTTCGTTCTTCAACTTATGGCCTTATGCTATTGCGTACATACTACAACATATACAAATATGATTGCATCTAAAATACTAAAAAAATATCGAAGGTTTGTTCTTGACTATCAAATGTGATGATTTCAAACCTCAATTATAATATTTGATTGCATCTACCTCTTCCTCACTCACGATCGGTGTTAATCGTTATATTCTCTTACTCACAATTGAAAAGCAATCGGTATTTCTCTATGGATTGGCCAATGGCCTCAATCGGTTCTTCTCTATCAATCGTCACCAATCGCTTCTTAATCAATTCGAAGCACTAAGGGTCTCTTTGGTATGGGGTAATGGAATGCATAAAGGAATGAAATGAACAAGATAATGGAATAGAAAAAGGAATGAAATGGATCGTTACCATTCCATGGTCTTTTTGGTTACCATGTGGAAATGGAAAAAAATATTACTTTGCGTTGTTTGATAAGCAAGAAAAGATAAAGGAATAAAATCGGCGTGGGTGGTCGCGGTGGCAGGTGGTAGCGGCGGTGGGTGGTGGTGGTGATGGTGGCGTTGGTGGGTAACGAGTGATAGTGGTGGTGGATGGTGATGGCCGGCAGTGGCGCCGATGGTCGTTGGCGGAGGGTGGCGGTGGCGATGGTGGGTGGCGATATATGCGTTCCATTACCTCGACCAACAAAACACTTTTTTTCTTGATTCCCTCGTGATAGTCTATTCCATTCCACCCCTCATTCCTATATATCAAACAATGCCTAAGTTCAAATTGGTACTCGACTACTATGATTCAAGCACATGTTGCATGTTCATTCGTTTATGTTTAGTGATTCTTGTTTAATTTGTTTCTTAATGATCATAGTTTAACTTAAATTTATTTCAACTAACTATAAAATTTTAAGACATATTATATATAGAAAGAGACACACTTATTAATATACTAAATTTTATATTAAAAATTAATTATTTTTCAAATACATATATTGCCTTCAAATTGATACAAACGTAAAGGACATTTTGTGTAATTTTATCAAAAAAGAAAGGTTCGAGGAAGAATTATGCACCAAAGATTGTTACAAGAAGCTATCCAATTGTCAAGAAGCAATTGAATATGTAAACATTCATAAGGACAAATGTTACAAGAAGCAACATGAAGTTAGCATTGATGTAATTCTTAAACTAGGTGGAGGATTTAACTCCTGTAAAGTGCAAATATATGCGTTCAAAAAAAATATTAGTGAATTTGTTATTAGTGGACACAATATTTATATACAGGAATTTCCTATAAAGTACTTATATTTCATTAAATGAAATATTTCCTTTAAAAATTTTATGAATCTATGCATACTAGTGGGAAACCCGCGCGTTGCTGCGGAGGCGATAATACGAGACGGGAATATAATTCAAACCTTAAAACAATATAAAATTATAATATATTAGGTGTGGTTCTCGTTATCCGCCTATGCAAACAAATAACTTTGGCATCTTTACCATATCACAACTTTTGTAATATAACTCAAATCTCAATACATAATGTATGAAACTGATTATTTAGAAGCAATTTTGGTTGATCATTTCGTTTCCATACCGGCTGCAACAAATATGATCATACCTAGATGTGAGTTTTGACGATAGCTTTCCCGATAAGGGTTGCGAAAAAAACTCCCAAAACGGAATTCCAAATTGCCCGCACATTATGCCAGCAAGGTCAAATAGAGGATTTGGGACCTACAAATTAATTAAACAAGTTCAACTTACGTAATTAAAAACTAATTTAAAGAAAAAAGTGTAAAAAATAAACAAACAAACAAAACATGAAGCATAAATCTGGTATTGAAACTAACCGAAGCAAGCACCAAAATTGTGAAAAACCTCAAATATTGTGCATGTGACAGGAACCAACGATTTAAAAGATTTAAGATTGACGCAAATCCATGATTATCTGAAGAAGATGCATCTAGTTCCTCTGCAATCTATTATCTCGTCTGAGAGACTCGCTGCAAAAAGATACAGCACAGTAAAAAAGTAAATAAAAATTCATCGTTTTTATTTTAAAAAATTAACCGTGCAAGAACACACACACACACAAGTGACATTTATAAACCTGCTCTTGAAATAAAATATGGAGGGAGCTCTCCTAATGCGGTTCCGAGGCCCCAAAGAATAGCTTCTACTTGTACTTGCGGTAATATGCTAGTAAGCGGGACCTGAATGCCTTCATGTCGGGATGAAAACAACGGGGGCCCAAACTCCGAACAATCTTTCTTAAGCCATGAATGGTTTTTGTTTAATTGTATCGTATCGTAAACAGCGCTCATAAGATCCACTCTATCACACTGCATTGCCTTTATAGTGAAGAATGCGATATGTGGGCCCAAATACAGAACAAAGGTATGCAACGCAGATCCTAATCAAATGCGAAAACAAATTAATAAAAGAAAATAGTGGATTTCTATCTTTTGTTTAATGATAACATTGTTGCTTATTTGAGCTCACCAAGACCGATAGAAGGTACCAACCACCAGACAAAACGTCTATCATCTCGACATGTGCAGATTGTGAACGGACAGAAGCCCTGTACCGAGATATCAGTGGCCATTTTCTTGAGCTAACAACCTACACATTCCTGAAAACAAGAATTATTGTTTCACATATTTTGTTTTAGAAATTTAAGAATCTAAAGTTTAAAATGTACAGCAGCAATAGAAGGAACGTCAGAACGACCAGGTGAACCGTACCACACATCCATTCCAAAGATTATGATGGAGTTCTTTGAAACCAATGGTATAGATTGCAAACATTCAACAGATAGCAGAGAGTTTAAACTACCCATCTAAAAATTACAAAAATTAAATAAATTAGATTCGAGTTCTGAAAATTAGAAAAAAAGTAAATAAATGAACAAACTTTATTTATAAACAAATTTCAATCTACCTGATTTGGCTCGGAGTTTTTGGTTCCATAGAAGTGTCGAAGCCTCCTGCAAAAACAAATTGAAGAGACCAATAAATTAGCTTGTTAGATATTCTTCTACAAGATTAGCCTATCACTGATGATGGAAAATCATACCTATGGAGCATTAGTTCTATTTGAGCATCTAATAAACTCGAGCCACCCACTGCATGATCTACTAACACCGAAAGTTCCTTACTTCCGTCCTCAACATAAGCTCCAAGGTTTATCTAAGCAACAAGTCAAACAATAATGAAAAAGTCAAACAAGTTACTGAATATTATGAATTATTATATGAGCACGTACTGGGTAGTAATTTCCAGCAACTGGCTCATCAACTTCTAGATCCCAGTCAGTTCTGTAATCGAGAACCTGTTGGGATTGAACCCTACCAGAGGAACAGATAATGAAAACCAAAACTGGTTCACAACAGTGGATTCATAATAAGCAGTTGTTTACACTAAGTCTTCTCCCTTGAAAGTGATTATAATTGCTGAAGGCCTTATATCCACTGCCCGGATACAACTGCTGCTGTTCTTCATAACTACTGATGAAGCCCAGAAGACTGCTGAGAACTAAGCACTGCTGATACAATCTACTGAAGACAAAGCACTGCCCAATCAAGGAATGATCAACCTTGAGAAAAGCACTGATGTAAAGAGAGAGCAGTAGTTTAGTATGTTATCTGCTTTATGTATAGTCAGTGGTTAAGTTTAGCAGTGTTTGTATAAGAATAGTAGATACAGGTTGTTAGGCTGTTAGACGTCGCTTTCATGGTGACGTCAGCTGAGATGCCTCAGTGGTTTGGTTTGTCTATAAATGGAACAGTACCCCGTACTGTTACATTTGATGGTCTTGAGTGAGTTTTTCTCCTCAATTCAATCCTTTCATCTTGTGCAACCAATCACTGTAGTATCAGGCTGAGGGGGAGCTTAGTTTGTAAGCTTGCATTGTAATCTTTTGCTTTGAATTGTAATCTTTCGACTCTATTAAAAGCAAATGTTTATCAAACTATATTCTCCTTTGATTGTGTTTACAGAGTTTGTTATTCATTTCCGTTGCACTTAAACCTTGTTCATTTCTGTTGATTTGTTCAATTTATACAAACTAACATAATCATTAGAGCCTCCGATGCTAACAATTGGTATCAGAGCTTGGACAGTCAAATTCGATCTAACAATCAATTTGACATAACAGTTCAGCTCAAAATTCATTGATACTAAGGTTGGGTGTATTCAGTTGAAAAACAGAGTAACGAGTAAACCATGATCAAAATGGTTATTCAAAAACTCTGTAATTCAACCAAGATGTCATATGACACACAAATCTCATACAACAAGTGATTTCATGCACAAGACACTCATGGTTTTTAGATCTGAAAACATATCTGTTAAACTATGGGATTATTTCTTATTTTCAAAATTGATTTCAACTGTTGTTATGAAACTTGTGATGTCACTATATTAGATGCTAAAGTATGAACTTCGGATTAACAAAAGCCTATGTTCATAAAAACATTAGTGTTTTCTAACATAAAAAGAGGGAAATTAAAACTTTATTCATAAGAACTTATGTGTTGAAAACAGGTTGAGATCCTTAAAAGGAACAAATCAACTCTGTTAAAATACATTAAGAAAGCAGGATAGTCTGTATCATTTGTAACGTGAGATTGGTCAAAATTTTGTATAAATATGGCTAAACCTCATAAATCATTACTACAAAATGATTCTGGATCAAGTATTCCTTCAATAAAGATATCCCAGTAAGTATATCATTACTTATGAATGGGAAGGGTAAAAAGGGAAGAAGAAAATTCACAAAAACTCATAAGTGTGTTTATCTCAAAACTTTTGAAGTCAGAAGAAAAGAGTATAAACATAAAACACTTAAGAGTCAAAGTTTGGGGTAATAATGGTCATTAGGCAACTATGTGCAACCATTGGTTCAGGAAAAGGTTCAGGTAACAATAGTATTCGCAGATAATGAACTTTCAAAAGGACTAGACAAATTTTCAGATTTATCACATGGTAACAAAAACTACTCATGTTGCTTTATTGGTTCAGGAAAATTCATGTGATCTTGTGTCCTCATTTTTCTGTTGAAAATCAATCAACATGAGAATGGTACCAAACAGTGGTCAAAATGTATTTATAATTTCATACCACTGTTGTCAAACCACTAACCAGTTTCATAAGCTTGAGATTGATATGATCAGGAGTTTCAGTGGAAAATCATACCATTTCTTTTTTATGTTGTTTTCAGAAAATCCTTTATTTTTTTTCAAAAAGGGATTCTCTCGAATAAGGCAGAATATCATTCTTCATTTTTTTTGGAAGAATATATTTTGAACTTTTACTGGTTTTTTATAGTAAAGGTTTCAATCTTCTGTCAGGATGTATAGCCTTTATTTTTGTTGGTTATATTATCTTCAAAACAGATCAAAAGGAACTTGGTACTTGTGTCAAGGTCATATATAACTCAAGCATGTCTTAAAACTGATCAAAGATTGATTGTCAAAAAGATCTTGAAATACTGGGGTACTCTTGTCTTAATTTAAAAATTATAGCAAGAATGAGTAGCCTTAGTAGAAAGTTTACATCATCTGGGGTATTAAACCACTGTTAGGGAGTTGTAAAAAGTTTCAAAATATGTAAATGACATGTGGCAAAACCTTGAATGAAAATTCACAAAAAACTGTTGACATACTTGTTTTTCAAATCATTACCATTACCTTACCCTTAACCACTGTTTTGCTCAAACATCTGTTCCCTAAATAAGGTCCACTGCTGAAACTCAGCCTCTGATCCTTCATTTTCTTGACAAGCACTGATGTTCAAAATCAATGTCTTATCCACTGATATGCTATCCACTGATAGTAAAAATCATCCGCTGTTATCACATTATTACCGTTGTAACCACTGATGCTTGTTTCATCAGTGGTTGTCAAAACAACTGTCCTCCGTTATTCATCCATTTCATCAGAGGTTGACATGTGGTCAGTTTTTAGCCCTCAGATCCTAATAACCGCTGCCACATCAGCGTCCATTTTTCTTTTCCCTAAATAAAACCCTGATCAAAACCCCCAAACAGGGTTTTACACTGTCGAATTGAATTCCAAAAATTCTCTTCTCAAAGCAGTTTCCAACCTTTCTTCCCAAATCACTCTCCGATCCTTCTTCATCAAAATGACAAAATCAAAATCAAAATCATCATCTTCGTCCAAAGAGGTCGCTCAAAAGGCCGCTGAACCCATCGAAATTCCATACAAATCCCCGCATAATTATCTGGGTCTACTCACATAACCCACCAACAACCACACATTCGATTCCATCATTGATACCATATCTGCATCAAAGTACAAAACTTTGTTTATCGCAGATGCTCCTATTTATCTGCAAACCCAGAGAGAGTTTTGGGAAAAGGCTACACTTGAAAAACAAGATGATAAAGTCATTGCCATCAACTCATCGATACAAGGTAAAGCGATTCAAATTACACCACAATCAATCTCCGAAGTCTTCAAACTCGATGATCAGAAAGGTAAAACTTCCTTTGATAAAGCCGAGATGAAAACTGATTTCGTAAAAGGGGATATGCAGAACAATCAAAGGTAGATACCTTACAAAAAGGTTACTTCCCTTCTGCACCAAGGTTTTTATTTCACACACTTCTGATGTGTGTTTCAAATAAAACAACAGCTTTTAACGAAATACCATTAAAGATTCAATGTCTGGGTTATGCTATTTTAAATAATGAAAATTATAACTATTCCCAGGAGATCTTTAATGACTTAATAAAAAATGTTGATAGCAAATCATTTTTACTTTTTCCAAGATTCTTAAGCTATTATTTAAAACAAAAATTTGAAAAAGAAAATGAAAATTTGCTAAAACAGGGTGTCTATTTTCAAATAAAAGGGTTAACAACTGAAACATTTTCTAGAATGATGGCACCAATAAAAACAAAAGCAGAGGTACCTTAGCATAATTTAGCTGTTACCACTGCTCCTCAGACATCTGCTGCTGAGCCCACTGCTCCAGGTGATCATAGCAGCACAACCACTGCTTTGAAACCCACACCTGACATCACTAAAAAGACCAAAAAGAAGTCTTACAAAAAGCCCACCAAACCCAAGAAAAAGGCAACTCTGGAAGATGAGATCCCAGAACAACTGCCTATGACAAAACAAATGTCACCACAAACCACTGCTGCTACTTCCTCACAGCAGTTGGTTGAAAGATCTCCACCCTTAACTCAAACTCCTCCTGCATCCTCACAAAAGGATCAGGTTGTAAACACAGGGACCCCACAATATGAAGCTCTGGACCCAATCGGATCCATCTTCCTCAGTCCTGATCCCAAGGACATGTCTCTTTCAACACCCATACCCTCACCAATCATAATGCCACAATCAATAATACCATTGTTGCATGCAGTTGCTATAGCTCAGACACAAACCAGTTCCTCTTTATCACCTGTCACTGAGAGTATACTCCCACAAGTGACTGGGTCTGATGCTACTACTCCTGCTATCCCAGCAACAACTGAGGAGGTTACACCCCCTGAGTTACAAGTAACTCTCGGTGGTAGTTCAAGTGGAGCAGCAACTACAACTGATGGATCAACAGATCTTCAGTTGGACAGTTGTTTCATTATTATGACTCCCTTGAAGGCAATTTCTTCTATAGCACCTTCGGTAACCACCAGTGAGTTAGTTTTAACCACTGGTACCATCAAAGGATTATCAAGTGCTGAAGAAAGAAGTCCCCAGTACCAAGAACAAGGGGCATCAATGAGTGATTTTTGGGACTCAGTTCCTAAGTCACACATTGATACAACCACTGCTGGTGGGGAATCAGATGATCCCATTAACGTGGGTGATGATTCAAAATATCAGGAATTGACGGGCAGAGTTGAGAAACTTGAAACATCAGTTGCTGAAATAAAGGATATGGTGCAGCAGCTGTTAAAAGCTCAAAAAGCACAATCCACTGCTGTTCCACCTCAAGCACCTACTCCACCACAAGCAATTGCTGCAAATGAGCTCTGGAATCTTTTTCAACCCTTGCTAGAAAAACAAAAACAAACAGCTGATCAGCAGCATGAAATGCATGTAAAAATGCTGACAAACATGGTGGAATCAAGATTTAAAGATACTCAAGCTGACATCAAAGCTATCAAGGCTCATATCCAAAGCACCACTGGAAAAAGTTCCTTCCACTATACTCTTCATGGATAACCCCCTTTAAGATAATGCCAAAAAGGGGGAGAAAATCAAGTTGAAGAAGAAGGGAATAGAAAATGGGTTGTACATTGAACCAGAACAAGAAAAACAGACATCTAAACTACCTCCCAAAGGTTCCAAACTTCAAACCACAAAATCTCAAACTTCCATCCAAACAGCTGATACAGCAGTTGTTACAAAAACTGCTAGCCAAACAGCTGCCATCTCTTCAACACACACCACTCCATCACACACCACCAAAACCACTGCCCTCACATCATCATCATTACCTCCTGCCATAAAGCAGAAGACAGCAGATGTTACAACATCTGCTGTAATGACAATAGTGGTTGAAGCACCAGTTGTTTCAACAGCTGTTAGTCAATCACAAACCACTGCCACTCACTCTCAAACCACTGATCCACCCAAGACATCATCAGCCTCTCCTACAATAAAAAGGAGAAGGATTTTCATACCTTATGATTCACCACCACCATCACCACCATCAAAAACTACCTCACCATCTTCAACCCCTGCTCAAAAGCAGAAGACATCTACTGACATATCAGTAGTTGTAATGACAACAGAGGTTGAGACACCAGTTGTCTCAACAGCTGTTAGTCAACCATCCACCACTACTCTCATCATCCCTACATCACAACCAAAACCCTCTTCATCCGTAAAGCTTCACAAAAGAAAAAGAGAAACAACTCAAGCCACTGATGAAAAATATGATCCTGTTGCCGCAAAATATCCACTGGAACTAGATGCTGTGAAAAATGAGATGAGACAATTTTACACCGAGGAAGATCCTTCAAAAAGAAGATTTCCTTCTCTCATTGGCTTCATAGTCCCAGAAAACATGGATGAATATCTTGAAATGAAAGCAAGGCAAGCAAGGATTAGAGCTAAACTTGAATACAAAGATGAAGGTGATGAAGCCATTGCAGAAAGAATGGTATTCTTACTCATAAAAGTCAAGCTGATGGAAGACTATGCACAAGATCTGATCAAAGAAAAGACAGATCAACGAAAGGCAATGAGAAAAGAAAATCTTGCATATATAATGAAAGAAAAATTCTATCAAGCTGAAGAAAACCAATTTGAAGAGTGGCCACTGGTTGCCTTGAAGCATGAAGCAAACAGGATTGAAAGGATTAAAAATGATCCAAGTAAGAAGAAGACAGCTCCAAATTGGAACAAGTACAAAAAGCTAATTGCTGATCTTACTTCTGAGTACAAAAAGAAGAAACAGGAACTGATAGATGCTAAGGTGGATACTGTTGAAGCCATAGCAAAATGGACAAAGTAGTATACCGACGAGGCTTATGAACGGCTGAAGAAAAGAAGGATAACAGTCTCAGACACTTCTAAAAAGCCAGACTACAACAAGATGGAACAACGGCTAGATGCTCTTAAAACACTGCTCACATCAGCAAATAATCCTACTCTTGTGGAAAACCAAGAAAAAGGAAAGCTGGTGACCAGTGAAGAAGAAAAAGAAAAGGAAGCTGAATACTTCACAGAAGCCATCAAGAAAATGGATCTAAAAGAAGATAGTTCAGTAAGCCTTCAAAACCTTTTTAAAAAGGTATTAACCAAACCTGCAGCAGATATCTCAGACAGTGAGCTTGATCAACAAAAGACACAAGAACAAATTGACAAAGAAGTTGCAGAAGACATAGCTGCAGCAAATGAAGTCATAGAAGAAGCTTTCAAAAGAATGTCTGAAGTTCAGGATACTGCTTTACAATTTTTCTCAAGGCCAAAATCTCCAAGCTCATCAGGAAATAAATCTCTCCCAAGAAACCCATTGGGTTCAAAAATACTAAAGTGGCTCTCTGATCAAAAGACCCATGTATTGACTCTGGTCAGATCCAATAGTGAGATGAAGTACATATCAAGGAAAGAAGCACTAGGCCTTAGTGTTGAAGATTTGCAGGATCTCCTTGAACTTTCATTGTGCAGGGATGAGGATGACACAAGTTCCAAAGACTTTGAAGCAGAATTCAAAAGACAAGCTAAGGAACTTCTGATGAGGAATAAAAATCCAAAATAATGAAGTGTTTTGGCATTATCTGTTCCAGGGGGAGATTGTTGGGATTGAACCCTACCAGAGGAACAGATAATGAAAACCAAAACTGGTTCACAACAGTGGATTCATAATAAGCAACTGTTTACACTAAGTCTTTTCCCTTGAAAGTGATTATAACTGCTGAAGGCCTTATATCCACTGCCCGGATACAACTGCTGTTGTTCTTCATAACTACTGATGAAGCCCAGAAAACTGCTGAGAACTAAGCACTGCTGATACAATCTACTGATGACAAAGCACTGCCCAATCAAGGACTGATCAACCTTGAGGAAAGCACTGATGTAAAGAGAGAGCAGTAGTTTAGTATGTTATCTGCTTTATGTATAGTCAGTGGTTAAGTTTAGCAGTGTTTGTATAAGAACAGTAGATACAGGTTGTTAGGCTGTTAGACGTTGCTTTCATGGTGACGTCAGCTGAGATGCCTCAGTGGTTTGGTTTGTCTATAAATGGAACAGTACCCTGTACTGTTACATTTGATGGTCTTGAGTGAGTTTTTCTCCTCAATTCAATCCTTTCATCTTGTGCAACCAATCACTGTAGTATCAGGCTGAGGGGGAACTTAGTTTGTAAGCTTGCATTGTAATCTTTTGCTTTGAATTGTAATCTTTCGACTCTATTAAAAGCAAATGTTTATCAAACTATATTCTCCTTTGATTGTGTTTACAGAGTTTGTTATTCATTTCCGCTGCACTTAAACCTTGTTCATTTCTGTTGATTTGTTCAATTTATACAAACTAACACAATCATTAGAGCCTCCGATCCTAACAGAACCTACAAACCAGTGATTTATATCAGGCTAATAGTTTAGTTGACTAACTATTAATCAAGAGAGGAATATTAATATACAAATATAGCCATATATAAATACCCTTTTTGATGAAGTCTCTCCCATTAGAATCGGTATAGAATGTCTTGTTTGTCTTTAAGCTAGTTGTGATCTGAGTAGTTAATTCTTTCCCAACACCATCATCTATAGGTATAGGTTCAAGCTAGCACCAAATTGTATAAATACGTGATTAGATTATATGAACTTGTTACTTACATCATAGACTCAAGCTAACACAAAACTTACCATAAACTCCATTTCAGCATGCTCCTTATCTTTGTATACACCAGTGACATGTGTGCAAGAGCTTTATATAAAACATGAAATTGGCGATAATATGCTACACCTTCAACAAGTAAATACCTGATGTATCCACGGATTGGTCTCTTGATGCAGCTCATGCAATAGTGGACCCTTTATACTCCAAACCATTGACCCCGTAAACACCTTCCGTTGCAGCTGACATGGCAGAAGATTCATCCATGACGGAGTATTGGCGTTTATTTCTACAAATAGTTACAATTTTGATGTCATTAGAAAACAAAATAGCTCTTACATCCTGTCAAACTGAAAAATGGTCATTTAAATGTGTATTTTACCTCTGCATCATAATGCCATATTCCTTTATTCCAAGAGGCACAACAGAAAGAAAATCATTGTGTAAATAAGCTGCAAAATTAGGATCCACAGAAACCGCAACGGTTTTAGCTTTTTCATTCCCATCATCCATCAGCTGGATAGTTAAAGAAGATGTGCCAGATGGCTGCAAAGGATAGAAAATAAAATAAATCAAAAATGCATTCGATTTCAAAAAAGAACAATAATTAACTTTAGGAAAAGGCGAGAGAGCTTACAAACTGAAATTTGAATATGTTTTCCTCATGGAACTGATATTAATCCGGTCTTTTTATAATCTCATCATAAAATAAATTTTGGGAAAATAATAAATATCAACAGTTTAACTCAAGAAAATAAATACAAACAACTAAGCCAACAAGTCTAAATATTTGTAATCTATAAATAAATAAAAAAGAACCAGCGATCATTCCAAATGTTTGTAGACATCATCCCTGATGGTAGATCAAGATGCACCTGAACATGTACTACAGGTTTGAGTTGGGAAATTTTAATGACATGGCTTTTTTACCTCAAAATTAACAGACATAAAATCATTCAGTCATTTCTACAAACACCTTACTTGCAATAGAAACCGTCTTTCTGTAATACAAATTCATATAATACCCTACCTAAATTTTTAGCAGTTGATATGATATGAGCAAAATTTAATAGCTTTGTGCCAAATCAATTCATAGAAAACTTGTCGTAAAATGATTTGAACAACGAGTTCATAGAGATTCACAACAGATATCTATAAATCAATCCAATGAAATTCCATGGTATGATAAAGATGCAACTGAAAACACACCAAAAATGCTCTCTTAAATTCAACATATATAAACAACAATCTACTCGGTTAACAGACAATATAAGACAAAACCTTTCCCTTTGTTCGAACCCTAGATCATTGCTCCGACATCATCTTCGTACTCGTGCCAAATCCCAATGATCGGAAAAATCATCGGTCACCAGAGGTCTACGCTCTCTCCCTTCTCTTTGTTCTCACTATTTCATGGCCTCCAAACGGTATTATAGATGGTTCATTTGCAGGAGGAAAAAGAAACGATTCAATTGCAAAAGAGTTAACTGTAGGGTTATTCCATGATCAAATCCCTAAAACACCCCTATGGTGTCTTAAAATTTTGAAAAAGTTGGAACTTTAGCCCCTTTTGTTGGTGCAGTTGTCTGTCGACTTCATCTTCGTTCGAGTCTTATAATAGAACTGACAGATCTAGGCACGTTTTACGAGAAAACTGAAACGAAGTTAGACTTAAAGGTAATTTCGCTTGAAATGACATTGTGTCATTTCAAACGAAATTAACTAGCTAATTCCGTTTCAACATGTAATCTCGTTTCAACATGTAATCTCGTTTGTAATGTTAATTTCGTTTGAACATGTAATTCCGCTTAAGTCATGTTCAAACGGAATTACCAAGTCTATATATAGGTGCTAGGTCGTGTCATTTCATACGGGATTAGAAAGGTTGTTTCCGACGGTGAAGCGCTGTTGAAGTGTCTACGTGATGTAAATTGATTCCAGATTAATACAAGAGACAGTTAATAGTGAATACAAGCTAAACAAAGACTAAATCAATGAATTCCGCCTCTGATTCAGTCTGAGACCTCTTCTGAACGACTCGTTTGGTCGGCAAACCGATCCTACATGTGGTATCAGAGCTCAGGAGGAAGAGTTCTTACTGTTTAGCTCGTTTTCGCTGGAAAATTCTGATTTCTACACCTTCTTTTCAAAATTAATCAAGTTTTAACGGACAAAATGGACTGAATTTTTGATATTGTATGTGAAATACTGCTTTAACAAACCCTAGAGCAAATCAGATCAAAATTCAAACTAAAAGTGACAAAAACAGGCCAAAAAGGTGATTTCGTTTGAACGAACAATCTAATTTCGTTTGAAAAATTGAAGTGTTTTCAAACGAAATTACTAATTCCGTTTTAAAAGCATATGATTCCGTTTGAAAACATAATTCCATTTGAAAACTTCAAACGAAATTAGTTAATTCCGCTTCAGATCGTATTTCCGCTTGAACTGATATTCCGTTTGAAACTGGATTGCTGGTAATTTCGTTTCAAACAGGTAATTCCACGTGAAACTGGTATTCCGTTTGAAGAGGTATACCGTTTGAGAGTGTGATTTCATTTCAGAAGTGTTATTTCGCTTGAAAAGAAATTTTTGTTTGAAAGTTGGGTATTGTGTGAAATTTGTGAAGATTGTTGATAAACATGTTTGATGAAAAAGAAAATAATCATCTTGAAAGATTAAATGCTGGATATGGTTGGAGTAGAGGAAGTATATATGAACAAGATGATAAGAAGATTTGGATTATGCGACTTGAAGAGTTTTTGTGTAAAAAGAATGAGACTTTGGAGGAGTTGGAAAGCAGATTTGATTATTTACTGGACAAGTTAAAAAGATTTGAGATAAGGTTGACAGATGTTGAAAAGATATCAAAGTTTGCAGATGCGCTACCTGCGGAATGGGATGATATTTTGAAAAATCTAAAAAGGGATTCTGGGTTCTCAAAATTACGTCCAACAGGGTTCGTCAAAAAGCTCAAAACACATAGTTATGAGAATAATAATAATAATAATAATAATAATAATAATAAGAAAAGAGAATTGATGGATAAAATAAAAGGAAACCTAGAGAACATGAGTTTGGATGTAATTGTTGAAATAGATAAAAGAGTATGTGTATGTCTTGCATCAAAAAATGTCATGAACTATGACATTAAGAGGGGTTGTTATATTGATGAAAATATGAATCCTCTTGATTTCGTTAAAATTTTTTGTGCAGGTACATTCAGGTCGAAGACAAAGGAAATTTCAGAGAATGAAGAATCTGTGAAGCTTGGATCTTCGAATTCTGAATCAGTGTGCTCTAAATGTGATAAATTTGAAGCCGACAATGACAACTTTTGAAGGATGTAGAAAGTTTGACATTGGAAATCAAAAATTTGAAGGATGAGAAGAAATCTGATGATAAACAGATTCTAGAAATGCAAGAAAATTTTGAGAAATTAAAATCTGAAAATGTCAAACTGTTGAGTGATTTGGATAGTTTGACATTAGAAAACAAAGTTTTGAAAGAAAAAGAAAAAGTTTTTGAAAATCAAATAAAAATTTTAGAAAATGAAAAATTAAAAATTGAAAAAGGTTTTCAAAGTCAAATAAAGATTTTAAAAGATGAAAAGACTGTTTTTAATAAAAATAATATTGAAAAACATATTGCAATAAATTCTCATCTCCAGAAAATCATTCAGCTTGAAAATGAAGCTGAAATTGCTAGAAATGAAATCAAGGAGTTAGAGAATAAATTGAAAGGCTTTGTGACTTCATCTTCAGTACCAGATTATATTTGTTCAAACCCAATCAATTCTGTTCCAATAAGTGACAATGTCACAAATTTTGACAAAGTCAAAATTGAAGATTGTGATGAGAAAACTGATGATGAAGTTGAGAAAAGAAAAATATTTTTGAAACTAAATGAAATGTTTCAAGAAACTGTTTTACATTCTACTGAGAAAGGTGAATGCTCAACGCAAAAACCTGTAAAGAAGAATGTGGAACAAAAACAAAAGGATAAAAAGCCGAAAAATCTTCAAAAAGAAAATAAAAGCTCATCAGTTCAATCATCAAATCATGATAAAAAATCACAAAAAGTTGAAAATCAAAACTCAAAAATTGTTGGTAATAAGTGGTGCAGGTTAGACCACAGTGCTCAAAAGACAAATCCAGTTTTCAAGAAGAATGATGACTACCACAAGGCCAAACAGTGCTATGACCTGAATGTTTGGACAGAAGGTGGTGATTGGTATGATAACAGAGTGTGTTACACTTGTGGTGTGAGAGGACACATTGCTGTTAACTGCCAGAACTGGAGTTATGAGACGAGAAGATGCTTTGAATGCCAAATCAGAGGTCATATTTCAAGAGATTGCCCAATGAGATCAAAGGGAAGATCGAGGGCTGAATCTCGGAAAAAGGCAAAGAAATCAGTCAAAGTCGAAGAAAAGCCCAAAGAATAGAAAGTTCAAGAAAAGAAAGTTAAGCTTTCACAAGGGCAGAAAGACAAACTGAGGAAGAAGAGGAAGAAAGCGAGAGAGTATCTCGAAAGGATTTTGTCCTCGGATACAGCCGTCAAAGCGAATAACAGTTCTGACAAATCGTCTTGCTTTCCAAAGAATGACAAGTCTAGCAAAACGGATTCATCAGATACAAATCTGAGAACAAAAGAGGGAATGAAGAGAGATAAAGGGGTTAATCAAGAGATTAACAAACAAAAGAAAGTGAAATTTTCACTTTCTGGCGATGAATTTGTTTATTCAGAAACAAAGGAGCCACGTTTTGGCGATGAATCTGACTCGTCAAAGTCAGACAAGCCACGATCAGGCAATGAATCTGATTCGTCAAAATCAGATGAGCCATTAGTTGAGGTAAAACATGAGAATTCTGGTCTAACAATGGATGATGCAAATTTTTCACCATTGTTGAACAAGAATTCAAAAGCACCCAAGGACCGTCAGGCTTGGGTGAATCTCTTTAAATAAAGAAAAACCTGACTTGCCGGAGCTCCCAGGTTGGTAAGAGTGGAGCAGGAATCGGCATCTTTTTTGAGAAATTCACTTCGGTGATATTTCGACTTACAAGTGGTAAATCAGGGACATTAAGTTGTACTTGATTTTCTACATGTGATTGTGTTGAGAAAATTGGGAAAAGTTAAATCATACAAGTGGTTAAAGAGAACAAGGTGATGAATGAGATCCCCATGGTTGAGAAATGACTCACAAAACTAATTTTCTGGAAAAACCATTTTGATTAAAACAAACTTAAGTGTTTTGAAATCACTATGGGAAAATGTTTTGTTGTCAGGGGGAGTTCTGATTGTTTAAGCCAAGTGAATAGAGAATTGAAGTAATTCTCATCATGTTGTCACGTTATCTTGTACAATTTGTTTTCAAATTTTCCCAGAAAATCAAAATTGAGACATATTTGATTTTAGGGGGAGTAAAAATTTAAAAAAAAAATTTGAAAATTTGAAAATGCCAAAAACATTGAAAAATGCAAAAATGAGTTTTGTCGTGAAAAAAAAAGAGGAAATGATTGTAGATCAGTTGGACTGTCACAGCATGCTAAAGAAATGGAAAGTCAAAATGTGATAAACGGTCTCACTAATGATGTGACGATAGGCTCGGCTAGACTAGTAGATTTGCGATAACGATACAAACTTAAATGAAAAAGCCTAGTTCTAGTGGGAAACATGGTTGAAAGCATAGTACTTAGTTTTGTCCTTCTTGATTGTGTGCCTACTCAGTAATCACTGATTGTCGAAAGACATAAAACTGGTTAAGTCTGTGAACTTTCACAACTTTGCTGAAAAAGTCGCTGTGATTGTGCATTTCATTTTGCAAAGATTTAAACTTGTTTTGTTTCTTTATTTTATTTAAGCATTGGACATCCTCTGCGTATATGTGAGTATCGACCTGGATGTTATTGCCTAAATGTTCTGCTTTATTTTCTTTGGTGTTTCGTTTAAGCTTTGGATCACCTCTGCGTATACGGAAGTATCGACCTGGTGGTTAAAGCCTAAACAACTTCAACTTGTTTTATTTTTCTTATTTTGTTTAAACATTGGACTTTCTCTGCGTATACGGAAGTATCGACCTGATTGTTAATGTTTAAACATTCTGCTTTGTTTTCGCACAAATCACAGTTGATAAAAGTTTAAAGGCATTACTTGAGTCAGTGTATTGCATGATGAGGTGATATGCTGAGATCATGGGGTCTATAAGAAGTTAGTGAAAAATTAATATACCTTAACGTATCGGTAAGCATTTCGAAATTTTTTAGATTGAGTTTAAGTGGACAACAATATCATCAATCTATGTGAATCGTTTAGAACTTAAAATGTTTAAGCTTAATGGTGCTAGTGATTGGTCACATAAACTGATATGATCCTCTTACACAAACTCACAAAAATATCGTATGTGAATATTTCTTACTGCATTTCAATATTGTTCTTCCTAGAAGTTTAGCCTTTATTTGAAAAATTCAAAAAGATTTTCGACAACTGATGTTGAAGAGCTGATTTTCAAAATTCCAAGTGCTAAACAAGATGAACTGGTTTGGGAGTGTGTGTGCTGAATTGAAAAATTTTGATTTAAGAAAGAAGTTGAGATTAGTTAATCAGGGTCATTAATTTGAACTTGATGTAACTATTTTGATTGAATGGTTTCTACCAGTAAGTTTTTCTTATTGATTTAAGTAAAAACTTATATGTTGGTGAGAAAAATTGTGTAGGTGATGAGCTGAACAGAACTAAAACCAGGGTTTGATCTCAAGGTGATAGCTAATTCCAGAAAGCGATCCCAGCATGATGAAAGGGGGAGTCTGACGAGGTTAGAGCCAAAGAGAAGATCCTGGTACATACTGAGAAAGAAAGAAGATCGATCAAGATTGAAGAGTCGTCATGTTGAAGACTCTCACTGAAGATTCCGTCAACATTCAAGGGGGAGTCTGTTGGTGCAGTTGTCTGTCGACTTCATCTTCGTTCGAGTCTTAGATTAGAACTGACAGATCTAGGCACGTTTTATGAGAAAACTAAAACGAAGTTAGACTTAAAGGTAATTTCGCTTGAAATGACTTTGTGTCATTTCAAACGAAATTAACTAGTTAATTCCGTTTCAACATGTAATCTTGTTTCAACATGTAATCTCGTTTGTAATGTTAATTTCGTTTGAACATGTAATTCCGCTTGAGTCATGTTCAAACGGAATTACCAAGTCTATATATAGGTGCTAGGTCGTGTCATTTCATACGGGATTAGAAAGGTTGTTTCCGACGGCGGAGCGCTGTTGAAGTGTCTACGTGATGTAAATTGATTCCAGATTAATACAAGAGACAGTTAATAGTGAATACAAGCTAAACAAAGACTGAATCAATGAATTCCGCCTCTGATTCAGTCTGAGACCTCTTCTGAACGACTCGTTTGGTTGGCAAACCGATCCTACACCTTTAAAATGGCTTCTCTCTATTGTACATAATGCATCAAAATTTATACGCAAATAAAATTACTATCATGTCCATCACTTTTCCTTTATAATATTATAGATATCTAATATTCAAACATAACAATTTATATATAATTAGGAGAGAGAGGTGTTAGCCATAAATTCTCTATAATAGAGGTGGAAAGAAGCAAACCAGACTCCTTGATGTGAGGTTTAGATATGCGGGCGGTGGTCTGGACTCCGTGTGGGGCCCTTCTTCCTACAAACATATAGGGGAAAGTTAGTGTACAAATAAACTTAACGTACTAAACGTACGAATTGCATGAAAAGGACAAAAGTAGGCGGTGTCATTTTTGAAATTATCAGTAATTATCAAAGTTACTCTATAAATGTACCTTTAGAATAATTTTGATCTTTGTAGAGTAATTTTGTAAAATGGTCTTATAGAGTAATTTTGTTCTTGTAGTGTAATTATCAAAATTAGTCTACAAAAGTACTGTAGAGTAATTTTGATCTTTTGTATAGTAATTTTGTAAAATGTTCATGTAGAGTAATTTTGGTCTTATAGGGTAATTATCAAAATTACACTAACCCCCCCCCCCCCCCCAAAAAAAAAATCTGGAGAGTAATTTTGATCTTTTATAGAGTAATTTTGTAAAATGTTCATGTAGAGTAATTTTACATGATCATTTTACAAAATTATATATATATCAATCCATAACATCACATTGCGCCAGTTGCCTTTTTTGGTTTTGAAGTTTTGCCACCAAAATTTGGTTAGTGATTAAAAGTGGCTTCTCAACTTTTTTATTCTTTTAATGTCAGTTTTTTTCTCTTAAGTTTTAAAGTTGTTACTTTTGACCTCTACTTTTAAAAACTTTATAAAATATTACTTTAACCTCCTCAACTTTCTAATAGGTGTCAGTATACATTTGAGTTTGTATACTTTGTATGTTACGTAAGTCACTTCTTATTATATATATATATATATATCAATCCATAACATCACATTGCGCCAGTTGTCTTTTTTGGTTTTGAAGTTTTGCCACCAAAATTTGGTTAGTGATTAAAAGTGGCTTCTCAACTTTTTTATTCTTTTAATGTCAGTTTTTTTCTCTTAAGTTTTAAAGTTGTTACTTTTGACCTCTACTTTTTAAAAACTTTATAAAATATTACTTTAACCTCCTCAACTTTCTAATAGGTGTCAGTATACATTTGAGTTTGTACACTTTGTACGTTACGTAAGTCACTTCTTATAAATTTGTTATTTTTGTTTTACGTTTTTCCTCCGTTTTGGTCGCCGTTGGTTTGCTACCTAACACGTTTTTACGCCTCCTCTCATAAAAATGGTAGTGTAGTTTTACGGCCCCCGCCCCGCAACGCGGGGGGCTAAATACTAGTTACTCAACAAAAGATCAAAATTACTCTAAAGGATCATTTTACAAAATTACTCTAAAGGATCATTTTACAAAATTACTCTACAAGATCAGAATTACTCTATAGGATCATTTGTAGTAATTTTGAATTGTATGTTGTTTGACAAACTTGCAGGGTAATTTTGATTCACTTGTAAAAGTAATTTTGATGCAGAGTAATTTTGATAATTACCCTACAAGAATAAAATTACTCTACAAGAACATTGTACAATATTACTCTTGAAAAGATCAAAATTACCCTACAAGAGTAATTTTGATAGTTACTGATAATTATAGAAATGACACCGTGCTTTTTTATCTTTTCCTTCAGTTCGTACGTTTTATACCTTAACTTTATTTGTATTTGATCTTTTACCTATGAATATATATGATTAATATTGTTAATGGGGTTTGTGAAGGTTTATAGATATAAACGCTCAAAGTTTACTATAAAAAGGACATGTTATACCGTCATCTATATATGAGTGTATATAGTTCAAAGGGTATGGTCCCAAAAACCTTGCACAAGCGCATAAAACCATACCACAACCTTATTCCAAAGACATCTTGAACAGGACCCTGCGCGGCCGCGCAGCGGTCCCAAACAAGACCTGGAAAGAAACAGTTCAATGATAAAAGAATATGGTCCCGAAAACCTTGCGCAGAAGCACAGGACTATGCCATGGCCTTTTTCCAAGAACATTTTCAGAACAAAACCCTGCGGCTGCACAACGGTTCTAAACAAAGATATGGAAGAAAACAGTCTTCGATAACAATGTGCCGAAGAAAAGGAGAAACAAACATTCAACACCCTTGCGCGGGCTCGCGCGGGGTTACAGTTAGACTTAAAGATAAAAATCCTAAACATCTCCGCGCGCCTGAAGACAAAACTTGAACAAAAGGAATCTCTGTTACAACAGAATAGACACGTGGCAAGGGCATAAAGGGTTAAAGATGTAGATCTTCCAGAAGACTTCATCGTGCATGGCCATTCAGTTACAATTAACTGTGACGTGGCATAATCTGGAACGCTCATCTAATCATGGTGATGGCATGCGTTTGAAGATCAATCTACAACAAACCCATTTTCCACGTGGCTTTTCCCCAGCCGTCGATCACACTCACAATCCGTATGTATGGATGTGACGTTAGTGATTGACAGAAAAGGGAATAACCGCCGACGGAAAATACTTTCCGTTAACTTCCTCCGTCGCACCAATTTCCCGCCAAAAACCAGGTAAAAATAAGACGCTGCAGGTATGATCTCACAAGTTACTTCACTTCACTTACTTTTACTATTTCTTCTTCATCGAGATCCCTGTACTTATTCTCACGCTGGAGGGTGGTCACGGAGAGAACCCCCATTCTCCTCGTGGTGAGTCTAATGACTTTCTGTTTTGCAGCGATCACCGGAGAAGGAATTTAGCCAAACCCCACGAATCAACGAGAAGATTAACTCTTTTATGTGGAGACTAAACCCCTGATCTGATTGATTCCAGTCAATTTCGATCACTGTTTCTTCATTGGCGCCCACCGATTCTTCAATTTCTATTTTCATCTTCTCGCTTGATTCATTTCTTCTCATTTTCTGTTGTCTATGGCAGACGCTCCGTCGAATCATCCACAAGGTCCTCGGCCAGAGAACAGGGGCAATTTTGCTCATGCTTCCCGTGTCGAGGGAATTGTGGAGGAAGCATACATGATAACGATGTGCAGAACAACGTTAATCACGAAAATGATCCTGTTACACCAGGAATACAACCTAAAATCCTGATCAGTTCAATTTTACCTCCTGGTGAAACTCTGATTTCGTGGTACGTAAAATCTCAAGGTGCGATAAACGCAGTCTACGCATAGCTTTGTGCACAAGTTGCTCAACCTGCAACACAATCACGTAGATTTGCACCTCAGGTGCGAGCTCCATCTGCACCTCGAGTGTTGCACTATGATGCACCATCACACATGTCAGTAGATGATATGGAATTCTATTCCAGATCTACCACCAAGTATGAATCCACTCACTCTGAGTCCAGGCGAAGAGATCACCGTGATCAACAGTACTCTCACAAGCGTCAATCGGTCCATTCACGTTTGGGCCCGCGTCCTTCTCGGAAGCGGGACACCCAAACCGATGAATATGACAGGACATATAATGAAGGAGACAACACGAGCGTTTTCAGTCGATAGCAGAGAGAACACGCAAGCTACAAACCAAAAATCCGTGCACTTTACAACCCAAAAGCGGAGTATGATTACAATCTGATTTACCGACCAACAGAAGCTGCTGAAAATTCTAAGTTCGTCAAAGAGATTGCACTATCTCCCCTGGAGCGGGCAAAATTACCTTCACATGTTGAGAAGTTCAATGGATTATCAGATCCCGGTGATCATCTGTGCGTGTTCACCAGCACAGGATTAGTCGGAGGATGGACACTACCCATGTGGTGCCACTTGTTTGTCCAAACCCTAACAGGCGCCACACGCCTTTGGTTTGACAACCTACCAGTAGGCAAGCTAACATCATGGGTCGATCTGAAGGAAAAAATTTTGGTCCATTTCAGTCAACAGCGCAGATCTATTCGAGATTCCGCAAATGTCATGAACATCTGGCGTAAGGACGATGAAAGTTTGGAAGATTTCATCACAAGGTACAACAAAGAAGTATTGGAAATCGGCGATGTGCACGAGCACTTAATCTGCACACAGTTCAAATAAGCGGTGAGGTGCGATGATATGATCAAAGTATTGTCAGGGACTGAAGGTTTGCCGAAAAGTTGGGAAAATTTGATGGCAACTGCCAAAGTCTTTGCTCAAACAGAGCGCAATTTAAGTTCCAACAGACCACCAATGCCCCAAAACCACCCCCAAGACATGAGCGGAAGCAGTGGTAAGAAATTCAAGAAAAGTTGGAAAGACTCTTCAAGCGCATACTCTTCAGACGATGCCTGCACGACAATCAACAAGATCACAGCTCAAAAAGAAGCCAAGCAATAGAACCGCGAAAGACAATGGACGCCCATCACCAAGACACCAACGGAAGTGCTCAGCACTGAAGACTACCAATTCAAGACACCACCACCGATGAAAAACAAAAGAGGGCAAGATCCAAACCTCTACTACGAGTACCACAAAGATAATGGCCACACCACGAACAACTGCATCAGTCTCCGCAGGGAAATAGAGAAAGCACTTAAGAGTGGGGAACCTACCCATCTAATTCAGAACGTGCGCAAAGAAATCAAGCAGATCATGCGCGAAGATGAGGGGCCAAGTAACAAAAAAGCTAAACAAGCTTAAAAGCCCAAGGCAGATCCACGCGCATGCAATCATAGTTTTCCTTCATATTTGGAAAAGTTCTTCAATTTACCAACTTATGGCACAAGGACTATTTGCATGAGCAGTAAATTAAGTTTCATTATTTATCCTAACAACTTTGTAATGCATGGCCTCTGCGCCCTATCCGAATTAATACAAAGTCTGTTACATTATCTCTATGTATATTACAAATGCATGGAATTTCTTTTGGTAAGCGCAAAAACACTATGGTAACCTAACACAAGTCTCATGAACGGTCCGTGGTCACAAGCACCGTGTAAGGTCCTGCCCTACGTTCACACATGAGCTTTATACCATCTTTATTCCCCTTACCTAAACAAAGTAATTGTACTCATGCAAAGCATTGTAATTCAAACATACCATACAAGTTACTTGCGCAGCAGCGCATTAACAAAAAACTTACATGCATAGCAATACATCAACAAAGGTACTTGCGCGATAGCGCATTAACAAACTATTAAAATGGATCCGCATCCCAAGCCTATTCAAACTACAAATGTTCAACAACCACAAAAAGTGCAAAGAAAACCTATTCTAGATCTTCATCATCATCTCCTTCATCTGGAAACACCTCCTTCAATTGCGCCACAAAATCATCATACTGCAGCGCAGCGGTGACCAGATCCATCACGGGAAGATGTAAGTTGTTATACTCAGTCTTGGCAGCAGCATGGTCAGCTCCGGTATCAACTCCATGCGTGGTGGATCGGCTGGTATCCCAATTAACCCTTAATGCATTATTAACATGCTGGGTACATTCTGTATACCCTTGGGTGTATCCATCATTGCGCGCGGTAACCATCAAATTAGCAACCGTTTGATCCAAATCGATGGAGTTGAGGACAGAATTTGCAACCTGCGCAATAAAACAAATAAGAAGATGTACAAACACATCAAAATATAACAAGGAGTTGACACACTTACATTTATAATCCCGCGATGCTTCATCCAGAGCATATCATCCTTCAGCGGTTCAACCAGGCTCTCCGCCGTCACCCGAGCAGTTTCAGAATTTTCTAGTTTCTCTTCAGTATCGGCTAGACGGCGGGAAGTCTCGGCCTTCCCAACCCTCTCAAGCTGCAAATCTTTCTTGACAGAATCGAGTAGGGGTGTTCATCGAATCGAATATCGAATTTTCGAATTATTCGAATCGAATTGTTCGAATAATTTTTATTTTTCCTTGAATTCGTATTCGATTCGAATTCAATTAAAACCTACCAAATTCGAATCGAATTCGTATTCGAATAAAAAAACCCAATTCGTATTCGATTCGTATTCGATTAAAAATAATCGAATTCGAATAAATTCGATTTAATTTAGATTCTTTAAAAACATGTAAAAAACTTTCATAATGAAACATAAATTTTAAAGCAGCCATAAAGCACGATATCACATTAAAAAGTTCCAAATAAAGTACCACAAGTCTAAAATTCAAAACGAGAAGTCGGAAATAACCACTCCACATTACAAGTTAATATTTTTACGCTGAAAAATCTATTGATAGATTTGTTACTTAGGTTTTAGTTATGGGTCATGTAGTGGGTTTGGTAATGGGTAATTTTAATACTTGGAAAAAATTTGAAAATAATTTATAGTATAGCCTAATCAAAGTTATATATGTATTATATATAAAAACAATAAATAAAAATGTATAATTTTTATTCGAATTTCGAATCGAATTTAAAATTATAAATTCGTATTCGATTTACTTGACTCGAATTGAATCGAATTCGAATTCGAATTCTTATAATCGAAATGAATTCTTGATAATCGAATCGAATTTAAACGAATTTCTAATTTTCCGAATTCGAAACGAATTCTGCACACCCCTAGACTCGAGCTCCGCTTTAACTTGTTCCTGATCAGATAACAAAGAAGTAAGTTCTTCTATCTCCTTATCTCTAAGGGCAAGGGTAGCGCAGGTTTGTACCTCTCTTTGCTCACTTCTCTCTCTATGAGAGCGGGCTTCATCACGGGCTGCTTCAGCCTTTGTTTTCACCTTCTTTAACTTTTCAATCTCTGCCTTGAGATTGTTAATTTTATTTTGGAGACCCATCTTCTCATGTTGAGCGGCCTCAGCCTCCGCTTTTCTTTTCCACCCCGCAGCAGACTACTCTTCAGTCTTCAGCTCACTCTCAAATTTGGCTTGATTGGCCTCTAATTTAGCCCTCAATAGGGCAACCCTCGCCTTCTCTTCACCAGCCTCCTTCTTCGACGCTTTGAAAGCAGCCCACTCTTTATGCATACTACACCATTCGCGCACAATGCAGTGGGTAGTGGAAGTTGAGCTGGCAGTCTCTTCAAGATAAGCGTGGTATGTTTGATCATGAGTATGCTCCTCTTGAAATTTCACCTCAGCAGGAGGGAAAACATATTGTAACCAATCCCGGCAGACCTGCCAGTCAGAAAAGGTATCACCCTGCTTGAGCTTCCATACAGGCGCATGGATCTCATAAGCCCTCCTCTCTGAATAAGACCTGTAATAATAATCCCCCGGAGTTTCTTCCGGCCGGATGGGAGAATCTTCTTCTTCATGATAAATAAAACCCTGATCACCAACGGTGCTTTGCTCAACATCATCTCGAGGGGGAGCAGTAGTTGTGGGAACAGAAATGGTTATCACTAGGTCGTCCTAAATGGATTCCCTTTCTCAGGGTCGCACGCCGCACCTTCAGGCGACTTAGGCTCGGTAACACCAACATCCATAACCTCCATTTCCACAACCTTCTCCACCTTTAGCTCAACCTCGACAGGCTTCTCAACTTCAACTTCAGAATTTTTTGCTTCAACAACCTTCTCCACCTCCGTTTCAGCAACCGTGGTACCTTCCAACTATTCCTTAATAGATGCGCGAGGTGGTGAAGGCGGGAGATCATCATTAAAAACAGATGATTACCCCGCGCGAATAGACAGAGTAGGCTTTTCTGCAAAATCAAAATCCAAGATCAACATAAATGATGAGAAAAAACAACTAAAAGAAGACACTAACCTGGAGAGAACTTTGCAACGAAGGCATCCAGATTGCCCTTCTTGCCAATTTTCCTTCTTGGCACCTTCTTGGCAGGCTGCACTGCAGCTTCAACCTCCGCTTGCTTCATTTTCACCGCCTTCATCCTCAGCAAAGGCTCTAGACTTGATTCCAAATCAATGGGATCATCCGGGTTGGAAGCTGGGATATCTGTAGTATCACGAGCCTCCGCCTTTGGTTTCCTTAGAACTACAAGCGCAAGTCCTTCCAAGGTGTCAGACACCACTATATAATCACACAGGGTTCAGAGAAATGGCGCGTACCTTTCTTCTCTTCTCTAACCTTCGCCTTTGGCGCATCAATCTTCTTCGGCGCAGCAGTAACAATTAGCGCACGTTTCTTCTTCTTCTCAGGGCCTATGCCCAGATTAATCAACTCGCCTATTTAAAAAAAGAAATATTGCAATATTACCCAATGTGCAAAGACAACAAAGAGTAATATTACAATATTGATAAAAAAAATCAAAATAAGCTTACCAGCACCAACAGAAGGTTGTACCATCAGGTCATCATCTTTTGGGAGCGCAAAGTTCTTGATAATTTGATAATACAAGGGCTCCTCATTAGCACCCTTCTTTCCAGTTGACATCTTCCCATGCTCTCTCTTGTACGCCACAACGTGCAAGGCAACAACTGAAAAAGGGAAATAAATAACAATTCCGCTGCGAATAACAAAAAAAAAAAAAAAAATCTCAAGACTTACTCTTATCATCCTCCATGTACACTGGTTTATCCTGACGCTCCATCTACCAGTGCAAACTCATCCATGCAGAAACAAGAGCTCGTTCCGGTAGCTCAATAGAAGGAACATCCTTCATATCTTGGTACCATACCTCCGATTCCGGAGTTTTAAGGGTTTCCGTAACAATGTCTTTAGCACCTCGGAAGAACATCTCCATCGGAATCACCCCGGCTTTGATGTAGAAAAACTTGGGCTTCCATTCATGAAATGATTTCGGTGGTACAAGTAGAATCTTCTTAGCCGTTGGGCGTTGGGCAAAGGAGTAGAAACCTTGAGCACAGTCCAACTGGTAAAAAACTCTAAAATGATCAACCGATGGCTCAAAATGCATCGATTGGCAAAGTAACTCGAAATGTCGGATCCGTACCATCCCCATAGGGTTCAACTGCTGTCACACCCTGGCTTTGCGGAAGCGTGGGTTAATTTGGTGTGACTCCTTAATACCATAGCTTAATCACAACAAAGCTATATGAAAATAAAACATGCAGATCATCCATTGATTTAAGTTTGTAAAGTAAAATACCACAACATTGTCTTAATGCGTTGACACATGCAACGGAAGTTACAACCTGATAACATAAAAACTTTGTTCTTAAAACGTAACCACATTTATAACATAAACACTGTTTAAGACTTGCGACTCGTCCAGGTAAAAGTCGCGACCCCTAAACGTGGATGGTCTCGTAACTCTAACACAGCGGGAAAACGTAGCATACCGTGCCAGATCCTTAGTTCCCTGAAATACATGTAAGTTGGAAAAATCAACATAATGTTGAGCGAGTTCATGTGTAAGTGAGTATGTAAAACACTTGTAAGTATAAAAATCCCTGGTATGTAGCAAATAAGGAAAAAGAGATCACCAATGGTTTGCAAAGCCATTGATATATGTGAAGTGCAAGTAGGAAGACTCAAACCTAGCAAATTTATGCGTCGGGCACAAAGTCACCCCGAGGTCCGTTCTGTTTGGCCTGGGGGCTGGGCTCGCTACACCCAGATAGATCTACCGCTCCTGTCCCTCGGTCCTACAATGAGGATTAATGATCCCAAGTTGCGCCTACCCACTCACATGATCTAAGTAGTAACCCTCCTTACGCTAAACATACCATGTGTAAAAGTACTCGTAATCACAGTAACATGTATTTCACCCCCGCAGTTTAGAAAACTGAAAACAGTTAAGAGAAAAGGGGGACATGAACTCACAGTAGTGCGTCCTCGATAACAGCAACTCAAACTCGGTCTGCAGCACGACAACCTACAACGTGCTAATATCTATTAGACGAACGGCCGTGCCTTAGCTTAGAGTTTTAACGTTCTTGGGGAAATAGTTAGACAACTATTTCGTGTTTATATTTCTTGGTAATCGTATAAATAGATTCCTTCCCAAGGATGGGGTATTCGTACATGTATTATGTATTTGGTGACTTAAAGTATTGACAAAATACATTTACAAGTTTCATATCCAATACTTTAAAGTTTTATGTCAAAACTCATGGCGAGGTTTAATTCCGAGAAATAAAGTTAAACATACTTGTTAGAAAAATAGTTTTTTTTTTTCTAAGTCTTGGTATTTTTTAGAAAAATTCGCCAGAACTTCCCCTAAAAACGGGAGTGTCCGTGCTATTACGCACATCTTTTTCTTTTTGAAATCAACCCATGATCATCAACAATCAACCCTTACGTTTTAACACGCAAAATACTACCCTTTTCGTTTCAGTTTCAATATGTGAAAAACTGGACTGTTTTCGGACGTGTAAATAAAATACCTAACTTATTCCAAAAATTCCCAAATTTTTGCGGAACGTCCTAATCGAACCACAAATTATTGTGTAAAAATATCGGGGTCTAGTTCATTATCAGTAATTTAAAGAAAATCGTTTACCGAACTGTGATCAGATTTGTTACATTCTAATCACAGTTTACGGAAAGATTCATCAAAAATTCTTTGTAAGTCCGTTTATCGAAATTCTAGTTCGAGGGTCACAAATACATCCGTGACCATCTTTGATAAAAGTTTCAGGGGCTGGTTCGGTTCAGGTTTTAAGTTGTGATCGAAAACGTATGACCCATTTTACTGCAGTTAAAATCAGCCTTAGCTGCTGTCACGAAAATAGACTTTTAAAATAGTAACCGACCTCAGAAAAATACGATTCCAGCGCCATTTTCTTCTTTTTTCGAAAGACACGATTTAGGCTTTTGAAATTCCGTTTTTCGAGTTTTTAAAGTCCGTTTACAGCCTGTTGAAGGCGGCTGGAAAAGTACATCAGCATGTTATTTTAAAGTTTAAATGTTATTAATCGTGTTACAAGTGTCCGATTAACGGGTTTAACAAGAAAACAACTTTTAAACATCAAGTATCATTTAACCAACCCTCAAACCAACAAGATTCCGCTTCATAAATCAGACATAAGTAACTTTTATGTAGCTTTTATGTTCATAACTCATGTTTCACACTTTCTAGCATTCTTGTGATTTAAACAACAATACATCAACCTACATATCATAATTTCGAACAAGATGAAACCGAGTGTAAAGAAACTTACTACTAGCCTCTAGCTAGGGATGAACTCTAGTGAAGAAATGCGATGAGAAAAGGTGAAAAACCAAGCAAGAATAATGCTCCTTTGAAACCCCCTTCAAGTTGCACCTTCCATGGATGAATATTAAGCTTTGAATGGACTATGTAAATGAAGAAGATGATGTTTAAAGGTGGTGATGGTGTTTTCGGTTTGGGGCAGCCGAGACAAGAGGGAGAGAGAGATTAGTGAGGAGAGAGAGTGAATATCTTGAAGTGATGATGAAGATTCATGAACCAAGATCTTATAAGATGTTTCCAATATTTTGTGTAGATCTACAAGTAAAATCTAATAAACAAATACAATATAATCTTGCAAGATATTTGAAGTATGGTGGAATGATATGTGGGGTCCCTTGGGGGAATTAGAATCGGTTGGGGGGGGGGGGGTCTAATTGCAAAATGTGTAACTAAAATGCAAAGGATAGTAAGATTGTAAGTATGAACTTTTATGTGTAGTAAATTGAATTTAAGTGGGTGTTATGGCATACGGAGATCACGACTAGCCAGAAAAAGTAAAACAATGCCATGGACAGAAATTTAGTGCTCCGGGTAATTGTCCGGTTATCCGGTTAGGTACCGTTCCGTTAAAGTGTTTAATAAGCATTTAAAGTGTCGTTAATATTTGTTTTAGTGACACAATGAATTCCTGACACTTTGGAAAGTTTCTAGTATTATTTTCCCATGTTCTTGCACTTTACTAGTTAGCTTAAATGCTGATTTTTGTATTAAAGTGCAGAATTTTGTACTTAAAGTACGTTTTAGGCACATCCGGTCACTATAAACTATCACCTAGTGACGCAGTTCTACAATCCTCACCTCCCTACACTCACTACTAGTGTAGTAAACTATTCCCGGCTCATACTGGCCTTAGAGACAGTAATCTGTCTGATGCTGGCTATGTCAGCATGTTTACTGGGTATCCCGTATAGTGTGCTCACTGTGCTTTTGTGCATCAAGGTTGTCACTAAGGTTTGTGTGTAAATAATAGAGTGACAGTAATAAAGTATGATGCATGAACATGTATGTATCAGAAATCAGTAAGCAGTTTAATCACAGTTGTAAGCAAGCACAGTAATTAAGCAGTAATTAAATATTAATTAGTTCGTACAGATACCTGGTTTGGTGAGGGTTGTCACATTCTCCCCCCGTTAAAGAAATTTTGTCCCGAAATTTAAGTTCTACTTCTATTCGCTGGGGTCTTGGGAAATAAGTGGGGGTATTTCTCTTTCATTCGATCCTCACGTTCCCACGTGAATTCAGGTCCATGCCTAGCATTCCAACAAACTTTGACGAATTTGACACTGCTCCTGCGAGTTTTATTAACCTTCCAATCTGTGACCTCAATAGGTTCCTCAGTGAAGTGGAGCGTGTCGTCGATATGTACTTCGTCAGCAGGAATGATCACTGTATCTTGTGTTGGACTCTTTCTCAAATTGGATACATGGAATGTATCGTGAACACCATGGAGTTCAGCAGGTAGGTCCAACTTGTAGGCTACAAGCCCAATCCTTTGCAGAATTCTGAAAGGGCCAATGTAACGCGGATTCAACTTCCCACGCTTTCCGAAGCGTGCCACACCCTTCCAGGGTGAAACTTTCAATAAAACCATATCTCCAACTTGGAATTCCAAATGTTTCCGGTTTGGATCTGCATAGGCTTTCTGTCTTTCGCGAGCCGCTTCGATACGTTTTCGAATCTGCGCAATCTTGTCTGTCGTCTGTTGGACGATTTCGGGACCAACAAGTTGTCTATCACCTGCGTCGGCCCAGCATAGTGGTGATCGACACTTGCGTCCATAAAGAGCTTCAAATGGCGCGGCTCCAATACTAGTGTGGTAGCTGTTGTTGTCTGAGAATTCGGCCAGTGGTAAATGCTTATCCCGGCTACCACCAAGATCCATTACACATGCTCTCAGCATATCCTCCAATGTCTGGATAGTTCTTTCACTTTGGCCATCAGTTTGCGGATGGAATGCAGTGCTCAAATTCAATTGTGAGCCAAAACTTCTTGGAAGGATTGCCAAATCCTTAATACAAATCTCCCATCTCTATCAGAGATGATTGAGAGAGGCACTCCATGACGTGCAACGATTTCTCTCATATATATTTCAGCAAGTTTACTCGTATTGTCCTTCTCTTTGATTGGCAAGAAGTGCGCGGACTTTGTTAGGCGGTCAACTATCACCCAAATAGTATCATGACCCCTGGGCGTCCTGGGCAGTTTCGTTATAAAATCCATTGAAATCTGTTCCCATTTCCACTTGGGAATTTCAGGTTGTTGCAGAAGCCCCGAAGGCTTCTGGTATTCAGCTTTAACCTTGGCGCACGTTAAACACTTGCTTACATAAACAGCAACGTCGCCCTTCATCCTGGGCCACCAATAATAATCCTTAAGATTCTGGTACATCTTATCCGCACCGGGATGTATAGAGTACCGTGATTTGTGTGCTGTAAACTCTTATGATCTGTGAAGATTGTACACTTCGTACCATATAGGTAGTGTCTCCAGATCTTTAGTGCAAATATCACTGCGCCTAGTTCCAAATCGTGTGTGGTATAGTTCTCTTCATGTACTTTCAACTGGCGTGACGCGTAAGCTATAACTTTCTGGCGTTGCATCAAGACGCAACCCAATCCTTGACGTGAGGCGTCACAGTATACCACGAAATCATCTGTACCTTCCGGTAGTGCTAAGATTTGGCGCATTGCAGAGCTTATCCTTTAACAACTGAAATGCTTCCTCCTATTTGATTCCCCAATCAAACTTCTTATCCTTTTGCGTGAGGAGCGTCAGTGATTGAGCGATTTTTGAAAAATCCTCAATGAACCTTCGATAGTAACCAGCCAAGCCTAAGAATTGTCGAATCTCGGTTGGCGTCTTTGGAGTTTCCCAATTTTTGATCGCTTCAATCTTGGTTGGATCCACATGGATTCCATCTCCATTTACCATATGTCCAAGAAATTGGACTTCACGTAGCCAAAATTCGCACTTAGAGAATTTGGCATACAACTGTTCCTTTTTCAACAACTCCAGAATAGCTCGTAAGTGTTGTTCGTGTTCAGCCTTTGTCTTTGAATAAATCAGAATATCGTCGATGAAAACAATCACTAACTTATCTAGATACGGCTTGCAGACTTGGTTCATTAGGTCCATAAAAACAGCAGGCGCGTTTGTCAACCCAAACGGCATAACCAGGAACTCGTAGTGTCCATAACGAGTTCTGAAGGCTGTCTTCGGGATGCTCTCCTCTTGTATCCTTAGCTGATGGTATCTAGATCGAACATCGATCTTAGAGTAAAAGATTGAACCTTGGAGTTGATCGAATAAATCATCGATCCTTGGCAGGGGATACCTATTCTTGATAGTCAACTTGTTCAACTCCAGGTAGTTGATGCACAAACGGAAACTACCGTCTTTCTTCTTAACAAACAGGACCGGAGTTCCCTAAGGTGAGAAGCTTGGTCTGATGAATCCTTTGTCTAGCAACTCTTGAAGTTGTGTCGACAATTCCTGCCTCTCAGGCGGCACAAGTCTATAAGGTGCCCTAGCTACAGGCGCGGCGCCTGGAACTAAGTCAATGTGAAATTCCACTTGCCTTTGGGGTGGCAATCCTGGCAAGTCCTCTGGAAAGACTTCAGGATATTCCCTCACGACAGGGATGTCTTCGATTTTCGGCTCAGCATCTTTCTTATCCACGATGTGTGCCAGGAAGGCAGCACATCCCTTTCGTAAACACTTACGAGCTTTCAGGCCACTGATGATTTTTAAAGGCGTATCACGCTTTTCTCCATGAACTACAATCGTTTCTTCATCCGTCAGTGGAATGCGGATGGTCTTCTCATGGCAAACTATCTCAGCCTTGTTACTCGATAGCCAATCCATTCCCACTACCACATCAAAGCTTCCCAACTCGACAGGTAGTAAGTCTAGCGTAAACTCGTGCCCTCCTAATTCAATCACACATCCTCGGACAACTCCACTGGTCTCAACTAGTTTCCCATTTGCTAATTCGATCGAATATGGAACGTCTAACTTACTAGGCGTCAAACCAAGAATATTCTTAAATTCTAATGACACGAAGCTATAGTCGGCACCAGTGTCAAACAAAATAGATGCAAAAGTTTTGGTTAATAGAGAACGTACCAGTAACGACATTGGGGTCCTGGCGCGCTTCCCTCGCTTCGATATTGAACACTCTTCCACGGGCTTGGTTCAACTCTGGGCAGTTCCTCTTAAAGTGCCCGATTTCCCCACAGTTAAAGCATCCTGGCCCTCGGCCATTCCCATTTCCAGCTTGATTCGCAACATTTCCATGGTTCCCGTTTCCGTTACTTCCTCAATTGTTGTTCCGATTACCAAGACCTCCTTGGCCTTCCCGGCCAGCACTAGCCCAGCAAGAATCCTTCAAGTGGCCAACCTTTCCACAAGTTTCACATACTTTTGGCCCGCACCGACCAGAATGATGACGCTGGCAGGTGTTACACTTGGGCAGAGTGCCCATATAACCCTTTCTTTTGTTCTCATTATTCGTTCGGGTATCTTCGGTGAGCTTTCTTTTGTTCTTTCCGGATGACTTTACCTGAGTCTCCTTCTTCTTGGCAGGGTTTGTAAGCTCTTCTAGTCTAAGTGCCTCCGTAGCGAGTGCCAAACCCATCTTACTTGCAACATCAGTTATTGGTGGCGTTGATGTTGTCATCAAGCTCAAGACTTGAGGTGCCAGTTCCCAAATGAATTGTTCCAATTTCTTTATTTCTGGTTTCACCAGGTACGGAACAACTGGTGACAAATCATGAAGTCTTTGCACGTACTCCAATACCTTCGGACCTTCCATCATCAGGCTCCGAAATTCATCTTCCCACTTCTGGGTTTCCGTTTGGGAGCAATACTTCTTATGCATCATTCCTTTCAGTTCACCCCAGGTTAACGCATATGCTGCAGTAGCGCCCTTTATACGGATCTGAAGATTCCACCATAATCGGGCTTCATCTAGAAACAGCTCAGAAACGTATGGGACTTGTTGTTCTGGCGTACAACCACTCATTCGAAAGATGGAATCCATACTTTCAATCCATTTCACCAAAGCTATGGCACCTCCAGTGCCGTCGAACTTCGGAGGCTTGTAGTTGAGGAAGTGCCAGTAGGAACAACCGTTATTTTCTGAGGTACCTCTGCTAGGTTTGGAGCGTAGGGCCTCGTGCTGTGCTATAGCTGCAGCAATTATCTCTTGAAGTTCCGCCTCTGAGGTGGGCATGCGCATTTCACGTCTGGGTGGCATCTTCTAAAAGATGTTTCACGTAGGTTAGGTCATAGCAAGTAAAATGTACGTATGTATTCAACAATATCAACACATAACATCTCATGCTATAAATAAATCAACCACATAACATCTCATGTCATAGAACATAAACAATAAGTCAAACATCACAAGTGATGAGAATACTGCGATTGCATTGCCACAAATTGAGACCACAATGTAAAGCTTACAAGTACACAACTGTATCATACAACATCAATGACTTAGTAGGGGACGACCCTAGACAAGTCGTGCGATCGCTGGACATGTTCGGAATCTCTGGTTCGTCCGTTTTCAAATTCCAGAACTCCACCTCAAGCTTCTGAATTCCAGTCCTAGAACAGCATTTCTTCTCAATCATTTCCTTGAGTTCGTCCCAGCTCAGTGCATAAGCAGCGTCTGTGCCAAGGGTCTGAAACTGAAGGTTCCACCATGAGGGTGTGTTATCTAGAAATAACCCCGGGATATAGGTAACACTATGTTGGGGCGAACAGTTACTCATTCTTAGAATGGAGTCAATCTTTTCGGACCAACGAACAAATGCCACGGCGCCTCCTGTTCCGTCGAAGTTCAAAGGCTTGCAGTTCGGGAACTGCTTATAGGTGCAGCCAGTTGGAGGGTTATTTCCAGTAATGCCATCGTTGTGCTTAGAGCGGAGGACTTCATGTCGTGCATTTGCCTGTGAGATGCGTTCTTGCAGCTCGGCTTCTGTCCTTGGCAGTGTACTGGTGTTTGTGACGCGTCTGGGTGGCATTCTCTTCTGTCGAAGTGGTATGAAGTGGGTTAGACAACATTTCAGTTGTCTATGAGATACATAGCACCATAAGCCATCACGTAATCACCCAATTTCACACGAAAATATACTCAATGTATGAGTGGGGAAAGATAAATTTATGAGCCTTCACATAGGCTTGCCAATTTGGCTCGTTGCTTGAAATAGAATGAACTCGAGGCTACATCGCCTTGGTCATTCGTGTTTTAGTTATTTCCTGCTATATTGGTTTTCATTAGCCTGACCCGCAGAGTCCACCAGGATTTCTGTGCACTACAAGTCGTTATTACGTGGGCCCCCGTAATAATAAATTGTTTTGCACAGTTACCCCAAATTTTCTCTCGTCTAAGCCGATGATAAATCAAGGAGCAACAGCAGGTGCATCGGCATGAACAGGGTCATGCTCCAATGCTGGGTCAGGAGCAACGCCTGGCTTAGGGGCCACGGCTGGCTCCGGATTAACAACTTCATCTCAAAATCAGTTGGATCAACAAACACGGGGGTTACAGGATCCTCCAAGGGCTGGTCTAAGCGTATGAACTCAATGTCATGGTCTGGATCAAAACCAGGTGGAAAAACAGGATCATCCTCAATATCGTGATCAAACTCAAAGCTGTGTGCGGGAACCGGTGCAGCTGATGACGCCATATCAGGGTCGGCGTCGTGTGAGTGGTGTTGCACTCCCTGTATCTGCGAAGATGCGGACGCCACGAACTCAAATGAGTTTGGGACAGGTGAATGAGCATGAGCCTCCTCTGCAGGAGCGTCAGCAAGCAGTAGGCTACCACCAGCAGCAATAGGGCCTCGCCCTTAAGTGGGTCCTCCTATCAATGGTTCAACATCGTCGTCAGAGACAACGTCGGGGGCATATGAACAATGGGATAAGCGGCAAGGGCACAAGAGCAGGGATCACCACGAGTGGCAAATCCCCAATAAGATGGCCATCAGCAGGCTCTGCTACGACATCAGGCAGCGCAAAGGGCTGAAAGTCGTCATCGTCTGTACTGGTAGTATCGGAAATGTACACCTCGTGCTCTGATGAACTATGTTGTCTGATACTATGGCCATGGGATCTGTAGTGTCCGACTCTCTAGTATCTGATGAAGGCATGACGTTTTGTAATACAACACACATATGCAGAAATACTCAATCATATAGTCAAATAAACATATTAGTCATCAATAAGCAATCAAATAGTTCTCCTAGTCCCACTAGCCTCCCAGCCTTTCGGACTGTTCTTCCTAGTCCCACTAGCCGACTTCCTCAGCCTCCCAGACCGAGCCTCAGCCTCCAAGACTGAGCCTCAGCCTCTAAGACTGAGCCTCAGCCTCCAAGACTGAGCCTCAGCCTCCAAGACTGAGCCTATAACAAATAAAATGTGCTCAACATTTGTTTGTAAAACATTTTGGATCTGGACTTCAAGTGGTATGCAGTGTAAAAATGTTTTCGTGAGAGCCCTAGTGATAATAGTCTAGACTCGAGAAGGAATCCTAGTTCGCTATGATCAGAGCTCTGATACCAAGCTGTCACACCCTGGCTTTGCGGAAGCGTGGGTTAATTTGGTGTGACTCCTTAATACCATAGCTTAATCACAACAAAGCTATATGAAAATAAAACATGCAGATCATCCATTGATTTAAGTTTGTAAAGTAAAATACCACAACATTGTCTTAATGCGTTGACACATGCAACGGAAGTTACAACCTGATAACATAAAAACATTGTTCTTAAAACGTAACCACATTTATAACATAAACACTGTTTAAGACTTGCGACTCGTCCAGGTAAAAGTCGCGACCCCTAAACGTGGATGGTCTCGTAACTCTAACACAGCGGGAAAACGTAGCATACCGTGCCAGATCCTTAGTTCCCTGAAATACATGTAAGTTGGAAAAATCAACATAATGTTGAGCGAGTTCATGTGTAAGTGAGTATGTAAAACACTTGTAAGTATAAAAATCCCTGGTATGTAGCAAATAAGGAAAAAGAGATCACCAATGGTTTGCAAGGCCATTGATATGTGTGAAGTGCAAGTAGGAAGACTCAAACCTAGCAAATTTATGCGTCGGGCACAAAGTCACCCCGAAGTCCGTTCTGTTTGGCCTGGGGGCTGGGCTCGCTACACCCAGATAGATCTACCGCTCCTGTCCCTCGGTCCTACAATGAGGATTAATGATCCCAAGTTGCGCCTACCCACTCACATGATCTAAGTAGTAACCCTCCTTACGCTAAACATACCATGTGTAAAAGTACTCGTAATCACAGTAACATGTATTTCACCCCCGCAGTTTAGAAAACTGAAAACAGTTAAGAGAAAAGGGGGACATGAACTCACAGTAGTGCGTCCTCGATAACAGCAACTCAAACTCGGTCTGCAGCACGACAACCTACAACGTGCTAATATCTATTAGACGAACGGCCGTGCCTTAGCTTAGAGTTTTAACGTTCTTGGGGAAATAGTTAGACAACTATTTCGTGTTTATATTTCTTGGTAATCGTATAAATAGATTCCTTCCCAAGGATGGGGTATTCGTACATGTATTATGTATTTGGTGACTTAAAGTATTGACAAAATACATTTACAAGTTTCATATCCAATACTTTAAAGTTTTATGTCAAAACTCATGGCGAGGTTTAATTCCGAGAAATAAAGTTAAACATACTTGTTAGAAAAATAGTTTTTTTTTTTTTCTAAGTCTTGGTATTTTTTAGAAAAATTGGCCAGAACTTCCCCTAAAAACGGGAGTGTCCGTGCTATTACGCACATCTTTTTCTTTTTGAAATCAACCCATGATCATCAACAATCAACCCTTACGTTTTAACACGCAAAATACTACCCTTTTCGTTTCAGTTTCAATATGTGAAAAACTGGACTGTTTTCGGAGGTGTAAATAAAATACCTAACTTATTCCAAAAATTCCCAAATTTTTGTGGAACGTCCTAATCGAACCACAAATTATTGTGTAAAAATATCGGGGTCTAGTTCATTATCAGTAATTTATAGAAAATCGTTTACCGAACTGTGATCAGATTTGTTACATTCTGATCACAGTTTACGGAAAGATTCGTCAAAAATTCCTTGTAAGTCCGTTTATCGAAATTCCAGTTCGAGGGTCACAAATACATCCGTGACCATCTTTGATAAAAGTTTCAGGGGCTGGTTCGGTTCAGGTTTTAAGTTGTGATCGAAAACGTATGACCCATTTTACTGCAGTTAAAATCAGCCTTAGCTGCTGTCACGAAAATAGACTTTTAAAATAGTAACCGACCTCAGAAAAATACGATTCCAGCGCCATTTTCTTCTTTTTTCGAAAAGACACGATTTAGGCTTTTGAAATTCCGTTTTTCGAGTTTTTAAACTCCGTTTACAGCCTGTTGAAGGCGGCTGGAAAAGTACATCAGCATGTTATTTTAAAGTTTAAATGTTATTAATCGTGTTACAAGTGTCCGATTAACGGGTTTAACAAGAAAACAACTTTTAAACATCAAGTATCATTTAACCAACCCTCAAACCAACAAGATTCCGCTTCATAAATCAGACATAAGTAACTTTTATGTAGCTTTTATGTTCATAACTCATGTTTCACACTTTCTAGCATTCTTGTGATTTAAACAACAATACATCAACCTACATATCATAATTTCGAACAAGATGAAACCGAGTGTAAAGAAACTTACTACTAGCCTCTAGCTAGGGATGAACTCTAGTGAAGAAATGCGATGAGAAAAGGTGAAAAACCAAGCAAGAATAATGCTCCTTTGAAACCCCCTTCAAGTTGCACCTTCCATGGATGAATACTAAGCTTTGAATGGACTATGTAAATGAAGAAGATGATGTTTAAAGGTGGTGATGGTGTTTTCGGTTTGGGGCAGCCGAGACAAGAGGGAGAGAGAGATTAGTGAGGAGAGAGAGTGAATATCTTGAAGTGATGATGAAGATTCATGAACCAAGATCTTATAAGATGTTTCCAATATTTTGTGTAGATCTACAAGTAAAATCTAATAAACAAATACAATATAATCTTGCAAGATATTTGAAGTATGGTGGAATGATATGTGGGGTCCCTTGGGGGAATTAGAATCGGTTGGGGGGGGGGGGTCTAATTGCAAAATGTGTAACTAAAATGCAAAGGATAGAAAGATTGTAAGTATGAACTTTTATGTGTAGTAAATTGAATTTAAGTGGGTGTTATGGCATACGGAGATCACGACTAGCCAGAAAAAGTAAAACAATGCCATGGACAGAAATTTAGTGCTCCGGGTAATTGTCCGGTTATCCGGTTAGGTACCGTTCCGTTAAAGTGTTTAATAAGCATTTAAAGTGTCGTTAATATTTGTTTTAGTGACACAATGAATTCCTGACACTTTGGAAAGTTTCTAGTATTATTTTCCCATGTTCTTGCACTTTACTAGTTAGCTTAAATGCTGATTTTTGTATTAAAGTGCAGAATTTTGTACTTAAAGTACGTTTTAGGCACATCCGGTCACTATAAACTATCACCTAGTGACGCAGTTCTACAATCCTCACCTCCCTACACTCACTACTAGTGTAGTAAACTATTCCCGGCTCATACTGGCCTTAGAGACAGTAATCTGTCTGATGCTGGCTATGTCAGCATGTTTACTGGGTATCCCGTATAGTGTGCTCACTGTGCTTTTGTGCATCAAGGTTGTCACTAAGGTTTGTGTGTAAATAATAGAGTGACAGTAATAAAGTATGATGCATGAACATGTATGTATCAGAAATCAGTAAGCAGTTTAATCACAGTTGTAAGCAAGCACAGTAATTAAGCAGTAATTAAATATTAATTAGTTCGTACGGATACCTGGTTTGGTGAGGGTTGTCACAACTGCGAGATGTGAAACTTGTGAAAATTCAGAACGTCAAGGAAAAATTTTGTAGCCGGCAATCGGAAGTTGCCCTCAGAGAAATAGTCCCAGAAAAACGTAATATAACCGGCCGGAGCTTGTGCCGCAGTTTGCCCCTCCTCTGGGTAAGTTGCACCCCAACTGCTGCGGAACTTAAAGTTCTGAACTAAACCATCAAAGATTTCCTTTGACCACTTCAATGGTGGTAAGGCGGAAAACATTTCTTCTGAAGAATCTTCGTGATGTTTTCCGGTAGAGATAAAGGGAAAGACGCAAAGTTGCAGGTTTTCTCTAAAGAAAAAATTGGAGAAGATGAAAGGATTCAGGAACTACTAATGAAAAAAGGAAGCCACTCAAGGGTTTATATAGGGATCGCCATTAATGCCCTCTAGAACCGCAGCCCCCTTTTTTCAGGAAAACACGGTTACCAAGGCAATAAGGGCCTGGGGAACAAAAAGTAGCCTCACGCGCGCGTGTAAACCACGCTTAACGACGCACATTTAATGAATGACTGACAAGTGACAACCTGTCACCAAAACCGTCACAAGATCAACAGTTAGCATAGTATCTTTTACCTGCCATGAGTCAAATTTTTCAAAATTTGAAATCATGGAGACCTCAACTTGAAGAAACGGAAATATCTTCCACAAGAAGATTCTTCTTATTTCGCGCCAAACAGGTCTGCTACTTCTCAAAGCAAAAATCGCACACTTCATTTTATATAGTCCAATGCTCCACCTACTTGCATAGAAGCAACACTGGACTGGGAGACTTGAAGGGGTATGGTCCCAAAAACCTTGCGCAAGCGCATAAAACCATACCACAACCTTATTCCAAAGACATCTTATATATAGTCCAATGCTCCACCTACTTGCATAGAAGCAACACTGGACTGGGAGACTTGAAGGGGTATGGTCCCAAAAACCTTGCGCAAGCGCATAAAACCATACCACAACCTTATTCCAAAGACATCTTAAACAGGACCCTGCGCGGCCGCGCAGCGATCCCAAACAAGACTTGGAAAGAAACAGTTCAATAATAAAGGAATATGGTCCCGAAAACCTTGCGCAGAATCACAGGACTATGCCATAGCCTTATTCCAAGAACATTTTCAGAACAAAACCCTTCGCGGCTGCACAACGGTTCTAAATAAAGATATGGAAGAAAACAGTCTTCGATAACCATGCGCCGGGGAAAAGCGACACACTTATTAATATACTAAATTTTATATTAAAAATTAATTTTTTTTCCAAATACATATATTGCCTTCAAATTGATACAAACGTAAAGGACATTTTGTGTAATTTTATCAAAAACGAAAGGTTCGAGGAAGAATTATGCACCAAAGATTGTTACAAGAAGCTATCCAATTGTCAAGAAGCAATTGAATATGTAAACATTCATAAGGACAAATGTTACAAGAAGCAACATGAAGTTAGCATTGATGTAATTCTTAAACCAGGTGGAGGATTTAACTCCTGTAAAGCGCATATATATGCGTTCAAAAAAATATTAGTGAATTTGTTATTAGTGGACACAATATTTATATACAGGAATTTCCTATAAAGTACTTATATTTCATTAAATAAAATATTTCCTTTAAAAAATTTCTGAATCTATGTATATATCTAATAAACAAACAACAACAACCATACCCAGTAAATCCCACAAATAGCAAAGCTACTCATAGGGTATGTATATATCTAATATTCAAACATAACTATTGATATATATTGCTTTTATATGGTGAAAAAAATAGGAGATAGAGGTGTTAGCCATAAATTCTCTATAATAGAGGTGGAAAGAAGCAAACCATACTTCTTGATGTGGTGGAGTTCCGCAAGTCTCATCCAGTGGTGAGGTTCAGATATGCGGGCGGTAGTGGTGAGGTTTAGATATGCGAGCGGTGGTCTGGACTCCGTGTGGGGCCCTCCCTCCTACAAACATATAGGGGAAAGTTACTGTACAAATAAACTTAACGTACTAAACTTACGAATTGCATGAAAAGGACAAAAGTAGGCGGTGTCATTTTTGTAATTATCAGTAACTATCAAAGTTACTCTACAAATGTACCTTTAAAGTAATTTTGATCTTTTGTAGAGTAATTTTGTAAAATGGTCTTATAGAGTAATTTTGTTCTTGTAGTGTAAGTATCAAAATTACTCTACAAATGATACAGTAGAGTAATTTTGATCTTTTGTAGAGTAATTTTATAAAATGTTCATGTAGAGTAATTTTGGTCTTGTAGGGTAATTATCAAAATTACACTAACCCCCCCCCCCCCACCCAAAAAAAATATCTGTAGAGTAATTTTGATCTTTTGTAGAGTAATTTTGTTCTTGTTGGGTAATTATCAAAATTACACTAACCCCCCCCCCCCCCCCAAAAAAAAAAAAAAAACCTAAACCCCCCCCCCCCCCAACTAAAAGCTAAAAACTAAACCATAAAGCTAAACCCCATAACTAAATGCTAACAAAATTAGTCTACAAGATCAAAATTACTCTACATGATCATTTTACAAAATTACTCTACAAAAGATCAAAATTACTCTACAGGACCATTTTACAAAATTACTCTACAAAAGATCAAAATTACTCAACAGGATCATTTTACAAAATTACTCTACAAGATCAGAATTACTCTACAGGATCATTTGTAGAGTAATTTTGAATTGTATGTTGTTTGATAAACTTGCATGGTAATTTTGATTCAGTGTAACTTTGATAATTACCTTACAAAAACAAAATTACTCTACAAAAATATTTTACAAAATTACTCTACAAGTATATTTTACAAAATTACTCTACAAAAGATCAAAATTACTCTACAGGAGTAATTTTGATAGTTACTGATAATTATACAAATGACACCGTGCTTTTTATCTTTTCCTTCAGTTCGTACGTTATGTACGTTAACTTTATTTGTATTTGATCTTTTACCTATAAATATATATATGATTAATATTGTTAATGGGGTTTGTGAAGGTTTATTGATATAAATGCTCAAAGTTTCCTATAAAAAGGACTTGTTACACCGTCATCTATTTATGAGTGTATATAGTTGAAGGGGCATGGTCCCAAAAACCTTGCACAAGCGCATAAAACTATACCACAACCTTATTCCAAATACATCTTGAACAGGACCCTGCGCGGTCGCGCAGCGGTCCCAAACAAGACTTGGAAAAAACAGTTCAATAATAAAGGAATATGGTCCCGAAAACCTTGCGTATAAAATTAGATCTAATCGACAAACTCCAATCCTTCCATCAAACCTCCAGATTTGGTCATGGAGGTGTTTGAATTTTAGTGCTCTGATGATGACGACGATGCTCTGATGGCGACTCTGATGAAAGGTGTTTGTAGGTCGAATTTTAGGGTTTTGTTGCAAGTTTGAAGGTGACGTGCTTAATGATTGAAGGCGACGACAGTGCTGAATTTTAGGGTTTTGTTGCAGATATGTTGTTAATTTCTGCTGAACTGTTGAAGGTGTCTGATGGCGGTTCTGAGGCAGTGCTCGATGGTGAACACGGTGCTGAATTTGTTGTAGGTTTGAAGGTGTTTGAACTGAAATTGAGTGATCTATGGTGCTTATAGGTCGAATTTTAGGGTTTTGTTAAGAGATCGATTGTTTCCTTTACCGGTGATGAACAGGGGATGGCGGTTTGCTCGTGATGGCAGGGACGACGGTGTGAAGGTGATGATGGTGGTTTGGTCGTGTAGATCAGAAGGGGAAAGAGAGAAGAAAAGGAGAGAGGGGTGGGTAGGTGGGCAGGTGGGCAAAATGACCAAAATGCCCTTCACTAAACTGAGGAAAAGAACAAAAAACCAGGTTTTTTTTAAATCTGAGCTGATTTTGCTTTTGGACCAAAATGGCAAAAAAACTGAAACCACAGGGATCCAGATGCAAAAGGTTTGAGTTTTGGACTAAAGTGACAAAAGTGACCAAACCTAAGGGATAAAATGGCAGTTTACTCAACCTTTTATTAGTGTATTAAAAAGGTATCAAATCGATGTTTCTATGAAAACAGATACTTCATATTATTATTTACGTGTTATAAATCTACAAAGTCTACTTGATGGAAAACTATTTACGTTGAGCTTTAAATAACAGTGCATTGGGCGGGCGGGCGGCCTGTACAGAATAGGCCCAAATCATTTTACTTGCGCCTCAATTTGGGATGTTCAGTTCAGCACATGAGTTTAATGATTTGTCTTCCTCAATTTAATGATTATAGATTGTGTATAGAGAAATTACAGGTGAGAGAAAACTTTCCCAAAAAGTCAAACAATACGAGTAGGGTAAATGGGTAATAACTCTTGGAAACGTACGTAATCTCCAACAAAGAGATCAAGGAATTGATGAACAAGAAAAGAGTGTTTCAAGGTTTTTCAATTTGTTTAGCGAAATTACATAAAGTATAGTAGTTATTAGTCATAAGACCATGCGTACTCGGGCGTTTTTCCCCCCAAACACGCCCGACCACACCACCACCTCCGCCCCGTGGGCGTGTTTTTGCTCCAAATCAGTTCTGGCGTGCTGTATTCCACGTCGAGCCCGTTTTCTTGTGTCCAATCACCTTCATTTTCCTTTTTATAAAACCAATCAGATTTTTTGATGTTTTTTTATTTACTTTTATTACAAACATAATGCCCCACAATACACACATCCCCACTACACCCATTTTAGAAAACGCCACATAATGCCCAATTGCTGACTGGGCTGCCACATGGCGCAAAACGCCCAAGGGTGAGGTGTTAACCACTACACATGGTCTAAGTAGACGGCGTTTTATAGCGACTACATAATGAACAACCAGGTTGAGTATCATCTATTGACGAGATAGGTTGGAACGAAGTCCAATGTTAAGTGTAGAATTAATGGACTATATATGAAACTAGTAAATTGCCCCAGCGTTGTCGCAGTGTTCCGTAAAAATTTTATGTCAAAACATAGACCAACTGAAAACATATATAAAGATAAGCACGAAAACGTATTACATTTGACCCGACTCATTTCCGGAAAAAAAATTACGTAGAAACGCTAATCAACTTGAATTTACACACAACCGAAAGAAGTACGTAAAACTCGATTACAAAGTTTTTAGAAAGTTAAGGGGTTATAAGTATTAATGCTAAAATTTAAGGGGTAATATTGTAAAAGTAAACAAAAGACAAAAAAGACAGGAAAAAAAAACTCAAATCACCATTCACAATAGTTGGTAATGGTAATTGTATTATATTAAATAAATAAATTAATTAAATAAATACATGTGACCCAGGTTCGATCCATGTGCCCCAAGTTTGATTCCCACTCTGCTCATTATTTTTTGCGGCATCCAGGTGAAGAGCGAATACGGGTGGCGCCGGTTCGACTTGGATGTGAGGCGAGGTTTTACCGATTATTCTACTGCCGTGCCTTCCGGCGAGTGGAGGTAGGGGTTCCACGCATCTGGGGAGAGCCAAGGGGCTGGCAGTGGTTGAGTAGTCGACCTTGGCCACAACGCCCGATATCACGGTGGTTGACATGTCGTTCATTGTTAAAAAAAAAAGTTGGTAATTGTATTATATTAAATAAATAAATGCTTTGTAAGTTATGTTTGTATGTCAAATGTTACAGTGAAACAATGAACATCATGGGTACGTAAAAAATTTGGTCATGTGTTAGATCATTTAGGTTGTTCACAAGTCTGATGTTGTACATTCAGCAAAACATATACTAACCATGTACCAAAGCAGAGGTTGTAAGTCATAATTAGAAGTTCCAATTAGGGTTGTTATCGAACTCTAAAATGTACGAGCCATCTTGGCTCCTCCTTGAAATACTCTATGGTCGTGAATAACTAAGTTCAAACTAGGCTCATTTAAAATCTAAGCTTGTTCATGGCTGGACAAACCAACTCGAAGATCACTTGTCAATGACATCATTTTCAATATGATTTACCAATGAACACGTACTTCCACTTTTTATGTTTTTTTAAATATATAGATAACAAATTTTGAGTCAATGAGTATGGCTTAATTAGCATTGGAAGGGAAGTAAAAAATTGGATTTGAGGCAAGAGGTTTCAAGTTCAAGTGTAATCCCAGTCGAGTTTTACCGCAGTGGGCCTTTGGGCGGTAGGTTTCCCCAAAACAGGTGATGGTGGGCTTAGGCTACCTAGCGCTTTTCACGATCACGGGCGTATGGTTTCGCATTTTGCCATTGGGAGCCTGTGCGATGCAGTATCTCCCCAAAATATGTTTAAAAGTAACTCTAATAATAATAAAGTAATCAAATAATGAACCTATGAAAAAATACTCATATATATAGTTGGGAGCCCGCACGATGTAGTGGAGTGCAAATCACCTCATAAACTCCACCAATGGTCTCATCACTCGCACGCACGCACACTCATACACATACACACACTTACAAACACCTAACGCACACACACTTCCATACACACACCATAATATAAATCTCATGTGATATAGATTATCATATACATAAATAATGCATTACATACAGTGGCGGACTTAGGAATTATTTGCTGGGGGTGCGGATGAGGTGTTCAACCATATTTTCAAGGGGTGCGGTCGGGGTTTTTGGCTAAAATATACACTAATTTTTTTTTCAATGGATGCGGCCGTCCACCTTGGCCAAAGGGTGAGTCCGCCCCTGATTACATAATCTTTGGTTAAAAATTATTATATACATAAATAATGTACTAATTTCCAAACTATAAATTTCCAACAAAGTTGTGCTATGTGTTGTTGTAATATAGGCCTTGGGAGTTTTTCAAAAAACTTTTACATTTTTTCAATTTTAACCCTAAGATTTTAATCTCTTGCATTTTAATCCTTTGATTTTTTTACTTTTACCAAAAAGCTTTTCATCTTTTACAATTCAACCCCCAACATTTTTTTGTTTTCAACTTTGGTCCCCCCATACTTTTCATCTTTCATAAGTTTTTTGTTTTAAGTTTCGTTATAAATTTTTCGAGTCAACACGCCACATGTGTCTAGGATTCAACGTTTTTTGTCTTTTTTTTTCCCATTTGACAGGCAGTCGCAACACGTCTATTTTTCTTCATTTGACAAGTTCGTCGCAACACGCATGTACTTGATCGACTTAGTTATTTTTTTTCTACGTTTTACATTTATGTCTATTTTTTTAGAATTAACACGCTGCAACAGGCGTACGTGGTTCAACGATTCTACGGCTGTTTATTTTTTTACTTTTTTATTTATTTTATTTTTACAAGCTCTTCTGATGTTGGTGGTTGTTGGCAGTGCTATGGCATTAGTGCTACTTGGCACGATTTTACGAACGTGTTTAACCTATGAAGTTTTTTACTAATAATTTGTTTCGAGTTTACAACTATATCTCTTTTACTTAAGAAAAACTAATTTTTATTTGCATATTTTAATGTGAGTGTCGATATAAATTCGATTTGCTCTACGTTTCGATGTAAACTTTTTATGGCAACACTTAAGCAGTATGAGGTCTGAACTATTAAGAGGCAGTATAATGCTTAACCCTTCAGAAACAAATGTCTGACCAATTCAGATTAGAGATCTTAACCATTGAGACTCGGTATAATAATTAATCATTCAGATGCAAATGTCGGAACCATTCAGATGCAAATGTCTGAACCATTCAGATGCAAATGTCTGAAACATTCAGACATTTACTCACGAAACAAACAGTATGAATCATTAAGTGTTGAACTAGTAAGAGGTCTGAACCATTCAGACCCTCATTAAGAGGTAAACAAACACCCTTAATTATTAACTAACCCATGCCGGCTGAATTTGTAAGCCCCGGCCGCAACGCGGCGGGGTCTTACATCTAGTTTATGTATTAATTAGGAAAAGTTTATTAAATAACGTATGAATTAGTAGAAGTAAGGGCCTACGCATAAAATGTTATCTTACTTAGGTGTCTTAAACGGAGAGTATATTACAAGTCTACACTCAAATGTATTATACAATAGTTAGGGGCTGTTTGGTAGCCTCTTAATGACCATTCAGATGCTACCTCTTAATGGTTTAAAACCTCTGAATGAATAAGAGGTAACCTCAAGTCTGAATGGTTAAGAGGTAACATCTGAATGGTAAATCATCACATGTCACATTCTTCTACCTTCTCATTGGTAAAATTCTTAATGGTTCCATTAAGAGGTAGCCTCTTAATGACTATTCAGAGGCTACCAAACAGCCCCTTAGTAGTATAGATATAGCTACTAAAAATTAACTTAACTGGATTTTTTGAATATTTTTTTTACAAATTTAGGTACTTTAATATACAAAATATTAACTCGACTTTCCATACAAATACAAAATAAGTAAAGATGTTTTATATGATAGTAAACCTTTTATACCCCATTGTATTGTAAGGGGTAGTGCACGAGGAAAAAAATCATGCAGAAATGATCGACTCTTTGGAAGCCCCGAAAATACTATGAGGTGTTCGGAAATGGTCGATAGTTGAATAGGAGGATTACGATGACTATAGCCCTTGGTAAATTTACCAAAGACGAAAATGATTTGTTTGATATTATGGATGACTGGTTACGTAGGAACCGTTTCGTTTTTGTAGGCTGGTCCGGCCTATTGCTCTTTCCTTGTGCCTATTTCGCCGTAGGGGGTTGGTTCACGGGTCGATAGGTTAACACTCAAGATCACAATGACCCTCTACATTAGCACCATGTCACATACTTTTAATCCATCATCCAAAACCACTACCCTAAAGGTGTGGTCGTGACTCAAACTACTGTTATCTTATTTTATTTTATTTTTGTGAAAAAACAAAGGAAATATTGAATAAGGAAAGGAGGCCCATGATTATCATGGTTTAATCCATGGGAATCATGGTGGATGAGATAAGGGGGCGGTGTAGCAATCTAATAATGGTCCTACGTAGCGATTGATGATCCAGCCATACCCCTTACACCCTATAGCCTAATTGGTTTAGTTTCAGGTCACGGGGTATAACTTTTTCTTTTGCTTCAGGTACATACCAATAATATATGTGACATACACCCTATTATTTTCTTTATTTATATAATCTTAAAAGGAAATGTCGGTGCACCACTCTTTTGACAATAATGCCCTTTCCTCACTTCTATTTCGCCATTCTTTCTCCTCACTTCTATTTCGCCCTTCGTTTCCACTCGACTGAAACATATCACGCAGATCCAAAACCCTAGCACAATTGCTGTGCCATCATCTCCACACACTTGCCAGTCCTTCAATTGATCGCTCACGTTTCCCCTAACCCTATATCGTGCACCATCATGCTCCATCGTTCACGCCCTCGATCCCTGTATTTTTGTTCTAATTCGATCTGGAAATTGTGGTTGTTCTGTTCATTGTTTTAGATCTTCTCGGTGAGTTTTCAGATCCTTATTTTTTCAATTATTGTTTGGATCTGTGTGTTTTTGTTGAAATTTGGTTCAGATCTGATGATTATGTGTGTGTTTTTTGTTGAATTTGAAGAGTCAAAGATGGGGCCTATGGATATTGTTGGTAAGACCAAAGAGGATGCTTCGTTACCGAAAGGTTTGTTTGATTTTTTTCATGTTTACATCTGATAATAAGCTTTGATTTTGATTTTGTGGTTAATACGTGACTTTTAGATTCATTTGCAGTGTTTTTATTTTTTTAAAAGTTCGGTGCCCCAGTTCGGCGGCTAGGGTTTAGTCAGAGTTTTCCCAACGATTGAGGTAAGTTTCGATCTTTTTTTTTTTGGTTGATTGTTGTTTGAATCAACCTTTTTATGTAATTAGGTTATTAAGGTTTGCTATTGTTGGTTTCGTCTGTTAATTGTCGACTTTGATTTCAAGTCGTTTTAGTCAAGGGTGTAAGAGGGGGTTTGCATTTGTGAAATAAACAAATCATTCGACCATATGATTTTTTGACTAATATATAGTAGACAAAGAGGTTTTGGAAAGGGTATCTGGGTATGGTGAGTGATAAACGTTTACTGAATATTCTATTTACGTTTTTCCGTGTTGTAATGCAGTCAAATCAACCACATACATTTGTTGTTGTTACCCTCGATCCACCTATCCGTAAGGGTCAAACTATGTATCCACATATAGTGTTGCAGGTATGTTGCAATTGCTCCTGATGATTGGGTTTGCTTTATTGTGTGAAAAAAAATTGTATTTATTATCTGTTTTGGTGTGCCATAGTTTGAAACAGATTATGTGGTGGAAAGCACGTTGACAATGAATGAAGATCTTTTCGCTACCAAATACAAGGACAAGCTAGAACCAACTTATAAGGTAATTTCTTTATGTAAGTTATAAATTCTTGCTGTGATTAAAATGAAATGCCAGTCTCCCTTTCTTTCATTTATATAGGACATAAGAAGCATAGTTGTTATAGCGAATAGCGGATGATAGCGACAAGCAACCTATACGCTACGTAGCGATAGAGATGAAATAGTGGGCGCTATTTTATGTTTAGCGATACACTAGAAGAAGATTTCAGAAATATTTTATATGTATATTATATCCAAACACGGTGTTTCTATACGTATATTTAACAAAAAACCTAAAATCCAGCTATTGTATACGTATATTTTATCGCTATTTATATTAGAACAAAAAAAAGCCCTGAAATTCCGCTATTTACTCGCTATGGAGGTGTTATGAGCGCTTCGCTACGCTATTCAATTCGCTGTAGCGCTCGCTATGAACGCTATTAACAACTATGATAAGAAGTGATACTTTTGACCCGTTTACCTATAAAAAGGGTCGGTTTAGGATATTTTTTTATCCCTAACGGGCCATGCGAAAGGATTTAACCCATTTAACTAAATAGATTGGCTCAAACGGGTCATACAGATTGAAAGTCATCCGCAGTGTATTCTGCATGAAAATCTCCTAAAGTTAAAGTCTATTTGTAAACATGTTTAGCACATTACATATACAACTGAACAAGAAATGGATAACAAGTTGTTTGCGGGCCGGTCCAAGTTGACCTGGTTTGAGCAACGACCCAAACCCGTTTCGACTTCTTTCCGAACCCCTTTTGACTTATACCGATCCGTTTGTCTCGCCCATCTTGCCATCTTATATGAGCTTTCACACCAACTTTCGTTTATTCTTAGATGGTTTTAATATTTAAAATGAACAGGGACTGATTTATGAAGTGTTTACAATGGTATTGAGAGGCTTATCAGGCACAAAACTCACAAGTCCCGGAAAATTCCGTAGCTGTCAAGACGGTTACGCTGTGAAGTCATCGTTAAAAGCCGAAGATGGCGTTCTTTATCCGCTTGAAAAGAGCTTTTTCTTCTTACCAAAACCACCTACTTTTATTCTATACGATGAGGTATTACATTACACTCTAAAATTAAAAAAAAAGAAGTTAATATAATATTACCTTTAGTTGAGCCACCCTAATGTTACAATTTTATCCATTTATACCTTTTGATTTTTCAAAATTTGATTCTTAGTGACTTTGGTCTTCATGATAGATGGCAAAATATTCCAAGTGCAAGCTGGAATTCAGCAAGTGTCAAAGGAAGGTAACCTTAAATAATAAAGTCAAAAGAACCAATTGGTCAAAATTTATACATTTGACCTCAAAAGTCAAATTGGCACAAACTTGAAATGCTTTTGTGTGTTTGACATGTACAGGATATAGGGTATGTTTGGCAAAAGTATTTGGTCGCAAAAGAAGAGTTCGGTGATGAAGAGGTGAACTGTGAATCTTCACCGGAACAGGCTGCAAATGTTTTATTTTGGTTTCGCTCGATCCACTTTAGATGAAGAAAGCCAAGAATGCGATCTTGAACCAACGCTACGTAGCGCGCCGCAACGCGCGCGGGGTATAAACCTAGTTTGTCCTAAAATGGTAGGTCCATTTTCCTTATTTGTCCTAAAATGGTAGGTCCACAAATGGAACCTTGTACAACTTTATCATAAGGGTGTAGGGAGTGGTTAAACATTTTGAGTGGCAAACCAAAAAACCGACCAATCAGAGCGCGCCATGTCAATCAGTCAAAAGTGTTTAAACTTTGGTGAAAAGTGTTGGCAATGGTTTAGACACTTGGTGAAGTGGTAAACTATTTAAAAAAAAAAGGAAAAAGGTGTGATTGGTTGAGATTGGATTGGACCCCACCCCACAATACCCTCTCTCTCACCTCCCTCCCTTCCCCGATTCGGCATCCACTCACCGATTTTGCCCCCCTTTTCAGCAAATTATGTTCGGCAAACAAGTTGGCATTGGTTTGCCAATCGGTAAAGTGGGTTTACCCACTTCCACACCGTACACCCTAAGTGCTTCACTCACCCATGTCCTTTTCTACCCAGGGGTAAACAAATGTCATAAGAAGATTCCATCTAGAAATAAGTTTGAACTCACTCACCAATGCTTTAATTTTAATAGTAGTGTTGATTATAAGGTTGGAAGGTGTTTACTGGCGCCCCCACCTAATGAAGGGTTTTAACTGGTATTTACCCTTGTCATCCTCTTTCTCTCTTTCACGCTCGTTAAGTAACTAATGTAAGTGCCCTTGGCACCTGGGGTGGTATTGGGGTCGTTAAAGTGCTGAGGTGGTTGGGGGCGCCAAACCACACAACATAGCCTAAGGGTGGTCTGAGTCCACCCTACTCACCAGCTCCGGAAGAAGGTACACGTCGGACATATATTGGGATCGAGGTGACGAAGGCCGTGAGGGGTTGAGAATTAGTTATTGATAGTGAAAAGAGTGTGAGAGGGTGGGAAGTGGAGCGGAAAGTTGGGGTGCAGGAACACCACCCCCACCATGCGGGAGCTACAAATTTTTTTCCCCAAAGGGGATTCTCATCGTTAAACATTAAAAAATTTGTGATTATGATTTTACTTAACAATTTTATCCTATTTAGAAAAGATAATTAGGTTGCATTTAACTTGTAGCCGGATATCATTTCACTATGAATTTTGTAGGAGTTAAAAGACCAAAAGAATATGATTACGCTAACAAGTTGTTTGATTTACGCACCGATAGAGCATCAATGTATCATTACTAGAATTGGTATTTTGCTTGTGAGAGCCAGTAATTTGACTACTCAAACTGACCCGATTGGCGGATCCACTAATTTTCGTCAATAGGGCAAAATAGCAGGTTAAAACGAGTTGGGCAAAATGTTAATAAGAAACCAATCATTCTACTTATAAAAATCAAGATTTGCATACGCATTTGTTGCGTTACTACTATACAACCGTAGAAACCAATTTAGATGAACAATCAGGATGAACAATAGCTGACAATTCAAGTAACAATTCACAAGCTTTTCACAATATTTGCTCTTACAATGTTTGACCCAATGCATAAAATCTTCTACTTATGATGTATGGTTCCAACCGCATATTCTAAATTATTAGTCAAACTCTCATATTTTGGTAGTCCTTACAGAGTTCAAAGTTCAAACTTCAAACTCAAGTGACATTGCTGTAAATGTAAATGCTATACACAAACTAACCCATGATAACCGCGACACATAACATAGCAAAAAGTAATCAACTTTAACGTACGGTAAGCAAAATGTCAATTGTCAAGAAAGTAAGACCAAATAAACAGATTCACGAAACGACAGTAAATAACAGGAATGAGTTCAACAAAAAAAGCAAACAGAATACGATCTTGCAATGACCCTCTTCGTTCCAAAATAAACGAGCTTTTTCCTTTGTAACCACATAGGAAATAGCTCGTTTAATTTGATACAAAGATGGTGTTGATTAAGCGCCAATACCACCATCTTTGTTACCAAACTGATTCTTGTACGCATCATGAGCCGCCCTGTTCACAGCGATTATCTTCTTTAACTTGTAACATCCTCGTCCAATCACCTCATTGTTTATGTAGATCTCAATCTCCCCAGTTTTGTTCCACATATCATTTGCATATGGTTTAAGCCCGCTCTTCTGGCACGCTTCGTGGAACTTAGCCACCGGATGCTGCATCAAGTTTTCTGGAGTGATTAATGGTTGCAGCAAACGCTCCACAACCTGTAACAACCGAGTTTATAATCCACAAATTTAGGCAAATTGAACTCATATGTGAATATGTTACCTTCCAGGTATCATCCATTGATGAATTGGTATCGAGGAAGATGGCACCAATCAGTGACTCGAGAATATCAGCAAGAACTTTAGGCGGATCGATCATACCATAGGAGTGTGACGGGTACTCCAATATCCCTTCCATGAATTCTTGAATCTGTGTTTTTGACAAACATATTTACAGGAAAAAAGTGAACCCAACATCATATATATGGGATCAAATCATTACACTACAAGGTTAAGACTTTAGAGGTTTGGTGGTATTTTAAAAAAAAAAATATGCAAGTTGGTGTGAACAGGGTTTTAATTTAAGTTACAATTTCGCCTCTTACAATGTGTATCAGGCGTGAAGAGCATGCCATCTCACCCTTTCACGCCCCCAACACCATTACATGTAACTGATGGGGGCCAAAGCCCCTTTAGTTAGACCACTTGTAGTGGGAGTTTTTTGGGCGTTTTTCCCCTAAAAAACGCCCCACAACGCCCAAGTTCCACCCCCTGGAGCGTTTTATTCAAAAAAAAATTGCTTTTACCGTGCTTTTTTCCACGCCTTACTTCATTGGTTTTGGCCAATCATACTTGATCTTCCTTTTGTTTGTCCAATAAGATTTTTTGAGGGTTTTTTTTATTTAATTTTATTACACCTCTTTTAACATAATGCCCACATCCCCGCTACACCCATTTTAGAAAACGCCTCATAATGCCCCATTGCTGACTGGGTTGCCACATGTCGCAAAACGCCCAAGGGTAGGGGCATTACCACTAAGACCACCCGTAGTGGTGAGAAATTGGGGCGTTTTTTTGGCCCAAAACGCCCATTCATGGCCCCCCGGGGCGTTTTTTTTTTTATTTTTGTTGTTTGGCGTTGTATTTTCCACGCCCGTGTTCAAAAGTTTTGGCAAATCCGTGATGTTCTGCTTTTTTCTTGTCCAATAAAGTTTTTTGATGTTTTTTTTATTTAATTTTATTTACACCCCTTTTTAACATAATGTCCACATCACCACTACACCCATTTTAGAAAAACACCACATTGCTGACTGGGCTGCCACATGGCACACAACGCCCATGGGTGGGGCATTATTCATGTGCATGGTCTAAACATGGTCTTAGACTGCCCCCAGCGCTTGTTGTTGGGGGGTTGCACTTGATGATGTGGAGGATGCACTTGTAAATAAAGCATTGGGGTAGGTAGCATTTAAGGGGGTTTGCATGTAGGGAAGTGCAGGAGAGAGAAGGTAAAGGTGGGCCCTTTAAACACTACCCACCCGAAAACATCCCTCCACCCGAAACACTACCCACCCGAAACACCCTCCCTTGGACGAAATGGAATGGGCCTTTGGGATGGTAAAAAAAATAATAATTCCCATTTGAGTATTTGTATTTTATTTTTTAGGAAAATGTATTTTCTTTTTTATGTAATGCAAGTTTAATTTTTATTTATTTTTAGCTTCTTTTTTTATTTTATATTATTTAAATATATTTTTACAATTATTAATTAAATATTGTTTAAGATTACAAATTAAATGTTTTTAAAGAAAAATAGAAAAAGAAATGGTGATGTAGAAGAGAGAGGATGCATGTGGGAATGATGTGTTGGAGTTAAAAAGAGGAGAGAGAATGCATGTGGGAAGAATGGGTTAAAAGCTGATGTGACAGTGATGACTAGGATGCATGTAGTAAATGCAGCCTGTTGCATTGCGGACAGTCTTAGACAACAAAGAGTGATTTAGTTAAAGGCCACAGCCTTCGTGACACTTTAACAATGATGTGTGGTTAAAACCATTATGCGTAGTCTTAGGGTATACGGGGCACCATGCGGGGAGTGGGGCGGTGACCCAAGTCCCCGAGCGGGAACACCGCCGCCATCACCGCGGGGAGGTGGATCGGGGAGGGGTTACCGCATGAAGGAGGGAGGGAGATGGTGGGCCACCCTCTTTTCAACCAATCAAAACATTTTCTTTTTTTTTTTTCTTTTTGAATAAAAAAAGCAAGTCCCCTAAGAGGGGAGTGCCGCCATCAAATTAAGGGTGTGAGGGGAGTTTAAGAGAGGAGTTGGCGTGGCATAACCTGATTGGGTGTGCGTAAGAGAGGGGACTCCCCTAAGAGGGGAGTGCCCCTCTCACCCTTATGCTATACATTATACAGACTCAATTAATTTCTATTTAGAGTAAACTTCCGTTTTGCTCCCTGTGGTTTGGTCACTTTAACGGTTTTGGCCCAAACCTTTAAAAATAGCCATTTTACTCCCTGATGTTTTGGTTTTGTTGCCAGTTTGCTCCCTGCGAGGAGCAAAATGGAAAAACAAACAATTTGGATGGAGTAGAGGCGGGGAGCAAACTGGCAAAAAAAACAAAACATCAGGGAGTAAAATGGCTATTTTTAAAGGTTTGGAGCAAAACCGTTAAAGTGACCAAACCAGGGAGCAAAACGGAAGTTTACTCTTCTATTTAATTTGATGACTTTAACAATGATGTGTCGTTCGATGACTTTTTAAGAAGAAGAAAAAAACTGAATACGCAGTTTGTATTTGATCTCCAATATTCTGTTATAATTTTTTTTTTGTTGAAAATGAAGTTATATTTAAAATAAAGTATTTTCTTGCTATTGTAAGCAAATAAGTTATAATGTGTGCCGATACCGATAGACAAACCAAACCAATAAACAACGTTGGTATCAGCATTACTGTCCCATACTAAATGTGATTTTCGCTTTCGGTACTATACTGACCGGAATCTCACTAGTGACCAAAAGTAATTAACCTTTTTACAAACCGATCACGGAATAAAAGTGACAAAACGTCACCAAACTGATCACGGAGATTCATTTGTCTCACGCTTTAATAACATCACCAAAAAGGCTTTTTTTATTTTTTTACTTTTAAAAAGATTCTAATAAAAACAAAAATTAAAAAAAAAAAAACATCAAATTAATCGATTACCTGTACGTCCAGAAGCGGTTTCCGGTGACGGAGATATTTATGCAGATCATACTTCAACGCGGCTCGAGCCAGCGCCTCCGTGTCAACATTGGCGGCTCGCAACCGAGTCAACTCACCAGGGGCCATACTCTTATACAAAACATAATGCAGCTTTGCAATCAAATGGTTCAAAACCGAATCCCCTAAATACTCCAACCGCTCGTACGACGCACCATCCTCTGCTTTATACGAAGCATCAGTGAAAGCTTCTTTCAACAATTCCTTATTCTTAAAATCGTATCCGATCATTTTTTCAACCTCGTTCAGGCTCTGTGGCGGCGGCGGAGACAATGATTTCTGTTCGGCTGTCTTTTGTTGTTGTTGTTCGAGATTAAGGTTTTGGAGAGGAACAATGATTTGTTGTTCCATGGATGCTGGATCTGTGAGTGTTTTTTCAGAGAGAATTTGGTGTGTGTTTATTGAGGTTGTGGTAATGGGCTGGTTTCTTGGTGTGGAGGTTGGTTTTTTGGTGAAGGGTTTGACGGTTGAATCGATAACGTGCAAAGGAGGGTGACGCGTGACGGTGACTTTTTTTTTTTTAATTCTGTTAATTTATTGGATGATATTAAAGGATGTTTTGGATTTGATTTTGTCTTGGTCTTTTTATAATGAGAGGTGGTACTACTTGACTGTTATAGTATTACTAGTTATAGGACTCGTGTGAGCACACGGGTAGGTTTAATAACCATTGAAATCAAATACTACAAAATAGATTATAATACATCATTTAAATTGTTTGCGTTTAGTTACATATCTTTATGAATGAACTCCATTATCACTTTCACCACTTTACCCTTCAGTAATGAAAATAAAAAATTAAAAGAGGTCATCTTTTAAATAAAAAGAAAATAACAAACATGTTTAAAGAAAGAGAACATCTTTTAAATAACAAACTAGGTGTAGGACCCGTGTAACCACACGGGTAGGTTTAGTAATGATCGAAATCAAATACTAAAAAACAGATTATAATATATCATTTAAATTTTGGTATTTAGTTCTATATGTTTATAAAATAATGTTAAAGACAGTATGTGTGACCACACGGGTAGCTTTAATAACCATCGAAATAAATAAATGACAAAGTGCATATCTTGTTTTAGAGCATTCTATAACCATATTTTTATTTCTCTGTCAAAGACTCAAATAAAAATAAACTTAATAAACATTTAAAATAAAAAATATGACAACACTAATGCAAGAAATACATTATATTATACATAATTATAAAAGGTAATCAATTTGTTGCCAAAGGGTCGTTAGGATTTACTTAGTAAATACATTCAGTTGATAGCCATCAAATTAAAAAATAATCAGTTCACTCCTAACGGGTCATTTGGATTTGCTTAGTAAAAATATTCAGATGATAGCTAGAAAATGTTGACAGAATACATACATAGTTTTAGAACAGCTTTGCTAGAAATAAAATAATACAAATCACAATTCACACACAAATTAAGATCACTTCTTGATCAATGAAATTCACTTCACATAAAACAGAACACTAATGAAGATACATATATATAATCAACAATAACTTTCAATTCATTAAAATGAACAACTGTAAGTATATACTTACAGGTATAAAAAGATTCCACAGGCCTTCTTTCTTTGCAATCTCTTTCAATTTTTCCTCTTGTGGATGAACCGTCCAACGCATGGACGATTGAGCGAGCTTACTGAACTCTTGCTCCATTGGATAAACATGTTCCTCGATAAATTTAATCAGTTTGTCTCTTAAATCCTTACTGTGGAATCGGTGCTAATGACACACCTCTATAACGGACACCATTGTAGAAACCCATGAATCCATAGTCTCTTTCCATTCGGGAAAACCCTCGGGTATAACCGGCTCAGAGTTCAGTTCCTAAACAAACCAAAAAAAATGCAAATTCACATCTCTAATTAAAAAAACCAATAATTAGGTTAATTAAAGTGATCAAAAAACTATGCTGAACCTGAAACTTGGTTGTTGATGGTCGAGAACCGATTCTTCACAATCATGAAAATCACTTATAAAATGAAAAGGTTAGGACTTATATCGTAATGATTCAAGATACCTGAAAACCAATTTACTCAGTAATCAGTATGCAACTTTTTTTTAACCTAAGTTATAATATAATTCATTTCAAATTAATATATAACACAAAACTTTTTACCATGTTTTATTGATATAAAGCACATACGAATCATTTCAATAAAAAGGAGGATTTTCAAAGTTGTGAACAAAAGCTAAATAAATAAATAAAACCCTAATTGTTGTTGGGATCAGAATGAAAAGTAATAGAATAATAATGATTACTGAATATATACATAAATTAAGATCCGATATTAAGGAATTGAAGGTTGACAATTATGAGAAACAGTAACAATTTGATCAAGACAAAGTTCTAATGAGATCATTTTATAGTCATCTAAAGTGTTTTCTTAATGCACATCATTTTATATAAATAATTAAGATTGTTATTGAAATAATATTGATAAGGAAATGCCCAAATAAATTAAAACCATAAACTTCAAAAAGATATACATGCTTATAAGACTTTGGGTCACAAAAATCAGGTCTGTTTTACCAAACCTATATATACATGTTTAGATCGATTAAGTAGATACCTGTTTAGATCGAAGCACACACCAGATTTTAGGCAAGATTGATGGAATCAGAATCGCTTTTTGATAGTTAGGGTTTCAATTACAAATAGCGATTGACCTGCTCATCAATTCTGTAACATAGCAAGCAACATTCAAAACAATGGACCAGAAATTTCTTGATGAAGAAGGTGAAATTAGGGTTTGAATACATCATGTACCAAAACTGGATATAAGTAGATTGTACTGCATTAAAATATTGGATTCGAAACCAACAGTGGTTTCAACCACTGTTTTAACCCAATAGTGGTTTAACTCACTGTTTTAACCCAACAGCGGTTTCAAACACTGTTTTTACCCAACAGTGATTTCAAGCACTGTTTTTACCCAACAATGGTTTAAAGCACTGTTTTTACCCAACAGTGGTTTCAACCACTGTTTTAACCCAACAGTGGTTTAACTCACTGTTTTAACCCAACAGCGGTTTCAAGCACCGTTTTTACCCGACAGTGGTTTCAAGCACTGTTTTTACCCAACAGTGGTTTAAAGCACTGTTTTTACCCAACAGTGGTTTAACTCACTGTTTAAACCCAACATTGATTTAACTCACTGTTTTTAACCCAACAGTGGTTTCAACAATTGAAGGCCAGTAGATAACATCGAGCATCTTGTTAAGACCCAACAGTGGTTTAACTCACTGTTTTAACCCAACAGTGATTTAACTCACTGTTTTTAACCCAACAGTTGTTTCAACAATTGAAGGCCAGTAGATAAGATCGAGCATCCTGTTAAGACCCAACAGTGGTTTAACTCACTGTTTTAACCCACAGTGGTTTAACTCACTGTTTGACCCACGTACATAAAAATAAGCATTCAAATTTCCTAATTTTTACATTAAACCACTGGAATAAGAAATATGAATGTTTAGTATATCTTTACAATATAATCATACTTGTAATACCTTTGAATGCATCATCCTCAGAAATTTACTCAGACAACTTCATTAATTCATTGACTGAAGCTGCTTGGTGGTTACTATTAACACACTGTCTTTACAATGCCTGTATCTCTCTCTTCAATTTAGCAGACTCCTGTTCAGCCTGTGAAAAAGACGAAGGATTTTGTTCATCAACCATAAAAGAACACATATATCAAACAATAACCAAGATTTATATTACCAAGATAAGTTTTGTTCTCAAGGAATCCAACTGTGCATCAAGATCAAAGTTACCAACAGCTTCAATATCCATTGCATCACCATCAGATGCTTCATCCTGCAGACAGATAAGATATTGAATTTAGTACAAAGATATATGTATGATGATTAAGATATCCAAGTTTTTAACTTCTGGAGACTTTATATCTCAACTCATGTTATCAAAATATAAATATATATAGCCTTTCTCATCTGGTACATTCGATGAATTCGTAGACTCAATCGTCGTGTTTGAAGCTTTTTTTGCCACACATCTTCTTATTCTGTAGCATTCAATATAATAAAACATAAATTCAGAATACAATGTGAATACAAATCAAAGAATTCAAATAGACTACAAAAATTGTTTTGGCGGATACTAATTTTGCTCAAAACTTAAAGGACATAAAATGCATTTTACCCATTTTTTTAATGTGAAACTTACCTTCTTTAACTCTGGTTTAGGAGGAGTTTCATGGTAAAAACTCGGAATCGGTGTTGCTTTGAACATAAGACTCTTTCTTAACATCTTAATCTCGGCTTCTTGATGTTCCTGGTACAAAAAATGAAAAATAAAATACAATTTCTTGTTATAATCTACCACAAAGGGGTCCACGACCTTTAACCTTTAAACGTGTAGCAAAACTTAAATTTACCTTTGTTTTTGCTTGCAGTGTGTTTTTTTCCTCTACTTTTGCATGGATTTTCTCCTCGAGCTTCGAATACAACTGCCAAAACCAAAAGTTTAGAAACAAAATAAATAAATTAAAGTCATTGAACTAATCATAGTTATGATCCACAAAGTCAAAAGTCAAAAGAAAAGTCAATTTCCAACCGCTTTACGTTTTTCGGCTCTTTCGTTACACCTAAAACTATAGGCTAGCAGGGTTCCCTGTCTTTGTGGCTTCTCATCTCCTGTTGTGGAGCTTCTATTCAACAAAATTAAGGACAAACCGAGTATCTTCACATTCAATTTCGATTTGGAATATAAAGTATATAAGAATATACAAGATGCTGAAGTCTTGTATGAATTCTTTAAACGTGTAGCGAAACTTAAATTAACCTTTGTTTTTGCTTGCATTGTGTTTTTTTCCTCTTCTTTTGCATAGATTTTCGCCTCGAGCTTCGAATAGAACTGCCAAAATCAAAAGTTTAGAAACGAAATAAATAAATTAATATAATCTTAATTATTGTTATTGAATTAATTATAAAATCTGCAAAAAAAAAAAAAAAAAAAAAAAAAAAAAAAAAAACATGAAAGAAAGATCAATACCATAAGATCCTTTTCGGGTTCGGTGGCTTCCAATGCCATGGGCACAGGTTGATCTTCCTCATCTTCAAATATCTTAAAACTCTCAGTTGACTGTATCGGCTTCAAAACGTTCTGATTTCGATAAAAAGCTTCATTTTTTTAAGAAAACACTCATTAAAATAAACGATGATAGAGATCGACCAAAATCACAACCACATCTGAACCATTTTTTACCACTTACATTATACATACCTTCACTTCGTTTGTCACTTTGAACATACAAAATGCGCAAATTAGATCAAATTAGAGCAAATCACTTAAATAAAGAAAAGATGAAAACTATTCAAAAACTGTGCTGATATGCTACCTTGACCAATGGACTGAGAAAATAGTCCGATCATGATAACCGGACAGATTGTAATCTTATAATGTCCACTCCCCACACCTTAATGGTGAGATCATCACTACAAATTTAAGCCTCAATTATTGAGTTGTTAAAATATAATGCCCATACTGTAGATGTGTGTCCACTGAAGTCATCATGATAAATTTATTAGATTTGTACATGATGCTACTTAATCAAGAGCATACTCTAAAAGACATGTGTGATTTACTTTAAATTGTCACCTGTTTGATTAACTTAGAGTCTGCACACAATGCCAAGCATCGCTATCACCATCCTCTGCCCAAACCTGAAAATACATGTAAACAATAGCACTGATTAACTAAAAGCACAGGTAAATTTCCCAATTCATAAGGTTTTTAGCAATAACAACCAGCCCGTAAAAATTTATAGTGGCCCGAATCGACAGAATACTTTACCAAACTGATCTCTGCAAGGAAAAATGGACCGTCAAACTTCCGAAGAGCGGATTCCAAATAATCAAAAGCAGCACCTGATCAAATTTCAAAACGTTACATTATAACAAAACGTAGATACAAAATGGCCATGTCACGTATTTGATAGATTGATTAATACAAAAGGAGTTATAACAGAAGTTTTGAGTCATACCAGCTTCTTTCACAACATCTCCTTGTTCCAAGAATCAAGACTTCCAAAGAATCAAGACTCTTTCACAACATCTCTTTAAATCTTCTATCTCCATGTTGCAAGAACGAAGACTCGACTTCAAAGATTCTGAAACGGTTTTCGCTTCTTCCAGAGCGAAGACGACTTCTTTGTTTTCACCCTCAAACTTTATAGATACTATAGATACCAAACTTGACCCATCAATACGTCGACATTTATTGGCATTAATAATAAAAATAAATGCATACAGCTAATCCTCGACAGTCGTTACCGACACAAACTGTTTCGTTTATAGCTTCTGCGACACCTTTTCCATCATCATAGAGCAATCTCCTGCAAAACAGGTTATTCATTTTTTTATATATGCATACATACATATATATAGTTGTTAACTGTGAGTGCTAATGACATTATCAAGGAAAGATATACCTATGAAGCATCAACTCCAATTCACCGTCAACAATGCTTGATCCACCAACGGATCTATCTACCAAAACCGAGAGCTCACATTTTTCATCTTTTAGGTAAATTCCAAGATTGATCTGGAAAATAATTTAACTTACGTTGAACATGTGTAATCCAGCTCGAGTAACCTATGAAAATTAATCAAAAAGTTAAAAGAACGCACGGGATAATAGTTTCCTGCAATAGGTTGATTCACTTCAAGATCCCAGTCTGCTCTATAGTCTCGAATCTGCCATTAGAAAATTAACTTAAATTATGATTTATGACCAAAAAATGTTTCTTCAAATTCATATGCTTAATGATATTCAATAATATGATAAAAAATGCATAAATTATATATTAAATATTTGATCAAATAGGAGTACTGCAGCATACCCGTTCAATGAAATCTCGACCGTTAGAATCAGTGTAAAATCTCGACCATAGTCTCTTTCCATTCCAGAATATATTAACTCTAAGTTTCCTGTTCCTATTTCTATATCATCTTTTTGCGCTCCCGTATGCGTGTAGACCTCTTCTTTAACAGGGGTTGAAGCTGCGCATAGTAAAATTTTTTTATCAATAAACGTTGTTCAACATTCAAATCAATTTATTTTAAACAAAAAAATAGACATTATACCTGCTTTTTTGGTACTCGAAATGGTGTATGTGCTAAAACCCAAAGGCTGACATTTCCCAAATAAAAACTAATGTGAATCATGATTGTTCTGGAATAAAATAAGAATTCGACATCGCTTGAAATAACTGAAAAAGAAGACCATTTTATTTTAAGATTGTGATATACCAAGAGCCCTCTTAAGCCCTAAATTAGCAGGAAAAATTTGGAAATTTCAAACAAAAATTTGGCTAGTCGTTTTATCTAATACCATCAAAATCACCTTAACTACCAACAGCATTCGATCCCCAACTATAAGGACACACCAAACATAAGGTGTAGGGTTTGATGAATTGAATATGCTCAGATTAGGGTTTGTGATTTGAAAAAACCTAAAAAAAAAATTGTAAAACCTGGATTACCTGAACTGTTTCTTCAATCAGAAAAAGCCCCAATAACAAAACCCTAATTCCTAAAATCCACAATCACAAACAATCTAATAAACAAAAACAATAACAGTTACCAGGTCAAAAGGTTGAAACAAATCAGCTCCATAATCAGCGGATTAACCCAGTTGCGGCTGACCCTGTTGAACAACACCCATATCAGTATCATGTTCTTCAAGACCCTAAATTACATTTGCCTGCAATTAAGACAGATCTATGTAATGAACTAAACAACCATAATCAAGTGTAATCGCCAATCTAAGTGAACAGTCTTCTGTTTATGCATAAAACAATATTGTCTCTTGAACACAATAAAAACAAATTAACAATCACAACCTTCTACATTTATACACACACATAAACGAATAACTCAAAACAAATTAACCAGAAAAAGCCCCAATAACAAAACCCTAATTCCTAAAATCCACAATCACAAACAATCTAATAAACAAAAACAATAACAGTTACCAGGTCAAAAGGTTGAAACAAATCAGCTCCATAATCAGCGGATTAACCCAGTTGCGGCTGACCCTGTTGAACCACACCCATATCAATAAGTAAAGATTAAAAAAACCGAAGGTGTTAGGGAAGACGAAGGTTTTTCTGCAACGATTTTCTAGAGAGAGAAATTAGCATAGATTAGAGGATTTCATAATTTCGAACCTGTTGATTGAGATGATTGTAATCGCCGGAGACAGGGTTGAAGATGGATTGAAGGTTGTCGCACAGGTTGATTGAGATCCGGAGGAGGCGATTCAATTGAAGATGGAATTTAGGGTTAGAAATCGCCAGAGGGAAGAAGGAAAATTGTGGATCTGATGTTTGTGATGAGATTGGGCGGGATGCATAATACATATCCCCATGTCTTTTTAAAATTCAAATTACCCCCCTTTAATTATCTACAATATATTATTTAGATTAATATAGATTACAAAATACAAAAAGGAATTATGACATCAGCACTGACACTTGGCATAGCTTAGAAGTTGACACTAAGGCAGATTTACATCAACCCATTTTCTCTTATTATAGATAGTATAGATAAATAAAAAACGGGTTTACATGTTTAACAAACATGTTTAAAAATGGATTATAAAGAAAGGGAATTAATAACACATGTTTTCACACGGCTATACTAAGGTGGTCAACCTTGATGATTCGACTTTTATAGTGCATGCAAAGAGTAAAACTACCTGCCCATCCGCAAATTAAAACTTTAGTACATAAATAAATATAAATAAACAGATAATATGTGGTAGTAAAATATTTTTATGATGTACTCCACATTAAGAGATGTTTCATGTCCTTCTAAGGCCAATGCCTAAAACAAAAAATATATTGATCTGTTAAATTAACAGATAACAATAAATCTAAATAATGAATGTTGAAAAACCATTACTAAATGTCTCGTATACCTTCATAAATATATCGAGATCTTCATCAGGTCGTATTCTTGCAACTTTCTCTCATCTTCGAAGCCTACGCACGCTGCTCTTCGAAGAACTCTACCTGTAAATTGAAAAATAACTGTTCCATATTAATACCCAAGGTAGTTCTTCGAACCAGGGAGAATAAATTATCGAGCAGCAACAAAATATATTGATGGTTATTTTATAACCTGGCATAAGCTTCAAAAAGAGAATAAAATACCAAGCAACACTAATAACTAACCACTTCTATATCTTTCAGAAGCAGGGAGAGATGTGTTGTATAAAGCCATCTACAAATAACCATCAAATTAATATATTCATTTTTAAGTTTCCTTTATATTGAAAACATGTTGTACCTGAGCATATCTCAAATAACCAGTCCGTTCATCTCCATCATAAGATTCAATGTTTAAAATCTTTATACCTGAAAAAAAAAAACAGATCCAAAGCAAAACAACAACATGATTTGAGAAATATACCAAAACGAATCAGATTTAATACCTTACATGTCGAATGAATAATATCCCAGCCAATACGCTGTCATTTCTCGGTCTGAGATCATCGTTACTCATTGAAAACACCTTCACAACACATCAGTTAGTTAATTGTTAAAACTAACTTCCATTTAAATTCTCATCAATCAACAAACACCTATCAGATAAACACTGACGTTCTCAAACAAATAATACACTAAAAAATATACCAGTTCACTTCACGCTGCTCTTCGAATAACTCAAGCTCCGCTCCCGGCTTCGAAGCATACGCACACTGCTCTTTGAAGAACTCTGCCTGTAAGTTAAAAAATAACTGTTCCATATTAATACCCAAGTTAGCTACCTTACAATAAGATCCAATCATTTAAACATATTAATTTTCTTAATGTGTATGAAAAGAAAACTGCAACTAATTGTCGTCTCACAAGTTCTTAAGTTAACAAAGTACAAAACCTGATTATATTCTGTCCTAATTAAAATGGTTGAAGAACTATTAAGTTTCATATGAAGAGTCCTTTATATCTGGTTTTAATTCGATAACCATGCATAAACCTCTGTTTGTTGTGAAACATGTATTTGGCAGCATACTCGATTAATTGAAACCTCTGTTTATTGTGAATAGATGCTGTTTGAAACCACTGTTGGGTTAAAACAGTGTTTTGTGGATAAAACTGTGGTTGAAACCACTGTTGGGCTAAAACGGTGGTTTGAAACCACTGTTGGGTTAAAACAGTGGTTGAAACCACTGTTGGTGAAATCTTTGTCATAAAACCAAACAATCTAAGGAAAGATAGTCTTGTAACAATCTGTTACAGGTGCATTTTAAGTTTATCATGTAAACAAAATTTTCATAAACAGGAAAACAAAGCACCTGGGTAATGCCTTTCCTGTGCATCTTAAATCGACAAACATCCCAATTTCCGGTCGAGAGGCTACGCTCCAAGCGCTAGTATCTTTCGATATATACTGAATAATAAGAATATTAATAGTAGTTAAAAGAATATCAAAAGATCTATGCATATCATATTTGATCAAATTAGCGTACCTGTGATGTATCAAACATGCTAGAACGACTGGCCTTTGATAGGACCTTATCGACGGTCAATTTTATCATGTCATTCATTGACTTAAATAAGTCCTGAAACATCACGTACCTGTGATATATCAACTCTCATGAATCTTTTTATCCCTTGATTTTCTAAAAATAATCGAGCTTATAAGAAGTTTAGAAATCACAATTCAAACCATGTTTGACTTAACCTTTATGAGGGCCTATAATATATTTTAGAAGCTTATTTCAACCTTTTCTCCATCTCCTATTCTTTACGACGCCTCTCTTCCTCCTACCTGTTCTTCAGCTCCTTGTAAGTACTTCATGAAAACAAAACAAAGCCTCATCAACATCAGGTAACGCTAAATCAGTGCAGTGAAAATGAAAAGGAAATAATACCTGACGAATGAACTCAAGGGTTGGATGAAGAGCAACATGACGATTCAGTTTCATATCGTCGTTCTAGCTTAAAGAATGTCCTACTCGACAACAAAAAAAAACAATGAGCCTGACTTCTAAAAGTAAAAAATCGAATATTTTCTGTGGGTTTGGTGATTAATGCTAATGCAAATTTTGAACACTTATCACAGATTCCTATTTTTGAGAAAGAACATTTGTTTTCTATAAAAGCCTTTTTAGGAAGAGTTGCATATGACATTTCTTTGACATGCTAATAGGACATTTTGAGATCACTAAAAGGGCGACATTTTAATGTGGGGAGAGTGATAGAGGTTATGATGATAAAAGTTTTTCTTACAAATAGATAGAAAATGGTAAAAATGTGGAATTTACCTATCAACCATCTTTCCAGTTAGTTTCAATAGAGAGCAAAAGGGTTAAATGACTCATACCGTTTCAACATAAATTTGATTATTTACGTCAGATTAGGATGACGCAATAACCTGTTCAAACTCAGATCATCATTCATGACTATATATTTTTATGTGGTCGACAAAGAAATAAACACATTCACATTTAATTATAAAAAAAACTATAGAAGAACCTGATTGTAGTGACCCAACATTTGTGACAGTGATTCGGCAATTCGGTACTTGATTGGTTGAAGTTTTGGTTGCTGGTATCCATTATCTTCAAATCGATAACCTTGGTGAAGGACATAATACAATCGATGAACTATAAATACAGATAAAAATCAGTAATCTCACATTTTATTCTTTGACGCAAAGGTAAACCCAACAACATGCCATAAAAGAGCATGTGAAAAGTTTAACCATCATCATTTTTACAGTTCGGTGAACTAAAATTAAAAATAAAAAATCCATAAAATATCAAAGAGCAGGGTCAAGATGATTACTTTTGCCCATCAGCAATAGGACCAAGCACCAATAGGAACCAAGTCCAAGGAACCATTTAAACCTTCTACATAATCTCGCTTCACCTGCAAATGATATTATACCAATTGAGCATTAAAAATAATTTAACACTGACTCATGAAACAAACAAACCTTTAACGAAGAATCCAAACGCTTTGATGGGAGATAACCAGCTTCAACATCAAGAGATTTTACCATCATTCCTTCACATGAGGAATGGAAAGCTTCTTCTAAAAACAGGTTCATTTTAGTCACTGTGGATTTGGGCATGATAGGCTAAAAACATAAATAAATAAAAAATTCAAAAAAATAAAGAAATAAAAAAATATATTATATGACCCATATTGCGAATCGCATCCCTTTTGACCCATTTGATTTGTTCCATCTTTATACAATATTTAAATGTTTACCCACTTGATCCACTAAAGATAAACATAAACTCGATCACCCATGCTTTTGGTAAAAAACAGTTGAAACTGTTGTCCTTTCGGGAGTGTTTAACCATTCACAAAACCCCTAAACACCTATCTATTGAACACGAATCATAGCCGCTGACCACTCGATAACACCATAGCTTTTAACAGCTCGATAAGGTCCAGAAACCACCCGAAACATTGCTCCGTATTTCAATCGTCGGATGTCAATATTTAGCGACCACCGCGGCTCCATCCTGGTTGCCCACTGCCACCTTTTACAACAAAATATGTATGATATTAGATTATACCTACATGCTTGGTGGTTTTAAAAGCAAACTCTTTCGACTCAAAGGGCAAAGGACCAGAGGCAATTGTAAAAAGAGGTTTGGAAAATCCTAATTGATGAACACAATGGTGAAAGTGAAATTTTCTAAATCCAAAATTAAAATAAATAACGAATCCAAAGCAGAACTTACACCGAAGATTATCACAATAAATAACGGGATCTACCAAAGGGTGTCGCCTTTGTGATCGGGGGTCTTTGTAAACGGTGCTACATAGAACAAAAACACAATCTGATTAACACAACTTTGAAACACATTCAGAACAAACAAAAGCTAATCCTTCATCAAATTTCCCAAAAAAAAAAAAAAAAAAAAAAAAAAACACAAATAGAACCTAAAAAATCATCACAAATTAAAAAGCCTAGCTTTAAAGTAATCAACATACAAATAATTTTTTAAACATTTTGATTAGTGTCACTATTGAAGTAATGAGAGATATCCAACCATTTAGGATGAAGCATAACAATTCATAAACTAATAAAGTAAACATGAGTCTTATTGTTTTACTAAAGAGTATGCATAATACTGATATGTAGTTGACATTAGCTGAACCTACACGTGGGATAAAAAGTTCACAAAATGGCATCTCTAGATCAACAAACTAAATCATGTTTATAATATACAGAAATTCAAAAAAAGATCTAGTCAGTATGTACTATTTATATAATAAATAATATAATTATCAGGAAGTGGCTCTCTATTTTGGCGCAAGAAGAATTCTGTTGATGCTATTAAATTTCATCCAAATTTATTATCGAATCATAATTCAAAAAAGAAATAATACTTGTCTATTTCAAAATAACACCGTAAATCAACCCAAAAAATATAGATTGATAAATTAGGAAATTCCATCATCATCCCTACAAACGTACAGCGGAATATCGGCCAAACCTCAAAAGGATCAAACCCGCTTTTTATCCATGAACATCAATAATAATGAACATCAACATCCAAAACCCCAGAACTAATGAAAACATTTGCATGCATAAAAACCCAACCCGAAGCCAAAAATAATAAGAATCCATGCTGAGATCACAGTTTAATCAAACAACCAAAACTTATTGGACGAACCTAGGTCTTTTTTCGATGTGTGGGTCAAAACATAATGGCTGCTGTGACAATCGACAATCTTGGAAAACACCTAATCATTCAAAAAAGCACCTGATTCAGAGCAATATAATACATCACAGAATGTTTCGGTCACCAACTATGGAAAGAACATAGGATTATAATTGTAAGGACCATGAACAAAGTTTATATGCAAAATTGAAAATCGGCATGTATGTTAATTCTTTATTACCTTTGCAACTTTGGCTTGAAGATCAGGAGTCAGGTGATCTTCAAAAGTGAGGATGACAGGATATTCAGATGCAACAAATGCATGTGTCTTGATGGCTTCCAATGACTTGTTTAATTTGACTGGTGTTGTTAATGTCCTGTATTTTATGTTGACCATCTTCAAACATTTTCCGTGCAATCCACAAACTGAAACATTTTCAAACATTTTCCACTAAAAACTCAAATGGGTATTCAAGAACTCACCTTTCCACCAAGATAAATCGTTTCCATATCAACAGATACCGCTTGAATCCGCCATCACCCTCTTCTTTTCTCTCTCTTCCAACCAGTCAAAATCTATGCTCCCCTCTTGTTTTGGCTACCACCGACTCTGATTTCTCCATAGTAACTGTAAATGGATTCGTAAGAAAACCATAATCAGAAAAAAAGAAAATGACAGAGCGGAAGATAGTTGTAAGATCAAAATCGAATTTAACATCAAATTGATGAACAAATCTGAACAAAAAACCACTCAACTGAACAAAAAGCCTTTGAAAACATCAACTGTTAGAACTAACTTAACCCTCTTCATCAATAAAAATTCACGTTCAAAATCACAAACCCCTAAATTCAACAAACCTCATCGATGTCATGTAAAAAACATATAAATCAGAAAATTACATAACAGTTAAGGAACAAAAACCCTAATTGCTCAAAAGATGAAACGATTATTAACAACAAAAACACAAAAGGAGAAGTAACCATTTAGGAAGAATAAATAGAATTGAAAAATGATTTGGTATTAGGAAAGATTAAACATACCTGATGCTTGAATCGACACTTGAGATTCCACATATCTTTGGACGGATTCAAATCATCAATGAAACTGAGTGACAAAGATGGTGGTTCACCGCCGGATTTCTTGCCGGATGACATAGTTTGCATAGAAGATGAGGAGATTTTGAAATGAGAAGAAAGAGTGAAATGGAATCGGTGAAATTTTAGAATGAGAAGAAAGTTTGAATAAGAAAGTGTGAAGAAGAAGGAGAGAGATTGGAGATATGATTACTTCTTGCAGTGCATTAAATGGAAATTTCTTCTCCCCATGCAATTTCAAAATTCCCTCCTAAAGAAAACCATTTTTTACTAATGATAAAATCAGATTATATATTTTAGATAGATTTATATATATAAAAATATTGAAAATGGAATTATAACATCAGCGAGTACATGTGGCATAGCTTAGAAATTGACACGTAGGCAGATTTACATCAGCTGAAAGTCTCTTATTATAGATAGTATAGATTGTGTGATTTTTTAACCTTATGTGTGCTCTTATGGATAAAAGTGAAATTGTACTAATTTTAATGTTATTTTACTAGTTTTGTGGAAATAATGTTAAAAGCGGCGGACGGTTAATCATGCATTGTGTGGTGGCGTTGATAGCCGAAAGACAAAAGGGTACACGCACTAATCAGCCTTTGTCCCGATTGTTGAGTGTTATGTGCCTTTTGTCCAAGGCTTGATGCAAAACTACTATCGAGCCGGGGGTCTCACTAGAAGCAACCTCTCTATTCCAAAGGGGTAATAGTAAAGTTATCTACATCTTACCCTCCTCAGACCCTACCTTAGCTTTGTTATTGATGGGATTTACTAAGTATGATGATGACGATGATAATGATGTGATGTAGATTCTACAGGCATATCAGTATATGAGCGACCATGCTAATGGGGACGGGCGAAATTTATGGTCGTCATCCGTGAGTCGATATTTTTACATTATGGTCGTCATCCGGGAGTCGATTTTTAACAGATGGTGATGAAACAGTGGTTAACCAAGGGAGGTTAATTCACTGGTCTCGTCAAGTAGGGTTAATCCCTTCTTTTTGAGGATCGCTGGCTGGATCGCTCGCTGGTTGATCTCCTGCACAAGGAAACAAACCGTGACTCGTAACAAGGAGGATGGGGTGGGGGGTGCTCCTTGTTACCACTCTCCGGCGTGAGAATCAGTAATTTGCTTGTGAAGCAAAGTGTGTGATAGTAGTCGTAGTGAGAGATGCCTCAAACCTGGTTTGGGATGAGTATTTATAGCCGAGAAGTGAAGGAGGGTAATTGAGTAGCTAGACTGACACACGCCGCCCTTATGCAGGTGTGTCAGGCTTGTCGGTTGTGGAGGTGAAGCCACGTCCTACTGCGGTGTCAGTCTGTTGCTTACGTGTGGCTGACAGGCGACTGTCATTGGCACCACTTGTACTGTGGTGTCAGTTCCACTTGCCTTGTGGGCAGGATGCGGTGCCGCGCCGCATCGCTGCTTGCGGAAACTGCTGTTGTTTCCGCGTTCGCACTCTGGTCAAGATTGTGGGATATGGTGCTAGGCCGCATCGCCACTCGTGGTGACTGTTGTTGTTGTTCAGATCCCTTGTCGTGACGAAAATGTTCATAGGATGCGGTGCCAGGCCGCATCGCTATGTATACATGTCACACCCTGATATTTCCACGTATTATCGGTGGGCCCGGTGGGGAATATCGTGGCGTAGTTGATATCATCATAGTCAATAATCACAGTTTATCAAAGTCTAGGATGATATAATCTAGTACCTTGACATATGAACACTAGTTCATCATCAAAGATTCGATTATTCGGATAATATGTTTATGTATTATATAGGTTATGTAATATATATTAATAAGTCCAATAGTCAAGCATGACGTGGAAGATTAAATCTTCATTTAGGTACCTCTAAGTTTCATGGAAATCATGTAGGAGGTAGAAAGAGGAGTCTTCCATTTAGGTACCTCTAAGTGTTCACCACTACACTTGATGTAAAAACATACAAGGAGGGTCATGAACTATGAATAATACAAGAATATAAACAACTACTCTATGAGAAATCATCAAGTAATGTGGGGATTTTATGTTGGACAACCCAAGTTAGTCCATAATCACACCTACATCAAGTCTTGGACCTAAACATTACTCGTGGGTTAAAAACCCTAAACAAAACAGAATGTATATGAGGTTTAACCTCTGATTTTGAATGTCTCAACCTTGTTTATAAGCCTAACTAACCATAGAAGTGGTTATAAGCATAATGACATAGGTTTGAGATGAGTTAGACTCAAGTTGAACAAGTTTTGTAAAGATTAGATGAAAATCAGAAATGAACAGTGAACTTTGGAGCTTTTTTGCAGGAGTTCCAGAGACTTATTTACTATGAAAAACCCATGGAATCGAAGCTAAGGTCAATCCAAGCACATAGGAAAAAGAATGGACTAAATCGGACAAGAAATGAAGAAGTTATGCTCATTTTCGTGAAGCTTGCTGAATCTATCCGAACTTCTGATGTTGTTGCGAATTTAGAGTGATTTGGGAGTGATTAGAGAGAGTTGGGAGTGTTTAGAAAAGTGAAAAATGGCTTAAAGATGGCTTTGTATTTATAGGGAATGATTAGGGTTGGGTTGGTTGTCATTTAATATGATTAGTTGGGGTTTAAAGCAATAAAAAAAAAAAAACAATTCTAAATGTTGTTATCTCGAGACCTGGCCGAAATGGCTGTTTTACAGCCATTAAATGTCATCACTTTTTTTTTGTGTGTGACAATTAATAGTTGTATATTAGTGGAAGTTATAATGTATTAATGATAATATAAGCAGGGGAAAGTTGTTGTACAAATAATCTTAACACACTAAACATACAAATCGAAGGAAAACTCAAAAAGACAAGGTAGTATTTTTGTAATTATCAATAACTATCAAAGTTACTCTACAAATATACCTAACAAAATGTAGCGATTTTTTTATAAAAAATATTAAAAAAAATTGTGTTTTTTTATGTATTTTTGGTTGAGTTCACATTTGTATAGTAACTTTGATAGTTGGTGGTAATAACAAAAATGCCACAATGTCTTTTTGAGTTTTCCTTCGATTTGTATGTTTAGTATCTTATGATTATTTGTATTTGATCTTTTGCCAATATAAGCAATGAAAGTTTGAATAAGTTTAAAAAGGCTTAAGGCTTGCGACCAGCAAGGTTGATAACAACCATAACATTTCCCTCTTTTTTTGTGTTACATCTTAGATTGTGTATTGTATTTATTAAGTTATAAACATATAACTATATATATTTAAATCAAAATGTAACATAGTGGTTAGTGGAAGATGGCATTATTATATATATCAATTGATAACACCAATTTGCTACAGTGGTGTTATCAATTTTTTTTTCTTTTTTTTTTCTTTTTTCTTTCCTTTTCTTTTTATGGTTTTTTTTTTCTTTTTTTCTTTTACCCTTTAATTTAGCATTTACTTTTACAACCCCTTAACTTTCTAAATACTTTTTAATTGAGTTTTACGTCTTTATTTTTATTTACGTGTCGATATAAACTTAAGTTGATTTACATTTCGACATGATTTTTTTGTATTTATTTACGATTTTGCCCCCAGTATAAAATTTCTTTTAATATTTTTTACAAGACTATGGTAGTGTTTTGTTTTAATTGGTTGGCTTTATTCAATTTTTATTCGTCATGCCAAGCAGTAGTTTTTCTATCGATTTAGTTTTTTTAGCCTACAGTGGTGTTATCAAATTTTTTTTCTTTTTTCTTTCTTTCTTTTCTTTTTCTTTTTATGGTTTTCTTTTTCTTTTTTTCTTTTACCCTTTAATTTAGCATTTACTCTTACAACCCCTTAACTTTCTAAATACTTTTTAATTTAGTTTTACGTCTTTATATTTATTTACGTGTCGATATAAACTTAAGTTGATTTACATTTCGACATGATTTTTTTTGTGTTTATTTACGATTTTGCCCCCAGTATAAAATTTGTTTTAATATTTTTTACAAGACTATGGTAGTGTTTTGTTTTAATTGGTTGGCTTGATTTAATTTTTATTCGTCATGCCAAGCGGTAGTTTTTCTATCGATTTAGTTTTTTTAGTAAAAGTATGGTAGTATTTTGTTTCACTTTCTTTACTCGATGTAAATTTTTTTGAGATCGTGTTATGAGTAGTATGTACAAGTAACTAAAACACATACGTACATGCTATGAGAAAGAAATATTCGGCTTAATGCCCCGCAACGCGAGCGGGCAAAACCTAGTTAGAAACAACAGCCATAACATCACGTTTAATTCTTTTTTTTTTTGGTAAAGTGATATTTGAAAGAAAGCATCAACGAAAGTTGATGTTTTAATTTATTATATTATTATATTATACTATTACTATTATTCTTATTATATTGTTAGATTTATTATTATTATTATTAGAATTTAACCATGTATTTAATAGTCAACAAGCATGTATAAGTTATGAGTACGAGTATGTCGAGTATCGGTTGCGCGTGTGCGTTCGAGATTGGTAACGTATAATCCGAGTATTGCAAAATGTATAAGCATGCACGAATATGTAAAGTACATCTTGTTTGAAATAACGAATTTTATTACGATCAAAGTCTCGGATTTACAATGATACAACGAAATGTGAAATACAAAAGGAACAAGCTTCCAAAAATAGAAATACAAGACACATTTTCTAATTAGGAAGGTAACGAAAAAGCGGAGCGTTACAGTCTCCCCTCCTTTAGGAAATTTCGTACCGAAATTTATTCAAAAGGGAGGCTTGAAGGAGTGTTCGCAAAAGGTGGTCATTAAGAATTGAGACTTGGAAAATTCGAAACGTTTTGAAAAGTATGGTGTTTTAAAGACGACAAGGTCAAGTACTTTGAATAAAGTGATAATGGTTTACGACGTTCGTTTACACAAGAAATAAGGATAGAATGACGGTTTTTAAAGTTAAGGCGGCAAGTTAGGATTCGAACGTTTAAACGGACTTGATTGTGAACGAGATTCGTATAAGAGAACAAAGAATAATGGGGAGTAATAGGAGTGTGGAATTGAACGATTAACTCTTAATAAACGAATGCAAGTACAAGAATGACATAAGTATAGGATAGACGAAGGTAACGTGTTTAGAATGAGGTCTCGTCGTGGATAATCGGATATAATGCGTTTGTGAGTTGTTTAAGGTTTGAGTTAGGTCTAAAAGGTCTGCAAAACACTGAATTTCTCATGGCACGTCTTATGAGAGTTTGGTAATATGATGAAAGCACTTATATATAGGAAGTACCAGCGGCGTATCCACCATGTTTTGACCATGTTACGTCCGTTTCGTATCCGGCGTCATGTTACGTTCCGTGTCCTACCATATACAATAGTACACTCTATGGTTCTCATCCGCTTATCACTATAATCCCGTGTGCACCCGTGATTATACCGATTGTTGCATGATCTGCATAGCTTGTACTAGTTGTATATGAATTAAGGTATTTGAAAATATGAATGAGTACGTATAAGAATGTATATAAGCAAGTCCATGCTTAAGTATGTATGGGACCCACGCAAGCGAATCCATCGGATTCCACTCGCATACGGGTACGAATGTATGAGTATGAATGAAAGTATGAGCATAGATATAAGTTTAAGTATGAATATGCACATAAGTATGAGCATAGATATAAGTTTAAGTATGAATATGCACATAAGTATGAGTATAGACATAAAACGTATGAGTAGTACGAGTTTAAATATAAGCATAAGACGTATGAGTATGAATGTAGGCACGATTAATAAAAATTACGCATATAGTGTATGTTGAAGTATAACGAATTCGGGCATATAAAATGCTCAAGAAATTTGAATATGTAAAACGAATGATATGAGCGAACTCGTCGCGAGGTAACGATTAAAACGTGTATGATGATTTACATGTATAGTTGTTTAAGCGAAATGTTGAGTTTATCGAATCAAAATAGATTGAGTTGATTTGGAAGGTAGAATATAGTTTGTAAATGTAAAGGAACATAAGGTACTCATTGGTTACGCATAACGTATTTTGTAATGAATTAAATGCTACTTTTGTTTTAAAAGAGTTTACGAATGTTGAAGATTGTCGGTCCCCATGAAGTCTTCTAGCTCACGTGTTTTGAAATTTGAATGACGAATTAAGCGGTGTAGAAAAAGGTTTTCGAAAATAACGGGTTTGTTTCATTTGCATCAAAACAAGAAATTTTGAATTTTAAAGATCCTTGTGAAAACGTCGATCCTTAGAAAAGAAATTTAGCAATAGGACTTAGTGATTGTTTAAAAAAAATAACCAATAACTTATTGATGTTGAAAAGCGTCTTTGGTAAAATGATCATATAATATATATAAAACCTTATAAGTATATGAGAAAGTTGGTTTGAATTCCGATTGGGAATGAAAGTCTTTAGTGTGGTGATATAACATGAGTGCGTGTTTTAGTGATTAAGTCAAATGTGAAGTTCATGGGCAAGAGATTCATTGGACCGATTAAATTTATAGGTAGCATCTCGTAAGGTTTTGAAATTTGGGTATTAAAACGTTTTAAGACATGATTAAGAATCTCGTGTATATGAGTTAAGTGAAAATAGATCGTAGAATAAGAAGTACGTTTGATAAAATATTGTATTTTGAAATCCGGTATAAGTAGGTATTTTGAATAATGATAAATGATTTAGGTATAAAACATGATCGGGTTTGCATAATAAGATATTTTGAAGGAATTTTTTTTTTTTGTAACGATCACCTAGGTAAAGGAATCACCCCTAACTCGTTGGTGAGGTCGTTTCAAGAAAGAGGGAGTGGAGTTAATCGTCAAGGTAAAGAAATCACTCCTATCTTGATGATATATCTCCATTTGTTGTTATAAGAAATATAAATAAAATTTTATGAAATCATGCATATGTATAAATGTATGAAATGACTCAATACGTTATGTGTGTGAAAAGAGAATATCGGAAGTAAATTTAAATTTGACAAAAAAGGCATCGTATAAGATAAATAATATAAACACATGTTTGATTACAATTTGGATGGTTTCAAAATGGAACTTTGACTAACCAAAGTGGTCGAAAAGTCTTTCGAATTTGAGGAGCATGCTTTGGTCTAATAGGTGAAAAACTCTCGCCGACAAGTCGGTTAACGGTATTTACCCTTCCGGTTACTACATGTCCCAAATCAATTGAAATTTCAAGACTTGGCGGGATTTATGAAAATCAAGGAGTGGAACTAGTCGACAAGGTGCAGGTTTCACCCCTAACTTGGCGATTTCGTATCCTAAGTGTGGTTGGTACTCGTCGGGTCAAAATTTAATTTCAACACTTTAACGAGGGTCCACTAGAATTTGAAATTTGAGTTTCTCCATCAAGGTGAGGATTTCACTCCTAACTTGATGGTGAATTTCGTGTAAAAAGAAAAGTAGATGGATTGAGAGTTGTTCACCAAGTTGTGGGTTTCACGCCTATTTTGGTGAAGTCGTCTCGTTTGTGTATTACGAGTGGTTTCGATTTTAGTATAAATGAGTAAAAGACGTATGTTCAAAATAATAATAATAAGTATAAGCATAATAAGCATCTCAAGAAAATAATACGTAAAAGAAATTTCAAGAATAGCACATAAAGAATGGGACAATACAACAAGTATTAACAAATAATAAAGCAAGTATTAGCACAAAAGTGACATATATGTTTAAAAGGTCAAAAGAAAATAAATAAGGAGCAAATAGAGTATCATGCAAGTGGTTCAAGCAAAATATAAGAATAAAGCTCTAGAACTATAGACTAGGTAAAAAGCATGACAGTTTTTCCTAATTCCCTATAGTTATGGCTCTGATACCAATCTGTCACACCCCAACCAATGGCGGAATCATCGGAGTGGGACTAGTTCGAGATTGTAAGAGACTTCATAACACTATTTGTGACAATATTTAATTCAACCGATTTCATTTCATAGTCAAATTGTCAAACATTACAAGGAAATTCAAATAACAACATTGTTCATAACGTAAACATAACAAAATTGATACAACACTTTAAACCTAAACGTCTAAGTGAGTATCTAGGCATCATTGCTAATCCATTTCATAACATCATCAATCCTCAACCTGTAACATATTTAAAATACAATTCAATGCAAGAGCAAAGGCGAGTATACAAGTTTAAGAATAAGTATAAGCATAAGTTTAAAAGTTTAAAAACGAATCCACATGGCAACTTAGTTTATACAAGATCAACATATCATGGCATGCAATATTTCTAGTCAACCCCCTGTTTACGCAAAATGATATAATTCAACATGACCACTAGTCTACGGGCGGTGCGTTACTCCTATAGCGCTATACATGTCAAATGGAGGCTCGTGAAAGCTAATGACTAAAACATATCACATAAGTATGGTCCACGTAAGCATCAAGTATCATAACATAGTATTAATGTATAAGGATTGTTTTCGTGCATAGCATAACGAATAAGTTTAAGTGTGGTTTAATAAGGTAACATGTTACACCCCAAAAAGTGGTAAACATAAAAAGGGGGTTGCGAGTATACTCACAAAATTTGCATATGCTTTCCGATTATCCAATTGTTGACGAGCAATGAGATTAGGAGATCGAATGTATAAGGGTTAAAGTTCAAGTATGTTTAGAGTCGAGATTCGGAATTTAAAACAACATGAAAATAACATATGAAAATAATCACCTAGTACATGTGATACTTGTTCTTGACACTAGGAAACTCTAAGGAGTTCAAATGTTTTCATGGAACAAGGTTCCATTAGAATCGTGACAAGTTATCAAAGTCTAGGATGATATAATCTAGTACCTTGACATATGAACACTAGTTCATCATCAAAGATTCGATTATTCGGATAATATGTTTATGTATTATATAGGTTATGTAATATATATTAATAAGTCCAATAGTCAAGCATGACGTGGAAGATTAAATCTTCATTTAGGTACCTCTAAGTTTCATGGAAATCATGTAGGAGGTAGAAAGAGGAGTCTTCCATTTAGGTACCTCTAAGTGTTCACCACTACACTTGATGTAAAAACATACAAGGAGGGTCATGAACTATGAATAATACAAGAATATAAACAACTACTCTATGAGAAATCATCAAGTAATGTGGGGATTTTATGTTGGACAACCCAAGTTAGTCCATAATCACACCTACATCAAGTCTTGGACCTAAACATTACTCGTGGGTTAAAAACCCTAAACAAAACAGAATGTATATGAGGTTTAACCTCTGATTTTGAATGTCTCAACCTTGTTTATAAGCCTAACTAACCATAGAAGTGGTTATAAGCATAATGACATAGGTTTGAGATGAGTTAGACTCAAGTTGAACAAGTTTTGTAAAGATTAGATGAAAATCAGAAATGAACAGTGAACTTTGGAGCTTTTTTGCAGGAGTTCCAGGGACTTATTTACTGTGAAAAACCCATGGAATCGAAGCTAAGGTCAATCCAAGCACATAGGAAAAAGAATGGACTAAATCGGACAAGAAATGAAGAAGTTATGCTCATTTTCGTGAAGCTTGCTGAATCTGTCCGAACTTCTGATGTTGCTGCGAATTTAGAGTGATTAGAGAGAGTTGGGAGTGTTTAGAAAGTGAAAAATGGCTTGAAGATGGCTTGGTATTTATAGGGAATGATTAGGGTTGGGTTGGTTGGCATTTAATATGATTAGTTGGGGTTTAAAGCAATAAAAAAAAAAAGAAAAACAATTCTAAATGTTATTATCTCGAGACCTGGCCGAAATGGCTGTTTTACAGCCATTAAATGTCATCACTTTTTTTTTGTGTGACAATTAATAGTTGTATATTAGTGGAACTTATAATGTATTAATGATAATATAAGCAATGGAAGTTTGAATAAGTTTAAAAAGGCTTAAGGCTTGCGACCAGCAAGGTTGATAACAGCCATAACATTTCCCTCTTTTTTTTGTGATGCATCTTAGATTGTGTATTGTATTTATTAAGTTATAAACATATAACTATATATATTTAAATCAAAATGTAACATAGTGGTTAGTGGAAGATGGCATTAGAAACAACAGCCTTAACATCACGTTTAATTCTTTTTTTTTTCCGTAAAGTGATATTTGAAAGAAAGCATCAACTTTCGTTGATGTTTTAATTTATTATATTATACTATTACTATTATTATTATTATATTGTTAAATTTATTATTATTATTATTATTAGAATTTAACCATGTATTTAATAGTCAACAAGCATGTATGAGTTATGAGTACGAGTATGTCGAGTATCGGTTGCGCGTATGCGTTCGAGATTGGTAACGTATAACCCGAGTATTGTAAAATGTATAAGCATGCACGAATATGTAAAGTATATCTTGTATGAAATAAAGAATTTTATTACGATCAAAGTCTCGGATTTACAACGATACAACGAAATACGAAATACAAAATGAACAGGCTTCCAAAAATAGAAATACAAGACACGTTTTCTAATTACGGAAGGTTACGAAAAAGCGGAGCGTTACATAGCCAGCCCATTTCGCGTAGTACCTGTGATGAAACAGTGGTTAACCAAGAGAGGTTAATTCACTTGTCACACCCCAACCGATGGCGGAAACATCGAAGTGAGACGAAAACTAGATTGCAAGAGACTTCATAACGCTAAGTGTGTCAAGTATTTAACGATTACGTTTTACATTGCTTGAACTGGAAATACCACAAGTTTGAAATAAATAATATATACAATAAGTATTCAAGTAAGGGGCTGTTTGGTAGCCTCTTAATGACCATTCAGATGCTACCTCTTAATGGTTTAAAACCTCTGAATGAATAAGAGGTGACCTCAAGTCTGAATGGTTAAGAGGTAACCTCTGAATGGTAAATCATCACATGTCACATTCTTCTACCTTCTCATTGTTCAATTCTTAATGGTTCCATTAAGAGGTAGCCTCTTAATGAACATTCAGAGGCTACCAAACAGCCCCTAAATAACTTTCATTTCATAATAATGGTTTATTACAAGATTGGAAACAAAATACAACATGTTTGAAAGTAAATTACAATGCCACAAGTGTTAAAATTTAAATGCGTTTCTAGGCAATCCTACTAGATTCCTTGCATCATCAAAACCTGCAATACATGTTAAAGCATAGTTCAATACAAAAAGTATTGGCGAGCATACAAGTTTGAGTATGAGTATAAAAATGTTTTAAACAGATTTTTCATGGCAATGACTAAGTACAAGCATATGAATTTAAACACGTATGATTGCAAGTATAACACGTATGATTGTAAGTATAACATGTATGAGCAAATATAGAGATTATTTGTATAAAAAGAAAATTCTAGCATGTTTTTGTATTTGATTCAAAGTACATGTATTGCATCCCAAAAGTAATAAAGCGTAAAAAAGGGGATCGAGTACGCTCACAGTTTTGCGTATGGTAATGCTAAACCGCGAGCGGAATTGATGAAGTCTCGAGATTTTGAGTGATTGCGTTTGTGACTACTCATAAAATAACGCACGAGTAAATATTGAGAAACCGAATGAACGAAACGATTATCCTAAATATAAAACAACAAAATTCTAAACAATCAACAAGTCAATAGAACTGTAGAATAGAATGCTATGGTTTGGGCAATTTTAATTATATCAAAAATAGTTCATTAGATACCACTTGTACATAAATGCCAACGTATACTTTAAATTTGCATTGTTACAAAATAAAAAGTATACCCACTATGTTTATAAGTTGATTTTTTTTTTTACAATTCGTAAATGTGAATCAATAAAATATAGTATCTTTTGTTTTTAAAGAAAACAAGAACAAGTTGTATGAAGTTAGACTCAACTTTACGAAACATGGGTCAATTAATTCTATGTCTACATATCTTAGATGACACTCCAGTATTATTAAATAGTTAAACTAATAATCATTATCGATCTAATTTGAAAGCTGCTATAGGATAACTTATAGAATGGATTCCACTAGACAATTTTTAACCTGGGGTTGTAACGCGAAGATTAAATAAATACCATTTTGTCTCATCTTCATCGCATATATAATAGTGGGTATGGAAGTAAAATTTGTTCTAAGCATAAGCTTCAAAATTCTTGCTTTGTGATATCAGTTAACCATCAGTTCAGTTCAGGAGGTAAAAGTGAGTAGATTGATAGTAACATCACCTTCTTCCTTATAACATAAACGAAACTCGCTGTTATCAAACTTCCAGATTTAAGATTTGGGTTTAGATTATTATCAAGATGAAACTAAATAACATTTCACAAGAAATTGGCGAGGAAACAAAGGACAAGAAGAATTATACCGAACGATAAAGGCGGTCCTCGTCGTGAACTCCGAATTTGAACCAACTTGAACCACCTCCACTGCCGACGCCGGCTGCCGCCGCGCGTTGGCTCAGTTGTTCATCGTAGACCCGAACCTGAACCGAGATGTGACCCGAACCAAAACTGAGTCGAAGCTGAGGTTTGACCAGCTTTGACTTCTGTTGACCGAAAACCCGAAATTCGAGCATGGATCTGATGTTGACCCGAACCCCAAAACTAAAACAACCGTACCAATATTTGAGATGAACCAAAAGAAATTTGATGTTGAACCTATTTCACCTTAACATAAACATCTTCAATGTCGTCACCTTTGTCGGGTCGAACAGAAACATCATCACCGCCGTCTTCCTCTACCGGTTCGCCGTTGACGGCAGCGCCGTCGCCGGATTGCTGGTCGGTTTGTCGCCGAAAAGAGGGAGGTGGGAGAGGAAGTGAAAGAGGAGAGCCAGGGTGTTGTAATGTGTCCATGTGTGTGTGTTTGGAATAGATCAAGGTCTCTCGGTGTGTGGGTGTAAATTTAGAGAGGTAAAGGGTGTTTGGCTTTAAGGTTTTATGTGTGAGAGTTCTTTTATTAGCAGCCAAATGAAAGGAACAGGAGGTAATGGTTTGAGATGGGTATTTTTAGCCGATGAGTGAAGGATTAGAGAGGTAAAGGGTGTTTGGCTTTAAGGTTTTATGTGTGAGAGTTCTTTTATTAGCAGCCAAATGAAAGGAACAGGAGGTAATGGTTTGAGATGGGTATTTTTAGCCGAGGAGTGAAGGAGGGTGGTTGAGTGGTCAGGCTGACGACGCGCCGCCCTTATGCAGGTGTGTCAGGCTTGTCGGCTGTGGAGGTGAAGCCACGTCCTACTGTGGTGTCAGTCTGTTGCTTACGTATGGGCTTACAGGCGACTGTCATTGGTGCCACTTGCTCCGTGGTGTCAGTCCCACTTGCCTCGTGGGCAGGATGTGGTACCGCGCCGCATCGCTGCCTGCGGTAACTGTTGTTGTTTCCGCGTTCTCACTCTGGCGAAGACTGTGGAATGCGGTGCCAGGCCGCATCGCCACTTGTGGTGACTGTTGTTGTTGTCTAGATCCCTTGTCGTGACGAAAGTGTTCATAGGATGTGGTGCTAGGCCGCATCCCTATGCGTACACCCATTTTTATACACAAGGTAAGTCTTCTTCCTATCGCTTGACCGATTGGATTCGACTGCTGTGTTCGCGCGTGCCCGCACGGACCCAGACAGGTTCTTGCTGGTGGGGGTTTTTTGATAAGGGTAATGGTCACTCGCGGCCATGCTGGTGCGAGATCTGGGACCATACCCCTTCAACCTGCACTTAACCTTTTTGGAAAATACGTCAGTTTACACTGGTAAATACAATTAACTGACTCTTTTGAAAAGTGTTTATAAAAATTGATTTAAATGCACCAGGCACAAAATTTTTTTATAACTTGGGACAATTATTTAAAATAATATTGTATACAGTTTTACTTGTTTGTCGTCCATTCAGGACCCGGTTAGAAGAGCCGGATTAGATTAATTGACACACCAGAAGTATATGCCCACAAGAGATGTGAGATACCGTTTATAGATACGCAACTGTCAGGTGTATGCCTACACCCCGTGCTTAAGCCGTGGCCATTTCTTATAAATGAGTCGAGGATATCCAGGACATGATCATTAACCCCCCAAAGGCATTGCATCAAACAAAACAGATTAAAACGGGTTATGTAAATGTATTAATCACAATCCGATTTAAATAACTATATACCCGACCAAGCGGTATTATTATAATACCGTATCCCAAGCCCGTATAACAGAAAATAAGTTAAAAGTATTTACCTGAGCTAAAATAAAATTTTAATCCCAGCCGTATAACAATCAGCAAGTGCAAATAGCTTTTACTGGGCTCCTAATCTGGAACGAAGGTTTTAATAGCCTATTAGATTCCTAACGGGTCTTGTTTAAGTTATAACTTAGACCGGTTAGTTTTAAAGAGAGGTGTACGGTTCAAAACGAAAGATTAAGCGAAGACCGGATTAGAATGTGATTTAGACCTGAAGAAACACTGAACTAATTATGGGATTAATCAGTTTGGTTTATGTTCCTATCATAGTGGTTAATCTTCTTATGTCTTTCTGAGCTCCTTAATGACTGGGTAATCCTGCAAAACAGAACACCGTTACTCGTTAAGAGGGGAATATGGGGGTTTCCCTCTTAACCGGGCTCCGGCGTGAGAATAAGCGACTGCTTTGAGGAGATAATTGAGTATTAAGAGTGAAAGTAGAGGGAGTAGAATGTTTAACCTGTGAAGGGAGGTCTCTATTTATAGCCGGAGAGGTGTAAGAGGATGTGGGCTGATGGGCCTTGGGCCGGAAGGCGACAACATAGAGGATATGCTCTTTGTCTCACTGGTGTCGACCGTTAGTGGCTTCTGGGAGTTCTCCGGTGCTGGCGCACCGTGATTGGAGCCACGTGTCATGGTTGTCGGCCTGGCCGCCCTTCTGCCATCAGCAGGTAAGTGGAGATCGTGGGACATGTGTCTCTGCCCTGTGATTGGTGCCACGTAGGCGTCCTTAAGTACTTTCTGTCTCCTGCATGTCAGACGATCGTGGAGCACGATTGAGCAGGACTAGAAGGACGCCGATTGGCCCTTTCCTTCTGCCACTTGTACCTTGTGTACTATTTGAAATAGCCTTGCGCCGTAGTCACGCGTGATTCTTGCTGAACACGTAACTACCCCGCGTAGGGTATGGGTTACTAAATGCTCTTTCAGAATGCTAAGTGTTGAAAGTGGAGCTTCCTATTGCTCAGACCTCGCGTCGGATCAAAGGATGCTGAAGTAGCCGACGCGAGGTTGGCAATAAGAAATGCGTTGAATAAGAAGTATGGTCCTTCGCGCGACCTGAATAAAGGTTTGCGCGGATTTTTTTGGGACCATACCCATTCAAGTCCCCCAGTCCAGTGCTGCACCATGCGCGAGGCAAGTGGTTGGAGCTCTGGACTTAGAAAAAGAAAGTTGCAGAAAATGCTTGTTTTTTTATTGGTAGGCTCGCGTGTGCAAATGTTTTGACAGTTGTTACGGCGTGACTACATATCTGGCAGCTGATGATTCTTTGTTTTGTGTTAATAGCGCGCGGATGCCATGGGTAACCATGCATATTGCACTACCTAGGTAACTTCTGCATTAAGTTTCTGGGAATTTGGGAGGGAAAATCCTAGAAATTTGAATTCTGACGGTTTGGTGAGGATTTTCGCTGATGGTGACGTTTGAGTTGACCGCTGACACGGTTGTCATCAAGTTGTCTCTGACGGTTCCACTTTTTGTCAGGAGAGTGAGGTCCACGCGCGTGTGGTAACCGTCACTGCGGGATTCTTGCCCTACGTGGCGTCCTCTGATTGGTCACGTGCGCGGCAAATTCGGCACGTTTACCCATCGCATTAAATGCGATGGGTATATATACTCGACGAAATGGAAGAAACCCTTACTTCTTTCTACTGTTGCTATCTTTTCTCTCTATTCATCTTCTTCAGATCTTCAAATCTTCAAGTTCTGAAGCAGATCTTCAAGATCTTTCTTCATATCTTCAAGTTCCTCTTCCAGAATATTCAAAGTTTCCTCGTCGAATACCATGGCTGAAGAACATCAGGAGGAAAATCCCGGTGAGGAGGGTCCTGTTCCCATCCTTAGATGGGACTTAGGGCTATTCAAGCAAATTACACGGAGTTTCCGATTCCCACTGGAATGGGATGCCAGATATCCCGGTCAGAATCAGACGGCCGTCGATGCACCACCGGGTTATATCACGTTGTTCGAGGACTTCTTTCATCAAGGCAACTTCCGGCTGCCGGCGACGAACTTCATGGCCCACATTCTTCAGTTCTATGGGTTCCATATTTCGCAAATGAGTCCTCCTGGAATGGTCCGGGTTTGACATTTCGAGTTTCTTTGTCGATCTTATGATATTGAGCCGACTGTTGAAAGATTCAGAGTCTTTTACCAATTAATCAGAAATATGGGATTCTACTCGTTGGCCAGTCGAGGGGCCGTGAAGAAGATACTTCTGAATCCTCCTAAAAGTTTTCATGACTGGAAACCAAAATTCTTTTTGTTTCGCGAGGAGGTGATACCAATTGCCATGACCTTCCGCGCATGGTCCGAACCGATCTTGAAGGAAGATTTGGCGATTCCCAAGAATGAGGCTTGGTATCAGAAGCTTACTGCCACCCCAAACCGAGTGTTTGGTGAGAACGTCTTGGTAGCGGCGCGGATGAGTGATCAGTGGCCGGCAGATAGCAAGGACGTTCCAATTTCAAAATTTGAAGACAGAGGTTAGTTACTTTAATCTCTTTAATTTCTTGTTTTGTAGCATGTGCTTAATTAGATGATTTCGCGTGTAGAGGTGCATATGTGGCAAGCTGCCTTCCCCACCTTTGGTGGGTCCATGGGCGTGCGCCCACTGAAGGCTGGAGAAGAATACTGGTATGACCAGATTAAGGGTCATTTTATGTACCAAGTTGCTGATGCTTTCGCCGATCCACCTACTGCAACCGAAGGTGCGCATATACCTAACCCTCGACCCTTGCACGCTTTGACTTCTACTGGGAAAGAGATTGTTTATCTTTCCAGCAAGGAGTCTGTCGGATCTTCCAATGGAGAGTTAAGTTCCTGGTCTACCATCTTTGCAGGTGTGCTGCGCGATTTGGGTATCGACCCCGAAGAGAAGAAGAAGAAACCCAAGAAGAAGAAGGTTATCACTATTGAGACCGATGTCACCAGTAAGAAGGGTGGAAGTAGTCGCACAACTACTGGTGTTGTTGATAAAGGTACCCTTCGCCTTCGTCAAAGTAACTTAGAAGATTATGTTATTATTAGTGATTCATTTGAGGGTTTATCGCGCGTAGGCGAGAAGAAGACGGGAGCTGCTGGTTCAAGGAGCTCAGGGAGTGTGGGTTCTCGCAACCCTGATGCTGGGGCCACTCCATCTTCTTTCGCGCATGAAGAAGGAAAGGACGAGGAAGAAGCGGAGGAGGAAGAGCCTGCTGTGAAGCTGATTAGAAAAAGGAGCAGGGAGGCTTCGGTTGGTGCTTCTGTAATGCCAAAACCTGGTGAAGTCCCCTTGATCAGAAAAAAGAGCAACTTGCGCTCTCTTTACAGATTTTCTCCTGGTTAGCTTCTTGGATCTTACAGAGCCCTCAGAGCCGGCGCTTAAAGAAGACCCCTGAAAAGAAGGGAGTTGTCATCACAGAGCCCTCAGAGTCGGCGCTTAAAAGGCCCAAAGTTACCATCAAACCCTTCAAGGCTACTGAGTCTGAGAAGGTGAAGCAAAAGGCTAGCGAGAAGCCTGTTAAGGAGAAGGAGATGGAGAGCAAGAGAGCTGCTGACAAGGCTCTTACTGAGCCCAAGGAACCCGAGGTTACTGCTGTAACCCCTCCTGAAAAGGCGCAGGGTCCGGAGGTCGTTCACATCACAGGGCTTGACCAGCCCATTCATGAGAGAAGGAAAGAACCAGAAATTGAGAAAGTGGTGCAATCTGCGCAGCCTGATCCTTCCCTTCAGGCTGTTAAAATAACTTCAGCTGCTGGGGGATCAGGCTCTGGTGTTCATCAAGATAGATCTGCTCCTGTAGGAGGCGCGAGTGCTGGTTTTGCTGCTGGCCAGGCTGGCGTGGGAAGGCAAGGTGCAATGCCACACTCTCCAATAGGCCCCAGGGATACCTTGGTAGATATTTACTATAAGTCTTACACAGAGGAGAGCCGTGGTGACGCTCCGCACCAACCGCCATGGGGTTTGAAACAGAAAGACACTTTCCTAGAGTTCGCTCCTTGCCGCGACTGGTTTCTGAACTCCATTCCTCCTGGTAAGGTTAACCGACAAAGAGCGCGGACCCACAATGGGTTGTATCATGCTTATGTCATTGGTGAGGCCAACACCCGTGCTGCTAACCATCAAATTGTTCGCGAGTGGCGAACCATGGTTAGGGAGAGGGAGGAATGGGAGAAATACCGCGAGCGGTTGTTAAGGCATGTCAAAGACTTTGAAAAGTCGAAAGCTGCCATTGATGAGGAAAAGGAAAAATTCGAATCCGAAAAGAAATCGGAGGAGTGGGGCCGTGAAGGCCTTAAGGGCAAACTTCGCGCTGCTGAAGACCTCTTAGCAAAGGAGCGTGCTGACTGGAAGAAAATTTACGCAAAAGACAACGAGTGCATGTACGCGGCTCGAGCTAAAATTACCGATCTTGAGAGTCAAGTTACGGAGTTGAAGGGGAAAGTTGAAGATGCGCAAGCTGCTAAGGTGCAAGCTGAGGTGCGTAAAGTGTTATCCTTTTTTGGTCGTGGTTCCTGCTTGTAGGATTATCTAAGTCTTTTATCTTTTTCAGGCTGAGCTTAAGGCGCAAGTATCCAGTAAGGATAAAGATCTTGCTGCCAAGGATGTTGAAATTGCAGAGTTGAAGCGTCGCCTGCAAGAGCAGGTTGACAAAAGTGAGTCCTTGGAGATCGATCTAGAGGCCGAAAGGTCGAAGGCTGCTTCAGCTGAGGAAGCCAGGCAAAAGGCCGAGGAGGCGCGTGCCATAAGTTCGGATGCCCTGAATGTGGCGCAAAATAACTATGCTGAGGTCCAGGGTGTTGTTGACACGCTGTCCTCGGATGCTGAATGGCTGCGCGACAGGGGAATAGTTCTGGTATTGTTCTCTTTTTAACTTGGGTTTTATTTACTAAAGTCAGTTTCTCATTTGTTCGTTTTGGTGTAGATGGCCAACTCGATTTTGAATGCTGGAGAACTGGACGGGACTGTTGCTGCTCTCATAGATGCCTCGCGCGCGGTCGGTCATCGTGGAGGTTATCTAGAATGTGCGCAACATGTCGAGGAGGTATTTGGGCAAGAGTTCGACATAAGTCACTGTTCAGTGACTGACGAAGCTAATGCGGAGTTGGCGCGTGGTGAAAATGCATACGATCACCTAGCGCTGCTCGTGATGGACGTGGTCACAAAAGCTTTAGAGCATGATGACTGGTGCCATCGTCTTAAGGCTATTCTGGACCCACCAGAGATGGTTAATTTATCTGATGAGGAACCAACGGCGGGCAAAGATGGCGATGGTGTAGGCGATGGTGATGCTGGTGATGGCTTTGAATAGATAGTGTTGACAGGCTTTGTGCCTTGTAAAAACTTTTATCTTTAGTTTTTTAATGTAACCAGTTGCGTTGTCGCGCTTGCTTTGGATCAAATGAATGATAGTTGGTTTTTATGCAATTGTTGCGCGGTTGTGCTTATTAAAGATGATGTTTATGTTTTATTCTCTATCTCGTTACAATTATTTCATTGTTGTTAGAAACTTTGGTTAAGTTAGCGCGAATAAATGTAAGTGTGGCTCATGTGCGAGTGTAACTGCCCGGTCTCGCGCTATGTTCGCGGAGGACCTTAGAGGTATAACTCAAGAGCTCGTAATTTACTAACGTGTTTTCAAGCTAATCAAAAGTTTAACATGCATTTGTAACGCAGAAGTCATTATGATGAAGGAAACATAAGGCATATGCTTTCATTGATTCGAGAAACAGGCGCCTCGGCCAACGTACGTCGTAAATAAGTAGGGCGTTTAGCCAACATTGGAATCAGAAAGGCGCGTGGCCAACATAAGAAAGTAAAGGCGCAAGGCCAAAGGTAGTTACATATAGCACTTGCGTAGTTGTTGCGCATTCCACGTGCGCGGGATGATGTATCCATCCAGAGTGCGCAATTTGTATGCCTCTTTCCCTAGCACTTCATGCACCAAGTATGGGCCATCCCATTTGGGTGGTCGTTTTCCTGCGCGTTCAGCGTTTGAAGCTTCGTTGTCTCGGAAGACGTATTCTCCTGGAGTGAAGGTGCAAATGCGGACTCTCGCATTGTAGTACCTTTCCAGCTGTGTCTTGTACTTTTCTTCTTTAATACGCGCAATGTCTCGTCTTTCTTCCAGTAAATCCAAATCGAGACGGCGCTCTGCTTCATTATCAACCGTGTTGACTGCTGTCAAGTGCGGTGAGGGGAGTCCAACTTCAGCCGGGATAACTGCCTCCGAGCCGTATACTAGGCTAAAAGGAGTTTTGCCGGTGCTTGTCTTCGGCATGGTTCGGTGAGCCCACAGGATGCTTGGGAGCTCATCTACCCAGCCTCTTCTCTTTGTGCCCAGTCGGCCTTTTATCCCCTCAACGATACTTTTGTTAACACTTTCCACTTGACCATTGCCTTGAGGATGCGCAACGGAGAAGAAGGTGTGCTCAATCTTCATTTCCTTCATCCAATTTTGAAGATCCTCGGAAGCAAAATTAGTACCGTTGTCTGTGACGATTTTGAGTGGAAGGCCAAATCTGCAAATGATGTGTTCCCAGATAAACTTGCGCACCATCATTGCAATGGTTGAAGCAAGAGCCTTGGCCTCCACCCACTTAGTAAAATAATCAACGGCCACGATTATGAACTTCACGGCTCCCGGAGCATCAGGGAAAGGTCCCACCATATCAATTCCCCACTGTTGGAAAGGCCAAGCAGTGGATACAGGAATGAGATCGTTTTTCGGGCGCAGGGTTTTCGGGGATTGTCTTTGGCATGAGTCACATTTGCGCAACTCCCTTAGAGCATCGACATGCATCCCTGGCCAGTAATAACCAGCATTCATAATCTTCGCGACAACCATGCGCGGTCCTGCATGGATGCCACATATCCCTTCATGAATTTCTCTGATCAAGTAATTCGCATCCTGGGGGTCCACGCAGCGTAATAAGGGCCCCAAGAAGGACTTTCTGTATAGAATACCACCATTCATCTCATAATGCAGGGCCTTGTTTTGAATCTTCCTTGCCTCTGCTTTGCTCTCCGGTAGTATTCCTTCTTGCAGATATTGAATTATAGGGGTCATCCAAGATGGCTGCCCAATTTGGATGACATTTACCTGGCGTAGCAGGACTGATGGATTTTTTAGTACTTCAATCCTTACATCTTTGGCGAGATGTTGAAAGGAAGTTGAAGCGAGCTTGCTCAAGGCGTCTGCTGGTTTGTTTTCGGAACGATTGATGTGAACTACCCTGTATGACTTGAATTGCTCAAGCAATTCTTTCGCCTGATCCAAATATAAGTCCATAACTTCACCTTTTGCATCATAGATTATGTTGATTTGACTGGCGATCAAAAGCGAGTCGACATGTGCTTGTAGATTTTGAGCCCCCATTTTTATGGCGAGACGTAAGCCTGCCAGGAATGCCTCATATTCCGCCTCATTGTTGGTGTTCTTGAAATCCAACTTGATGGCGTATGTGAATTCATGCTTATCGGGGCTCACAATGCGCAACCATGCTCCCGCGTCGTCCTCATTTGATGCCCCATCAGTGTATAGCAACCACAACTCATTAGACGTGTCTTTTATGGGAGTCTCAACAATCTCGCAATCTTTGATTTTTTCCACTGGGACTTCTGTGGCAAAATCCGCCAAGACTTGACCCTTGATGGCTGGGCGCGGCCTATACAAGATGTTGTGGCCCCCCAGCTCGATCGCCCACTTTGCTAACCGCCCAGACGTCTCTGGTTTTTGCAATATCATGCCGATGTGAAAGTTGGTGAGCACCGTGATCACGTGCCCTGTAAAGTATCTGCGCAGCCTTCTAGAAGCATGTAGTAATGCAAGTACCAACTTTTCCATTGTTGAGTACCTAGTTTCTGGATTAGTAAGCACCCTACTGACATAATAAATTGGAGTTTGTACTCCGTCTCTTTCTACCATCAATACCGACCCTACTGCCTTATCCGAAGAAGATAAGTACAGTATGAGTGGCTCCTTCTCGTATGGCGCGGTCAGAGTATGGAGCTTTATCAAACATTCCTTCATCTGCTGGAATGCGGCCTCTGCCTCGGGTGTCCACTTAAATTCTTGCTTCTTTACGCAGTTGCGCAAGGTGCTGATAAAGGGATATGACTTTGCCGCGTGATTTGATAGGAAATGGTTTAGCGCGGCTAAACGGCCGGCTAATCGTTGCATCTCCTTATTTTTTTGGCGATGGCATTCGTTCTATTGCTTGAACCTTCTCTGGGTTTACTTTAAAGCCTCCGTTTGTGACTATGAAGCCCAACAACTTCACTTCTTCCATACCAAAGGAACATTTGGCAGGATTCAACTTCATGTTCACACTTCTCAACGAGTTGAACGTTTTCTCAATATCTTTTAGCATTTGGTCCTCTTTGGGACTCTTGATTACCAGGTCATCGATGTAGACTTCGATGTGTTTCCCAATATCATCAGCGAAGATTTTATCCATCAGGCGCTGGTATGTCGCGCCAGCATTCTTGAGACCGAACGGCATCTTTGTATAACAGAAGATGCCGAGATCGGTTCTGAAAGTTGTCTTGTCTTCATCTTCGAGTTTCATCTGAACCTGGTGGTACCCCTTGTAACAATCTAGAAAGCATTTCCATCTGTATGGTGCGAGAGAGTCTATATTTTTATCGATCTCAGGCAAAGAGTAGCAGTCTTTGGGACATGCCTTGTTGAGATCGGTATAATCAACGCACATTCTCCATCCTCCATTTGACTTCTCCACCATTACGGGGTTTGCCACCCAACTCTGATAGCGCACCTCTCGAAGGATTCCTGCTTTTAAGAGCTCACATACTTGCTCGTTCATTGCTTTGGTCTTATTCGCTCCTAAACTGCGCCTTCTTTGTACTTTTGGTTCAACGGGGGGATAAGTGTTTAAACAATGCTCTGTAACGTCGCGCGGGACACCGGTCATGTCTTCCGGAGTCCAGGCGAAAATATCCATGTTTCTGAACAAGAGCTGTTTGAGGTGCGTTCTGATGTTTGATGAGATAGCGTGGCCTATCGTCACCGTTTGTTCTGGGTATTTGCGATTTAAAACCCATTTTTATGGTTCTGTTGCTGAGACTTTTGGCGCTTTTATCGGGCGCAATTCATCTGCCGACATTACTTCCTTTTTGGCATAGATAATTGCCACCCCCGTCTTGGTTGGAAACCCGATTGCTGAGTGAGGGGTGGAAGTTACCATGTTGAACTCTCATTGGGTTTCTCTCCCAATCAAAACATCATGCCTTGATTTAACAGGCATCACCATGAAGTTGACCATTGTTGTTCTTGAGTGCTTCCCGTCAGAAAGCGTGAGGGGGAAGCTGATTTGGCCTAGTGGGAAGGCCATTTCATTGCAGAATCCTGACAAAGGATAATCGACTGGCTCAACTCTTGCTTTATCTTCATCATCGAACTAATTAAAGCATTGCTCATAGATGATATATGCTGTACTTCCTGGGTCAATGAATACGTATTCTGTCTCATAATGGCCGATAATGCCGGTAATGACGCCGGGGTGCGTTGCGCGTGGACCCCCGCGCACTACCGGGAAGATAACCTGTTGCTCTTCCCATGCTGGTTCGAAAGGTCGCTTGCCTTTATCTCTTGCGCTATATCGTGGTCCGTTGACCATATGTGTTTCCAAGCGTCTGACCTTTTTGTCTCTTCCATCATCGTTGCACTGAATCTGGCGCATCTCTTTGCGCACGTTCTTTACTAGATGACCCAGCTTTCCACATTTCAGTGCTTTTTCGATTTCTTGCCTTAAGCTGATACAGTCATCAGTCAGATGACCTGTATCCTTGTGGAAGTCATAATACAGGTTGGGGTCTTGCCCCTTTTTGTTGGTCATAGGCCTTGGCGCCTTAAAATCATGGTTCTCCGTCATGAGCACCTCTTTAGGTGTCTTTATGAGCGGAGTCTAATGCTTTTCTCGATTCTCGTTCCTGACCCCCTTCCTGTACCCAATGCGATCGATAGTGTCTCGCGCGTCTTCTTTTTAGCGAGATCGTTCCTCATAACGAGGTCGTTTGTCATAACCGCTGGAGTGGTTGGCTTTCCACCCAGGGTTTTTGCCTTTGTTTCGTCTGTTGTTGTTACGTGAGCACCCCTTAGAAAATTGATCTTCAGTATAAGAGTTCTTGTTGCCAGCCAGTGACTCTTCGGTTTGCGCGACTATCTTCACGGCTTCCATGAGCTTATCCCACTCTTTGGGCATTCCATCTTTCCCTGTGATAGTCCTGATGAGGCTATCACAGCGAATGGCTTTCTTGAAGTGAGCGCGCATGAGTTGCTCGCTTACACCACCAATTTCCAGACACTCTTTGTTAAAGCGGGTGACGAAATCTTCTAAACCTTCATTCTCTCTGCGCCAAATGTCCGTTACCTCGGCGGTGTCGCGTTGGTAACGTCTTTGTTGACTGAAATGATTAACAAACTGTGTTCTGAAATCGACCCACGACTTGATCTTTCCCGGAGGGAGGCTGTCGAACCAGGCGCGAGCAGCCCCTGTAAACGTTTGAATAAACAAATGGCATCACATGGGCATATTCCATCCTCCCATGCAACCAACGCTTGCGAAGACTCTGACGTGATCATTAGGATCAGTCAACCCATTAAACTTCCCAACTGTCGGAGGTAATTTTTCTCTTGATAGCGGCGCAAGAGCGATCTTCGGGATGAATTTCGAATGTTCTGCAGCTTTAGCTGGTCGATAGGCGAGGTGAAAGTCTCGCTCTGCCTCTTCGCTGTATCTGACATGTTGCCTTGATTTGTAATACTCGTGATTCTTCTGTAAGCGATTGAAGACTGATGACCCTTCGTCATATTGCCAAGTTTGGTCGTCTGGATCTGTGTCATCCCATTCATTATTCATATTGCGCGGCGTGAGCCAGCTATGAGCTGGACCTCTTTGAACGTTTGACGGATGGTCATAATAACTTTCTGTCTTTCCCCGTGTGTCGTGCGTTTCGTGAACGCTCGGTCGTCTATGGGGAGGAGGCCTGTTGATTCTTCTTTGGAGGTTTTGCTGTGGAGGTATCTGGCGCGCCCCCTGGCTCGGACCCAAAGGTGTGACTAAAGATGGTTCTGCTTGCAAAACCGTTTGCTGTGCGCTCAAAGACTGGTATGCAGCATTGATGGTAGCAATTTGTTTGGCGTACCAAGAGGCTGGAGTTTCGCCCTCTGGTAGCCCTAATAATGCCGAAATGTGATGAGGTGGAGGTGGATTTGAGGGTCCAGCACCATTGTTTCTTGGGGTTACCGTCTGAGTGATGCGAGTGATGCTCGCGCGGTGTCCCCCAGTATTGGTTACTTCGATTTCATCGATTTCTTCTACAGGCTGGGCTTGGACGTTTTGATTATCCTCCCCCAACACTGCATTAGAGTTTGCTCCAAAACCAAACTCAGGGATGATTCCTTGACCAGCCATGATCGAAGGAAAAAACAACCAAAACTCAGAAAAAAAAGATGAAAGTGATTTGTAGAAAACCGGTGGTGGCGCCAATGAAGAAACACTGAACTAATTTTGGGATTAATCAGTTTGATTTATGTTCCTATCATAGTGGTTAATCTTCTTATGGCTTTCTGAGCTCCTTAATGACTGGGTAATCCTGCAAAACAGAACACCGTTACTCGTTAAGAGGGGAATATGGGGGTTTCCTTCTTAACCGGGCTCCGGCGTGAGAATAAGCGACTGCTTTGAGGAGATAATTGAGTATTAAGAGTGAAAGTAGAGGGAGTAGAATGTTTAACCAGTGAAGGGAGGTCTCTATTTATAGCCGGAGAGGTGTAAGAGGATGTGGGCTGATGGGCCTTGGGCCGGAAGGCGACAACATAGAGGATATGCTCTTTGTCTCACTGGTGTCGACCGTTAGTGGCTTCTGGGAGTTCTCCGGTGCTGGCGCACCGTGATTGGAGCCACGTGTCATGGTTGTCGGCCTGGCCGCCCTTCTGCCATCAGCAGGTAAGTGGAGATCGTGGGGCAGGTGTCTCTGCCCTGTGATTGGTGCCACGTAGGCGTCCTTAAGTACTTTCTGTCTCCTGCATGTCAGACGATCGTGGAGCACGATTGAGCAGGACTAGAAGGACACCGATTGGCCCTTTCCTTCTGCCACTTGTACCTTGTGTACTATCTGAAATAGCCTTACGCCGTAGTCACGTGTGATTCTTGCTGAACACGTAACTACCCCGCGCAGGGTATGGGTTACTGAATGCTCTTTCAGAATGCTAAGTGTTGAAAGTGGAGCTTCCTATTGCTCAGACCTCGCGCCGGATCAAAGGATGCTGAAGTAGCCAGCGCGAGGTTGGCGATAAGAAATGTGTTGAATAAGGAGTATGGTCCTTCGCGCGACCTGAATAAAGGTTTGCGCGGCTTTTTTGGGACCATACCCCTTCAAGACCCAACAAGTACGAGGACTTGTAAAAAATGGGTAAACTAAATACATTCTGGATTTTGAAGTAATAATGATAAGGTTTAACCCGTTTCGGTTAATTTATGCAAACTAGTTACATAAACCGTACCGAACGCGAAAAATGCATAACGGGTAACCAAATGAGTCATTAACAAGTTCCACAAGTTAATATGCTTTTAATATGTTGTGATATCAGTAGGATATCTTCCATTATGCCCAAAATGAATTTAAAATCAATTTAAGCCCCGTAGGGGTATTTTGGTCATTTTAAAGTTTATGAAAAAGGTTTAAATATAAACTGAAGATCTGGTCTAAAACCTTTTGTGAAAATATTTATTTTATGTGGTTATAACATCAAGATATCATACATATGTGTACTTAATTGTTTATGGCCAAACTATGCACCGTAGGGGCATTTTGGTCATTTCACATATGCTTTAAGGGTCAAATTTGGAAATCTGAGTTCAAGACTTAAGCTTACTGTTAAAAATTTTAAATTTATTTATAACATCAGTAGGTAACAAGTTTTTGGCATTAGATATGGTTTTAAACCATACTATGCGCTTAATAGGCGTAAAAGTCGGTATTTTGACGATATTTGAAATGTTTATAAAATTTTGAAGTCCAGATCAGTTTCTAAAGCTTAAAATATTTTATTTATCATATGAAATCAGTAGGAAAGGTTTGGTATCAAAATGATACATAAAACTCATTTAATCAACAAAAGGGCAATTTCGTCAATACCGAATTTACACTAGAACTTTATGTTTTGATCAGTTTAAAATTCAACAAAAATTCCCAAAAATCCTTTAATATTATATCTTAACAGTGGGCACAAAGTTTGGTGTCAAAAATTGGGTTTGGATGTGATTTATATTGAAAATGCCATTTAATTACTAAAAAGCCTTCAATTTACGATATCGAGCATAACTCCTAATTTTAAACCATAAACTGATGTCAAATTATTAGGACATACTTAAATATCAGTAATAAAGGTTTTTGTCCTCCCACATTTTCAAAAATCTCGTTTTATTGATAAAAGGGCATAATGGTCAACAATTAAGCATTTAACGGAAACATGCATATGAATCAGATTTTAAAGGAACCATATAGTATAATCTCAGAGGGTTATACTAGCAAGTAATATGGTCCTAAAGGAACCCTAAGGCATGACTAAAACTAAGCTAATTCAGGTCAGAACTGAAAGTCAAAGCAAAAGTCTACATTTGCGACTTTCGGTTGCGAACCGAGCCTAAACTCAGAATTGTCGGGTTGAACATGCCTAAACATGTTCTTATATTATTTACCAAGTTATTGAAGAGTTAAAACATGTTTCATAAGTTCAGCATTATCAGTTATGAGTTAATTTGCAAAAACAGTCCCGTTTGACTTTTCTGTTAAGTAGTTTGACCCGACAATTGACTGAGATAACGTGATAATTAGGAGGTACCCTTTTAAGGGTTTAACACCTACATAATTACCAACACATAGCCACTTTCAATTCGAATAATGGCTGGACCGTTTGTGATTAATCACAAAGTCAAAGCAGAATTACGTCAACTTTGACTTTCGGTCATTACACTAATGAAAACTTAATTACAGGGGCTAAGTACACTTACAAGAGTCCTTAGCACGAAGATTTAGACTAAGAGAGCTTCCTTCCAAAGTAGGATGCTCCAGAGAATGATTTAGAGAGCTCCAAAGCTTGAGAGAAAGGAAATTTAAAGTTGTGCAAGTTATGAGCTCCAAATTTACCCCTTTATATAGGGTTTTGGATGGATCTTTGATTGCTATAGGTGTCCCCAAGTTTAATCTGAAGCATACATGTGTTTAGGGGGTTTTACAATACCAGCAACAGTCCATAGAATCGGATTCAGGCATGCAATGGTGAAGAGAAGGGCATAACCTGCACCTGTGCATGGTTTCTGCCCAGATCATGCCATCGCATCGCGCGACGGCAGAGAGGGTTTGCTGTGGCATGACGCCACCATAGAGGTAACCAGCTCAGCAAGTTTCAAACTTGACACATTCACCCCCTGAACCTTTTAAAACGCAATATCTTTCATTTTAAGCACATTTAACCCATATAATTTATATTCTTGTGATCCATGAGATATAACCAAACACCGTTAGGTCCAATTTTGCTAACAGATAACCGAAAACACAAATTTTGCCTCATTGACACTTTAAACCCCTTAATTACGAAAGTTAACGCATTTATCTCAAACGATATCGAAACCTTGTGAAATTTTTGTCACTTTTTCTTGGGAGTATAATTAATCGTTACAAGGCTCTGGGTTCACTAAAAGGTCACTCGGAGGTATTACTTGAACATGTTGACACATTTAACCCTCGCGTCTTGTAAACTTTCACTTTCTTCCACAAACGGTTTCATACGATTCATGATTTGTTCGTTTAAGGGTATATACATCGTGTAGGGTCGTTGAAAGGCAAAAAATTTCAAATGTTGACACTTTGGATCATCTTACACACATACTTTCTTCGTTTGTCAACTTTAGTCCCTTGTAATCAATTCGTTACACGTTTAAAATTTCATGACACGTGTCGATAATATATTGGACATGATTTTTCGAGGTGTTACAGTACACCCATTTTCATACACAAGGTAAGTATTCTTATCACTCGACATATTAGATTCGACCGCTGTGTTCGCGCGTGCCCGCACGGACACAGATAAGTTCTTGTCGGTGGGGGTTTTTTGGTAAGGGTAATGGTCACTCGCAGCCATGTTGGTGCGAGATCTGGGACCATACCCCTTCAAGTCCCCCCCCCCCCCCAGTCTAGTGTTTTATCCTCATTGAAGTTGCATGTGGGAGGAATACTGGACTATGTGGTTGAGTGGGTACTTTGGAAGCTGGAGAAGATTCTAGGCTAGGCTGGTAGATCCTGCTTCAAGTAAATCAGTATGGGGATCTAGTAGAGTCGTGTGACGTCTCTTCCGTACCGGTGAGCAAGTTCCGTCTGATGCGGAATTCTCAGCCGAGGATTTTGATCCGGTAGTGTGGTCTACCTTTTTCTGATGTCATCAGGGCTGGTTGCCACCTGTTGGTGTGCCGAACCAACCTTTGAGACGTTGACTGAAGATGCAGTGTCCGCAACTCTAGTTGTAACCTCTGCGGTAGCGGATGCAATGTTGTAAGTGCCTTGCTCTCGCTTTATGCTTATTAACTGGACATGAAACGATGATCCCTGCTTTGTGGGGTGTTTGTGTTCTCCAGTTTAGCTCTCAAATAACCACACGTCCTTTGCGGTTACCTCGTTTTGTTTCATTGTTGGCCATGTTTGGTCGAACATTGTGAATAATTCACTTGGAATATGGGCAAATAAAATGGTCGTAGGCATGGTAGTGCCCACCATTGTTTATTCTATGCGGTCCATAGGTGGGCAAACAAAGTCATAAGCAGACTTGTTACCACTGTTGCTTGGCTTGTTGCTCAAGGAGATTACCCTAGATAGTTGGGAATCTGGGTGAAACTCGTCCGCATTAGTTCTGTAGCCACTTTCCTTCATGCTTAGTTGGAGAGTAGTTTTTCTGGAAGTAGCTGCGGTCGTCCATGTGATGACTTAGTCGTGGCTCTTCCGTAGCTACCGATCGCAGAGTTATATGTAACCGCAGCGACTCATGAGTGTCTGCGGTTTGCACAAAAGACTCGCTTTAAAAGGGTTTTATGCTTGGATGTAGCTCTTGAAGGTTCAAGAGTCAGGGTTGCTGATGTGCGGTCGCTCAACATACTTGTCCTTTTCCCTAATGAGAAGCTGTTTAAGTCCCCTCTGTGGTTGTGAACCGGACACGAGGGATTTGAAGCTTGAAGAAGCTCTAAGGTGGTGCGGTTTGCTTGTTCCTGAGATGCGGTTTTCGCAGTCCAAAGAACAACGCTGGTTCTGAGTATCTGACACACCTATGCGGGCCCGTGTGTGTCATCTCCGCATATTCCACGTGTGCTCGTAGATATATGAGGGTATTAGTTGTACCCCATTACATAGTGCAGATATATATATATATATATTATTTTTATTTTTTGAGGGGTATATAAAAAACGACATGCGGTATGGTTTATGGTGCGGTATACCAGAGAAACCGCATGCCGCTTAATTTTGCATATTGTCGTCGCCTTTTGTTGCATACGTGGAAGAACGCACGTGTGAGTTGGTAGAAGTTGGTAGGATTTCCTGGCATGTGCTGATACGAAAGGACGTTTACACTGCCCGAGGTAATAAATGCATTGTAGCAGGAGTGTACAAAAAGTCCCATTTGTCAGGCGCGTGGGCGGCTACTCGCGAGTGGTAACCGTCAGCGGAACTGTCGCTTATACACGTGGCACCGCATAATACGTTCTTTTTATACATGATGTTTCGGTTACTGTTTCGCATTAATTGCGATGACTATAAAAGGGGAAGCTGTTTTCCCCTCACTTCTTAGAAATTTTAAAATTTCCGGTGAGAGAGAGTAAGAATTCTTCGTTTTCTCCGATCAAGTATTTGATTTTCCGGTGAGGTTTCTGAGTTTCTAAACTCATTTCTACATTTTCTTTCTTTAACATTGTGATGGCTGAACCATCTAATCCCCATTCCACTGTGGGTGAGAATCCTGAACCGTCGTTGCCGGTGGCGGCAGAGGAGGAGGAAGGTGATGCTCCCGGTGGTGGTTTGCCGGTTCTGAGGTGGTCGAAGACAATGTTCGACAATCTTTTGAGGGACACTCAGATGAAGCCGGAGTATGGGGCCATTTATCCACAGGAGGGTAAGACCGGTGCTGATGCTCCGGCGGGGTACGTCACCCTGTGGGCTGATTTTTTTGGTTTTTGTCACCTTCGCTTGCCGTTGACGGTGTTTGTGGTTGAAGTTTTGGAGTGGTACAAACTCCACATTTCTCAAGTGAGTCTGTTTGGGATGATGCGGATTCGAAATTTTGAGTACACATTCCGTGCTTTTGGTATCGAACCGACTGTCGGGGATTTCTTACGGTTTTATCAAATGACTGTATATTTGGGTTTCTTCTCTTTCCGTCAACGGGATAGTAGTCCTAAGTTGATGGCACCTCCGAAGGGTTTGATGAAGTGGAAGACAAAGTTTTTTTAAGTTAAAGCTGCTGTTGTTACTGCGAGGTTGCAGCTTAGAAATGTAACGGATACTATCATAACGCAGAACATCAGTCTCCCCAGAGCGGATACGGTGGACTGGTTCTCGGACCTGCGGATCATTGGTTGGGTGAAGTTGGATAACACGCAGCTGTGGGTGCTGCGTATGATGCTAGGGATGATGAACAGGAAAGCGAGGCCCGTTGTGCAGGAGAAAAGTGGTGGTAAGTATCCTTTTTCCCCTGTGCGGTTTGCTTGCTTCTTGTCTTTTGCTACTAAGTTGTAAATGTATTATCAGAGGATGCTCCGCTTTGGAGAATATTCTGCCCGGATTTCAAGGGCAAAGTTGTGGTGTTGCCATGTGGAGATGGTGAGGAGTGATTCAATGTCAACGTTCGTGATAATTTTCGGGTCCCTGCGCCGGCCGCACTGGAGGTGGAGTTTCCGCCGGGCAAGGGTATAATATATACTTTCTTTATTTTTTTTGTGAATAAGTTGAGCATGTTGATTGTTTGTTGATGGATGAAACACAAGGAATCTTGGGGCCCTATGGGACCCTCATGGCACAGGTGTTCCCAAACAACATTTGGAAAAACATGGTGACAAGAAGTTTCGCAGGGCGAAGAAACCGCATGAGCCGGTTGTGATTCGTCCTTTGGTTCCGGAGGTGGCAGGTATATCTCGTGTTCGTTTACGCACATACACCGATTACGTGGTAGTGTCTGACACCCTTGAGGGCTTGGGTGCTCCAGGTGGTGATGCGGGTGCGGGTGCGGGTGGATCCACCGCAGGTGTAAAGCCTACTGCTGAAAGGAAGAGGAAAGGAGATGCCGCTGGTGCCGGTGGGCAGAAAGCTCCTTAATTGAGGAGGACCCGTACGGCTGCCATCACGCAACCAAAACCTGTGGTTGTAACTGGTAAGTTGATCTTGAGTTCACAAGTGTTGTTATTTTAGCTTGTAACTTATAGTTGTTTTTTCTTTGTTGTAGAATCGCTTGAGGAAACTTTTTCCTTTTTTGATGCTCCTCCTTGTCCCCCGCGAGATGCTGCTGCGGACATGGGGGTCAATAAAGAGTTCAGAAGAAGCCCTTCGATTGAAGTGGTTCTTCCGTCCTCTGCGCATGCGGAGGATACTGGAAAGAAAGCCGCGGGTCAGACCATCTTTGATACGGTGGATTCATCTGACAATTTGATCGAGCCGCGTGATATTGATGTTGAGGGGGGGGGGAATAAACTGAAGTCCCCTGATGCTGAGAAGCCAGACTCCCCCATTGCCAAGGAGAAATCATCTGGTTCGACTGTTGCGGGTACAGGGGTTGAAGATCAACCGTCCATTCAGCCTGGTGAGACTGAACTGGAGTTTTATTACCGCTCCTATGCGGAAAATCGAAGTGTTAATTATCATCGTCCCCCTTGGACTGTTATGTAAGGGTATGATATTTCTAATGATCCCTCCGCTTGTCGGGACATTTTAAGTGGTTTGGGCACTCCGTTTGAGGTCCTTGGCGCCTGCGGTTTGCCTCGCGAGAACCGGATAAATCAACTCTCCTCCATGCTTGTTGGGAGTTCTATAATGGCAAATGCCATTATAGAAGACTACAAGGTTTTGGGATGTAAGGACGAGGAAATTGTTCGCCTGCTCGCGAAGGCTGAGGCAACGGCAAGGGCTGCTCGGGAGGGTGCAGAGCAGCTGGAAAGAGATAGGGCTGCTTTTGAGAAGTTAAAGCAGACCGAAGCTTGGGCTGCAAGCCTTAAACAGGTTCGTACTCTTGCCAAATTGCTTTCTGATGAGCGCAAAGGTTGGAGGGAAGCTTGCGCTCGAGAAAATGAAAAACTTTTCCGTGTTCGTCAGGAGCTAACTAATCTCAAGGCGGAAAATGCTGCTTTGATGAAGGAAAAGGCCGCAGCTGAAGCGGTTGCCAAAGAGGCAAAGGAGGCGGAGGCACGCGGTGCCAAGGCACTTGAAAAGGCGGATGCCGATCGCAATAATATGAACAAAGTTGTTGAGGACATCAAGGTATGAACTGTGATTATTCTTGAGTTTGTTCCGTTGTTTTACAAGTATAACTGATTGTCTATCTATACTTGTGTATGCTTTGTTGTTGAAAGGCTGAAGTGCAGAACCGGGTGACCATTCTTGAGGAGGTCACTGCCTGTGCTACTGAAGCTGAAGCACGGCCAAGGGAGGCTGCAGAGGCTAGGGATAGTTTGACTATCTCTCTGGATCAGCTGAGGGAAGATCGTGATTGGATGCGTCATCACGGTATTGGGCATGTAAGTATCTGATGTCCTTCCCTCTTTTAGTTTTGCCATTGCTAAGTTTGTTACCTTTATACTGCAGATTGTTGGAACCATTCTTGACGCGCCTGAGAACGCGAGTGTTGTTAATGAGCTGAAGGAGCATGCGCGGGAGGCATGCCTTAATCATGTGAACCCTTTCTACAAGAGCAAATTTATTGATGAGAGATCTGGGTTCCATGGTGTAGATACTGAAGCTTTGTATGTCGCGGCTGTTAACGCGTAAAACAACTTGTCCATTTCCGCCATTAAAGATATTGAGAAATGCTTGGAGGCGAAAGATTATGTGGACCGCTTGCGGTTGTTGTATTATGATCCTGAGGAGGAGGAGACCGCCGGTGGCTCAAAGGGTGACGCAGGCACTAGTGGTACAAAACAAGTGTTTTTTTTTCTTGCGTTTGAACATATGTGAGTTAATGTTAGATAAGGCCAATGCTTAAGGCCTTATGTAACATTAAGTCTAAATTTGCCATTTGCCTGTCTAGGTGACATGCAAGTATACGAATGACTCCGTTGGCTGTAAAGCGCGGTTGAGTCGTAGTCAATTTCCATCATGATCCCGTTAGGGTTTAGGAATTGTATAGGTTTTTTAAAAACCGTATGTGCGTATCCAATCGGATAAGCATTTATATTTTGCTTTTCCTGGTCTATTACAATAGTTGTGTGTGGTCACCACTTTGTGTGGGTATCGCGAATGAAGATTTTTCCAATCTGTTTTTGCAGATACCGCAAAGTGGAACACGCATTTTTAATAAAAAGGATAAACAACATTGTATTGAATTGTTCATTTATTTATTATCAAATGGCCTGCGGCCCATTGGGTTACATAGAAAATGTAAAACATAGCTTACATGTAACAGCGTCGGAGTTGTTGTGCATTCCATGTTCGTGCGATAGGTTCGCCTTCTAACGTTTGTAGTTTATAGGCGCCTTTGCCCAAGACCTCTTGGATGAGGTAGGGTCCTTCCCATTTGGGGGCAAGTTTCCCTGGGCATTCTGCGTTAGATGCCTCATTGTCGCGGAGGACATAGTCTCCTGGGTTGAAGGTACAAATGCGAACGCGTGCATTGTAGTACTTTTCAAGTTTGGTTTTGTACTTGGCCTCATTAATTGCTGCGTTTTCACGCCTTTCTTCTAGGAGGTCCAAGTCAAGCCTGCGTTCATCATTGTTGTCCACCTTGTTGATAGCCAACATTCGGGGTGAAGGGAGACCTATTTCAGCGGGGATCACCGCCTCAGAGCCATAGACCAGGTTGAAGGGTGTCTCACCGTGACTTGTCTTTGGTCTAGTCCTATGAGCCCATAGGATACTAGGGAGTTCATCGACCCAGCCACGCCTGGCTGTTCCCAACCGTGCCTTGATGTCTTCGACTAAACTTTTATTGATACTCTCTACTTGGCCATTCCCTTGCGGATGCGCCACTGAGGAGAAAATATGCTCAATGTTTAGTTCCTTTAGCCAGTTTTGAAAATCTTCGGCGGCGAAGTTGGTACCTTTGTCGGTTACAATGCACATTGGTAAACCAAAACGGCAGATGATGTGTTCCCAGATAAATTTCCTTGTTATCATAGCGGTGGTAGAGGCTAGAGGTTTTGCTTCTACCCATTTGGTGAAATAATCGACAGCCACTATGATAAACTTTACCGCACCTGGTGCGTCCAGAAACGGTCCCACCACGTCTATTGCCCACTTTTGGAAAGGCCATGCGGTGGTGACCGGGACAAGGTTGTTCTTTGGGAGTAATGTCTTTGGTGCGTGTCGTTGACAAAATTGATACACTTGCGCAAGACTTTGAACGCGTCCAGGTGCATGTCGGGCCAGTAGTACCCAACATTCATAATTTTGGCCACTACCATGTGTGGGCCCGCGTGTATGCCACATATTCCTTCGTGTATCTCTCTGATCAGATATGTGGCATCTTGGGGGTCAACGCATCGTAGGAGTGGCCCCAGGTATGATTTACGGTATAAAATACCGTCTCCCATCTGATAATGGCACGCTTTGTATTGTAGCTTGCGTGCTTCTGCTTTACTTTCGGGAGTAACACCTGATTGCAAGTATGCAATAATTAGTGTCATCCTGGATGTTGTACCATACTGGATGATGTTGACTTAGCGCAGGGGTACTGAGGGATTTTGCATAATCTCGATGCGTATCTCCTTTGCCAGGTGTTGGAAGCTGGTGGATGCGAGCTTTGAAAGTACATCGGCGGGCTTGTTTTCACTCATGTTGATATGTTGGATATTGAAGGACGTGAACTTTGATTTCAGTTGCATGGCCTGTTCAAGATAGAGGATCATAATATCCCCCTTTGCGGTATAGTCACCGCGCACTTGCCATGCAACTAGCAATGAGTCGACGTGTGCTTCCAAGTGTTGGACGCCGAGCTTGACTGCCAAACGCAGCCCTGCCAATAGAGCCTCATATTCTGCCTCCTTGTTTGTGCTTCTGAAATCGAGGCGGATTGCATAGGTGAGTTCTTGGCCATTAGGGCTTACGGGTCGCAGACCTGCCCCTGCACCGTCCTCGTTAGATGCACCATCGGTGTATAGTGCCCAGATATCTGATGAGGATGGTGGAGGTGTAGGGTTTTGTTCATCTTTGCATTCTTGGATGCGATTTGCCGGTACCTCGGCGATAAAATTGACTAGGACTTGTCCCTTGATTGCTGGAAACGGTTTGTAGATCAACGTGTGCGCGCCCAGTTAAATAGCCCATTTTGCCAGTCTCCCAGAGATTTCGGGTTTAGAGAGGATTTGCCCGATTCTATAGTTAGTTAACACGGTGATGACGTGATTTGCAAAGTAACGGCGTAACCGTCGAGATGCATGCACTAGCGCGAGTACCAACTTCTCCAAGATGGAGTATCTTGTCTCTGGGTCATTGAGCATTTTGCTGACATAGTAGATTGGTGTTTGAACTCCCTCTCGCTCCACTATGAGTACCGCGCCTACCGCGTTGTCTGCGGCGGATAAGTACAAGATGAGTGGCTCTTTCTTGGGTGGTGCGGTCAGAGTTGGGAGCTGGATCAAACACTCTTTCATCTCCCGGAAAGCGTTTTCAGCCTCTGCGGTCAATTGGAATTGTTCCTTCTTTAAGCAATTCCGTAGAGTACTGATGAAAGGATGAGACTTAGCTGCGTGATTGGCTAAAAATCTGTTTAGCGCGGCTAGCCGGCCGGCTAGTCGTTGCATTTCCTTCATTGTGGAAGGCGACGGCATGCGCTCGATCGCCTGAACCTTTTCCGGGTTCACCTTGAACCCATCTTTGGTAACGATGAATCCAAGGAACTTGCCTTCATCCATCTCAAACGAACATTTTCTGGGATTGAGCTTCATGTTGATGCTACGCAGAGTCTGAAATGTTCTTTCGATATAGTTGAGCATGGTATCCTCTTCCATGCTCATGACGACTAAGTCGTCCATGTAGATTTCGACACTTTTGCTGATTTGGTCACCAAAAGTGTCGTTCATCAACTTTTGATAAGTTGCGCCCGTGCTGCGCAACCCAAACGACATTTTTGTATAACACTAACTTCCGGTAGGTGTGCGGAATGCCGTTTTATCTTCGTCTTCGATTGCCATCTGTACTTGGTGATAGCCTTTATAACAATCGAGGAAACACTTCCATCGAAATGGGGCGAGGTTATCGACTTTTTCATTGATCTCGGGAAGTGCGTAACAATCTTTGGGGCAGGCTTTGTTGAGATCTTTATAGTCGACGCACATGCGCCAGCCCCCGGTTGGTTTCTCTACCATGACTGGGTTGGACAACCAAGTCTGGTATTTGACCTCCCGCAGGATACCTGCACAGAGCAGTTCTTTAACCTGCTCATGCATCGCCTCGTTCTTTGCGGATCCAAGGTGGCGTTGGCCTTGGATCACCGGCTTGATACCTGGCAGGGTATTCAAGAAATGTTGCGCGGCTTCGCATGGCACCCCTGTCATGTCGGCGGGTGTCCATGCGAAGATATCTTGATTACTGAAGAGGAGTTGCTTCAGGCACGCTCTGGTGTTGTTGGACAAGGCATGGCCCAACGTGACCGTCTGTTCTAGGTATCTTGCATTAAGTACTCATTTCTCTGGTTGGGTGTTGAGGGTGAGCCTTGCCATCTTGGTCGGACGCAGCTCATCCGTTGTCATAACTTCTCTGCGGGCATAAATGATCGCAACCCCCGTCTCGGTTGGGAACCCGATGGCAAAGTGGGGGACAGATGTGATCATGTTGAAATCGCCCTGAGACTCGCGCCCGAGAAGTACGTCGTATCGGGAGGTGTGTGGTAAGACCATGAAGTTTACCTCCTCCGTTCGCGTTTGCCTACCATTGGTAAGGCGCACGGGGAAAGTGATTTGGCTCAGGGGAAATACGGTTTCTTCCCCGAACCCGGCCAAAGAGTAATCCACCGGCTGTAATCGATCCTTGTCTTCTTGATCGAACTGGTTGAAGCATTGCTCATATATAATGTCAGAGGTACTACCTGGGTCGATGAACAACCGCTGCGTGCAGTAGTGAGCTAGGTAGCCGGTGATGACGACGGCGCGCCTGTCGCGCGGTCCACCTCTGACTTTGGGGAAAACGACTTGTCCGTCCTTCCATTCGTTGTCCCATCTTCTTGCCGCCTTGTGCGGCCTTCCACGGCCTCCATGAATCATGTGGGTTGAGGCCACATGCATGGTTTTTTTGCCTGCGGAGGTGCCCTCGTCCTGGGGGTGATGCGCTTGGTTTGTTTCTGCGCGGCTGTCAACAAATGTTGCAGCTTCCCCTCCTTTAGGGTTCGCTCAATTTCCAACCGGAGACTAATGCAGTTGTTAGTTGAGTGGCATGTGTCCTTGTGATACTCACAATAGAGAATGAGATCTTGGTTATTCTTGGACATCATTGGTTGGGCCGGTCGCAAGAATTGTGCGTCCGTGAGGAGGACGTCTCTTGGCGACTTGTTTATCTCGGTCCAGCTACAGTCCCGAGATTCCTTCTTTGATGCCGGTTGTCGCGTTGGGCATTTACCGTTGCCCTTGCGTCGGGCTGGTGACTGTGTGGGACGTACGGTTTGGAATCGTTGCTGCGATTCCACGAGTCCCGGTTGCGCTTGCCGTTGCGCTTTATTTCTTGGCGGGAGGATTGGCCTTCCGCCTGGGGTTGTGCCTTGGTTGTGTGCGGTTTGAGGGACCGCTGGGTTTGGGCGTACGTTTTGACCGTGGCCATGACGTCGTCCCATTTTTCTGGCAAGCCCTCTTTTCCCGAGATGGTCATGACCATTTCATCGTCCTTGACGGCTCGGATGAAATGGTTGCGCGCCATTTGATCTACTATCCTGCCGATCTTGAGGCACTCTTTATTGTAGCGGATGACAAACGACTCCAGGCTTTCGTTGTCTCCGCGCCAGATGTTTATGAAGTCCATGGAATCACGCATGTGACGTCTCTGCTGGCTGAAATGTGCAAGAAATTTTGCTTGCAACTGTTCAAATGAAGCCAGTGACGGTCTGGGGGAAAAAATGGCACCATGTGGTCTCGTCCCACTTGCCATTGCACCCAGCGCCGGTAAAAATGTTCATGTGGTCATCTGAATCGGACGAACCGTTGTATTTCCCAATCCTAAGTGGGATTTTAGTTGTTGTGACTTCGGCGTGGGCGATCTCCAGTATGAATTTAGAGTTCTCGGCCGCGGATCTTGGCCTGTAGGGCTGGGTTTGGTTGCGCTTAGCCGCGCGGAGGTATGTAGTGCGGGGTTCAATGGGAGGAACATAATTGTATCCTCCTGACCGGCTGTTTGCCGAATGGGATTCCCCTCAATATGTATGGTCGTCCGGGTCGGTACGATCATACCCTTTCGTTGTGGGGTTGCGGTCCCAGGAGGCTGTGGATGCCGGAGCCGCGGTTGGCTGTAGACTGCCACCTATTTTCGCCATGAGGGCCTAGGCGGCTTCCTCCAGCGTATGAGGATCCGCAGCAGGACCCATAAGTCGAATCGTCCTCCTCCAGCGTGCGGACGCAGCAGTAGGAGGATCCGCGGTCTTCCCACCTACTTCGAGAGACTGGGTGCGTGGGGACCCTGCCCTCGTATTGCAAGATACGAGCGGCAGGTGTATGTGGTGCGGGGGTAGGACCGCCAGGAATTTGCGCTTCAGTGCAAGCTCTGTTGTATGTTGCGACCAGCATAGTTTGTTGTTGGTAATACCAGGCATGAAGGTCCATGCCTGGAGGTATCACAGAAGCATACTATGAAAAATCTGGTGTGAACATGGGGGAACGCCCCATTGTGCAGACGTGCCAATGTGGCCCACAGTTTGGGCTGGGGGGATAATCCCCGCAGGCCCTGGGTTTGCGGGGCCTTGGTTTTCCCCGGTAGTATTGTTTTGACGATCAGACATGATCTCAAGAAAGAAAGAGATGTGAAAAAAGTGCTAATAATAGCGGTGGGCGCCAATGATGAAACAATGGTTAACCAAGGGAGGTTAATTCACTGGTCTCGTCAAGTAGGGTTAATCCCTTCTTTCCGAGGATCGCTGGCTGGATCGCCCGCTGGTTGATCTCCTGCACAAGGAAACAAACCGTGACTCGTAACAAGGAGGATGGGGTGGGGGGTGCTCCTTGTTACCACTCTCCGGCGTGAGAATCAGTAATTTGGTTGTGAAGCAAAGTGTGTGATAGTAGTCGTAGTGAGAGAGTTGTGTAGAGATGCCTCAAACCTGGTTTGGAATTGTATTTATAGCTGAGGAGTGAAAGAGGGTAATTGAGTAGCTAGACTGACACGCGCCGCACTTATGCAGGTGTGTCAGGCTTGTCGGTTGTGGAGGTGAAGCCACGTCCTACTGCGGTGTCAGTCTGTTGCTTACGTGTGGCTGACAGGCGACTGTCATTGGCACCACTTGTACTGTGGTGTCAGTTCCACTTGCCTTGTGGGCAGGATGCGGTGCCGCGCCGCATCGCTGCTTGCGGTAACTGCTGTTGTTTCCCCTTTCGCACTCTGGTCAAGATTGTGGGATGCGGTGCTAGGCCGCATCGCCACTCGTGGTGACTGTTGTTGTTGTTGAGATCCCTTGTCGTGATGAAAATGTTCATAGGATGCGGTTCCAGGCCGCATCGCTATGTGTACAGATACGTGGTTGAAATCCGGTGTTCGTTATTGCGTAACTTAGTGTTTTTACATAAGTTTCAATCTTGAATGGCCTACTTTTAATAAGATTTGTATTATGCAGGTTTTATAAAGTTTAAGGAGCTTTTCGAGAGCTTTACGGGTCACCGGGTCGATAACCGGAGCACCAGGATGCGTTACTGGTCAACCGGAAGTGTTGGAAGCGGAAAACAGAAAGTGTGTAAACGAGAGCCCGTCGCCGACGGCCCTAGCCCCGTCGGCGACGCCCTCTAAATAAACCCGTCGGCCAGAAAACTCGTATCCAGATGCATAACCCGTCGGCAGGATCTGAAGAATTGGGAGCCCGTCGGCGACGGGGTCAGACCCGTCGGCGACGGCTTGTAAAAAACTGAAACGCGAATTTGTGTGTTTTGGGGATTAATTTCGATTCTGATTGGTCCTTGGGGCATTAACTCGTAAGTTACACTATCTTTTGGAGTTTGAACTTGTTCTTAGAGCCATTACCATCCATTATTCACGAACCATTCCATCATCTTCATAGCTACAACCCGAATCATCATCATCCAACACACAATCAATCATCAAACCCTAGTTCACCAATCCATCGTCCTTCTCATCATCACCATTCCATAAACCCTAATTCTCCATCATTCCTTCATCCTACAAGCTTCAAGATGACTCCATCCGCATTCCAAACATCCGGTGATCAAGTTGCATCAACCATGAGCGGCTAATCATCTCGGTTTTACCCCGGTGTAGGTAGTTGTTAATTTTAGGGTTTCAATTTGTTCTTGTTTCATCTTAGTGACAATTTGTATTTGGTTTTTGAAACTTTTGGCAATAGTATTACATTTGTTACGAATTCGTGAATTGTCGAACGATGTTAAAAGTTATGACTTTGCGAAACGGTGATATGTAATTGTACGTTGTTAGGATTTACTTGTGTTGATTACAAAGTGTCTTTTTGTCCGTTCTTTGGGGCGTTGATAGCTAGTAGCACCTAAGTCACGGTACACTAAATCCGTTAATCGAATGCATTTGAGTTGAAACTAAAACTTGTAGAAATCCTAGGTTAACAATTACCGAAACCGGGCGTGATTCCTTTTTATCATTATTGTTCTAGTAACCATTTTTCTTGCAATCGTTAAGTAGTAGTTGTTAATCATTCGCATCAAGTCATTTAGTTAAAAATCATATCTCTCCATTAAACGAAAATACAAAAATACTTTAGCAAGCTTCATAAATTGTGACAATTGTTTTAATTCATTCGAATCCACACACAAACCACATACTCTTCGTGGTTCGACCCCTTACTACCACTAACACATTGTTAAGGGTAATTGGGGCTTATAAATATTATCTTTGACCGGAGCGCGACACTCCGATCAAATTTTGGCGCCGTTGCCGGGGAGTGCGTGCGCTTTGTGTTTGGATATTGTTTGAATTTTTGTGATTATTGTTTGAATTTTTGCGATTAACTGTTTAAATTGTTTAGCTTTCTTTTTGTACTTGTCTTTTTCTTTGTTACGCGGGGTGTGTTACTTGTGCAGGTTACAGGTAGTGCATGCATACGCGGAACTCCGGGAGGACTTCACCGTTAGTTTACGAACCGGAAATTGAAAGAGTAGCAAGAAGGAACCTAGCAAGCCGGTTAGAAGCAACACTCGCTTCTAATCAAACCACCAACACACCACAACATACACCGTCCATTGAAACCGATTCAATGGCGAACCAAAACTCAAACCAAAACCTTAACTCGAACCAATTCCAATACCGAAGCAACTTCAATCCCGCTCCAAATATGCAACCTATACCTCCCGAGCGACCGGGTGGTAATAACAACAATACCAGACCACCTACACCACCTTTCCAAAACCAAAATCCCAACAACAATCAAAGAACGCCTCAACAACAAAACCTTCATAGACAAACCTCTTTACCCATCAACCTAGATGACCGGAATGTCAATTCCGACCATCGGGGAAATCGTGATCGCGGCAATCCCGCAAATGAAGACCCATTCTTCAACATCGATGACTTGAGGAATGCAATCCCCGATGATGAACCGTATAGTGTTCCCGGTTATCAATCGTCGGAACATGTGAGTGTTCATACGGAAAATTCGGACGATGGGGGATACTATGATGATAGGGCTAACGATGATGAAGATTGGGGCTACGTGAATAGGGGAAACGTCTACAATGCTAGAAGGTATGATGATGAGGAATTTGGCTACCAACATGCCAATTACGTTGGGGATGACGAATACGGTTACGGAGGTGGAAGAAATGATGGTTATGGGAACAACCGTCAACCACGAAACAATGACCAACGGAACCGGAATGATGGGTTTTATAACAACAACAACAATGCAAACCCTAACCGGATTCCTCGTTTCGTGGGAGGTGGTAACCCAAGGGATAATGGAAGAGAGGATCGAAGAGATGATCGAAGAGGTGAAAGACGGGATAACAGAAGACCGGTTGATCAAGAAGTTAATGGTCCACATCGTCGTCAACGACCTCCACGGGGAGTGAATGATCGTTTTAGGCCGGTTGTCACTGAGAACGACTCACCAATCGTTTGTGAGAGGAGGATGTTTGATTGTAAACCACATTACATCAACATACTTCCTCATTTTAATGGAAGATCTAACGACGAACCGTACACACACTTGACAAAGTTTTCTTCTATTTGCAGCACTATTGGGGGGCACAACTTTGCACTAGATGAGGTTAAACTTCGGTTGTTCCAATTCTCATTGAAAGACAAAGCGAAGCAATGGTTCCTTACACTCCCGGCCAATAGCATCCGGACATGGGGAGAAATGCAACAAGCTTTTCTAGATGAATACTATTCTATGGCAAAGACCGATGATGCTCGTGATGAAATTAGGTCTTTTCGCCAATTATCGGGCGAGCCGTTGCATGAAGCCTTTACAAGATTTAAAGAAATGATGCGAAGATGCCCACATCATCAAATCGAGAAGTGGGAGTTGGTTAAGTGCTTTGTACGGGGTTTAGATGACAACACATGGAACCGACTTGAATCAACGAGCAATGGGACCCTTCTAAGTAACCATGAAGATGATGATTGGGAATTCTTGGAACGGATGAGTAAACGTTCGAAAGAGAAAGAATCAGCCGATCGAGCTAAGAAGCATCCCATTTCACGGTCACTTCCCGATCTTGACTCTAAAGATCGGATTTCCACCTTAGAGCGGGAAATGGCTCGAATGAAGAAAAAGGAAGTAAATGCGGTTCAATTCGAGGTATGTGAAGATTGTGGTGATATTGGCCATAGAGTGGAGCAATGTCCAACGGGGTCGAGTGGCTACACCGAAGAGGTCAACCAAGTGTATGGAGATAGGAAGCAATATGATATGAACTCCAACACTTACCATCCGGGGTTGAGAAATCACCCTAATTTCCGATATGGTAATGCCTCAAATCAAATGAACCCGAATTTTCAATCGGGGAATCAAGGTGGTCAAGGAGGATCTTCGTATAACAATCGACAAGGTGGTAACCAAGGTGGTTACCAAAGGAATTACAATCAAGGTGGTAACCAAGGCTATCAAAATCGTGAAGGTAATTACCAACGTGGTTACAACCAAAGTGGAAATGGGGGAAATTCTTCTAACTCTCAAAGTGACGACCCGTTTAATTCTAAAATGGACGCTCTCATGAATGCTATGACCACCCTTACAACCGAAGTAAGGAAAGAATTTGAAGTGCGGGATAAATCCCACAAAGCGTTGGAGAAGCAAGTGGGGCAACTTGCTCAAGAGATGGCTCAAATTCGTGGAAGTGGAGGAGGACTTCCAAGCGATACCACGGTGAACCCTAAGCATCAAGGGTCGAACTCGAAAAATACACGTGAGGTACCAATAAATAAAATTTCTTTACGTAGTGGTCGAGTCATAGATAATGGTGTTGAGCCACCACCACCCGAGTTTGTTGAAGGGGTGGTGGAAGATGCGAGTGATGATGAAGGTAAAAACGGTCAAACGGGTCAAAAGAAAAATGATACTACACCCGTTGTGACCGTTCCCGTCTCAAAGGCTAAGGAAAAGGGTGTGGAGGTTAATACCGCCCCTTATCCCGAAGCTTTGTTGGGACCATCTAAGAAAGTGGTAAACAAACGAGGCCCACAACAAGAAGAGATGTGGGAAATTTTTAAACAAGTCAAAATCAATTTACCACTCTTAGATACAATTAGGCAAGTACCTTCATATGCTAAATACTTGAAAGATTTATGCACCCAAAAGCGAACTCACAAGTTTCCTAAGAAACTTGATTTAACCGAAAACGTGAGTTCGATTCTTTCGGGTGCACTTCCACCAAAACTCCAAGATCCGGGGGCGCCCATTATTTCAATACAAGTTGGGGAATTCAAAATGACACGAGCACTTTTGGATCTTAGGGCAAGTGTGAGTATCCTGCCGGGTAGTTTATATGATCAATATGATTTTGGTCCACTTCAAGTGTCGAACACCACCGTGGTGTTAGCCGACTTGACCCCTAAACTACCCCGTGGGATAGTCACAGATGTAATAGTCAAGGTCGAGGACTTTTACTATCCGGTGGACTTTCTTGTATTAGATTATGTCTCTTTGGACCGAACCAAGCAACCAACGGTGATCCTCGGTCGACCATTTTTGGCAACATCGAATGCCCAAATTAATTGCAAATCGGGCACGGTCAACATGACTTTTGGTAACCGTCGGTTGCGGTTAAATGTATTTTCGGGATTAACGGATCCTCTAGTTAGCGATGAATGCTACATGGCGGACATTGTTGACGAGTGTATACCTCTATGTGACACTAGTGTCGAAGAGGAAAACACAATAGAGGAATGTTTCATGTTTGACAGGTTGCAACGAGAAACAAATCGGAGCATGGATGAAGAGATGAAAGAATTGGAGGTTATGGCGGAAAAAGAAGGAAGGCCCACTTGGACGCATCAAGTGGAAAGTCTTCCGGAAAGCATCGACACAAAGTTGAAGCCGTCATTGGAAGAACCTCCGGTACTAGAGTTGAAGGTGCTACCCAAGCATCTTAAATATGCTTATGTGGGTGAAGGTAGCACGCTCCCGGTAATTATTGCATCCAATTTGACCGGGGAGCAAGAAGAGAAGTTGATGAAAATTTTGGTCACTCATAGAGCCGCTATCGGGTGGACCATTGCAGATTTGAAGGGAATTAGTCCCTCGGTAGTGATGCACAAGATCATCACTGAAGATGGCATGAATCCTTCTCGTGACACGCAACGGAGATAAAATCCAAACATGCGAGAAGTTGTCAAGAAGGAGGTATTGAAGTGGCTAGATGCGGGTATTATATACCCTATCTCGGATAGCCAATGGGTGAGCCCGACACAAACAGTTCCGAAGAAGGCGGGTATTCAAGTCGTCACAAATGACGCAGATGAAGAGGTCGCCACTCGGCCGGTAACCGGGTGGCGTATTTGTATTGACTATAGGAAGTTAAATGCTGCAACTTCCAAAGATCATTTCCCTTTACCATTTATTGACCAAATTGTTGAGAAATTAGCCGGACAAAAATTTTATTGTTTTCTGGATGGTTATTCCGGATACAATCAAATTGCTATACATCCGGAAGACCAAGCAAAGACTACTTTTACTTATCCATATGGTACCTTCGCATTTAGGCGAATGCCCTTTGGACTTTGTAATGCCCCCGCCACCTTTCAAAGGTGTATGGCGAGTATCTTTTCAGATATGGTGGGGGAGTCTTTGGAAATCTTCATGGATGATTTCTCAATATTTGGACCGTCATTTGATACATGCCTTGACCAACTCGAAAAAGTTTTGCAAAGATGTGTTGAGAAAAATCTGGTTTTGAGTTGGGAAAAGAGCCATTTTATGGTTCAAGAAGGGATTATGTTGGGGCATGTCGTCTCGAGTCGTGGGATTGAGGTGGATAGAGCAAAGGTGCAAGTCATATCCACTTTGCCTTATCCTACAAGTGTTAAGGGTGTTCGGTCATTTTTGGGACACGCGGGGTTTTATAGGAGGTTCATAAAAGGCTTTAGTGATATAACAAAACCCCTATGAATTTGTTGTTAAAAGATAAAACATTTGATTTTGATAAAAATTGCCAAAACGCCTTTAACATTTTGAAGAAGAAGTTGGTTGAGGCCCCAATCTTGCAATCACCGAATTGGTCTTTACCATTCGAAATTATGTGTGATGCAAGTGATTATGCGGTGGGGGTCGTATTGGGTCAAAGGGTAGACAAGAAACCGGTTGCCATTTACTACGCGAGTAAGACTCTCTCGGACGCACAATTAAATTACACAACTACCGAGAAAGAACTACTTGCGGTGGTATATGCGTTGGATAAATTTCGCGCTTATATATGGGGTACTAAGGTCATTGTTTATTCTGACCATTCTGCAGTTAGGTATCTCATGGACAAGAAGGATGCAAAGCCGAGATTAATCCGATGGGTTCTGTTGTTACAAGAGTTCGATTTGGAGATACGGGACAAAAAGGGTACCGAGAATGTTGTGGCGGACCATTTGTCCCGGTTGATGGTTGAAGAGGATCCTACAACTGTAGAGATCAATGAGTCGTTTCCTGATGAGCACATTATGAAATTAGATAAGTTACCTTGGTATGCTAACATTGTGAATTATCTTGTTACAGGTGACTTACCGGCACATTGGGATAGACGGAAGAGGCAACACTTCATGTCTCAAATCAAGTATTACCGGTTAGAAGAACCGCACTTGTGGAAGGAGTGTGCGGACCAAGTGATAAGAAGATGCATAGATAATGAGGAAATTCCAAGCGTGTTGCAGCATCTACATTCATTTGCGTGTGGTGGCCATTTTAGTGGCCACAAAACGGGTCATAAAGTGTTAAATAGTGGTCTTTATTGGCCAACTATTTTTAAAGATGCTAATGAGTTTTCAAAGAATTGCATAGAGTGCCAGAAAATAGGGGGTATTTCAAAAAGAGATGAGATGCCCATGCAACCAATCCTTGTAGTCGATGTTTTCGATGTTTGGGGTATTGATTTCATGGGCCCATTCCCCAATTCCTATGGAAATTTGTATATCTTGGTGGCCGTTGACTATGTGTCAAAGTGGGTTGAAGCAATAGCCACCAAGACGAACGACCATTCCGTAGTGTGTAATTTTGTTCAAACCAATATTTTCTCAAGGTTTGGGATTCCTTGTGTCATCATAAGTGATGGAGGATCTCATTTCAAAAATTTTCGGTTTGGAAAACTTCTAAAACGGTTTGGTGTTGACCATAGGATTGCTACCCCCTATCACCCGCAAACAAGCGGGCAAGTTGAGGTGTCAAATAGGCAAATCAAAGAGATTTTGCAAAAGACCGTGCGGGCGGACCGTAAGGATTGGTCAATTAAATTGAAGGATGCTTTATGGGCCTACCGTACGGCACATAAGACACCCATAGGCACCACACCTTACCGATTGGTTTACGGTAAAAACTGCCATTTACCGGTTGAACTTGTGCGCAAATCGTTATGGGCTATTAAAGAGGTTAATGTGCAATATGATGATGCAGGTAAGGAACGGAAGCTCAAGTTATGTGAGTTGGAGGAGCTAAGGGAGATGGCATATGAATGCGCGTCTAAGTATAAGGATGGGATGAAACGAGCACATGATGCTAAGTTGAGAAAGAAAGAGTTTGAAGTGGGTCAAAAGGTGTGGCTCTACAATTCAAAGCTCAAGTTCTTTCCCGGAAAGCTCCGAAGCAAATGGATGGGACCCTATGTTGTCACCCGGGTCGGACAATTGGGTGATGTTACTATCGAGGACCCGAAGGACGGGGTACGGCAAACGGTAAATGGTCATCGACTAAAACCGTTTCTCGACGGTAATGAGAAGATAGATGAAAACAAAGAATCGGTGAGCTTCGTGGCAAGCTTTCCGATTTATGAGGTCGAATGAAAAGGACCGGTAACGTTTGGTGTAAAGTTATGTACAATTATTTAATTGTTTGCGTGTTTTGATGTTAATCGTTCTCGTTTCATACTAACCTTTCTTATTTGTGTGAAGTCCGGGCACTCTAAATGGGTTACAAAGATACAAGGTATGTTTTTAGACTTTGTTATGTGCATTAAGGACAATACACGATTTTTTTGGGGGGTGGTAGGGCCGTTAACGGTGTTCATGTTTAAAAATTTTAACTTATAAAAATTCACAAAAAGATTTTTAATAATTTTTAGGATTTTTTAGTGTACATAGACCCTTTATTAAAAAATTCATAACTTTCTTCATATTTGTCAAAAAAAAAAAAAACGGCAACCCGTCCGGGACGGGCACTGGAAACAACCCGTCGGCACAATTCCCCCATATCCAGGTACATAAGCCGTCGGCCTCAGGCCTTATTTTTACTACCCGTCGGCGACGGGGTAGTGACCGTCGGCGACGGGCTTCCATTTAGAGCTGCGGGGATGTTTTCATGTAATGCGTAAAAACCGAACCAATAAACCCTTTAACCGATCCAAACTTCACCCAAACTCAATTTTAGCCACATATCTGATCCATAACCATCCTAACACACCCAAACTTCTGAAATCTTCACAACCATACGTTCTCTCTCTCTCTCTTGCAACTTTATCTTCTTCCCCAAAAACTCTTAAACCTAAAACCTTCAAGCTTTCATAACTTTCTCATATCTTCACCAAATCAACTGATTTTTGAGTCTATCTTGGGTAATTTTTCAAGAGGAACAAAACCCCCAACACGGTTTTCATCAATTCTTGCTATTTTGCAAGATTTCTGGGCGTGTTAGTTAGGGTTTTTGAAGGGGTGTTCATCAATCTACTTGTTTTACATCTTTTCACAGTTTGTCTTGTTCCAACAACACAAGGTATGGATTCTCCTTAAACTTATGCTTGATTTTCATATAGTGAGTGTTTTTCTTCCGAAATTTTAAACTTTTTAGTTTAAGAGTAGGTTGTTTAGACAATGTGTGTTGATCTAGCATGATTTTAAGTATGATTAGTTGTTATGAATGGAATTTGAGCATGTTGTAACTATAGTGAAGTAATTACACTTGTTATACACATGATTGAACATGAAGGTGATGTTGAATACATTGTCGAAATTATAAGAAATTGTAAGTGCAACAATGAAAGTGATGAGTAGATGATAAAATTGGCGACTTTGGAAGTTTAAAAATGCAATTTTACTTTCACTTGTTAATTTTTCAACATCACATGTCATGTTCAAAGTTTGAGAGTCTAATGAAGGTTGAGTTTACATTGATGTTTGCTTGTTTGTGATTGTAGTTATGGCGGGTGGCAAGAGACAAAAGACTACAGGCCAAGCGTCATCATCAGGGGTCGGTTCTTCTTCCGGTTTAATACCGAAGAAGTGGGAGCAACTAAGCTCCGTAGAGGAGAACGATGCAAGATTGTACAGGCAGGATTGGGAGTGGGTGAAATTTAGGGATAGCCAAAACGCTAGAATTTGGGATGATGAGAAAAACAAACCGTTGTCAGGATATCAAGACAGGAAGTTAGAGGCTAAATTATGGAAGTGGAAGATGGTGAACAATGTGAACACTTCAGTTCCAGAAAGGGTGCTATGTGAACGGGTTGTGAATGTAGAAGAATTTCGTCAGATTGGGATTGTGCAGATGTTTGAACGTCTAGGATGGGAAAGTGTCCTTGATTGGTGTGAAGATAATACCCCCAGGGTATACTTAGCGGAAGTATGTGAATGGTTATCTACCTTGAAGCTCGTGAACAAGAATGAACCTCCATCACAGTGGAAGTTGGTGGGAAAAACTACTCGAGGGAACATGACAATATCCTTCGAGACAATGAATTGTATCGCGCGTTTCGACTCTTTGGGAGTACAAGCATACGATTACCCACCCATCGAGCGTTTTTTGGATAATCATATGAACAACGATGATCCCGATCAACTGTTAGATGTTATTTTACCGTTCAACAAAGGGGGAGAAATGAAAAAAAAGCAAATGTCGCTTGAGGGAAAGATTCTTCAAGGGATTTCTGTTGACAACATCTTGGCGAGGTTTGGTGATCGTGGAGGTGTTAGAGTGAGTGACTGTAGGGTGGTGCACGATCTGCTTTATGGAACCCCAACATTGTCATGGAGACATATAGTGATGATGAACACGTGGGCTACTAGGGAGTCGTCCCAGAGGCGTTTTATTCCGTACGCACGCCTCATTAGCGCCATGATTGTGCAACAAAATTGCTTACCCTCAGCATCACTATGGGTTTCTAAGCCGTTGGAGGAACTTAACATGGCGTACATGAGGAAGAATTGGTTAAATTCTCGGGGAACAAGTACGTTGTGAGCGATAATTTGGGTAACAAGTATGAGTTTCTTACTTCTGGGGCACCACCAGCATCGGAAGAAGATGAAGAAATGGGGGATGAAGAGGAGGAAGTTGAACCCTCCGGTGCACAAAGACCAAGGCAACGATACATGCGGCCACATAGGGAAATTAACGCAGATGTGGCGGGTTTTGTGACCATGAGACGGGTGCCTTCCTACAAAAATTTTGATCGGGGGCAGCAGGAGATATATGACAATGTCTCTGCTTGCATAGGTGAAGGACGGGAATACAATCGAAGAAGGGAAGCTTGGGAGGGGTCCCATGGATCCTCAATGCAAGAGTATTGGGAAGCTCAAGAAGCCCATAGGGAAAGAATGAACAAGTTTGTGGAAGAGCAAGAACTGTTCCAAGCAATGCAAAGATCACACATGGAACAGTTGGCGAAGAGGCAAGAGGATGAGGAAGTCCGAAGACGGGCATGGGAAGAAGATGAGGTTAGGCGTCAAGATGAAGCAAGAGAAATGGAACGACGCCGATGGAGTGCTTTGGCTGTATCTCACCAAATGGCGATTAACAACACCAAGATACTCCACGATCAGGAGCGCCATCAAAGAGACCTTCAAGCCGGTCTCCCGTACGCCGAACACTCGGGGTGGACTGATTACCCCAATCTTCCTCATCCACTAGGTCCATCCGATCCCATCCCTCATTGGCCCGAGGCAGTCGATTCTAGCTTTATCCCGATTCCGTATCAACCGCCGCCTCAAGGGGAGCAGAGTCCCCTCGATAACTATAGGGAGATGTTCGAGTCCCTCACTGGTTATCAATACCAGCCCAACCCGCCAGTGGATCCAAACGAGCGATATCAGCGGTAGAGGTATGATATGTTTTTGTTGTTGTATATTATTTTGTTTCCGTTATTTTTATTTCATGTTATTTATTTTCGCCTAGTTAAATGAACGTTGTGGGTGTGTTCCCTATATAACCCTCACGAGACCTCTCGTCCTCCCAAGCTATTGGGGGGTTTAAAAGGGCTTGTTGCATAAGCTAAATGCAACCGTGATTCCTACGAAAGTGATTTAGGTTTATTGTTGTTGTAAATTATTGTCCACATAAATCGAAGTGAAATAACACATGGCTTGGTAATACGTTTCATAAAAAGGGTAGAACTAGGTAACTAACAAATTTTGATGGTTGTGAGAAGCATGCTTCTACACAAGGATTAGAATTTGTAGGTACAACATGTTTGCGGGACAACCGTTTTTATGAAGTGGCGAAGGAGATATGAGTATCAAGCGACAAAAATCAGGTGCATGTGTTTCCTTTTACTTTGATTCTTAGTTAGGAATAAGTGGATTGTATTTTGTATTTTATTTTTTCCGGGGTGAAATTGTGGGAAGGTTAGCCGTGTCACATCCCTTGTGCGTTTTAAAAACTCTAGTTCTTACACATTGAGGACAATGTTTACCTCAAGTGTGGGGATGGGGGAGTAGTAAAAGTTTTCGATTTTGACCCGTTCATTTAAATTCTATACATTGAGGACAATGTTTACCTCAAGTGTGGGGACGGGGGAAAATTTCAAAAAATTTTCAAAATTTCTTGTCTCAAAAGTGATCTTAAAAGCACAAGTAACCAAGTCAACGAGGGATGTCATAACCCATTTGGTCTTTTGTCATGGTCAAGTTCAAATTAATAAGCATAACGGGCATTTAGCGGGTGGTTATTTGGGAATAATTCGCCTAAGGAACTAGCAATTTATGCATATCATATATCATACCCTTATACGTGAGGTTTGAGCCACTTTTATATCATAGATTTACATTTACATGTTTCTTTGTTTGAGTGGACCATTAGTCGCGTATTGTAGAACTTGCAACTTTTGATACGTTTGAGACTATAGACCGAATACAAGCACGAGAATGATTAAGGCATTAGGTAAACCTTTTCTCTTAAAACCATTTATCTATCCTTACCCGAACAAATTCCCTAGTCGCCCATTTTGAGCCTAAACCTTTCGTTTGACCACCCTATAGCCCATAGCCTTAAACCGTTTCTTTTTAAACCCGTGTGATGAAAATTCGATTATAGGAGCTTAAGTTTGTATAGTTGTTATGATTCAAAAAAAAAAAAACAGAAAATGTTGCGAAAAAGATTGAAAAAGCGTTGAGAAAAACACAAAAAGAAGTGTTAGTAGTTGTTGAATAAAAGGCGAAGATTATTGCCCATAGTTGATGTTTATATTTAGTTTTGTTTAATTTAGTGGTTTGTAATAAAAATCGAATTTTCATCGCCATAGCCACTGTAAAATGTCCTATTCCCTACCCTTAGCCTAGCCCCGTTACAACCCTTCAAAGACCTTTTGACTTGTGCTTAGTATTCGTGTTCGGTGGTGGAGAATGATTGAGTTGCAAGCCTATGCGGGTACGTGTTCTAATCGGTTTTGAGCGATTAATTGTTGAAATGCTAATACATTATACACATTAGCCAATTTTTTAAGCCGAGTGGAGAGCACATTGTGAGGGATATGCATGATTTGTTAGTTTTGCGGGCGGGTTAATCTTGGATAACCATTATTATATGTGATTATTCACTTTACCGATAAATATGTGGAAATTGTAAAGAATGTGAACTTTTGTATGACATTAGACCTTAACTCTTGTCTCGGGGATGGGATGTATATTCGTTGTTCGACCTACGTGAAAGTGAAAAACAGATTTGCTTGAGGACAAGCAAAAGACAAGTGTGGGGATGTGATACGTGGTTGAAAACCGGTGTTCGTTATTGCGTAACTTAGTGTTTTTACATAAGTTTCAATCTTGAATGGCCTACTTTTAATAAGATTTGTGTTATGCAGGTTTTATAAAGTTTAAGGAGCTTTTCGGGAGCTTTACGGGTCACCGGGTCGATAACCGGAGCACCAGGATGCGTTACGGGTCAACCGGAAGTGTTGGAAGCAGAAAACAGAAAGTGTGTAAACGAGAGCCCGTCGCCGACGGCCCTAGCCCCGTCGCCGACGGCCCTAGCCCCGTCGGCGACGCCCTCTAAATAAACCCGTCGGCCAGAAAACTCGTATCCAGATGCATAACCCGTCGGCAGGATCTGAAGAATTGGGAGCCTATCGGCGACGGGGTCAGACCCGTCGGCGACGGCTTGTAAAAAAACTGAAACGCGAATTTGTGTGTTTTGGGGATTAATTTCGATTCTGATTGGTCCTTGGGGCATTAACTCGTAAGTTACACTATCTTTTGGAGTTTGAACTTGTTCTTAGAGCCATTACCATCCATTATTCACGAACCATTCCATCATCTTCATAGCTACAACCCGAATCATCATCATCCAACACACAATCAATCATCAAACCCTAGTTCACCAATCCATCGTCCTTCTCATCATCACCATTCCATAAACCCTAATTCTCCATCATTCCTTCATCCTACAAGCTTCAAGATGACTCCATCCGCATTCCAAACATCCGGTGATCAAGTTGCATCAACCATGAGCGGCTAATCATCTCGGTTTTACCCCGGTGTAGGTAGTTGTTAATTTTAGGGTTTCAATTTGTTCTTGTTTCATCTTAGTGACAATTTGTATTTGGTTTTTGAAACTTTTGGCAATAGTATTACATTTGTTACGAATTCGTGAATTGTCGAACGATGTTAAAAGTTATGACTTTGCGAAACGGTGATATGTAATTGTACGTTGTTAGGATTTACTTGTGTTGATTACAAAGTGTCTTTTTGTCCGTTCTTCGGGGCGTTGATAGCTAGTAGCACCTAAGTCACGGTACACTAAATCCGTTAATCGAATGCATTTGAGTTGAAACTAAAACTTGTAGAAATCCTAGGTTAACAATTACCGAAACCGGGCGTGATTCCTTTTTATCATTATTGTTCTAGTAACCATTTTTCTTGCAATCGTTAAGTAGTTGTTGTTAATCATTCGCATCAAGTCATTTAGTTTAAAATCATATCTCTCCATTAAACGAAAATACAAAAATACTTTAGCAAGCTTCATAAATTGTGACAATTGTTTTAATTCATTCAAATCCACACACAAACCACATACTCTTCGTGGTTCGACCCCTTACTACCACTAACACATTGTTAAGAGTAATTTGGGCTTATAAATATTATCTTTGACCGGAGCGCGACACTCCGATCATGTACACCCATTTTCATACACAAGGTAAGTATTCTTATCACTCGACAGATTAGATTCGACCGCCGTGTTCGCGCGTGCCCGCACGGACACAGATAAGTTATTGTCGGTGGGGGTTTTTTGGTAAGGGTAATGGTCACTCGCAGCCATGTTGGTGCGAGATCTGGGACCATACCCTTTCAGATGGGTCGAGAGGTGTATGTGTAGATAAAGGACAAGTTAGGTGGCTGGTCTTTTATATAGATGGGTCGAGAGGCGTATGTGTAGATAAAGGATAAGAGGGGTGTAACTATCAAAAGAGAAGTGTAGTTTGTAGCTCCCATTTAGAAAAGAAGACATGTTTAATTCTTTGCTTCGGTTATAGATAAGATTGGATAGAGGAACTTCCGGTCGCGGCTTGGGAAATCTGAAAAGCTAGGAACGAGAAAAGGTTTAATCATCGACACATTCAATAAATAAAAAGGCGGATATGATTAAGGAGAACTCTTTATTTTGGATTACTAACAGGTCGAAATTTTGTAATATTGACTGGAGTAGGTTTGTCGATTTTAACAACCGAGATGTAATCTTGTAATTTGACGGGTTTTTAGGCGACTTGTTGGCCCGTATTCTATATTTTACATAGAATATTGTCATTTGCTGGCCTATGTTCTATATTTTATATATAAGTATTGTCCTTAAAAAAATCATATATCTCAATACCCTATAGTTGACAACCTTGTTAATCAAGTTCACATGTTTATACCGGACTCCATGTGGATGTTAGTTCCAACACATATTTATAACATTGCACTATCCAAAAGTTTCTTTTGGTCTCTTCATAACACGTTACCATCACATGTTTTTGTTTTTCTTTCACATGTGTCTATGTGTCTAACTCGGTACGTAGCTTCCTCTTTTCTTTTTTTTTTCTTTTTTTTTTTTTCATATTTACCCTTGAGCCGCTAGATGAAGACACATTACACATATGTTGACTAGAATAAGTGTTAGTCTAGATAGTCAAGTGAATCCAAACATTCATAATAAGTTCATTATAAGAACGTTAAATAGTAACTAGTAGAAGTACACGTCGCGTTGTGGTGGGTACATAAAACCATGTATGTTGATTGGCATATTACATAACTAATAAAACCATGTTATATGTTGATACATCATTATTGCTACTATAATTGTCATAGAAACATACACGTACTCACATATACGAGATAATGGTGGTTTTAATCTCAACTTTGCTTTTGTAAATCAGGTTAAAGTGTATCAGTCAAGGCCATTTCATCATATTTTTACTTGAATAATATATTTAATTTAAAAAATACCTAAGTTTGATTTTCTTATTATAACTACTAGCTTACAACCACGTGTATTACACGGGTTGAATGACGAAAAATGTAAATTATAAACTTGTATATAATCCTTATTAATGAAATGATTTATTTAGATAAATTAGTAAAACAAAAGAACATTTATATTTTCGTTACTTGTACATGTGATTTGATACTTTATTAGTATTGTTTATATCCAAATAATATATTTTATCTTAACAAATATATATGATTAGGGTAAAATGAAAACTTTTACGAGTTGTGAGAACTTAGAGAACTCAACCTTAAAAAAAGTTTTTTGAATTTTTTACAGAGGGTGTGAATGAGCGGTTAGTCCCCAAAGAGACCACCCGCCACGTAGGCGCCACCTCACAAAGAGTGGAGGACCATCCCCTTGGGGACTACCCAAGGGTGTGGAAGACTACTCACATTTAATAAAAAATCAATATATTAATAAAGAAGATAGAGAGAGAGGGGCCCACCAATGAAAAGTCGCCAATCACATGGCCCGTCGCCTCCGTCTTGCAGAAGACGCCGGAGACGCGACGCCAAAGAGGGGGGCGGTGTGGGACGCCTGCGACGAGCCGGAACGGGTTGGGGACGACCCCCATACCCTTTGGTCTTAGAGACTCAAGGTATTAAACCTTTTGATTTTTGATTCAAGTGGTTAAAACCACTAAAACATATGGATTCAAAAAGTAATTTACTATTAATTAAATTTGAAATTATACGTTTGATCTCTAACTATATTAAATAATATTATACTTATTATATTATTTGATATATTTATATTTATTATAGATAATTATTAATTAAATTTGAATTTAAACGTTTATCTCTAACTATATTAATTAATATTATATTATATTTTGTGTATAAAATTAATATGTATTACTATTATTAAAAGGTAGGAGGCACCAGAGAGTGACACGTGTACAAAAAGATTTTCATTTATTAGTATAGGAAGATTACATTACATTTATTTATTTATTTATCAAATACATTTATCAAATCGCATGAACAGTGGTTTTTTATTATTATTATTATTATTATTATTATTATTATTATTATTATTATTATTATTATTATTATTATTTGACTTTTTTGCTTTTTTTGCCTGGCCAATTTACGATTTTATCTCGCTTTAAAATTACAATTTTGCCATCAGTTTAAAATTACGTTTTTACCTCCACTTCAAAATAAAATTATGCTTTTACCCTGTGAAAAATAGTGCTTTATTATTTATTTATTTTTTTTGCATTTTGACTTTTTTGCCTTTTTTGGCCAAACCAATTTACGATTTTTTCCCGCTTTAAAATTACGATTTTGTTATCAGTTTAAAATTACGTTTGTACCTCAACTTCAAAATAAAATTATGCTTTTGCCCCCGGTGAAAAATTACAATGTTGCCCTCGGTTCAAAATTACAAATTTGCCCCGTTTAAGTTTACAGTTTCGCCATTAGTTTTGTTTTCTTTCTCCCAGGTAAATTACGATTTTGCCCTTAATTTAAATTTACATTTTTGTTATCGTTTTTGTTTGCTTTCCCAAACAAATTACGATTTTGCCCCCAGTGTATAACTACAGACACACGATGGAGGAGTAGTGCTAGACAGCTGCCTGGAACTCCCCCATTGGCCTAACCAATTTACGATTTTATCACCGATCTAAAATTACGATTTTGCCTTCAGTTCAAAATTACGTTTTTACCCCCAGTTCAAAATAAAATTATGCTTTCGCCCACAAAAAAATTACAAATTTGCCCTCGGTTAAAAATTACGCCTTTTACCCCTTTAAATTTACGTTTTTGTCCTTTTCCGCTTTATGTATATATTATAGTTATTATCGCGCGAAACTATTAAGAAAAACTTTCGCAATTCAGTTGATTGTATGAACATTCAAATATAGTGAGTGTCTTGGGTTCGAAGCCCTTCATGTGAAAGAAAATTTTTTATTACCTGCTGCCAAATCTTTTAAAACAAAAACTTTTTTAACATACCTTCTTCTTCCTACAGTGTAGGGCAGATTAGGGATGAACATTTGGTACCGGGTATCGAAGCGTACCGGATATATTCGGTACCGGTACCGGTTCCCGTTTTCTCCGTTTTCGTTACCGGTACGGTATTGGTATTTACAGGTAAAACACCAGTAAGTACCTATACCATATTAGTATCGGTACCGAACCGGTGTATTCAGTACCGGTACCACTTTCCCCCTTTTTCGGTACCGAACAGGTACCGTACTCATCCCGTTACATAACAAAACAAATCGATAACGTTCGAATTCCCCGCCGCGTAGCGCGGGGAATTAATTTTTATAGCCAACCGATACGGTACCGGTATTTACGAGTAAAACACCGGTAAGTACTGATACCGTTTCGGTACCGGTACCGAACCGGTGTATTCGCTACCGGTACCACTTTTCCCCGTTTTCCGGTACCGGTACTTTCGTTACCGGTTCGGCACTGAATGGGTACCGTGCTCATCTCGTTACAAAACGAAACGAATCGATAACGTTCGAATTCCCCACTCCGTAGCACGGGAAATTTCACTAGTTTTTAACAAGAGTTAATTGCCATTTTAGTCCCTGAGGTTTGTCCAAATTTGTCATTTTAGTCCAAATAGTTTTTTTTTCGCCTCTGGGTCCCTGACTTTTCCATTTTGTTGCCATTTTGATCACATACCCTAACTCCATCCAAAAACCTCATTTTTAACCAGGGGTATTTTGGGGATTTTCATTTTAAATATTTTCAATTGCCATTTTGATCCTATTCTAAAAAATAAAAATAAAAATCTAAAAAAATAAAAAAATCATAAAAATAAAAATATTCTAAAAAATCAAAAAAACTCTAAAAAATAAAAAAAATTATAAAAATAAAAAAAAATCTAAAAATCTAAAAATTTCTAAAAAAACAAAAAAAATCTAAAACCTCAAACAAACATATCTTAAAGTTTCAAATTCAAAAAATGACGATATATTCCTCATCCAGCCGAATATATTTTCAAGTTTTATCTATTTTGTTGAGTGAATGAGCGGTCACGAGTATATTTTCAAGTTTTATCTATTCGGTTGCGAACCTAGATTTGAAAATTATCCGCATATCTGAACCAGCAGGTTGTTATCAGTCCATTCGATAAACTCAGAAACGACTCCATTCGCAGAATTAATTCGAATCCGTTTGCTGAAGTCGATTAATTTGCTGAAGTTGGTTTGCACTGCAGAATTAAAGAATACTTGCAGAATCTGTATTCGCTAAAACAGTGTTCGTTTGTTATGAATCTGCGCAGAATTAAAGACTGTTAATCACGAATCAGATTTGACGTCTATTTGCAGAATCTGTATAACAACGACATCCACTAGTTTTTACTTCATTTGCTGTAATCCGGTTCGTACGCTGAAACAAATTGAAATTTGTCCTCAGATAGTTTTATCCACAGAATCGAGCATTGGTTCATTTGCAGACTTTAATTAGCGCAGAATCAGTTACATTTGTTGAAAAAATCTGTTCATCAACATTCGTAATTGGATTTGCACTAAAATTCATATCAGATTGGTATTTGGTTTGTCTATGCTAGTCACTGTTGTATCATAGTCCGTTCGTTGAAACAAAGCCATACGGGACAGATTAACTCGCTGCTGAATCGATACGTTGCACAAATCGTTGCAGAATTTGTTAAAAACAATTTCGGTTGCAGAATCATTGCAGATTTTTTTTTTGATTTTTTAGATTTTTTCTGATTTTTTAAAATTTTTATGATTTTTTTATTTTTTAGAATTTTTTTGATTTTTAGAATTTTTTTTATGATTTTTTTATTTTTTAGAAATTTTTTTATTTTTTAGAATTTTTTTATTTTTTTGATTTTTTAGAATTTTTTTTATTCACTTAACAAAATAGATAAAACTTGAAAATATATTCGTCTGGACAAGGAATATATCGTCCTTTTTTGAATTTGAAACTTTAAGATATGTTTGTTTGAGTTATCAGATTTTTTAATTTTTTTTTATTTTTAGATTTTTTTTTATTTTTTAGAATTTTTATGATTTTTTTTTATTTTTAATTTTTAGAATTTTTTTTTATTTTTATGATTTTTTTATTTTTTAGATTTTTTTATTTTCTTATTTTTTAGATTTTTTTTTATTTTTCGAATTTTTTATTTTTATGATTTTTTTTATTTTGTAGAATTTTTTGATTTTTTAGAATCGGATCAAAATGGCAATTGAAAAGATTTAAAATGAAAATCCCAAAATACCCTGGTTAAAAATGGGGTTTTTGGATGGAGTTAGAGTATGTGATCAAAATGGCAACAAAAGGGAAAAGTCAGGGACCCAAAGACAAAAAAAAAAACTATTTGGACTAAAATGACAAATTTGGACAAACCTTAGGGACTAAAATGGGCCAATGGCAATTAACTCTTTTAACAATTAGACATGAAATGCTTCACATCTAATATCTATTTTTTTTAACTGTCTTAACACATCACCGTCATAACATCAACAAAAATCTCAATTCAAAAGGATAAACCAAATTTAAATGATAAACATTATAAAATATCAATTCGATCATTCATGGAATGGAGATGATAAACATGAAAAGAATTTTCAAATCGAAAGGAACCTTCATAAAATGGTTATTAAAATATAAATAATAAATTACGAAAAAAATTACTTAGACTGGAAGGTATGGAGGAGACAAGTCCTCCAAGGATGGGCCGCCAAGTCACCGCCACGTAGGAGTGGCTTGGAGGGGATGGACCTAGGGGGTGGAGGATGGGGCTAAATATATATATATATATATATGCATGTATGTATAGGTTGGTGTGTGTGGAGATAGGCCCGTCGAGAACATCCGCTGGGCAACGAAGATGCCGGAACCGGCTGGGGGGGGGGCGGTGTGGGGGACCGGCGCCGGGCCAAGCCGGGCCTCAGCCGGCCCCCATACCGTCTAGTCTTAGTGATATCATTCATGGAAAACAATTGCTCCTACATGGAGACACCCAAAAAGCCTGACACACGACAACCCATAGATGGAGGCTTGAGTTTGAAATATGGTTTAAAACAAGTGACTAAAATGTTAATATTTGTGAGTTTATTTTATTTTATACGGGTCGTATAATTTTATATGGTCGTATATCCGTATACATCATGTGAGAATAAGATTTTAGGATGGTATAATGTATACGATACATTTATACGGGTCGTATAACCTTATACGGCCTGTATACTTCGAATTTCGTTTTTTTTTATTTTAATTGTTTGACTCGACGTATTATTCCTCGATACGCGTGAGACTAGAGGTAAAATTATTCGATTCGATGTTATATTCCCCGATTCTCATGCGAGTTATGTAATTAGACGTTAGATTCCTCGATATTCGTGCGAGTTATTTGATTCGACGTTAGATTCCTCGATTCACGTGAATCAATTGAAACGATGTAATATTCCGTAAAAACCTCAATATAAACGACACTAATCCTATTCATTTTCATTCAACTTCTATTCGTTTCTTCTATATTTCTATGTATTCAAATTATATTACGCTAGCAATGTCGTTTTGGGGTGATGGTAACTTTTTCGGTAGTGACTCAGCTAGCGAGTCGAATCAGATGAGTTATGAAATCAATCAAAATAAGAATCCGGGTTTGTTTGATCTAAATGTTCCGTTCGATCTCAATCCTGCGTCTGATGCAAGTTAGGATCCTTAGGGCTTGGATGCCTTTCAGGGTAATTATGTTGGTTATTATCCATCGCCGCCCGTTAGTTTTCAATCCCCTCCTGGTAGTGGTGGACCGCTGCCCGGTAGTTTTCAATCTCCTCCTGGTAGTGGTGGACCGTCCGAGGGTCCAAATGGTGACCATGAACCTAGTGAGTTTGAAACCGATCAGATATAACATTTATTTATACGTTTATTTGTCGTATGTTTAATATTACTGTTTATACGTTTGTTGTCGTTTTCATTATCATCTTACTTTGTCCAAAAACTATGCATAATTTTTTGTTTTTTTATATGTATAAAGGGTAGTTAAGACATTTAACATAAACTTAACTAACGTAACTGGATAAGTTAATGGCCATCCAATTCGGGGAATATCCAAGTAATAAACAATCAAACCACAAGGAACATACAATGTAATTTTAAAAAGTTGGGAACTAAAGTTAAAAATGGCAAACCATAGAAACCATACGGGTAATTAACTTTTCGAAATTTTTATCACACAGTGAAAATTGTTTTAGATAAATGTATCATCATCCAAAACCCACATCAAAAATTCATCTAAATTTATAAAAAAATCATTTTTTTTTAGGAGAAAGACATGTAAGATTAAATATTTATTTATTTATATTTAATCTAGTAGCCATCATTATCATTTATATAATATAGATCAAAATATATTAATAACCTATTAATAATTAGTTGGTAATTGTTGATGGACCATATTACCCTTATTAACTAATTAGGTTTCCTCTTGGGTGTATAAATAAGGAGCTTATTAGAGAGTTAAAGGGTTAGACAGTTACACAAACACACAACCCTCATTAACATCAATTTCGTCTCTCTCCCTAAACCGAAACCTCCCTAGTTTCGGTTTCATCACCATCATCACCTTACACCCTAAGGAGGAACCAGATCAAACTGACAACTATGTCGAACTCTGTGGCTGCGTCTCTGACTGGATTCTCTACTGTGCTGATGCAATCAAAGGTACGTTTTCATGTTTTCCATTATGTTTAAACAGAACTGATCAACATGTGGTATCAGAGCATATGTTGATAAATCAGTTCTGTTTTCGTATCCATTATTCTGGGATCATAATCTGGAAAAACAGAATTTTTAAGCCATATAAAATTCTCGGATGTTTCGACTCCCTTGTTGCCGAGATAACAGTTTTCAGAAGAATGTTTAGATTTTGATTCGAAATCATAAAAGGGTTAAACTTGTTATTACGAAATCCATTACAAAACCATTAAAATTCAGGTTTCGGAACCCAGAATTATGTTTTTATATTTTTAGGGTTCATTGCTTGTTCTTAATAAAAACTCGAAAGTTCCCTTATCTTGGAATATAAGTTGGATTAATGGGTGTTTTTCATGATTTTGATCTTATTTTTTATCTATTAAATTTTCGAAAACTGTTAATAGATATCAGTTATTATTTTCGAAATCATTTGATAAATTTAGATCAAAAATAAAATAGGAAATAATATCCCAAGATCCCTTAAATTTCGAGTTTTAGTTAACTATCACAATAAACAGCTGTTAACAATGGATTCGAGACCAACAGATCTCGACTCGAGACCATAAAGGTCATCAAACCATTAGGTTGCGACTCGCAACCATAACATTACAACTCGAGATCAGGAGGTTGCGACTCGCAACCATAACATTACAACTCGAGACCATTAGATTGCGACTCGCAACCATAACATTACAACTCGAGACCATTAGATTGCGACTCGCAACCATAACATTACAACTCGAGACCATTAGATTGCGACTCGCAACCATAACATTACAACTCGAGATCAGGAGGTTGCGACTCGCAACCATAACATTACAACTCGAGACCATTAGATTGCGACTCGCAACCATAACATTACAACTCGAGACTAAGGTTGCGACTCGAGACTAAGGTTGCGACTCGAGACTAAGGTTGCGACTCGAGACCATAATCATTACGACTCGAAACCATAATCATCACAACTCGAGACTAAGGTTGCGACTCGAGACTAAGGTTGCGACTCGAGACTAAGGTTGCGACTCGATCCGCGCTAACTGGTGGTTTGCTATTAAATACTTGGTTTTGTTTATACTTAATTAATTAATAAGGATCAAATAATGTTTTACAAAACCAAACTAGCTTAACTTGAATGAGCTTCTGATGTATTAATTCTGGCCAAAGCTGATTTAATCCATCTATTTATTGTTCAAGTATTATAAAAGCTATGTTAAGTATGCATTACAAACCTGAAATGTCTTAATTCTGGCCAAAGCTGATTTAATTCATTTATGTTTAGCATGCTTGACAAGTGCATAACTAAAGTGATTGTCTCATTTCTGGCCAAAGCTGATTTGTCACGATTACTTTGCACACATACTTAAATGATTACACTTCTGGCCAAAGCTGATTTGTCTTTGTTTAAGTAGAATTTTACTAAGTCTATTATTTTGATGTTAGTAATAGACATATCACAATCTCTTCACTTAATGATCCTTAATTAATTTTATGATCAATTCGTCTGTCTTATTCTTAGTACCCATAATTTTACTCACTATAATTTACTTCTACATATATCTCATCCACTCTAATTCCTAAACCTAAAATGTTTGCTTTATTTAAAGTTTCTATTAGAATTAGCTCTTAAATTAAATCCTTGATTATTTCTTAAGACATGATAATCCTATTGCTCTCTTCTGATAAAGATTATAAAGAAGAAAATTAGAGCATGATGATTAGGATAAATCGAACATGATGTCTCTTATGATAATCAAGAACTCTCTAACATAATGCTATCACTAAAGTTATTTCATATTAAGTCTTTCCTAAGGCTACTCTCTTCTATATATGGAATAATCACTAGAACTCCTAAGATGCATGCCTTCTTTCATAATTCTAAACTATAAAGTTAAGTGGTATATGTGAATACATTATAATGTACAAAACCATGACCCATAAAGTTAAGGGCTTACGCGTGAAAATAAGTACATTTTTTCCAGTACATTACATACTAAGATTTTCACTTGTACAATTTGATGCCTTATAAATCAACTATAACACTCAAACATACCAAAGTATAATGAGTGTGTTGATAAGCAACATATGTACAAAGAAATAAATGTTTGAAGCTGGAAAATAAGTTGTTACTCACCTTACAACCACTTAAAGCCTTAAAAGAGGATTGTTCTAAGGTCCATAGACAAATTACAAGTGTTAATTCCACCTCTAAGGTTCTTCAAGGGACAATCTCACTGCATAATTATGTCATTAGACTAGACATAAGCAACGAGACTATCCATTATTCTAAAGAACAGTTGGATAAATTAATTAGATAGTCACATATTAATGATATTTAAGTCTACTAATTATAATATTCCTATTAACACATGATTAGTTGACTCTAGTTCCATACGTTTCCTTACCAGAACTCGACAAATAACTAACATGAGAGTTAGTGACAAAATTAAATGTTAAGGCTATAAGAACCATAATAAGCAGTCTTCTAACAAAGCTTTTCGATACATTACATATTCTGATTATTAATCAGAGTACAGTATCATTACTTAGACTATGTCATGAAGGTTGTGAGGTTTGCATAGTCAACATAAAGTCACACTTATCTTAAACTCTCATCTTATTTGTTCTAAATATCTTGATAGAAACATTACTAAAATGAAACTAGATGATACCTTACATTTTCACAACTTTTGTTATCATGCAAATGAGATTTTGACAAAAGGAAAATGAGACTTACAAATTTCACCCATTATAACCAAAATTTATGAGAAATCTTGACATGGTTAATGAGGATGATTTCTTATCTAATCTCATTCTAAGTGATTTAAAATCATGACGTTATAGCCCTAAATATTACCTGGCTCAAGGAATAAGTATGGGTCCATCATAAGTCATTCATTGACATTCGTGGAACTTATTTCAAATGGAATATTCAGACACAATTCATTTATCATTTAAAAGACTATCAACTTGTATCTAAATTTTGTTGCATATGGCCCATGGTCTTATAAGAAATCTATTCATATATGTACTTAATAAGATTTCTATTAAAAATGTCCCTAAGTTTCTTATGATATCTGGACATTAAAGAAATCAAATAAAGTCTAACATATATGTGATAGGTTCCCACGTCACATACCTAATTGAAACTTCTCTTGTAGCATTCTAGAGATATTAAAGATCAGTGGGAGCATTAAGTGTCTTAATCATAACTTGCAATAGTTGCAAGAGGTGGGGGAGTGAAATCTTACATTACCTAAATTTACACCTCTTGTACAAGACACTGCTCCATCTTGACACTGTTCTATCATAACTTGTCTCCTTAAAATCTAAAGCTACTTTTACAAAAGTTTCATTGTTGCTTAATTGTGGGCACACTTAGATTTCTTATCTAAACTTTAGATTTCTTATCTAAACTAACATAATCCTCAACAAGAGAAACTACAACGACTAATGTCATTAATATGTTTTCTCTATTAGAATTTGTTGGTCGTTAAATATTGACCCTAAGCATGCTGAGTTCCTAAAGTTTTCTAAGGTCAGTGGGAGCAGTCAAAGTCCTTATCATGACTTGCAAGGAATACAAGAGGCGGGGGGAAGAGTGTCATTAAATTTTACTCTGAATTTAACTCCGATTACACCTCTTGTACACCATACTGCACCAACTCTTACAAACTTAGAATCCTGAAAATGATAGCAACCTAATCAAGAGCTAATCCATAAAACTGAAACTTCTAACAAACCCAATAATCAACTCAGGAGGTCATCTAGGTCTAAAAACCTACTAACTTTGATGATTACATAACCTCCCTAATTGAAGTTGAAATGGATTTTGGAAAAGTTTACTGATCCTATCTCTTCTAATTAAGTCATTAGTGTCAATCAATCTTTTGAATTGAATAAAATAGTTTTCTAGTAAAACTAATTTTATGTGTTCGCATAACGTTTGGGATTTGATTGAATTACTTAAGAGTGTTCATAACTAAACCAAATCCTAATATATAAACGTTAAGACACAAAGAAGCATGATTGATTGTCAAAGGTTATACTCAGGAAGAGATATATTATTAAAGAATCTTTATTACATATCTAACAAAAGATTTCTTTCAGGATCATCACTGTTCTAGTAGCTTATAATGGTTTTGAGCTACATTAGATGAACATTAAAACAACTTTCCTTAACAACTGGCTGACATATTTACATGTTCATAAAAAAACCTGAAAGTTCTAAACTTAAGGTTAAAGAACAATTTGTCTATAAGCCAATAAAATCCATGTATGGTTTAATGCAAACATCATAATGTGATGAAATCTTAACGCAATTATTTTCATCAACAACCAAGTGGAATAATGTACCTACCTCAAAATGAGTGGGAGCAACTAAGATAAACTTGTCTATATAGATGATATTCTTTTGACAAGTATATGTTACATAAGTCAAAGCATTGTTAACACAAACTTTGATATAATAAATCTCAAAGATATCTCTTACATAATAGATATCATAACATGTTGAGATAGACCAAATGGGACATTACTTCCGTTCCATAAGTTTAACATTAAATTGGTCCTTACATATGTAACAAACAATACTGCTCTCCTTTAGAGGATAATAGGATAAATGAGATTATTTCTTACGCTTCATTAATTAGAAGCCTTATGTAAGTTTAAGTCTATACTCGTTTGGATATTACTCACATTGCAACACACTAGATATGTCTAGATTAATGTGAAGCATCTAATAAAGTATTACAATATCTTTAAAAGAAACGAGAGGCTATAATTTAAAGAAGAAGTGAGAACTCAAACCGGTTTATTACTCTAACTTTGTAATATTCAAAGATGACAAAATATAATTTCGGGTATATCTTTATGTCAACAGACAAAACCTATCTCATGGAGGAGTCATAATAGACTGATATCAACAACCTAAGTTATAACGACATAATATAGTCACTAAATATTGTTGGAAATTTATCAGTGGACTCATAAGTTTATTAACTCCATATAATTAATATATTGAAGACTTATTGTGATAAAGTCAGCTACCATGTCTCCTTGAACAGTAACAGTTCGAGAGGTGCTGCATTAAATTTCGATACGCAATTAATTATTCGTTTATGAACGAATTGAGGAAACTAAAATCTTTGTATCGAATGCATTCATGATATGCTTAAGGATCCTATAACTAAAGGTCTATTACCCATAAGTCTTATTAAGAGTGCACATAAAAGAGACGGGTTTTAATTGATGACCATGTACAACTGCATATCGTACTATGAATGACTAACTATTAATTAATCTTCCTCATCAGTTTGATTTTGTATGTCTCTTACATATGTTCTGCCGGTGTAATGACATATAGACAATTATAAATACAAATCAAACGTTAAAGGGCTTACATATTTTGATCATAACTGTTAGGTTTTAAATTAAGGCTATAGTATGACTAATGGGGGTCCTGAGTCGCATAATGATTCAACGGCTGTATTTCTCTGCTATAGTACTTGTTTAAGGCTAAAATGAGTATTAACTTCTGATCAGACTTATCTAATACTCATGATAAATGATTATTCGGCTAAGTGGGAGAATGTAAGATTAAATATTTATTTATTTATATTTAATCTAGTAGCCATCATTATCATTTATATAATATAGATCAAAATATATTAATAACCTATTAATAATTAGTTGGTAATTGTTGATGGACCATATTACCCTTATTAACTAATTAGGTTTCCTCTTGGGTGTATAAATAAGGAGCTTATTAGAGAGTTAAAGGGTTAGACAGTTACACAAACACACAACCCTCATTAACATCAATTTCGTCTCTCTCCCTAAACCGAAACCTCCCTAGTTTCGGTTTCATCACCATCATCACCTTACACCCTAAGGAGGAACCAGATCAAACTGACAACTATGTCGAACTCTGTGGCTGCGTCTCTGACTGGATTCTCTACTGTGCTGATGCAATCAAAGGTACGTTTTCATGTTTTCCATTATGTTTAAACAGAACTGATCAACAAGACAAATTATAAATTTCAGGTTTTAATGTTTAGCCAAACACAACCCATTAGCATTAAAGTCGAAAAAAAGAGAAAAAAAGGAAAATAAAGAGGCTCAGATTAAAACGTCATCATAGCCATCATCAAGGAAAAGCACAACTATAAATTTGCAGGTTGCAATGTTTAGCCAAACACAACCCATTATTATACATATTAATAAGAAGTGGTCATGAACAGTGTTTGGATTTTTTATTAATATTGTTTTTTCTAGGTTTTTATTAGTATTATATATATTTTTATATAACTTTTAAAATACGATCAAGTTATCAAACAAGAAATCGTAAAAAAGAATATATACTGGTACCGATGTTGTTCAGTACGGTATAGTAGCGATACGATGTTAATTCATTGAAAGCAAAAACACTAAAAATAAATACGGATACAGATGTTATTCAATCGGTTTTTATTGAATTTGGTACGATATCGACACAATATCTCATTAAAAAATATATATCGTAATGTTGAAACAAAAAGAAGGGAACAATTGTTTTTTATTTTTTTCAATATTGTTTTTTCTAATGTTTTATTATTTTCTTGGTTTTTTACTTTAACTGATTTAAGTATATTTTGTTCTCTCATATAACTTTTAAGATATGATCATAGTACCCGTTATCAAACAGGAAACAATAAAACGGAATGTATACCGGTACCGATGATGTTCGGTACAAGATGGTAGCGATACAGTATTAATTTATTGAAAGCAAAAAAAACTAAAAAAAATATTGGTACCGATACAAATGTTGTTCAATTGGTTTCGATTGGGCTTGGTACGATAGCGGCAGAATATCCGTTATCAAAAAAAAAATTCGTAACGTTGAAATAAAATAAACATAAAATGCAAGCGAACCGAACCAATATCAACTTAACATATATAGGTACCATATTAATATGTGTTTTTGTTTTGTTTTCGGTCGATATAATGCTTTCTCTTTCAATTATTATATCGACCGCAGGTACTGTAACGAACCAAATTAATACCGACTTAATCTCCGCCGCGAAGTGCGAGGGAATATCACTAGTTACCATTAAACTTGAAAAATTGAAAGAAAAAAGAAAAACAAAGAGGCTTAGATTCAACATCATCATTTCCATCATAAAAAAAAAACACGATTCAATATCATGGCCATTGATCAGAGACCCAACACGGCGGAACAGGGCCGTTGTTAAAAACAACACCATCGCCATATCATCTAGAAACAAGAAAGGAATGAAAGCACCACACGTTTTAACACTGTCACTACCATAGACAATCGGAGTCGCAGCAAAGGCGTGGCAATACCCATAAGTGTAAAACTTAGCTTTATTTTGAATTAAATATCATGATTTGGATGTGAATTGTCATTAATTATACTAGATGGATAATAGGATATGGATGTAGATTCTTAAGGTGGTATTTAAGGGTTTTAGAACCTAGATCCTCAAGAGAGGAGATTTTGAGGCATGGTGAGGAGCTGAAAATTGGCTCAAACAATCAACACAAATATTGTAGCTAACGGAGAGAAAGTGTGATAATCTTTCACCATATGACCATGCAACCACAATTATAACACAGGTAAGGAAAATGGTTATGCACATTTCCTTGTTTGTTAACTGATGTTTCGTCTTTGTTGTCTCAGCCCTTCCTGTTGTACTCTTGTTTACCGAATATTACTTGATTTCTTGAGTTACTTCGATTAATTCGACCCTTGTTGGCTTTGTAGGCAAATGATGCCTTTTCTTCTTCGGTTTTGATTGCTACAAATGTAAATTGTTTTGATAAAGCTTCTTAACCGACAAGAAGATATTCGAAATCAACGAGAGATGGTTGTGTTGGCCATCCTTGCACAACGGCTTCAGACCTTTAAAACTCATGTTTGAGCCAATCATTTATGATCCACTTCATCTCTGATAGGCATGGTGAGGAGCTGAAAATTGGCCCAAACAATCAACACAAATATTGTAGCTAACGGAGAAAAAGCGTGATAATCTTTCACTATATGACCATGCAACCACAATTATAACACAGATAAGGAAAATGGTTATGCATCTTTCCTTGTTTGTTAACTGATGTTTCGTCTTTGTTGTCTCGGCCCTTCCTGTTGTACTTTTGTTTACCGAATTTTACTTGATTTCTTGAGTTACTTCGATTCAATCGACCCTTATTGGCTTTGTAGGCATAATGCATATAGTGCCTTTTCTTCTTCGGTTTTGATCGCTACAAATGTAAATTGTTTTGATAAAGCTTCTTAACCGACAAGAAGATATTTGAAATCAGCGAGAGATGGTTGGGTTGGCCATCCTTGCACAACGGCTTCAAACCTTTAAAACTCATGTTTGAGCCCATCATTTATGATCCACTTCATCTCTGATCCTTGCTTGTCTATCAAGTACCCATAATTCTTTGCACAACGATTTGACTATGTGGAAGTACTCAAGGATACTTGATTTCTTTTAGTTCACCGAAAAGAGCACGTTATCTAACAACTTAAGATTCACTCCTTTTTTTAAAACAAGGAAGCAGGGGTATCCTATACCTGTTTTGGGATCGCTAGATCTCCGATGTGATCTAGTAGTTCCTCTTTGATTGTATTTTTTGTGTAGGAACATCGCTCGTCCTACCTTGATTCGTCACTTGTGAACAACATCATTGGTACAGTTTTCTATTCGTTTAACATCAGCCCCGTTCGTCACTTCCCACATATCTTGGCCTTGTAGATACGTCATCATGCACATGGACTCGGGATGCCAATGGGCCAGGTATGAGTCGGGTATGGCTAATCCCATACCTGGTTGAAAAATCTTGTCCCATACCCTACCCCCGTCGGGTATCAGGCATATCTGCAGATATCAGATATGCCCGTTGGGATTTTCTTGTATGTATATTTTTTATTTTCCTTTATAATTTTATGTTTTAAAAAGCTATATAATATATTAAATTATATTAAATAACATATATATCATCATCACAATAATAATATTTTATATATTTAAAAATGTAAATATATTATAATACCTAATCTCACAAAGTAATTTTGTATTTCGTAGTATATAAATAGGGCAAATGCCATAAAAAACCAACAGACTTTCTGTTTATTCTCATAAAAGTCATTCCACTTTTTTTGCACTTAAAAAACCAACATAGTTTCTTTTTTGTCTCATAAAAGTCGCTAAACAGCTTTTTGCATATAAAAGTCCATCCAAATGTCAAATTATTCCATATATAATTAAGCAACAAGTTTGTGCACATGTTGGTTGTACCATGGGCTTAGGGAGTTTTTCAAAAAAAAACTTTGATTTTTCACTTTTAACCCACACATTTTTATATTTTGTATTTTAACCCCTTTTAATTTTTTTACTTTTAACCCAAACTTTTCCATCTTTTATAATTTAACACAACACTTTATTATTTACAACTTTGGTCACCCAAACTTTTTTATCTTTCGCAAGTTTTACGTTTCGTTCTAAATTTTGCAAGTTAACACGTCGTAGCGTGCATGTGAGGTTCAACGTTTTTTGCTCTATTTTTTCATATTTGACAGACCAGTCGCAACGTGTCCATTTTTTTTCCTTTTTGACAAGTTCGCTGCAACAGGCGGGTCCTGGATCGACTAAGTTATTATTTTCTACATTTTCCGTTTCTGGTTAATTTCTTCGCATTAACACACTGTAACGTGTGTGCGTGGTTCAACGATTTTAAATCTGCTTTTCGTTCGGTGTAATTTTCCCATTTTATCTATTTTATTTTTACGATGTTGAGAGTCGATGCCGTTGTGGCATTGGTGCTACTTGGCACTGTTTTACGAACGTTTTAAACCTATTAAATTTTTTACTAATATTTTGTTTCGGTTTACCCCTATACTTCCTTTAATTAAAAACTATTTTTACATGCATATTTTATGTACGGGTAGGTATAAATATGATTTGTTCTACATTCTGACGTAAACTTTTTTTATAGACGAGTCAGATCAAATACAATACGTTTTCGTTTAAAGAAACCATTTTTACGTGCATATTTTTATGTACGTTTTGGTATAAATTAAAGTTGTTCTACGTTTCGACGTAAACTTTTTTTGTGAAATGATTCAGATCAAATATAACATTTTTGTGTTTATTTTATATATGTTTCGTAAAGTTTGTTTCGAATCGAGTGGAGTCAAATTATGGTTTCTTTTTCTCCTTTTTTTTTTTTTGAAAACTCTAATTAATCCCTTCCGATTACATGTGCAGATTTTCCTTCATACCCGTTACGTTTTCTATGTATGAGTTGGGTCACATATAATACGTTATGATTGTTCGATATGAATTTGATTTACTTTACGTTTGATCAAATCACAATGCTTTTTTTCACCCATGGCTTTATAGCCTAGTGGTATCTTGGAGGGGGGATAAGACTGTGGACTAATAGGTCTTGGGTTCGATTCCTACAAGGGGGGTTTTCCCATATTTATTGGGTTTCCTCCTGAATTGGTGTATAGGCATTATGTCTAATGGAGATGGATATGATCGGGTGGTTCCACTGGTGGCACGATGATACTCCAGTGGTCCGTCAGTGATCCAAATTTGTCGTTCAAAAAAAAATGTGTGTTTTCATATGGTTAATGCATCATATAACGTTTGGACCAATTCATTCAATGTTTACGATGTACACGCGCCGCAACGCGGGCGGGTCTTGATCCTAGTTTGAACAAAATTGTGAATATTTTTTTACTTATTGATATTACGTTAGAAAAGAATTGAGATGAATTAATGTTTAAGTTGGATATATGACAAACCAAAGTATGTTATTTCTTTTCCATTTTAAATTCAATAAATTAATAACAATAAATATTATTTGGAAAGCAATATAATAAAATTCATGAGTGTGGATGACATAACTTAAAATAAAATAAATATAAAATAGTATTTATAATTTAAATCTTAAAAAATATAACATAATTTGACACATATTGTTTTCTGGATTTCACCCGAACCCGATATTTTTTTTTTGTTAAAGTTTATACAAGAGTAGAAAGTATGTTGTTTTTTGTTTAAGAAGCGGTTAGGGGAATTTTATGAGACAAAAAAGTATGTTGGTTTTTTATGTGCAAAAAAAAGTTGAGGGATTTTTATGACACAAAAAAGTATGTTGATTTTTTAACTGCAAAATAAAGTGAAAGGACTTTTATGAGAAAAAATAGAAAGTATATTGTTTTTTATGGCATTTGCCCATATCAATATGAATAGTGTCATCAAAATATATGTTTCAAACGAAAAGTTTATTTTTCAATAATAAAGCTAAAAGAATGAAATATTACTAAAGAATAGTTAAAGGAAAATAAATATAAAACTTAAAAGTATTCGGGTATATATTTCAGGTAATCGGATCGGGTATCATCTAACCCACATGGTTGCAAAAGTCGCTAGACGCTCCTTAGTCGGTAGACCTGGGAGTTGAGAGTACTCGGCCTAGGCGGAGAGTACACGGGGAGTACTCGGACATGCCAAGTTATAAAGAAATTAGTTTTTGGATATTAAATATATGTCAAATAACATAAATTTACTAATATTTATAACAATATACTTGAAATTGATATTCATTCTTTAATATTATAGGCATAAAAATTATGGTTTATTTTATTTTAAGTCAAACTCGGCCCGAGTTGACCTACTAGATCCGATTTTGGCCGATGTTGACCGCATTTGATCGATTCTGAGTAATTAGTCGGAGTTGAAGAAAGTCGCATCGGCAGCCAACCTTGTAGCGACTACTCGGGGAGTACTCGGCCTTGGAGACCTTGTTTTATAACCATGCTAACCCATACACACGAAATATATTTCCATACCCATACCCGTCAAGGTATCGGGTATACCCGTCCCGAATGCTTTGGGTGCCCCTGGGACTTGGGTATTTTTGCCATCCATAACATGGACCTTGTGTTATAGTTAGTGTTAAGTTCGATCCACAAAACAGGTGGAAAAGCCGATAACGAACGAGTCTAGGATCGTTTAGGCTCTAGGCTCTAATACCACTTGTTGAATTATCAAACCATTATCACACGAAAAACACAACTATTGAAATAAACTATGAATTACAATCTACTACTTCTAATAAAGCAAAACAAGCTTAAGCCACATGGCATTAGCTTAAGCCATTACTTGCCACGTGGCATTTGCTTAGACCACTTTTTTTTTTGCTTTTTCCGCCAAAACCATCCTCCTTAGCTTCTTTAATACGCTTCACTTCACTCCAAAACCCTAATACCCATCTCCTGCATCCGGTTCTTCCTTCTTCATCGATTGATCTTCGAAAAACATAGGTATGTTATTTTTCTTTTCCCTCTTTGATTTTTCTTTGTCATTGTTAAACACTATCTATTTCTTCCTTAAACCCTAGATATCATCTATCGATCTTTAATATGTTATTTGCAATCTCCTGAACCCTAGATTTCTTCATCTTCAATCACGAGTGGAAGCAACCAGTCCTTATTATGCGGCGTATAAGGTATGTATCCGTGTTTTCAATTTTCTTTTTGCAGCGTTGTTGGTGTCTGGAAGACCTAGCCGCCGCCTCTTCTTAGGGTTTCAGTGATTTCTAACTTATGCATTCATCAATACCTATATTCATTTCTTGAGTGCTTCTGTGATATTTTTCAAGATTTGGTGCTTTTTGAAAGATGGGATCCATCACTGTCTTCTCCAAACGATTCAACAAATAGGTAACAATTCTTCAAATATCGATTCATGTTTGATAATGTCGCTTCCTGTTTGATGTTCTCTATCATATGTTCATCTTTAGGTTTTCCGATTAAATTCACGTATTGAAGTAGATTTTGAGCAATTGTCAGAGGTGACGTTGTTTGCTGACACTATTACAGTTCAACAATTGGGAGTGATGATTTGGCATACCAGAAAGGTTATAGTACAGATTATTGTTTAAGCTTAAGCAATGTTTCATCCATCATTCTCTATTTAAATCCTTAAAATTGTGATGTCTTTGTTGACAACAGGTCCTTTAGAGAGCTGATCATTCTTCCAATCGATTGCAAGCAGGTTCGTTTTCCATAGTTTTGGTGTTATTTTGAGTCTTTTTTATCGTTCTTTAGGTAAATTGTTTTGACTGATTATTTCAAAATTTGAATTTTTGAAATTTATATCAATTATGAATACTTATCAAAGTTGTCTAAATTGTAACGTATTTCCAAATTTATCAAGATAACTTATATTAAAGTTTTAATTGCTTCCAAAATTTGTGTTAGTTTCGATAATTTTCGACAATCACATTAATTTTCAAGTTTCTCAGAATTTGCTCTTCTTCTTTTTTTTGTAGATCATTCCACTTATTCTGCAGGTATGTAAACTAGATTAGATTGTTATGTATTTTAAATTTAATAGCACTATTTTTAATCATTTTTCTGTATTTTTTGTGATTGATTTTTTTTCACAATCATTTAGATATTGATTATATTATGAATATATTAACCTTATTGGTTTTGAATTTAAGTTTGAATAATACTTAACTATTCAGGTAAATTGTATTGACTGATTATTTCAAAATTTGAATTTTTAAAATTTATATCAATTATGGATACTTATCAAAGTTGTTTAAATTGTAACGTATTTCCAAATTTATCAAGATAACTTATATTAAAGTTTTAATTGCTTCCAAAATTTGTGTTAGTTTCCATAATTTTCAACAATCACATTAATTTTCAAGTTTCACAGAATTTGTTCTTCTTCTTTTTTTGTAGATCATTCCACTTATTATGCAGGTATGTAAACTAGATTAGATTGTTATGTATTTTAAATGCTTAATCGCACTTTTTTTTAATCATTTTTCTGTATTTTTTGTGATTGATTTTTTTTTCACAATCATTTAGATATTGATTATATTATGAATATATTAACCTCATTGGTTTTGAATTTAAGTTTGAATAATATTTAACTATTTAGGTAAATTGTTTTGACTGATTATTTCAAAATTTGAATTTTTGAAATTTATATCAATTATGGATACTTATCAAAGTTGTCTAAATTGTAACGTATTTCCAAATTTATCAAGATAACTTATATTAAAGTTTTAATTGCTTCCAAATTTTGTGTTAGTTTCCATAATTTTCGACAATCACATTAATTTTCAAGTTTCTCAGAATTTGTTCTTCTTCTTTTTTTTAGATCATTCCACTTATTCTGCAGGTATGTAAACTAGATTAGATTGTTATGTATTTTAAATGCTTAATCACACTTTTTTTAATCATTTTTATGTATTTTTTGTGATTGATTTTTTTTTTCACAATCATTTAGATATTGATTATATTATGAATATATTAACCTCATTGGTTTTGAATTTAAGTTTGAATAATATTTAACTATTTAGGTAAATTGTTTTGACTGATTATTTCAAAATTTGAATTTTTGAAATTTATATCAATTATGGATACTTATCAAAGTTGTCTAAATTGTAACGTATTTCCAAATTTATCAAGATAACTTATATTAAAGTTTTAATTGCTTCCAAATTTTGTGTTAGTTTACATAATTTTCGACAATCACATTAATTTTCAAGTTTCACAGAATTTGTTCTTCTTCTTTTTTTGTAGATCATTCCACTTATTCTGCAGGTATGTAAACTAGATTAGATTGTTATGTATTTTAAATGCTTAATCGCACTTTTTTTTAATCATTTTTCTGTATTTTTGTGTTGCTGATGATGATTTAAAATTTTAAAATCTAATCTTATTAATGGATCTATTCTTGATGTCTTTGAAAGAGTGATGCTCTTACAGATTTTTTTATTTTATTTTTTTTGTTTTTTCATGATAAACCCTAATTTTTATGCAATTGCAGGAGTCTGAATCTTCTTCGAACACAAGAGGTAAGTTTAATGTTATCGTTTTTTGGTGTTTTTTGATCCGGTATAATGATAGTTTTCATCATTTATGCTCATCTCTATAATTTTTAAGTTATTATTTTTTTTTTGGCAAATCAAACTATGAAATTTTTTGAAATTTGAAAATCTTTGTTTTTTACAAATAAATTTTGTATTGTATTAATATGTATTAATGATTCTTTTGTTTTGTTTTTTATTTTTTATTTTTTCATGGTTAACCCTAAATTTTATGCCATTGCCGGACTATTAAACTTCGTCGGACATGTTAATCAAAAATTTTAGTTTTATTGCTTTTTTTCCTATTTTTTATCCGGTATAATGTTTGGTTTCATACTTTATGCTCATTTAATTTTGGCTGTATTTTTTAGTTACTAATAAATTTGGTATTGTGTTAATTTCCGGAAAATTTGTAGTGTTTCTATAAATAAATTCATTTACGTTTTTTGAAACCCCTCCTTTTGTTTGTTTTATATTTTTCTCTCTCTTATGAGTTTGTTTCTATGTCGGTTGGTTTTGCTTGGCAAGGTTAGGCTTTCCTAATAAGTTTGCTTGATTTACGGGAATTGGATATTAGTGATTTGATTTTCAGATTTTAAATTTTAAATTTTGAAGTCAATCATTATTTTAAATTTAAATTTTGAAGTAAACCATTATTGTGTTTGATTTTAAATTTTCAATTTCGAAGTCAATTATTATTTTAAATTTTAATTTGAAAGTTTGCCATTAATATGTTTGATTTTAAATTTCGAATCTGTAAGTTGAATTTAAATTTGAAAAGTTAGACTTTCCTAATAAGTTTGCTTGATTTACGGGATTGGATATTAGTGATTTGATTTTCAGATTTAAATTTTAAATTTTGAAGTCAATCATTATTTTAAATTTAAATTTTGAAGTAAACCATTATTGTGTTTGATTTTAAATTTTGAACGCTTTGAAATCTTGATGTTTTTTATGAGATGCTTTGACTATATTATTTGTAATTTTAGGGATGCTTCGAGTCTTCTTCGACTATTGTTTTTGTACTCGAGTTGCATATCTAATTCAAATTGTGTTTTGTAATTTTAGGTGATGAGCTTCTTTCAGACTTCTTCCCCTACAAGGAACCCTTGAATGGGATCCTATGAGAAGTTGAAGGAAATGTATATCTTGCACCGTTCTTTATCTATATCTATATATCTATATATCTTAAATGGGATCCTATGGGAAATTGATATTCGATTCACGGATGTATATTCTTCTCCTCGCCATTTTGTTCCATTAATCAACTCATGTGTGCTCTTATGTTTGATACCCGATCTTATTCCAGTGATTAATATCCGCTTGAGTAACCCAATCTGAGTCTGATTTTTTTCGTTAACGATTCAGGTAAACTTTCCCGATTTGGGTTTTCTGCAAGGCTAATCATCTAAATTAATTTGTTATTTTTATGGTTTACATCCTAAACCCCAGTTTTACAGTATCTCATGATAATCTTTCTTCGTTTTTTAGAATCTGATCAAATTGGGCCATAATCTGAAGAAATGTGTTTAAGCTACGACAAGGTGTGTATAGCATTATGATTGATATTATAAAAAAAAAATAACTATAACAGTTTCTCTTCCTGTAATTTTGTATAGCATTATTTATAAAATGATTACAGGTATGATAAAAAAAATATAAAAGCTGCTCTTCCTGTCTTTTGTTCGCTTCACGTATCTTCGCTAAATCAATATGTTGGAAGGTTTGTGTATGTAGAATTAGTCTGGATACGCCCACGAAAAAAAAGGCCGATTTATATTGTATTTCTCATGACAGTATGAAGGCTATGGTTAAGGATAAATGATAAGATCTTCAAAGGGGTCGATGCTTTTCAAACTAAAATAGTGCAAGACATTAAGGAGGCTACTCTCTGGTGGATGATTAACAGATCGATAGGCGTCAATCTCTCAATCTGGTCCACTTTCTCTGGTTTAGACTTTGGTTAGTATATGTGTATAGATAGTTTTTTTAAAGTGATTGGATGTGTAATGGGGTAAGAGTATTTTGGATGTATCTTAGTGTGTTTTTTTGGAAGCTTAATTGTTGTTTGTATGCCTCTTTTGGTGATTAATAAAGTTTGGTTTACTGAAAAAAAAACCGCAATTTCAACCGTTTTTACCTAACGGGTGATTTGCTTTATATTTATCTCTAATTGCTCAAGTAGGTAAACTTTGAAAAATTGTTTAAAGACGAACTTATGATTAGTTTGTTTGTATTTATTTTATGTATAGATGTCAAAAGATATTTAGAGGATAACATGTGATTAACTCGATTAAAACAGGTTGTGATGAAATGAGTCTTTTTTTAAAAATGGGTCTTTTCAAAATTGGTGAGGCTGTGGTAGAAATGAAGCTTTTCAAAATCATATTAGATATTACACACTCAGAATAATAATATTGAGGGTTGAATGTATGTGACCCTATAAATATATAGGTGTACTTTACTTTAATTTTTTTCTATTATAGAAATTCCAATGTGATGGTATTTTTGTTGTTTTCTCTATTATTTTCTCTATATAATATAGAATAGAGGTTCCAATGTAAATGCTCTAAATATAGACGTTTACTTTACATTCTTGCTTTTGTATGTTTTTATGGCTCTTTACAACAAGAAAAAGTTTAAGAAACCAATTAAAAATTTATGATGGAGAAAATGAAAAGATGATACTTTAGATGTTAAAGTGTTATTTTTATGCTTTTATTTGTTATAAATTAAATTTTCCTACCCGGAAAATTTCCGGGTTAAAACCTTATTTTTTTCTATAACAGTAAAAGGGATTTATAGCAAATCAAGTGTTAGAGGGTAGCCAACCAGTTGATATCTCTAAGAACCCGTTTGAGTTGTTCTTACACTTAAGTAAGAATCTATTTTTTTAAAATTAATTTCATGTATATAAAACAGTAATTAACTCTTTTGAGTTAATTACTGTTTCGTCCTGTGGTTTGTTAAAAATCACTATTTCAGTTCTTTAGTTTAAAAATTGCGATTTCAGTCCGTGTGGTTTCACTTTCGTGACCATTTTCAGTCCCTGTGGTTTCACTTTCGTAACAATTTCAATCCATTTATTTTGTAAGTACAGGGACTGAAATGGTTACGAGGTGGATTGAAATGGTTACGAAAGTGAAACCACAAGGACTGAAATCGCAATTTTTAAACTAATGGACTGAAATCGGAATTTTTAAACTAATGGACTGAAATAGTGATTTTTGACAAACCACAGGGACGAAAACAGTAATTAACTCTTTTTAATAATCTAGCAATAGAGCTTTAAATTCTAAGTCGTCCTGATTGGAATTGATAATGTCAGAGGATGAATGCGATAGTGGAGTTAAAGAAGACATCATGAAAACATCATGAAGGTTTAGTTGACAAAAACTTAATTTGTAACGAACATTATGTAGATGTACTATTGGGACGTGCTCAACTGTCTCAAAATATTAGGCTTAACAAATCACACTTTAACGCTTCTACGTTTAAATTATTTTATGTGTTTAGTTGGTGTTTAGCCACCCGCGAAGCTCGCGGGGTCTTAGGCTAGTATGCCTTATATAAGCTAACAATTTAATCCACAAGATAACTATTAAACTATTTATTGAGTTTCATCCTGAATTAGTGTATATGCATTATGCTCAGTGGAGATGAATATGATCGGGTGGTTCCGTTGGTGGCACGATGATACTCCAGTGGTTCGTCAGTGATTCAAATTTGCCGTTAAAAAAAAACTATTAAACTATTTGAATATAAATCAAATTCTATCTTTATCTAAACAAAATAAATAATTATCACTAAATTATTCTCCTCCAAATTGACTTTTTGAGATCAATCGTCCTTTGATGTTACAACTTTAACAAGTATGAGCTGTATAAGAATTTTTTTTTTTTTTTTTGATGTTACACTCTTAAGGTTAGACCCGGTGTTTACAATAACCGAGTACACATAAAAAATGTCACATATTTAAAGTGTTGTGTTTCATGTTACATGTTACATGCTCAAAAACATAATTATAATGTGTCGAATTCAGGATTTTTTTTCAGATTATTTCTTTTAGTAGATTTTCAGGATTCTTACTGTTGTTTTTTAATTTTTTTCGAAACCCAATTCCAAAAACCCTGGATCCACCCCTAAAGCACACTCATGTGTATACACACGACCTCATGTTTTTATCATCATCATCATCATCATCATCATACTCAGTAAATCCCACCAATAGCAAAGCAAAGGTAGGGTCTGAGGAGGGTAAGATGTAGATAGCCTTACCTCTACCTCCGTAGGAATAGAGAGGCTGCTTCCAGTGAGACCCCCGGCTCGATAGTAGTTTTGCATCAAGCCTTGGACATAAGGCACATAACACTCAGCAATCGGGACAAAGACCGATTAGTGCATGTACCCTTTTGTCTTTCAGCTATCAACGCCACCACATGATGCACGATTAACCGTCCTCAGCTTTTAACGTTATTTTCACAAAATTAGTAAAATAACGTTAAAATTAGTGCACTTTCACTTTTGCCCCCCGATGGCCCACACATATATACATTATATGCGCATACCGCAAGCGGGGCGTGGACCTCATGTTTTTATCTCACTTTTTAAATACCAATAATTCATTTTTATACACATGTACGTTCGGTTCAATTGTTCAAATATTTTTTATACTTTTGTTTTCTTGGGAGTACGTCCCATATCAGACAGATAGCCCTATGATCCGAATCTATTCCTAGATGATAGGACTATCATTTGATTTTTGCTTTCGTTGGAATCTTGTACGAAATCGTCATATCTCCTTTAATTTTGTCTTCTTCTAACCACGAAATCGTCATATTTTCTTGAACTTTGTCTTCTTCTAAGTTCTAACCACGTATAGAAAAAACTAGATTCTGTCCGGCCCATATTGCGGGGTACTAAGTCGAATATTTCTCTTTCATAGAATGTACGTTGGTTTTTCGGTTACCTGTACATACGACTCATAAGATGATCTCAAAAAAATTACATTGAGTCAACCAATTAAAACAAAACACCACCACAATTTTGTCAAAAAAAACTAATAACGATAGAAAAACTACAATTAGTTTTGCTAAAAAAAACTAAAACGATAGAAAAACTACAATTTTAAACTAAGACAAAATTTTAATTTTTCAGGACAAATGAACGTGTGGCAAGCAGCCGTCTGACACGAATAAAAATTACACCGAGTCAACTAATTAAAACAGAACGCTACCATAGTTTTGCAAAAAAAAACAAAAAAAAAACACTACCATGGTTATGTAAAAAAACACTAAAACGATGGCATGGCTGTAATTTTACAACGGGGACAAAATCATAAATTGATAGGTAAAAAACAAAAGCAATGACAAAACTGTATATTTGAACTGGGGCAAAATTGTAATTTGGCTAGGAGAAGGAAAAAACAAAACCAACGACAAAAATGTAAATTTTAACGGAGCAAAATCGTAATTTGGCTAGACCAATGGGGAAGTGTCAGGCAGTTGCATGACACTAGGGCAAAATCGTAATTTGACAGGTAAAAAAAAAGCAATGACAAAACTATAAATTTGAACCGGGGGAAATTTGGCTAGGAGAAGGAAAAACAAAACCAATGACAAAACCGTAAATTTTAACAGGGCAAAATCGTAATTTGACTGGACCAATGGGAAAGTGTCAGACAGCTGCCTTACACTATTCCCCTCCATGCTATTTGTATGTGTATATGCCTGGCACGGATAAAAATCACTACTACAGAAATAAGCATTTGCTACGGCCAAATCCGTAGCAAACACCCTTTTTGCTACGGATTTGATTCGTAGCTACAAGTCCCGTCGCGAATTTATTTGCTACGAACTTTAGCTACGGAAATTATGTTTGCTACGAATTTAGCTACAAAAAATGTCGTCGGTATTTTAGCCACGAATTTGCTATGAAGAACGTTGCTACGAAATTTTGCTATGGGTTTTTAGCTACGGATGTTTTTAGCTACGGAAACTTTTAGCAACGATTATTTTTAGCTACGGAAACGTGTAGCTACGGAAAATTTTAGCTACGGATGTTTTTAGCTATGGTTATTTTTAGCTACGGAGTAGTTTTGCTACGAATGGGTTGGCTATGATAATTTGCAATGTTTTTGCTACAAAATTTAACTACGAACTTGCTACGAGTTTGGCTACGAATTTTGCTACGAGTTTGACTACATAAATTTTCTACAGTTTGTGCAAATCCATTGAAAAAATTTGTTTCAAATTTTTTATGATTTTTCTTACGAATATAGCTACAGATTTTGAAAGGTTTTAGCTACAAATTTGTAAGGTTTTTTTGCTAAGGATTTAACAATTGATCTTAAGTAACTTTAAAATTTTATTATTTTTTTCATTATTTTTCGTTCAATCATTATACTCAAATCTTTAATAAATATAAAAAACCAACATGACTTGATATACAAACCAATAAAATTAAAATACCAACTTATTCAAATAACACAATAAAATCCAAACTACACAAAAACCATACACCTAATTTCAACATTAAAAGAACATTGACGGATTATCTGACAACAATTCTAGTCTCCCTTTCATTTACGTGTATAAACAAACTTTCTTCAATTTTCTGGTCATAGCATATTTCTCTACTTGTTGTCTTCTTCCAGTCCAACTTCAAGGCACCTGAAACTAATAAATGAACATTAACTAGCTTTACATCAAATTACCAAAATACAGTTGCATAAACCAAACAAAACCTAACCCAACAAACCAATCTCCTCTAAGCGCTAGTAAACTTGGTAACAGCCTTAGTACCCTCGGAAACAGCATGTTTGGCCAATTCACTGTAGTGCGACAGTTCCAGAACGATAACGATGAGGCTTCTTCACTCCTCCGGTTGTTGGAGCAGATTTCCTAGCAGCCTAAACAAATCGTCACAAAAAAAAAATCATAATCGACGAACAGTTTTGTAACAAAATCAAAACGAAAACTGTACAAAACGTTTAAAGAATCAAATACCTTGGTAGCGAGTTGCTTCCTTTGAGCCTTTCCACCGGTGGACTTACAAGCGGTCTACTTCGTACGAGCCATTGCGAATCAAAGTAAAAAATCTTAATAAATTTCAAAAGAAAAACACAGTCAGAACAAAATCAACCAATTTTGAACTGTTGATGAACGATTAAAGAAGAAAATGCATAATAATCTTACTGGAAAAGGTGAGAATAGATGGATTTGGGAACTAGGGTTTCAGATTGCGAAAAGGCTAATCCGGTAAATAATGCCTGGTTATATATATACGTGGAAGTTGAGTTCGCAACGGCTTTTGAATGAGAAATAGTGGATCCGTGTGCTTTATTCTGATTGGTGGAGATTAAAATGAAGGGTTTTGATTAGTTGGAAGGAGGTGACTCGGATATGGAGTTTGTGTTTGTTTTGACTCGGTGGCTTTGTGTTTCCTTTGGGTGTGTAATACGTTTGAAATAGAAGTCTGTCCCATCATTCTTTTATTTCAACTTTTATGTCCTAACTAGTTTTTTTCTCCCGCGCTACGCGGCGGGTGCTTGATTCTCGTGGTACGCGACGTAACTTTGGTTGTTATCAACTCGACTCAACGAAAACAATAAAAACAACTAATGATACCGATTCCGATAATACCAATTAAAACAAAAGAAAAAAAAGGTTCACCCCCACCATGCTACGTGGCGGGAGTATGATAGTTTTTTCTCTCATGCTATGTGGCGTGACTTTGGTCGTTATTGGCTTGACTCATCGGAAACCATAAAAGCAAAGATCTTTATGTATAAGCGAATATCGATATCGGGTATTCCTTTCGCGCTACGCGGCAGTAGGACGATCGGTTTTCCCTCGTGTTATGCGACGTGACTTTGGTAATTATCGGCTCGACTCATCTGAAAACCACAAAAGCAAATATTGATATTGGTTACAGTAATACCAATTGAAAACATAAAAAAAGGTTTTTTCATCGTGCAATGCGACGGAAGTTTGATCGTTTTCCCCTACTACTTGGCGTGACTTTGGTCGTTATTGGCTCTACTAATTAGAAACCATAGAAACGAAGATTGATAAAAGAAAACATTCATACATTCATATCGGTTACAGTTATATCAATAAAAAAGAAACCATAGAAATGAAGATTGATAAAAGAAAACATTCATATCGGTTACAGTCAATGTTGTAGAAGGCGCTAGGCGCTAGTCGGGCGGTGAGGTACAACCTAGGGATTAATCGGGATTAATAGTGATTAATCGGGATTAATCGGAATGAGATTTTTATATGTATTTTTTCAAAATTATATATATATATATACCCAATAATATAAAAATAATACTTCAAAATTCACATAAATACTTCAAGTTTCAGATAGAATGGTTCGATTTTTACCGATTTTGACCAATTTTGACCGCCTAGGACCGATTTTGATCGACTAATATTGTCCGATTAATCCGATTTTTGACCGCCTAGGACCGATTTTGACCGCCTAGGACCGATTTTGACCGATTTTTGACCATGACCGATTAATTGACCGCCTAGCTCAAAATTAGGCAGTAGATGACCGCATAGCGCCTAGGCACCGATTAATCGGCCGCCTAGGCCGATTTTCTGCAACCATGGTTACAGTTATATCAATAAAAAAAATAAAAGAAACACTAATAACAGACAAAAGAAAAAAAAAACAAAAAAAAGTTAATAAAAAACAAAAATAAAAAAAATCACTAAAAGTAAAAAAAATCATAAAAGACAAAAGATAAAAAAAAAATAAAGTTAAAAAAAGAAAACAGAAATAAAAAATACCATTAAAGGTCAAAATTCATTAAAGACAAAAATAAAAAGAAAAGAAAAAAAAATAAGAAAGCACTGTTCCTATGACTTTGGTCGTTATTGGCTCTACTCATTAGAAACCATAGAAACGAAGATTGATAAAAGAAAACATTCATATCGGTTACAGTTATATCAATAAAAAATTAAAAGAAACACTAATAACAGACAAAAGAAAAAAACAAAAAAAAGTTAATAAAAAAATAAAAAAAATAACTAAAAGTAAAAAAATGATAAAAGACAAAAGATAAAAAAAATAAAGTTAAAAAAAAGAAAACAGAAATAAAAAATACCATTAAAGGTCAAAATTCATAAAAGACAAAAAAAAAAAAAAAAAAAAAACACTGTTGCTAAGATGTTTCATTGATTGTTATTATATAAAATAACCCCCACCAAGTTGACCACAGTACGATTTTCTAAAGTGACCTCACGTACAACTTAAATCCACCACAATTATACCTTTTCCAAGTATTTCATCTTGTTAATTATATATTTTAGGCCGTGGGGTATGGTGGGACGGGGGTTGGGCTTGGGTTGGGGCATTTGGTGACGTGTGTAATGGGAGCCCCCCCCCCCCCCCCCCCCCAACCGCCTGGTTACGTGTCCGCGGGACGTGGGTTGGGCTTGGGTTGGGTGCACCGCGTGGCAGAATAATTAAAAAAAAAAATACAAAAAAATTTATAAAAAATCACACAACAATTATAAAAAAAACCTACAACTTCATTAAAATTTAAAACATTACATAATCCTAAAAATTACAAAATAACAAACCTAAAGCGTTAAAAAAATTTCAAAAAGGTCGATATTGTCGAACGCCTTTTTTTCCTTGCCTCGAAACTCTATGTTAGCCACCGCCACCCGGTCCTCGTGGCTTAACTCGCCACCGGGAACGGCTTCGTAGTAAGCCTTGAAACGCTCGAGCTTGGGCCGTAGCTCGCGCCATTTATGTTGGCACGCGTTGAGGTTGTGGCGGTCGTTACCGACGTTATGTCGGTAGGCTTCGAATGCTTCCACCCAATATTTTGTTTGGCCCGGTGGCCGACCCTTCATAGCGTCAACGACGCTTGTGACGAGAGCAATTTCCTCTTCATGAGTCCAGGATGCCATAGTGGGGTTGGGTTCGTGGGATGGGGTGGACCAGTGGGGTAGCGGGTTCGAGAGAAGTGGGTAGCCGGTGGGGTTGTTGGGTTCATGGGATGGGAGGACCAGTGGGTTGGGGTTACAATATATAGGCCTTTGGAAGACCCGCGTGGCGGATCGAGAAGATGGGGGGACCGTTTGGGGGGACTGTTTGAATTTTAAAAAACCCCTTGACGTGGCGGGTGAGCCAATGAGATTCAGCCAACTAGCATGGTCATACCGCCCCACGCCCGGCTTGAAAGCCAAGCCCCAAGGGCCGCACCCCAACCCAAGCCCACCCGGGGTTGTCATTTTAAGTTTCAGTAAAATTTCAGGCGTTGTCATTTAACTAACGAAATTACAGCAGATGTCATTTATGTTCTAATTTCTTTATAGGCGGTGTCCTTTTCTCCCTAAAAATAAAGGACTACCGCTGTAAGGAAATCAAAACATAAAGGACATTTGTTGTAAAGAGATTAAAACATAAAGGGCATCCATTATAATTTCGTTAGTTAAATGACAACGCCTGAAATTTTGCTGAAACTTAAAGGACGTAAAATGCAATTTACCCTTTACAAAATATACATTATTAGTATACTTTTGAATGATCATGAACCCTGTTTAACTATAAATGGAGTAAGATTATGTTGGAAACAACTACTATTAACTCTGAAACAAAAATATGTAAATGATTTAATTGTTTAAAAATAATCTTAGGATTTGTAGACATTGTAGAACTAGGTTCACTTTTTATTAAAATATATTACAAAATAAATAATAAATAATAACGAGACTCTCGTTATTTGTGGGAAATTCGATTAGTACAATACCGGTTACAAAAACTAAATAAACGAATATAAAATACAACTAAATTGTACCAATCTTGATTCAAAGCCAATGTCTTTGAAAACTTCAACCGCATCTATGAGATCGAAACTCCACTGCAAGACAAGCAAAATTGTTGACGGTTTTTGGTTGAGGCACGTGTTCAACACGCATCCCTTAAAACAGATTCCGCGCCTCCTCTCAGACGGTCTGTCTCCCAGGGTACAACAACCGGAACAATATGTGTACTGCCAGAGATGACACTCACGCCCGAGATTACACCGGGTATAATTTGGTGTTTATAAATTTAGGAAAATGATGAAGTATGTAAATATGAGAGTACTCATCTCAAAGGAAAACCGAGAGTCAAGAGAATGTCTAATTTTTCGTAGGTCTCACTAATATGAACCACTGAGTTCATATATATACACTTGTAGTTTTAAGCTCCTTAAAACTAGTAATAAAATAGACATTAATCTTGTCATAATTATAACATTAATCTTTCAATAATCATTTTCTTTAAGAAAAAGAAAATTAATAATATTAACATGAGTAAACTTTCGTTTTGCTCCATGTGGTTTGGTCATTTTAACGGTTTTGCTCAAATAGTTTAAAAATAGCCATTTTCCTCCCTGATCTTTCGAGTTTGTCGCCAGTTTGCTCCCTAAGCTTTCGAGTTTTTAGCCAGTTCCCTCCCTGATGGAGTTAGAGGCTGGGAGCAAAATGAAGATAAGTTAGAAAAATTAGGGAGGAAAATGACTATTTTTAAACTATTGGAGTAAAACCGTTAAAATGACCAAACCACAGGGAGCAAAACGGAAGTTTACTCTATTAACATATTAATAATAATAATAATAGTCAATTACACAATAGTCCCTATAGTTTAATTATGGTCACACATTTGAAGTTCAACTTTGAAATGTTACAAATTTAAGTTAATGTGGTTTTTACTTTCTAACAACTTTTAGTTATAATACTAAATTTTATTAAAGAAATACGTTAGATTCGTATAAAATGACTAAAATACCTTTTAGTTAAAAAAAACCACCGTGATTATGATGGTATTATGATGTGGAGCAAATGGCGCCATGATAACACATGGTCTTATGATGGTATTACCACTCACGCCCCGCAACGCGGGGTTAACACTAGTTATATATGTAAATGAACTAGTTTTATGCCCTGCCCGTATTGCGGGCTGTACACCGAATATTTCTCTACCAATTAAAACAAAACACTATCATAGCTTTGCTAGATAAAAAAACTAAAACAATGGCAAGGCTATAATTTTTAGCTGGGGCAAAACTGAAATTTGTCAAAACAATGAGCGAGTGCAAGGGAGCTGCCAGACACAAATGTAAATTATATCGAGTCAACCAATTAAAATAAAACACAACCATAGTTTTGCTAAAAAACTAAAACGATGGGAAGGCCGTAATTTCAAACTGTGGGCAAAATCATAATTTTTAACTGGGGTAAAATCATAATTTGTCAAAAACTAAAACAGTGGCAAGAATGTAAATTAGAATTAGGGGCAAAATCTTAATTTTGAAAAGGGGGAAAATCGTAATTTTAACTTGTACGTAAAATCGTAACTTGTCTGGGCCAATGTGGGAGTGACGGGTAGCTGCTTGACACTGTTCCCCTTCATGGTCTTCGTAGTACTAGTTTATGCCCCGCCCACGATGCGGGCGCTCGGCCAAATATTTCTCTACCAATTTAAACAAAACACTATAAAAGTTTTGCAAATAATATTAAAACATTATAGAAAGCGTTATAGAAATAAAATGAGTGCAAATAATATGAAAACGTTATAGAAATCAATTACTAAATGTTCTAATATATTTAACTAGAGATGAGTTCGGTGTCAACTGGTACTGAAAATCCCAAGAATGGGCACCGGTACCGAAAATACCTGGTATCGTACCGGTATTTGAGTGGTAAAACCGATAAATACCGGTACCGTACCAAACCGGTACCAAAAACGTCAAAAGCCGGTACCAAATATATTCAGTACCGGTACCCAACACCATTTGCTCATCCCTATGCTTAATTTGGTACATATTATTTGTATGATATAGCTATATTAAATGTATTTATGTTTCATCAGTCCGTGTAAAATTGACATTTTTATAACTATTTTTAAGTAATTAATATTTTTGCTTTTGATTTTTCTATAGTATATATTATTAATTATTTTTTAATATTTCTTTTGTCCATTTTTTCTTATGGATTTTTTGACGCGTGTTTTTTATTGTTTTTTGAATATTTATTTTGTTAGTTTGCTATGGATTTTGCTACCACTATTATTAATTAATTTTAATTGTTTTTTTTTGCAACGTATTTTGCTATGGATATTAGTAAATTATTTTTGGAATACTTTCTTTTTCTTATTTTGCAATGAATTTTTCTATGGATTTGCTACCGATTTTGCTACGTTAGTTTTTAAGAATTTTTCTAGATTTTGCTACCAATTTCTCTGCCGACTCTATTTACTTACCGATTTTGCTACCATTCTTATTAAACCTCAGTTAGTTAGTTTTTAAATATTTATTTTTATGATTTAGCTATGGACTTTGCTACCAATTTTACTAAGTTTTTTATTAAATTTATTTTCACAATTTTGCTATCGATTTTGCTACAAATTTTATTTTACTTTTTTTAGTTTATTTCTTAATACTTATTTTCATGGTTTTGCTACGGATTTTGCTACATTATATGATTTTGATTAATTTCATCAATTTTGCTACGAATTTGCTATGAGTTTTGCTACGAAATTCATTTGCGACGGAAGTTCGTAGCTAATCCGTAGCTAATTTGTAGCAAAATGAGCTCGTAGCTAATCCGTAGCAAACTCGTAGCAAAATTTGCCACCATTTTTTCCCTAGCAAAATTTTATAGCAAATGCCTCTTTTTGTAGTAGTGAATTACACCGAGTCAACTAATTAAAACAGAACACTGCCATAGTTTTGCAAAAAAAAAAAAAAAAAAAAAAACACTACCATAGTTTTGTCAAAAAAAAAAAAAAAAACACTAAAACGATGGCGTGGCTGTAAATTTACACCGGGGGCAAAATCATAATTTGATAGGTAAAAAAACAAAAGCAATGACAAAACAGTAAATTTTAACTAGGGGCACAATTGTAATTTGGCTAAGAGAAGGAAAAAACAAAATCAATGACAAAAGTGTAAATTTTAACGGGCCAAAATCATAATTTGGCTAGAACAATGAGAAATACTAGCTGTTTGACATTATTCCTCTCCATGCTATTTGAACGTATATAAAAAAAAATAAAAAAAATTGTATGTATATAAAATAGGATAAGAAGACTCTAAAAACTTTTTAACACAATAATCAAAGTTCTTAATGGTAGTGTTTGATATTAGCAATATATTTGTAATTGGATTTTTCTTATTATATTTGTAACTGGGATTTTCTTCTGTAATATTTTATACCACAAACAAGATATACAAACAAGATATGTTAGTTTGTGTTTAAGGAGGCAAAGCTTCCTAGTATTGTAAATGCGCTATAAATTGATAAATAAAATTCAAACTAAAAAGAAAATTATAAAATATTTTTAAACTTTTTAAATTGATAAAATTCAATTTGAGATAGAAAAAAAATAAACTTGATTTGTTATATAAACTTGATTTGTTATATAAAAAGTAGCCATTTGATAAAAATTAACTTGATTTATTACAAAGTCAGATTTTAACAGGGTTTTAAGGATATTTTTGCAGTTTTTATTTTTCAAGTGTAATCTGTGTGTGATATATACGCGAAACAATCATTGATAAAGAAGAAAGTATACAATTTAACCAAAAACATTGAGTTTGAACTTATTGCAAGTCAAATGTTAAGACAATAAGATTTGTGAAATTGGTTCAAGACACGACTGGTGCTCAAGAAACAAAATAGAGAACGAGCATGCAAATATTACACTGTTGGCTCCAAAATAAATATGGTAAATATGATACAAAGATAGTGCTACTTGGGGTTTATGACATATTGATTAATCCTCAGTAGAACTATCTTTGTTACCAGTCTTTTAAAAAAAAATATTGTATGCATCATCGACTGCTCGGTGCATAGCTACCATCTTCTTAAACTTGTATTTCCCTCTCCCGATCAACTCATTGTTTATGTAGATCTCTATTTGCCCAGTTTTGTTCCACAGATCTTTGGCATGTGGTTTCAGTCCGACTTTCTGGCACGCTTCATAGAATTTTACCACCGGATGCTTCATCAAGTTTTCTGGAGTGACCAAGGGGTGTAACAAACGATTCACAACCTATAATCCACAACAAATTAGGCATATTTTTGCACCAAATCATGTATATATGACCCACATTTTGAAATCAATGCAAGATGTTACCTTCCATGTATCATCCATTGAGAATTCTGTATCGACATAGAGGGCACCGATCAATGACTCAAGGATATCCACAAGAACATTAGGCGATCGATCATTCCATGCGAGTGTAAAGGGTACTCCACAATCCCTTTCTTGAATTCTTGAATCTTTATAAAATTTTGGATAAAAATAAAAGAAAAAAGCACCAAATAAATTGATTATAACTAACTGTATCATGTTGCTCTAGCTCCTTTCTAGGGATGTATGTGAGTCAAGTTGTTTCGTTTCGTGAACTACTCTAGACGAGCTCGCTAAAACTCAAATCGAGCCTAAATGAGCTCAGGCTTTTATTGAGCCTCATTTTATAAACGAGCTTGACCTTGGTTTCACTATCACATGTCAAGCTCGAGCCGGCTCGCGAGCCTAAATGGGCTTTAATTTATACAATTTTTAGAGTAAATTACAAGTTTTGTCCTTTATGTATGTCCAAAATTGCAGGCGCTGCCCTTTGTCTTTAAAATTGACGAGTTTTGTCCTTAATGTTTGCAAATCTTGCACGTTATGTCCTTTAGGCCAAACCCAGTTATATTTTTTGGTTAAATGAAGGCATGTGCATGGCACATGAGGGTAGAAATGTAATTTCACCTGACACTTGTAATTTACTCCTTTATTTATTACTTCATCTGCCTCATTCGTTTCACCTTTCTTTTCCTTCAAAATTAGGGTTCTTCATATTGTTAATTAGGGTTCATAATCGCCATTGTCAACTGCCATTGTGGAAGGGAAGCTATTATACAAACTTCATGGACAAAGAAGAATCCTGGACGCCGTTTTTATTCTTGTCCTATCCAGGTAATCTTTCATCTTCTTCAAAATTAGGGTTCATCGATTATAAAAGATAATGTCTTTTCTGAATTTAATGTTTTGATTTGGTCAAATGTAGGGTTCAAATTGTCCATTTATTGGATGGTTCGATCAGCAAAGGTGCCAAAGGTGCATAGATATCATACCTGGATTGCTTAGGGCTAAGAACATGTTGGAATCGGAGAAGATGCAGCTGCAACAAGAGAACATGATTCTGGGAGAAGAAAACAATAAGCTGCAACTAGAGAACACGAAAGTTGAAGCAAAGTCAAGAAAATTGAAAAAGTATTTGGTTTTTAGTTGGATCTGTTTTGTGATGTATGTTATGGCATTTTAGGCTGTTATACATGATGTGCAGTATGTGTAAAATGACAAGATCTAATTTTGAATGACAAGATCTACGTTTGTGAAGTATTTTATGCCTTTTTGGTTTGTTATATGTTATGTGCAGATGTAATTTGACAACCCATGTAAACTGACCATAATGTAAACAAGCCAAACAGACCATAACAAACTGCAGATGTAAACTGACCATAAACAAAGTGCAGCAATATCCTACTAAACTGACCAAAACAAAGTGCAGATGTAAACTGACAATAAACAAAGTGCAGCGATTGACATCTAAACAAGCCAAACAGACCATAATGTGCAGTTTATAACCAAAAACATGTGCAGTTTATAACCATAACAAAATGACCATAATGTGCAGTTTATAACCATAACAAAATGACCAAATACTTACCATATTATAACTAAACCTGATTCATGTTCCAAATACTACCAACATTCCACAAACATCTAAATAGTAGCAACCCAAAAGACATAAAGAAGTTCACAAACATCTAAATAGTACCAACCAACATTTTCAAAAGACATAAAACAAGTTCAAAAGACATAAAAGAGGTTCAGTTTGCTGCTGCCTTTCTTTTCTTCCCTGCATTGCCACTCTTCCCTGATTTGCCAGTGTTGACAGGTTCACCTTGACCCTTGCAAGTCCTGGAATTATGTCCAGTCTTCTTACACTTTGAACATGCTCCTTTAGTGTTCTTTTTGGACAACCTTCCTGACTGGGTCATCTCTTCAAGCTCCACAACAGATCTTTTCCTCAATTTCTTGGGTCTTCCAGCCTGGGTGTGATGTTTTGGGGGTGTAATCGTTGTAGGAGCATGTATCCTTGTCCATAAAGTCCTACCATTGATAGGGTTCACCCTAAAAGAGTATACATGTTTCCACCTCTCCATTGTATGAACCGGATGTACCCAACTCTCCAAAGCACCCCCTGCCCCCATTAGCAGCTTTCTCCCAAATTGCAGCCACAACATGTCTGCATGGCATTCCTATAAAACATATGCAACCTTTAGACAAACATCCAGTTAACAACTTCAAAAAATGAAGAGTGAGTTACCTGTTATCTCCCAGGCTCTGCAACTACATGTCCTTGCAGGAAGTATCCTCTGCACAATATATTGCAATTAAAAGACAGTTCACAAAGTAAAAGACAGTTAACAAAGTTAAAGACAGTACCTTTTGTCTATCACTTATGAAAGTAAAATTTTAGTAAGTGCCTAAACCAAGATCATCACCTAAAATCTCTAAGAACCAAGTCCATGACTCTTTGTTTTCAGATTCCACTATTGCATAAGCAACAGGGTAGATCCCATTATTGCAGTCAACACCCACTACACTTAACAGTTGCCATGGGAATGGTCCTTTCATGAATGCACCATCTAGACCTATGAAATCCCTTCTAATTGCTTTGAAACCCTGCTTTAATGCAGCCAAACACACATATATCCTTCTAAATTGTCTGGTATTATTCCCTGGATCAGGATTAGCATCAACCTCAATCTTAACAGTTGTACCTGGATTTTGTTGGATGAGTTCATGAGCATAATCCCCTAAGAGTGTATACTGTTCAGCATAGTCTCCTTCGACATGCTTCTTGGCTATGCACTTAGCCCTATACGCCTTCATTCTTGAAACTCCAACTGAATACCTCCTTTGAAACTGTTCTTGTACAGCCTTAACTGGTATTTCTGGGTTCTCTTCAATCTGGTCTAGCATCTCTTGTGACAGGAACTTTGAAGTACATGCATAATGCTTCCTGGTTGTAATACATGTGTGGTCAGTAATTAGGGTTTTGACAACCCATGTTTCAACATTTTTTTCTTTTGAAATCAACAAGACCCAAGGACATTGATATTGATGGGGGTTTGTCCTATTCCCCCTACCACCCACATTTATTTCAACTTTTTTCTGATTGGTCCCTGTGTCTTTATTCTTTTCAACAGAAACCCCCTTCCCCTTTTTTTCTTACCTTTTTTCCCCTTGTCTTCACTTTTATCCATCTCAACACTTTTTTCTTTACCTTTGGCTTGGCTGACATGTACCCCATTATCATCTACCTCAAAGTCAGGTTTTGAGCCTTGACACACTGCCCTAACCCTGCTGTGATCATCTTTGATAATCTTTATAATCCTTCTACTTTCAACAGCATGTTTTTTTATTAGCTTTTTAGCTTGTTGCTTGCTGGCAAACACCTGCCCAAGGTAAAAGTTTACAATATTCTCATTTGATCTTCTTATTTGGTGCAGCAAATGTTTTCTGGTGCCTGTATGATTATCATCAGATTCAGAACCACTGTTAAACTTGTCATTATCTAATACATCCCCTTCCATGTCTTCATCAACATTCCTGTGTTCATTAATGTTGTCCTCAACTTCCATATCAACATTAGCCCTATAGTCACTCATGTCCACTTCATGATCACTCATAGTATTCTTTTCATCCACTAGATATATGTAAACAATGCTAAACACATATACATAAAATGCTTGATGTTGGTGTTGACTCTCCTATACTCCATGCAAAAAATGAAAAGAGCTACAAGTGTTTAGAAAGATCCATCCATGTACGGTTGTTGTGAGCAATACAATAAATAAACAACATCACTATTAAAATGTTTGCTTTCAACCAAATCCAATAACACTATCATACGATCATCAGTGGCGGATCCAATGATTTTTTTCATCGTGTTCCTTTTGGTAGATTCTCACTAATTTTTTTTTCCAAATCTTATAAGGTTTCCACTAATTTGTTTTCCATTTTTTCCAAACCTAGTGGGTACCTAAGAACCCCCAAAACACCCCTAGATCCGCCCCTGACGATAATGTTTGGTTAACTCCACTGTATCGCAACAAACGACCATCGTTGTTCATCGTTATCAATTTCTGAAACAATTTCGTCAGAGGCAAACGATTTGGGTGCAAGGGTGATCATTCCAATCACTATTTCTTAATCGATTCCAATAAACAGATGTCGTTGTTTGGCTCAGTGGGGTGATCGTGAGGGTTTTGCCACTCTTGTCCAGTCGTTGTTTGATCAACCCGCGATGGGGGTTATGGATGGAATCAAAAAGGGAACTGAGAATGATAATGAGTGTACGGGGACCAATGTGAAACAATGTTTACGTAAGGTTGCTGATGGTCATTTCACTACAGCGGTTAAGGTTTTATGCTCCTCGGGGGTCGCCCCTCTCAATAAGAATACTCTGGAGGCTTTAGTGGCTAAGCACCCATGTATGCCCCCTCCTTCCATGCCTGCCTCCTTGCCTTCTGAGTCTCCTCTTGTGGTGGAGTCCGATTGTGTGCTCGGGTGTATTAAATCTTTCCCCAAAGGAACGTCGTGCGGGAGAGACGGCTTAAGGGCCCAACATCTTTTAGATGCTTTTTGTGGGGAGGGATATGTGATTGTTGATACCCTGCTTAGGGCTACTTCAGCTATGGTTAATTTGTGCTTGGGGGGGAGGTGCCCGAGGAGTCTGGCGGAGTTTGTTGCTTCTGCTCCTCTTACACCTCTTCTCAAACCGGATAATGGGATTAGGCCTATCGCTGTTGGGTCGATTTGGAGGAGGGTGATCTCCAAGCTGGCCAAGAAAGGTGTTGGGAAGGAGATGGCCAAATACCTTGGCGATTTCCAGTTTGGGGTAGGGATTCCGTGTGGGGCAGAGGTCGTTCTTCATAGTGCGAACAGGTTCCTTAATGAGTACCACCAAGATGGGTCTCTTGCTATGCTTACTGTTGTTTTTTCGAACGCTTTTAATTTGGTTGATAGGACAGCCCTACTGTACGAGGTAAGGAAAAGGTGTCCTTCTATTTCTACGTGGGTCGATTTTTTATATGGTTAACCAGCTAGATTATATGTGGGGGATGAGTATATTTGGTCTACTACTGGCGTTCAGCAGGGGGACCCCTTGGGGCCCCTCCTTTTTGCCCTTGTTCTACACCCCCTTGTTCACCGAATAAGGGATCGCTGCAAACTTCTATTTCACGCCTGGTACCTAGATGACGGAACGCTTATTGGAGATGCCACCCAAGTGGCTAATGCTTTAGATATCATCAGAGCTGAGGGTCCTTCCTTAGGGCTTCAACTTATTATAAAGAAAACTGAAGTTTTCTGTCCAACCTGCAATGGTGTAAAGGTTCAGGAGGGCTTATTCCCTCGGGGGATTGGGAGGCCGGTGCGGGGTGTGAAACTCCTGAGGGGTGCCGTTAGTCGTGATGCAGAGTTTATTAGTAGTTTGGCTCTTAAAAGAGCGAACTGTGCAGTCGAGCTGATGAGTTGCCTTAAACGCCTACGGGACCCTCAGAGCGAGTTCCTCTTGCTTCGTTCTTGTATGGGTGTTGCTAAATTACTGTTTGGTTTTCGAACGTGTCAACCTTCTTTGGTCGGGGGAGCTGTCTCTGTTTTTTATGAAGGCCTCCGGGGAGCATTAGAGGATATTGTTGTTTGTGGGGATGCCTTTTTTGGAGATCTCCAGTGGAGGTTGGCTTCTCTCTCGACCCAGTTCGGAGGCTTAGGGATTTGTACGGCCGAGGATGCCTCTTCATATGCTTTCGTGGCTTCAAGGGACCAATCTTGGGGTTTACATGTCACGACCCCACCCTGGACGGAATCGAGAGCCGCGAGCAGCCAAGTGGTACCGGTGGTTATTTTGAAAGCATTACAGCAGAAATTTCGTCAGAACCGTAAGTTAGGAAAAAATATCAGAGTTTTAAAAAACACCGGATTTTTATTTATTAAATAGATGGGATAAACCCATGTTTTACAAAGGTAGCTTTAATAAGGGATAAACCCAATTACATAAAACAATATTTCTTAATTTGATTTAATTAATAAAATAAGCCACTTCTTGAAGCCCTTCAGTGCCGTATCCAACTCTTACTCCAATCTACTGTAATTACCTGAAACGCGTTTTAAAAAGGTTTTGTCAGCAGGAAATACTGGTGAGTTCATTCATTTTTATAAAATGACCCTTAGTTATAAATTACAGCATAAGAGCGATTACAATGGCTTTTATCTTATTTTTATCTGGCGCCGTGTCACCTGGTGACGATGGTCATACCACTATTGGGTCTTTCCCCAAGTAGTGACGTTTATCACTGTTAGGATTTATTAGCCTAACCCGTGAGAAATTAGTAATGTGCACAATACCCCACTAGCCAGTGATTCAAGATAACCACGACTTAATCCCTGTAATTATAACTTTTGAAAATGGAGTATTGTAAATACTTTTGATAAAAGAGAATGACTCACATTGCAGATTTATACGGGCAGAGTTTAGCCTACTGATTAGCCTTGTATCCTAATTTAAAATAACAATGCACACGAAAACTAGGTTAGTAACTTTAATCCAACTTTTACGACAACCCACGAGATTAAAACCTTCACAACGAATGACAAAGTGCAATACTTAAACATCCATCGAATTCACGACGAATGGCAAAGTATAACCCAAGTTTGAGCAGCACTTAAACATTCATCGGATAGTTTCAATCGATCGGACATTGAATCGTAGCAGCGACCGAGTTAATACCCGGTATCGTAGCAGTGCCTCCCTAATGAAATTTATGATTTTGAGCAGTGTATATTCGTTTTTGTGAAAAGATTTCGACACCACTAAACTGCTCCTGATCCAAGCTATTTATAGCTGAAAAATGGGTCTCACGCGGCCCGCGTGATCCCTTGCTCGATCCTTACGCGGCCCGCGTGGCCACCTAGTCTACGCGTAGGGTTGCTGGGTCATCAGTAGGTGTGCCACGTGGATGACACGTAGCCCCGGATGCTTATCCGGTCAACTCTCAACTTGACGCGGCCCGCGTGACCTCCTGCCTATTCTTTACGCGGCCCGCGAGAAGACCAAATATCTGATTTTCTTGATTTTTGATATGGATTGGGGTTTCAGGGGTCCGGGTTTTTACTTAGGGATCGTTTTGGAGTAGTTTTAAATATATTTATATCACAAAAAGGGGATAAAACGGTGAGAAAAGAGAATGGACTCACTTTGTAACTTTAGGGTTCAACTAGAAAACCTCCTGGTAGAATTTTGGGTATAACTTCTGAGCTATTTAAAAAAAATATATATAATGCACTCGTGTTAAGTATAGTACCCCTAATTCAACCTTGTCCCTATGTCACGAGACAGAACCCCAACGAACTTAGTCAGGCAGAGCCTTGACATGCGTTATGGGGCTCAGATCAATTGGAAAGGGTAGCGGTGATCGGGAGTTAAAACACTTAAAACGGGGCAGAGCCTTATTATAATTTAGGTGAAAATAAAATAAATAAATAAAATAAAACAGAATTTTAGAAAGATAGAGGATGTCGAGAGAGTTGTAGAAAAAATGTAAGCACCACTTCTATATATATATGGGACAAAACTTTGCATGGAAGGATTATTTGTGAAAAACATGATACGTGCAGTGTACCCATATTACACACATGTCCACTCCTTTCAACTTTCTTTTTGATCTTCCACGTATTACTTTTGGATGCATATTCATGCAATTTAATTTAAATTTTATTTTATTGTACGTACACTAAAGGATATGTAACTTTATTTAATTAGATTTAATTATATATATATATATATATATATTTATATTATAATTAATTTAACTGCTTAACTTATTTGGCGCTTATAACTTCTAAAATATAACGTTTTATAAACCAATGATTATATCTTTAGAACGAGAATAATCTTATCTATATTTTGAACCAAGTTTCATTAAAACGGAGTAGGTGCAAATACAATGTATAAATTCTTAGATATTTTCTATGCCCGTCTAGGTACTTCATATTTTTAATGGTTAACTTACCCGTAATCTACCCGTCTAATAATATAAGTTTTTGTACACTTTTATTTTAATAGAAAGGTCACTCATATATAGGCCAATTAATTGGTATAATTTTCCAACCAACTATATATATAAAATAGTTTTTAGAACTATTTGGGTCGAATAATTATATTAAAATAAAACTAGTTACTTAGTGGTTAATACATTTAAACAAACCTATAATTCTTATAAGATAAAAATGGGAATGTTACATTCTCCCCACCTTGTTTTAAATCTCGTCCTCGAGATTTGAGCTACGGTTTCTCTTTCCGAGTTATGTCATATTTTAAATAATAGGATTAAGGTAAATGACATTCTTATTGAATCAAAATATGTTCAAAGAAGAACAGTTTATAAGAAATAGAATCCAATGGTTCAACTGAATAAAGTTCAGAAATCGGTATCAAATGGATGAAGTGGAATGATATAATAATCAGAATGACTAAGCTTACATGGGTTAAACCAAAAGAAAGATTTATGACCAAATAGATGTCTAAATCGAATGTGAACTATTTTTTTTAGAAACAATAGAATTTACTGTCAACAGAAAATTTACTTTGATTGTCAACTGAGGAAGTCTCAGAATCAACAAGCTTGAGTGAAATAGAAGTACGAAAATGATTTGTCAACTATTGAATATAAGAAAAAATCAATAGGTTGACATTTATCGAATTACAAGGATACACCGGTATACAATAGAGTTTAGTGTATCATTGTCTTAACACATAGTTGTATTAAGACCACTTTCAAGGATGTGTCAAGCGAAAGGTATATATATATATAAATTAGCTCAAGCTCCTAGTTTATAGCGACGCCACAAGGTGTCGTAGTAATCGAAATATTAATAGTGGTGACTGAATGAGTTCACCATGCTTGAAGCCAAATGAAAGTTCAACGAAGTAAATTCGAATGTTTGTTTCAAACAATTCTAGTAGGATTTTCGATTGAAATTGAAATAATTGAATAATGTTTCTCGAAGCAATAATTATAATGAAAGGCTCGATTGATGTTGTAGGAACTGTTAAGAGATACACTGAAATATGACATGAATTTGTGTATCATTATCTTAGCACACAATTGTGTTAAGATTGCTTTTATAGGATAAACCAACAAAACGGATTCAATATAAATAAATAAATAATTAAATCCGTATATGATGTGTGCAAACGAATATTGGCGCAAGCTTCAATTTTGTGAAAACGTCACCACAAGGTGATCGTGATCAAAGAAACGATTCAATGAAGTTGAAGACCAAACAAGCATGTTATGGTTCAAGAGAATTGAAGTGCTTGTTGGGATTATTTCGAAGGTGATGGCTCCAATTCATCATATGGGACTTTGAATTGAATACGTAATGCAAGTAAGTTCAAACAATTGAGCTTGGTTTAAACAAAATGAGTTTATGTATTAATAAGAAAGTTCGGACATGGTCACAACGAAAACCATGTATGCCAAAGAAAATTAAATTTCATTGACTCGATATCAAAGAGTCATCGTTTTGCAATAATGTGGTTCACAGTGCAAAAATTCAAGTATAGCGAAATGATATTTAAGTTTTGATAAAACAACAAATTAAAATGAAGCCCTCCAGTGGTCTTCATAAATCAAACGAACCACATGCGTAACAAACAGTGCATGTGTAATGTGTGGATTTACCAAGAAATGAAACAGATCAATATTTGCTACTATGAAAGAAATTCTCATGGTATGATGACCATTAGGGGAAGTAAAAACGCGAAAGTCAACTTATTATATGTAGAAATCAGAATTTCAACGAAAGAAATATAAGAACTTTATCTGGAAATTTGGTGTGATAACCGTTGTTAAGTGACATTACCAGGGAATGTCGAATAAAATGAAATAGGGGAGTTGCAACGGTATGTGACTCCTTTTGCAGTGATAGTAATTTTATGAGTCCAATTAGACTATGCACTAATTGTTGTGAAAACCTAGTTTTATCGTACCTCAGCGAGATTCAGGTTGTTTGTAGGATCGCGTGGCAAAGTGCTGCTTTTTGATTAGTAGTTCTTCTACTGATGGGATGAGCATTGTTGTTGTCGTGCCCAATCATATTTTCCAAAGGTCTTGCCTCGAAAGTCGTGTGTGATATACTTTGACGTATGTGGACGTATAATTTAAGTTTCATGTGTTTTCTTGTGCACTAGCACAATTTTACATGCTTCTTACTTGCGTTAATAGTATATGGTAACGCATTGGAAATTTTTATACTTTTGATGGTGTCCCAACTTAAAGGGTTTCCATTGTTTTATATTGTTGCACGAGTTACGAGGTAGATGATCAAACGAAATAATGTTTGATATCAGAATTATAAATGTATACGAGAGATTCCTGATAAAGAAATCTATATTTATTATTGACACATATGCTTGTGCTTTATTCCAAATTGTCAATTCTTATGGTTTTTGGATTTCCTTATAGATATACATATCTATATAATCATTTATTTCACATGCTGTAATATACATACCCTTCATAAGGTCAATGTATTTAACAGATTCATATTTCCAAAAACAAGTCAGATATCAGGTCATGATACTATTTAGGGAAATCTTGTCACTTGTTTGACATATTATATACCTTCTTACCCGGTTCTAGCCGGAGAGGTAACCCCGTTATATCCGGACAAGCTGGAGAGTCTGCTACACCATACCCAGTCTTGTCGGAAAAATTTAGATTTTCCCATAAATAGATCTTTCTTAAATCATGATTTGGAAAGTGCATTATGACTTTCAACAAAGACTAAGCAAATTAGTCTTCACATGACAGATCACATTCTAGAACAAAGTAGTACTAATAAATAAGAAATAACAGTGGACAAGTGTTATTGCTAATTTATTATACTTGCAACGTTCTAGTTATCATTCTCACGGCATACCAAAACCCATCACACTTTATTTACACAAGTATTTAGCTTATCTCGAAGCTTATACTAAGGCATCTTTTCTTAAGTTCAAGTCTAAATGCTATCAGGTGTGCTACCAGTTAATAGCAATCTCCTAACTCTTTTATATAAGCTTAGGTATTATTATCACAACACCTATAGGATTAAATCAGTGGCTCTGATACCACCATCTGTCACGACCCCCGACCCCACCCTGGACGGAATCGAGAGCCGCGAGCAGCCAAGTGGTACCTGTGGTTATTTTGAAAGCATTGCAGTGGAAATTTCGTTAGAACCGTGAGTTAGGAAAAAAAGTATCAGATTTTTAGAAAACACCGGATTTTTATTTATTAAATAGATGGGATAAACCCATGTTTTACAAAGATAGCTTTAATAAGGGATAAACCCAATTACATAAAACAATATTTCTTAATTTGATTTAATTAATAAAATAAGCCACTTCTTGAAGCCCTTCAGTGCCGTATCCAACTCTTACTCCAATCTACTGTAATTACCTGAAACGCGTTTTAAAAAGGTTTTGTCAGCAGGAAATACTGGTGAGTTCATTCATTTTTATAAAATGACCCTTAGTTATAAATTACAGCATAAGAGCGATTACAATGGCTTTTATCTTATTTTTATCTGGCGCCGTGTCACCTGGTGACGATGGTCATACCACTATTGGGTCTTTCCCCAAGTAGTGACGTTTATCACTGTTAGGATTTATTAGCCTAACCCGTGAGAAATTAGTAATGTGCACAATACCCCACTAGCCAGTGATTCAAGATAACCACGACTTAATCCCTGTAATTATAACTTTTGAAAATGGAGTATTGTAAATACTTTTGATAAAAGAGAATGACTCACATTGCAGATTTATACGGGCAGAGTTTAGCCTACTGATTAGCCTTGTATCCTAATTTAAAATAACAATGCACACGAAAACTAGGTTAGTAACTTTAATCCAACTTTTACGACAACCCACGAGATTAAAACCTTCACAACGAATGACAAAGTGCAATACTTAAACATCCATCGAATTCACGACGAATGGCAAAGTATAACCCAAGTTTGAGCAGCACTTAAACATTCATCGGATAGTTTCAATCGATCGGACATTGAATCGTAGCAGCGACCGAGTTAATACCCGGTATCGTAGCAGTGCCTCCCTAATGAAATTTATGATTTTGAGCAGTGTATATTCGTTTTTGTGAAAAGATTTCGACACCACTAAACTGCTCCTGATCCAAGCTATTTATAGCTGAAAAATGGGTCTCACGCGGCCCGCGTGATCCCTTGCTCGATCCTTACGCGGCCCGCGTGGCCACCTAGTCTACGCGTAGGGTTGCTGGGTCATCAGTAGGTGTGCCACGTGGATGACACGTAGCCCCGGATGCTTATCTGGTCAACTCTCAACTTGACGCGGCCCGCGTGATCTCCTGCCTATTCTTTACATGGCCCGCGAGAAGACCAAATATCTTATTTTCTTGATTTTTGATATGGATTGGGGTTTCAGGGGTCCGGGTTTTTACTTAGGGATCGTTTTGGAGTATTTTTAAATATATTTATATCACAAAAAGGGGATAAAACGGTGAGAAAAGAGAATGGACTCACTTTGTAACTTTAGGGTTCAACTAGAAAACCTCCTGGTAGAATTTTGGGTATAACTTCTGAGCAATTTAAAAAAATATATATAATGCACTCGTGTTAAGTATAGTACCCCTAATTCAACCTTGTCCCTATGTCACGAGACAGAACCCCAACGAACTTAGTCAGGCAGAGCCTTGACATGCGTTATGGGGCTCAGATCAATCGGAAAGGGTAGCGGTGATCGGGAGTTAAAACACTTAAAACAGGGCAGAGTCTTATTATTATTTAGGTGAAAATAAAATAAATAAATAAATAAAATAAAACAGAATTTTAGAAAGATAGAGGATGTCGAGAGAGTTGTAGAAAAAAATGTAAGCACCACTTCTATATATATATATGGGACGAAACTTTGCATGGAAGGATTATTTGTGAAAAACATGATACGTGCAGTGTACCCATATTACAGACATGTCCACTCCTTTCAACTTTCTTTTTGATCTTCCACGTATTACTTTTGGATGCATATTCATGCAATTTAATTTAAATTTTATTTTATTGTACGTACACTAAAGGATATGTAACTTTATTTAATTAGATTTTATTATATATATATATTTATATTATAATTAATTTAACTGCTTCACTTATTTGACGCTTATAACTTCTAAAATATAACGTTTTATAAACCAATGATTATATCTTTAGCACGATAATAATCTTATCTATATTTTGAACCAAGTTTCATTAAAACGGAGTAGGTGCAAATACAATGTATAAATTATTAGATATTTTCTAGGCCCGTCTAGGTACTTCATATTTTTAACGGTCAACTTACCCGTAATCTACCCGTCTAATAATATAAGTTTTTGTACCCTTTTATTTTAATAGAAATGTCACCCATATACATGCCAATTAATTGGTATAATATTCCAACCAACTATATATATAAAATAGTTTTTAGAACTATTTGGGTCGAATAATTATATTAAAATAAAACTAGTTACTTAGTGGTTAATAAATTTAAACAAACCTATAATTCTTATATGATAAAAATGGGAATGTTACATTACAAGACCACATACTCCGAGAATGTGGTGGGGATGTTTTAGACTCCGATTACAGGAGTGCGTTGGACCTTTTGCATAGTTCTCTTCCCGACCTTGATATTGGCTGTTTCTACATTAAAGACACCGCCCCTCCTAAATCCCAGAAAATTCTGGCGAATGCCTTATATGGCGAAATTGTCAAGAGGTTTGAAGAGAAGTTTGTTTTATCCCCTCGGCAAAGAGCTGTGTTTGAATATCTACGTGCCCCACATGCTCAGGATTTTCTGTCTGTCGCACCTATTGAAGGCTTGGGGCAACACATGTCGGCTGTGGAATACCGTGCTATCCTTAGATACCGATTGATGATTCCTTTGTTCCCAGTTGACGAGCCATGTCCGGTATGCCGCAAAGCATGTTTGGATTCTTTCGGCGAGCACGCGATCCAATGTAAAGAGCTACCGGGGTTTAAATATCGGCATGATTGGGTGAGAGATGTGTTATGTGATGTTCTTAAGCGGGCCGGGATCTCTGCCAAAAAGGAGGCTCCTGTAAATTTCCTGACTGACCCCTTAGAGGGGAGGTCCACTTTACGCCCGGCGGACATCCTTGTGTTTGGATGGGAAGGGGGAAACACGCTTGTGTAGATCTAACTGGAGTCTCTCCCCTTGTCGGGCTCAAGGACAAGGGCTTTGTCGTAGGGTAAGCGGTGCTCAAGGCAGAGGCAAGCAAAGTGGCAAAAGATGAGAAAGCCTGCCTGGAGAATCAACATGTGTTTGTCCCGTTTGCGTTAGATACATTTGGTGGTCTCGCTCCTGACGCTGTGCGACTTTTGAATCGGGTTCAAAAAGTCGTTAATAGTAATTTTTCGTCGCTAAAGGTTTCAAACTTTGTATTTAGTAGAATTGGTTTTTCTATTCAAAAGGGGGTGGCGGTGCAACTTGTTGCCCGACTACCTGCCATTGCTTTGTAATTGTCCTTTTTTCGCGTGGAATGATATTTACAGATTAACTCTTTAAAAAAAATAAACAGATGTGTGTATAAAAATGCTCGATGTTGGTGTTGACTACCCTTTGCAGTTAGTTTGGGGGGAACGGCGGCGATTCCAACCAAGCATCGTCACACAACACCACTTGAGTAAACACAAAATCGAAGAAACTCATATCTATGGGCCAGCAAGCTTGCAAAACACCATTCTAGTGAACACAAAGTTGATCGAACTCATATATGCAGTATCTGTTTTTGTTCATCTGCAGTTATTCATATCTGTTTATCTGTACAACCGTTTGATTCAGAAGTTCATCCGCTTGAATCAAATAAAACTTCATGCGTAGAATTCGCTGAAAACAGTATTATCCACTGAAGAAGTGTTTGTTTGCTGAATCATCTGCTGCAGAATTGTCTGTTCGATCAAACTTAAATCAATTTTTTTATCCTTCCGCAGAATTGACATTCATTCGCTGATTATTATTGTCATTCGCTGAAATCCGAGTTTGTCCGCAGTAACAATTTGCTGCAGAATTATTATATACAGATTTTCTATCTTTCTATCCAGATGTTGGTTGTAGGAAAAGGAAGAGATATGATGCTTATAAGGGTTAATTCAATTCTCAACGATTAAGATATGAATCAGGTGCCTATGTTTAGTTTGCCTGTTTGGTAGCCTCTGAATGGTCATTAAGAGGCTACCTCTTGATGGAACCATTAAGAATTTTGCTAATGAGAAGGTAGAAGAATGTGACATGTGATGATTTACCATTCAGAGGTTACCTCTTAACCATTTAGACTTGAGGTTACCTCTTATTCATTCAGAGGTTTTATACCATTAAGAGGTACCATCTGAATGGTCATTAAGAGGCTATCAAACAACCAACAACATAAATGGTCCTCATGAGTCATGTATCTTAGGAGCATTTTTGTTTTTTCATGAAAAAAGTTAACAAAAAATTGATGAAGTTAGTGGGTTGAAGTTAATTGACCAAAATTGAAACTATAGTGACTACAAAACTCTAATTTGAACTAAAACAGTAACTTACTCTAAAAATAATTTGTGGCGCATCAGCAACTCACAACCCACGACCGTCTACTTTTAACCAACAACTTGTGCAATTCAGGCCCGACCAACAGTGTGTAAACAAGTCTAGAGGTTCGAGAGTTACTCGTGATCGGTTCGGTTAAAAGCTCGAACGAGCCGAGCCCGAGCACGAGCCTGAAATAGAACTCGTTTTGTTATCGAGCCCGAGCTCGAGCCTGAAATACAAAGCTCGTTTAGGCCCGTGAGCCTAAACAAGCCCAAACAAAATTTTAGCTTTTTTATATATAATATAATAATAATGATGATAACATTGATGAGCCGAGCTCGAGCCGAGCTTTGGCTCGTATAACCGATGCTGAAGCGAGCTCGAGCCGAGCTTTTAGCTCGTTTAAAGTTGTTCTCAAAATAGTTCAAGCCGAGGTGAGCCGAGCTCGAGCTCAAAGAAGGAGGCTCAAACCGAGCCGAGCTCGAGCTTCAAAAAAACATAACGAGCCGACCTCGAGCCTACCCGACTCGTTTACAGTGCAGGGTGTGCCAGTCACACATGGCCCAAATTTTTTGAGAGCCCAAAACGTTTAGTTATACATATCTAATATATACAGACCCAATAAAGCTAAAATGTTGATGGTTGAACGCTCACATGGCCGAACGAGAAATGTAGGTACAAACCTTGAATCTCCAAAAACTTTTCACCTCCTTTTGTTCATTAGAGGTGCACAAACCGGTTAATTTGACTTTTTGACTTTAACCGGTTAATGCTTTAACTGGTTATTACTTTAACCGGTTATTTTCGGTTATTAACCGGTTTTTTTGCCTTTTTTTTGAATTTTTTGGTTATTTTTTCGGTTAACCAGTCTATCAGTTAAAAAACCGGTTTAAAAAAACCGGTTAATAACCGGTTATTATACTAAACACTTATAACCGTTTACTAACCTACGGTTAAATAACCTATTGAACCGGTTATTCCTAAATCGGTTATTAACCGGTTACGGTTAATTAACCGGTTATTTTGTGCACCTCTATTGTTCATCGGATGCAAGGTGTAAGAGGGCTGACTTTTGGGCCTAACATGTACTAAACTGTAAACTGGCCCAATGTTTATAAATTGGGAACACGTTTTGAATTTAATGGGCTCACTTAAAGAATAATCTCAATAGAAAACCAAAAAATGAGTTAGTTTCACTTTTCTAACAATTGAATGGGCCCACTTAGCATATAAAAATGAGCCCCGAAAATATATAACTTTATATTAAATAAATGAAAAAAGTGAGCCCCTGAATATAAACTTATATATTGATGAGCCAAAACTTTTGGCTCATCAATATATAAGTTTATATTCAGGGGCTCACTTTTTTCATTTATTTAATATAAAGTTATATATTTTCGGGGCTCATTTTTTTACTCGCACAAGATCCTTGAGGGTCTTCGAATTCTCAGAAACGACCCTGATGCGATTCACCACCAAAAACTAGGTTCGCTACTCCTTACCGGCTGATAAGGTAATCAAACAAAACCCCATTCCGTCACCAACCAACAGCTTCTAGGATTTCACTGATGGGCTTCTGATTTGTTTAAATTGAACTTAGGCCACCATGAGCTTCTGATCTGTTTGAGGATATAATCAAGAAGTATCTATACATCTTACAACTTTTAAATTATAAGTAGCAATTTTAGATAATATGTTGAAGAACTGAATAAAGTTGTGAATTTGAAGAATTTTTTTTATATGTGTTTGGACACATATATGTGATTTTCAGATATATTTGTATATAGAAAAAAAATAAAAAATTAAACTTCTGCATAAATCTTAGTGACCTATCTGCGACGAAGTTCCATAGCTAAAAAAACCGTAACAAACGTTAAAATCCTATAGTGGAATTTGTAGCAAAATTCCGTTGCAAACTTCTACAGAGAACTATTCGGTAGCAAAAATATCTCAAGGTCCCTTAGAAAAATTGTCACAAAGCTACGCCCCTGGCAAGATTGGTGTGTTGCAAAATCGTCTCTAACTTGTAAATATCCGTCGCCATTTATTTTTGTTGCAAATTGTAATAAGTGACGATATCTTTTCTCACGCCCAAAACCGTGATAAATTAGTTTTACATGTTAGATTTGCGACAGTTTTAGCTGTTGCAGATGATCGTTGTTGTAGTGGTGATGGGCGTTGGCCTCATTACCTAACACATTTTAGGGAAAAAAATGGAAATATTTTGTTTAGGCCATGAGAGTTCTGTGATGTTGGTGCATACATCTGTCGACTTCGTCTTGTATCGAGTCTTACACTAGATATGTTAGATCAGGACACGTTGTACGAGAAAATAGCAGATTTTAGTGTAATTGGAACTGATTCCGCTTGAATGGGCTATTCCGCTTGAAATGACATTTGCATTTTCAAGCGGAATCAACAACAATCCTTATTCCGCTTGAAGCTGTTTCAAGCGGAATCACCGAGTCTATATATAGGTGTTGGAGCAGAATCATATGTAGAAGTTCCTGAAATTTATACCGAGGTGCTGCCGGTTTGAATTCTGAATGTAATCGTTGTTAAATCAATCAGAAGAGTGTTTAAAGTGAATTACAAGCTGTGTCCAAGTCTGTTTCTTATTTTCCGCATCTGAAACAGATCAAAACTCCTCTGAACGACTCGTTCGGGTCAACACACGATCCTACAAGTGGTATCAGAGCTCAGGAGGAGGAGTTCTGCAGATTTCAACTGGATTTCATTGTGTTTTCTTTCTTCTACACCTTCTTTCTTCAATAGAACAAGTTTTCACGGCTAAAATCGGCTAAGTTTCTCACATATTGTGCAAAACTGCATATTAACAAACCCTTGAAAGTTTCAGAGCTAAAATCAAAGTAAAAGTGGTAAAAATGGACCTTAGACTAGATTCCGCTTGAACGAACAACTGAGATTTCGCTCGAGTTTGCTTATTCCGCTTGAAAAGTTTCAAGCGAAACCTGTCATTCCGCTTGAAAGTGCACTGATTCCGCTCCAAGTTGATATTCCGCTTGAAATACTTGTGATTCCGCTTGAAACTGATAATTGAGTATTCCGCTTGAAACCATCAGTTGGTTATTTCGCTTGAATTTGATTTCATCATGAGTGAAGAATTTTACAACGCGTTCGCAACATCCCCGACTACTCCGGCTTCTATTGCTCAGAACATGAATTTGGAAAACGAAACCGGAACATTACAAAAACCCCCAAAGCTAATGAGCATTGAAGAGTATTACGGATGGAAAGACAGATTTGAAAACTGGGTTCAGGCTAACCATCTAAGATCATGGGAGTGCATTCTGAAGAAGTATGTCTTACCACATACTGATTTGCAAGTTGTGAAAACAATTTCTGAATTCAGTGACCAAGAACGAGATATGTACAAAGCTGAGAAAATGATGACCAATTTACTTCAGCAAGCTATTAAAGAAGATATTTTTGTGCTGCTTCAACATGACAAAACATCAAAATCAATTTGGGATGCTCTTCGAATCAAATTTGAGGGTAGTGAAAATATGATTAAGAGCAAAAAGACATTGTTTAAGAAAGAATTTGATCTATTCACTAGTTTGCCCGGGGAAGATACAAAGAAGTTAATTGAAAGATATTGCCACTTGGTGCGATCCATGTCGATACTAAGTATAACCAAAGATCGTGAAGAGTGGGTTGATAAGTTAGCTGACGCTTTACCGCAAAAAGAGTGGGGTACTTACTTGATGATTCTAAAGAACACTGGGGTATATGATGGGTTGACCATTTCTCAGTTTATTGAGAAGATTGAGGGTCAAGATCTGGAACAGCAAAAGATTGCGAGGATGAATAATCCGAGTGGTCAACAAGATGTGAAAATGTATTACAAAGGCAGTGTTCCAGAAGCTGAAAGAAGTCTAAAGATTCAAACTGCTTTTAGTGCTGGAAATTCATCAGAAAATGTTGATCAGGGTTCTAACAAAAACAGTGGGTTCTCTTCATATCCGAGTGTTAATCCAAAAGATACAACATCAAGCTTTCAGCATCAAAGTTCTAAAAGTGGAAACGGTTATGTGATACAATGCAACATTGCTTTGAATCTTCCTGATGGTCAAACTTTCTCTGAAGAAGTTGGGAAAGATCACATGGCATTACTTGGTTCTGTGCTACTATCCTATGAAAGTTTGGTTGCAGGGCGGATCGGGAATCCTATGCTAACAAAGGAGGATTACGATCAGATAGACGCTAAAGAAATGGAGCTTATGGACATCAAATAGTGTTTAGCTAGTGTCCTAAGAAGAGCAAAAAAGTTCAAATTGATTACTGGAAGAAATGATTTTCTTGATGCACACGTTTCTACTTTAGGTTTTGATAAATCTAAAGTTACTTGTTTTCGATGCAGGGAGAAAGGTCATTTTAAGAGAGAATGCAAGAATAGGGAAGCAAATGAAGCAAAGAATCCATTCGGAAAAGATGATTACTACCGGAAAGCCATATATCAACAAGTTGGTCAACAACAACAACACGAACCACAAGTGGCTCATGGTAGAAAAGTGATAGAGGATTCAAAGAGATCATGTTTGGTGAATCAAGAAGATTTTAGATGGAACAAATACATTTCATCCGATAGCAAAGCATGCTTAATCAATCAAGATGATGAAAGGTTACCAGAAGGTTTTAGCTGGGATATGTTTGTGGATGAAAAAGGAGAGTTTAAAGCTTTCATTGCTAAGATCGTGAAAGAACCAGATATGTTTACCGAGTGGATGAAATCTATTGGTGTTAGTGTGAAGAATGAAGATGAAAAATCTGTTTCATCAGATGAAAGCTCGGAAAGATCAGATGAGAGTTCAGAAAGAGAAATTGTATTTGATCAAACACCATCTGATTCTGGTTGATGATAATTCTGACAAATCAGTAGAGTTTGATCAATCACTAACTGATGACAGTAGTGATGATGAAGAAGAAAAACATATTAATATTGCAAAATCTCATCTTTCTCCTGAAAGTTTTCATTTTTATTTTGCAGACCGCTTGGAGAAGCTGAAGGAGAAACGAGCAGCAAAAGAACAAAAGCAAATGAAGTCTGAAAGTGAAAAGGATGAGATAGTTCAAAAGGAAGAAGTTAAAATTGTTGCTGAGGAGGTTGTTAAAACTAAAAAGGTAACTGAAGCAGAAAAAGTGGTTGAGGTGGTGAAAACAATTGAAGTAGAAAAGATTGTAGAAGTCATCAAGCCTTGCTCAAAGTGTTTAGAACCATGCAAGGAAAGTGCAGCAAAAGACGAGAAGCTAGCTGAGTTTGAGAAGATGAAAGAACAATTACTGTTCAATCTCAAATATGTAAATGAGTCTTATGATGTTTTGAACAGAATTGTAACTGGTCTTCAAAAGACAAACTCTGAAAGAGAAAATGCTTTGACGATGATGAATGCAACGATGACGACGAAGCAGAAAGCTATTAACTTCTACATCGAAGAAAGTGCAAAGTGGAAGCAAGAGTTGGAGACCGAGAAAATTGAGAATGAGAGGATCAGACGATTATTACAAAGTTATTCTAGTTCTGATTATCTTATTGATCGAATTTATCCAACTGTTGCAGGTTTCGAAGCATTTCAGGATGACAAGCCAAAGAAGAAAGATACTGGTAAAAACCGATTGTTAGTTATAACAAGTGTCCGCCCCCGATCTGGGAAGGTTATTCTCCTAGAAAACCAAATGAAGAGCAAGTAAAAAAAGCAGTCAATATAAAGTTAAAAACCGATACAACTGATGAATTACCAGAAAACATTGACGTTACTTTCACATCATCTGACACTGATCATGAGTTTGAGTTAATAAAAAAGGTGGTCGATCAGGTGTTGGATACTGATAAGGAGTTTGAGTCAAAGTCTGAGTCTGGAGGGTCAAGTTCGTCAGTCAACAGTTCAAAACCGATGGTTAAAAGGACTTATAGTAAAGAGTTTTTATTATCAAAAGCAAATTTGAATGATGAAACATTCGAAGTAGCATATACTTTGAATGATTCTGACAAATTATATTCTGACAAAGAGTTTCCAATAAGAAGTGTTAGATTTGAAATGATCAAAAAGGTTTTCAAAATGACAGAAATAAATATTTCTGAAATAAAAGATTTAAATCTTACTGGAAAACCTAAAAAATACACTTCAAGAGTTCAACAACGATTAAACAAGAAAAAGGGTTACAATTCTGGTTTTGGTTTTCAAAAGAAACCAAACCATAATGGTAATTTCAAAAAGAAAGGTTTAGGTTTTATTCCATCTGAAAATTATAAAAATGAGAAAAATTCTAAAACAAAAACAGAATTTGTTTCAGGAGGAAGTGCTGAAGAAGAACAGAAGAAACCTTTCTGGAGACAATCAAACCAGGAGTTTCTTGCTCAAAAGAAGAGAACAAGAACTGGAGTTTTTCACAGAAAGGATACTCGAACCTGTTTCAAGTGCAATGAAACTGGTCACATTGCTTGGAATTGTCCGACGAATACTAAGACAAAACAGGGAGTATCTGAAAAACTTAAAGAAAAAGTTGTTGATATTGAACCACTAACTGAGAAATTTAAACTTTTTGAAAATTCGACTTATGAAGTTGGTGAGTGTTCAAAGAAAAACTTTTACAAAAAGAGAGCAAAAGACAACCAAATGTGGGTTGTTAAGAAGGTTGATGAGAAAGTCGGCGATGAATCTGATTTCACAAAATCAGTGGAGCCACAAGTTGAGATTAAAGAAGTAAAATCTGTGACTTCAATGGATGATGTTAAAATTCCATCATTGAAGAATGAAAGTGTTAAACAAAAGGTTGGAATGTGGAGATCTCGAATCAATTTTATTCTGAGAAGAATGAATTTGATATTGAGAAAACTTTTAATGGAAATGTGAAGAAAATTTTTGGGAAGATGATTGATGGGAAAGTAAAAGGGGTTAAAGATTTTTATGCTACAAAGAAAGCAACTTATAACCCTACTGAACAAGAGTTAAAAACACCCAAGTTTGGTAAGACTTGGGTGGAAATTCTTTTTCCTTGAAAATATGGACTTGCCGGAGCTCCCAGGTTGGTAAGCGTGGAGCAGGAATCGGCATCATTCTTGAAAGGTTTGGTTGGTAAATCTACAGGTGATATCATTATATTGTTATATTTTGATTTACAAGTGGTTATGGTTGACAAGTAAACCTGCTAGTGATTGATAAGGTTTTCATTGACAAGTGGTAAATCAAGGACATTAAGTTGTACTTGCATTTTTCTACAAGTGGTTGAGAAACAAAGTGATGAATTGATCCCCTAACCTACAAGTGGTTTTATAAAATCAACAAAACTTATTTTCCAGAAACATCATTTTGATTAAAACAAACTTAAGTGTTTTGAAATCATAATGAGAAAATAGTTTGTTGAAAGGGGGAGTTCTGATTGTTTATGCCAAGTGGATGACGAATTGAAGCGATTCGATATTGGTTGTCAATTTACTTGTATAGTTTGTTTTCAAATTTTCCTTTAATGTGTTTGCATTTTAGGGGGAGTAAGAATTTCAGAAAATCCAAAAACATTTGAAAATTTGAAAAAGTAAAAAACATGATAAAATAAAAAAATGAGTTTTGGTGTCAAAGAAGAGGAAATGATAGTACATCAGTATACAGTTACAATATGCTAAAGAAATGTAATGATTAAATAGCGTTAAACAGTCTCACTGATTTCCCTGAGGTATTTCCTGGTCTTCCGCCTCATCGTCAAGTTGAGTTTCAAATCGAGCTAGCTCCTGGAGCAGCACCAATAGCTCATGCACCTTATCGACTAGCTCCGTCAGAACTTGAAGAACTGTCCACGCAATTACAAGAACTCTTGGAAAAGGGTTTTATACGTCCTAGCTCTTCGCCCTGGGGAGCTCCAGTCTTGTTTGTGAAGAAGAAAGACGGTACTCTCAGAATGTGTATTGACTATCGCGAACTTAACAAGGTGACCGTGAAGAATCGTTATCCTCTTCCACGTATTGACGACTTGTTCGACCAGCTGCAATGATCGAGCTTTTACTCTAAGATTGATTTGAGATCGGGATACCATCAGCTGAGAGTTCGAGAGGAGGACGTCTCCAAAACAGCATTCAGAACTCGTTACGGCCATTACGAGTTTCTAGTTATGCCTTTCAGATTAACGAATGCACCTGCGATCTTCATGGATCTCATGAACCGAGTGTGCAAATCTTACCTGGATAAATTTGTCATAGTCTTCATCGACGACATCCTGATCTATTCTAAGAGTCAGGAGGAACACGAGCAACACTTGAGGCTTATTTTGGAACTTCTTCGAACAGAGCAGTTGTATGCCAAATTTTCGAAATGTGACTTCTGGCTTCGCGAAGTCCACTTTCTAGGCCATGTGGTAAACAAGGATGGGATTCATGTTGATCCATCCAAGGTTGACTCGATCAAGAATTGGCCTGCACCCCGTACACCAACAGAAATCCGCCAATTCTTGGGTTTGGCAGGATATTACAGAAGGTTTATAAAGGATTTCTCAAAGATTGCGCAACCTCTCACTTCACTGACTCAGAAGGGTGTCACCTATCGTTGGGGTGATGCACAAGAATCTGCTTTTCAGCACTTGAAAGATAGACTTTGTTGCGCACTTATTCTCTCATTGCCTGAAGGCACAGATGATTTTGTCGTGTATTGCGACGCTTCCATCCAAGGACTTGGTTGCGTGTTGATGCAACGTGACAAGGTCATTGCCTACGCATCGCGCCAACTTAAAGTTCATGAAAGGAACTACACTACACATGACTTGGAGCTGGGAGCAGTTGTTTTCGCACTTAAGATATGGAGACATTACCTGTACGGTACCAAGTGCACCATTTACACCGATCACATGAGTCTCGAGCATATCTTTAAGCAAAAGGAGTTAAACATGCGACAACGCCAATGGGTCGAGCTCTTGAATGATTACGAATACGCGATCAAGTACCATCCGGGCAAGGCCAATGTGGTGGCCGACGCCCTCAGTCGAAAGGATACTATACCTAAGCGTGTACGTGCGTTACAGCTTACCATTCACTCTAGCCTTCCCACTCCGATACGAGATGCCCAGGTTGAAGCGTTGAAAGCAGGGAACATCAGGGCTGAGTCCTTACGAGGGTCGAGTTAGCGGCTAGAACAAAAGGAAGACGGTGCCTACTATGTAACATGGCTCTTCTGGGTTCCACTTTATGGAGGCTTACGCGAGCTTGTGATGGATGAAGCACATAAGTCTCGTTATTCGGTGCATCCTGGTTCGGATAAGATGTACCATGACCTAACGGCTACATACTGGTGGCCTAGCATGAAAGCCCACATAGCAACCTACGTCAGTAAATGTTTGACTTGTGCGATAGTCAAGACCGAATATCAGAAACCATCAGGCCTACTTCAACAACCAGAGATCCCGAAATGGAAGTGGGAGCAAATTTCCATGGATTTCGTTACTTGCCTGCCTAGATCTAAACGCGGAAATGATACCATTTGGGTGATCGTGGATCGACTGACCAAGTCTGCACATTTTCTGGCTATCAAGGAAACAGATAAGTTTTCTACTCTAGTAGACATCTACCTAAAGGAAGTAGTATCAAGGCACGGAGTGCCAACCTCCATCATCTCTGATCGAGACTCGCGTTTTACATCTGAATTGTGGCATGCTATGCACAAGTCCTTTGGTTCTCGATTAGACATGAGCACAGCATATCATCCACAGATGGATGGGCAATCTGATCGCACCATCCAAACCCTTGAAGACATGCTTAGGGCATGTGTAATCAACTTTGGTAATGGCTGGGAAAAACACCTCCCGTTAGTGGAGTTTTCGTATAACAACAGTTACTACACCAACATCCAGGCCGCTCTGTTCGAAGCATTGTACGGACGGAAGTGCCGATCACCTCTTTGTTGGGCAGAAGTTGGCGACAGTCAAATCACTGGCCCAGAACTCGTGGTAGATACAACCGAAAGGATTGCTCAGATACGACAACGAATGGCGGCAGCTCGGGACCGTCAGAAAAGCTATGCGGATAAGCGAAGGAAACCACTCGAGTTCCAGGTTGGGGATCGAGTGCTACTTAAAGTCTCACCTTGGAAATGTGTAGTTCGTTTTGGCAAACGAGGCAAACTCAATCCACGGTATGTCGGACCTTTTGAAGTCATTGAAAAGATTGGCAAGGTGGCATACAAGCTGAACCTACCAGCAGAACTCAGCGGAGTTCACAATGTTTTCCATGTGTCGAATCTGAAGAAGTGTCTGTCAGATGAGACCCTCATAGTTCCTCTCAAGGAGCTCACTATCGACGACCAGCTGCGATTCGTCGAGGAACCAGTAGAGATTACTGATCGAGATGTTAAGATTCTCAAGCGTACCAGGATACCTCTCGTTCGAGTTCGTTGGAATTCCCGTCGTGGCCCAGAGTATACTTGGGAACGAGAAGACCAAATGAAACTCAAGTATCCCCAGTTATTTAAGAAAAGTGCAACCACTACTGAGGCTGAAGCTACTGCAGAATTTCGGGACGAAATTCTAAACCAACGGGGGGATGATGTGACACCCCAGGAAAACCACGCAACTTAACTAGCTTCCTCAGTAACCACGTGCTAAATTTCGGGACGAAATTCTCTTAACAGGGGGAGAATGTGACAACTCTAAAAAAATTCATGTATCTGTACGATTTATTAATGACAATTAAAGTGCTTGATGATTGTACTGAATTACTTAACTGCTTTCCGATTACTGTGTCATACTTACATGTGTTTGTTAACATACTAGTCTTGTGCAGAAAAGTTACTAAATAGTCATGTATGCTTTCCTGAGTATGGGGAATTAAAAATGTTACAAAAAGATATATAAAGAACACTATATGGAATAACTTAGCACTTTAACGGAACGGTACCTAACCGAACAACCGGACATTACCCGGAACACTAAAATATTGCAAGAAGCATTGTTTTTATTTTTCTGAACTAGTTATGGGTCCCGATCACCCTAACACACTATATATTACATAACACACATAAACCACTAACTAAATCACTTAATCTCCTAACTAGTTAAGCTAACTACCATCGCATCCCAACTAGACCCCCCCCCCAAACCGGTTCTAGAAGTGGGATCCCCACTTTGATTTTCTTCATTTGTTTATTGGACTTGCCATGTACTAAAGGGACATTAGGACTAATGGGTAAAGAAGTGTTGGAATATTATTTATTTAACCTCTAGATCATCATCACTCTCATCTTCACACTTCAACAACACACAAAACTCTCCCTTCTCTCCCTCTTGCTCGGCCGAGAGCACCACCACCATCATCATCACCTTCAAGTCCAAATCATTAAATCTCTAGTGATCCAAAGGTGTTAAAGTGCATACAACGAAGCTCGGTGTACTCGGAAGTGGAAGGACCTCTCTTATCTTCTTTTATCCACTCAATTTCTTCACTTGAACTTCCCTAGCCTTGAGCTAGTGGTAAGAACTTAGATCTTTTCATTTTTCATCTTGTTTAAGTGGTTAATGATGTATCATGATCAAAAACAATAAGAACATTATTGAATCATATGAAGAAAACATGAACATAAACTAACTTGATGATGAAATAAGAAGGAAACTTGATAAAATGAAGTTGTTGTAGTCATGTTGTTGATATTTTGATGATTACTAGCAATATGATGTTTGATCATTATACGAAGCTTGTTAAGTTATGATTAAAAACATGACTTAACCAGTTAGGGATGATTATGTGTACATAAAATAATCATCTTCTTGTTAAAGCATGAACTTGGGAATAAAAGTGATTTTCTTAGAAAATAATAAACCTAGTGGACTAGTAAACTTGTAAACTCAAAACTTGGGTATGAGTTATTTTAGAAAACCAAGTTTAAAAGGCGGTTTTTGAAAAAGTATGATTCTTACATATGCTTACACCATCTTTGAAATAAACTAAGTATATGGATGCTAGTGAAGCATGAAAATATTGAAAATGGATATTTTTGTAAAATAAGTTCACTAGTTGTGAACATCTAAAAATCCCAAGAACGAGAGTCTTACATAAATAAACACACTTTGGAGGGTAACTAAACCCACTAAACACCCCACTATGTTACTACGCGTTTTTTACGAAAAACCAAGTTCATGTTATTGTGTAAAGTGTATCGTTTTTGCACTTGGTTAGTGTGATGTTGTTTAATAATTTGTTGTTGATTGATTGAATGATTTTCGGAAAGAAAATGATATGCTAATAAGCATGGACACCTCCATTTACAAAGGAAACTCTGGCAAAATTTTCTAAAAATTCCAACACTTAGAAAATTATTTTCTAAACAAGTGTTACAAGTATATTTTATAACTTGCGTTTCAAATCTAAACTTCGCCATAATTTTTGTAACAAAATACGAAGTGTCGGAGGTTGATTTTTGTAAATAAAAACGGGTAAATATATATTTTGAATATATATCTTATACTAGAATACTTGTGTGGATACTTGTTTATTTTGTGAGATAGTTATATTACTTTAGGGTAAAATAATGTAACTTAACGATATAACTTGACATTTGAATTGTGTGGTATGTGATAGAAGTAATGAGTGGATAAACCGTACGTAGGGTACGTGTTATGCATGAGAAACTGATTGTTATCTGTACCTTATTAGGACGTGCTTGATTTCCTGATTATTTGAGTATTTAATCTAACCGAGCAAACCGAGGTGAGTTCACACACTTTCTAAGGCATGGTATTCCCGGTGTATTGGGAATGAGTTAAAGAATTAAAACGGAACCTACATATCCTCCTTGGGTAGGATATGTACCGCCATCCTCCATAGGTAGGATGCCAATATTAATCCTGCGTATTCTCTTTGGGTAGGACAACAACCTTAAAACTTACTAGACAAAACTCTATCATGAAGTTCCTAATTTTATATCGACTTAATCTCCGAGGCCAATGGCGAGCGGGTCATTAGTTAATAGCACTATTAGGTTTAACAAACCTCACACCGTGCCGTTCGGACGAGCGTGTACTAATGGACTATGGCAAACTGTCAATGATGATAGACATTGACGTAGGGCACAACTATTGTTCGTCAGTTGTCGATATGGTACGGTCTAGTGGTTCACATGGGGAAGCCCCCACTGATTATGGATATAGTTTGGGTAATAAAGAAGGAACTGGTTAATCGTACTTTCAACTATGGGGTAACCCCCACGGAAAATAAGCCAGCGAAAGACAAACCATGTTTTCGGAAACAAAGTAAAACTAAACAACCAACCGTGAACTCACTCAACTTTGTTGTTGACTCGTTGTTACATGCCTTACAGGTCGTTAGCTGCTTATGGAGCTTGCACGAGGATGAGGTCGTTGTGGGATGCGGACTGTTATGTCCCGTGCTTAATAATTAAACTTTATAAACTTATGGAACTTATGTCTTGGGTTTTAAACTTATGAACTATGAAACTTATGTTTTAGTCTTACGTTTTTATGCTTCCGCTGTTAACTTAAAGTTGGTTATTGTCTTATGGTCACCAATTGTATTGTGGTTGGTTTTACTTACTTATTTACGTTGTTCAATATGATTGGTGGCTCGATTCTGGTCATGTCACGCCTCCAAGCGGTGATACTTCGCGTGGTGGATTTTGGGGGTGTGACAAAGAACAAACCAATTAGATACAAAATTCAATAAAAATAAAGCCTCAAATTCAATGACATAATGAATTATGAGAACTTGACAGGTAGGGTGCTTCGCGGGCGCGTCGGGCTTCGCACCCTCCTAGCTACCACTGGGTGTGATTTGTCACATAGGGATACATTCTTATAGAGAATTCCACTTATAAATCAACAAAAGATTTATCTCTCTACCGATGTTGGACAACCACAATTTCCCACAACATTAAAGTTTAGGGGTGTGCAATAACCGAACCGTTAACTGAAACCGAACCGAAAACCGACAAAACCGAACCGAAATTAACTGAAACCGAATTAACCGAAAGTCGATTAACGGATATTTTTTACCATCGGTTAATCGAAATTAACCGAACCGAACCAAATCATTTTTTATATATTTCTAGCTTTTATACATCTATTTCATGTATTTCTTGTTTTATACTTTCATTTCATGTAATAATACCTCTATTTCATTTATTTATACCTTCATTTCATTTATTTATACCTCCATTTTATGTATTTAAACATGTATTCATGCATTTAGACCTCCATTCCATTTATTTATATATCCATTTCATGTATTTATACATCTATTTCATGTATTTATACCTCAATTACATGTATTTTTAAGCAAAAAAAATAGCCCTTGTTTGAATTGGTTATTAACCGAAAATTAACCGAACCGAACCAAAAACCGACAAATTAACCGAACCGATTAACCAATGACTTCGGTTATGTTTACAGATAATGATAATAACCAAACCGTGCACACCCCTATGAAAGTTCCACTACACAAACTTAGAGCTTAGGTCTCTCATTCATCTTAGCTAATAATTAAATAATAATTATGTTAAACATAAATATAATTATTATTCCTAAATTTCCAACATAACCAATGTTCCAAAAATGCAGTGATAGTACGTATTTGAGATCAGGCATTCCTTATTAGCCTGCATCTCTCCAGATTTTTCTAGGGAGATATGTTGATTAACAAAGATCTAAGCAAAATACAAATGCGTGGATTTCTAACACATTTAATTGGTAGAATCACGATGTTACATTTGTACACATCATAAACATTGAACACATCAGCCAAATGTTATCTAGCTATCAACCAATATTATTTAACACAAAGTCTTAACATTATCTAACATGTTAATCCAACAATATGCAGCTTATCATGTTAACTATACATAATTTTTAAAATTGAGAGTGCTTTAAAAACTAAGGATGACAATAGGTCGGGTTTGGAACAGGTTTAGGTAACTCCAACCCCAAACCTGATTAGATAAGCTTGTCGCAAACCCGTCCCAAAACATGTTGGGTTTCTATCGGGTAATTACCCGTCGGGTATCCGCTAAACCCGTTAATTTAAAAAAAGTTATATGTTGTGTATACTTGACCAAAACACATCGGGTATCTAACTGGTAACTACTAATCAATTAAATGTAACATTATCACTATAAATATGTATCAAATAACTACAATGTATATAAGTAAAATACCAAAGTGTATATAAAAATATACTAAAATGCATAGATGATTAAAATAGTCTACGTCGATGATTTATATATCATATATACACATACTTAAAACATAAAGAAAATACTGGGTATACAATCGGGTAAACAGGTACACTTTATTGAGTAATCGGGTCGGGTAAACGGGTATATCACCAAATTTCAAACCCGTCCCAAACCCGCGAAAAAATAAAAACTTATTCCAAACCCAATCTCTTACCCGATTACCTGACCGAAACTTGTCACAAATGTGACGGGTTCTGGGTTTACCTGTCGGGTTTGGATTCCATTGTAATCCCTATTATATATAATATTAAAGAAGAGAAGATGAATAGTGTTGTACAACATCTAATGCAAGTTTTACAAGTTCATCATTTTTTTGTTCTTTATTCTATTTCGTCAATGTAAACTTTTTCATTTACAACCCATATAGTTTAACTATTATTTTTTTCTTTTACTTTAACCAAATTACTTTTCTACTCCTAAATATTTTTTTAGAGTTAATTACGTAGTTAGTCCCTGTGGTTTACACTAAATAACAATCTAAGGTACTAAGAGTTTAAAATAACGTTTTAGGGTACTAACTTTTAATTTTTTAACAAAGTAAGGTATTAACGTTAGATGGCTGTTAAATGCTAACCCTGACACCCTCACGTGCCATAAACGTGAGGGTAAATATGTCATTTAATCTAAGGCCTCTAGCTTTTAATTAAACTCTGCTTCATTCTTCAGCCATCAGTCTATTCATCTTCACCCCTATACTCTGTAATCCCAATCGAAGAAACTAGGGTTTGAGAACAAACCCTAACACAACGCATGTGATTGGTGATTACACAAAGCAATACAGGCTGCTAAGGGATTATGGCCTTGAACTACAGAGAACAAACCCTAACACAACTTTTAAAATTGACCTTGAACCATCCAGTATTGATGCTTCTTCAAATAACAGGGTTTTCAGAAGGGTGTACATCTGTCTTGGTCCATTGAAGGAGGGATTTAAGGCTTGCAAAAGAGAAATCCTTGGTTTGGATGGAGCTTTTATGAAGGGGCCCTTCCCTGGTCAACTGTTAACTGCTGTGGCTATGGATCCCAATAATGGGATCTACCCACTGGCATATGCTATAGCTGAGGCAGAGTCAAAAGATTCCTGGACATGGTTCTTGGATCTTTTAAGGGATGATCTTGAATTACCTGTGAATGCCAATTTCACTTTCATCTCAGATAGGCAGAAAGGAATCATCCCAACCATTGCTGCTGTCTTCCCTAGTGCAGAACACAGATATTGTGTTAGACACATTCATCAGAATTTCAGGTTACAATGGAGGGGAAAGGCATACAAGGACATGTTGTGGGCCATAGCTACAGCCACTACAGTTCAGCAGTTCCAAGACAAAATGGAGGAAATGAGATTGATGAACCCTGATGCTCATCACTATCTAAGCCAGATTCCAGCAGTTCATTGGACAAGAAGTCACTTTTCAGGTATAATATTTACTGTAATTCAATTCTTTAATCACTATTGGTGGTTTAATCAAATATGTATGATTACTGAATTTATGTTATTATTGTAATTCAATTGTTAAGTGGTATTGAACATGTTAACAGGTAGGGCTAAGACTGAGGTGTTGTTAAATAATTTGTGTGAGGTGTTTAATGCAAGATTGGTAGATGGTATGTATAATTACTGAATTTGTGTTATTATATTTATGTTATTGTATATGTGCTTAATTAATTTATGTGATTATATTTGATTATGTTAACAGGCAGGGATAAGCCCATTATCAGTGCTCTTGAATATGTTAGAGAGTATTGCATGAAAAGGATTGTCAATGTGCTGAAGGTTATTGCTAAGACTGATGGTGTGTTGACTCCAAAAGCTGCTGAGCATTTTGAGCTTGTCAAAAAACATGCTGCCAATTTAATTGTGCAGTGGAATGGTGGTCCTAAGTATCAAGTTAGTTGTTATTTGGGTGAAAGATATGGAGAACAGTTTGTTGTGGATGTCATTGAGAGGACCTGCACATGCAGGAAATGGGAAATAAGGGGCATGCCTTGTACACATGTTGTTGCCACCAACTGGGATATGGCTGCAAATGGTTTGAAGGTATTGTCATTACTGCAACTGAGGTGGCTGCAAATGCTTTAAAGTTAATGTCTTTTTTTTGTTTGCACTGGTTGACATACCAGAGAGATGGGTGGATGAGTGCTATTGGTTGTCTACATGGAAGAAGGTATACTCTTCAAAAATAGGCCCAATCAATGGAAGAAGCATGTGGCCTAGGGCACGTTGTAGTACAAAACTCCTTGAACCATTGTACCACAAACCTATTGGCAGACCAAGAAAGATGAGAAGAAAGGATGAAATGGAGAAGGAAGATAGCATGGTTAAAGATGGCAAGTTGAGTAGGAAATAGAAGACAGTGACATGTGGAAGCTGTGGAGGAAAAGGTCACAATAAAAGAAGGTGCACCGGACAAGGCTCAACTGCTGCTCAATCTAGTTAAATAGGATGTTTGGGATATGGTTTTTGTAAAACTGCTGTCTTTTGATGTTATGGTCAGGTTTTATCTTATGGTCAGGTTTGTCTTATGGTTGCAAATTGGTCTTGTCAGTATTACTTGTCAGGTTTTGAAGGCATATTATGGTCAATTTGCCTTGTCAGTATTACTTGTCAGGTTTTAAAGGCATATTATGGTCAATTAGACTTGTGATTTCATAACAAACAAAACACAGCTTCATTATAAACAAAAAACACTTCATTACAAACAAAACACACTTCATTACAAACAAAACACAGCCTTCTCATTTCATTACTGGATTAACATTATGAAGGCTTCAAAAGAAGACTGATCAAAACAACTACAAGGATTAACACTAAAAGGCCAACAAGTATACACCAACTCATCACTAATGCAGCATCCTTTCTTCTAATTTCATGCTTCAATTCTTCAAATCTGACTTCAATGCTCGAACTGTGATTTGGGGGTTTATGAAACCCTAACTCTGGGGATGGAGGAGAGTTAACAGGAGGATCAATCCACACAAAGAACTTACATTTTGATCTCTGAAAATAAAAAAATTCAGTGAATAAACGAATTAGGTGATAAGGATTCAAATACTTACCATTTGTGGGCATGTATAAAATCTCCGTTCAGGGTTTTTGGAGGTCTTCGATGTCTTCATCAATGCTGCTCTACCACACTTGCACATCACCATCTTGATCGTCTTCTAATTTTGAAGGCATTGACGGCTGCTTCTTCTAATTAGGGTTTCAGATGAGGAAAGGGGGGAAAGAACATGTAGGGTTATAAATTGGGAGGGAAACCAGACATTAGCATTAAATGACATATTTACCCTCACCTTTATGGCACGTGAGGGTGTCAGGGTTAGCATTTAACAACCATCTAACGTTAATACCTTACTTTGTTAAAAAATTAAAAGTTAGTACCCTAAAACGTTATTTTAAACTCTTAGTACCTTAGATTGTTATTTAGTGTAAACCACAGGGACTAACTACGTAATTAACTCTATTTTTTTAACGAACACGTTAATGCCATTTTAAACTTATTTTTTATTTTTCTTTGCTATAACGAGTGTGGCAAAGGTTTTTTTTAATTTAATATTTTTTAACGAACACGCCGATACTCTTTTGAACATAATTTTTAACTTTTTTTCTTTGCTATATAGCGAGCGCGCCAAAACCGACCAAGTTTCTATCGTTTTCTTTTTCGTTTACCTTAATTTTACCTTTGTTATTTACTATATCGTTTTACCTTTTGTTATTATTTTAATGTTCAGAGACGAGTTACGAGGCAAATAGCATAACCCATTAATATATCATTTTAATTAATTTTATAAATTTATTTATCGGTTGTCATGGTGTGCAATACGTTCTGAATTCCAACCGTGTCCCTACACAACGCGCAGGTAGCTACGACCCTAGTTAAAATTAAAAACAAAAGTAAAGAGTAAGCCATGAATAGTCTTTTTTTTTTCTAAAAGAGTAAGCCATCGATGATGCCCTTATACAAAATTGATGGAAAAGGATGGTAGAGTTGATTCATTTTAATAATAAAAACTAAAATTCCTTGCCATGCAACAAAACGGGTTCCGGTGTTCGGAAAAAAAATGTGTAAGTTGAAAGCAAGACACTTTTCAGAGGTTTAAAGATGCAAAGTTACATGAAAGGGTCGGTTGGAAATGGCACTAATATAAGGTTTGGGTAAACCCTTGGTTGGGGGCTCTCCCTCTCAAAGATGCTATGCCGAACCTCTTTCGGTTGGAAGGGGAAAGGCTTTGTTTTATATCGGATCGGGTGGTGAAACAGGGGCAGACCGTTAGTTGGGAATGGAAGTGGAAGAGGGTCCTTACTTCAGCAGCGGAATGGTCAGAATGGTATTCCCTTTAAGGCATGCTAAATATGGTCATATCTACACGTTTGCGGTTAGGGACCTTTGGGAGTTTCACAATTATGTCGACGCAGGACAACATGAAAGGGACACGGTGCACGACATAATAATCATTGGGTGCTGGTGCATATGGAAAGCTAGATGTGAGAAACTGTTTTTAAATACAGATTGGAAGGTCGAAGACATCAAGAATGGTATAAAAGCGTTAGGTTTTCTTTGGTTTAAAACTAGATCTGGTTTAAGTCCATTACGTGGACGAACAGGTGTAAATTTGATGTCATGTAAGCGTTGTCTTGTGTTTCTGCTGCCTAGGCCTGTTGGCTAGGTGTTGTTCTGAATGAAATATATCTTTCGGGAAAAAAGCTTAAGTAGAGAAGGATGTCAAAAAAAGTAGATCTCGAGAAAGACACAACCTCAAGTTTAGGGTTGTAAACGAACCAAACGAACACGAACAAGGCCATGTTAATGTGTTCACGAATGGTTCACGAACGGTTCACGAACACTTACCGAACGAGACTTTATGTTCGTGTTCGTTCATTAAGGAAATGAGCGTGTTCGCGAACGGTTCACGAACACAAACGAACACAAATAAATTTGACGAACGCGACGAAGGATAAAGATAGATGGCCTATAGAGTAGCACTCGAACTTGAATCCCTTATTGTGGAACGGAGGTCGATCGTATTCGCTGATGTAAATAATGAGAAATGAAAGGGAAATGATGCATAAACAATGTGAAAGTGGGTTTCCTAGTTTAATTGTTAGGGTAATAAAATAAATAAGAGTTTAATAATATAAAAAGTACAAATAAAATATAAGAAAGTACAAAGATATTCAATTAAAACACAAACATATGAATACAAACGAATGCAAATCAACGAATGTTCGTGAACACGTTCACGAACACCTTACTAAACGTTCACGAACACAATCGAACGAACGAGACCTCTGTTCATGTTCGTTCATTTAACTAATCGAACGAAATTTCTTGTTCATGTTCGTTCGTTTATTAAACGAACGAACATAAACGAACTTCCCGCTGAACGGTTCACGAATTGTTCGCTGAACGTTCGGTTCGTTTACAGCCATACACAAGTTCTATCGGGTAATAAACCCACTTGCTAAAACAAAACCATAAGCTAAACATCGTTTACAGCCATACACAAGTTCTATCGGGTAATAAACCCACTTGCTAAAACAAAACCATAAGCTAAACATGAAAGCTAAACACTTTCATCACATGTCATGTCACTAATGAAGAAGTGTACTCTATATTTTTCCAATAGAGGCCCTTTTATCAACAAAACTAGTTATTATGATGTCCCTCATTATTTACCTAAAAATTAGGATCTATTTCTTTACTCGATGCATATTTTTTTGACAGAGACAAATACAAATTGTTTACTACTTTACTAAGACACCAAACTACAATTGGGCCCAATCCATCATTACAATCCGTTTTCTTTGAAATCGGGGTATAAATGTGGGAAAAAAGTGAGAAAAAGAAAATGTAAGAATCAAACCACTTCCTGTGACAAAGTCAAATATACCCCATTTAAATACCGATTTGATGTACGCGTTGCTTCAAGCCTTCACGTCTATAACCACCATTTTGTTCGGTTTCAACCATATAATCAAGTGCGTCGGCATTTGGCTATTTGTTTATTTAATGACTTTATCAAGTGCAATTTTTGAATCCCGTATAATTTCAAACGATTTTAGTAAGTGTGTATGTATTCTTCTTTTATTATCATTATTTACGATTAATTCTTACCATAAATATTATAAATTACAATATTTAATAACAATTATAAAAACAAACAAAGCTCATAACAGATTTTTATAGAGATGAGAGCAAATATTTATTTTTCTAAATAGAGAGGTTAATTCCAATAAAATAGATTATTATTATTATTATTATTATTATTATTTTTTTTTTTATTATAAGATAAAAAAATGTATTGTTATTCATAACCGTACACTTTAATTGTGTTCATTACATGTAATATTAAACTAGAGGTGATCATTTCAATTTATTTACTTAAGAAAGGACGATTTGAATTACATTTTATCAAAAAATCAAATGAGTAAAATAAAACTATGACCATATATCTTATAATGCATGGTCGGTGATTCTGGTCATGCCTTTTTCACGTGAGCCCTAACTTTAGAGATTTAATACATTTAACCTCCATCTTTTGTTAAGTAACATGTTGACTCCTAGTTTTTGGTAATTTACAACTTTTAGCCCCATTTGTTTTCTACTTAATAACTTCATATCTCGTCTTCTCCAACATTTCATTTAATTTACTTTTATGAATTTACACTGTAACGTGCAAGACATTTTACTTTTTATCTATGCCTAACTACGTTAATGTCATAAACGTGACGCGTGTAATAAAGTAAAAAAAAACGCGTCATGCTACGTGTGTGCATCACACGTAAATGTTATCATCTGACGCATATAATGAAGTCGCAAACACGGCGTTGTCGTCACAACGCACGGCGCAGGTAAAAAATCTAGTTTTGGCTTAAAAGATTTTTTTTTTTTTTTTTTTTTTTTAGAATTTGCCAAAGTGCATTTATAATGCATAAACAATTCATATCATTTTATTCACAAAATTGGATTAGTATTAAAATAATACATCTTTTACTAACTTTTATACACTAAATATAAAATATTGTTGGCTATCAAATTATGAAGTTGTCCTGAGACGTCTCATAATGAGTTGGGAATTCTGATGATAAGAAAACTATATATGAGATTATGGATAAATAAATTACTTGAAAATTTTGGTGCGTACATTTATTTTAATCTAATTACCTTTTTCGTTTTTACTAAACTAGGTTTCATCATAAACTTTTCTAAATTGAACATAATTTTTTTTGAACGGCAAGTAAACGACATGCCAACAGCCGTGATACCGGGCGTTGTGGCCAAGGTCGACTACTCGACCGCCGCCAGACCCTTGGCTCTTCCAGATGCGCGGAAACCCGACCTCCACTCGCCCGAAGGCACGATAGTGGAATAATCGGTAAAACCTCGCCTGTCATCCAAGAGGAACCGGCACCACCCGTATTCGCCGTTTACTTGGATGCCGCAGAAAATAATGGAGAGAGTGGGAGTCAAACATGGATCACAAGAAACACCAAGTCTTTCCCCAACCACTCCACCACTACCTCATTGGCGTAAATTGAACATAATTAACTACAAATTGATTAAAAACCGTCTGGTATCGATAATGGGCCGGATTGAGCCCACGCTCTTGGATGAAAAAAATTTAATTTTTTAAAAAAGAAAAGGTTATAAAATGGATGACAAAATTTTAATTTTTCAAAAAAGAAAAGGTTATAAAAAAATCTCAGACCTTTTCAAAATTAATACAACTTTTGCTATGATCATAACTTGTCTGGAAAGAAATTATGGCTCAATTCTAACATGGTTTATACTAATTTTATAGCTAGTTTATATCTTAAATTGATATGTTTATAATGGTTATAACTGAAGGTCAAGTGCAGATCCAGCCGTACAATAAGGGGTGCTAAAAGCAATTGATTTATGTTATTGATCTTATTTTTGGGTGGGCTACTTATATGTACAATAAGGGGTGCTAAAAGCAATTGATTTATGTTATTGATCTTATTTTTGGGTGGGCTACTTATATATGTTATTGAGCTTATTTTTTTTCACTTGTTTAGATTTTACTTACCTTATTTAAGTTATATATCTACATACAGATACCGACTTTATTTTAATTTTACTTGTTTTTTTATTGATGCGTTTTAGCCTAACCAATTTTCACCCCTTATTAAAAGTTTCTGAATCCGCAACACTATGTAAAGCAAATGGTTTGCATAAACTTTAGATTACCAACAACTAAAACCATAAAACTAAACCTACAAGTTAGTTTTAATAACAAGTTATCTCCCTCGCTTAAAGCATAAGCAAATAAAACTTTTAGTTCAAGTACATATTTATTTAATTAAACTTTTAAAAACTTGCTACCTATTTTCAAAAAGGGTAAAAAGCTAGTGTGGCAACCTACAAATCGAATGTATAGAAGTGGCCATTTCACCACACCCTACCTTTCTATCTTTGGTCTTTAACTTTGCCCACATCTTTCTTTCTAAATTCTCCAAAACCATGATACGTTTTCACATCATTCTCTCTCTCCTCTTCATCATCCTCTTTGCTTCCACTACAACCGAATATTCACAACTCAACGCCCTGCCGCCGGCATTGTTTTCTGGCCGCCCATTGCACCCATCGTCCACGACCATGCCTCCCGCTTCCACCGGTCTCCAGTCCGAGAAGCGACGAGTTCCAACCGGTTCAAACCCGTTGCACAACAAAAGAAAGCTCTAGAACAAACTAGAGCTTCGAGTTTCTAGCTAGTATCATGTCGATCATATGCTTGATTGTATCGGTTAGTGTATATAATTTCTATAGATTGACAATTATTCAGAATATGTTGTTTATCTTGCTTGATAAAGATTTTGAAGGACTGGTGTGTGTAGTTGTATATAATTATATAATATATAGCCTCTTAACGGATTATGTGTGATAATAAATCTATTGTCTTGGTTAAATAGTTTGCTTATTTATGAGAAGTTATTTATCTCTTGTATTTATTGAACTTGTTATCTGAATCTATTCAGTTTTTTTACAAGTTGTTTAGAGGAGATATTGTGTTGTTACTTCTGAGTTCTCCTACTTTAGGCATGGCTAATGCTTTAGTTGAAATTCACTTTATAGAACTCATAAAATAGTCGTTAAGTACATAACCATCTTAAAATATAGTGTCACAAGAACCGTATAAACATATGTTAATATTCTTTGTGTAATACATACCATACGAAATGTCATCATATATGAGCTTTTTAAGTTTCTCTAAGTTGATTATCTATTAAGCATGTCTATGTGCTTGTGCGCACCTACACGCATATATATCACGCTAACAAAAATGTGTGGCGTTATGTTAAATGGATCATATTTTAATGTTTTACACGATGTTTTAGTGTTTTACACGATACATTTAACACACTAATTAAACATGAACACAAAGATAGTTGCTAGTGTTAGAGAGGAATTTAAAACTTTGTGATAGCAAAAATAGACAAACCATATCGGTTAGTTTTTCTATCAATAATTCATATTTTTGAAAACTTTTATTTTTTACATGTAAAATATTACGTACATAAAAGCTATTAAACTAATTTGTTCATGTGTTTTCTTTTTAATTTTTAAACGTTATATACATATATATGAAATATATTTACACATGCATAGGTTCAATATATAAGAATTTCGTTTGTATATTTTTTTACAATTTTAAAAGAGATGAATAAACATTGTACTTTCATTTTTTTATATTTTAAACTTTTTGTAAAATTAAAAAAACTGATTAATTTATTTTGTTCTTTCTGTGTTCTCGTAAAAAATGTATTCTTTGTAGAACCATCGTATATGTGTGTGTGAGTACTTCACTTTGATAATTAATAGTCTTAAACGTGTCATGTAGGTGTGTTAACCCATTTAATATGATTAGTTAAACTCGTTATCTAACTTGAACCTGTTTAGACATGTTTTTAAACCGGTCAACCCGTTTACTCAAAACCCAGTGTTTAACTTCATAGCTCTTTAGCAAATTGCGAATTTTCTCTCAATATATGTGTAGGAATATGTTTGTGTGTGTATATGTCACTCAGTGTATATGCATATATATTGGATATTTTGTTGTTGAATTGTTTAAATCGGAGCAAAAAAAGAAGCAGGGGCCCGGAAGTTTAATGGGATGGTGTTAAATTCCATTAATTATAACATACAACTACCATGCACTTAATAATAGGACTTGATCTCTCTGTTTACAGCCTTACACAAATAAAGTGCATGCATGTGTTTCCCCTCCTCATGTGTCCTTTCAATCTATCCACTTATGTTTAGGGATGAGCTCGGTCCGGTTCGGTACCGAACCGGTACCGGTACCGAAAGAACCGGTACCGAAAATTCTCAAAAGTTGGTACCGGTACCGGTACCGAATATTCCCGGTTCGGTACGGTTCGGTACCGGTACCGGTTCGGTACCGGTATTTGAGGGTAAAAACGAGCAAAATACCGGTACCGAACCGGTACCGTACCGGACCGGTACCGAACCGGTACCGAAAATGTCTAAAGTGGGTACCGAATCGGTACCGAAAAGGTACCCGGTTCGGTAAATTCGGTACCGGTACCGGTTCGGTACCGGTTCGGTACCGGTACCGGGTCCATTTTGCTCATCCCTACTTATGTTTACATTTTTTAGGGTTTTTCAACTACTTTTCTTTCCTGTTTTACCATCATATATATATATATATATATATATATATATATATATATATATATATATTCATTCATGCTTCTCCTGCTTGTACTTTGTGCACTGTTTGTTCACTAGTCTATCCATGTGGCTTGCAAATGGTACCAACATCATATCATCCACTAAAATCCTACTCACACCCAAGGGTCATGATTTTATGGCATCTTGTGGTCGTACCATATAAATATTCAAATCTTTTCACATCTACCAGTCGAGATGCCCATTAACTATAATGGGATGCGTTCATGCTATTATATATAGAGTATTATAAGCTACATTTATGTCTAAATTACACCTTGAGTTTTCACAAATGTCTCAACAAATTAAGATATGAGTGATAACATTTCCATACCTTTAAATATTATTAATCTTTCAGTTTTTTATTAATCTTTCAGTTTTTTTTTTCTTTTTCTGATGAGGTTGTTCAAATAGTTTGTTGCTAAAAGCTCGCTGGAAAAGAGTTCGGAAATACTCGCTACAAAACAGCTTGTATATAAATTTGAGCTAAGCGAAGCTTGCTATACGAGCGAGCTCATTAGCTCGAGAGAATAAAAAGAATCCATATAAAGTTTACCCGTTGTCCTCATAAAAAGCCCAATAAAGCCTTCGTTGTTCTACACAAAAAGAAGCCCCACGAATCCTTACTTTGCTTGCAATATTGTACTGGGTTGACTAACGTGATCTAGTAACACCCACTAAACGTATTATTACCCCAGAAAAGAAAGAAAAAACCTAATAATGCTCGTTTGACCGTCCTATCATTTCCAATTATCATGTTCTCTAGCATTAGACGGTGTGCGGCGTGAGGAAGGGGCGTGGGGCTTCCCCAACGCCGGCAGACCGCCCCTTGAGCCGGCGTGGATCGAGGTGGCATGGTGAAGGCAGCGTGGGATTTCTCATGGGCATGGGGGTTGAAGGTGATGACGTGGCGCCACGATATTGGTTGTTTAACTAGCCGTTGTGTCACACCCCGAAAATCCATCATGCGGATTATCACCGCTTGGTGGCGTGACATGACCAGGATCGAGCCACCAATCATATTGAACAACATAATTAAGTAAATCAAACCAACCGCAATACAATTGGTGACCAAAAAGAAGTTAACCAAGTTCAATTTAAACAGCGGAAGCATAAGACGTTAAACCAAAACATAAGTTCGTAGTTCATAAGTCTAAAGACCCAAAACATAAGTTTCGTAAGATCATAAAGTTTATTTATTAAGTACGGGACATATCGGTTCGCATTCCACAACGACCACCTCCATGTGCAAGCTTCATAAGCATCTAGCGACCTGCAAAGCATGTAACAACGAGTCAACAACAAAGTTGAGTGAGTTCACGGTTGGTTGTCCATTTTAGAGTTGTTTCCAAAAACGTAGTTTAATCTCATTCAGCTATCCAGCCGTGTGGGTTACCCCATAGTTCGAAAACGTTTACTAGTTAACCATCCCATGTCCACCTTCCCTGGCTATCCAGCCCGGCACTCCGGCCGTGGGGGCTATCCCATTATTTAAACTACCAGACTCGTTTATCGTATCGACTACTAACGAAAATTAATTGTGCCCTAGCGTCGGTGTCTATCATCACCGACGTGCCATAGTCCATTAGTACACACCCGTCCAACTGGCACGGTGTGAGGTTTGTTAAACCTAATAGCGCTATTAACTAATGACCCGCTCGCCATAGCCTCGGCGATTAAGTCGATACAAAAAGGGAGGGACTTCGCTGATAGAGTTCTAGTCCAGTAAGTCTAAGTACGTCCCAAGGACGAGGAATTCACATTCCTGAACGCGTCCCAAAGGACGAGGAATCCCTATTCCTGAACCCATTCCCATTCCCACCGGGAATTTACCATGCTTTGTAGAAAAGTGTGAACTCACCTCGGTTTCCTCGGTTAGATTCTCAAATATAGCTAACAATCAAGGTCGGTCAATCATGTCCTAATAAGGTACGGATAACAATCAGTTTCTCATGCATAACACGTATCCTACGTACGGTTTATTTACTCATTACTTCTATCACATAACATGTACACACTTTAATAGTTCACGCTCATATAAACATTTCACCTATAGCTACTCAAGAACAAGAATACGATATTACACATATTACTTTCATTGACATATAACATGTTAGATCATCCTCAGATAACATACTCGACATTTAGACACGCAATTTACTACTTATGTCATTTCAACATAAATATCCAAAACTGGGCTGTTTTCGGGCATTTTAATAAAATAGTTAACTTATTCCAAAAATTCCCAAATTTTTACAGAATATTCTAAACGATCCAAATATTATTGTGTAAAAATCTCGGGATCCAATTAATTACCAATATTTTATAAAAATTCATTTTCCTGACTGAAATCAGATTAATTTTTTTCTGACTGCAGTCCACGGAATAATTTATTTAAAATTCATCGAGAGTCCGATTTACGAAATTCCAGTGAGAGAATTACAAATACATCGGTGCTCATCTACAGTACAAATTGCATGATCTAACTCCACATAGAATTCAAGTTATGGCAGAAAACAGAACGCATATTTTCAGCAGCAAAAATGCAGCTTTAGCTGCTGTTACAAAACGACACTTTAAAAATAGCAAACGAAGTCCAAAAATTATGATTCCAGTGCCATTAGAACCGTATTTCATAATAACACGTTATAGACTCAAGAAATTCGTTTTTCGTTAAATATTGACCTGTTTACAGCCAACTGAAGTTGGCTGTAAAGGCTTGGACAGAAGCTGTTTTTCAGCTTTTAGCTTTCTAACTCGTGTTCGATTGATTCCGTAAACATGTTTAGTGATCACAACAATATCAGACATCAATACCAACAAGCAAATAATCAGGTAATCAACAAGAATCAAAACAACTTCATATTAACATCACTTCATCACATTTCCTTTCTATGTAAACATTTTGTTCATGTTTCTAGTTCAAGTTTCTTTGTGTTCTTTAAATTTATCATCATGTAACTTACTTTAACCACTTAAATAACATGAATAATGAATGGATCTAAGTTCTTACCACTAGTTCAAGACTAGGGAAGTTCAAGTGAAGAAATGTGGTGGTTAATAGCAAACGAAGATGATCAAATGATGGTGATGGTGGTTGTGTTTGAGTTCAGCCGAAACAAGCAAGAGGGAGAGAGGAGTGTTTGTTGTTTGATGATGAAGATAAGAATGAAGTTTAGTGACTAGTGGATTTATAGAACACCTTCCAACATATCATAATCCTTTGGTCCATATGTTCACTAAGTACTAAACAATATCAATTAAACAAATGGATAAAATCATGGGGGTGTCTTCTTGTCTCCTAACCGGTTTGGGGGGAGGGGTTTGGTTTGGTTGAGTTCCAACTAGATGGTTAGGGAATTAGTTAGGTTTTAAGTGTCAAGTTAGTGCCATAAGTGTGTTATATAATATATAGTGTGTTAGGGTGTTCGGGGACCCTAACTGGCTTAGAAAAATAAGAACAATGTGTTTGACAATATTTTTGTGTTCCGGGTAATGTCCGGTTGTTCGGTTTGATACTGTTCCGTTAAAGTGCTTAATTAATCCGTAAAGTGTCCTATGTATATATTTTTGTAACATTTCTAATTCCCAACACTTGGGAAAGCATACATGATTATTTAGACACTTTTCTGTACACTACTAGTATGTTAACAAGTACACGTAAGTATAACACCGAAATCAGAAAGCAGTTAAATGATTCAGCACAGTCGTCAAGCACTTTAATTGTCATTAAAAAATCGTACGGATACACGGAATTACGAGGGTTGTCACATTCTCCCCCTGTTAAGAAAATTTCGTCCCAAAATTTAGCTCGTGGTTACTGAGGAAGCTAGTTATATTGCGTTGGTTTCCTGGTTTTCCTGGGGTGTCACATCATCCCCCCGTTGGTTTGGAATTTCATCCCGAAATTCTGCAGTAGCTTCAGCCTCAGTGGTGGTTGCACTTTTCTTAAACAGCTAGGGATACTTGAGTTTCATTTGGTCTTCTCGTTCCCAGGTATACTCTAGGCCACGACGGGAATCCCAACGGACTCGAACTAGAGGTATTCTGGTACGCTTGAGAATCTTAACATCTCGGTCAGTAATCTCTACTGGTTCCTCGACGAATCGCCGCTGGTCGTCGATAGTGAGCTCCTTTAAGGGAACTATGAGGGTCTCATCTGACAGACACTTCTTCAGATTCGACACATGGAAAACATTGTGAACTCCGCTGAGTTCTTCAGGTAGATTCAACCTGTAGGCGACCTTGCCAATTTTCTCAATGATTTCGAACGGTCCGACGTAACGTGGATTGAGCTTGCCTCGTTTGCAAAACGGACTACACCTTTCCAAGGTGAGACTTTGAGTAGCACTCGATCCCCAACCTGGAACTCGAGTGGTTTCCTTCGCTTATCCGCATAGCTTTTCTGACGGTCACGGGCTGCCGCCATTCGTTGCCGTATCTGAGCAATTCTCTCGGTTGTATCTACTACAAGTTCTGGGCCTGTTATTTGGCTGTCACCAACTTCTGCCCAACAGAGAGGCGACCAGCACTTCCGTCCGTACAATGTCTCGAATGGAGAGGCCTGGATGCTGGTGTGGTAGCTGTTGTTATACGAAAACTCCACTAGCGGGAGGTGCTTTTCCCAGCCATTACCAAAGTCGATTACACATGCCCGAAGCATGTCTTCAAGGGTCTGGATGGTGCGTTCGGATTGCCCATTCGTCTCTGGGTGATAAGCGGTGCTCATATCTAAACGTGAGCCAAAAGACCTGTGCATAGCTTGCCATAGTTCCGAAGTAAAACGCGGGTCACGATCAGAAATGATGGAGGTTGGCACTCCGTGCCTTGATACTACTTCCTTTAGGTAAATGTCTGCTAGAGTAGAAAACTTATCCGTTTCCTTGATAGCCAGAAAATGTGCAGACTTGGTCAGTCGATCCACGATCACCCAAATGGTATCGTTTCCGCGTTGAGATCTGGGTAGGCCAGTAACGAAATCCATGGAAATTTGCTCCCATTTCCATTTCGGGATCTCTGGTTGTTGAAGTAGGCCTGAGGGTTTCTGATATTTGGTCTTGACCCTAGCACAAGTCAAGCATTTACTGACGTAGGTTGCTATGCTGGCTTTCATACCGGGCCACCAGTATGTAGTCTTTAGGTCGTGGTACATCTTATCCGAACCAGGATGTACTGAATAACGAGACTTATGTGCTTCATCCATCACAAGCTCGCGTAGGTCTCCATACAGTGGAACCCAGATGCGTCCATTTACATAGTAGGGGCCGTTTTCCTTTTGTTCTAGCCACTGCCTCGATCCTCGCAAGGACTCAGCCCTGATGTTCTCTGCTTTCAATGCTTCAACCTGAGCATCGCGAATCTGAGCGGGAAGGTTGGATTGGATGGTAAGCTGTAAAGCACCTACACGCTTAGGTATAGTATCCTTTCGACTGAGGGCGTCAGCCACAACATTGGCTTTGCCCGAAGGTACTTGATCGCACATTCGTAATCATTCAAGAGCTCGACCCATCGGCGTTGTCGCATGTTCAACTCCTTTTGCTTGAAGATATGCTCGAGGCTCCTGTGATCGGTGTAAATGGTGCACTTGGTATCGTACAGGTAATGTCTCCATATCTTAAGCGCGAAAACAACTGCTCCCAATTCCAAGTCGTGTGTAGTGTAGTTCCTTTCGTGAACTTTAAGTTGGCGCGATGCGTAGGCATTGACCTTGTCACGTTGCATCAACACGCAACCAAGTCCTTGGATGGAAGCGTCGCAATAAACCACAAAATCTTCTGTGCCTTCAGGCAACGAAAGAATAGGTGCGCTACAAAGCCTCTCCTTTAAGTGCTGAAATGCAGATTCCTGTGCATCACCCCAACGATAGGTGACACCCTTCTGAGTCAGTGAAGTGAGAGGTTGCGCAATCTTTGAGAAATCCTTGATAAACCTTCTGTAATACCCTGCCAAGCCCAAGAATTGGCGGATTTCTGTTGGTGTACGGGGTGCAGGCCAGTTCTTGATCGAGTCAACCTTGGATGGATCAACATGAATCCCATCCTTGTTTACCACATGGCCTAGAAAGTGGACTTCGCGAAGCCAGAAGTCACATTTCGAAAACTTGGCATACAACTGCTCTTTTCGAAAGAAGTTCCAGAATAAGCCTCAGATGCTGCTCGTGTTCCTCCTGACTCTTAGAATATATCAGGATGTCATCGATGAACACTATGACAAACTTATCCAGGTAAGGCTTGCACACACGGTTCATGAGATCCATGAAGACCGCTGGTGCATTCGTCAACCCGAAAGGCATGACCAGAAACTCGTAATGGCCGTAACGAGTTCTGAATGCTGTTTTGGAGACGTCCTCCTCTCAGACTCTCAGCTGATGGTATCCCGATCTCAAATCAATCTTAGAGTAAAAACTCGATCCTTACAGCTGGTCGAACAAGTCGTTAATGCGTGGAAGAGGATAACGATTCTTCACGGTCACCTTGTTAAGTTCGCGATAGTCAATACACATTCTGAAAGTACCGTCCTTCTTCTTCACGAATAACACCGGAGCTCCCCAAGGCGAAGAGCTAGGACGTATGAAACCTTTTTCCAAGAGTTCTTGTAGTTCTGTGGACAGTTCTTCAAGTTCTGATGGAGCTAGACGATATGGTGCTCGAGCTACTGGTGCTGCTCCAGGAGCTAGCTCGATTTGAAACTCAACTTGGCGATGAGGCGGAAGACCTGGTAATTCCTCAGGAAATACCTCAGGAAAATCGCGCACAATAGGAATGTCTTCAATTCTCTTCTCTTCCATTGATGTGTCAGTAACGAGTGCCAGAATGGCAGTGTGGCCCTTTCGCAAACACTTCTGGGCCTTAAGGAAATAGATAATGCCTACGACAGCACCACTCTTGTCGCCATGTATCACGAGGGGTTCTTTACCAGAACGAGGAATGCGGACGATTTTCTCCTTGCAAACAATCTCTGCTTGATGATGAGATAGCCAATCCATCCCAATAACGACACCGAAACTACCAAGTGTGATAGGAATAAGATCGATAGAGAAAGTCTGACCAGCTAAGACGAGGTTACAACCTTTAATTATGTGTGTGGCTTCAAGACTCTTACCGTTTGCTAGTTCTACCGTGTGTTTGGTGTTCAAAAGTGTTGGAGTGCGCTTAAGCATTTGGCTAGCTTTTAAGGACACATAACTAGTATCGGCACCCGAGTCAAATAAAACAGTAACAAAGAAATCATCCAGAAGAAACTTACCCATCACAACGTTGGGATCGTTCCTCGCGTCGCCCTGACCAAGCACGAAAACACGTCCCCTTGCCCCATTACCATTGTTGTTTCCCCCGTTGCCGTTTCCATTCCCCTGATTGTTGTTGTTCTGGTTCTGATTTAGCTGGGGGCAGTCTTTCTTGAAATGGCCCTCAGCACCACATTGAAAGCACCCTTTGTTGTTACCTTGTTGTTGCTGCTGCTAGCGTTGATTTGGTGGGGCTTGCTGTTGCTGTCAGTTCTGATTCGCCGGACGCTGACTCCTGCAATCCCGTGCAATGTGACCAGGCTTGTTGCATCGATGACAGTTGCCTTTATTACATGGCCCGCTGTGGTGCAAGTTACAACGGTTACATTTAGGGTGATTTCCCTTATACTGTCACACCCCGACCACGTAAAGCAACTAGACGTGGCGGAAACGTCGGGGAGTGTTGTAACAGAATTATTGTTTCATAACCATGGCATAAATAAATTCTGTTTTATTGAATAAATGAACTCAATATTTTAATACAATCAAATAAATACAACTATGATCTTCCAAGTTTTAAAGTTGCTAAGGCACGAGTCCATCCTAAATATAGCATGTATCAACAATCATTGCAAAGCAGTACCTGAAACATGTGTAAAAATAGGTACGTCAGCATAAAAATGCCTGTGAGATACATAGGTTTTGTGAAAATAGGTTTCATGACTTATGTTTGAGAAAATGTTTAGTCATGAACCTTGTAGTTTGCTTTGCTTTGTAAATCATTTGAAAAACGATAAGATCAGATGATATGTATAAATAAGAGAATAATGTATGGTTAAATGAATAACCATTGTAAACTGAGTTTGTATAAGATAAGTTGCTTGTAAAACAATGTATTGTGAAAAGTATGTTATTTGTATAAAATGTTATATGTATCAAACTGAAATGATTCAGATAACGATACAATATGTAATACCATACAAACACTTATATATAGGAAGTACCAGCGGCGTATCCACCATGTTTGTATCATATTACACACGCCTCGTTACTTAATCACTTACTCAAACCAAACCAACAAGGTAAAATGTATATGTTTAAACCAATTGCCAAACGTATTGAATAATGTGTCAAAATGTTTATGTCAAGATGAAATCATGAAATGTATAACCAATGTCAATAATGTTTATGTGTCCAATGTAAATCATGTAATGTGTAACCAATGTGATTTGTATAAATAAATGTAAGATTAAACAAATAACCTTATAGTAGCATATTAAGAGTATACTTTGGATTTGTAAGTAACATATTAAACTATGTTTTGGTTTTGTAAATATATGTTGGTTTTGTACAATACCACACATGAGAGTATATCAAACTATACTTTAATAGTCTGATTTGAGAATTCATTCAGACCTGGTGCATCAAAATACACCTTTGAGACTATAGAAATACCACAAAGGCAATCCCTATTTGGATGGAGCAACAAATTGGTTTCAGACATTCCATGACAACAGGAATGGGGTGTCAAATCCTATAGCGCTATATCATACTAACAATCGGTCTGGTGAACATAAAATAAGTACAATTCAACAATTTATTTTATGTTCTTTGAGAAATCAATGTTTAAACCATAGTTAGTCATTCAGTTTGTCAACTGATAAGTAATAACATGTATAATCAATTATACTTTTGGAAAATATGAAAGTAACAGATAGGTACACATGCTTCACCCCAAAACAGTTTGGACAACAGTAAAATAGGGGAACTATGTACTCACATTGAGAGTGCTTAGGAGTCCTTGTGTAACAACCAAACAATGCTAGAGATCACGGATATCAAACGGCACCTAATATTGGTAGCTATGTTAATAAACCGGACCTAAATCGGAGGATTTAGATAGAATGAGGGTTCGTAAACCAAACGAGTATAGAGACTCGTGTCATATGGTTTAACAAAGCCTACATACTAAATGAAACCTATCTTATGTGTTTTCGACCCATCGCGACCCATTAAGGTAGCTTATGCTACTTTAACGCGTCGTGCGCGTGAAACGCGTTCGGACCGTCTAACTAGTCCTATGACAAGTGTTATATGCCTAAACATGTTACATAATCAGTTATGTGACAAAGGTTTAGGTTACATATGCTTAATTACCAATTATACATGAAAAGGGTATTCTGGTAATTTACCTAAGGCATATAAACTACCTATCATACAACTACTTAAACGATGTGACCATAAGGTATAACCTCGGAAGGTTATTCCCTATATACTATGGTCACCTAATGTGTTTGGTCGGATCCTAATGATCGACCAAATGGGTCGGGTTCGAGGTATAAGCGATTTATTAGATCGCTTACCATACGACCCTAGACAACGTGGAAATCAGTAGGCATAGTCCCAAGGGACTATAACCAACGTGATTACACTCACGTTGCGAAGTTCAAACGAACTTCGCATTGACCATAAACTGGTCAACGCAGAAAGTGAAACAAAGTTTGACTTTCAGACTCGAAAGACTCGAAAAGCAATAAAAGAACGAAAGAATACTTACGAAGGGTCCCCGAATGCTAATTTCGATTCGAGAATCTCAGGTATGAAACAATGGTTTCAACTTAGAGTTTCTAAGATCAAAATTCTAGTGGTTTAAGCAATGGGGGGTATGGGGTATTTATAGTTTACGGTCCACCGTTAAGATCGTTTCATGGAATCCGTGCTTTAATCGTAACCGTACAAGTGTTGGAACCTTATGGTGGCTAAAAGTTGATCCTTATCAGCTGACTAGACAAATGAGAAAGTGTGGTGGTGGATCAAACAGCTGCAATCTGCTGTGAGAAACATTTAACCTGGTCAGAAGGGGCCTCGTGGGCCGCGTGAGGATGTAAGGAACCTGAGGCGGGCCGCCTGGCCTGCACAGATCAGACATAAGTTTCAGAAATGACAGTTTCAGTCCCTGCACGTGTTTAAGGCCATTTCCGACACTTCTAAGGCCCGTAAAGCCAACTTTAAGGCCCTAAAATGTTACCTAAACATTGTGGACATGAAACATGCTCAAAAATATGCCGGGTGTTGGTTCGTTTGGTCGTACGAACGCGATGTTCGCTTAATTACGACGGAATGCGCATAAGCGCGAAAAACGATCCAAATGACGCAACGAATGGATTTTTGGCAATCCAAACACTAAAGCATAATATAGTCATGCTTACATAAATTTTTGGATGTCCGGATGTATTCAGAACGTAAGTTATGCGCGAAAATGCAAACTTGTGCACTTTTTGACACTTTTAGTCCCTGAATGACCCAAAAGTTTATTTTAGCATACCGAACCCCTCAAAGCCTATTTCTAAGCTATGTGAAGGATATTTATGGTATGTTTAACTTATGGTCATGTTCCGGAATGTCTGTTACAGTTCAAATTGGCATACTTTCGCAGTTTGTCAAGTTTAGTCCCTGTAATCGAATTAACTTGTTTTTGCCTTTAAAACTTATTTCTAAGTTATGTAAAAGTTATTTAAGGTATGTTAAGCCTATTTCACTATTCCGGAGTGTTCGTTGGATTAAACTGGTTATATTTACGCATCAGAGCGCGTATAACCCTCCAGAAAGCGATTTAAAGCTTAAAATTGAACAAGAGTTGATATGTGCAAACGATACACATATTTTTACAAATCCCAAGTATGAAATACAATATTTCATCGGTTTGGAATTTTTTTTGATGGTTGAAGTGACACAGGTGTCACAGTCTCCTCTACTTTAGGAAATTTCGTCCCGAAATTTAATTTTAGAGGAAACTTGTGAAGACAGCTGTGACTGTTACGCCTTCAAATAGATCCATTGAACCCTTAAGTAAAACTCTGGGCCATTTTAGGATTCTTAGCAAATTTGTTAACCCTCAAAGTGAATTCCTTGTAGTAGTAAAACATGGAATTTTTGAACTACGGACAGAAGAACGTTTCTTATGAAAACTTATCATAGGAAACTTGTGTGTGCTTGAAATCAGAATTGGGGAGTGTAAGATAAAATGACATTGGTCAAGGTCCAAGACTTCTCCCGTATCATTATTCTTGTCACTATGGGTCTTAACACATGGCAAAATTTCCTGTGGTTTCTGGGCACTGAATTTCCATAATTATGTAGGCCTCCATAATTACTTAATTCCTTGCACAGTCCGCACAGTTCATTTCAGAATGCGTAGAGGAAAAATCAATTGAATAAACATGAAGCGACCTGACTAGATCACCAAAGGGTCCTTTCAATTAGATTAACGAACGATCTTTTTAACTAGATCAACACATGACCTTCTTAACTAGACCGTCGTACGATCTCCTTAAATAGACCACTTAAGGGATCTTTGTAATTATATCATCACATGATATTTCTAATCAGATTTTCAAAATCAATCTGTTTAACCAGATCATTCAAGAGGTCCAATTATAGATTAGTACTTTAAAACCTAAGGGACTTGACTACAACGTAGAAGTCCATTAAGGATTTAAGATAGTAACTTTGGATTTCCTATTATGAATCTCTCGTATGAGATATGAAAGATTCGATGAGGATTTGGATAGATCACAAAACATACATGAAAACATATAAACACATAATTAGTTAGCTTGATTCTTTAATTTGTTGTCTTTGAGCATGGATAATTAAAGCACACTAGAAATCCAATCCATGAATTTCATTCGGTACTTTAATCATTTTCAAGGATCCATCTATAAAGATAGAAGGATTCTCAATAAAAGTTTGGCTTTGTTTCTTAAAAGAAACGAGTGTTTAAGGTTCTTGGGGAGATCACAAGTGATCATAAAATGACAGAACCATACGAGTAGTTTGTCTTTGGGTTGACATCATAAGGTTGCATCAAACATTCACACAACCACATAATTTTTGCAAAAATAAAAACAAAAAATCTTTATTTATGCAACAACCGAATTGTCTTGAAGTGTCAAAAGATAACAACTAAGGAAATACAAAACACTAATTGTTCACTGCTGCATCATTGTTCATGTTTGCCTCATTGATGTTGAACACTCGTCCACGCGCTGGAGGTATGTTAACAAGTCTTGGGCAATTATTCCTGTAGTGGGTAAGGTCACCACAGTTATAACATGACCCCGGAGGAAACCGCGCTTAAACAGCAGCAGGGTTTGCAGCTGCTTGATTTGCATAACGACAAACACTGATCAAATGTCCCAACTGCCCACAGTGGGTACATTTGTGACACTGCTCTTGCTCTAGATGATGACGGTTGCACTTGTTGCACAAAGGTGCAGTACCAACATAGTTTTGCCTTTTGCGAGGTTGTGCTGGTTGGTTTGCTGCAACCTGTTTGTCTTGAGCAGTTACAGCGTAGTTTTGAGAGACTTTGCGCTTCTTCTTCTTGGATACCTCAGCATGTTCTTCCTTTGGTTCAACTTGAGCAGTCTTGTTAGATGGTCTTGAGTCGCCCTTTCGAAACAGCTTACGCTTCCTGATGTGGGATTCAGTTAGGGTGGCAGACAGTTCAATGGCTTGTCTGACAGTAGTAGGGTTACTGCCAGTAACAATATCCTGAACTAAGTCAGGAAGACCATCAGTATATTTCTCGATCGCCTTATCCACAGGAGTAACCATAGCAGGACACAACAGGCTCAATTCTTCAAAACGGTCAGTATAGGCTCGATGTTCACCACTGTCTTGCTTCAAATCATCAAACTCCCTCTCCAAAGCTCGCAGTTCATGACGAGGGCAAAACTCCTTCATCATAAGAGCCCTAAGCTCAGCCCAAGTCTGTGCTAAAGCAACCTCAGTACCACGGTCTCTCATCACCCCGTTCCACCATGTAAGAGCCCTCTTCTGAAACACACTTGAAGAAAACTCGACCTTACGATTTTCAGGACACTGAACATGACGGAAGGTATTCTCAATGCTCTCGAACCACTGAAGAAGCCCAGTTGCTCCCTCAGAACCATTAAACTTGAGCGGTTTAGCCGAGTTGAAACTCTTGAAATTGCATGGAGCATTGTTGTTGTTGATGGCTTGCATCATTTGAGCATAAAGATTTGGGAAGGCAACAGCCATTTGCTGCGCGATGATTTCCGCCAGTTCGGCATTTGCCATCTGATTGTCGCGTCGAGGAGGCATTCTAAACGAGGAAACATGAAAGGAAACGAGTGAGAGATTTAGACGAAAAGAATGAGATGAAACAAATCTGATGAAAGCAAGGATAGTGGTCATTTGTTTGTTACTACAAAGCAACAAACGACCTCGGTGATCTATCAAAGTAAATGGATCAAAAATAATGTATCGCGAAGACATGCTCGCCTATAAGTGAACACTCATCCCAAGAATTCCCAGGTAAGCACAACTGGTCTCGCGTCTGATGAGATATATACGAAGTGCTTGCCTAGACAGAAAACCCAGAATACAGGCATTCACCCTTCCAGTTTGCACATGTTCACATTATTTAAAACCCAAAACCTTGACGAGATTTTGAAAACTTAAAGGGGTTCAAAACCATATAACAGAGGGTTCAAAACCTAGTAATCAATCATCCTAGAACAGATGATTAGTTTTCAAAGCGGTTTTTTTTTGAAATTTATGTTCTTATTGTGGTCGTCGCCTAAGGATAGGTGACGGTATCGTTTTATGACTAAACGCAAGTAAACTCGTGTTAGGGTCCTAAGAAGGTTATAGACTAGGTCAAAGTATTACTAATAACCTAATTCCCTATAACCATTGGCTCTGATACCAACTTTTCTGTCACACCCCGACCACGTAAAGCAACTAGACGAGGCGGAAACGTCGGGGAGTGTTGTAACAGAATTATTGTTTCATAACCATGGCATAAATAAATTCTGTTTTATTGAATAAATGAACTCAATGTTTTAATACAATCAAATAAATACAACTATGATCTTCCAAGTTTTAAAGTTGCTAAGGCACGAGTCCATCCTAAATATAGCATGTATCAACAATCATTGCAAAGCAGTACCTGAAACATGTGTAAAAATAGGTACGTCAGCATAAAAATGCTTGTGAGATACATAGGTTTTGTGAAAATAGGTTTCATGACTTATGTTTGAGAAAATGTTTAGTCATGAACCTTGTAGTTTGCTTTGCTTTGTAAATCATTTGAAAAACGATAAGATTAGATGATATGTATAAATAAGAGAATAATGTATGGTTAAATGAATAACCATTGTAAACTGAGTTTGTATAAGATAAGTTGCTTGTAAAACAATGTATTGTGAAAAGTATGTTATTTGTATAAAATATTATATGTATCAAACTGAAATGATTCAGATAACGATACAATATGTAATACCATACAAACACTTATATATAGGAAGTACCAGCGGCGTATCCACCATGTTTGTATCATATTACACACGCCTCGTTACTTAATCACTTACTCAAACCAAACCAACAAGGTAAAATGTATATGTTTAAACCAATTGCTAAACGTATTGAATAATGTGTCAAAATGTTTATGTCAAGATGAAATCATGAAATGTATAACCAATGTCAATAATGTTTATGTGTCCAATGTAAATCATGTAATGTGTAACCAATGTGATTTGTATAAATAAATGTAAGATTAAACAAATAACCTTATAGTAGCATATTAAGAGTATACTTTGGATTTGTAAGTAACATATTAAACTATGTTTTGGTTTTATAAATAACATATCAAAATATGCTTTAGATGTGATAAATAACATATTAAACTATGTTTTGGTTTTGTAAATATATGTTGGTTTTGTACAATACCACACATGAGAGTATATCAAACTATACTTTAATAGTGTGATTTGAGAATTCATTCAGACCTGGTGCATCAAAATACACCTTTGAGACTATAGAAATACCACAAAGGCAATCCCTATTTGGATGGAGCAACAAATTGGTTTCAGACATTCCATGACAACAGGAATGGGGTGTCAAATCCTATAGCGCTATATCATACTAACAATCGGTCTGGTGAACATAAAATAAGTACAATTCAACAATTTATTTTATGTTCTTTGAGAAATCAATGTTTAAACCATAGTTAGTCATTCAGTTTGTCAAATGATAAGTAATAACATGTATAATCAATTATACTTTTGGAAAATATGAAAGTAACAGATAGGTACACATGCTTCACCCCAAAACAGTTTGGAAAACAGTAAAATAGGGGAACTATGTACTCACATTGAGAGTGCTTAGGAGTCCTTGTGTAACAACCAAACAATGCTAGAGATCACGGATATCAAACGGCACCTAATATAGGTAGCTATGTTAATAAACCGGACCTAAATCGGAGGATTTAGATAGAATGAGGGTTCGTAAACCAAACGAGTATAGAGACTCGTGTCATATGGTTTAACAAAGCCGACATACTAAATGAAACCTATCTTATGTGTTTTCGACCCATCGCGACCCATTAAGGTAGCTTATGCTACTTTAACGCGTCGTGCGCGTGAAACGCGTTCGGACCGTCTAACTAGTCCTATGACAAGTGTTATATGCCTAAACATGTTACATAATCAGTTATGTGACAAAGGTTTAGGTTACATATGCTTAATTACCAATTATACATGAAAAGGGTATTCTGGTAAATTACCTAAGGCATATAAACTACCTATCATACAACTACTTAAACGATGTGACCATAAGGTATAACCTCGGAAGGTTATTCCCTATATACTATGGTCACCTAATGTGTTTGGTCGGATCCTAATGATCGACCAAATGGGTCGGGTTCGAGGTATAAGCGATTTATTAGATCGCTTACCCTACGACCCTAGACAACGTGGAAATCAGTAGGCATAGTCCCAAGGGACTATAACCAACGTGATTACACTCACGTTGCGAAGTTCAAACGAACTTCGCATTGACCATAAACTGGTCAATGCAGAAAGTCAAACAAAGTTTGACTTTCAGACTCGAAAGACTCGAAAAGCAATAAAAGAACGAAAGAATACTTACGAAGGGTCCCCGAATGCTAATTTCGATCCGAGAATCTCAGGTATGAAACAATGGTTTCAACTTAGAGTTTCTAAGATCAAAATTCTAGTGGTTTAAGCAATGGGGGGTATGGGGTATTTATAGTTTTTGGTCCACCGTTAAGATCATTTCATGGAATCCGTGCTTTAATCGTAACCGTACAAGTGTTGGAACCTTATGGTGGCTAAAAGTTGATCCCTATCAGCTGACTAGACAAATGAGAATGTGTGGTGGTGGATCAAACAGCTGCAATCTGCTGTTAGAAACATTTAACCTGGTCAGAAGGGGCCTCGCGGGCCGCGTGAGGATGTAAGGAAACTGAGGCGGGCCGCCTGGCCTGCACATATCAGACATAAGTTTCAGAAATGACAGTTTCAGTCCCTGCACGTGTTTAAGGCCATTTCCGACACTTCTAAGGCCCGTAAAGCCAACTTTAAGGCCCTAAAATGTTTCCTAAACATTGTGGACATGAAACATGCTCAAAAATATGCCGGGTGTTGGTTCGTTTGGTCGTACGAACGCGATGTTCGCTTAATTACGACGGAATGCGCATAAGCGCGAAAAACGATCCAAATGACGCAACGAATGGATTTTTGGCAAGCCAAACACTAAATCATAATATAGTCATGCTTACATAAATTTTTGGATGTCCGGATGTATTCAGAACGTAAGTTATGCGCGGAAATGCAAACTTGTGCACTTTTTGACACTTTTAGTCCCTGAATGACCCAAAAGTTTATTTTAGCATACCATACCGAACCCCTCAAAGCCTATTTCTAAGCTATGTGAAGGATATTTATGGTATGTTTAACTTATGGTCATGTTCCGGAATGTCTGTTACAGTTCAAATTGGCATACTTTCGCAGTTTGTCAAGTTTAGTCCCTGTAATCGAATTAACTTGTTTTTGCCATACCAAAGCCTTTAAAACTTATTTCTAAGTTATGTAAAGGTTATTTAAGGCATGTTAAGCCTATTTCACTATTCCGAAGTGTTCGTTGGATTAAACTGGTTATATTTACGCATCAGAGCGCGTATAACCCTCCAGAAAGCGATTTAAAGCTTAAAATTGAACAAGAGTTGATATGTGCAAACGATACACATATTTTTACAAATCCCAAGTATGAAATACAATATTTCATCGGTTTGGAATTTGTTTTGATGGTTGAAGTGACACAGGTGTCACATATACCCACCCTGACCTTGATTCCCAGAAGACTGCTAACTGGGGCTCCTGTACTCATCTGTCTTTCGCTGCTGGGACTGAGCTGAAGTAGAACCTTTACTGGAATTCCCATCCCATTTTCACTTGTTATCATTGGGAGCGTCAGTAGTAGCAGTACCAATACGCTTGGGCAGTTTGTTTTGTTCAACTGCTTGATCGGTGAGATGGTGGGCCAACTTAATGATTTGCTGAATGGTACCCAGGTTAGCTGAAGTCACGTGACTCTGAATCTCTGGTACAAGACCCTTGAGGTACAGCTCAATACGTTTGATGGGAGGGTCTACCATTGTAGGACACAAGATGGCCAGCTCGTTTGACCTCTTTGTGTATGCCTCGATCTCAGACCCCGTCATCTTTAGATTGAAGAATTCCACCTCTAGCTTGTGGATGTCTTCACGACTGCAGTACTCTTCCTTGATCAGTTCCTTGAAGTCATTCCATGGGGTGGCATTAGCAACGGCCAACCCAACCAGTTGAACCTGCGCTTTCCACCAGGTTAACGCAGCACCTTCAAGTGTTCCGGTAGCATATTTCACCCTACGGTCTTCAGGGCATTCACACATCTCGAAGACAGACTCAAGCTTCTCAAACCAGTGAAGAAGGCCTACCGCTCCTTCTGTGCCACTGAAGGTACTGGGTCGGCAATCCATGAAGGTTTTGAACGTACATACGGGAGGCCGAGCATGTTGACCTGTTGCACGAGAATAAAAGACAAGGTTAAGCACGAGGGTTGGTTTGCGAAGGTAGGATCTAAACGTCCTAAGATGGGTTGATATGGCAGGTTATACCTCCTGCCGGGATAGCTGCGAGTGCCTCGGCAACTCGTTCATTGATCAAGGCCGTCAACTGGGCTTGAGTGAGGTTGATACGTCCTCCGCGTCCACTCATGATCTTCACAATGAAGCAACGTAAGTGAGAAAAGTGTCGCGAAAGTGCGTAAGTGTGGGACGTCAGGAGAGAGTAAGCACACAAGGTTCAAATAACAATTATCACGTTAACTAATGCACAGTGTGAACTATCTAACCGACAATATAACATAAGACATACCACCTATTGTGTCGAGTCTTACATGTGGAGCGAAGCGTCGTTGTGAATCGTTGAGCACTATACAGGTTATAGTCTGGTTTTATCAAAAAGCTTTTCCCTTTTTAAAACCAAGTTCACTATAACCAATGGCTCTGATACCAATCTGTCACACTCCCAAAATCCATTATGCGGATTATCACCGCTTGGAGGCGTGACATGACCAAGATCGAGCCACCAATCATATTGAACAACATAATTAAGTAAATCAAACCAACCGCAATACAATTGGTGACCAAAAGGAAGTTAACCAAGTTCAATTTAAACAGCAGAAGCATAAGACGTTAAACCAAAACATAAGTTCGTAGTTCATAAGTCTAAAGACCCAAAACATAAGTTTCGTAAAATCATAAAGTTTATTTATTAAGTACGGGACATATCGGTTCGCATTCCACAACGACCACCTCCATGTGCAAGCTCCATAAGCATCTAGCGACCTGCAAAGCATGTAACAACGAGTCAACAACAAAGTTGAGTGAGTTCACGGTTGGTTGTCCATTTTAGAGTTGTTTCCAAACACGTAGTTTAATCTCATTCAGCTATCCAGCCGTGGGGGTTACCCCATAGTTCGAAAACGTTTACTAGTTAACCATCCCATGTCCACCTTCCCTGGCTATCCAGCCCGGCACTCCGGCCGTGGGGGCTACCCCATTATTTAAACTACCAGACTCATTTATCGTATCGACTACTAACGAAAATTAATTGTGCCCTAGCGCTGGTGTCTATCATCACCGACGTGCCGTAGTCCATTAGTACACACCCGTCCAACTGGCACGGTGTGAGGTTTGTTAAACCTAATAGCGCTATTAACTAATGACCCGCTCGCCATAGCCTCAGCGATTTAGTCGATACAAAAAGGGAGGGACTTCGCTGATAGAGTTCTAGTCTAGTAAGTCTAAGTACGTCCCAAGGACGAGGAATTCACATTCCTGAACATGTCCCAAAGGACGAGGAATCCCTATTCCTGAACCCATTCCCATTCCCACCAGGAATTTACCATGCTTTGTAGAAAAGTGTGAACTCATATCGGTTTGCTCGGTTAGATTCTCAAATATAGCTAATAGTCAAGGTCGGTCAATCACGTCCTAATAAGGTACGGATAACAATCAGTTTCTCATGCATAACACGTATCCTACGTACGGTTTATTTACTCAATACTTCTATCACATAACATGTACACACTTTAATAGTTCACGCTCATATAAACATTCCACCTATAGCTACTCAAGAACAAGCGTACGATATTGCACATATTACTTTCATTGACATATAACATGTTAGAGCATCCTCAGATAACATACTCGACATTTAGACACGCAATTTACTACTTATGTCATTTCAACTTAAATATCCAAAACTGGGCTGTTTTCGGGCATTTTAATAAAATAGTTAACTTATTCCAAAAATTCCCAAATTTTTAAAAAAATATCTTAAACGATCCAAATATTATTGTGTAAAAATCTCGGGATCCAATTCATTACCAATATTTTATAAAAATTCATTTTCCGGACTCAAATCAGATTTATCTTTTTCTGACTGCAGTCCACGGAATAATTTATTTAAAATTCATCGAGAGTCCGATTTACGAAATTCCAGTGAAAGAATTACAAATACATCGGTGGTCATCTACAGTACAAATTGCATGATCTAACTCTACACAGAATTGAAGTTATGGCAGAAAAAAGAACGCATATTTTCAGCAGCAAAAATGCAGCTTTAGCTGCTGTTACAAAACGACACTTTAAAAATAGTAAACGAAGTCCAAAAATTATGATTCCTGTGCCATTAGAACCGTATTTCATAATAACACGTTATAGACTCAAGAAAATCCGTTTTTCGTTAAATATTGACCTGTTTACAGCCAACTAAAGTTGGCTGTAAACGCTTGGACAAAAGCTGTTTTTCAGCTTTTAGCTTTCTAACTCGTGTTCGATTGATTCCGTAAACATGTTTAGTGATCACAACAATATCAAACATCAATATCAACAAGCAAATCATCAGGTAATCAACAAGAATCAAAACAACTTCATATTAACATCACTTCATCACATTTCCTTTCTATGTAAACATTATGATCATGTTTCTAGTTCAAGTTTCTTTGTGTTCTTTAAATTTATCATCATGTAACTTACTTTGACCACTTAAATAACATGAATAATGAATGGATCTAAGTTCTTACCACTATTTCAAGACTAGGGAAGTTCAAGTGAAGAAATGTGGTGGTTAATAGCAAACGAAGAAGGTCCTTCCACTTCCGAGAACACCGAGCTTCGTTGTATGCCTTCTAACACTTTTGTATGCTTGTAGATTGGTTGAAGATGATCAAATGATGGTGATGGTGGTTGTGTTTGAGTTCAGCCGAAACAAGCAAGAGGGAGAGAGGAGTGTTTGTTGTTTGATGATGAAGATAAGAATGAAGTTTAGTGACTAGTGGATTTATAGAACACCTTCCAACATATCATAATCCTTTGGTCCATATGTTCACTAAGTACTAAACAATATCAATTAAACAAATGGATAAAATCATGGGGGTGTCTTCTTGTCTCCTAACCGGTTTGGGGGGAGGGGTTTGGTTTGGTTGAGTTCCAACTAGATGGTTAGTGAATTAGTTAGGTTTTAAGTGTCTAGTTAGTGCCATAAGTGTGTTATATAATATATTGTGTGTTAGGGTGTTCGGGACTGGCTTAGAAAAATAAGAACAATGTGTTTGACAATATTTTTGTGTTCCGGGTAATGTCCGGTTGTTCGGTTTGATACTGTTTCGTTAAAGTGCTTAATTAATCCGTAAAGTGTCCCATGTATATATTTTTGTAACATTTTTAATTCCCAACAGTTGGGAAAGCATACATGATTATTTAGTCATTTTTCTGTACACTACTAGTATGTTAACAAGTACACATAAGTATAACACCGAAATCAGAAAGCAGTTAAATGATTCAGCACAGTCTTCAAGTACTTTAATTATCATTAATAAATCGTACGGATACACGGAATTATGAGGGTTGTCACACGTTGAACGGCTAGTTTTTTCTTAAAGAAAGTATATATATTTTCCAAAAAACCAAATAAATTAAGCCTATGATACACAACCTATCCTACTTATTTCTCCATACAAACACTTTTTTCACTCTCAATTTTATTATTCTCTAAATAAAGAAAATAAATATATTTTCCAAAAAACTATATAAATTAAACCTATGACACACAACTTATCCAACCTATTTCTCCATACACACACATTTTTTCACTCTCAATTTTATTATTCTCTAAAAAAATGCACGCCTCAAGTTCATCATCTTCATTGTCATAATCTTCGCTTGAAAAACTTCTTTTAGTCTCATCATCGTCTGACGAGGGACCCAAGCTAAAAATTCAGTGGTTTAGAAAGTCATTCAAACTATATTTGAAGATGAAGGGACCTCACAACCCAAAAGAAGGAAATATATAATATATGATCGGCTACCCGCGCATGAGTTATTGGTATTTTCACTCAACCCAACATATATGATAATAGGAGTTTTAGGTGGCGTTTTCATATGAGCCATGATTCATTTTTAAGAATAGTAAACGACTTACAAAAAAAATATGAATTTTCCAACAGAACCCTGATGCATGTGGCAGTATGGGGTTTAGCACATTGCAAAAAGTCACGGCTGCGATTAGATAATTAGCTTATGGCACTAGTTCCAACATAATGGATGACCATATAAAATGTCGGAATGAGTGGGGAGGGAAAGTCTTCAGTATTTTTGTAAGTATGTCATTGAATTATACTTAAAAATGTATTTGAGAAAACCTACGTTTGGTAACATATACAACAAATTCTGGAGGCGCATGAAGATCGACATAGTTTCTCTAGGATGGTCAATAGTTTAGATTGTATGAAATGGGAGTGAGAAAACTGTCCAACTGTGTCGGGCGGCCAACACACTAGTGGATTTCATAAAAAAGGGCTATGATGCTTGCAATGGTTGCATTACAAGACCTTTGGTTTTGACATGCATTCTTTGGTGAGGCTGATTCGAATAACGATTTAAATATTCTTAATCAATCACCAAGTTTCAACGACTATATAAATCAGGTTGGATCGAAAGCTTCTTTTTTTTGTAAATGGGGTGGAGTACAAATACAATTATTATCTAACGGATGGAATTTGCCCTGAATATGTTGTTTTTTGTAAAATCAGTTACACAACGTACAACGTAAGATGAAAAGAGAACGAAGTTTAGTGGTGCTCAAATGGTGGCACGAAAAGACATCAAACGAGCTTTTGGTTTTTTGGAGAAAGATGGCGTGTTTTGAGCATGCTGTGTATGCTTATGGAAATATTTAGAGTTAGAAATGTGATATACGTGTTGGAAGAGACGCAACAAAATACTGAAGACATCGGTGATTGATGTGTGCAAAATGCAACATATAAATTACATCAATTGTGGCATAAAACTAACCCTTTTTAGTACTAAGGTTGGAAAAAGTGTGTTTTTGTCTTCCTTTTGTATTTTCAGGATTAAATGAGCTCAAATGAACAAAAGAAGCAAAAAGGCAGCTAAATCTAACATGAATACAAGAAAAGGAACAAACGTGGTGTGACAACTCGAGTTTCTAAGATTCCACTTTCGCATTTATTGCACGTTCACTGTTTGTTTAGTTGCTTACTTACACAATTGGTTTGCTTTGTAACTGTATACGTGGTGATTTGATAAAGTGTATTGTGATTGTTGCATGGTTATGTGTTATCTTACGAATGATTTGACAAATACATGAACTTGGTGATGAAACTGTAAATTATATTGTTATGGGTGTGTTTTATGTAAAAGATGATACTTAGGGGTGAGTAGAGTAGTTAGTGAAATCTTAATAACTCTTAACCCTAATCCCTTTCACAAATCATCATACGTACTTTCACATCTTTCTCTACAATCCTCTCCTACAATCATCTTCTTCATCATTCTTGGTGGCACAAGCTCTTCATCACTTTTGATCTCTCTTCATCTAGAATCAATCAAAGGTAAACGTTTAATGATTATTTGTTGTTAATCCTTGATTATGTGATTCGTGTAAAACCCTAGTTCTACATACAATGGCTCTGTGTTTATTGATCCTCCTGATTATGGTGAAATGGTTTGTGAATAGTTGCTTAATCACTTGCCTGACACTAAGATGCTTGATATGATAGAGATGTTTCATGTTGATTAGGTTACTGCATTGTGAATGTATGAAAACTAGGGTTCTTGATCGTAAAACGTAACTGTTACATTGCATTTGAATGTTCGCATGATTGATGGTTGACCTGACTTTTGATATATATAGTCCGAACTTTATATATGACACAAGGTCCGAATTTTATAAGAGGATGATATGGTCCGAGTTTTTAAGCTTATGTTATGGTCCGAATTTTGGGTTGTTGCCTAGTCCGACTTTTTGTGATGATATGTATGAGGTCCGAATTTTGTTGTGTAATGTGGAGTCCGAGTTTTTGTAATGCATAAGGTCCGAATTCTTTTGTAAAGGGTTACATAGTCCGAATTTGTATAAGGGGTTGATCCGAGTTTTGAGAATGATATGTGTATAGTCCAACTTTTGGTGATGTAATGTGTGATCCGAACTTAATTGATGAAACAAGGTCCGACTTTATGAAATAGAAACATGGTCCGAGTTTTTACACTTAATTGGATGGTCTGAGTTTTTACACTTGATATATGGTCCGAGTTTATGCTTGATATATGGACCGAGTTTTATGCTTGATGTTTGGTCCAAGTTTGTAACATGGACAAGAGGGGAGTCCGAGTTTGATGTGTGTGCGTGTAGTCCGAATTTCATGTTAATGTTAACACTAGGGATCTGAGTTTACTTATAATGCTAAGTTCAAACCCTGTATGAGGAACACTTGGCATGCTACTGTATGTATGTTACTGTATATTACTGCATATAACTGTATGCTACTGTATGTAACTGGATGATACTGTATGTGTGAACAATCTATCTCATGTCATTCTGTACACAATTATCACACGGATCACAGTTGTTTGGACATCAAGGAATTGTAAACCCTAATTGAACGTAAACACTTACATTGAGTTTATGTGCAATGTACCTTAGGTCGTGTGTAACGGACCTAACCATTAATTAACACTAGAAGCAATAACATACCGAGCAAACCAAGGTGAGTTCACACTCTTACCAAGGCATGGGATTCCCGGTGGGTAGGGAATGGGATTGAAGGAAAAGGATTGATGAATTATTTGAATTACACTGTTACTAGACTATCTACCATCGTCCTCGGGTTAAGCAGGACACTTACGTAAAACCTACGTAAACAAGTACTTACCACTGTCCTCAGGTTTCGAGGGACACTTACGTAAAACCTACGTAAACTCACACATGCTACTGTCTTCCGGGGTCAGGAAGGACACTTAAGTAAAACCTACGTAAACCCCACGCGTACTACCGTCCTCGGGTAAAGAAGGACACTTACATAAAACCTACGTAAACCTTGTACGTATTACTGTTCTCGGGTTAAGAAGAACACTTATGGTTACGAATAGTCTAGTGTATATGCAACTATGGGAAGCCCCCACTAATAGAACATACTATCGGCCCAGTAGAGCCACATGTTACGAAACAAACTTACTATTACGAACTTACTTACTGTGAACTCGCTCAACTAGTTGTTGACCCTCTGTTACATGCCTTGCAGGTCGTTAGGTATTCATTGGAGCTTGCACTGGGAGGCGCAGTCGTTGTGGACAAGGATCGTGAATGCTTTAATTAAACATTATGACATTACATACTTTATTTATGTTGGGATTTTACTCATATGCTTCCGCTAAACATTGATATTGCACTTATGTTTTGAACACCTTTCATATTGGTCTGGTTGAATTACAAACACTTTTATTTATTACTTGCATGTTCAATATGATTGGTGGCTTGATCCTGGTCAGTCACGCTCCCAAGCGGTGATACTCCGCGTGTGGATTTTGGGGGTGTGACAGATTGGTATCAGAGCCATTGGTTATAGAGAACTCGGTTTTAATAAGGGAAAAAAAGTTTTTATTAAAACCAGACTATAACCAGTACAATGCTCAACGATCCACAACGACGCCTCGCTCCACGTGCAAGACTCAACATCCTAGGTAATAAGGTTTATGTTTATTGCCTACATGCTAGAATTACATAGAACTTTGCTCGTGGTATGCTGAGATTACATTGCCTACTATTCGTTATTGCTTGAGAACACTTGTGTGCTTACTCTCTTCTGTCATCGCACTATTCGCGAACCTCTCTCACTTATGTTACATTTGCTATGAAGATCATGGCCGGACGTATTAACTTGACTCAAGCCCAGTTGACGGCTCTCATCAACGAACAAGTTGCTGCGGCACTTGCAGCTGCTCAAACAGGTAGTATACCCTGCAGTTGTGACTCACACTAGGATCTTTAGATCCTACATTTCCTAAACCAACTCTTGTGTTTAACCTTGTCCTATTCTTACACAATAGGTCAACACGCTCAGCAACCCGTTTGCACTTTCAAGAACTTCATGGACTGTCGTCCTAGCACGTTTAGTGGCACTGAAGGAGCGGTTGGACTCCTCCATTGGTTCGAAAAGCTCGAGTCTGTATTTGAGATGTGTGAATGCCCTGAGGCTCGCAGGGTGAAATACGCCACTGGTACTTTAGAAGGAATTGCGCTGACATGGTGGAACGCGCAAGTTCAGATTTTAGGGTTGGCAGCTGCTAACGCCACCCCTTGGAACGATTTCAAGGAACTCATCAAACGAGAATACTGCACACGTGATGACATCCACAAGTTGGAAGTGGAGCTCTACCATCTGAAAATGACAGGGTCGGAAATTGAAGCTTATACGAAACGGTCAAACGAGCTGGCTATCTTGTGTCCAACTATGGTGGACCCTCCAGTCAAGCGTATTGAGTTGTACCTCAAGGGACTAGCACCAGAAATTCAGAGCCATGTGACATCGGCTAACCTTAATAACATCCAGGATGTTCAGCGTCTTGCTCATCGCCTCACGGATCAGGCAGTAGAACAAAACAGGCTGCCTAAACGTATCAGCGCTACTGCTACCGCTACCACTTCTGCTACTCCTGCTACCCCCAGTGACAATAAGAGAAAATGGGAGGGGGATTCCAGCAAAGGTTCAGCTTCAGTTCAGTCTCAGGTGCAACAGCGAAAAACTGACAACTATCAGAGCCCTAGTCAGCAATCTTCGGGTAGTCACAGGCAGGGTGGATATCGAGGGAACCTCCCAAGGTGCAACATTTATAACAGACACCACAGTGGCCAGTGCAACAAGGGTCGTTGCCAGAGGTGTCTCAAGATGGGTCATGAGGCCAAGGATTGTAGGAGCCCACGACCTGTAACTCAGAATCAGCAGCAGCAGCAAACACCGCAGAATCAGCAACAGGGTAACAAGGGATGTTTTCATTGTGGCGCTGAAGGTCACTTCAAAAGACACTGCCCTCAGTTAAACCGAAACTAGAATAACAACAACAACAACAATAACCAAGGCAACGGAAACAACAACGGTGGAAACAACAACGGCAACGAAGCTAGGGGACGTGCATTTGTGCTGGGGCAGGGTGATGCCAGGAATGATCCCAACGTAGTCATGGGTAAGTTTCTTCTTGACGACTTTTATGTTACTGTATTGTTTGATTCGGGTGCGGATACCAGTTATGTGTCCATGAAAGTTAGCCAAATGTTAAAACGTGCACCAACTCCCTTAAACACCAAACATGTCGTAGAGTTAGCTAACGGTAAAAGTCTAGAGGCCACACACATAGTTCAGGGTTGTAATCTTATCCTCGCTGGTCAGACTTTCTCCATCGACCTCATTCCTATAGTTCTGGGTAGTTTCGACATCGTCATTGGTATGGATTGGTTATCCCAGCAGCAAGCAGAGATCCTATGTAAGGAGAAGATCATTCGTATTCCCCGATCTGGTAAAGAACCTCTCGAAGTTCAAGGCGACAAGAGTGGTGTTGTGGTTGGCATCATCTCCTTCCTGAAGGCTTAAAAGTGGTTACGAAAGGGTCACACTGCCATTTTGGCACTAGTTACTGATGCATCAACGAAAGAGAAAAGAATAGAGGATATCCCAGTTGTACGCGATTTTCCTCAAGTGTTTCCTGAAGATTTACCTGGGCTACCGCCTCATCGCCAGGTCGAATTCCAGATTGAACTAGCTCCTGGAGCAGCACCTATAGCTCGCGCACCGTATCGTTTAGCTCCAACTGAACTGGAAGAACTGTCAAAGCAACTACAAGAGCTCTTGGATAAGGGCTTTATTCGTCCTAGCTCTTCGCCTTGGGGAGCTCCAGTATTGTTTGTGAAGAAGAAAGACGGTACATTCAGGATGTGCATAGATTACCGCGAACTGAACAAGGTGACAGTGAAGAATCGCTATCCTCTTCCACGCATCGACGACTTATTCGACCAGTTGCAAGGGTCGAGCTATTACTCGAAGATTGACCTGAGGTCAGGCTATCATCAATTGAGAGTCCGGGACGAGGACGTCTCCAAAACAGCATTCAGAACTCGCTACGGCCATTACGAGTTTTTGGTCATGCCATTCGGGTTAACGAACGCACCTGCGGTATTCATGGATCTTATGAACAGGGTGTGCAAACCTTATCTTGACAAGTTTGTTATTGTTTTCATCGACGACATCCTGATCTATTCGAAGAGTCGGGAGGAACACGAGCATCATTTACGACTTATTTTAGAACTTCTTCGAACGGAACAGCTGTACGCCAAGTTTTCAAAATGCGATTTCTGGCTTCGTGAAGTCCACTTCCTAGGCCACGTGGTAAACAAGGATGGGATTCATGTTGATCCGTCCAAGGTAGATTCGATCAAGAACTGGCCTGCACCTCGCACACCAACCGAAATACGCCAATTTTTGGGTTTGGCGGGTTATTACAGACGGTTCATCAAAGATTTCTCAAAGATTGCACAGCCGCTTACATTACTGACACAGAAAGGTGTTGCTTATCGTTGGGGTAATACACAGGAGACAGTGTTTCAGCACTTAAAGGATAGACTTTGTAGCGCACCTATCCTCTCGTTACCTGAAGGCACAGATGATTTTGTAGTCTACTGTGACGCATCTATCCAGGGTCTTGGATGTGTGTTGATGCAACGGGATAGAGTCATTGCTTATGCTTCGCGCCAACTTAAGATTCACGAACGGAATTACACTACACATGATTTAGAGCTGGGAGCTGTTGTTTTTGCGCTCAAAATATGGCGACATTACCTGTACGGTACCAAGTGCACCATCTACACCGATCACAGGAGTCTCGAGCATATTTTCAAGCAGAAAGAGTTGAACATGTGACAACGTCGATGGGTCGAATTACTGAACGATTACGAATGTGCTATAAAGTACCATCCGAGCAAAGCCAATGTGGTGGCCGACGCCCTTAGTCGAAAGGATACTACACCTAGGCGTGTACGAGCGTTGCAACTCACTATTCAATGTAGTCCTCCTTCACAGATACGAGATGCTCAGGTAGAAGCATTGAAACCAGAAAACGTCAGGGCTGAAGCCCTACGCGGCTCAAGGCAACGGTTAGAACTAAAGGCAGACGGCGCCTACTATGTAATAGGACGCATCTGGGTCCCATTCTAAGGCAACTTACGCGAGCTTGTAATGGATGAAGCTCATAAGTCTCGCTACTCAGTACATCCTGGTTCGGATAAGATGTACCAGGATTTGAAAACTACATATTGGTGGCCTAGCATGAAAGCTCACATAGCAACTTACGTTAGCAAGTGTTTGACTTGTGCGAGAGTTAAAGCGGAATATCAGAAACCTTCAGGCCCACTCCAACAACCTGATATACCACAATGGAAATGGGAACAAATTTCCATGGATTTTGTTACTGGCCTACCCAGATCTCAGCGCGGAAATGACACTATATGGGTGATCATGGATCGACTCACAAAGTCTGCACACTTCTTGGCTATCAAGGAAACAGACAAGTTCTCTACTTTAGCAGACGTTTACTTGAAGGAAGTGGTTTCGAGGCACGGGGTGCCCACCTCTATTATTTCTGATCGTGATGCACGTTTCACTTCAGAACTTTGGCAAGCGATGCATAAATCTTTCGGCTCTCGTTTAGACATGAGCACAGCTTATCATCCTCAGACGGATGGGCAGTCTGAGCGCACTATTCAAACTTTAGAAGACATGCTTCGTGCATGTGTAATCGATTTCGGCAACGGCTGGGAAAAACATCTCCCGTTAGTGGAGTTCTCGTACAACAACAGCTACCACACCAGCATTAAAGCTGCTCCATTTGAGGCATTGTACGGACGTAAATGCCGATTACCTCTTTGTTGGGCAGAGGTGGGTGATAGTCAGATTACGGGCCCAGAACTCGTAGTTGATACTACTGAAAAGATCGCTCAGATACGACAACGCATGGCGGCAGCTCGTGACCGTCAGAAAGCATACGCCGATAAAGACATGAAACCACTCGAGTTCCAGGTTGGGGATTGAGTGCTACTCAAAGTTTCACCCTGGAAGGGTGTGGTTCGTTTTGGTAAACGAGGCAAACTTAATCCGCGATACGTCGGACCATTTGAAATCATTGAGAAAATAGGCAAAGTGGCCTACAGACTGAACTTACCAGCTGAACTCAGTGCAGTTCACAACGTCTTTCACGTGTCGAATCTGAAGAAGTGCCTATCAGATGAGACCCTCATAGTTCCTTTGAAGGAACTCACTATCGACGAACAGTTGCACTTCGTCGAGGAACCTGTTGAAATCACGGACCGGGACGTTAAGGTCCTCAAGAACACTAGAATACCTCTTGTACGAGTTCGTTGGAACTCCCGTCGTGGTCCAGAGTACACCTGGGAACGAGAAGACCAAATGGAACTCAAATATCCCCAGTTATTCGAAAACCGTGCAACCACTACTGAGGCAGAAGCTACTACAGAATTTCGGGACGAAATTCCAAATCAACGGGGGGATGATGTGACACCCCAGGAAAACCAGTAAACGATACAACTTAACTAGCTTCCTCAGTAACCGCATGCTAAATTTCGGGACGAAATTTCTTTCAAGTTGGGGATAATGTGACAACTCGAGTTTCTGAGATTCCACTTTCGCATTTATTGCACGTTCACTGTTTGTTTAGTTGCTTACTTACACAATTGGTTTGCTTTGTAACTGTATACGTGGTGATTTGATAAAGTGTATTGTGATTGTTGCATGGTTATGTGTTATCTTACGAATGATTTGACAAATACATGAACTTGGTGATGAAACTGTAAATTATATTGTGATGGGTGTGTTTTATGTAAAAGATGATACTTAGGGGTGAGTAGAGTAGTTAGTGAAATCTTAATAACTCTTAACCCTAATCCCTTTCACAAATCATCATACGTACTTTCACATCTTCCTCTACAATCCTCTCCTACAATCATCTTCTTCATCATTCTTGGTGGCACAAGCTCTTCATCACTTTTGATCTCTCTTCATCTAGAATCAATCAAAGGTAAACGTTTAATGATTATTTGTTGTTAATCCTTGATTATGTGATTCGTGCAAAACCCTAGTTCTACATACAATGGCTCTGTGTTTATTGATCCTCCTGATTATGGTGAAATGGTTTGTGAATAGTTGCTTAATCACTTGCCTGACACTAAGATGCTTGATATGATAGAGATGTTTGATGTTGATTAGGTTACTGCATTGTGAATGTATGAAAACTAGGGTTCTTGATCGTAAAACGTAACTGTTACATTGCATTTGAATGTTCGCATGATTGATGGTTGACCCGACTTTTGATATATATAGTCCGAACTTTATATATGACACAAGGTCCGAATTTTATAAGAGGATGATATGGTCCGAGTTTTTATGCTTATGTTATGGTCCGAATTTTGGGTTGTTGCCTAGTCTGACTTTTTGTGATGATATGTATGAGGTCCGAATTTTGTTGTGTAATGTGGAGTCCGAGTTTTTGTAATGCATAAGGTCCGAATTCTTTTGTAAAGGGTTACATAGTCCGAATTTGTATAAGGGGTTGATCCGAGTTTTGAGAATGATATGTGTATAGTCCGACTTTTGGTGATGTAATGTGTGATCCGAACTTAATTGATGAAACAAGGTCCGACTTTATGAAATAGAAACATGGTCCGAGTTTTTACACTTAATTGGATGGTCTGAGTTTTTACACTTGATGTATGGTCCGAGTTTATGCTTGATATATGGACCGAGTTTTATGCTTGATGTTTGGTCCGAGTTTGTAACATGGACAAGAGGGGAGTCCGAGTTTGATGTGTGTGCGTGTAGTCCGAATTTCATGTTAATGTTAACACTAGGGATCTGAGTTTACTTATAATGCTAAGTTCAAACCCTGTATGAGGAACACTTGGCATGCTACTGTATGTATGTTACTGTATATTACTGCATATAACTGTATGCTACTGTATGTAACTGGATGATACTGTATGTGTGAACAATCTATCTCATGTCATTCTGTACACAATTATCACACGGATCACAGTTGTTTGGACATCAAGGAATTGTAAACCCTAATTGAACGTAAACACTTACATTGAGTTTATGTGCAATGTACCTTAGGTCCTGTGTAACGGACCTAACCATTAATTAACACTAGAAGCAATAACATACCGAGCAAACCAAGGTGAGTTCACACTCTTACCAAGGCATGGGATTCCCGGTGGGTAGGGAATGGGATTGAAGGAAAAGGATTGATGAATTATTTGAATTACACTGTTACTAGACTATCTACCATCGTCCTCGGGTTAAGCAGGACACTTACGTAAAACCTACGTAAACAAGTACTTACCACTGTCCTCAGGTTTCGAGGGACACTTACGTAAAACCTACGTAAACTCACACATGCTACTGTCTTCCGGGGTCAGGAAGGACACTTAAGTAAAACCTACGTAAACCCCACGCGTACTACCGTCCTCGGGTAAAGAAGGACACTTACATAAAACCTACGTAAACCTTGTACGTATTACTGTTCTCGGGTTAAGAAGAACACTTATGGTTACGAATAGTCTAGTGTATATGCAACTATGGGAAGCCCCCACTAATAGAACATACTATCGGCCCAGTAGAGCCACATGTTACGAAACAAACTTACTATTACGAACTTACTTACTGTGAACTCGCTCAACTAGTTGTTGACCTTCTGTTACATGCCTTGCAGGTCGTTAGGTATTCATTGGAGCTTGCACTGGGAGGCGTGGTCGTTGTGGACAAGGATCGTGAATGCTTTAATTAAACATTATGACATTACATACTTTATTTATGTTGGGCTTTTACTCATATGCTTCCGCTAAACATTGATATTGCACTTATGTTTTGAACACCTTTCATATTGGTCTGGTTGAATTACAAACACTTTTATTTATTACTTGCATGTTCAATATGATTGGTGGCTTGATCCTGGTCAGTCACGCTCCCAAGCGGTGATACTCCGCGTGTGGATTTTGGGGGTGTGACACGTGGCATGCCCGACCTCCCCGACAGCATATTCCCAAGCAAAACAAGAGAACAGAAGGCTGAACACGCCCCGTGCTCAATGAGCACGGGGGCGTGCCCAAGTGTCAGCAGAAAAGACAAAGCTATAGAAGCTTCTATCAACCACCACGGGGTCATGCTCAGTGGACACGGGGCCGTGGTCAATTCTAAGATTCGCATAATCTGGAGAAATCTTGATAGTATAGATACGCTTCTGCACACGGGGGCGTGCCCAGCGGACACGGGGGCGTGCCCAGCGGACACGGGGGCGTGGTCAACTAATGCAGACAAACTGCAGTTAATGAAGAAAGAGAAGGAAGGTGGACACGGGGCCGTGCCCAATGGACACAGGGCCGTGCCAGAGTCTCTGTTCAGCCTATAAATAGGGGTGCTTGGCTCATTTGCAAACCATCCCTTGGCACACCACCTCTCTCACACTTCACCCACCACCCACCACCATCACAACACCATCCACCACCATCATCCATCGTCCATCGTAGAGCGTGTGAGTCGTCTCAGGATCCAAGATTGATCGTAAGAGTTCTTGACAATCAAAGACCATGTTTGCCTAAGTCTCTTACATCACTTGGTGAAGACAAGTGTCTAGTGTAATACTTTTTATTTTTAATCTTTTCGCACTTTTTACTTGGTTATGTATTAATAACTAGTTTCTTATGTTGTAGGTGATTCTTCCTTATCGTCTGTCCGTGGTGTCTTGGCATTACTTTACAGTCTATATAAAATAAAAGATTTTCACCATTCATATCTCCACGGTCTATATGGAGATATGTTGGCTACCTGGTCGGGGGTTAAGGGAACGGTTTGGTAAGAGTCTTGCCTTGTTCAGTGTATAGATCCTGCAAGGACCTGGGTCAAATTTAGTAGGACCTCCTTCAATACCCACCGGTATTGGATGGCGGGGGTCCAAACTCTTTGATCCCCTCATATGTAAGCTACTATTAATACTTTAACCCGGCTACTTAGGACTGTATCCCTGCTGACTCAGACTACTTATCCGAGGGTAACGTCACCTTCAAAAGAGGGGCCTACCATAATATGCATTAATAACTTAATTAATTATCTTTCAATAATCTGACCCTTTAGGATTGTATCCTTGCTGACTCAAACTATTGGGTTGAGGGTAACGTCACCTTCAAAAGAGGGGCCTACTACAATAACTAAGATAATATTTTAAAAAGTGCAAAAGTGCGGAAATAATCAAAGGTTACACTAAATACGAGTCGGAGCCAAGTGATTCATCTTGTCTATCTGTTTTTACTTTTATTTTTCAGCATTTTAGTTAGTTTTATTTTTTTTCTTATCTAAAAACATTTTTTCTAACTTTTGATTTGATTAGACGTTGAGGATAAACCGGTACTAAAAGCTCTTGTGTCCTTGGACGACCTCGGTATCTTGCGAACACTATACTACGCTCACGATGGGTGCACTTGCCCATATGTGTGTTTGGTGTTAGTAAAATATCGTGTTTTATAAATTTAAAACTTGACTAACGTGTAAAAAGGGCTTAAAATATACTTAAACTTATATACACACTCGCACACATCAAGTTTTTGGCGCCGTTGCCAGGGACACAAGGATTTTAAGAAAGCTTAAAATCGACGGCCTAATCAGTTTTACAAAACCTTTTTAAACGCGCTCACATTTTTCTGCATTTTAGTTTAGTTTTGCATTTACAGTAACCTAAACACGGGCCGTGCTCATTGAAGACGGGGCCGTGCTGCAAATTTTTTTAAAACGCCCAGATACAGAGCCTGAACACGGGGTCGTGCTCACTGAACACGCCCCCGTGCTCAACGAAACCAGTAACTTTAATTCAAACACCCAGATACAGATTCTGTACACGGGGCCGTATCCATTGAACACGGGGCCGTGTCCAGCCTCTGTTTCCGTCTTTATTTTTGTTTTCTGGTCTCGAGACTTTGTTGTGGTCTGCTGAGTGATTCCTGTGGATCAATACTCAGGAGGCTACAACTACACCTATGAGGAGGATGATTATAGGAAATATTATTGCACCAATTGCGGTAACACTCACTCGGTTCAATATTGTAACTTATTTCAACCATCCACTTCATACACCTACTATGAGGAGCCCAGGTACGAGCCATCAACTTCATACACATCCTATGAAGACCAAAGGTATGAACCTTCTCCCTCATACTCATATTTTGATGAACCAAGATATGAGCCTTCATACTCACACTTTGAGGAACCAAGATATGAGCCACCACCTTCGTATACTTATTATGAGGAACCATGGCGTGAATAACCCACCTCATATGGGTATTATGAAGAACACAATTACGACCCTTATCCATCATATACTTACAATGAAGAACAATGGTGTGAACCATCTACTTCATATGAGTATTATGAGGAACAAAGGATTGAACAACCGGATTCAAGCTTTGAAAATCCCGATCCTTACTCTATCGCCGAAGTGACCGATAGGATATTAGAACACCTTAAAACTATCGAACGCTACATAAAAGAATCTCGCGCAAGGGAAGAGGAGTCCCGCTCAAGAGAAGAATTAACTTGTAATAAAGAAGGGATAGTTGAAGAGGTAAAAATGGAAGAACAAATAAGTGAAAAACCGACACATGAGTTAAACAGCGAAAAAGGTGAGTCCGTTAATGTTAAAATTCAAGAAGAGTCTAATATTGAAGAAATTAATCTCTTGTCACCTTCTTTTGAAAATCATTGTTTAGTACACACTCATGCTAAGTTTTTAAAAGAGTTAAACTCTAACACTAAAATTGACGAAACGGTAAGCATTAAGTTAACTAACGATCAAACTTCGCTAATAAAAGAAGACCCATTTGAAATCAACATTACACCGGTTCCATGTTTTTTTCAAAATTCCTTTATTAGTAATGTCACAATTGATAAAGATCTTTGTGTTAACATAATGCCCAACTACATTTTCAAAAAATTAAGTATTAGTGATTTTTCTCCACTTCAAATACCCATTTTTCTATCCAATCGGAAAGTAATAAAATCAATCGGTGTAGTTGAGGATGTATTGGTTCAAACAAATCAAATGGTAATCCCAACCGACTTTGTCATCCTCGATGACGCTCCTCTAGTGTTGGGACGACCCTTTGTAAAAACCAACGAAGCTTTGAAAAACCGGAAGTACAACAATCTATCTATTCAATTAGGGGCATTTAAAAAGAGTGTCGATCTTGAGCGGTCAATGAAATACCCATTCGGCAATAATGACCCCCTAATTGAAGATGAAGATGAACCACCCGATACAAGTGAGAAGATTGACCACTTTGTTGAAGAAGAGGTCGCCATAGAACAAACTTTTAAAGTTCTTGATCAAAATGAGCAACCCAATAAGGAGTCTCCTAAAGACCCACCCCTTGAGCTCAAAGAACTTCCAAAAGGTTTGGAATATGCTTTTCTAGACAAAGATGGTAAATCACCTGTAATTATTTCGTCTAAATTAGGTAGTTTAGAAAAAAAAATTAATTAAGCTTTTGAAAAAAACACAAAAATGTGATTGCTTGGAAGCTTGTAGACATTAAAGGAATAAGTCCTTCCATGTGCACGCACAAAATTTTAATGAATGATGACTACAAATCGGTAATACAACCACAACGTCGAGTAAATCCAAATGTTCAAGAAGTGGTTAAAAACGAAGTCATCAAATTACTTGACGCCGGACTTATTTATCCTATCTCTGATAGTCCTTGGGTAAGTCCCGTACAAGTAGTTCCAAAGAAAGGAGGTATGATGGTAATAACTAACGAGAAGAATGAATTAATAGCAATGAGAACCATCACAGGATGGAGGGTATGTATAGATTATAGACGATTAAATGAAGCAACGAGGAAAGATCACTTTCCTTTGCCCTTCATTGATCAAATGTTAGAAAGATTATCCGGTCATAAATTTTACTGTTTCTTGGATGGTTTTTCAGGTTACTTTCAAATCCCGATAGCACCCGAAGACCAAGAAAAGACAACCTTCACATGTCCCTATGGAACTTTTGCCTATCGACGCATGCCATTTGGTCTATGTAATGCCCCTGCAACCTTCCAACGTTGCATGGTAGCCATCTTCCATGACATGATAGAAAAGACAATGGAAGTCTTCATGGACGACTTTTCTATCTTTGGGGATTCATACGACCAATGCCTCGATAACCTTGAACGAATGCTATCCCGATGTGAGGAAACTAACCTCACCCTTAATTGGGAAAAATCCCATTTCATGGTAACGGAGGGAATAGTACTCGGTCATAAAATCTCAAGCGAAGGAATGGAGGTTGATCGAGCCAAAATAGACACTATTTCTCGATTATCACCCCATCCTCTGTTAGAGCTATCAGAAGTTTCCTAGGGCATGCCGGATTTTATAGGCGGTTTATCAAAGACTTTTCTAAAATTTCAAGGCCTCTAACAAAATTACTTGAAAAAGATGCCCCTTTTATCTTTGACAAGGATTGCAATCAAGTATTTCTAACCCTAAAGGAAATGCTAGTCAATGCACCTATCATGATAGCGCCTGATTGGAAATTTCCTTTCGAAATCATGTGTGATGCAAGTGACTTTGCAGTTGGAGTTGTCTTGGGAGAAAGAAAAGAAAGGTATTTTCACCCAATTTATTATGCTAGTAAAACACTTAACGATGCACAAGAAAATTATACGACAACTGAAAAAGAGTTACTTGCTGTGGTATTTGCTTTTGATAAATTTCGTTCTTATATTGTTCTTTCTAAAACAATAGTCTATAGAGATCATGCAGCCATTCGATATCTCTTCAAAAAGCAGGACGCAAAACCACGTTTGATTCAGTGGATTTTACTCCTCCAAGAATTTGATATTGAAATCAAAGACAAAAGAGGAGCTGAAAACACCGCAGCAGATCATCTTTCACGCTTAGAAGACCCAGCTTTGGAGGCAACCAAGGACGAGCAAATCAACGAAAAATTTCCAACAGAGTCCCTAGAAATGGTGGAATACAGAGAAGAGCCATGGTACGCCGACTATGCTAACTACCTAGCTAGCGGTATAGTCGCAAAAGGTTGGCCACATCATCAAAGAAATAAATTCTTTGCTGATGTAAAACACTATTTTGGGAAGATGCTTATCTTTTCAAAATGTGTGCCGACCAACTCATCAGACGATGCGTACATGGTCGCAAAGCACAGAGAATTCTCCGCTATTGTCATGAAGGTCCATACGGAGGACATCATGGTGCCGCTAGTACCGCACGAAAGGTATTTGATTCAGGATTTTATTGGCCAACCATTTACAAAGACGCCCAAAGTCTTGTCAAGACATGTGATGCTTGCCAAAGAACAGGTAATATTTCTTCCAAAAACGAAATGCCACAAAATGGCATTCTTGTTTGTGAAAATTTTGATGTGTGGGGACTCGACTTTATGGGACCTTTCCCACCGTCAAAAGGAAACAAATATATACTTGTGGCAGTAGATTACTTGTCTAAATAGGCCGAGGCTGAGGCACTTCCAACAAATGATGGAAGAGTCGTGGTAAGATTTCTGAAAAAATTATTCTCTCGTTTTGGAACACCTAAAGCATTAATAAGTGATAGAGGTACCCATTTTTGCAACCATCAACTTAAATTTTTTTAACAAGATATGGGGTCTATCACATGCTCTCAACAGCATATCACCCTCAAACAAACGGACAAGCATAAGTGACTAATAGAGGTTTAAAACGAATACTTGAAAAAACCGTAGGGTTAATTAAAAGGAATGGGCCGATAAATTAGACGATGCTTTATGGGCTTTTCGAACTGCTTATAAAACAACAATAGGTACAACCCCATACAAGCTCCTCTATGGAAAAAGCTGTCATTTGCCAGTAGAAATAGCTCACAAGGCCTACTGGGCAATTAAAAATGTAAACTTAGATTTAGAATTTGCTGGTAGAAATCGATTTTGTCAATTAAATGAATTAGAAGAATTAAGGAATTATGCGTACTCAAACTCTGAAATTTATAAGGAAAGAATGAAAAACTTGCACGACAAACACATTAAACCTAATGAATTTCGAGTAGGAGATCAAGTTCTATTGTTTAATTCACGACTTCGATTATTTCCTGGTAAATTAAAGTCTAGGTGGTCATGACCTTTTTCCATCACCCATATTTTCCCACACGGTGCAGTAGAAATTAAATATCGGAATGGCCCTCCATTCAAAGTCAATGGCCAATGGCTGAAACTCTATCAAGGATTCATTGAGGATGAAGAGGAAGAAGTCTCGCTTCAAACGGTCGAAGAATGAAAGCATCAACTTCATACCTGTTAAGTTACGAATGAATGTGTTGACATCTAAATCGGTAAGTCTTCTAACCAAGTTTTTGGGAAATAAGGGCACTCACACGAGCACTTAAATTTTTTTTAAACTTTGCTCGGCACACGGACACGACTGTCAGGATAAAACCCTTTTTCAAAACAGTTTCTTCATTTCCACACGCCCCGTTTCCCCAAAAACGCTCTGGTTCAGGCGATTTTTCCACAGAATTTTGATGTCTCCTCTACTTCTAACAACATCAAGGTATGATTCTATCATCATTAGTAGTAGATTAAGCACTTGCATGTAGTTAAAACATCAAAAATTTGGGGAAAAATCTAGAGTTCTTGAATTTCATCCAGATCGAACCTCAAATTTTTGCATAAATCTGTTAGCATTAGTTTAGATTAGTGTTATAGGAAGTAAATCCATTTGTATTGTTCATAGATTTGCCCGATTTCTTACAAAAACCCCAAACCCTTGTTTTTGAACCGAAAAAGATAAAATCGAAGGGGTAAACGGTTTGTTTTGGGAAAAACGGCACTTGTGGTTTCATTTTCGGGGGAAAGCGCACCTACTGGACCAAAAATTTTCAAGTTTTCGGGACCGGGTCAAAAATTGAAGTTTTTGAGTAACAAACGCCTGGACACGGGGTCGTGTCCTGTCACACCCCGATATTTCCACGTATTACCGGTGGGCCCGGTGGGGAGTATCGTGACGTAGTTGATATCATCATAGTCAAACAACACAAATTTAAAATGCACAGGCGGATCAAATAAAAAGGAAACGTAGTTCATCAGACTTAAAATGCATCCAAGCTTGCGAGACTCTTAATGATGCTAAGGAGAGGCCAGCCTATTTCGATTAGTACCTGCACTTAGCCTTTTTGGGAAAATACGTCAGTTTACACTGGTAAATACAATTAACTGACTCATTTTGAAAAGGTTTAGAAAAATTGATTTGAATGCACAAGGCACAAAATATTTTATAACTTGGGACAATTATTAAAAATAATCTTGTATACAGTTTTACTTATTTGTCGTCCATTAGGGCCGGTTGGTAGAGCCGGTCAAGATTAACTGACACGCCATAGGTATAATGCCCACAAGGTTGATTCCTTTAAGTGTATTAACAGTTTTTACATAAAGCAACTGTCAGGTGTACGCCTACACCCCGTGCTTAGGTCGTGGCCATTTCTTTGAATGATGCCAAGGATATCCGGGACATGGTCATTTAACCCCCAAAGGCCATACACCAAATAATACAGATTAAACGAGATATGTAAATGCATTAATCACAATCCGATTTAAATGACTACATACCCGACCAAGCGGTATTATTATAACACCGTATCCCAAGCCCGTATAGGGAAAATAAATTAAGAGTATTTACCTGAGCAAAGTATAAATCACAAACAGCAAGTACACGTAGCTTTTACTGGGCTCCTAATCTGGAACGAAGGTTTTTAATAACCTGTTAGATTCCTAACGGGTCTTTTATTAAGCCTAAACTTAGACCGGTTAGTTTTAAAGGAAGAAACGGTTCAAAACGCATGATTAAGCGAAGACCGGATTAGAATATGGTTTAGACCTGACAAGCTTGGATACTTGTTTAATATGGGTAACTAAACACATTCTGGAATTTGAGATGAAAATGATATGGTTTGACTCGTTTCGGCTAATATATGCAAACTAGTTACATACGCCGATCCGAACGCGAAAAGTGCGTAACGGGTAACCAAATGAGTCATATACAAGTTTCCTAAGTTAATATGCCTTAAATATGTTGTGACATCAGTAAGATATCTTCTATTATGCTGAAAACGAATTTAAACTCAAATTACGCCCCGTAGGGGTATTTTGGTCATTTTAAAGGTTATAAAATAGTTTAAATATTAATCTGAGTTACAAGTATGATATAATCAGTAAAAATACTTATTTTTATTAGTCATAACAGTAGGGTATTGTAAATATGTGAAATTTATCTTTTATAACTAAACTATGCACCGTAGGGGCATTTTGGTAATTTCACTTAAGCCTAAAAGGTCAGAACTGGAAATCTGAGTTTAAAACTTTTGCCTACTGTTAAAATATAAAAATTTACTAAAAATATCAGTAGGTATCATGTCTTACATATTTAAAATGGTTTTAATACATACTATGCGTTTAGAACGCGTAAAAAGGTAGTTTTAAGCGATTTCCGGGTTTTATACGAAAAGCTGATATTTTTATTATTCCAGAAGGCTTAAAATAATTTATTTAGCATATAAACTCATTAGAAAAAGGATTGGTATCAAAATAATTTGTAAAACTCATTTTATGGCTAAAAAGGGCAAAACCGGCAATTACCGAATCAAGGTTAAAACTCTATGTTATGCTCAGCCTAAAATTAAATAAAAATCTTCAAAAATCTCAAAATATTATTTTATATCAGTAGGTAAAAATTTTGGTAGTAAAAATTGGGTTTTGATAGGCTATATGCTAATTACGCCGTTTAATTTGTAAAAAGCTTTTCATTTACGCTAATGAGCTTAACTCCTAATCTAGACCTCAAACTGATGTCAAATTTTAGGGACAAGTTTATAAATCAGTAACTAAGGATTCTATTCTTTTACTTATTCAAAAATCACGTTTTAAGGTCAAAAGGGCATAATAGTCAACATTTAAGCTTTTAACGGAAACATGCATATGAATCGGATAACTAATGAACCAAGTTGTATAATCACAGTGGGTTATAATAATATGAAACCTGGTCCTAATACAGCTCTAAGGCATTTCTAAACTATGCTCTAATGGGTCAGAACTGAAAGTCAAAGCAAAAGTCTACTTTTGAGACTTTTGGCTCCGAACCGAGCTTAAATTGAAAATTATCGGGTTGAACATGTTTAGACATGTTCTTACATTAATTACCAAGTTATATTAGTGATAAAATAGGTTGTATGGATTCTAAATTGTTAATTATGCATTTATGCCAAAATAAGCTTTCTGTTGACTTTTTATAATTAGCTTTGACCCGACAATTGACCTAGTTAGAGTGGGAATCAGAGGGTACCCTTTTAAGGGTTTATTGCCCACATAATTACCAACTCATAGGTACTTTCAAATTTGAAATTTGACTGGATAAATTATGATTAATTACGAAGTCAAACCTTAATTACGACGGTTTGACTTTAAGCTAATAAACTAAGTAAAACTGAATTAAGGAAGGTTAATGACACTTACCAAGGTCCTATGCACGACTAAAGATCACTAGGAAGGGGTCTTGAGCTCTAGGAACCTCCAGAAAGTGAGTTGTGAAAGTTTGCAAGTGGGTGTCAAAATGTTGCAACAATGATCTCCTTATATAGTGGGTTTGATGCAACTAGATCATGACAAATAAGTCTATGGGATGATGCTTGATCATCCCAAGTGTCCTTAGGCCATTATAAACCATCAAACAAGCCCCTGGTATAAAAAACAAGCTCCTAAGTCGGTTACACAGCTTTAACAGGCAGCTGTCCACATTTTCTGATGCTGGCAATCCCAGTCGGCCTGCGTAAGGTCCTGGGCAAGCCTTACGCGGCCCGTGTGAAGCCCAGACTCAGGTTACAAGTTTCCAAACTTTGCATATTTGGTCCCTGGTCCTTTTAAACGTGGTTTTAGCTTCATTTCTTGCATTTTCAACCCTCTAACTTGACTTTTAAGGGCTCCAAGACATAACCAAACACCGTTAAGTCCTCGGTTAACTTTGTGATCACCCGTAAAACCTTAAATTTCAACGTTAACGCTTTTAACCCCTCGTATACGAATATTATCATAACTTTCTCATACTTTATCGAAACCTTGTGAAATTTTTATCACTTATTCTAGTGAATATAATTAACCATTACAAAGCTTCGGGTTCGCTAAAAGGTCACTCAGAGGTATACTTTAAACATGTTGACACATTTAACCCATGTAGTTTGTAATTCTCTCACTTTCTTTCACAATTAGCTTCATATGATCCATAATTCATTCGTTTAAGGGTATAAACATCATGTAGGGCTATTGTAAAGTATATTTATCCATTGTTGACATTTTGAATCCTTTCATTCACATACTTTCTCTGTTTGTCAACTTTAGTCCCTCTAAAGTAATCTTTTACACGTTTAAGGCTCATGACACGTGTCGATACATTATTGGGCCTGAATTTTCTAGGTGTTAGATCCTCACCCCCTTAAAAGAAATCACGACCTCGAGATTTACTGAAACAAATGAGGGTACTTTTCTTTCATTGTGGACTCTACCTCCCACGTGTACTCGGGACCTCTGCGGGCATCCCATTTAACCTTTACAATTGGCACATGATTCTTCCGAAGCTTCTTAACCTGTCGATCCTCGATCGACAAAGGGTTTTCCACAAATTTCAAGCTCTCATCTATGTGTACATCTGTATGTGGTATGCCTAGCGATTCATCGGCTAGACATTTCTTCAGATTGCAGATGTGGAATACATTGTGAATACCACTGAGCTCTTCAGGTAAGTTTAACTTATAAGCCACTATTCCTACATATTCGATGATCTCGAATGGTCCTATATACCTTGGGCTTAGCTTACCTTTCTTTCCAAATCGCATCACCCCCTTCCAGGGTGATACTTTAAGCAGAACCTTATCACCAACCTCAAAATTTAGAGGTTTTCGCCTTTTATCAGCATAACTTTTCTGCCTATCCCTGGCAGCTTTCAGGCGATCACGAATCTGGACAATCTTGTCCGTCGTTTCAAGGACTATGTCAGGTCCTGATAACTGAGCCTCTCCTACTTCTGCCCAACAAATAGGCGTTCTGCACTTTCTACCATATAATGCCTCAAAAGATGCTGCCTGAATGCTTGTATGGTAGCTATTGTTATAGGAGAACTCGATCAATGGCAGGTGGTTATCCCAACTACCACCCAAGTCAATCACACATGCACGAAGCATGTCTTCCAAAGTTTGGATTGTACGCCCACTCTGTCCGTCCGTCTGAGGATGGTAAGCCGTACTAAAATTTAAGCGTGTGCCCAAAGACTGTTGGAAACTTTTCCAAAAATGAGATGTGTATCTAGTATCTCTGTCAGAGATAATAGACACTGGTACGCCATGCAAGGCTACAATCTTATCTACGTACAACTGGGCCAATGTGACGGAGCTATGAGACTCCTTGATGGGTAGGAAATGTGCTGACTTAGTCAGTCTATCTACTATCACCCAAATAGTATCATTTCCTTTCTTTGTCTTTGGCAACTTGGTGATAAAATCCATCGTCACCATCTCCCACTTCCAGGTGGGAAGTTCAGGCTGTTGTAGCAAACCTGACGGCTTCTCGTGTTCAGCTTTGACTTGTGCGCACGTCAAACATTTGGCTACATAGGTAGCTATAGACTTCTTCAAGCCTATCCACCAATAATTTGCCTTCAGATCCTGGTACATCTTATCAGCTCCAGGATGAACGGAGTACTTAGAACTGTGGGCTTCCTGGAGGATAACATCCCGAAGTCCTCCATGAATTGGAACCCATATTCGTCCATTTAACCTCAGAATTCCGTCCTTGCCATAAGATAACTGCTCTTCAGTTACTCCTAGCTTTTCATCAGGATAGTTAGCTTCTAGTACAGCTTCCTTCTGTGCAGCTAACAACCTTTCATTCAAACTATTCTTTAATTCAATGCTCTTGGCATTGATTCTTATGGGCTTCACCCTTTCCTTTCTACTTAAGGCATCGGCGACTACATTTGTCTTGCCAGGATGGTATTCTATTTCACAGTCATAATCATTCAAAGTTTCCATCCAATGTCGTTGCCTCATGTTCAAGTCCTTCTGATTGAACAGATGTTGAAGGCTCTTGTGATCAAAATAGATCACACACTTAGTTCCATACAAGTGGTGCCTCCAAAGTTTCAGTGCAAATACAACGGCACCCAACTCCAAGTCATGGGTGGTGTAGTTCTTCTCGTGCACCTTTAACTGTCGAGAAGCATAGGCAGTAACCTTGCCTTTCTTCATAAGCACACATCCCATACCTGTGTGCGATGCATCACAATATACTACAAATTCCTCTATTCCATCAGGCAATGTCAATACTGGAGCATTGCTCAACTTCTGCTTAAGAATGTGAAAGGATTCCTGCTGCTTAGGACCCCAGTCAAACTTAATATTCTTACGCGTCAACGAAGTTAGGGGTGCAGCAATCCTTGAGAAGTTTTCGATAAATCGCCTATAGTATCCTGCTAAACCTAGAAAGCTATGAATCTCCTTAGGCGTCTTTGGCTCTTGCCAATTCATGACAGCTTCAACCTTAGCGGGATCTACTTGGATACCACGCTCACTGACAACATGTCCAAGGAATTGGACTTCACGAAGCCAGAATTCACACTTTGAAAACTTGGCATAGAGCTTCTCCTACCGAAGCAGTTCCAGAATGCATCGAAGATGCTTCTCATGGTCAGTTTGATTCTTGGAATAAATCAGAATGTCATCAATGAAGATGATAACAAATTTGTCCAAGTATGGCTTGCAGACACGGTTCATGAGATCCATGAACGCTGCTGGTGCATTAGTGAGCCCAAAAGGCATCACTAAGAACTCATAATGACCATAACGAGTTCTAAATGCAGTCTTGTGCACATCTTCATCTCTAACCTTCAATTGATGATAGCCTGACCTCAAGTCGATCTTAGAAAAGTAGCTTGTCCCTTGCAATTGATCGAACAGATCGTCGATCCTGGGCAATGGATATCTATTCTTGATAGTGACTTTGTTAAGCTCACGATAATCGATGCATAGACGCATCGATCCGTCCTTCTTCTTGACAAAAGGGATTGGTGCTCCCCAAGGAGACGAACTAGGTCTAATAAAACCTTTGGCTAGTAATTCATCTAGTTGGGTCCTCAATTCCTTCTTTTCCGTTGGTGCCAACCTATAAGGCGCTCTTGCGACAGGTACTGCTCCAGGGATGATGTCAATTCTAAATTCTACTTGCCTATCTGGTGGTAAATCAGGTAGTTCTTCTGGGTACTCAGAAATGACGGGAATATCTTCAATCTTAGGCTTCTGCTCATCAATAGTTACCTGTGCCATATAAATGACACAACCCTTCTTCAAGCACCTAGATGCCTTGAGCATAGACACTTGTTTAGGCAGTCCATACTGGGTATCTCCCTGAATGGTAAATGGCTCACCAGACGGAGTCTTGATCACCACTTGCTTCTTGTTGCACACAATCTGAGTTTGGTTGTGGGATAACCAATCCATGCCTATTACTATGTCAAAACCGGCTAATTTCAAAGGAAGTAAGGACAATGGAAAAGAGTGGTTCCTAATGGATATGAAACATCCATTTAACACGGTTGATGCGGTTTCTATGGTGCCATCGGCTAATTCAACCTCATATTTCACACTTAGGGTTTTAACAGGTAAATTCAATAAGTTACAAAACTTATCATCTACAAACGACCTATCAGCTCCTGAATCAAATAACACCCTTGCATAAATATCATTTATGAGGAAGATACCTGTGATCACGTTGTCGTTCTGAATAGCTTCCCGTGCATCCATTCGGAAGACCCTTGCATTGGTCTTCTTGGCTTCCTCAGGCTTTTTAGCGTATTTAGGGCAGTTGGTCTTAATGTGCCCTTTTTCATTGCAATTGTAGCACGTAGCATCCTTAATCTTCTGGCAGTCTACTGTCTTGTGCTCCTTAGACTTGCAAAACCCACATGCAGGTCGTCCTGACTGAGACTTGGTCTCAAGCCTGCATTTTCCAAAGTGGCGTTTTTAGCAAGTCGTGCACTTTGGCTTCTCCTCTTCTCGTTGACTACCCTTTCCAGACCCAAACTTCTTCTTGTGGTCTGTGTTTCCCTTAAACTTCTTCTCAGACTGTCGTGAGTGGTCGTCCTCACGTTTTCTCTTACTGTCTTCCAAGTTCTTAAGCGATTTTAGCCTAACCGCATCCAAAGTAAGAGATATAGATAGATCAGCTGCCAACCTAAAAGTAGCAGGTCTAGATGCCTTAACACTGGCCTTGATCTCTGGGGCTAAACCCCCGATGAAGCGAGCAATTCGCTTGGGTTCCGGTGTTACCAGATACGGAACCAGCCTAGACAGGGTATTGAAACTGGTGAGGTAAGCTTGACAATCTAAAATTTTCATTTCTAAAGATAAGAAATCTGACTCAATCCTCTCAACCTCGTGTTGAGGGCAGTAATTCTCCTTAATGAGAGCAACAAACTGATCCCAGGTCAGATTGTATAGTGGGATCTTTCCAGCAGCCTGAATGAGAGACTTCCACCATGCCAGTGCCTCTCCCTTGAATGATTGGGATACATACTTCACTACATCCCTTTCAGCACAACCGCTGATATCAAACACGGTGTCCATTTCATCCAACCAGGTCATACAATCAATCGCTCCTTTCTCCCCAGTAAAATCCCTGGGTTTACAGGAGACAAAGTATTTAGAAGTGCAGAACTTGGCACGTGGTTCCCTGTCAAATACTATTCTCTTAGATGGAACACTGTGTTGATTTGAGGAGTGCTGAACATCCTCTTTCTTTGGTTCATCTTTCTTAGAGGGTGGCTTGCTATGAGCCTCTGAATGAGTCTTAGGGACAGTGTTAGTGTGGGGTGCTGATGAGGTTCTACTGTGCGTCCCAGTAGACTCCCTGAATTGCCTATCCACAGCTTTAGATACAGCTGTATCAATCAGTGTACGGAGTTCTTCCCTGGTTATATTAATCCTAGTATTCTCATTATTCTCCAGGGGATGACTGTTTACTTCTTCTGACCTAGCCATGTAGCTTTAATTGCTACATAAAAGAAAATTAATGACAAGGTTTATTTAGAAGCCTATACAGTACTATCGTTCTTGACGATTTATTAACCATGGTCTTTAATAACTATTTTGGTTAATTTGTTAAGAATGCATATATTCAGGATCTTTATTATAATCCCTAATTACAATTTAATAATAGCACAAAAGTCAAGTCGCATGGACAAATTTAATTTTATAAACCAGGATTTTACAGAATCGAGGTATTAGGTTGAATCAAAGTTCATTACCTTTTCTTGACAGGGAGATGTAGGCCACCACTGTCTTTAGTCCCATAGGACGTTAGTTATAGCCCGTAGGCACTTATCCTTAAGGGATGTTTATATAATTAAGGGAAATTGGAATAACCCAATTTAAGAATGACTTATGTGATTTTATCGAATCACATTTTGCCAAGAATGTTAACATGTTTTCAGATGTTAACAAGGATTGAAATCTTTTGAATAGGTTTTACCATCTTGGCCATGTCTGCAACGACATATAGACTAGGTTTTTACCTTTAAGATTCTTTTTAATATTTATCACAGAACAATCCTAAATTGATATGTTTAACAAGGATCTGAATCTAATTGAGGAACTACCATCATGGCCCTGTCTTAAGATGACACATGAGCTAGGTCTTGTCCTTTTTAGATTTTTGCCATTTTATTATAATGGTAGATCTTATAAAAGGAATGATATTTTAAATCTAATCGTTCCACTAAAATTTAAACAAGTACATAGTTGCCCTAAACGGGTCTTCTAACTGAAATGACTTGCCCATGTAGGGGCTTAAATAGAAAATAACAAGGAAACAATTAGAGGACAAAATAAAACGAATTAGGATTAGTCCTAAGTTCTTTGTCTAGACTCGAGAATCAGGAACGTGCAACTTTGTAACTGAGATTAAACACAAAAGGCTAGTGTTTAATTCGCTCAGTGTTGGCTCTGATACCAACCTGTCACACCCCGATATTTCCACGTATTACCGGTGGGCCCGGTGGGGAGTATCTTGACGTAGTTGATATCATCATAGTCAAACAACACAATTTTAAAAGGCACATCGGAAGCAAAGGATGAATCACATTACAAACCGAATATAAAGTAATATCAAAGTATTACAAACGGACTGTAAAGGGATCCACATGCGGATCAAATAAAAAGGAAACGTAGTTCATCAGACTTAAAATGCATCCAAGCTTGTGAGACTCTTAATGATGCTAAGGAGAGGCCAGCCTATTTCGATTAGTACCTGCACTTAGCCTTTTTGGGAAAATACGTCAGTTTACACTGGTAAATACAATTAACTGACTCATTTTGAAAAGGTTTAGAAAAATTGATTTGAATGCACAAGGCACAAAACATTTTATAACTTGGGACAATTATTAAAAATAATCTTTTATACAGCTTTACTTATTTGTCGTCCGTCAGGGCCGGTTGGTAGAGCCGGTCAAGATTAACTAACACGCCACAGGTATAATGCCCACAAGGTTGATTCCTTTAAGTGGATTACCAGTTTTTACATAAAGCAACTGTCAGGTGTACGCCTACACCCCGTGCTTAGGTCGTGGCCATTTCTTTAAATGATGCCAAGGATATCCGGGACATGGTCATTTAACCCCCAAAGGCCATACACCAAATAATACAGATTAAACGAGATATGTAAATGCATTAATCACAATCCGATTTAAATGACTACATACCCGACCAAGCGGTATTATTATAATACCGTATCCCAAGCCCGTATAGGGAAAATAAGTTAAGAGTATTTACCTGAGCAAAGTATAAATCACAAACAGCAAGTGCACGTAGCTTTTACTGGGCTCCTAATCTGGAACGAAGGTTTTTAATAACCTGTTAGATTCCTAACGGGTGTTTAATTAAGCCTAAACTTAGATCGGTTAGTTTTAAAGGAAGATACGGTTCAAAATGCATGATTAAGCGAAGACCGGATTAGAATATGGTTTAGACCCGACAAGCTTGGATACTTGTTTAATATGGGTAACTAAACACATTCTGGAATTTGAGACGAAAATGATATGGTTTGACCCGTTTCGGCTAATATATGCAAACTAGTTACATATGCCGATCCGAACGCGAAAAGTGCGTAACGGGTAACCAAATGAGTCATATAGAAGTTTCCTAAGTTAATATGCCTTAAATATGCTGTGACATCAGTAAGATACCTTCTATTATGCCCAAAACGGATTTAAACTCAAATTACGCCCCGTAGGGGTATTTTGGTCATTTTAAAGGTTATAAAAGAGTTTAAATATTAATCTGAGTTACAAGTCTGATATAATCAGTAAAAATACTTATGTTTATAAGTCATAACAGTAGGGTATTGTAAATATGTGAAATTTATCTTTTATAACTAAACTATGCACCATAGGGGCATTTTGGTAATTTCACTTAAGCCTAAAAGGTCAGAACTGGAAATCTGAGTTTAAAACTTTTGCTTACCGTTAAAATATAAAAATTTACTAAAAATATCGGTAGGTATCAAGTCTTATATATTTAAAATGGTTTTAATACATACTATGCGTTTAGAACGCGTAAAAAGGTAGTTTTAAGCGATTTCCGGGTTTTATACGAAAAGCTGATATTTTTATTATTCCAGAAGGCTTAAAATAATTTATTTATCATATAAAATCAGTAGAAAAAGGTTTGGTATCAAAATAATTTGTAAAACTCATTTTATGGCTAAAAAGGGCAAAACCGGCAATTACCGAATCAAGCTTAGAACTCTATGTTATGCTCAGCCTAAAATTAAATAAAAATCTTCAAAAATACCAAAATATTATTTTATATTAGTAGGTAAAAAGTTTGGTATTAAAAATTGGGTTTGGATAGGCTATATGCTAATTACGCCGTTTAATTGATAAAAAGCTTTTCATTTACGCTAATAAGCATAACTCCTAATCTAGACCTCAAACTGATGTCAAATTTTAGGGACAAGTTTATAAATTAGTAACTAAGGTTTCTATTCTTTTACTTTTTCAAAAATCACGTTTTAAGGTCAAAAGGGCACAATAGTCAACATTTAAGCATTTAACGGAAACATGCATATGAATCGGATAACTAATGAACCAAGTTGTATAATCACAGAGGGTTATACTAATATGAAACCTGGTCCTAATATAGCTCTAAGGCATTTCTAAACTATGCTCTAATAGGTCAGAACTGAAAGTCAAAGCAAAAGTCTACTTTTGAGACTTTCGGCTCCGAACCGAGCTTAAATTGAAAATTGTCGGGTTGAACATGTTTAGACATGTTCTTACATTAATTACCAAGTTATATTAGTGATAAAACAGGTTGTATGGCTTCTAGATTGTTAATTATGCATTTATGCCAAAATAAGCTTTTTGTTGACTTTTTATAATTAGCTTTGACCCGACAATTGACCTAGTTAGAGTGGGAATTAGAGGGTACCCTTTTAAGGGTTTATTGCCCACATAATTACCAACTCATAGGTACTTTCAATTTGAAATTTGACTGGACAAATTATGATTAATTACAAAGTCAACCCTTAATTACGACGGTTTGACTTTAAGCTAATAAACTAAGTAAAACTGAATTAAAGAAGGTTAATGACACTTACCAAGGTCCTATGCACGACTAAAGATCACTAGGAAGGGGTCTTGAGCTCCAGGAACCTCCAGAAAGTGAGTTGTGAAAGTTTGCAAGTGGGTGTCAAAATGTTGCAACAATGATCTCCTTATATAGTGGGTTTGATGCAACTAGATCATGACAAATAAGTCTATGGGATGATTCCTGATCATCCCAAGTGTCCCTAGGCTATTATAAACCATTAAACAAGCCCCTGGTATCAAAAACAAGCTCCATAAGTCGGTTACACAGCTTTAACAGGCTGCTGTCCACATTTTCTGATACTGGCAGTCCCAGGCGGCCCACGTAAGGTCCTGGGCAAGCCCTACGCAGCCCGTGTGAAGCCCAGACTCAGGTTACAAGTTTCCAAACTTTGCATATTTGGTCCCTGGTCCTTTTAAACGTGGTTTTAACTTCATTTCTTGCATTTTTAACCCTCTAACTTGACTTTTAAGGGCTCCAAGACATAACCAAACACCGTTAAGTCCTCGGTTAATTTTGTGATCACCCGTAAAGCCTTAAATTTCAACGTTAATGCTTTTAACCCCTCGTATACGAATATTATCATAACTTTCTCATACTTTATCGAAACCTTGTGAAATTTTTATCACTTATTCTAGTGAGTATAATTAACCATTACAAAGCTTCGGGTTCGCTAAAAGGTCACTCAGAGGTATACTTTAAACATGTTGACACATTTAATCCCTGTAGTTTGTAATTCTCTCACTTTCTTTCACAATTAGCTTCGTATAATCCATAATTCATTCGTTTAAGGGTATAAACATCATGTAGGGCTATTGTAAAGTATATTTATCCATTGTTGACATTTTGAATCCTTTAATTCACATACCTTCTCTGTTTGTCAACTTTAGTCCCTCTAAAGTAATCTTTTACACGTTTAAGGCTCATGACACGTGTCAATACATTATTGGACCTGAATTTTCGAGGTGTTACATGTCCGCTGAACACGGGGCCGTGTCCAGCTAGCTGTTTTCTGTTTTTTCCGAAAATTTCACTGTTTCGTGCTAACTTTTGGTGTATTCTTTCAGATGTCAAAGAAATTCACAAGGTTCAATGCAACTGAGCAGGACGCTAAAACAAGATACGATGTGCTCCGAACCAGACCGGAAGAATACCCAATGTTGGTGCACTGAATTTCTGTTAACTACGTCTTAGTTGAATCTTAGGTCTAGATAGGTTGTTCGGAGTTGAAAATCATGAAAGGTGATTTTAGATTGTAATTTCGCTCATGATGACATTCATGTCATTATAAGCGAAATCAGGTTGTCATGTATGTTTGTGATTTCGCTCCTAGATGTCTAAGGTAGGTGATTTCGCTCCTAGTGATAGTTGTTAATTCCGCTCATAGACGATCTTAGTGATTCCGCTCCTGATGTTTCATGTAGTTTGGAGCGAAATCAAGCAGGCTATAAATAGGCAGTGTTGTAAAAGTCGGATTACTCGGCCGAGTACTCGGCGAGTACTCGGTCCTCGGACCCCCTCCGAGGCGACTTCCTCCTAGGCGGTCTCAATTAGTAGGCCTCGGGATTACTCGGGAGTACTCGGTGCCTAGTCGGCCTAGTCGGCGCCTAGTCGGACGTAGTCGGCCTAGTCGGTCTAGGCGGTCAACGTGGTTTGTTGACTTTTAATCGGTCAAACTCGGTCAAAATCGGCCTACTCGGCCTTGTACTCGGACTACTCGGCCTTGTACTCAGACTAGTCGGACTTGTATTCAGAATATTTGAACTTTAAACATGTTTCATTTTAAATTATACTCAGTTGACATGATTTATGCTTATTTTAACACATAAATAATATATAACAATTAATTTTCTTTATATTTACCATGTCCGCGTACTCCCCGAGTACTCTCCGAGTACTCCGATTACTCCCAACTCCCCAGTCGGTCGACTAGGGACCGCCTAGCGACTTTTACAACACTGTAAATAGGTATGTGTCGATCTCATTTGTAATGTTTGGAGCGAGATCAGGTCATTGTGTAGGTGTCAAAACTTTGTCAAAATCTATTCAGAAATACTTGTAAAGACTTGAAAAGCAGTAATAGAAAGGAATTAAAAGGATTCGAGTTGTTGTGACATTGCATACTTTGATTCCGCCTCTGTATTCAATGATGAACTGCCTTATACTGACTGTTTAGGGTCTCAACACGGTCCAACAAGTGGTATCAGAGCACAGGACGAGGAGTTCATACCATAGCAGCTTGATTTTACCAGAATTTCTCATTTCTACTCACTTCTTCTTATATTTTTCTGTTTTGAACAAGTTCCAACGGTCGGAATGGTCTGATTTTCGAGTATATTGTGTAAAACATAGTTTTAACAAAGCCTACAAAGAATCAGATTAAAACTAGAGTTAAAACTGGTAAAAATGACCTAAGAACCTGATTTCGCTCCTAACGTTCTTCGCTGATAATACCTAAAAGTCTAATTCCGCTCATAAAGTTCATCTTTAAAAGGCTAATTCCGCTCGTAAATACATAAAAATCAGATTCCGCTCGAAAACCATTTTCTGATTTCGCTCGAAATCAGATTAATTTTGATTTCGCTCGAAAGTTCGTCTGATTCCGCCCAAAAGATAATATCTGATTTCGCTCAAACAGTTAGATATCATTCAGATTTTGCTCAAAAGCTGATTTTGCTCGAAATTAGCTGTGTTTAAAAAATTTCGAAAATATTTCTAAGTGTTTGCTGATTTCGTTTCAGGTGCAAGTGGATGATTTCAATCCATTTTATGATGTCTTTGAGTTTGCTGGAGATGGAGGAAATGATACATCTTCGAGTAACACAAATGAAAACACGCCGAATACTAAGAAAAAGCTATCGGATGCATTGGAGGTTGAAAGAGCTTTCGGAACCTACAACAAACCCCCGAAGTTGATGGCTATCGAAGAATACAGTCGGTGGGCCAAGAAGTTTGAAGATTGGTTGAGGGCCTTTGCTTTTCCTAGTTGGAAGAGTCTAAAAAATGGATACCATAATGGAAACAAAAAAGGTGAAACCTTAACAACAAATGAGGAGATAGATTTGTTTGTTGCTGAGCAGAAATGTGTTGCGTTGCTGTTTTAAGCTGTTAGAGAAGATATAATATCTTTGATCGAATACTCTAGTGCTACAGATCTCTGGAACAAATTGAAAACCAAATGTATAGGAAGCACATAAATTGTGAAAAACAAAAAGAAACTACTTAGAAAAGAGTTTGATATGTTTGGTTGTTTAAAAAATGAGTCTGTTTGTAAAATGATTGAGAGGTTTGGGCATCTAAAGCTGGAACTGGCGAGACACGAAATTTTCTTTTCTCGAGAAGAGCTAGTCGATAAATTGTTTGATGCATTGCCAGATGAGATGGATTGGCAATATTATGCGTTGATGCTAAAGCATACTATCAAGCCGCCAGAAGAGTTAATGGTAGACTTGCTGATTGAGAGACTAGAAAGTCACGAGTTGGAGTTAAAGAAGACGCACAAAGTTAATCACTCATCATACCAGCAGAACTTGGATTTGTATTATCCAAAGAGTATGATTCCAAAGAATACATCTCCCAAGACAGCGTTTTCTGCTGAGAATGTCTCCACAACGAGCAAAGAAAGTCAAAGCAGTGGATATCACAGTGGGTCTTCATCAAATTCAAACCAATCTGATGCAAAGAACTTATTTCAATGTAACATCGCTGTAGACTTAAAGAACGCTCAGAACTTCAGCGAGGAGTCTGCCAAACAACAGATGATTTTCCTAGCATCTGTGCTAGAATCTTATGAAAGTCTTGTAGCAGGGAAGATAGGCAACACCAACCTGACGAAAGAAGATTATGATCAGATAGATCCTGAGGAGATGGAATTAATCAACATAAGGTGGTGTATGGCCAGTGCAGTTCGTCGAGCACAGCATTTCATGGAGATAACAGGAAGGAAGTCAATTGGTGGGCCATCTACCAAATTGGGATTTGATAAGTCTAAGGTGACATGCTTCAAGTGCAAACAGAAAGGTCACTTTAAGCGTGAATGTAGAAACGCGTATGCTGATGAGTCTGAAAACCCGTTTAGAGAAGATTATTACAAGAAAGTGATTTATCATCAAAACAAATCGGAACCGCCAAGAATGAAACAGATTGAAGATAACAAAGAAAAATCTAGAGCTCTTGCGGTGATTCACGGCGATGAAGGTTACGACTGGAGTGAGTTGTTACCTGAAGAGGATGCGGTTGGATATGCTCTCATGGCAAAAACTGAACCTATTCCTTGGAAAGATGACAGAACTGAAGAACAGAAGTATAAACACAGAAAGATGTTGGCCACGAACAAATTGATCAGAATATCTGGTATCTTTTCTGAGGCAAAAAGAGCAAAGAGATGGGATCCAGACAGAGAATGTTATCTTGACCCTTATGGAAACATTGCGATTGATCATAACACTCTTGATATGGAAACCATAATCCAAGAGTATAAAGTTGAAGATGATTATTGGCAGAAGAAATGGTGGGGAAGCGAAGAAGATGAAGAGAAAGAGAAGAAGGAGAAAGAAGAGAAAGAAAAGTCAAAGAAGATTGACACTGGGATCATTGACACGACACAGGAGTTGAATGCTGAAAACATGGGAAAGATGGCTGACAAGGTGCTGGCTGTAAATGCACTTGAGGTAGATTCTAAATCCGTTTCTGAGTCTAAAAGCCAAGTCAGTTCAAACTCGTCAACGACTGAGTCAGGTAAGAAGGTTATTGGTGATGTTGACTGCAAAAACTGCATCAAAGAATGCAAGGTTTGTAGTACAAACACTTATCTCAAAGGTAAGAAGATTGAGGATCTAACTGCTAAAGTCAGAAGTGTTGAGGATCAAATGCTTGATCGTGATAAATCGGTGAAAGCTTCAACTGAACGATTAAAAGAATTAACTAACAAAATTGAAACTGATAAAATTGATCATGACAAGGTTAGGAAAGAAAATGAAAGGTTAGTTCTTGAAAATCATCAGATCACTGAAAAATTTGAGAAGCTTAAAAGCACGATTAAAGATAATGATGATAGAAACGGTAAAACTTACAAAGAAAATTGCCAATTGCAATGTGTTTTGAGAATTAAAGAAGAATTAATCAACAAACAATTGGATGAGATTGCTAAATTGAAACTTCAGTTTGAAGAAGCCAAGATTGAGAATAAGTGTATCAATTTGAAATTAAACAGTTACAGCTCTGTAAGCTTTGTTTTGCAACACATTATTCGCAAACCCATCGGGAAAGACAAAGCAGGTGAAGATGTATACTGTGATGGAACTGGGGTTGGGTTTCATCAAGTTCCACCACCAGTTCTAGAAAATTATTCGAAAAAGCAATCTGGGTTGGTTAATCTTGAGGAAGAAAAGGAAGTGAAACTTCCTGATTCAATTGATGTGACATTTTCTTCATCATCATCTGATGATAGTGTTCAGACAGAGATTGTTAAAAGCACAACTGAAAGTGTTTTGAATAGTGATTCAGCTGGAGATGATGAATGTTTCTTGAACAAATATATTCCGAAACAAAAGTCCAAAAACAACTTAGGTGATGAACCGGGTCTTGTGATGTACAAGATGGCTGGATCTGATAAGTTGTATTCGGATTCTGAGTTTCCGCTGGAGAATGTAAATGTTTCAAAATTGACAAATATGTTTAAAATGGTTGAAATGGATTTGTCTGAATTAAAGAGTTTAAAACAAACAAAAAGGCAAATGAATTTTGAGAAAGATAAAGCTTACTACAAGAAACCTGTAGTTCCACCACGTTTTTATAACAACAATCGAAACAATTGGTCGGGTAGATATCAGGGTGGTAAGAACTATCAAAGAAAGAATTTTCAGAACAAGAAGTTTACAGAAAAGAAAGTATTTGTGAACAGTTCAAGTTCACTTTCTGATGAGGAAAATGAAATTTTTTCAAAATCAAATGAAGAATTATTCGAGAAGAGGGCTTCATAACCTCAGTCTGAAGGCACAAGTTGGGTAGTTGATACTCGTACATGTTTTAGATGTAACAAAGTTGGTCACATTGCAAGAAATTGCACCAACTTCAAGCCTAAGACTGAAGTTGTTGAGAATCGACAAAAGAAGGTTGATGAGAAAGGCAAAGCTCCTATGGTTGTTGAGAAATATTTGAAAAATGAGAAATCAAAAGTCAAAATTGAACCTGTTAAGAATGTGGTAACTAAAAATGACAAGTTTTACAAACGGGTTGCATCACCTCAACAAACATGGAAGCCAAAAGTGATTGAAAAGAAATCAAGTTCTTCAAATTTAAAGGTTTCTGAGAAAGAAAATATTACGATCTCTTATGAAAATTTTGTGAAAAAGAATGGTCCATTGGAAAATGAGGTTAAAGAGGTTGTTGATAACAAATTGGAAATGAATGATAAAAATTTTCCACCTCTTAAATCGGTTGTAAAGTACATTTATGAGATTAAGTTACCCGAGTCTGATGAGGCTTGGGCAGCTTATTTCAGCTAATCAAGTTTTGACTTGCCGGAGCTTCCTAGTTGGTAATCGTGAAGCATGAATCAGCATATTTATTGAATTGTTTGTGATATGTGCAGGATCTTCCGAGAGCTATTTCACGATGGATAATGGATAGTGGAGCGTCTCGACATATGACAGGAAAGACTGCATTGTTGTATGATGTTAGAAATTTCAATGGAGGTTATGTTGGGTTCGCTGGAAATCAAGATGGTCGAATTATTGGTGAAGGAACGTTATCCAAAGGGATTGTTACGTTTGAGAGAGTTAACTACATTGCTGAGCTGGAGAATAATCTGCTGAGTATCTCACAGATTTGTGACAGGATGTATACCACTCACTTTACTGACAAAGAATGTTTGATATTGAAGCCAGGATTTGTTATCCCTGAAGAATGGATTATCATGAGGGCACCTAGAGTGAATGATCTATATGTATTGGACATGAGTGTAGCAACTACAACAACAGGCCAGGCACATTGTTTTGTGTCTAGAGCAACAGAGAAAGAATCGAAGTTGCGGCACCGGAAGATGGGGCATATACATCTTAGAAAAATGAATCACTTGGTGCACAATGATTTAGTTCTTGGAGTTAATATCAAAGGTTTTCATCTGGAAGGGGAGTGCATCATTTGCATTAAAGGCAAGCAGAAGAAAAAGTCACACCCTAAAAAGCAAGTTAATTCAGTTTCCAGACCGTTAGAGAGACTACATATCGATTTGTTTGGTCCAGTAAACGTTAAAAGTATTACAGGGGATCTCTACTGTCTTGTGGTTACTGATGATTATTCCAGATTTTCGTGGGTATCATTCTTGAAGTCGAAAGATGAAACGTTTGACAGTTTAATGGCGTTGTTCAGAAAGATTGAAAATCTGTACCAAAGGCATATCAGAAGAATTAGAAGTGATAATGGTACTGAATTCAAGAACAACAAGATGGAAGAATATTGTGATGAAAGAGGTATATTGCATGAGTTTAGTGCTCCGTACACTCCGCAGCAGAATGGAGTTGCAGAACGTAAAAACAGGATGCTAATCGAAACGGCCAGAACAATGCTTGCTGATTCAAAGCTACCGATAAATTTTTGGGCAGAAGCAGTTTCCGCCGCATGCTATACGCTCAACAGAGTTCTCACTGTCAAGAAATTTAACAAAACATGCTTTGAGTTGATCAATAACCGCAAACCGAATCTGAAGTATCTGGAACCGTTTGGGTCACCCTGTACTGTTCTAGAGCCTTTTGGAAAGTTTGGTCCGAAGAGTATTGAAGGGATATTCATAGGTTATGCAAGTCCATTACGACGTGTCTTCGTTCCAAGTCTGAAGCGGATTATTGAAGCTCCAAATGTTGAATGTCAAGGTTATACAATGCCGCCGCAGAATCCTGGAGACTCATGGCGTTTTAATTATGACAAATTGTGGGATTCGTTTGACATGATGGAAGAACAAGAAGAAGAAGATTTTTTGATGAGTTGGATATTTTGCGACAGTATGAAGAATCACAGGAAAGGTTTCCAGCTGAGTATTCAAGAAGACCACAACAAGCTTTAAATGATGATGAAGCAGGTCCAAGCAATGCTGGTGAACATGATGATGTCCAACTAGATGAAGTTGCTCAAGATAATCAGACGACACAGAATGATAATCAAGAATCTGAGAACATGCCAGTATTTGATCGTGGTGATTCAAATTCTAAGGGGGAGCAAATTCAGATTTCAGGTCAAACAAACCCAGTCAGTGAAAAAGGTGCAAATCAAAATGTTACTAATCTGGAAGGCGATGTAGATGTTTCAGGCGAAGTAATGTCACGAACTCTTTCATATCATCCAAAGGAATTGATCATTGGAGAATTGCAGACAGGCGTCCGTACTCGAAGACAGATTGATAAAGGGCTTACATGTTTTTATACAAAAGTTGCTCCTTTGCAAACTGAATTCTCATTGAGTTGTTTTATCTCGCAGGTTGAGCCAAGAACTTACAAAGAGGCGCTTACTGAAGATTCTTGGGTCAATGCAATGCTGGAGGAACTTAGCCAATTCGAGAAGCTAGGTGTGTGGAAGTTAGTAGACTTACCAGATGGTCAGAGGAAGACCAACACCAAGTGGGTGTTCAAATGTAAGAGAGACGATAGAGGAGTTGTGGTTCGTAACAAAGCTCGACTCGTAGTCCAGGGTTTCTGTCAGCAGGAGGGTATAGATTTCACTGAAGTATATGCTCTGGTTGCTCGACTAGAAGCGATCAGAATCTTTCTAGCATTTGCATCTGGGAAAAATTTCAAAGTATATCAGTTAGATGTAAAATTGGCTTTTCTCTACGGAAAGGTAAAAGAGGAGGTATATGTCGGCCAGCCACCGGGCTTTACCGATCCACACCACAAAGACAAGGTCTACTTGTTAGACAAAGCGTTGTATGGTTTGTACCAGGCCCGAGAGCTTGGTACGAGACATTGTCTCAACATCTTCTAGCTAACAATTTCATTCGTGGAAAAGTGGATGCCACTCTCTTCACCAAAGTGGTCAATGGACATCTTCTGATAGTTCAAATTTATGTGGACGATATCATATTTGGGTCAACAAATGAGAATCTATGTAAAGATTTTGAACGAGTCATGAAGCAGAAATTCGAAATGTCATCGATGGGTGAGATGAATTTTTTTTTGGGATTGCAGGTTGATCAACTACCCAAAGGAATTTTCATACATCAAACGAAGTACGTTCATGATATCTTGGAGAAATTTGGGATGTCAGGTTCTACTCCAGCAGCCACCCCATTAGCAACGAATCGTGGGATAAAGCCTGATCTCACCGGAGAGAAGGTAGATGAAACGATGTATCGTTCCATGATCGGATCGCTGATGTATTTGACAGCTTCTAGACCCGATATCATGTACCTAACCTGCCTCGCAGCAAGATATCAATCTAACCCGAGAGCATCGCATATGGTAATAGTCAAAAGGATATTACGCTACCTGAAAGGAACTCCATCATTGGGGTTGTGGTATCCAAGAGAAGGCGATTTTACGCTCGAAGGATATTCCGATTCGGATTTTGGATGCTGCAAAGTTAACGCTAAATCAACAACAGCAGGGTGCCAGTTCTTTGGATCACGATTGGTCACTTGGCAATGCAAAAAGCAAACCTCTGTGGCTTTATCCACATGTGAAGCGGAGTATGTATCTGCTAGCAGTTGCTGCTCTCAGATCTTGTGGATCCAGCAACAGATGCGCGACTACGGTTTGCAATTTCTAAACACCCCTATCTTTGTTGATAATGAGGCAGCGGTTAACATTACTAAAAGTCCAGTTCATCACGCTAAAACCAAACATATTGAGATTCGTCATCACTTCATCCGAGATTGTTTCGAGAAGAAGTTGATACGAATTGAGAAAATCCACACTGACGATCAAAAAGCTGATTTACATACCAAAGCATTTGATAAAACACGTTTCCAGTATTTGCTAAAACTGAATGGTATGAAGCTTTTATCGGTGTTGGAGGAGATTATTGGCGTTGATAAAGGTGACATTATAGATGATGTTGAGAAGCAATCTGCAATGGTTTGTCGATTTTTTACATGTTTTGGTATTTAGGGGGAGGTATAGGGTAAATATTTCAGAAAATACAAAAACGTTTAAAAAAATGAAAAAAATACAAAAACATAAGATATTTTCAGAATCCAAAAACAATGGAAAACCAGAAAAGAGCTTGTGTAAAAAGGGAAAATGATAGTACATCGGCCTGACAGTCACAGTATGCTAAAGAAATGGAATGTTTAAATGCGTTAAACAGTTTCGCTGATGATGTGACGATAGGTTTTTGCACATTTAGTAGGTTTGTTCGGGATATAAACCTAAAATTTTACTTGCTTATTTCGTGGGGAACACTACTTGGATATATTGGTAACCCCTGAAATCTTGTTTGAAAGATTCCTTTTTATGATATACTAGGTTTTTATACTCAGTGATATCTGGGGTATTATTCCGGGACTTCTGCTGAATGGAAATTCGGACCTAGTCCTCGAATAATACTTTCTGCAATGCTTGAAACATAGCATCACCCTCACCATATATGATAAGACAATAAAATTGCTTAGCAATGTTGTAAAAAAGATCCTCTAAAGGGGACACACCCAAAAGTTGAGTCATGATCTCTGATGTGTGTAAAATGCAACATATAAATTACATCAAATAAGTCATAAAACTAACCCTTTTTAAGTACTAATATTGGAAAAAGAGTGTTTTTGTCTTCCTTTTGTATTTTCAGGATTAAATGAGCTCAAAAACGCAAAAGAAGCAAAAAGACAGCTAAATCCAACATAAATACAAGAAAAGGAACATTAGTGGACTGCCCGACCCCTCAACGGCACCTTCCAAAGCAAAATAGAGAAGGCAGAAGTCTGAACACGCCCCGTGCTCAGCCAGCACGGGGGCGTGCCCAAGAAGCAGCAGAAAAGACAAACCTATAGAAGCTTCTATTGCCCACCACGGGCCGTGCCCAGCGGACACGGGGGCGTGTCGAAAGTACAGCATGCGCATTTATTGTAATTGCGAATTACAATTAATGAGGAGAGAGAGTGTCAGACAGGCACGGGGCCGTGCCCAGCGAACACGGGGCCGTGCCCAGCTCTCTGTTCAGCCTATAAATAGGAGTGCTTGGATTCATTTCATCTCATCCCTTGGTACACCACCTCTCTCACACTTCATCCACCACCCACCACCATCACAACACCATCATCCACCACCATCATCCATTGTCCATCGTAGAGTGTGTGAGTCGTCTCGGGATCCAAGATTGATCGTAAGAGTTCTTGACAATCAAGGCCATGTTTGCCTAAGTCTCTTACATCACTTGGTGAAGACAAAGTGTCTAGTATAATACTTTTTATTTCTAATCTTTTGCACTTTTTATTTGGTTTTGTATTAATGACTTTAATAACTAGTTACTTATGTTGAAGGTGATCTTTCCTTATCGTTTGTCCGTGGTGTCTTGGCATTATTTTACTGTCTATATAAAATAAAGGATTTTCACCATTCATATCTCCACGGTCTATATGGAGGTATGTTGGCTACCTGGTCGGGGGTTAAGAGAACGGTTTGGTAAAGGTCTTGCCATTGTTCAGCGTTTAGAGGTCCTGCAATGGACCTCGGTCAAATTTAGTAGGACCTCCTTCAATGCTTCACGGTATTGGATGGCGGGGGTCCAAACTCTTTGACCCCCTCATAAGTTAACTACTATTAATACTATAACCCGGCTATTTAGGACTGTATCCCTGCTGACTCAGACTACTTAGCCGAGGGTAACGTCACCGCCAAAAGCGGGGCCTACCACAATACTGCATTAATAACTTAATTCATTATCTTCCAATAATCCACCCTTTTAGGATTGTATCCTTGCTGACTCAAACTACTGGGGTGAGGGTAACGTCACCTTCAAAAGAGGGGCCTACTACAATAACTAAGATAATCTCTTAATTATGTGCAAAAGTGCGGAAATAATCAAAGGTTATACTAGATACGAGTCGGAACCAAGTGATTCATCTTGTCTATCTGTTTTTTTTATTTTATTTTTATTTTCAGCATTTTAGTTAGTTTTTATTTTTCTTAGCTTAAAACATTTTTCTAAACTTTTATTTTGATTAGACGTTGAGGATAAACCGGTACTAAAAGCTCTTGTGTCCTTGGACGACCTCGGTATCTTACCAACGCTATACTACACTCAACGATGGGTGCACTTGCCCATATGTGTGTTTAGTGTTAGTGAAATATCGTGTTTTATAAATTTAAAACTTGGCTAAAATAAGTGTTAAAAAGGGCTTAAAATATACACCTAATATATACAACACTTCACACGCATCAAGTTTTTGGCGCCGCTGCCGGGGACACAAGGATTTTAAGAAAGCTTAAAATCGACGGCCTAATCAGTTTTTTTTCAAAACCTTTTTAAAAGCGCGCACATTTTTCTGCATTTTAGTTTAGTTTTGCATTTACAGTAACCTGTACACGGGGCCGTGTTCACTGAACACGGGGCCGTGCTGCAGATTTTTCATAAACACACAGTAACAGAAGCTTGAACACGGGCCGTGCTCACTGAACACGCCCCGTGCTCAACGAAATCAGTAAATTTAATTAAAACGCCCAGATACAGATCCTGAACACGGGGCCGTGCTCACTGAACACGGGGCCGTGTCTAGCTTCTGTTTCCATTTTTATTTTTGTTTTCTGATCTCGAGACTCGGTTGTGGTCTGCTGAGTGATTCTTATGGATCAATACTCAGGAGGTTACAACTACACCTATGATGAGGATGATTATAGGGGTAATTATTGCACTAATTGTCGTAATGCACGTTCGATTCAAAATAATCACTCATATCAACCATCCAATTCATACACCTACTATGAGGAGCCCAGGTACGAGCCGTCAACTTCATACACATCCTATGAAGACCAAAGGTATGAACCTCCTCCCTCATACTCATATTTTGATGAACCAAGGTATGAGCCTTCTTACTCATACTTTGAGGAACCAAGATATGAGCAACCACCTTCGTATGCTTATTATGAGGAACCTTGGCGTGAACAACCCACCTCATATGAGTATTATGAAGAACAAAATTACGAACCTTATCCATCATATGCTTACAATGAAGAACAATGGTGTGAACCATCGACTTTATATGGGTATTATGAGGAACAAAGGGTCGAACAACCAGATTCAAGCTTAGGAAATAATGATTCTTTTTCTATTACCGAAGTGACCGATAGGATATTAGAACACATTAGAGTTATCGATCGATGTATAAAAGAAGCTCGCGCAAGGGAAGAGGAGTCCCGCGCAAGAGAAGAATTAAAAAAAGAAGAGATAACTGAAAATGTAAAAATGGAAGAACAAATAAGTGAAAAACCAACACATGAGTTAAACAACGAAAAAGGTGAGTCCGACAACGTTAAAATCCAAGAAGAGTCTAATTTTGAAGAAATTAATCTCTTGTCACCTTCTTTCGAAAATCATTGTTTAGTACCCACTCATGCTAAGTTTTTAAAAGAGTTAAACACTAACACTAAAATTGACGAAACGGTAAGTGTTAAGTTAACTAATGATCAAACTTCACTAATAAAAGAAGACCCATTTGAAATGAACATTACACCGGTTCCATGTTTCTTTCAAAATTCGTTTATTAGTAATGTCACAATCGATAAAGATCTTTGTGTTAACATAATGCCTAACTACATTTTCGAAAAATTAAGTATTAGTGATTTTTCTCCACTTCAAATACCCATTTTTCTATCCAATCGGAAAGTAATAAAATCAATCGGTATAGTTGAAGATGTCTTGGTTCAAACAAATCAAATGGTAATCCCAACCGACTTCGTCATCCTCGATGACGCTCCTCTAGTATTGGGACGACCATTTGTAAAAACTCACGAAGCTTTGAAAAACCGGAAGTTCAATAATCTACCTCTTCAATTAGGGGCATTTAAAAGAAGTGTCGATCTCGAACGATCAATGAAATATTCATTCGGCAATAATGACCCCCTAATTGAAGATGAAGATGAACCACCCGATACAAGTGAAGAGATTGACCACTTTGTTGAAGAAGAGGTCGCCATAGAACAAACTTTTAAAGTTCTTGATCGAAACGAGCAACCAAATAAGGAGTCTCCTAAAGACCCACCACTTGAGCTCAAAGAACTTCCAAAAGGTTTGGAATATGCTTTTCTAGACAAAGATGGCAAGTTACCTGTCATTATTTCATCTAAATTAAGTTACCTGAATTAGTCCTTCTATGTGCACACACAAAATTTTGATGAACGATGACTACAAATCGGTCATACAACCACAACGTCGAGTAAATCCAAATGTTCAAGAAGTGGTTAAAAACGAAGTCATCAAGTTACTTGACGCCGGACTTATCTATCCTATCTCCGATAGTCCTTGGGTGAGTCCCGTCCAAGTAGTTCCAAAGAAAGGAGGTATGACGGTAATAACTAACGAAAAGAATGAACTAATACCAACGAGAACCGTCACAGGATGGAGAGTATGTATAGATTATAGACGATTAAATGAAGCAACAAGAAAGGATCACTTTCCTTTACCCTTCATTGATCAAATGTTAGAAAGATTATCCGGTCATAAATTTTACTGTTTCTTGGATGGTTTTTCAGGTTACTTTCAAATCCCGATAGCACCCGAAGACCAAGAAAAGACAACTTTCACATGTCCCTATGGAACTTTTTCTTATCGACGCATGCCGTTTGGTCTATGTAATGCCCCTGCAACATTTCAACGTTGCATGGTGGCCATTTTCCACGACATGATAGAAAAAACAATGGAAGTCTTTATGGACGACTTTTCTATCTTTGGGGATTCATATGACCAATGCCTCGATAACCTTGAACGAATGCTATCCCGATGTGAGGAAACAAACCTCGCCCTTAATTGGGAAAAATGCCATTTCATAGTAACGGAGGGAATAGTACTCGGTCACAAGATCTCAAGCGAAGGAATGGAGGTGGATAGAGCCAAAATAGATACCATTTCTAAATTACCACCTCCATCCTCCGTACGAGCTATCAGAAGTTTCCTAGGGCATGCCGGATTCTATAGGCGGTTTATCAAAGACTTTTCGAAAATCTCAAGGCCTCTAACGAAATTACTTGAAAAAGATGCTCCTTTCATCTTTGACAAGGATTGCAATCAAGCATTTCTAACCCTAAAGGAAATGCTAGTCAATGCACCTATCATGATAGCGCCTGATTGGAAATTTCCTTTCGAAATCATGTGTGATGCCAGTGACTTTGCAGTTGGAGCTGTCTTGGGACAGAGAAAAGAAAAGCATTTCCACCCAATCTATTATGCTAGTAAAACACTTAATGATGCACAAGAAAATTACACAACAACTGAAAAAGAGTTACTAGCTGTGGTATTTGCTTTTGATAAATTTCGTTCTTATCTTGTTCTTTCTAAAACTATAGTGTATACAGACCATGCAGCCATTCGATATCTCTTCAAGAAGCAAGACGCAAAACCACGTTTGATTAGGTGGATTCTACTCCTCCAAGAATTTGACATTGAAATCAAGGACAAAAGAGGAGCAGAAAATACCGCAGCAGATCATCTTTCGCACTTAGAGGACCCAGCTTTAGAGGCAACCAGGGACGAGCAAATCAACGAAAAATTTCCAACTGAGTCCCTGGAAATGGTGGAATACAAGGAAGAACCATGGTACGCCGACTATGCTAACTACCTAGCTAGCGGTATAGTCGTAAAAGGATGGCCACATCATCAAAGAAAAAAATTCTTTGCCAATGTAAAACACTACTTTTGGGAAGATCCATATCTTTTCAAAATGTGTGCCGACCAACTCGTCAGACGATGCGTACATGGTAGAGAAGCACGAAGAATTCTCCGCCATTGTCATGAAGGTCCATACGGAGGACATCATGGTGCTGCCAGTACCACACGAAAGGTATTCGATTCAGGATTTTATTGGCCAACCATTTACAAAGACGCCCAAAGTCTTGTAAAGACATGTGATGCTTGCCAAAGAACAGGTAATATTTCTTCCAAAAACGAAATGCCACAAAATGGCATTCTTGTTTGTGAAATATTTGATGTGTGGGGACTCGACTTTATGGGACCTTTCCCACCATCGAAAGGAAACAAATATATACTTGTGGCAGTAGATTACTTGTCTAAATGGGCCGAGGCCGAGGCACTTCCAACAAATGATGGAAGAATCGTGGTAAGATTTCTGAAAAAATTATTCTCTCGTTTTGGCACACCTAAAGCTTTAATAAGTGATAGAGGTACCCATTTTTGCAACCATCAACTTGAAATTTTTTTAACAAGATATGGGGTCTATCACCGGGTTTCGACAGCGTATCACCCTCAAACAAACGGGCAAGCCGAAGTGACTAATAGAGGTTTAAAATGAATACTCGAAAAAACCGTAGGGTTAAATAAAAAGGAATGGGCTGATAAATTAGACGATGCTTTATGGGCTTTTCGAACTGCTTATAAAACAACAATAGGTACAACCCCATATAAGCTAGTTTATGGAAAAAGTTGTCATTTGCCAGTAGAAATTGCACACAAAGCCTACTGGGCAATCAAAAATGTAAACTTAGATCTAGAATTTGCTGGTAAAAATCGATTTTGTCAAATAAATGAATTAGACGAGCTTAGGAATTATGCATACTCAAACTCTGAAATTTATAAGGAAAGAATGAAAAATTTGCATGACAAACATATTAAACCTAATGAATTTCGGGTAGGAGATTTAGTTCTTCTGTTTAATTCACGACTTCGATTGTTTCCTGGTAAATTAAAGTCTAGGTGGTCAGGACCTTTTTCCATCACCCATATTTTTCCATACGGTGCAGTAGAAATTAAATCTCGAAATGGGCCACCATTTAAAGTCAATGGCGAACGGCTAAAACTCTATCAAGGATTCATTGAGGATGAGGAAGAAGAAATCTCGCTTCAAACGGTGGAAGAATAAAAACATCATGCCTGGTAAGTTACGAACGATTGAGACGACAAAATAAAGCGGTAAGTTTTCTAACCATAGCTTATGGGAAAAAGGAGCACTCACACGAGCACTTAAAAAAAAAAAAAAAAAAAAAAAGCTCGACACGAGGCCGTGTCCGCTGGACACGGGGCCGTGTTCGCGCTGCAGACGGGACAAAACCCTTTTTTCAAAACAGTTTCTTCATTCCACACGCCCCGTTTCTCCACAAAAGCTCTGGTTCCAGGCGATTTTTTGCGAAATTTCGACGTCTCCTATCGATCTAACAAAGTCAAGGTATGATTCTATCACTCTTAGTAGTTAGATTAGTTACTTGCATGTAGTTAAAACACCAAAAATTTGGGGAAAAATCTAGGGTTCTTGATGTTCATCCGGATCGAACCTCAAATTTTTGCCTAAATCTGTTTGCATTTAGTTAGATTAGTGTTAAGGAAAGTAAATACACTTGTATTGTTCATAGATTCAACCGATTTCTCGCAAAAACCCCAAACCCTTGTTCTTGAACCGAAAAAGATAAAATTGATAGGGTAAACGGGATATTTTGGGAAAAACGGCACTTAGGGTTTCATTTTCGGGGGAAACCGCACCTATTGGACCAAAAATTTTCAAGTTTTCGAAACCGGGTCGAAAAATGAAGTTTTTGAGTAACAGACCTCTGGACACGGGGTCGTGTCCAGCCCGCTGTTTGCAGTTTTGTCCGAAAATATTTCTGTTTCATGCTAACTTTTGGTGTATTCTTGCAGATGGCCAGGAAGTTTACAAGGTTCAACGCCAATGAGCTAGATGCAAGAGCTCGATTCGAGCTTCTTCAAACAAGGCCGGAGGAATACCCGAGGCAGGCTTGCACAGAACTGCTAACCATGGTGAATCAAATTGACCGTTTCAACAACATTGTCACGGGACCACTCAGAGTCGCACTAACAACCCGACTCCGTTCCGTACATGAATGCACCCTGGAATTTTACAGCACCTTTGCATTCACTTCAAGGTGTGACCCGTTCGATAATGACGGGGTGTCATTCCGGTGTGGCGGGACGAGGTATTCGATCTCCATGGCACAATTCGGGTCAATTATTGGGTTGTATGCGGAAGAGGATGCGGGAAACGAAGAAAATACAGGGGGATTGAGAGAGATTGAAGACAACGAGCGCCAAGCCATGTGGGCTCAGATTGGAGAGGGGTTCTACAATCCAAGCAGCACTAAGAGTACCAAGCTGAGCGATCCGCTATACAGATACATTCATAGGCTCCTCGGCTACTCTCTTAGCCAAAGACATGACAGTGGTGGCGTCGTTGGGTTAAGAGATTTGCTTGTCCTCCATTGCATTTACAACCGCAGGCCGCTCGATGTTCCGTTCCTCATGCTCCGAAACATTCATCACAACCGCCTTGCTAGTGCACCAACTCCTATTTTCTTTGGGGGATGGGTGTACCGTCTCTTCAAGCACTTCGCCCACATTCCGAGGTCATTTGAGAGGAGCCCATGGTCGGGTACGGTGGATATTCACATATGCCGCTCGATGAACCTGATTTATGAGGCAGAAGACGGGACGGTAACCTTTCAAAGGACGCAAGGTCATGCATGGAACCCGCAAGAAGCACTTGTCCTCCTAGCTCCGCAACATCATCAGTACCAATACCCACCCCACGGTGATCCGGGCCAATCATCCTCCTCGGGAGGTGGTTTTCCTAATTTTCAAAGTTTGCATGATTTGTTGCAGGAAAACCTTATGTGTACTCGGAACACCTATAACATGGCGAGCAACACCTACCACCGGGTCGGAGCTATCGAGAGAAACCTATCCGAGATCCAAGACGATGTCGGATACATACGAGACCACATTGCACGCCATGGAGGGGATGATGACGATGATGATGATGCTATGGAGTAGGCGGGAGGAGCATAGGAGGAAGCGGTTGATTGATAACTCCACAGGTTAACCCTTTGCAATCTTGAACAATTGATGGCCTGCGTGGCAAGTGTTAGACAATTTACTTTTCCTAACTATTTCCTGCATTTTATTTTTCTTTTTCTTTTACTTTATGCTTGGAACAATTAACTATGGTAATTTAGGATGTTTGTGTTGCTTGGTGTGGTATTAAGTGATGAAACAGGTACAAACCGAGGCTTGGAATGCTAAGCCTCAGCACTTATAGAGCCAGGATGGAAAAACCGGGGGAAGAAACCTGTTTTTCAGGCTTTCAGACTGTCCACACGGGGACGTGTCCAGCCAACACGCCCCCGTGCTCACCTCCCAGACCTGCTGTTTGACTACTGTCCTGCAGATTTTTGTCAGACACGTGGCCGTGTCCAGTGGACACGGGGCCGTGTTCACCTTCTGTAAGTTCTCGTTACTGGCAGTTCGCCACGGGGTCGTGTCCAGTGGACACGGGGCCGTGCCCAGACTACCAGTAACATAAATTTTTGCTTTTTAAACACTATTTTACACATCTAATCAACCTAAAAATTTATTTTTGGGACACATTGAGGACAATGTGAAATTTAAGTGTGGGGGGGGGGGGGGATGCTAAAACCTTGAATTTTGCAAGTCCTAAATACAAGCCTTACACAAAACTCTATCGGAACCGCTAATCACCCCAAATTTTTTTTAAAAATTTCATTTTTTCTTACTTGTCTAGGTTTAATTCGGGAAATTCAAGTTCTCAAAAAGGGTATATTTTTACAAATTTACAACCGATAGCATAGTGATAAAAAGAACCAACATCAGAAAATTATGAAAAGGCATGGCAAACTTAGTTAAAATTTGATTTTATATACTTGATCACATAAAAACCCATTCCCACAAAAGTGAGTTTTGAGCCTTTATTGAGCACAATTACATATCATTAAAACTAAATGCTCATTTTTCGTTTCTTGTGTGTATAGCCGCTTGGTTCTTACGACTCTAGAACTTGCCATGACGATACATTCCCGGTCCTTATCAACTTAAACCCGAGTAAGTAAATGATGGAGGCATTAGGACTAACCCCTTTTTATTTCTACACCTTTATTTTTCTTTTTCTTTTACCACCTACCCAAAAATCCCCCTAGTTAGCCCCTTTGAGCCTAAACCTTTTCATTTCATCACCCAAACAAAAAACCCCTTTTACCCACCAAAACCTTTTTCATTTTTTTACCCTTTGTTTTAGTAACAAGTTCGGTTTTTCGTAAAAAAAAAAAAAATAATAATATGTTGATGATGAAGCAAAAAGAAAATAAACAAACAAGTTCATCAAAAATAACTTTGTTTGAATAAAAGCTTCATCAAAATAAAAAGTTACAAAAATTAGAAAATCTTACGAAAACCGACACTTGTTACGCTTTTTCGCCCTTTTTCTACTAACCACTAACCACTATCCCAACCACCTACCTTTAACCCAAGCCTAACCCTTAACCCACAAAGTCCTCTTGATATTTACAAAGGTATAAAAGTTAAAAAGGAGGAGGATTGATTGCTTGGCAAGCTTATGAAACGTTCGGCCGAGTGTGAGTGATTTCTCCCGAGTGTGAGTGATTTCTCCCATGCCGTTCTCGAGTGATTCACTAACCCTTAACCCATGCCGCTCTCGAGTGATTCACTAAAAATACACCTTCGGCCGAGTGTGAGTGATTTCTCCCGTGAGGTATGTGAACCTGTATATAAATGGAATTTTAAAAAGGCATGTTATGCCCAAATAAGTAATTTCTCCTATGAAACGTTCTAAATAAATCATTACGAATAGGATTGTAAATAAATAAAAATAAAACCCAAAAAGATCTTGGATATCCCGACACTCTACGACAAGCCCAAAACCTTCTCTTCTACCCATTCTATTTGGGAGTGTAAGCCACATATTAAAGAGTTTTGCTTGAGGACAAGCAAAAGTTCAAGTGTGGGGGTATTTGATGTGTGTAAAATGCAACATATAAATTACATCAAATAAGGCATAAAACTAACCCTTTTTAAGTACTAATATTGGAAAAAGAGTGTTTTTGTCTTCCTTTTGTATTTTCAGGATTAAATGAGCTCAAAAACGCAAAAGAAGCAAAAAGACAGCTAAATCCAACATAAATACAAGAAAAGGAACATTAGTGGACTGCCCGACCCCTCAACGGCACCTTCCAAAGCAAAATAGAGAAGGCAGAAGTCTGAACACGCCCCGTGCTTAGCCAGCACGGGGGCGTGCCCAAGAAGCAGCAGAAAAGACAAACCTATAGAAGCTTCTATTGCCCACCACGGGCCGTGCCCAGCGGACACGGGGGCGTGTCGAAAGTACAGCAGGCGCATTTATTGTAATTGCGAATTACAATTAATGAGGAGAGAGAGTGTCAGACAGGCACGGGGCCGTGCCCAGCGGACACGGGGCCGTGCCCAGCTCTCTGTTCAGCCTATAAATAGGAGTGCTTGGATTCATTTCATCTCATCCCTTGGCACACCACCTCTCTCACACTTCATCCACCACCCACCACCATCACAACACCATCATCCACCACCATCATCCATTGTCCATCGTAGAGTGTGTGAGTCGTCTCGGGATCCAAGATTGATCGTAAGAGTTCTTGTCAATCAAGGCCATGTTTGCCTAAGTCTCTTACATCACTTGGTGAAGACAAAGTGTCTAGTATAATACTTTTTATTTCTAATCTTTTGCACTCTTTATTTGGTTTTGTATTAATGACTTTAATAACTAGTTACTTATGTTGAAGGTGATCTTTCCTTATCGTTTGTCCGTGGTGTCTTGGCATTATTTTACTGTCTATATAAAATAAAGGATTTTCACCATTCATATCTCCACGGTCTATATGGAGGTATGTTGGCTACCTGGTCGGGGGTTAAGGGAACGGTTTGGTAAAGGTCTTGCCATTGTTCAGCGTTTAGAGGTCCTGCAATGGACCTCGGTCAAATTTAGTAGGACCTCCTTCAATGCTTCACGGTATTGGATGGCGGGGGTCCAAACTCTTTGACCCCCTCATAAGTTAACTACTATTAATACTATAACCCGGCTATTTAGGACTGTATCCCTGCTGACTCAGACTACTTAGCCGAGGGTAACGTCACCGCCAAAAGCGGGGCCTACCACAATACTGCATTAATAACTTAATTCATTATCTTCCAATAATCCACCCTTTTAGGATTGTATCCTTGCTGACTCAAACTACTGGGGTGAGGGTAACGTCACCTTCAAAAGAGGGGCCTACTACAATAACTAAGATAATCTCTTAATTATGTGCAAAAGTGCGGAAATAATCAAAGGTTATACTAGATACGAGTCGGAACCAAGTGATTCATCTTGTCTATCTGTTTTTTTTATTTTATTTTTATTTTCAGCATTTTAGTTAGTTTTTATTTTTCTTAGCTTAAAACATTTTTCTAAACTTTTATTTTGATTAGACGTTGAGGATAAACCGGTACTAAAAGCTCTTGTGTCCTTGGACGACCTCGGTATCTTACCAACGCTATACTACACTCAACGATGGGTGCACTTGCCCATATGTGTGTTTAGTGTTAGTGAAATATCGTGTTTTATAAATTTAAAACTTGGCTAAAATAAGTGTTAAAAAGGGCTTAAAATATACACCTAATATATACGACACTTCACACGCATCAATCTCTCTGCTGAACGGTAGTTCTGACCTGAGCTCTCATGATTCTTCATAATTTATTAACCCCTACAGATATCATTTGTGTTATAATTACCTGTAAGACTGAATATTTGGATCTGGATACGGGAGTATATTCAAGAGGTGGGACACATGTATAAGTTTAAGTCTCTAAAACACTAAATACGTATCCTGGACAGATTGAAAATTGTGTGAGAATTTAAGTGGATCAGTATATCGACAATTTAAGTGAATTGTTTAATTCTGAGTATGTAATTGAAGCTTAATGGTACTTGTGATTTGTCGAATAGCTGATATGATTCCCTAACACGCTCATTAAAAATATGTTTGTAAATAGTTTACTTTCATTTACTGCATTTTAGTTCTGTATTTCATTTCTAGTTTAGAAATTTCATTCAAAATTCAAAAAGATTTTACATTTCTACTTTATTTTTGACAAACCAAAGTGGAGAGTTGATCTTCGGATTCGAATTCTGAAAGTTGAAAGCAGATGCTGGAAGTTTCTGGACTGGATGATGAGTCGTGAGCTAATATTGATAAGTTTGAGAAGTTGAAAAGTTGAAGCAAGTTCATTAACTTGAAACTTGTAATTTTTTCAGAAAAAAACATATTGAATTAAACGTCAGTGTGTATTATCTTTGATCAACCAAGGTCATTAAATTGGACTTGGTAGATTATTTGAGTAATCAGGGTCATTAACTTGGACCTGAATACTTAAGTGGATTTCTAACACTGAAGGTTAAATGGTAAATTTGGATTAAAACTATTATTGTTATATATCTTATATTTGGGTAGAGTGTATGCAGATTTTTGGAATCCCCATGGCTATGAAAAGGTCAAAGTTTGTACCAGAATTAAAGTCTTAGTCTACCGAGAGGAGGAGTTTGTGAAAGGGGGAGTCTAGAGTTCTGGATCAATAATCAAAGGGGAGATTAAAAATGGAGCTAGAAGTTTCTGAACTTGTGTGAAGTAAGAGTTTTTGCAATGAGAAAACAAAGTTGAAAAAGAGACCAAGACTAAAGACTCAATGCTAAAGACTTCGTCAACATCCAAGGGGGTGTCTGTTGGTGCACTGAATGTCTGTTAACTATGTCTTAGTTGAATCTTAGGTCTAGATAGGTTGTTTGGAGTTGAAAATCATGAAAGGTGATTTTAGATTGTAATTTCGCTCATGATGACATTCATGTCATTATAAGCGAAATCAGGTTGTCATGTATGTTTGTGATTTCGCTCCTAGATGTCTAAGGTAGGTGATTTCGCTCCTAGTGATAGTTGTTAATTCCGCTCATAGATGATTTTAGTGATTCCGCTCCTGATGTTTCATGTAGTTTGGAGCGAAATCAAGCTGGCTATAAATAGGTATGTGTCGATCTCATTTGTAATGTTTGGAACGAGATCAGGTCATTGTGTAGGTGTCAAAACTCTGTCAAAATCTATTCAAAAATACTTGTAAAGACTTGAAATCAGTAATAGAAAGGAATTAAAAGGATTCGAGTTGTTGTGACATTGCATACTTTGATTCCGCCTCTGTATTCAATGATGAACTGCCTTATACTAACTGTTTAGGGTCTCAACACGGTCCAACACTCAAGACAAGTGTGCATGGATCTTTTAGCAATGGTGAACCAACTTGACCGGTTTAACAACCTCGTTACCGGCCCACTAAGAGTCGCCCTAACCACTCGACTTCGCTCGGTCCACGAGTACAATCTGGAATTCTATAGCACATTCGTGTTCAATTCAAGGTGCAACCCATTTGACCATGATGGGGTAGAGTTCCGATGTGGGGGGACTAAGTACTCGATTTCGATGGCACAGTTTGGGTCGATAGTTGGGTTGTAAGCAGAGGAAGATGCGGGAAATGAAGAGAACACCGGAGGGGTGCGAGAGTTGGATGAAAACGAGCATCAAGCCGCTTGGGCTCAAATTGGAAATGGGTACTACAACCCGAGCAGCACTAAGAGCACTAAGCTGAGGGACCCGCTTTACCGTTACATCCATAGGGTCCTCACTTACTCTCTTAGCCAAAGGCATGACAGTAGTGGCGTTGTTGGGTTGAGAGATCTGGGTGTCCTTCATTGCATTCACAACCGCAGACACCTCGATGTTCCATACCTCCTGCTCCGCAACATGCATTGAAACCGGCTTGCTACTCCACCAACCCCTATCTTCTTCGGGAGGTGGATATACCGTCTCTTCAAGCACTTCGTGAACATGCCCAGGTCCTTCCAAAAGAGCCCATGTTCGGGAAGAGTGGACATACACATCTGCCGCTCCATGAACCTGATTTACGAAGCTGAAGACGGGTCGGTTAGCTTCCAAAGAGTCCAAGGGCATGCATGGAACCCGCAAGAGGCACTCATCCTTCACGCTCCACAGTTTCAACAACCTCCGCATTACCAATACCAGCCCCATGGTGATCCGGGCCAATCCTCCTCACAAGGAGGCGGTTTTCCTAACTTCCAAAGTTTACATGATTTATTGCAGGAAAACCTCATGTGCACCAGGAACACCTATAACATGGCGAGCAACACGTACACCCGGGATGGAGCAATTGAGAGAAACATATCCGACCTTCAGGATGACATTGGGAATATCCGGGAGTACATGGCGGGGCACGGAGGAGGTAATGACGATGAGGACGAGGATATGGACTAGGCGGGAGGAGTAGAGGTAGGAGCAGATGGTTGGTGAGTCCCCAGGTTAACCCTCTTTTCTTTTGAACAATTTCCGGCCTGCGTGCAGTGTGTTGAACAATTTACTTTCCTTTAACTCTTTTTATTTTCTACATTTGTTTTTCTTTTTAACTTTGTGATTTGGATGTTGAACGATGGTAATTTAGGATGCTTGCTATGGTTTGGTGTAGTGTTTATTGATAAAACAGGTACATACGAGGCTTAGAGTACTAAATATTAGTACTACTAAAGCCGAGACAGGAAAACCGAAGCCAGAAACCCGTTTTTCACCTTTGCAGATTGTCTACACGGGGTCGTGTTCAGTCGACACGCCCCCGTGCCCACTTCCCCAGACCTGCTGCTTGTTTAATTCTGCTGACTTTTGCCAGACACGGGGTCGTGTCAAGTCGACACGCCCCCGTGTCCACCTTCTGTAAGTAATTGTTACTGGCACTCTGACCACGGGGTCGTGTCCATCCAACACGGGGCCGTGTCCAGACGCCCAGTAACATAAAATTTTGCTTTTTCACACCTTTTTACACATTCAATCAACCTAAAAACTTATTTTTGGGACACATTGAGGACAATGTGTAATTCAAGTGTGGGGGGGATGCTAAAACCTTGAATCTTGCAAGTCCTAATCACAAGCCTTACACAAAACTCTATTGGAACCGCTAATCACCCCAAATTTTTTCTCAATTTTTTTTTTACTTGTCTAGGTTTAATTTGGGAATTTCAAGTTATAAAAAGGTTATATTTTTACAAATTTACAACCGATAGCGTCGTGATAAAAAGAACCAACATAAGAAAATTATGAAACGGCATGACAAGCTTAATTAAAATTTGATTATATATACTTGATCACATAAAAACCCATTCCTACAAAAAGTGAGTTTTGAGCCTTTATTGAGCATACAAATACATATCTTTAAACTAAATGCTCATTTTTTGTTTCTTGTGTGAATAGCCGCTTGGTTCTTACGACTCTAGAACTTGCCACGATGATACATTCCCGGTCCTTACCAACTTAAACCCGAGTAAGTAAATGACGGAGGCATTAGGACTAACCCTTTTTATTTCTACACCATTATTTTTCTTTTTTTTTACCACCTACCCAAAATCCCCCTAGTTAACCCCTTTGAGCCTAAACCTTTTCATTTCATAACCCAAAACAAACACCCTTTCACCCACCCAAACCTTTTTATTTTTAAACCCTTTGTTTTAGTAACAAACTCGGTTTTTCTCATGACTTTCAAAAAAAAAAAATGACGATGATGAAGGAAAAGAGAAATAAACAAACAAGTTTATCAAAAATAACTTTGTTTGAATAATGGCTTCATCAAAATTAAAAACTTCAAAAATAAAAAGTCTTACGAAAACCGACGCTTTTTACGCCTTTCGCCCTTTTAGTAACCACTAACCCAACCACCTACCTTTAACCCAAGCCTAACCCTTTACCCCAAAAGTCCTCTTGATATTTACAAAGGTGTATAGTTAAAAAGGAGGAGGATTGATTGCTTGGCAAGCTTATGGTAGGAGTAAGTTCCATGTCGCTCTCGAGTGATCCACTAAAATACATCTTCGGCCGAGTGTTGAGTGATCCCCCGTGAGGTATGTGAACTTGTATATAAAAAGAAATTTAAAAAGGCATGTTATGCCTTAATAAGTAATTTATCTTATGTAATGTTTTAAATAAATCATGACGAATAGGATTGTAAATAAATAAAAATAAAACTTAATAAAGAATCTTGGAAATCCCGACACTCTACGACAAGCCCAAAAACCTTCTCTTCTACCCATTCCATTTGGGAGTGTAAAGCCACATTATAAAGAGTTTTGCTTGAGGAAAAGCAAATATTCAAGTGTGGGGGTATTTGATGTGTGCAAAATGCAACATATAAATTACATTAATTGTGGCATAAAACAAACCCTTTTTAGTACTAATGTTGGAAAAAGTGTGTTTTTGTCTTCCTTTTGTATTTTCAGGATTAAATGAGCTCAAATGAACAAAAGAAGCAAAAAGACAGCTAAATCTAACATGAATACAAGAAAAGGAACAAGCGTGGCATGCCCGACCTCCCCGACAGCATCTTCCCAAGCAAAACAAGAGAACAGAAGGCTGAACACGCCCCGTGCTCAATGAGCACGGGGGCGTGCCCAAGTGTCAGCAGAAAAGACAAAGCTGTAGAAGCTTCTATCAACCACCACGGGGTCGTGCTCAGTGGACACGGGGCCGTGGTCAACTCTAAGATTCGCAGAATCTGGGGAAATCTTGATAGTACAGATACGCTTTTGCACACGGGGGCGTGCCCAGCGGACACGGGGGCTTGGTCAACTAATGCAGACAAACTGCAGTTAATGAAGAAAGAGAAGGAAGGTGGACACGGGGCCGTGCCCAATGGACACGGGGCCGTGCCCAATGGACACGGGGCCATGCCCAATGGACACGGGGCCGTGCCCGAGTCTCTGTTCAGCCTATAAATAGGGGTGCTTGGCTCATTTGCAAACCATCCCTTGGCACACCACCTCTCTCACACTTCACCCACCACCCACCACCATCACAACACCATCATCCACCACCATCATCCATCGTCAATCGTAGAGTGTGTGAGTCGTCTCGGGATCCAAGATTGATCGTAAGAGTTCTTGACAATCAAAGGCCATGTTTGCCTAAGTCTCTTACATCACTTGGTGAAGACAAGTGTCTAGTGTAATACTTTTTATTTTTAATCTTTTCGCACTTTTTACTTGGTTATGTATTAATGACTTTAATAACTAGTTTCTTATGTTGAAGGTGATTCTTCCTTATCGTTTGTCCGTGGTGTCTTGACATTATTTTACTGTCTATATAAAATAAAAGATTTTCACCATTCATATCTCCAAGGTTTATATGGAGATATGTTGGCTACCTGGTCGGGGGTTAAGGGAACGGTTTGGTAAGAGTCTTGCCTTGTTCAGTGTATAGATCCTGCAAGGACTTGGGTCAAATTTAGTAGGACCTCCTTCAATACCCACCGGTATTGGATGGCGGGGGTCCAAACTCTTTGATCCCCTCATATGTAAGCTACTATTAATACTTTAACCCGGCTACTTAGGACTGTGTCCCTGCTGACTCAGACTACTTAGCCGAGGGTAACGTCACCTTCAAAAGAGGGGCCTACCATAATATGCATTAATAACTTAATTAATTATCTTTCAATAATCCGACCCTTTAGGATTGTATCCTTGCTGACTCAAACTACTGGGTTGAGGGTAACGTCACCTTCAAAAGAGGGGCCTACTACAATAGCTAAGATAATCTCTTAAAAAGTGCAAAAGTGCGGAAATAATCAAAGGTTACACTAAACACGAGTCGGAGCCAAGTGATTCATCTTGTCTATCTGTTTTTACTTTTATTTTTCAGCATTTTAGTTAGTTTTATTTTTTTCTTATCTAAAAACATTTTTTCTAACTTTTGATTTGATTAGATGTTGAGGATAAACCGGTACTAAAAGTTCTTGTGTCCTTGGACGACCTCGGTATCTTGCCAACACTATACTACGCTCACGATGGGTGCACTTGCCCATATGTGTGTTTGGTGTTAGTAAAATATCGTGTTTTATAAATTTAAAACTTGACTAACGTGTAAAAAGGGCTTAAAATATACTTAAACTTATATACACACTCGCACACATCAGTGATGAAGCGAAGGAATTAAATGAATGGGCAATTTATAACAATCAGATTGTAGGTCCACTTGGAGGATCAAGATTAAACCTACTTTCTTGTTTGTTAACACACTAACGAGTGCGGAATCCACGTAAGTATGCAAACCAAAGCAAAAAGGAACAAATAAAAAGTAACCAAAGATTCACAAAGCTTTGATTAAGTGAAGAGAAACAATACACATACACAAAGTGTTACAAACTCACAGGACTCTCTTAACTGAACTGTGAAACAAATGTGTCCTTATATAGGCCCCAATACCCAGTAACACTACGAAGAGTCATACTGGGCTACGAACAATCACCAGTCCAACGAAGACTATGAGTCATCGTGGACACTTACCAACGAACATGTCCACGAACACTAGTCTTCGTGGACATTGCACATGCACAAATAAAGGAATACGAACCATAGGTCTTCGTTGTGAACATTCATTCTTTGCAAACCTTCATGTGATCCACGAACACTTAGAAGACTTCTTTGCAAAAGAATTTCAATATATACTTGTGCCATCAAGACATCATCATGATGATGTCATGATGATGTTAGCTCGCGGTGCTTCGTGCTTCGCGTGTCGAACTCTGGGGCGCACGACGAAGGAATGTAGTGACATCGGGCTTGAACCGAACCGAACCGTGTCAAACCGAACCGAGTCGAACCGAAACAAGCCGCATCCACAAAGTGCATCAACACAGAAACATCACAACCTTCGAGTAGATTTGGTTGAATACATTTGGAGTCTTCAATGAAACAACGACAATGACGAAGATGATAATTAAAAAAATTGTATTTTTTTATTTATGTTTTTTAAGTTGATATAACTTTTTAAAGTTTATGTAATGTTTTTTTATCAATGTTATTTATTGAATTAATATTAATTATTTTTTTTTATTTTTTATTGATTTGTTTTAATTATTTTAACATAAATTAAATAAACAAAATGATTGTCACGTGTCACTCCACGTCACCCTTTCACGCTCCTCCCACCTTGCACCTTTTGGGGCTTGAAGGGGAAATCCTTATTTGCTGATGTGGATGCCCCTTCTTCAAGCCCCTCCACACCGTGTAGTCTATTCGACAAATCTTCGTCATCTAGAAACTTTCAAAAATAGATTGTTGAGTCCAAAATTAGCATGCCTTGTTGACTTGATTTTTGGACTTGGCCACTTGTTGACCTTCGACATGAATCCTGCAAAATCGGCACCGTTAGTCTTGTCAAGGTGGACCCGGGGGTGTATCCATGACCAATCTCTAGCGAGAGAATAAGTTGTTTGATCTTTTAACAAAAAGGTAGGAACCAGGGGCGGACCCACATGGTGTGGGTCGGGGTCCTCGGACCCCAATGTTTTTTAAAATTTAATAGAACCGGTATGTTAAATTTTTTAAGGACCCCATAAAAATAATTAGTTGAACCCCATAATATTAAACGTGAAGCTGTTGCAGTGGGAAATTCCTTGTTTTCTAACAAGCAAGTCACAAGTTCGACTCCTAAATGTCTCGTCTTTTTTTACAACTCCTTCTGACATTATTTTGTATTTTTTAACAATCCTAAGAGGTTTAATGGTGCCATAATTGCTTATGGTTTTGGGAACCCACATATATAGTAATACCGTTTAATCCCTGTTTAATTTATACTTGTTATTTATTAAGATTTACACTTTGGAAAGTGATAATTCTCATTTATTTACATAGTTATAAGATGTGGTATCATTTTGTGAAAAAAAAAATAGATTGAAATTCTGGACATGGAATGTGAATACGATAACTTAAATATAGAGTAAGAAAAAAAAGACTAATACTACATGTCGTCATTATTATGAGGTTGAAAATTTTAACACAATGTTAGATATGCAAATACAAGAGCATGGCCAAACATTTTAGTGAGATAAGCACTGAATTACTTATTTCTAGTGTGGTCAAGAGATTTTAAGGTTGGTAACAATATTTGTTTGATTTTCATAGTGGATAACTTTGAATATTTGTAATCTTTTTCATTTCGTATGACATCACATTTTTATTGTGTGTTTTCTAATGAGTAATGATCATATAGTTTTATTTGATATTGTACTTTATTATGTTTCTCGCCCGCCCCGAATGACGACCGACCCAAAAATTATAACGTTTGGTTGTGGAATATGTTAACACAGAAAAAGGGGACCCCATTGGAAAAAAAATCATGGGTCCGCCACAGGCAGGAACGAAGACATTTAAGATTGTAGAGAATGTAGTGATCTGAATGTATTTCTACGAACCTCATATATATCCTAAACGGGTTTCTGAAGCCTTATCACACTCAGGACATTCCTGCCAAGACATTTAAGATTGTAGTAAATGTAGTAAGTGCTTACCCTTGATTTTCTTACATTTTTGAGGTTCTTTGATGTATGTAATTGTTAACTGTTGATCATAGGGTTTTATTGGTAAACCGTACTGTCTATTATGGTCTGAATATGTGTTTGATAAACTATTTTGAATAAAGGGAATGTGTAATATGTGTTGATAATCTGCATTTTTTGTGATTCTTGGTTTGTATATGATTCTTACTTGCATCGGTTGTGGTACATGCCTTGGTACCTACTTGTTGACGGAATTGGTGTAAATAAGAGGTAAAAGCACGTGTTAGAATGATTGAGCATAAGATGTCTTGAATATGGATTTGAAAACAGAATAAACATGTTTGCTGGAAAGTATATGTTGTCGGAAAGAAGAGAATGAGTGAAGATTTTTTATGAGGATTTCCAGCCCAATCACAGCTGCTTTACAGCCAAGACTCCAGCTCAGCCATTTATTGACTTTCCTTTTATCCTTGTTTTCAGTTTTCTATAAATTGGGCATATGTATGTGTATTCAAGTATGAACTCAGTAATCAAAAACATCATTTTATCTCTATACCTAATGATACGGTATCAGAGCGGTGCATACGATCTTGAGATCAATCCGCTCAAACCACAAAACAAAGCCATTCAGTGAAAACCCATCTCCTTCAAACCACAAAACAAAACCGATTCATAAAACCTCTCTCCTAAAACTCAAAATCAAAATCAAACTCCAAAAAAATTCAAAAACCTACCTGTTCAAAAGCTTCAGAAAACTCAGTCTTCAACTTCTTCTTGCCGTCACCGCCGGTCACCAAACACCACAAACCACCAGCCACGTCACAACTATCATCAACCACCACAACACACTTCTCTCTGAACCGACGGAGAGCCAGACATCGGAACCGTAACATCGTTCTCTGACCGCCACGGAACACTCGCCGGCCTCTTATCTCCGGCGTCAACCACCACAGCACACCTTCGTCTCTCTGATTCTCCTCCATCTCTCTCTAAAAGTGTAGAAGGGTTGTATAGAGAAGAAAGTCTGGGGGGCTAGGTTTTTTTTTTTTGGTTCTGTGTTTTTTTCTCTATGTGAAGAAGAAAGGAAAATTAAAGGTGTGGTGGGGTGAGAGAGCACGTGAAGTAAGGAAAAAGGGGATTGGGATTGTCACCTTTTTCAGAATCTTTTTTTGTTTAAGACAACATTTAGAAAAAAAAGGATTTTGCAAATGATTAGTCACATGAAGTATGAGTTGTTGAAGGACTATCCGTCAACAAGTGGGGAAGCCTATTTAACAACACAGAAAAGCCGTGATCAAGTCAGTTCTTGGATTTTTGATTGTGGAGCCACTGATACGATGACGTACGAGCCATCAGACTTCGTGCTACAAAGAAACCAAACAGAACTCATATCAAGACTGCAAATGGCGAAAGTGCTTTAGTAAAGGGAGGAGGAACTGTCGAAATATCTCCCAATATGAGATTGTCAAATTGTTTATATGTTCCTTCATTAACACACAAATTATTATCAATAAGTCATGTTACAAAGGAACTCAATTGCACAGTTCTAATGCATCCTCAATTTTGTATCTTACAGGACATCAGAACTGGAAAGTTAATTGGGCGTGGCACTGAACGACAGGGCTTATACTATGTGGATGAGGTGACTCAGTCAGGGACTGCGATTCTTTCTCACGGAACAAAGAGTAGAGAAGCATGGCTTTGGCATAGGAGATTAGGGCATCCTTCCGCTGGGTATCTACATCTTTTACTCCCTAAACTTTTTCCGTCAAACAGTACTTTAGACTGTGAAACATGTGCCTTAGCCAAAAGCCATAAAAAACCTTTCAAACCAAATAACACTAGGGTCAGTGAACCCTTTTCACTAATATATTCCGATGTTTGGGGTCCAGCTAAAATGAATGGAGGTCAAAATCTTCGTTTTTTCCTATTATTTGTTGATGACTGTACCCGGATGACATGGGTATATTTTTTAAAAGAAAAATCTTAAGTCTTTGACAAATTTAGACTGTTTTACACCATGGTCCAAACTCAATTCAAAACCAACATTCAGATCTTTCGATCTGATAATGGATGGGAGTACGTTAATACCTCCATGAAACAATTTATTCAAGAGAAGGGAATGATTCACCAAACCACTTGCCCAAAACACCCAGAACAGAATAGTGTAGTTGAGCGAAAAAATGGCATTTTGGTAGAAATGGCTCGAGCCCTTATGCTTGAATCCAAAGTCCCTAAATCTTTTTGGCCCGAAGCTATAAACACAGCTGTGATTACCAACCAAAGCCCTTGACCTAAAAACTCCCCTAGATACCTTATCCACATTCACCAAACTACCCCCACCTCTTACATTACCACCTCGTGTCTTTGGGTGTACCGTTTTTCCCCATATACCTAAAACCGAACGATCCAAACTTGATCCATGTGCCAAAAAATGTGTCTTTGTTGGTTATGGGGTGAATCAGAAAGGATACCGATGTTATAACCCATCACGACGTCGTGTGATTACGACTGTCCACTGTGATTTTCTTGAAACAGAATATTACTATCAGTCCCATCTCAGTGGTCAGGGGGAGATAGAACATGAAGACTCACTGAGCTGGTTGAAGTGGATTCCATCTGCAAGCGAAAATGAGTCATCTCATACATCCACACATACTAAGCCTGTCGAAAGTCTCACCCAAGAATCATCCAGACTGGTGTTCGAGGTAAGTGACTCTCCAAACCTTGGAAATGTGTCAGAATATGATCCAGATACCACTAACAATCAGGAAAGTCCTTAGACAATGGAACATGTGGAGATTGCTGAGCAAAACAACGCAGTCCAAGGAGAAGTCGAATCTAATGAACAATATCATGGGAGTTCTGGAACAACACCGGGAACATACGTTTTACCTCCTAGAGACAATAGAGGGGTTCCTCCAAAACGGTACTCCCCAGAAAGGGAAACCAGAAATTCAAGGTATCCTACAACCAATATGGTTAACGGGAACTTATCTAACAGTGCGAAAGCATTTGTTACCTCACTATACTCCGAACAAATACCGAGTTCCGTAAAGGAAGCCCAGGGTAAGAAGAACTGGAATGAAGCAATGGAAACGGAGATGCGTGCTCTTATGAAAAACAACACGTGGGAGAAGTGCGTTCTTCCTAAAGGAAAGAAAACTGTTGGATGTCGGTGGGTGTATTCAATCAAATATAAACCAGATGGTTCCATTGGAAGATACAAAGCTCGGCTCATAGCCAAGGGTTACACTCAGACATATGGGATCGATTACTCTGATACATTCTCTCCGGTTGCAAAAATGGACACCATCAGTGTCACGGCCCCCGACCCGGTTTGACCCGTGTCAGGAGCCGCGGGACAGAAAATCCCATGGTATTTATTTAATTGAATTAACAGCGAAAGTTTTCTTCAGGATCTTTTTAAAACTGAAATTTCCCGATTATTTTATTTCACAACTCGGGATAAAACCCCGGTAATTTACAATCATATGATTTCACTGAGAAATCTTTATTTTACAAAACATGTTTCTTTATTTAATATTGAGCCACTTCCTTAAGCTGGTAGTGCTTCACAGCACTTTTACTGGATCACAACAGATCACCTGAAACATGTTTGAAAAAGGTTTTGTCAGCGGGAAATACTGGTGAATCATTCTTTTTAGTAAAATGACACTTTTGTTATAATTTACAGTATTAAGAATGATTACAATGTTTCCATATATCAACCAATTCAACCAATTACCCACAGTATTTGTCACTCGACTCGTTTCTGTGACTATGGTCAGATCACCCATTGGCTAACTCGTTGTCCAATGGTGACGGGAACAAGTAATGTATACAAAACCCCACATACCGGCTGTAATTTGGTGACTACATAGACTTAATCCGTGTAAGTATAACTTTGAAAACATTTAAGAATTTATAAAGTATTTTGATAAAAAGAGAATGACTCACATTGCAGATTTATTATGAACAGAGCTTAGCCTACTGATTAGCCTTGATAACCTAGTTTAAATAACAATGCACACAAACTAGGTTAGTAACTAATACAACATTTATGATAACTCACGAGATTAAAACCCTCACAACGAATGACAAAGTGCGATACTTAAACATCCATCGAATTAATGACGAATGACAAAGCATAAACCCTAATGTGGGCAGCACTTAAACATCCATTGGATAGTTTAATCGATCGGACATTGAATCGTAGCAGCAATCGAGTTATTATCCTATATTGCGGCAGCACTTCGTGATTTGTGTGTGTTTTGTAGTAATTATATAATATCTCAGCATACAATTTGAGTTTTTACGTCGAACAAGTGCCAAAATTCGATTGCCAACCCCCTCTATTTATATCTGAAAAATGGTCCCTCCCGCGTGTCGTGACAGGGACACATGCACCAGTCGCGTGGCGCGGGGCATACACTTTTAGCCTAGGGTAGCCTTGTGTGCATGTAGCCTTGCTGAGTTGGTCGTTCGTCAATTTTCATTATACACGTAAAACTGTCAAGATAATAACAACTAGGGTTTACCCCCCCCCCCTTGAGTTTTAGGGGCCCTGATCCTGATTCCGATTGTTCTGAAAATTTTAGAGTTTATGCATAATTACTTGGGTGTCTCAATTAGGGTTTCCTATTGGACAAATTAAATTAATAAATAGGACTTTTGATGAGAGTTGTTACATTCAGAGTCCTCTTCTCCATGGCAGCCAATAAGGAGTGTCCTCTCCACCAGTTTGATGTTACAAATGCATTTCTCCATGGAGACCTAACGGAGGAGGATAATCTGACAACTCGAGTTTTCAAGATTTCCATCTTCGCATTTATTGCACGTTAAATGTTTAAGTTGTTTGTTAATACGACTTGTTTGTTTCACAACTGTGCACGTTTGTAGTATGTTAATCGTAATGTGATTGATATGTTGTATACGGTATGCCTTATAAGTGTGTATGATGATGTATGTCTTAATTTTAATATATGTGTTGTATAATTTAAACAAGAAATATGTTAGGCCAAACACCCTCACCCACGAAATCACCCTAGTGGTGAAAACACTTTGTGTTTTCATCCACTAGAGGACCAACGAAAACAGAGATGGGCCTTGGCCCAGTATTGAGATATTATATGTTTTGATTTTGAGCGTGAAAGGTTATTCGACAAACCCTAGAGTCCTTGTGTGACGGCAACTACCAGTTTTTCCAGCTTTTCTTTTAGATCAATCTGGTGACCCTTTCATCTTGGTTAGTATTCACTGTTGTTTGATTCATGCGTGACTCTTTATAATAATCACCACATGTCTGTGTGTTTATATTTGATTAAATGATGAGATTGTTATATCGGATTGTTTGTCCATTGGGGTAATGAGTAGGGTTGTTATTGCTATCGTAAATCAATTGGTGAAAATCTGAATGTTATACGACTGCTCATGCGTGACTGGATGATACATATATTATTGCATGAATGATGAGTTGAATGTGGATTCTGTTACAAGTACATAGATGTGATTCTAATGTCACTAATGATTGAGTAAAGCATTTGATGATAGTGATTGATCCGTTTGAACGATCGTTGGTTGTGACTGTCGATAACTGTTATTGAAGTTAGGGTTTTCTACGTTATGTAATTGCTGTTGTTAATGAAGATGTGATCCGACGAAAACCCCTACCTAGCGAAATCCCCACTTCAACGAAAACACCTTGGGGATTTCGGCCCAAGGTGATTTCGGCTAAAGAGTTTTCGGCCCAAATGTGTTTTCGGCCCAAATAAGTGTTTTCGGCTATGGATCTGTAACTTTTATGTTAAGTCTATCACTTGCTAACTCTGTTAGTTGCTATCTGTTAGTCCATTAACTCTACTAGTTTGTAAACTCTGTTAGATGGTTAACTCTGTTAAAGTTGTAAATGATGATTAGTTTATTAACCTTGTTAATTAAGTAACTTTGTTAAGTAAGTAACCATGTTGGTTTATTTACTCAGTTCATTAATTCTGTTGATATATAAACCCTGTTAAGTCTATTACTTCTGTTGAGTCTGTTAGTGGATAACCTTGTCAGAATGGACTGAGAAAGCTATGATGTGAAAGATGAATTTGCATGAATTGGATTAGCTGTTTACATGATAAAGGATGCTAACTGCTAGGCACACTCTGTGATATTACTGTGATGTTAGTTATATGTGAAACTTTACGAACATGTACTGACTGAACATACGTGCATAAATATAGGACTTGACTGATAAATTGTGAGCACTTAACTTAGCATACCGAGCAAACCAAGGTGAGTTCACACTCTTACCAAGGCATGGGATTCCCGGGGTTGGGAATGGGTTTGGATGATTACTTATGCTTAAATTGTTATCGGAATTACATACCATAGGCCTCGGGAGAGGAAGGTTATTGGTAGGTACTGCTAGACTAGTGATACATATACTTCTCTTCGCACACACGCCGGGAATGGCTGCGATAATAGAACTAATCTTCGCACACATGCCTGGAATGGCTACGAACCATACTCTAATCTTCGCACACATGCCTGGAATGGCTGCGAACCATACTCTAAACTTCGCACACATGCCGGGTGGGCTGCGATACAAATATACCTAGTCTAGAAAACATGGGAAACCCCCCACTAATCTTCGCCAACATGCCTAGAGGGCCGCGATACAAATACATACAAAACATGGTTCACTAAATGAACATACGGTTTACAATACGATTACTATAACTGAACAACCAACTGTGAACTCGCTCAACTAGTTGTTGACTTTCTGTTACATGCCTTGCAGGACCATAGGTACCCATGGAGCTTGCACGGGAGGCGCGGTCGTTGTGGGCACGGATTATGGATGTTTTGATGAAAACTTTATGACTCTTTAAACTAAACACTTGTGATGGATTTTCATAACTATGCTTCCGCTACCTATGCTATGTTTTTGATTGAACACCAATTGTATTGTGATGGATTACATTCACTTTAACTTATTACTTATATGTTCAATATGATTGGTGGCTTGATCCTAGTCAGTCACGCCTCCAAGCGGTGATACTCCGCGTGTGGATTTTGGGGGTGTGACAGATTGGTATCAGAGCCATTGGTTATAGTGAACTTGGTTTTAATAAGGGGAAAACGTTTTTATTAAAACCAGACTATAACCTGTACAGTGCTCAACGATCCACAACGACGCCTCGCTCCACGTGCAAGACTCAACATTCTAGGTAATATGGTATATGTTTTATTGCCTACTTGCTAGAATTACATAGAACTTTGCTCATGGTATGCTTAGATACACATAACCCCTATTGCTTGAGAACACTTATGTGCTTACTCTCTTCTGTCATCGCACTTTCGCGAACCTCTCTCACTCATGTTCTCTTTGATATCAAGATCATGAGTGGACGCGTTAACCTAACTCAAGCCCAGTTGGCGGCTTTGATCACTGAACAAGTTACTGCAGCACTCGCAGCTGCATAGGCAGGAGGTATAACCTGCCATCACCACTTACTCTAGGATCTTTAGATCCTACTCTTGTAACCCAACACTTGTGCTTAATCTTGTTTATTCTTACGCGCACAACCGGTCAGAACGATCAACCACCTGTGTGCACGTTCAAAACTTTCATGGACTGTCGTCCTAGTACTTTTAGTGGCACTGAAGGGGCCGTTGGACTCCTCCACTGGTTCAAGAAGCTCGAATCGGTCTTCGAAATGTGTGAATGCCCTGAGGCTCGTAGGGTGAAGTACGCCACTGGTACTCTCGAAGGCACTGCGCTAACTTGGTGGAACGCGCAAGTTCAGATGCTGGGGCTGGCGGCTGCTAATGCCACCCCATGGAATGATTTTAAGGAACTGATCAAACATGAATACTGTAGTCGTGACGACATCCACAAGTTGGAAGCGGAATTCTTTAACCTGAAGATGACGGGGTCAGAGATAGAAGCGTACACGAAACGATACAACGAACTGACAGTGTTATGTCCAACTATGGTGCATCCTCCCATCAAACGCATTGAGCTATACCTCAAATGCTTAGTACCAGAGATTCAAAGTCATGTGACTTCTGCTAACCTTGTTACTATTCAAGATGTTACTCGTCTTGCTCATCGTCTCACAGACAAGGCAGTGGAACAGAACAAGCTGCCTAAATGCACTGGTGCTACTACTACTACTACTTCTGCTATTCCCAGTGACAACAAGAGAAAATGGGATGGAACCTCCAGCAAGGGTTCGACTTCGGTTCAGTCCCAGGCACAACAGCGAAAGATCGATGACTACCAGAGTCCTGGTCAGCAATCTTCTGGTAGTCAAGGGCAGGGTGGATACCGAGGAAATCACCCAAAGTGCAACGGATGCAACAGGCACCACAGTGGTCAGTGCAACAGGGGTCGTTGCCAGAGGTGTCTCAAAATGGGTCATGAAGCTAAGGATTGCAGGAGCTCGCGACCTGCGAATCAGAACCAACAACAACAACCAACAGCTCCACAGAACCAACAGCGACAGCGAGGTAACATGGGATGCTTTCAGTGTGGTGCTGAAGGCCACTTTAAGCGGAACTGCCCTCAGTTAAACCAGAATTAGAATAACAACAACAATAATCAGGGCAACGGGAATAACAAAGGGGGTAATAACGACGGCAATGGTGCCAGGGGTCGAGCGTTCGTGATTGGTCAGGGCGACGCAAGGAATGATCCTAACGTGGTGATGGACTTTCCTTATCGATTTCAATCCTATAGTTCTGGGTAGTTTTGACAACGTCATTGGTATGGATTGGTTATCCCAACAACAAGCCGAGATCCTATGCAAGGAGAAGGTCATTCGTATTCCCCGTACTGGCAAAGAACCTCTCAAAGTTCAAGGCGACAAGAGTGGTGTCGTGAGTGGCATCATCTCCTTCTTGAAGGCTCAGAAGTGTTTGCGAAAGGGCCACACAGCTATTTTAGCACTCGTTACAGATACATCGATGAAAGAGAAGAAGTTAGAGGATATTCCAGCTGTACGCGACTTTCCTCAAGTGTTTCCTGAAGAGTTACCTGGGTTACCGCCTCATCGCCAGGTCGAATTTCAGATCGAGCTAGCTCCAGGAGCAGCACCTATAGCTCGAGCACCTTATCGCTTAGCTCCAACTGAACTGGAAGAACTGTCTAAGCAATTGCAAGAACTCTTGGAAAAGGGTTTCATACGTCCTAGCTCTTCGCCCTGGGGAGCTCTAGTATTGTTTGTGAAGAAGAAAGACGGTACCTTCCGCATGTGCATAGATTACCGCGAACTGAACAAGGTGACCGTGAAGAATCGCTATCCTCTTCCACGCATCGACGACTTATTCGACCAGTTGCAAGGGTTGAGCTATTACTCGAAGATTGACCTGAGGTCAGGCTATCACCAACTGAGAGTCCGGGATGAGGACGTCTCCAAAACAGCATTCAGGACTCGCTACGACCGCTACGAGTTTCTAGTCATGCCATTCGGGCTAACAAACGCGCCTGCGGTTTTCATGGATCTTATGAACAGGGTGTGCAAACCTTATCTTGACAAGTTCGTCATTGTTTTCATCGACGACATCCTGATCTACTCGAAGATTCAGGAGGAACACGAAGATTCAAAATGCGACTTCTGGCTTCGTGAAGTCCACTTCCTAGGCCACGTAATAAACAAGGATGGGATTCATGTTGATCCATCCAAGGTAGATTCGATCAAGAACTGGCCTACACCTCGCACATCAACAGAAATTCACCAATTCTTGGGTTTGCTAGGCTACTACAGAAGGTTCATCAAAGACTTCTCAAAGATTGCACAGCCGCTTACATTACTGACACAGAAAGGTGTTGCTTACCGTTGGGGTAATACACAGGAAACAACGTTTCAGCACTTAAAGGATAGACTTTGTAGCGCCCCTATTCTCTCATTGCCTGAAGGCACAGACGATTTTGTAGTTTATTGCGACGCATCCATTCAGGGTCTTGGATGTGTGTTGATGCAACGTGACATGGTCATAGCCTAATCATCACGTCAACTTAAGGTTCACGAAAGGAACTATCCTACACACGATTTGGAGCTGGGAGCTGTTGTTTTCGCACTCAAGATATGGAGACATTACCTGTACGGTACCAAGTGCACCATTTACACCGATCACAGGAGTCTTGATCATATCTTCAAGCAGAAAGAGTTGAACATGCGTCAATGTCGATGGGTCGAGCTATTGAATGATTACGAATGTGCCATCAAGTACCATCCGGGCAAAGCCAATGTTGTGGCAAGATACCCTCAGTCGAAAAGATACCACACCTAGGCGTGTGCGAGCACTACAACTTACCGTCCAGTCTAGCCTTCCTGCACAGATACGAGATGCTCAGGTAGAAGCATTGAAACCAGAAAACGTCAGGGCTGAAGCTCTACGCGGCTCAAGGCAACAGTTAGAACAAAAGGAAAATGGCGCTTATTATGTAACAGGACGCATTTGAGTCCCACTCTATGGTAACCTACGAGAGCTTGTGATGGATGAGGCACACAGGTTTCGCTACTCAGTACATCCTGGTTCAGATAAGATGTACCACGACCTCAGAACCACCTACTGGTGGCCTAGCATGAAGGCCCATATAGCAACTTACGTCAGCAAGTGTTTGACTTGTGCGAGAGTCAAATCGGAATATCAGAAACCACCGGGCCTACTCCAACAACCAGAGATACCACAGTGGAAATGGGAGCAAATTTCCATGGATTTTGTTACTGGCCTGCCTAGATCTCAACGTGGGAATGATACTATTTGGGTGATCGTGGATCGACTCACAAAGTCTGCACACTTCTTGGCTATCAAAGAAACAGACAAGTTCTCTACTTTAGCAGACGTTTACTTGAAGGAAGTGGTTTCGAGGCACGGGGTGCCCACCTCCATTATCTCCGATCATGACGCACGTTTCACTTCAGAACTGTGGCAAGCAATGCACAAATCTTTTGGCTCTCGTTTAGACATGAGCACGGCTTATCACCCTCAGACGGATGGGCAATCTGAGCGCACTATTCAAACTTTAGAAGACATGCTTCGTGCATGTGTAATTGACTTTGGCAACGGCTGGGAAAAGCATTTGCCACTTGTGGAATTTTCGTACAATAACAGCTACCACACCAGCATTAAAGCTGCTCCGTTTGAGGCATTGTATGGGCGTAAATGCCGATCACCTCTTTGTTGGGCAGAGGTGGGTGATAGTCAGATCACGGGCCCAGAACTTGTAGTAGACACAACAGAAAGGATTGCTCAGATACGACAACGCATGGCGGCAGCTCGCGACCGTCAGAAAGCCTACGCCGATAAAGATAGGAAACCACTCGAGTTCCAAGTTGGGGATCGAGTGCTACTCAAAGTTTCACCCTGGAAGGGTGTGGTTCGTTTTGGCAAACGAGGCAAGCTCAATCCACGATATGTCAGACCGTTTGAAATTATCGAGAAAATAGGCAAGGTTGCCTACAAACTGAATCTACGAGCAGAACTCAGTGCAGTTCACAACGTCTTCCACGTGTCAAACCTGAAGAGGTGCCTGTCAGATGAGACCCACATAGTTCCTTTGAAGGAGCTCACTATCGACGAGCAGTTACGATTCGTCGAGGAACCAGTTGAAATCACGGACCGGGATGTTAAGGTCCTCAAGCGCACTAGAATACCTCTCGTTCGAGTTCGTTGGAACTCACGTCGCGGCCCAGAATTCACCTGGGAACGCGAAGATCAGATGAAACAAAAGTATCCCCAACTATTCTCTATGTGAAGAAGAAAGGAAAATTAAAGGTGTGGTGGGGTGAGAAAGCACGTGAAGTAAGGAAAAAGGGGATTGGGATTGTCACCTTTTTCAGAATCTTTTTTTGTTTAAGACAACATTTAGAAAAAAAAAGGATTTTGCAAATGATTAGTCACAGGAAGTATGAGTTGTTGAAGGACTATCCGTCAACAAGTGGGGAAGCCTATTTAACAACACAGAAAAGCCGTGATCAAGTCAGTTCTTGGATTTTTGATTGTGGAGCCACTGATACGATGACGTACGAGCCATCAGACTTCGTGCTACAAAGAAACCAAACAGAACTCATATCAAGACTGCAAATGGCGAAAGTGCTTCAGTAAAGGGAGGAGGAACTGTCGAAATATCTCCCAATATGAGATTGTCAAATTGTTTATATGTTCCTTCGTTAACACACAAATTATTATCAATAAGTCATGTTACAAAGGAACTCAATTGCACAGTTCTAATGCATCCTCAATTTTGTATCATACAGGACATCAGAACTGGAAAGATAATTGGGCGTGGCACTGAACGACAGGGCTTATACTATGTGGATGAGGTGACTCAGTCAGGGACTGCGATTCTTTCTCACGGAACAAAGAGTAGAGAAGCATGGCTTTGGCATAGGAGATTAGGGCATCCTTCCGCTGGGTATCTACATCTTTTACTCCCTAAACTTTTTCCGTCAAACAGTACTTTAGACTGTGAAACATGTGCCTTAGCCAAAAGCCATAAAAAACCTTTCAAACCAAATAACACTAGGGTCAGTGAACCCTTTTCACTAATACATTCCGATGTTTGGGGTCCAGCTAAAATGAATGGAGGTCAAAATCTTCGTTTTTTCCTATTATTTGTTGATGACTGTACCCGGATGACATGGGTATATTTTTTAAAAGAAAAATCTTAAGTCTTTGAAAAATTTAGACTGTTTTACACCATGGTCCAAACTCAATTCAAAACCAACATTCAGATCTTACGATCTGATAATGGATGGGAGTACGTTAATACCTCCATGAAACAATTTATTCAAGAGAAGGGAATGATTCACCAAACCACTTGCCCAAAACACCCATAACAGAATAGTGTAGTTGAGCGAAAAAATGGCATTTTGGTAGAAATGGCTCGAGCCCTTATGCTTGAATCCAAAGTCCCTAAATCTTTTTGGCCCGAAGCTATAAACACAGCTGTGATTACCAACCAAAGCCCTTGACCTAAAAACTCCCCTAGATACCTTATCCACATTCACCAAACTACCCCCACCTCTTACATTACCACCTCGTGTCTTTGGGTGTACCGTTTTTCCCCATATACCTAAAACCGAACGATCCAAACTTGATCCATGTGCCAAAAAATGTGTCTTTGTTGGTTATGGGGTGAATCAGAAAGGATACCGATGTTATAACCCATCACGACGTCGTGTGATTACGACTGTCCACTGTGATTTTCTTGAAACAGAATATTACTATCAGTCCCATCTCAGTGGTCAGGGGGAGATAGAACATGAAGACTCACTGAGCTGGTTGAAGTGGATTCCAACTGCAAGCGAAAATGAGTCATCTCATACATCCACACATACTAAGCCTGTCGAAAGTCTCACCCAAGAATCATCCAGACTGGTGTTCGAGGTAAGTGACTCTCCAAACCTTGGAAATGTGTCTGAATATGATCCAGATACCACTAACAATCAGGAAAGTCCTTAGACAATGGAACATGTGGAGATTGCTGAGCAAAACAACGCAGTCCAAGGAGAAGTCGAATCTAATGAACAATATCATGGGAGTTCTGGAACAACACCGGGAACATACGTTTTACCTCCTAGAGCCAATAGAGGGGTTCCTCCAAAACGGTACTCCCCAGAAAGGGAAACCAGAAATTCAAGGTATCCTACAACCAATATGGTTAACGGGAACTTATCTAACAGTGCGAAAGCATTTGTTACCTCACTATACTCCGAACAAATACCGAGTTCCGTAAAGGAAGCCCAGGGTAAGAAGAACTGGAAGGAAGCAATGGAAACGGAGATGCGTGCTCTTATGAAAAACAACACGTGGGAGAAGTGCGTTCTTCCTAAAGGAAAGAAAACTGTTGGATGTCGGTGGGTGTATTCAATCAAATATAAACCAAATGGTTCCATTGGAAGATACAAAGCTCGGCTCGTAGCCAAGGGTTACACTCAGACATATGGGATCGATTACTCTGATACATTCTCTCCGGTTGCAAAAATGGACACCATCAGTGTCACGGCCCCCGACCCGGTTTGACCCGTTTCAGGAGCTGCGGGACAGAAAATCCCATGGTATTTATTTAATTGAATTAACAGCGAAAGTTTTCTTCAGGATCTTTTTAAAACTGAAATTTCCCGATTATTTTATTTCACAACTCGGGATAAAACCCCGGTAATTTACAATCATATGATTTCACTGAGAAATCTTTATTTTACAAAACATGTTTCTTTATTTTATATTGAGCCACTTCCTTAAGCTGGTAGTGCTTCACAGCACTTTTACTGGATCACAACAGATCACCTGAAACATGTTTGAAAAAGGTTTTGTCAGCTGGAAATACTGGTGAATCATTCTTTTTAGTAAAATGACACTTTTGTTATAATTTACAGTATTAAGAATGATTACAATGTTTCCATATATCAACCAATTCAACCAATTACCCACAGTATTTGTCACTCGACTCGTTTCTGTGACTATGGTCAGATCACCCATTGGCTAACTCGTTGTCCAATGGTGACGGGAACAAGTAACGTATACAAAACCCCACATACCGGCTGTAATTTGGTGACTACATAGACTTAATCCGTGTAATTATAACTTTGAAAACATTTAAGAATTTATAAAGTATTTTGATAAAAAGAGAATGACTCACATTGCAGATTTATTATGAACAGAGCTTAGCCTACTGATTAGCCTTGATAACCTAGTTTAAATAACAATGCACACAAACTAGGTTAGTAACTAATACAACATTTATGATAACTCACGAGATTAAAACCCTCACAACGAATGACAAAGTGCGATACTTAAACATCCATCGAATTAACGACGAATGACAAAGCATAAACCCTAATGTGGGCAGCACTTAAACATCCATTGGATAGTTTAATCGATCGGACATTGAATCGTAGCAGCAATCGAGTTATTATCCTATATTGCGGCAGCACTTCGTGATTTGTTTGTGTTTTGTAGTAATTATATAATATCTCAGCATACAATTTGATTTTTTACGTCGAACAAGTGCCAAAATTCGATTGCCAACCCCCTCTATTTATATCTGAAAAATGGTCCCTCCCGCGTATCGCGACAGGGACACATGCACCAGTCGCGTGGCGCGGGGCATACACTTTTAGCCTAGGGTAGCCTTGTGTGCATGTAGCCTTGCTGAGTTGGTCGTTCGTCAATTTTCATTATACACGTAAAACTGTCAAGATAATAACAACTAGGGTTTACCCCCCCCCCCCCTGAGTTTTAGGGGCCCTGATCCTGATTCCGATTGTTCTGAAAATTTTAGAGTTTATGCATAATTACTTGGGTGTCTCAATTAGGGTTTCCTATTGGACAAATTAAATTAATAAATAGGACTTTTGATGAGAGTTGTTACATTCAGAGTCCTCTTCTCAATGGCAGCCAATATGGAGTGTCCTCTCCACCAGTTTGATGTTACAAATGCATTTCTCCATGGAGACCTAACGGAGGAGGATAATGTGACAACTCGAGTTTTCAAGATTTCCATCTTCGCATTTATTGCGCGTTAAATGTTTAAGTTGTTTGTTAATACGACTTGTTTGTTTCACAACTGTGCACGTTTGTAGTATGTTAATCGTAATGTGATTGATATGTTGTATACGGTATGCCTTATAAGTGTGTATGATGATGTATGTCTTAATTTTAATATATGTGTTGTATAATTTAAACAAGAAATCTGTTAGGCCAAACACCCTCACCCACGAAATCACCCTAGTGGTGAAAACACTTTGTGTTTTCATCCACTAGAGGACCAACGAAAACAGAGATGGGCCTTGGCCCAGTATTGAGATATTATATGTTTTGATTTTGAGCGTGAAAGGTTATTCGACAAACCCTAGAGTCCTTGTGTGACGGCAACTAACAGTTTTTCCAGCTTTTCTTTTAGATCAATCTGGTGACCCTTTCATCTTGGTTAGTATTCACTGTTGTTTGATTCATGCGTGACTCTTTAGAATAATCACCACATGTCTGTGTGTTTATATTTGATTAAATGATGAGATTGTTATATCGGATTGTTTGTCCATTGGGGTAATGAGTAGGGTTGTTATTGCTATCGTAAATCAATTGGTGAAAATCTGAATGTTATACGACTGCTCATGCGTGACTGGATGATACATATATTATTGCATGAATGATGAGTTGAATGTGGATTCTGTTACAAGTACTTAGATGTGATTCTAATGTCACTAATGATTGAGTAAAGCATTTGATGATAGTGATTGATCCGTTTGAACGATCGTTGGTTGTGACTGTCGATAACTGTTATTGAAGTTAGGGTTTTCTGCCTTATGTAATTGCTGTTGTTAATGAAGATGTGACCCGACGAAAACCCCTACCTAGCGAAATCCCCACTTCAACGAAAACACCTTGGGGATTTCGGCCCAAGGTGATTTCGGCTAAAGAGTTTTCGGCCCAAATGTGTTTTCGGCCCAAATAAGTGTTTTCGGCTATGGATCTGTAACTTTTATGTTAAGTCTATCACTTGCTAACTCTGTTAGTTGCTATCTGTTAGTCCGTTAACTCTACTAGTTTGTAAACTCTGTTAGATGGTTAACTCTGTTAAAGTTGTAAATGATGATTAGTTTATTAACCTTGTTAATTAAGTAACTTTGTTAAGTAAGTAACCATGTTGGTTTATTTACTCAGTTAATTAATTCTGTTGATATATAAACCCTGTTAAGTCTATTACTTCTGTTGAGTCTGTTAGTGGATAACCTTGTCAGAATGGACTGAGAAAGCTATGATGTGAAAGATGAATTTGCATGAATTGGATTAGCTGTTTACATGATAAAGGATGCTAACTGCTAGGCACACTCTGTGATATTACTGTGATGTTAGTTATATGTGAAACTTTACGAACATGTACTGACTGAACATACGTGCATAAATATAGGACTTGACTGATAAATTGTGAGCACTTAACTTAGCATACCGAGCAAACCAAGGTGAGTTCACACTCTTACCAAGGCATGGGATTCCCGGGGTTGGGAATGGGTTTGGATGATTACTTATGCTTAAATTGTTATCGGAATTACATACCATAGGCCTCGGGAGAGGAAGGTTATTGGTAGGTACTGCTAGACTAGTGATACATATACTTCTCTTCGCACACACGCCGGGAATGGCTGCGATAATAGAACTAATCTTCGCACACATGCCTGGAATGGCTGCGAACCATACTCTAATCTTCGCACACATGCCTGGAATGGCTGCGAACCATACTCTAAACTTCGCACACATGCCGGGTGGGCTGCGATACAAATATACCTAGTCTAGAAAACATGGGAAACCCCCCACTAATCTTCGCCAACATGCCTAGAGGGCCGCGATACAAATACATACGAAACATGGTTCACTAAATGAACATACGGTTTACAATACGATTACTATAACTGAACAACCAACTGTGAACTCGCTCAACTAGTTGTTGACTTTCTGTTACATGCCTTGCAGGACCATAGGTACCCATGGAGCTTGCACGGGAGGCGCGGTCGTTGTGGGCACGGATTGTGGATGTTTTGATGAAAACTTTATGACTCTTTAAACTAAACACTTGTGATGGATTTTCATAACTATGCTTCCGCTACCTATGCTATGTTTTTGATTGAACACCAATTGTATTGTGATGGATTACATTCACTTTTACTTATTACTTATATGTTCAATATGATTGGTGGCTTGATCCTGGTCAGTCACGCCTCCAAGCGGTGATACTCCGCGTGTGGATTTTGGGGGTGTGACAGTCTACATGGAAGCACCTCCAGGTTTCTCTAGGGGTTTTAAAGAAAGGGAAGTATGTCGGTTGAAAAAGTCATTATACGGGCTAAAACAATCTCCTCGGGCATGGTTTGGAAAGTTCACTCTGGCCATGAAAGAATACGGGTATCACCAAAGTAATGCTGATCATACTTTGTTCCTCAAGAGAAGAAACGGCCTTGTAACCTGCTTGATCATATATGTAGACGACATGATTATTACCGGGAATGACGTAGAAGAAATAGCACAGCTAAAAGATAATCTGTTTTCAAAATTTGAAATGAAAGATCTAGGGAATCTCAAGTATTTTCTCGGGATTGAAGTTCTCAGGTCTAAACGGGGGATCTTCATTTGCCAAAGAAAGTATGTCCTTGATCTTCTGACGGAAACCGGGTTAATTGATTGTAAACCCGTAGATACTCCAATGGCGGTGAACCACAACCTTCACATGGAACTTAATGGGGAGCTTGCGGACAAAGAAAGGTATCAACGGCTCATGGGCAAGCTAATTTATCTCTCTCACACTCGTCCTGATATAGCGTATGCGGTTGGAATAGTAAGTCAGTTCATGCACCAACCACAAGTTGCCCACATGGAAGCTGCTAAGAGAATTTTAAGGTATCTCAAGGGGACCGTAGGCCATGGAGTGTTGTTCAAAACAAATGGACATCTGAATGTTGAGCTCTAAACTGACGCAGACTGGGCGGGAGATAAGGGAAATCGAAGGTCAACATCAGGGTACTTCTCCTTGGTCGGTGAAAACGTTGTTACTTGGAGAAGTAAGAAACAAAAGGTAGTTGCTCTGTCAAGTGCAGAAGCGGAATTTAGAGGTATAGCTCGAGGGATAAGCGAAGTTCTTTGGATAAGGAAGCTACTAGAAGACATTGGTTTTTCTCAAAAGGAACCTAGTAAAGTTATGTGTGACAATACGGCTGCAATACAAATCTTAGAAAACCCAGTACAACATGATCGAACAAAACACGTGGAGGTAGACCGACATTTCATCAAAAAGAAACTGGAAGAAAGAATCATAGAGCTCCCACATGTATCGTCAAAAGATCAACTCGCAGATATTCTTACAAAGGCCGTCAATGGAAACGCTTTTAGTAGCTGCTTGAGCAAGTTAAGTATTGGTGACCCAACTACTCAACTTGAGGGGGAGTGTCGGAAAGAAGAGAATGAGTGAAGATTTTTATGAGGATTTCCAGCCCAATCACAGCTGTTTTACAGCCAAGACTCCAGCTCAGCATTTATTGACTTTCCTTTTATCCTTGTTCAGTTTTCTATAAATTGGGCATATATATGTGTTTTAAGTATGAACTCAGTAATCAAAAACATCATTTTATCTCTATACCCAATGATATATGTTTCCCTTCTCATGTTGGATGTTTATGATGATAAGGTTTTTAAAAAGGTTCTTATGACAATCCCTTACATATTGGATCGACTAGTTATATTGATAGTTTGTTATAAGTTGTAATTAACTTGATATTTTTAGTCGAGTGTTAAATAGTAACTGTGACATAAAACATTTGATAAACTGATGATTTTATGCATATTAAGGTTGGTATGATCTTCACATTGTGATGATCTTTGTTTTGTTCTTTGATCGGACAAAATGGAAAGGGATACTGTTTGGATTATTTGAATTGCTCGCAAACACACCCTAAGTTTACAACACATAATGCACAAGGTACAACTTTGCACAACATGACCGCACACTTATTAAGTCGCACACTTATGGTAAACCGCACACTAGCATCCGCACACTTCATGAAGCCATACACTTCTGACCGCACACCCCTTACATTGTACAATGTTGCTCATGCCGCACGCTCGCATTGAGACCGCACACTGTAAACTGGACCACACACTCAGGTACATTGGGCCAGTACCTTGAATTGGGCCGCACACTTAGAAAACTCGTATTTGATTTCTTATGTTACTGTACACAGACTTGGGTTGTGTTATAAGTTCGTATGTGTATTATATGAGACATGATTCTTATGTGCCACTCGATACATGTATTAATACGTGATGTTACTTGCATACGAACCAAACAAATGTTGGTAACCATAATAGGGCGTGGTTGACTAACCTAACACAAGTAAATTATCTACCGAGCAAAGCAAAGGTGAGTTCACACACTTTACTAAAAGCATGCTTTTTCGGTGGTTGGGAAACGGAACGAAAAACACTTTCCCTTGTTTGGGATTGCTTGAACGGTACAAACAACACTTTCCTTGGTTTGGTATTGCTTGAACGGTACAAACAATACTTTCCATGGTTTGGGATTGCTTACTATTCCTGGTTTGGAATACGGTTAATTACTATTTATATTAGATGCAACAAGCGTACTAAACGAAACTCTATCACGAAATCCCTACTTTCTATACAGATTAGTCATCGGGGCCTGGTGAACAGGTTATTAGTCGATAGCGCTATTTAGGTTGCACCAACTCACACCGTGCTTGGAGAGGATCGGTCGTGAACTAATAGACCTTGGCAAACCGTCAATGATGATAGACATTGACAAACAGGGCAAACAACGATACAATATGTCGCTAGTATTCGGTATTACGCAGTTTAGTAGCTTACATATGGGGTAGCTCCGCATGGCATGAAATAAAGGAGTAATTAAACAACAAAAGTTTTTGGAAATAAAACTAGAAAACTATGAATTCGTGAACTCGCCAACTTTATGTTGACATCCTACTGCATGCTTTGTAGTTTGCTCCTTACAGCTTTGGACGGACAATGCAATTGGCTGGAGTGCGTGGTTTGTAAGTTTCATATTAACGTATAATTCAAGAACTTATGGTTTTAAGTTACGATGGGTTTTCTTTATATTTCTGCTGCTAAATTAAATTGCGTTTTTTTGGGCGTTTAAACATAGAGACTAATCGTGTTAATTGGGAAAATTTATAACTCACGTAAATGGTTCAACATGATTAGTGGTTAGGATCCTGGTCAGTCACACGCCTCGCGATAATACTTCGCGGGTGAAAGTTGAGGGTGTGACATTTTAGTTATAATCGAACCTAATTAACCCATTTATTCAAGTGACCCGTTTGGGTGATTAAATGATATTAACATTTACATATGTACTTTATGTTAATCTCATTCACCGTTAGGAAATCATTTAAATTCAAGAAAACATGGCAAATCTTTTAGAATCTCACTTTTATTTTGGTTTAGGCGTTTAATTAAGAGTAAATTACAAGTTTTGTCCTTTATGTTTGTCCTAAATTGCAGACGGTGTCCTTTGGCCCAAAAGTTGACGAATTTTGTCCTTAACGTTTCAAAATCCTGCACGTTATAAGATATATCTTATTCATAGTAAATCAACCAAATAAGATATAACTAAAAAACTCATCACACCCTACAATAAATTAATATTCACCATTTTCTTTGCTCATATGAACTCTCACACCCTCAATTCACCCATAACGATGCCTACTTTCTTTGTAATTCCTAAATTGAACCATCTTTCATCTTTTTAAATGAAATCGCCATTGTTTTAGATTCACAAGTTCTGTTCAGATTTATATAAGCAAATATACATGTTTTCCATTCTACCTTACTAATTTGCCAAACTTAGTAGTTAAATCTTTACATGCAATATAAATTCATGATTCCAAACTACATCTAATCTTTCTAACCTATCGATTAGGGTTTCTACATCCAGAAATCAAGCATCAAAACCATAAATTTCCTTTTTATGCAACCAAATTATGATTTTTTCCCGTTTAAATTTGCCAGACACTTTCCCATTAGTCCAACCAAATTACGATTTTGTCCTGTTTAAATTTACAGCTTCGCCATTAGTTTTGTTTTTTTTCCCTCACAACTAAATTATGATTTTGGCCTTAGCTCAAATTTACAGTTTTGCCAACGTTTTTTGTTTTTTCCCTATCAAATTACGATTATGCCCCTATGAAAAATTACGGTCATGCAATCGTTTTAGTTTTTTTTTTGACAAAATTATGGAAGTGTTTTGTTTTAATTGTTTGACTCGGAGTAATTTTTTATTCGTGCTAGGTGGTTGCCTGGCACACGCTCACTTATCTTGAAAGTTACAATTTTGCTCCAAGATTAAAATTATAGCATTTCCATCGTTTTCGTTTTTTAGCACAAGTATTGTAGTGTTTTGTTTTAATTGGTTGACTCGATGTAATTTTTTTGAGATCGTATTATGATTAGTATGTACAAGTAAGCGAAACACATTCATACATGTTATGAGATAGAAATATTCGGCTTAGTGCCCCGCAACGCGGGCATGACAAAAATTAGTATACTACATTTAACATGGAGGGGAATAGTGTCAGACAGCTGCCTGACACTATTCCCATTGGTCCACCCAAATTACGATTTTGCCCCGTATAAATTTACACCTGACACTTTCTCATTTGTCCAGCCAAATTATGATTTTGTCCCGTTTAAATTTACAGTTTTGTCATTAGTTTTATTTTTTTCTTCTCCTAGCTAAATTACGATTTTGCACTCAGTTCAAATTTATAGTTTTGCCATTGTTTTTGTTTTTTCCCTGTCAAATTACAATTTTACCCCTAGTGTAAAATTATAGACATGCCATCGTTTTAGTTTTTTTTTTAACAAAACTATAGTAGTGTCTTGTTTTAATTGGTTAGCTCGCTGTAATTTTTATTCGTGCTGACCAGTAGTTTTTTCATTGTTTTAGTTTTTTTAGCAAAAGTATGGTAGTGTTTTGCTTTAATTGGTTGATTTGATGTAATTTTTTTTAAATCGTTTTATGAGTAGTATGTACAAGTAACCGAAGCAACGACGAACGTATTATAAGAAAAAAATATTCGGCTTTGTGCCGGCAAAAACTAGTAGTGGAACAAAGTCATATGTAAGAACACTGTTGGAATATTTTTTTATAAGTGGCCGGTGAACATCATTACAATATTAATTTTATATTATGAATATGATTTTCTAACGTTGATCTTAGTTTCCAAGAAACCGTGTTGCATTTTCCTACTATGTATGTTTGACCATTTAATGAATATATATATATATATATTTTTTTTAAGGTATTTAATGAATATATTATGAATATGATTTTCTAACGTTGATCTTAGTTTCCAAAAAACCGTGTTGCATTTTCCTACTACCTACCAATATGTATGTTTGACAATTTAATGAATATATTATGAATATCATTTTCTAAAATTCATCTTAGTTTCCAAGAAACCGTGTTGCATTTTCCTAATATGTATGTTTGACCATTTAATGAATAAGCTATCATAAGCTTTTCATCTGATGACCCCCGTTGTATGTACATCTGATGATCAACAACTGTGACCATATATTTTGAGATGCTATCCAGGCACTCTTCGTAAATCATTTCAGTAAGCATGTCGTTTCAGACCGGCCAAGAAGCTCGATCGTCCCAATCTTTAGAATTTCTACCACAGTGTCGTCAGCTTACGTTTTCCGAAATTCAAGTAGCAACCAAGAACTTTGATGAGTCATTGGTGGTCGGACATGGTGGTTTTGGCAACGTTTACAGAGGAACCATCACTAATGGAGAAAGTCTTTTGGATGTTGCCATAAAGCGCCTGGAGTCAACATCTGGTCAAGGAGCTGTGGAGTTTTGGGCTGAAGTTGAGATGCTTTCGAAGTTAAGGCACTGCAATTTGGTTTCTTTAATTGGCTACTGCAATGATGGGAAGGAGATGATCCTTGTCTACGAGTATATGCCCAATGGAACTCTTTCAGATCGTCTCCATAAATATCGATTGCCTCTAACATGGGTGCGAAGACTCAAAATATCCATAGGGGCTGCTCGTGGGCTAGAGTACCTTCACACTGGTGCGGGTATTAGGCAAGGAGTTGTACACCGCGATGTAAAGAGCTCGAATATATTGTTAGATTATACTTGGTCATCAAAAGTTTCAGACTTTGGGTTATCCAAAATAGTTCCAACAAATCATCCTTCTACTTATGTCAACACGTTGGTGAAAGGTACATTTGGATATCTAGATCCAAATTACTTTCAAACCGGCAGGCTGACCCGAAAGTCTGATGTTTATGCCTTTGGGGTGATACTGTTTGAACTCTTATGTGGGAGAAAAGCATTAGATACAAGTTTTGATGAGGAGCAAATGGGATTGGCAACATGGGCTCAAGACTCCATTAAAGAAGGTAGGCTAAAGCAAATTGTGGATTCTGATTTAAGGGGGAGAATATCGTTTACATGTGTTAAGGAGTTTGCACAGCTAGCCAGCGGGTGTTTGCATAGTAACCCAAAGAAACGTCCAACAATGAGCGTGGTTGTGGTGGGCCTTGAGTCGATTTTAGCCTTACACGAGAAAACCAACACCACATTGGACAGAAAAATATTTGGTTTAAGGTTACCTGCTTTTGGCTTTCCATCTAGTCATGAAAACTCAGGTATGAAGTTCCCTTTATTTTGTCACATTACATATGCTTAGCTACAGCCTACAAGTACTATTGTCTGACTCTATTCATCCAACTTATAATTAGAGTATCTGTGTTCTCTGATGTATCCACTTCTAACAAGTTATTTGTTGAACTTTTAGTTGTAGGTAAAAGTTTAACATCCATTGAGTCGTACTTTTATACTGTTGGAGGCGAAAACCATATATTACGCCGGTTTGATTTCGAAACTATCAATGTTGCAACGGAAAACTTCTCTAGATCTAATTTGATTTTAGAAGGCGTCTCTGGTGCCATGTACAAGGTATCCATATGATCACATATATCATTAGATTGGATCTGGGTTTGCCCTTAATTTGTTTGCTGGAATGTTAACTTGATTTTTCTTAATTAAGGGAAAACTGCAAAATGGCCAAGATATAGCAACTGTTGGGCCTTATTCTGATAGACTATTAGAATTTCATATGAATGAAGTGTCTATACTTCTAAAAATTGAACATCAGAATTTGGCTCAGTTGCTTGGATGGTGCATTGAAGGAACAAACGTCTACCTTCTCTATGATATCCCACAAAATTATTACGCAACTCTGGGACATTTGTTATCTGGTAAAACTTCAATTTGAATTGTACTCATGATGGTGTTATTGAAAAAATGATGTTTTTAGGAGGTTTTTGAAAGTGTGCTGACTCTAAAAAAACTGACACCAAATATTCATGTGCAAGCCAACTCCTTGAATATGTTGACATGGCAAAACTCAACGAATGAGTCTGCTTCTTTCACTAGCGAACTTCTAAGAAACCAGAAATAGTTCAAAAATCTCCTAGAAACGCTTATGATCCTTCCAGACCACCTAGAAATAAAAAAGAATTGTTCAAGAACAAGCAAATGGCTTATTGTTAACCTTATTTTAATTTTAAGTTAAACTAACTATGATTCTTCTCTTACGATTTCATTAAACTTGATGGACTAAATCGAGTCAAACATGTGTATTGTGGTTCGTCTTTGTAGATCACAACTTCGTTCCCTTGGACTGGGCTGAGCGGTACCGAATATTACTAGGTGTTGCCCGGGCACTTCTTTACCTTCATAAGCATGCTCCAATTAGGGTCTTACATTGTGATGTCACAGCTAGGAACATTCTGTTAAATGAACGCTTGGAACCGAAACTACATGGTTTTTACTATGTAGTGTCTGCACCAAACAACGAGACCGATTGCATTGAAATGAACTTGGTTCGTGGGACCAGGTAAGAACATACCATCTCTAGTGAAGAACAAGTAACCATCAACTATGAGTGATGTTTAAAACCTTCATTTTATATGTGACAGGGGATATATGGCACCAGAAAATCTAATGCATGGTCATGTGTCAACTAAGACTGATGTCTTTGATTTCGGCGTGTTAGTTTTGGAAACTATAGCAGGGCGTAAATGTTCCTACATGCACGAATCCGAGGAGAGTTTTACTCAGTATGTAAGTATGATTAGATTGGATCATAATAGACTTGTGCTTGAATAAGTTATCTTCCAATCAATAGATGATATCCTACTTCAAATCAGAAGCCAGTACGTTCTAAACAAATAATTAAGTGACATGGATTTTAATATCAATCTATGGATTTTCACTGAATTTAAACAAAAATCTTTGTACTACATTTTTGCATTATTTGACTTCTTAAATTGGAAAACTCAACAAAGAGGTTATTGGGCTTTACTTTTTAAGGCTAGAGGGTATGGTGATGGCACTCCAAGGGAGGATGATCCGCCATGTAGGCGCAACGTCATAGTCCTCCCAAGGATGGTCCATCCCACAAAAGTAGAGGGTACGGAGGATGGTCCTAGATGATCCTACCCCACCACTTTTATGTTTTTTATTTTTTTTAATCTTCTACTTTTTTTTTAACATTTAACAAATAAACTAACAAAATATTTTCATTAATATTAATAACACATTACATAAACTTAAAAAAAAAACATAAACTTAATAAAAAAAACATAGACTTAATAAAAAAAACATAGACTTAAATAATTTGATGCTTCTTCATGATGTCGGTTTGTAGTTTTTTCAACATCGAACTTTTTGTCTCGGGATACTCATCGACATCCATCGTTATTATTTCCCATTCCTTGAGGCGAATCTTTTCATCGGAAATTCGGATTTTTTCATTGGACAATCGGACCTTTTCGCGTAACTTTTCTTCCGCCACACGAGTCTTTTCTTCGATGGCCCGCTCCTTCGCCTTCGCCTTTTGGGCCGAGACGTCCGTGTACGTTTTAAAGTGTTCCATAAACTCTTCCATCTTCGGGTCCACCTTTTCTTTTTCTTTCCCCTTCGCCCACTCCTTCTTTGATTTGTCCCGGCCCGTTGGACGCTCCGCTTCATGTACGGCGTATTCCTCTTCGTCAAACTCGGCATCATCGTTTCGCCTTCGGTTTGGACGGTTGCTCACCCACCACTTGCTTGCCGTTTTTCGTTTGCCTTTTTCTTTTTGCGGTTGGGTTTCGGGAACAATTTCCACATCGTCGTCGGGTTCGGATTGTTGAACGGGTTGCGTCGGGATCAGTTGGGGTTGAACGGGTGGCGTCGGGTTCGGTGGAAATTAAAAGCACCCCGCATCATCATTTGTTGAAGGGCTTGATTTTGAGAGAATTGAGCGAATTGGTTCGGTGAGTGTTGGAATGAGGCGAAGGCATTTGACGAATATTGAGAGAATTGGTTCGGTTCGAGCGTCGGATAATAGCCCGGAACCGAGAAAACATTCGGTTGGGTCGGGTTGTTGGGATTGTTCGGGTTGTTGAAGGGATCCATAGTAGAGTATAAGGTTATAAAACTGGAAGAAGATTTATATAAATAAAGTGCGAGAGATATGAGAAAATGGGGTTAAAATGGTGAATGGAGGTGAAAATGGATTTGAAATTTATTTATTTTTGTTTTTTGACCGTTGCTTTTTATATTTAAAATGGAATTTTTTTTTTTTTTTTTGTAACGGTAACTTTTTGGAGAGGGGCCCACCAAAGTTGGTCCGTCGCCAACGTCTTAAGGACGACGCTGAGGACGGGACCGGGGGGGGGATGGTGTACATGCCGGCGTCGGTCCAAGACGTATGGAGGACGGACCCCATACCGCCGTGTAGCCTAACAGAAAAGTTATCTTATTAATTTCTTTAGCTTTTATTATATTAACAAAAAGAAATTCCTATCTTTATGAATAAGTCGCCGAACTTTAAAAAATGACCTTTTTGTTAAGACATACCATTGTATTTTAGTGGAATTGTGGGACTATGGCTACTGATATGTTTGTTGAACTAATTAATGTAGATATGGAGAAATTGGGTGGAAGGAACATATTCAAATATAATTGATACCAGACTTTCTGTTGATTCAAGATCCATTGCAAGATTTATCCACATGGGGTTGTGGTGCATTCAAGTAGAAGCTACAGATAGGCCAACAATGGAGGAGGTTGTTGGCATATTTCTTGGCAGCTCATCTATCTATCTCCCTATCCTGAAAGACCCAAATAGCTGATTTAGGTGAGTTGATGTTTGGTGGTTTTCTTGAAGCTGAGATTTAGGTGAGTTGATGTTTGGTGGTGTTCTTGAATCAGAGATTTAGGTGAGTTGATGTATGGTGCTGTTCTTGAATCTGAGATTTAGATTGAAGTTGGATGAGATGATGTTGATGGATGAGATGATTTAGGTTGATTTAAGTTCTTCAATTTTTGGTGGTTATATAAATCTGAAACAAATGATGAGATGATGTTGGTGGTGGTTATGAAGATGGTGTTTAAGATCGAATTTATGATGATATTCATGTTCCAGAATTTATTTTCTTTATTTTGAAGATCTCATGTTCATATTTTCAATTGCAGATGTTCATTGTTTGAAGATGTTCATATTGTTCATTTGAAGATGTTAATATTTTTTTCAAGATGTTCATGTTCATTTGATTAATATATATATATATATATATATATATATATATAGGGGAATGTTCAAATGAAAACCACTAGTTAACGCGAAAACTCGAAAACTAACTAAAAATAGCCTAAAAAAGATACCAAATTTTTTTTTGTATATCAATTTTCGCTATTGTAAGTATATAAAAAAAAAAACTTTTTTTTTCAAAAAAAAAATTGTAGTGCACATGTGTAATGTGTAATAGTACACATGTGTATGTGTACTATACACGTGTAATACATTTAAAAAAAAAAGTTTTTTATAGATATAAAAACTAGCGATTTTTAATAAAAAAATTGTAAAAAAAAATTTTGGTATGTTTTTTAGGCTTTTTTTAGTTAGTTTTCGTGATAAAAGTGGTTTTCATTTGAACCATCCCGTATATATATATATATATAGGGGACCGCTAGAATGAGAAACACCCCGAGTTATGAGAACCGCGAGAACCACTTGATTCCGGGCGAGGTGGACCAAATTTTTTTTTTCAAAAACGTAGGCGCATGTATTAGAAAAACATTCGTAAAAAAAAATAAAAAAAAAAACGCCGTGTGGGTAGTTTTTTACACCACAAAAACGTGGTTTACGAGTTCCGTAAATTTACGGAACTCGTAAACCACGTTTTTGTGGTGTAAAAAACTACCCACACGGCGTTTTTTTTAAATTTTTTTTTTACGAATGTGTTTATGATACACTAATCTACGTTTTCGAAAAAAAAAATTTGTCCACCTCGCCCCGTACGGTGTGGTTCTCGCGGTTCTTATAACTCGGGGTGGTTCTCATTCTAGCGACCCCCTATATATATATATATATATATATATATATATATATATATTAAATCTGATTTATCATTTCAAGATAGTTCCTGTGGTTTCATGTTTTTCACGTTTAGTCCCCACCTTTTGGAAATATCAGGTATGCTCCCTATAGTTTATTATTTTGTTACTCGGATAGTCCCCTGAGTAATTGTCAGTTAACTTGGTGTGAAATTACTAAATTGTCCTTACTAAACAAAAAAATCTGATTTATTATTTAAAAGATATATATATATATATATATATATATATATATATATTAAATCTGATTTATTATTTAAAGGAAAAATTACAAGTTTTGTCATTTATCTTTATACCACTTTTCAGGCGGTGTCCTTTTTAACGAATGTTGACAGGCGGTGTCCTTTACTAGGTATTTTGTTGCAAGTTTAGTCCTTTACACCCAACCCAGTTAAAAAACCCTGTTAATTGTTGACAGGCAGTGTCCTTTACTAGGTATTTTGTTGCAAGTTTAGTTCTTTACCTAGGTATTTTGTTGCAAGTTTAGCCATTTACACCCAACAATTAACAGGGTTTTTTAACTGGGTTGGGTGTAAAGGACTAAACTTGCAACAAAATACCTAGTAAAGGACACCGTCTGTCAACATTCATTAAAAAGGACACCGCCTGAAAAGTGGTATAAAGATAAAGGACAAAGCTTGTAATTTTTCCTTATTTAAAAGAAATATATAATAAATCAGATTTTTATGTTTAGTAAGGACAATTTAGTAATTTCACACCAAGTTAACTGACCAAACTACCTGACATTTCTAATCCTAACAACTATTCAAGTAATTGAAAACCGATGATGTAGTGCTTATGTAGGCTAGAAACAAGAAAAATATCTTATGTAGGCTAGAAACTAAATGAACACATTAGACAATTATTGTCTCAGTTACAACCGTTTTTATAAATAAGAAAGAAAAAGAAAAAAATAGCATTCACATGCATAAAATGAGTCAAATTTATACAATTATTATTTTTTAAACATTTTAAAACTAATTATATAACATAAAAAGCTTTCGTATATGTTTTTTTTATGTATATAGAATTTGATTCCTTTAACATATATATTTTAAATATAGATATAATTTGAAGGCATCTCTTAATTCGTTTAGGCTCGGTTCGGTAAAAGTTTGGTTATGGTAACCATATCCATAACCATAACCGACTTATCAGTTAATTATAACTAACATTATCCATAATTGTCGGTTAATATCAATTATCGGTTTGGTGACGCTTTGGTTATCGGTTAATTTTAGTTAAAGTTTGCTCATCCCTAGATACATGTTTTTAAGTCGGAAGCAGTGTAGGTGTCAGCCACTTCTTCATATATGCTAAAGTCTCTCCTTAGATCTTCTGGTTCCAACTCCCTCATACATTCAACACGTAAAATTGTCTTTGTCGTCTTCCCCAAAGTTGTCATTCTTCTTCATGCTGTCTATTTTTCTCTGGATACTTCTCTCCGATTTTGTCCATTCTTTTTCTCCCCTTTTTCTCCCTTGTTCTCTCAACAAAGTGTGCTTTGAAACCTAACTAGTACTTTCAATGCCGCGCGTTACGCGTTACGCGTTAGGCGTTTGTGTGTTTTTAAGGAGTGGAAAAGTTGGCAACATGTTACCAAAAGGGTTGTTGCCTATATTAGATTTGTTTACGTATTTAGTTTTTTACACTAAACGGAAAACAGTTTACATATTACTAAGTGTTTTATACTAAACGGAAAGCATACTTAGTCTACGTATTTAGTTTTTTACACTAAACGGAAAACAGTTTACATATTACTAAGTTTTTTATACTAAACGGAAAGCATACTTAGTTTTTTACACTAAACAAAAAAAAGATTTTTAACGTGGTTTCCTTTGTTCGACAACGATTTGGTACTTCAGTTGGTTGTGTCATCAACCCTTGCTTCCTTCAGCATTGTAGCTTCAAGACCTGCATTTAATAATTGTTTAGGCTTGATGTTTGTTAATAGTATAAACATATGCTTTATTAATTAAATGATTATTAAGTCAAGTCGTCCTATTATGCAGAGATAAAGTGTTAGTACTTTAAAATGAATTGCAAAAGTGCCGGTTTTGAATATGATTCAAGGATAAATTTATCATCATACTGGCACACCAACACCAAATATGTATGGGAACATAAGCATACATGTTTAGTGATAGGTAATTTAGATTTCCCTTAAAATATGTTGTTAATTCACACTAAAATCAAACGAAAGAGCGCCCAAATAAAACCGAAATGAAAAACCTGTGGTATCATGAAATTTTTGTACCTTCAAGCATGATCAGAGAACGCTTTGCGGAGGTTGTGTTTTTTCCTTTTGGTGGCGGTGTTACTGGTTGTGGGGTTGTTATAGGTGGTGTGCTAGTATAGGTGTGGTATGTTGTTGTTTCTGTCTGTAGGTAATTCGCGTTGTTGATAGTGCAACGTATTAAACGGTTCTTGACATCTGGTTGTACTTGAATTTGGAACTTCGCTTCCTTGTTTTCCATCGACTGGAGTTGTTGGGTTAGGTTCTGTTTGGTTAGCGCCTCTTCACATGTTTGTTGTAGAAGTTGATTAGCTACTCGATCAAAGATTGTGTCGGTGATTGTTCCTGTTTTGTCTGAGATTTTTACCGGTATCCGGTACCTGCATTCCGCTTTGCGTTAGGATCTTGCGATTTCCCTATAGAATTGAGTTTATTAAAAACCTACATGCAAACTGCTTTGTCAAAGTTTCCATCATCTACACAAAACCATTCGGAACCTGTTTGTAGTATTGTTTGACCGCATTTAGGGCATGCGGTGTAGTGCCAATCGTTGTATGACATGATTTCTGTTATTTTTCTCCTTATTATGAAACTCTTGCCCTGCATTTTATAAATGCGGTAATATATTTTTGAAGGTGTATATAGATACGGGCTTAGTGAGGTGCTTACATTTATGCCAGTGTTGCTTTGAAGTGGGTGTGAAATTGAAACCTCTAAGTCTGTCGGTGTAGTGATTTCCCAGTTTTGCATATCTGAGTTTTTGTACATGTTTAGCGAGGAGATAGGGCATTATGTTTTGGTAATAATCATTAATTTCGTTCCTGAATTGTTACAGCTATACTTACATTTCTTTTTAAGTCTCAGTCTCTACTATTTGTGGATTGAGGTAGACATGTGTAGCAGTTGTTGAAGATAGTTGTAGCGTGCCTATGTTTACATGTTCAATACTTTGTGTATCTATTTAAAGTATATTGAATTTATGGTTTGATGGTGTTTACTTACCATAATATGTTTTTGCTTTTAATCCTGTCATCGCTAGTATTACAGGTGCTGCTCCAGCTTCTATTTCAGCCCTGTTGAACCGACTTTTGACATTTCTTCCCAGAGTGCAACCGTAATGTCTTGGTTGTTGTTAAACAAGTCATGTTGTAAGTGTTTTGGTGAAGACATTTAAAAATTAAAAGATAGGTTGTTTTTAATAGCATACCTGCACTCTTTGAGTGATATAACAACATAGGGTCTATTCTCATGGGTTTTTTTTGTCCTTAATTCGCCGTTGCAGTAGCCCTATGTAATCTGTTATTATATTGTTTGTATAAATGGTTATAAGAATTTTGTTACTTGTTTACTAATCTGTTGGTAACACATTGTCTAACGCTTACCTACAATCCCTTCTGTTTTCGCTTGAACTTCTGCTCTTCTATGCGTGGCTAGCTCGAAGTACTGTTTTGGTATGTTCTCATTGTCTGGAATTGAGGTGATGACAGTGGCATTTCCAAGGTTCATTTTAGCCGGATGGGTTAATGTGTTTGTAAAGTTGTCTAGGTCTGTGCATCTATAAACTTTTATTTGATAGCATGTTTTTAGGCATAACTTTGTGTCAAGAGTTTTGTAGTTTTTCCTTTTACAAAAGCCTGGATCCCCATTCCCTGGCAATTTTGTAGCCACACAGAATTAAATGTGTAAACATTGTTTATAAATCAGAGTTATATTAAGGCAATTTTTTCAGAATTTGGATAAGCATACACACCTCTTCATCAACGAAGACAAAATACAATTCATTTTCATGATACTTAGGTACCCACTTGCGAATGACACGCACTTCGAGCGCTGGTGCTGGGCCTTTGGGTCGCAATCCTGATATTCCGTTGATGTCCATTTTCAGAAATTTGTTTAAAGGGAAAAGGCACACATTTAATAATTTTTTAGTTATATTAATTTTCAAGGCAATAACAATTATAATAGCTGTAATAGGGTGTATGTATGTTTAATGTGTACAATATTTGTTTATTATTAATAATTAGAAACTTAGAATATAACCTGTTAAGCGTTAATCTCATTTAGCAAGTCTGTGTAAACAATATTTAATGTTGTGTTGTTATGTTCGTCTGCCTTATTTGATGTGAATATTTTCAGTGAATTTGGTGAGGTAGCTCGTGATAAGGCGACGTATAGTTGGCCATGACTAAAAACAAGCTCCGGTAGGTAGAGCCCAACTTTTTTAAGTGACTGTCCTTGACTCTTGTTGATAGTCATTGCATAGCAGATTTTAACCGGGAATTGACGACGAGTAAATACAAATGGTAGATCTTTGGTGTCTTGCACAAAATTGATTCTCGCTATGTATACTTTCTTACCAACTGATCTTCCAGTTATAATGCGGGCCTCGATTTTTCGTGGAAGCATTTGTGTTACCAAAAGTCGATTACCATTACATAGGCCGTTTTTCCTGATCCATGTTACGCATTAACATAACAGGGTTATTTTGTTTAAGGCGTAAACAATGACTGGGTATACCATTGAAATTAAGCACATTCATGTATTCAGGCGGGTACATAGCATCTGTCTCGCCACCAGCGTTTGAATGTGGAACCATTGAATTAGTGTTGAAATAAGAAGTGCATTCCCCAGGTGACGTTGCATGAACCAAGTTATTTATTTCCTCAACTGTGTTGGTTTTTGGGCATATAATAGCACGTTCTGATATTGCAGCTGGTGTCTGGTTTGCCAGTAAATGAGCATCATAGATGAAAGAAATAAGATTATGAAGGCCATTGGGGTCCTTCAGTTTGAATTCAGGTGGTATTTCAATTTTTCTAATGTCAGGTTCTTCAAAATCCACAACGACACCTTCTTTCCAGTCTCCTATTCTTAGGAGCCATTCTAAAAAATTCTGCAACTAGGATCCTGTGGCTTAGGTTGTTGAAAGAGATTCTATGCGCATGTTTTCAATGAGCCTATACACAGTAAGATGTTTCCATAAGTATGAACTGGGTAGGCAAGACGCAATAACCTCAGCTTTTGTGCATTTGGGTTTTACTGGCAAGGTTTGACTAAACTCGCCTCCTAGCAAAACTGATTTTCCGCCAAAAAATTGTGAAGTGTTTGATGTTATCCTTAAGTGTCTTATCAAGGGATTCAAAACATCTGTGATCAGTCATTAGAGCCTCGTCCCATATTATTAGAGTGGTTTGCAAAAGCAAATTACATAGGTTTGATTTCTTCTTTATGTGACAGAGTGATTCTTCAGTTAGTTCCAATGGGATTTTAAATCTAGAGTGTGCAGTCTTACCGGATGGAAGCAACAATGATGCGATACCTGATGCTGCGACACCAAGTAAAATTTTACCTCTTGATCTAAGACATGAAATGATTGTTTTCCACAAGTATGTCTTTCCTGTTCCACCGTGACCGTAAATAAACAATAGACTTTGAGTTCCATTCTTAATTGAAGACATGACTGCATTGTATACAACTAGCTGTCCTGGCTGAAGGCCTGCGTGGAGACTTGCGTGTTCAGTGCGTAAGGCGTCCCTGTCATAGCTTTTCTCTTCTAAAAGAAGGCTGTTCCCAAGCGCTGAAATCACAGAAGCATCCGACATTGGTAGACCGAACTCAACCAATGAACTTGAAGTTAAGTTCGTATTAAGAAGAGTTTCCAATTCCCGTAGTACATATTGTTGTAGATCCTAATCGTCTATAACGACTGAATTGGTGGTAAATGCAAGGCTTATACTATGGTTTATGTCATCAGACATACATTTCCAATTTGATTCCCACAATCTGCGAGGATTTGAAACATCACAGTGAAGGAGCATGCAAACAAAGAGAGATCTTAGTTCAGCAGTTGTTGCCCATTCGACAGCCTCTTCAATAGTGGTGGCCCATTCTTTGTCGTCTCCAATCAAGCCAAGCCTCTCACACGCTTCTCTAAATGTTGGCATTACAGTCCCCGATACTGTACGTACATCTGCGTAGGAACAATATCTCCTTTGAAAATTAAGTAGAAGTCTTAAATAAAATAGTTCTCCACATGTTGGATGCACATATGTAATGTAACAACCCGACTTTTGAAAGTCAAGGTACAAGTCAAAGGAAGAATAGATTGCCAATTCGATTTGTCATTCCTTTTTTAATTATTACTTGTACTTTTCGACTCGTTAATCGATACTTTAATTTATGATAACTTAGTTGTATTATGTGGAAGTAACAATGCGATAAACGTAACTAAACGCTAATCTACTAAACGCTATCACATCGCTATCGCATCGCAACTCGAATTACAGGTTATGGATATTGTTTTACGTGTGTGTGCCATTATGTGTTACTTGTGCATGTTTATATTGTTTTGTGGTGGTTATTCGCAAATGCAATCGCAACTCTATCACAACGCAATCTCATCATGAACTGGAAACGCAAGGATACTTTTGTTATTAGATGTTAGTTAGGTTATTTGTGTAACTATTATTTAATACTATCGCATCGCTTAATCGCAACACTCAACGCACGAAATGAAAAGTCAAAAACCAACTCGCGAGAACCATTTGATCGAAGGACCATTCGATCGAATGGTCATCCGTCCGGATGACCATCCGATCGGATGGCCATCCGATCGGAAGGCCCTCCGATCTGTCACCTTACATCGCCTTTCTCTCCTCTTACATATAAAGACCACCTGTCACATCACTGCTCATGTGATGTGACAGCTCTCGTTCAACCAGCACGCTTTTGTGCTATTTCCTCTCAATTCCTCGCGATTCTTGTAAGTTTCTACCTCAAATCTTGTACTTCTATCATTTACACACACTACTTCATCATTTTCTCCAACAAATCTCATCGTTTCACCATGAAATCCGTCTGATTCGGGCTGTTTCAGGGTGACGTCATCATGGGTGCTCAAGAACACCAAAGTGTGACCTCATTCCACTAAGAACAACTCAGATCTAAGAGATTTCAACAGGGTTAAACACTAATTTCTTCATAATCTAAACCTTTTCCAACTGATTTCCATTTTTCTTCAATGTTCTTAACTTTTCATTTAAAAACCGATAGAATCTGAGCTCGTTCAGGCCTACCACTCATTCTCTAGTGAAGTGCCGGTCTGAGAACGGATTCCTATCGAAGAGATGATCGAATCAACGGGTTGAACATGAAGTACCGTCAAGAATAGTTACTGATCGGACGGGGTGATTCCCATCCGACCGGATGACATGGGCTTGCCGGGGTTTCCGTTGTTTGACACGTTGTCATACCGTCTTGGTTTAATCGCAAAACTTTCCAAACTTAACAATTTTTACAAAATTCTCAACGAACAGGTCACCAAACGAATTGCCGTCCGATCGGATCGCCATCCGATAGAACGAAAATCCGACCGGATGACTTATGACTTTCTCACTTAAACAAATTTTTACAAAACTTCAAAGAAGATGAGTTCAAGCGAATCGCCATCCGAGCGAACGGCCATCCATCCGGATGACCATCCGGCCAGATGACCTGATCTGTAGAAACACGTCTTCGTTTTTAAAATGCTACAACGAAAACTTCAAAGTTCCATCATACAAAAACACATCCATCCCAAACGGACAACCCTGCGAGCGAATGGCCATCCGTCCAGAAGGTCATCCGATCGGATGACAATCCGTCCCCCGTCACTCCAACGCACTGTTTAACGCACTGTTCATCGCTTATGCTATCGTTCTATAATCAGGCTAATCTCTCAGCGCTCCCTTCAATCCAAGACTGTGTTATTCATTTAACACGATCTGTGAGTATACTCGAACCCTTTTTGCTTTTATGCACTTTTGGGTGTTACATACGTTACCTATTTCAAATCACAATCAACACACAACGCAAACACTTTTATACGCTAACCGTTACTGCATGTTATACGTGTTACTCGATGAATGCTTGTATGTTATGTTTACACAGTGATTATTGTCTGACACCATAGCAACGATGTAAGACCCAACTTTAACTAACAGAAATTAATAATGTATCACATGCATTTAGTACAAAATTTTGAGGTGACAAAAAGTTTCATGGTTTTAAGACCATACATGATCATAATATTCAAGTTATAATCCTACTGATTAAATTTTCAAGACATAATATCAAGTATCTACATGTTACTTAAAACAAAATAGATCAAGTGTGGAAGCTTTGTTTAGTGCGTTCGGTTCTTGATAACTACTTGATCACCATCCGGGTTAGGACCATCATCACCTAAGGTCAAAACCAAATCAAATGTTAGTTTTGACAATGTTATAAAGGGTATAAACAAGTTTCATGAGTCAAAATGAACAAAAAATTAAAAATTTTCGGAATCAGGGGGCTAGACTCCCCACCTAGCCCCCTTTTTCACAGCCTCTTGTTTAAAACTTGTTGCTGCACATTTCCAGCTCACATAAATAAAATACAAACTTCAAACTTGCATAACTTTCGCTACACAAGTCCGTTTTACGTCATTCTTTTTCCTACACGACCGTAATTGAATTACGGACACGTTTATCAACTCGAATTGCATAAAATTACCATTTCAAAAGGAGTTGGTTTACAATTCGGCCTCTTACTTATCCGACTCGTTTGTTCACAAGTTCCACAACTTGTATTGTTGCCATCACTTGTTTTAGGCCATTTCGCCCGTTCCCGTGTTTACTGATTTTGACGTTTAGCTCCCTTCTTGAGGTTTGCTTGTATAATATTTGTCATGCTTGTTTTCAAGAATTTAAACATGCCTTATAACACTATTTGACAAGTATAAAATCCGAATCTAATTTCCCATATCAAGGGCTCATTTTTCTATAACGAGTTTAGCGTGTCCGCTACACTGCTTACGCTTGATTTTAACCAATCAACGTGTGATGGTCATTGACTCGATGTTCACAATTTAACTTGTTTTGACCCGTTTGGATGCCCAATGGGAATCACCATTACAAGACACATCCAAACTCTATTTCTAGTACATGCTTTGACCCGTTTTACTTGTCTAAGGTGCTTTGTCACTTTCGTGACTTAACGTGCTTTTCTTGTTTGGCTAAATTCAACATAACGACATAAATACCAACAATTAAACATAATGTAGCGAAACTATAAGTCGCATACCTTTAGAGCACACCTTTCCCACGCGTATTCCCTCCGGCTTGTCCGCTTAATGGTCCGGACTCCTTGCCTAGAGAGTTCAATTTACAATTGGTTTAGAACTCTTTACATGATTATTAACGCATCATTACAAACAATAATCAAATCTGTGTTTTCATCCTATTTTCAACATTTAAATCCCCACTTAGGCATTTCAACAAACACCTAGCGGGTCAGATTTTTCACATAATCATTACCAAGTTCATGACTTATAGTTGTCATCTAATTTCACTTCAATTAGTCAACTTTACACATATCTAAACATCAATATTTCTGAAATTACTTCTTAAATTCAGATTTTGCTAGAACAAGAGTTATAATTCTAGTATTTATCAAGTTTCTTCAAGCTCATTAATCACCTACAATGGTGATTATGAAACCCTACAAATATCATGCAAGATTTTGTCATGAAATCATCTAGGGTTTATTCCTAAACCTCATATCACATCTAATTTCATCCATGCATCAAGTAATCAACCTGAATTTTCGTTTTTCACAATTAACCTAGAATTCAAGATGCAATAAAATACCACAATTTTACATACCTTTTGATCCTTACGACTAGGTGATCACTAATTTATGTTCGAGACTTGATTTAGAGCAGATTAGAGGCTTCAATTTGTGAATTTTGTGAGAATTTTAGGGTTTGAAGAAAACCCCTGGTCGCCCTCTTCTTCTGATCGATCCCAGCACACCCACCAGTGTGTGTTTTGTAAATTATTTCTTATTTGATCAATTAAGTTTCAGTTTTTATTAATTTGGCCCCTCTACTTTTGTTTAACTTATAGATTGGTTGTTTTAACCTTATTATAAGTTACTTCAAGACTTGTAGTTAACTAGGTTATAAATTCCTAGTTAGTTGACCCTTGTTTATTTTATACTTTATAACTCTAATATAAGGTTTTATATTTTCGGGGTGTTACAAACGATAGTACTATAGTTTGGACTCAGCACCGGTCGTGGACATGGGTTGTTAATGGCCTTACTTCACATGTCACAGTGGTGATATGTATTGCGCATTCTACAACACGCAGTCATGTCTGTGCATATTTCATTGTCGATAACCTGCTAGCTTCGCTTTTCAACATGTTACATGCTGGTTATGCGTAAATCTCTTCGCTATCTACTATACTATTAAACTTGTATGCTCACCTTTACACTATGTGTATTGACTTTATTTTAACGTATGTGAGAGGTGTTTAGGATGCTGTGGTATGCCTTGCTTTGTGGAATCAAGCTAGGGGAACCTAGAAACAAACTTAATAATTTATGAGTTGTCGGAATATCTTTTATCTGTCTTTGAGAACAATTTGTCTGTAATAACTTTGTTACTTTGTGTGTTACGGTATGGGATGTAATGATTAAACATTTGGTAATTTTAGTTGTTATGGAATCTCTTGGACAATCTGTTTCACTCAGTGCCGTACCCCGATGTTTCCGCCTTCGGTTGGGGTGTGACGGATTGGTATCAGAGCCATAACTATAGGAAATTAGGCAAGACTCGACCTAGTCCGGGTCAATGTCTTAGAATTAACCTAGTCTATAGTCTAAGCACCAACAAACCGACTTGTGCAAACCCGGTAGGGGTTTTGTACGAGCCTACTTGATATTCTCGCTTGAACTTGCTATACACTTGTGCGAACATCGCATACTATCGCTTTGCGCAAGGTCGGCCTTTCCTAAGGCTGGAGACACACACGATTTACTCGTGTAAGCAAGTGATTTGGTCGAAACTAGGTGTGAAAACCGCAAACTCTCGACTAGATCACTAGTTCGACGCGCATTTTTACTATAAACATAAGAATTTGTGTTGAATCAGGAGTGAAATCCTCACTTCAACGCAAATCTCCCTCTCTATCTCGTGATTCCATTACACAAATAGGAATGCAGTCGTTAAGTTAGGGGTGAAACCCGAATCTTGATGACTTGTACCGCTCTCTATTTTGGTTTTGCAAAACTCTCACCAAGGTCTCGATGGATTCCATTGACTCAAGTTGCGTGAATAACCGAAAGGATCCGTGCCATTCACTGTATTCCGGTGAAAGAGCACAGTCTATCAGGCCAAAGCGTGCACTCGAAGTCCTTGAGAATAGTCGAATCACTTTGTGTCGCAAGCCCCGGCCTCTATATCTTAGGATCGGGCGGACACGAATTCAGATTAAGAGGTATCATGGTTTAACATTATTTGGCAGCGGAATTTACATTAGGACCGTAGTTAGGAAATATTTTATCATAGTAAAATACCACATTTTTATATTAATAAACACATGGGTAAAACCCAAATTTATTGAATTTAAAACATCGTCTTTATTAGGTAACATTTATAGCCACATTTTTCCAAGCCTTCAGTGCTCTCCAGCTGGCTTCTAATTGGCTTTCACATTTTGTTACCTGAAACGCGTTTTAAAAATATTTGTTAGTGGAAAATACTGGTGAGTGAATCCAAATTTAATCAAAAAACATTTTATCCTTTAACAGTATTGAGAGTGATTACAATGTTTATATCTACACAATTACTCATTCAGTACTGCCAATCCTGACTGGTGGGTCATATTAAACATTGGCTATCTCGTTGTCCAATGGTAACGTGTTCCATATTTTGTATACAAAACCCCAACATACCGGCAGTAATTGAAGAATTACAAAGACTCAATCACTACTAATCAAATTGTAAATTATTTAAGGTTTTGTAAAAATAGTTGGTAAAAAGGTTTACAAAAAGGAGATTACTCACATTGCTACTTTAGGTTTTCCTTGGTGTTTTCCTAGTTATAATCTAATAAATTAAACAATTCACATGCGTTAGTATAATAACCCAATATATACATTAGTTATACCCTCCCCGAGACAGAACTCCAATGACTACGTCGGGCAGAACCACGACAGCCGTTACGGAGCACTAGATCAATCAGGCAGCGTATATAATACGTAACCGGAGGTTATAATACTTACATCAAGGCAAAGATTCACTACTTTAGTGGGTATAATGCCTGGGTATAGTTTATACTATAGAGAAATTAAGAGAGAAAGTTGTGTGTGAGCGACTAAAAATGAAAGCTGAGGGCCACTATTTATAATTCTGTTCGACCAGTCTCTCGCGGCCCGCGTAAACCGAAGGTAAGTCCTTCGCAGCCCGCAACGTAGGGTACGTAGGGCCTAGCTTGGCGTGGTCACCACTATAGGCTTGACACACGTACGCCACGTGGCACCTCTGGGTGCAGCCTTTTCCCCTAGCTGTCGCGCCCCGCGTAGCCCGAAGACAAGGTCTTCGCGGCCCGCGAGCGACCCTTAATTCTTGATATTATTTTATTTTTAATTATATAAAGCTATTTAGGGTTATTTTACGTATACGAAGTGTATTTTAAGACATATTGGGGCGTTCTAAATATATTAGGGGTGTCGGAAATATTTTATGAGGGTTATTATATCCTCCCCACCTTGTTTTAGAACTCGTCCTCGAGGTCTACTGGAACAGGTGTGGATATTTACTTTGCATCTTTGATTCAAGCTCCCATGTGTACTCTGGTCCTCTCTTGGAATCCCATTTCACTTTGACTAGGACTAATCTCTTGTGTTTAAGATTCTTGATTTTCCTGTCTTCAATTTGTAGAGGCTTTTTTACGAATTTGAACTTTTCATTTACCTCAATGTCTTTAAGAGGTACCACTAATGTTTCATCGGCTAAACACTTTTTGAGATTACATACATGAAATACATCATGTATTCCGGCCATTTCCTCTGGCAGTTGTAGCTGATAAGCTACTGTTCCTATTACCTGGGGCTTAGCTTTCCTCTTTTGATGAATCTTACCACTCCTTTCCAAGGAGAAACTTTTAATAAGACTTTGTCTCCTACCTGAAATTCCAATGGCTTTCGCCTGTTATCAGTATAACTCTTTTGTCGATCGCGTGCTGCTTTTAGTCGTTCTTTGACTTGAATAATTTTGTCTGTTGTCTCTTGTACTATTTCTGGTCCATATAATTGCTTTTCTCCGATTTCTGCCCAACAAACTAGGGTTCGGCATTTTCGTCCATAAAGTGCTTCGAATGGTGCAACATTGATACTGGTGTGATAGCAGTTGTTGTAGGAGAATTCTATTAATGGTAGATGATCGTCCCAATTTCCTCCGAAATCAATTACACAAGCTCTAAGCATATCTTCCATTGTCTGAATCGTCCTTTCACTTTGTCCGTCCATTTGAGGATGATAAGCGGTGCTTAGATTTAGCTTGGTTCCCATTGCTTTTTGGAAACTTGTCCAAAATGAGAAGTAAAACGGCAATCTCTATCAGAAACAATTGATAAAGGAACTCCATGTAATGAAACTATTTCATTTACATATATCTTGGATAGTTGTTCCAAACTGAAAATTTCCTTCATTGGTAAGAAATGAGTAGATTTAGTTAGTCTATCTACAATCACCCGGATTGTATCATTACCTTTTCGTGTCTTGGGTAATTTGGTAACAAAGTCCATTGTTATCAATTCCCATTTCCATACAGGCATTTCCAATTGCTGTAACAAACCTGAGGGGTTCTGGTGTTCAACTTTGACCTGTGAATAAGTTAGACACTTGGCAACATAAGCTGCTATATCCTTTTTCATTCCTATCCACCAGAAATTCTTTCTTAAGTCTTGATACATTTTATCGATTCAAGGATGTATCATATATTTAGACTAATGGGCTTCTTCTAATATTCGGTGACGTAGGTTTCCTAATTTAGGTATCCAAATTCTTTTATGATGAAATCTCCAAATTCCATTTGTTCCTTATTCTAATTCCTTAATCATTCCTTTTAATTTTTCAGTATCATCCTTGATTACTGATTCATGTGCTTTTCTAATATGTTCGTTTAAATCTATCTGCAGATTTAATTTAAGAGAACGTACTCTTTTTGGCTTTTCGTGATATTTTCGACTTAAAGCATCGGCTACTATATTAGCTTTTCCTGCATGATACTGGATATTACAATCGTAATCACTAAGAATTTCCATCCAGCGTCTTTGTCCCTTATTCAATTCTTTTTGCCCGAAAACATATCTTAAACTCTTATGATCGGTGAAAATGGTAAACTTACTACCAAAAAGGTAATGTCTCCAAATTTTCAGGGCAAAAATTATAGCTCCTAATTCTAAATCGTGGGTTGTATAATTTTCTTCATGATTCTTATGTTGTCTAGATGCGTAGGCTATAACCTTTTGACGTTGCATCAATACACATCCATAACCTAATCTAGAAGCATCACAATAAATTACAAAATCGTTAGTTCCTTCTGGTAATGCTAATATGGGTGCATTGGTTAATCTTTGCTTAAGGATTCTAAAAGCTTCTTCTTGTTTTGGTCCCCATTCAAACTTAACTGACTTACATGTTAGTTTTGTTAAGCGAACGGCTATTCTAGAAAAATCTCAGATGAATCATCTATAATAACCGGCTAGTCCTAGAAAACTTCTAACCTCTGTTGGTGATTCAGGGGTTTTCCATTTAGTAATCGCTTCAATCTTTGTGGGATCCACATGAATTCCTTCATGATTGACTAAGTGTCCAAGAAACTTTACTTCTTCTAACCAAAACTCACACTTTGAAAATTTAGCATAAAACTTTTCTTTTCTTAGCAAATTTAGAAGTGCATGCAGGTGCGCTGCACGTCCCTCTTTACTTTTAGAATAAATAAGAATATCATCTATAAAGACAATTATGAATTTATCCAAATATGGCTTACATCTTTGGTTCATCATGTCCATAAATGCGGCTGGGGCATTGGTTAAACCAAATGGCCTGACAGTAAATTCATAATGGCCATACCTTGTTCTAAAAGCAGTCTTAGGAATGTCTTCTTCCTATACTTTTAATTGATGATATCCTGAGCGTAAGTCGATTTTAGAAAAGAATCAAGCTCCTTGTAATTGATCAAAAAAAATCATCAATTCTCGGTAATGGGTACCGATTTTTAATCATGACTTTATTCAATTCACGATAATCAATGCACATTTGCATTGACCTGTCTTTCTCTTTGACGAATAAGATCGGTGCTCCCCAAGGTGATGAACTTGGCTGTATGAAACCCTTTTCCAAGAGTTCGTCTAACTGTTTCTTTAACTCTTGCATTTCTGCGGGTGCCAAACGGTATGGTGATTTGGCAATCGGTGCTGTTCCTGGTAACAGATGAATTCTGAATTCGACTTCTCTATCTGGTGGTAATCCTGGTAGTTCTTCTAGAAATATATCTGAAAATTGAGATACTACAGGGATATCTTTTAATTCTTTTCCTTTAGTGTTAATGATTATGAAAATCATATACACTAGGGATCCTTTCCTAGCATAACTTGCTGTTTTAATCACAGAGATGAATTTTGTGGATCTAGTTGGCTTATTTCCTTTAATTGTGATCTTTTCACCTTTTGGTGAATTTACTTGGATTGACTTTTGATCACATAGAATACTGGCTTTATTGGCTATTAACCAATCCACTCCTAATACAATATCAAATCCTGCCAGATTCATTGGGTAAAGGTTTGAAATAAACTTTTGATTTAAAATTTCTATTCTTGCTCCTTGAAAGATTTTCGTAATCCTAATGGACTCTTCATTGGCTTTTTCTACTAGACATTCTTGTTAGAGTTTAGTTAATGGTTGATTGAGAAATTTGCAAAATGAAGTATTAATAAAACTTTGGTTCGCACCAGAGTCAAATAAAACTTTGACAAAAACATCATTAACTAAAAACATACCGGTAATCACGTCCGGAATCATTTTGGCTTCTTCTGCAGTCAGAACAAATGCTCTCGCATTCTTAGTTGTCTTGTTGTTTGTGGCTGGAGCTAGTTTTGGACAATTCAGCTTGATATGACCTTGTTCCCCGCAATTATAGCATATCTTATTATTGGGTTTCTTCCTGCAGTCTTCCTCCTGGTGTCCAGATATTTTGCAAAAATTGCAATATATGGAGTGTCACACCCCCAAAATCCACCTGCGGAGTATCACCGCCTGGAGGCGTGACTGACCAGGATCAAGCCACCAATCATATTGAACATAACAAGTAATAAATAAAATCCAACCACACAATATGAAAGGTGTTTCAAATCAAAACGTAGTTAAGTGTTTAGCGGAAGCATAATTGTAAAAACCCAATGTAAGTATTAAGTACGAGATAAAGTAATGTTTTAACATGGCACACACTGCCATGTCCCACAACGACTGCGCCTCCCTGTGCAAGCTCCAAGAGTACCTAACGACCTGCAAGGCATGTAGCAACGAATCAACAACAAAGTTGAGCGAGTTCACAGTTGGTTGTTTAGTTATAGCATTCGTTCCGTAAATCATATGTTCGTTTCGTAAACCATGTATCGTATTATTTCGTATCGCGGTCTCCCAGACATGTTTGCGAAGATTAGTGGGGGCTTCCCATGTGTTATTAGACCACGCGTATCGACTGCTACGAAAATGTAAGAGGTGCCCAAAGTCAATGTCTATCAGCATTGACCCTTTGCCCATAGTCCATTAGTACACGCCCGTCCGACTGGCACGGTGTGAGGTTTGTTATAGCGCTATTAACTAATGACCCGCTCGCCATAGGCCTCGACGATTAAGTCGATAAATGAGGGACTTAAAATGATAGAGTTGATGGTCTTATGCCGTACGTATCCTGTTGTATGGGGAATACGCAAGTTCGTAGTTACCGTTCAGTTCTTTAACCCATTCCCAACCCTTGGGAATCCCATGCCTTGAATAGAGTGTATACTCACCTTGGTTTGCTCGGTATGCAAAACTATTTGCTCGTAAGAAATCAGTCAAGTCCTAAAGTATGCACGTATACACGATCAATTCGAGATCATAAGGGTTTGCATGCAAGTCTATGTCACAAAATGCTTAGACAGTCATTATCAAGTAACACACAACAATTAATTCATGTTCATACCATTTGTGTTTCCCAGAATTGTGCTTTCAGTCTAATCTAACATGAGTTATCAATTAATAGGTTTAACGGAGTTAACAACTTAACAGAGTTAATGACTTTACTGAGTAGGCATACTAACAGAGTTACATGCTTAACAGAGTTACATGACTGACAGAATCAACATACTTAACAGTATTGACATACTTAACGGTGTTAATAAACTAATTGAGTTTATTGAATTAACTGAGTTAATAACTAACCGTATTAATAAGCTAACAGTGTTAATCAACTTAACAGATATATTCATACTTGACCAACAAAGTTAATAACTAACAGAAGACACCTGATGTGGCGAAATCACCAAGTAGCGAAAACCCTTGGGCGACGAAATCCCTGGGGTTTTGGTCGAGGTTATGGTATGGCGAAATCACTTAGTGATTTCGTCGGCCTCTGTGTTTTCGTCGATCCTGCGATTTCGTCTAACCCTAATCATCTTCACAGCAAATCAACTCGATCCATTCATAAAATAATTTAATCATTCAATTAACCCAAGCATGCGATCATACGAATTACCAAATCATTAAACAATCACGAACATCATCCAGTCATCATTCGACATCAGCAAGAAGTTATGATCATTCAGTAGTCGACATATACTTAAACCTAGAACCCTAATCTGCTAGCCATATTAGATCAACAATAACAAACATATATCAACATTTAACACCTTATCGACATGAACAGTGGATTAACAACAGGCTTCTATTGTTCCCTATTATTCAAACATATGATATATATTGTGGTTGGTATATATATATTAAGAATTATATCATGCTAGCATAACCAACATAAAATCATTTTTATAATCGGTAGTTCATATATCATGGCCGACCACTGTGCTCCAATTCCTAATACTATTGGACCACAACTAACAGTGACTTCACATGTAATTTGGATTGTTGGACTATTGTTCCTATAATATGTCAATTTTTCATGCCATACATTTGAATGATTGACATATGATGAATTACTTCAACAAACATAACAGTAACATACCCGAAATCAACGAGGGGGATAGGCTTCGGTGATGATCTACTGCCGTCGCAAACAAAGTGGGGAAATAGGGTTTATTATTTTGTAATTGTGAGACACATAGATGTTACGTACATTCAGGTTATAATGCCAAACACTCAAGTAAATGGGCCGATTCTATAGTTTTATTTTGTGGTAACTGGGCCGAGGCCCATTCTTGTTTTCGTTGGCCTCTTGTGGACGAAAACACCTGAGGTGTTTTCGGACATGGGGTGTTTTCGGGTGGGGCATTTAGGTTGGGGTGATTTCGACCAAAAGTTCCATATAAGATTATAACACACAAATTAACACAAAGCAATTTATTACTATACACATATATAATGCACACCAAATATATCATATTAATCACAATACGATTTAACATATTACAACTGTGTACAGTTATGAAACAAACGAGTCGTGTAAACAAACAACTTAAACAATTAACGTGCAATCAATACGAAGATGGAATCTTGGAAACTCGAGTTGTCACATTATCCCCAACTTGAAAGAAATTTCATCCCGAAATTTAGCACGCGGTTACTGAGGAAGCTAGTTGTGTTATGTTATTTACCGGTTTTCCTGGGGTGTCAGTCAAGCATTTGCTAACGTAAGTTGCTATGTGAGCGTTCATGCTAGGCCACCAATACGTAGTTCTAAGATCGTGGTACATCTTATCCGAACCCGGATGTACTGAGTAGCGAGACTTATGTGCTTCATCTATCACCAGCTCGCGTAAGTTTCCATAATGTGGGACCCAAATGCGTCCTGTCACGTAGTAGGCGCCGTCTTCCTTTTGTTCTAACCGTTGCCTTGAGCCGCGTAGGGCTTCAGCCCTGACGTTTTCTGGTTTCAATGCTTCTACCTGAGCATCTCGTATCGTCGAGTTTCATTTGATCTTCTCTTTCCCAGGTAAACTCTGGGCCACGACGGGAGTTCCAAAGAACTCGAACAAGAGGTATTCTGGTGTGCTTGAGGACCTTAACTTCTCGGTCTGTGATTTCCACTGGTTCCTCGATGAATCGCAACTGATCGTCGATAGTGAGCTCCTTCAAAGGAACTATGAGGGTCTCATCTGACAGACACTTCTTTAGATTCGACACGTGAAAAACGTTGTGAACTGCACTGAGTTCTGCGGGCAGATTTAGTTTGTAGGCCACCTTGCCTATTTTCTCAATGATTTCGAATGGTCCGACATAACGCGGATTGAGCTTGCCCCGTTTGCCAAAACGAACCACACCCTTCCAGGGTGAAACTTTGAGTAGCACTCGATCCCCAACTTGGAACTCGAGTGGTTTCTGGCGCTTGTTTGCGTAGGCTTTCTGACGGTCGCGAGCTGCCGCCATGTGTTGTCGTATCTGTGCAATCCTTGCTGTTGCGTCTACTACCAGTTCTGGACCTGTGATCTGACTATCACCCACCTCTGCCCAACAAAGAGGTGATCGGCATTTATGCCCGTACAATGCCTCAAATGGAGCGGCTTGAATGCTGGTGTGGTAACTGTTGTTATACGAAAACTCCACTAACGGGAGATGTTTTTCCCAGCCGTTGCCAAAAACGATTACGCATGCCTGCAGCATGTCTTCTAGGGTTTGGATGGTGCGTTCAGACTGCCCATCTGTTTGCGGATGGTAAGCGGTGCTCATGTCTAACCGAGAGCCAAAAGATTTGTGCATTGCTTTCCACAGTTCAGAAGTAAAACGTGCATCACGATCAGAGATAATAGAGGTTGGCACCCCGTGCCTTGAGACAACTTCCCTAAGGTAGACGTCTGCTAGAGTGGAGAACTTATCCGTTTCCTTGATAGCCAAGAAGTGTGCAGACTTTGTGAGTCGATCTACGATCACCCAAATAGTGTCATTCCCATGTTGAGATCTAGGCAGGCCAGTGACGAAATTTATGGAAATTTGCTCCCATTTCCATTGCGGTATTTCTGGTTGTTGGAGCAGGCCTGATGGTTTCTGGTATTCGGTCTTGACTCTCGCACAAGTCAAGCATTTGCTAACGTAAGTTGCTATGTGAGCTTTCATGCTAGGCCACCAATACGTATTTCTAAGATCGTGGTACATCTTATCCGAACCCAGATGTACTGAGTAGCGAGACTTATGTGATTCATCCATCACCAGCTCTCGTAAGTTTCCATATTGTGGGACCCAAGTGCGTCCTGTCACGTAGTAGGCGCCGTCTTCCTTTTGTTCTAACCGTTGCCTTGAGCCGCGTAGGGCTTCAGCCCTGACGTTTTCTGGTTTCAATGCTTCTACCTGAGCATCTCGTATCTATGAAGGAAAACTAGATTGGATGGTGAGTTGTAGTGCTCGCACATGCCTAGGTGTAATATCCTTTCGACTGAGGGTGTCGGCCACAACATTTGCCATGCCCGGATGGTACTTGATGGCACATTCGTAATCATTCAATAGTTCGACCCATCGACGTTGTCGCATGTTTAATTCCTTCTGTTTGAAGATATGCTCGAGACTCCTGTGATAGGTGTAGATGGTGCACTTGGTACCGTACAGGTAATATCTCCATATCTTGAGCACGAAAACAACAGCTCCCAGCTCCAAATCAAGTGTAGTGTTATTCCTTTCATGAACTTTAAGTTGGCATGAGGCGTAGGATCAACACACATCCAAGACCCTGAATGGATGCGTCGCAATAGACCACAAAATCGTCTGTGCCCTCTGGCAACGAGAGAATAGGTGCGCTACAGAGCCTATCCTTTAGGTGCTGAAATGCTGATTCTTATGACTCACCCTAACAGTAAGTGACTCCTTTCTGAGTTAGTAAAGTCAGAGGTTGCGCAATCTTGGAAAAATCCTTGATGAACCTCCTGTAGTAGCCTGCAAAACCCATGAATTGGCGAATTTCCGTTGGTGTGCGAGGTGCAGGCCAGTTCTTGATCGAATCTACCTTAGATGGATCAACATGAATCCCATCCTTGTTTACCACGTGGCCTAGAAAGTGGACTTCACGAAACCAAAAGTCGCATTTTGAAAACTTGGCGTACAACTGTTCTGCTCAAAGGAGTTCCAAAATAAGTCGTAGATGGTGCTCGTGCTCTTCCTGACTCTTCGAATAGATCAGGATGTCGTCGGTGAAAACAATAACGAACTTGTCAAGGTAAGGCTTGCACACTCTGTTTATAAGATCCATGAAGACTGCAGGCGCGTTTGTTAACCCGAATGGCATGACCATAAACTCGTAATGGCCGTAGCGTGTTCTGAATGCTGTTTTGGAGACGTCCTCATCCCGGACTCTCAGTTGATGGTAGCCTGACCTCAGATCGATCTTTGAATAGTAGCTCGACCCTTGCAGCTGGCCGAATAAGTCATCAATGCGTGGGAGGGGATATCGATTCTTCACGGTCACCTTGTTCAGTTCGCGGTAATCTATGCACATGCGGAAGGTACCGTCTTTCTTCTTCACAAATAATACTGGAGCTCCCCAGGGCGAAGAGCTAGGACGAATGAAACCCTTTTCCAAGAGTTCTTGCAATTGCTTGGACAGTTCTTCCAGTTCGGTTGGAGCTAAGCGATAAGGTGCTCGAGCTATGGGCGCTGCTCCAGGAGCTAGCTCGATCTGAAATTCGACCTGGCGATGAGGCGGTAGCCCAGGTAAATCTTCAGGAAACACTTGAGGAAAGTCGCGTACTACTGGAATATCCTCTATCTACTTCTTTTTCATCGATGCGTCGATAACAAGTGCTAAGATAGCGGTGTGACCCTTTCGCAAACACTTCTGGGCCTTAAGGAAGGAGATGATGCCCACTACAGCACCACTCTTGTCGCCTTGAATTTCGAGAGGTTCTTTTCCAGAACGGGGAATACGAACAATCTTCTCTTTGCATAGGATCTCTGCTTGTTGTTGGGATAACCAATCCATCCCAATGACGATGTCGAAACTACCCAGAGCTATAGGAATGAGGTCGATAGAGAAAGTCTGACCAGCTAAGACGAGATTATAACCCTTAACTATGTGAGTGGCCTCTAAACTTTTACCATTTCCTAACTCTACGACGTGCTTGGTGTTCAAAAGTGTTGGTGTGCGCTTGAGCATTTGACTAACTTTTAGAGACACATAACTGGTATCGGCACCCGAATCAAATAAAACAGTAACATAAAAGTCGTCGAGATGGAACTTACCCATCACTACGTTAGGATTATTCCTTGCATCACCTTGACCCAGCATGAACACTCGACCCCTGGCACCATTGTTTGCATCATTGTTTCCCCCTTTGTTGTTCCCATTGCCCTGATTATTGTTGTTGTTGTTCGGATTTTGGTTTAACTGGGGGCAGTCCCACTTGAAGTGGCCTTCAGCACCACACTGAAAGCATCCCCTGTTACCTCACTGTCGCTGCTGGTTCTGTGGAGCTGGTGGTTGTTGTTGTTGGTTCTGATTCGCAGGTCGCGAGCTCCTGCAATCCTTAGCTTCATGACCCATCTTGAGACACCTCTGGCAACGACCCCTGTTGCACTGACCACTGTGGTGCCTGTTGCATCTGTTGCACTTTGGGTGGTTTCCTCGATATCCACACTGCCCTCGACTACCAGAAGATTGCTGACCAGGACTCTGGTAGTCATCGATCTTTCGTTGCTGTGCTTGGGACTGAACTGAAGTCGAACCCTTGCTGGAGGTTCCATCCCACTTTCATTTATTGTCACTGGTAGTAGTAGTAGTAGTAGTAGTAGTAGTAGTAGTAGTAGTAGTAGTAGTAGTAGTAGTAGTAGTAGTAGTAGTAGTAGTAGTAGTAGTAGTAGTAGTAGTAGTAGTAGTGCACCGATGCGCTTAGGCAGCCTGTTCTGTTCCACTGCCTGGTCTGTGAGACGATGAGCAAGACGAGTAACATCCTGGATAGTAGCAAGGTTAGCAGCAGTCACATGGCTTTGAATCTCTGGTACTAAGCCTTTGAGGAACAGCTCGATGCGCTTGATGGGAGGATCCACCATAGTTGGACATAACACTGCCAGTTCGCTGGATCGTTTCGCGTATGCTTCTATCTCTGACCCCGTCATCTTCAGGTTAAAGAACTCCACTTTCAGTTTGTGGATGTCATCACGACTACAGTATTCTTGTTTGATCAGTTCCTTAAAATCATTCCATGGGGTGGCATTAGCAGCCGCCAGCCCCAGCATCTGAACTTGCACGTTCCACCAATTTAGCGCAGTGCCTTCGAGAGTACCCGTGGCGTACTTCACCCTACGAGCCTCGGGGCATTCACACATTTCGAAGACCGATTCGAGCTTCTCGAACCAGTGGAGGAGTCCAACGGCCCCTTCAGTGCCACTGAAAGTAGAAGGACGGCAGTCCATAAAAGTCTTGAATGTGCATACAGGTGGCTGAGCATGCTGACCTGTTGCGTGCGTAAGAATAAACAAGATTAAGAACAAGTGTTGGTTTACGAGAGTTGGATCCTAGAGTAAGTTGTGATGGCAGGCTATACCTCCTGCCTGGGCAGCTGCGAGTGCTGCAGTAACTTGTTTAGTGATCAAAGCCGCCAACTGGGCTTGAGTCATGTTAACGCGTCCACTCATGATCTTCATATCAAAAGGAAACATGGGTGAGAAAGGTTCGCGAAAGTGCGATGACAGAAGAGGGTAAGCACGCATGTGTTTTCAATCAATAGTTGTTACGTTCATCTAAGCATACCATGAGCAAAGTTCTATGTAATCTAGCAAGTAGGCAATGTAAACATAAATCATATCACCTAGGATGTCGAGTCTTGCACGTGGAGCGAAACGTCGTTGTGGATCGTTGAGCACTCTTCAGGTTATAATCTGGTTTTAACAAAAACTTTTTCCCTTATTAAAACCAAGTTCACTATAACCAATGGCTCTGATACCAATCTGTCACACCCCCAAAATCCACCTGCGGAGTATCACCGCTTGGAGGCGTGACTGACCAGGATCAAGCCACCAATCATATTGAACATAACAAGTAATAAATAAAATCCAACCACACAATATGAAAGGTGTTTCAAATCAAAACGTAGTTAAGTGTTTAGCGGAAGCATAATTGTAAAAACCCAATGTAAGTATTAAGTACGAGATAAAGTAATGTTTTAACATGGCACACACTGCCATGTCCCACAACTACTGCGCCTCCCTGTGCAAGCTCCAAGAGTACCTAACGACCTGCAAGGGATGTAGCAACGAATCAACAACATAGTTGAGCGAGTTCACAGTTGGTTGTTTAGTTATAGCATTCGTTCCGTAAATCATATGTTCGTTTTGTAAACCATGTATCGTATTATTTCTTATCGCGGTCTCCCAGACATGTTTGCGAAGATTAGTGGGGGCTTCCCATGTGTTATTAGACCACGCGTATCGACTGCTACGAAAATGTAAGAGGTGCCCTAAGTCAATGTCTATCAGCATTAACCCTTTGCCCATAGTCCATTAGTACACGCCCGTCCGACTGGCACGGTGTGAGGTTTGTTAAACCTAATAGCGCTATTAACTAATGACCCGCTCGCCATAGGCCTCGGCGATTAAGTCGATAAATGAGGGACTTAAAATGATAGAGTTGATGGTCTTATGCCGTACGTATCCTGTTGTATGGGGAATACGCAAGTTCGTAGTTACCGTTCAGTTCTTCAACCCATTCCCAACCCTTGGGAATCCCATGCCTTGGATAGAGTGTGAACTCACCTTGGTTTGCTCGGTATGCAAAACTATTTGTTCGTAAGAAATCAGTCAAGTCCTAAAGTATGCACGTATACACGATCAGTTCGAGATCATAAGGGTTTGCATGCAAGTCTATGTCACAAAATGCTTAGACAGTCATTATCAAGTAACACACAACAATTAATTCATGTTCATACCATTTGTGTTTCCCAGAATTGAGCTTTCAATCTAATCTAACATGAGTCATCAATTAATAGGTTTAACGGAGTTAACAACTTAACAGAGTTAATGACTTTACTGAGTAGGCATACTAACAGAGTTACATGCTTAACAGAGTTACATGTCTGATAGAATCAACATACTTAACAGTATTGATATACTTAACGGTGTTAATAAACTAATTGAGTTTACTGAATTAACTGAGTTAATAACTAACCGTATTAATAAGCTAACAGTGTTTATCAACTTAACAGAGATATTCATACTTGACCAACAAAGTTAATAACTAACAGAAGACACCTGATGTGGTGAAATCACCCAGTAGCGAAAACCCTTGGGCGACGAAATCCCTGGGGTTTTCGTCGAGGTTATGGTATGGCGAAATCACTTAGTGATTTCGTCGGCCTCTGTGTTTTCGTCGATCCTGCGATTTCGTCTAACCCTAATCATCATCACAGCAAATCAACTCGATCCATTCATAAAATCATTTAATCATTCAATTAACCCAAGCATGTGATCATACGAGTTACCAAATCATTAAACAATCACGAACATCATCCAGTCATCATTCGACATCAGCAAGAAGTTATGATCATTCAGTAGTCGACATATACTTAAACCTAGAACCCTAATCTACTAGCCGTATTAGATCAACAATAACAAACATATATCAGCATTTAACACCTTATCGACATGAACAGTGGATTAACAACATGCTTCTATTGTTCCCTATTATTCAAACATATGATATATATTGTCGTTGGTATATATATATATTAAGAATTATATCATGCTAGCATAACCAACATAAAATCACTATTATAATCGGTAGTTCATATATCATGGCCGACCACTGTGCTCCAATTCCTAATACTATTGGACCACAACTAACAATGACATCACATGTAATTTGGATTGTTGGACTATTGTGCCTATAATATGTCAATTTTCATGCCATACATTTGAATGATTAACATATGATGAATTACTTCAACAAACATAACAGTAACATACCCGAAATCAACGAGGGGGATAGGCTTCGGTGATGATCTACTGCCGTCGCAAACAAAGTGGGGAAATAGGGTTTATTATTTTGTAATTGTGAGACAAATAGATGTTACGTACATTCAGGTTATAATGCCAAACACTCAAGTAAATGGGCCGATTCTATAGTTTTATTTTGTGGTAACTGGGCCGAGGCCCATTCTTGTTTTCGTTGGCCTCTTGTGGACGAAAACACCTGAGGTGTTTTCGGGTGGGGCATTTGGGTTGGGGTGATTTCGACCAAAAGTTCCATATAAGATTATAACACACAAATTAACACAAAGCAATTTATTACTATACACATATATAATGCACACCAAATATATCATATTAATCACAATACGATTTAACATATTACAACCGTGTACAGTTATGAAACAAACGAGTCGTGTAAACAAACAACTTAAACAATTAACATGCAATCAATACGAAGATGGAATCTTGGAAACTCGAGTTGTCACATGGAGCATCTCCCATAATGCTTCTTTTTGCAATACTTGCAGTAAGGTGCAGAAGTAGAACCTACATTTTTCCCACGGTGGGAATTACCGTAGCGAAATTCCTGGGTAAGCTTTTGAGCTAGGTTCTTCCTTTTGGTTTCTTCTTGGGTACGTACCAGTTCATCTGTCAAGGTATTAGCTAGTTCTACCGCTTCTTCTATGGTTTGTGGTCTAGCTCCCTTGACTACATGCCTAATCTCACTGATTAATCCCCATATATAACGGGAGATTAACACAGGTTCAGGTGATGTTAGGGTTGGCACTATTCTAGCATATTCAAAGAATGTAGTAGTGTAACCCTTACTATCTACTCCAGTCATTCTTAGGTTTAAGAACTTATTTGCTATCTGTTCCTTTTCATTAGGAGGACATAATTTCCTTTCCACCACGTTCTTAAACTCGTTCCATTCCATAGTATAGACTCTATCACTTCCTCTGGATTGGAGGATAGTGTTCCACCATTCTAACGTTGCATTTTTAAACAGATTAGAAGCAAACATTATTTTATCTTCTTCTGCGCATTTGCTTATTTTAAGACTGCCTCAGTCTTTTCTATCCAGCGTAGAGCTGCAATGGCCCCTTCATTGCCAGGGAATTCTATTGGTTTGTAGGACCACTTTCTTTGTAAGAACAACCATAAGACATGGTTCTTCTTCTTTTTGGAATTGGCATTTGAAAAATAGGTCCATTGTGCACGCTGTGACTAAGTTCAGTATGGGTTCGCTTACTCCCATTATCACTTTTATTATTATTTTCCGCGTCCCTAACATTTTGGATGATAGCTGGCATAGCATCTCTAATTCCTTGGGTTACAATGTGTCAAATTTCACTGTTATTTAATGGGTTTTCATTATTCTGGTTTTCCTGATTTGCTGCGTTGGCCATCTGGATTATAAACAATTACCAAGTATTAATATCGCATGACAATATCCAATGCAATAATCACACAATAAGCATATTGATCCAAAATCGTTCAACATTGCGACTTTACTCTATTTTATATTTATTACAAATACAACTGGAATTAAAATACAATACTAATATGCATCTCTAACCACAAGATGGTCTATACTACAATATTTTTTTCAAACATACACACACACACACACACACACACACATATATATATATATATATATATATATTATTACTATTACTACTGATAGGGGTTCATCCAAAACTGCATATTACGCTCGTCGTGTTTCCAGATGAGTCGCTCCCCTATCTGTCTCATCCTCTCACTTCCTTCTAAAATCTCCTCACCAAAGGTTCGGAGTTCTTGCACATTCTCAGTGCTCATGGGTGGTGCGGGTGCTGGTATGGGGTCTGGGTATTGTGGCATCTGCTCTTCCTGAGGGTATGGATTCTCTAGTATCTCCCTGATATATTGGTCATTATTGTAATAAGGATCTAGGGGATCCAAGTCAGGATAAGGTCCTACCAGGTCTTACATGGGCTCCTCTGTGGGGATTGGGTAACGTTGCTGGTAATCCCTGTGGTCGTCAAACCACGAGTCATAGTCTAGAGGATGGGGTGCTGGTACCCTAGGAATCTCAGTTGGGTCAAAAGAATGATTTTGTGGCTGGTCTGCTGGGTTTAGTTCAACTTCCATGGGTTGTGTGGGGAATAGTGGTAAAGGTTGGGGTGCTATGAGTTGTTCTAGATTAGGGTCGGCAGCGGTAGTAGCTAATATGTGGAAATTAGCTAGTCTCCTATTGAGGATATCCTGGGTTTTAGCATTCATTTCTCTATCGGCCGCTACTAAGGCCCGCAGTTGTTGCAATTTTCTCATACTCTTTCTACGTTCATGAGCTCCTATGCCGAACCATCCTCTCTTCTTAGGAGGGAATGTCTCCTCAGATTGTGCCTTGAACACGAAAATTCCTTCTTCGGTATCAGGCGAATACCCCGAGGGGTAGGCTGTGAAGAGGTGCCTTCGTCCCTAGGTGAATCGGACAGTTGACGGTAAGCCTCCGAAGGTCCTTGGTCACTCATACTGTAAACTAACAAATTGTCAAATAACACAAAATAATAATCTACACGTATGCACATAGTCTCATTGATTATTTCCTAACAAAATTGATAATTCAATTGTCAGCAGAACACCTATTTGGCTGAAATTAGTGGATGTAGCTCTGATACCACCTTCTGTCGCAACCCCCAGCCCCTATATCCTGGGATCGGGCAGACGGGAACTCAGATTAAGTGGTATCATGGTTTAACATTATTTGGCAGCGGAATTTACATCAGGACCGTAGTTAGGAAATATTTTATCATAGTAAAATACCACATTTTTATGTTAATAAACACATGGGTAAAACCCAAGTTTCTATTACAAACATGTTTATAGGGATAAACCCTAATTTATTGAATTTAAAACATGGTCTTTATTAGGTAACTTTTATAGCCACATTTTTCGTTGTCCAATGGTAACGTGTTCCACATTTTGTATACAAAACCCTAACATACCGGCAGTAATTGAAGAATTACAAAGACTCAATTACTGCTAATCACATTGTAAATTATTTAAGGTTTTGTTAAAACAGTTGGTAAAAAGGTTTACAAAAAGGAGATTACTCACATTGCTACTTTAGGTTTTCCTTGGTGTTTTCCTGGTTATAATCTAATATATTAAACAATGCACACACGTTAGTATAATAACCCAATATTTACATTAGTTATACCCTCGCCGAGACAGAACTCCAACGACTACGTCGGGCAGAACCACGACAGCTGTTACGGAGCACTAGATCAATCGAGCAGCGCATTTAATACGTAACTGGGGGTTATAATACTTACATCGAGGCAAAGCTTCACTACTTTAGTGGGTATAATGCCCGGGTATAGTTTATACTATAGAGAAATTGAGAGAGACAGTTGTGTGTGAGCGACTGAAAATGAAAGCTGATGGCCTTTATTTATAGTTCTGTCCGACTAGTCTCTCGTGGCCCGCGTAAACCGAAGGTAAGTCCTTCGCGGCCCTCGACGTAGGGTACGTTGGCCCTAGCTTGGCCTGGTCACCACTATAGGCTTGACACGCGTACGCCACGTGGCACCTCCGGGTGTGGCCTCTTCCCCTAGCTGTCGCGCCCTAGGTAGCCCGAAGACAAGGTCTTCGCGGCCCGCAAGCGACCCATAATTCTTGATTTTATTTTATTTTTAATTATATAAAGGTATTTAGGGTTATTTTACATATACGGAGTGTATTTTAAGACATATTGGGGCATTCTAAATATATTAGGGGTGTCGGAAATATTTTAGGAGGGTTGTTATACTTTGGGTAGTCGACGTCCATCAGCCGAGACTATCTATTTACGATTTCAAGCCGCAATCGCTGATTTTTATGTGTTTCGATTCTGAGCGCGCAACCGTTGACTCCGTGATTTATCGCTTTTTATGTGGAGTTTTTGTGTGTCTTATATGGTTATAAATGCTTATGTGTTTCGATTTTTGGTGGTTTATACGCTTTTGGATTTTTCGCTTTGATCAACACGCACAACTCGCACTACACATCTATCTCAAAACGTTAACAAATCGCACGCTATGTTACTCGCTTACGCTGCACTACTCGCTATGCTACTCGATGTGCACTCGCTACTCGCAAATGCTACTCTCGAACGTGCTTCGCGAACTTGAATGATAGGTTAATACGTGCAATATAGGTAGGTGATGTAACAACCCGCACGTTTGAGCACTGTTACTACTCGCTATACTCGTTACGCCTAGCACTAGAGATTCAGATCATAATGTAGCCATATCAAATGTAGCCATATCAAATACATCGCTACTTCGCAGTATTTTCGCATATTACACATACTTTATCGCTATAACACATCGCATCGCATGTACTAACACTCACGATGATGTTGAGTGAGGACCTATTCTACCCTCCTCGATAGCCGTGATGTGTCGCAACGCAACGCATATTCGAAATACGCAACTTGATTATCGCAACGCAGACTGTGAAATATGGATATTTATACGACCCTATGCGACTAATTATAATAAATATATGAATGTGGGTATGAAAACGTGTGACCAAACTATCGCAACGCTTAACGAATGAAACGAAACATCGAAACGCAAATCGACGGAGACCACCAATCGAATGGCAATTCGATCGAGTGGCCATCTGATCTGATTGCCATTCGTTCCATGGCATTCCATCACCTTCACCTATAAATAGCATTTGTCACATCACTTGAACAGTGATGTGACAGCTCTCACTCGACCAGCGCACTTTTGGCTCTATTTCTCTCGATTCCTCGTGATTCTTGTAAGTTTTCAACCCAAATCTTGTACTTCAATGATCTACACGCACACCTTCATCTTTTTCACCTTTGAATCTCAACTTTTAACCGTGAAATCCATGGATTTGAGGTATTCCAGGGTGATGTCATCATGGAGTTCTTATGAACTTCAAGGTTTGGCTTCATTCCACCAAGAACAACTTAGATATGAAGGATTTTCACATGAATAAACAATGTTTTCGCATAGATCTACACATATTCATGGTTAAAATGATTGAAAGATGGTTTTCTAAACTTCTTTCAACTCTTTTACACTCAATGCACTCAAGACCGATAGAATCGGAGCTCGTTCCGACCCTCTACTCTTTCTTAGTGATGTGTTCGTCGAAGATCTGAATTCTATCCAAGGGACAACTGATTTCGGGTTAAACATAAACAACCGTCTCGAATAGTTAACTGGTCGGACTAGGGTGATTCTTGTTCGATCGGGTCACTGTGGTTAAGATGGGGTTTCTATTGTTTAGCACGTTGTCAAACCGTCTCGAACAAACCGCAAACATTCAAAATAATCAAGTTCAAAACGATTGGATTCATGGGACGGATTGCCGTCCGATCGGATTGCCATCCGATCGAACTGCAATCCGATTGGATTGCGCTTGAGCTTCCAAACACTTAATCATTTCCAAGTTTTCAAAGGACTGAACGTCGAACGGATTCCCGTCCAATCGGATTGCCATCCGATCGAACGACCATCCGATCATGTGACATTTGGAACCTTGGTACTTGATCTTTTTTAAAGGAACAATGTTTTCCAACAGATTGCTATCCGATCGAGTAACCATCCTACTGTGAACTTGTTCTCACTAAGTGTCTTGCCAATCGGATCGCTATCCGATCGAACTGCCGTTCGATCGATCGACCTGCCGTTCGATCGATCGACCTGAAGGGTAGAGATACTTCTCTATTTTCAAAATGCTACAATGAAAACTTCAAAGCCATCATACACAAACACATCCTTACATAACGAATGTCAATCCAATCGAATGGCCATCCGATCGGATTACCATTCGACACTTGGTTCACCCACCACCGTTTAACGCCCTATTCGACGCTTACACTATTAATCTGTAATCAGGCTAATCTCAGATGCGCTCCCATCAATCTAACCAAGTTGTGTTTACTTGTTGAGCACCGACGGTGAGTATACTCGAACCCCTTTTTATCGCATTTTTGGGTGTAACATACGTTCCTATCAAAATGAACTTATCAAAACGAATTATTAAATCAGCTGTTTATCACTTGCGAATAACTGTTATGCATTTTTACACGTGATGCTAGTTACATATGTGTTAGGACTTTTACTCGCGAGGTCCCGCCTTAACTAGTATAGTACTATAGCACCCGACGGGGTCTAGTTAGGATGAATAACAATCGCAATCGCAGCCCGAGAGACATAGCTGGTAGTATCTGTCTAATATATGTGTTGAGGTATGTCGTTTATGTATGTGGTAATTCGCAACACTTTTATCTATTTACGCTATTCCATCAAAACTTGTATACTAGCCAATACTTTTGTAATGACGTTGTTTTAACGTATGTTGCAGGTTTAGTCGCAGTCTACATCAAATCAATCTAGGAAGTCTAGAAACACACCTAAAATCTAGGTTGTCGGATTTGTATTGTTTAAGAGAACATGAAATTTGTGACAGCTTATGTGATTGTATTTGTTTATTAGTATGGGATAATGAACGCATTAAATATTGTCACAAACTAGTTGTTGTGGATTCTCTTGAGCAATCTGATTCTCCTAGTGTCACGCCCCGATGATTCCGCCATCGGTTGGGGTGTGACCGATTGGTATCAGAGCCATAACTATAGGGAATTAGGCCAAACGTGACCTAGTCCGGGTCGATGTCTTAGAAACGACCTAGTCCATAGTCTATGTACCAACGGGCCGACTCGTGCGAACCCAGTAGGATTTGTACGGGCCTACTTGACACTCTCATTTGAATCCACTAAAAACTACAGCTTCGTGTGAACACCACATACTACAATATCACGCGAAGCACCTTTCCTAAGGCTGGAATATTACTTAGCCTTTCCTAAGGCCGACATAATACACATGTTCTCGAAAATACTCGCATAACACAACCGAGTGGTCCAGTCGAGATCAGGCGTGAAAACCAAGAACTCTCGATAAGATCGCTCACTCAGCGCAATTTTTCTAGCACGGGAACTTTTCGTCGAGCTAGGAGTGACATCCATAACTCAACGAAAGTCTCCATTTCAAATTCTAGTGGAACTCCCGAATTTATTCGAAGAGCACAACCACAGCTAGGAGCGAAGTTATTAAGTCAGGGGTGAAACCCGTATCTTAATAAAGCGTTCCACTCTCTATAAAATGGTTTTCAAAAGCTCTCACCAAGGACTCGACTATAACCATAACTCGAGCCACGCGATGACTAGGAAGACGAATGCCTTGAGCTGCATCCCAGTGGAAGCACAAGTCTTCTAAGGCAACGCGCGTGCATGAACTTGTTGGGTATAGTCAGATTACCTTGGGTAGTCGATGCCTAAACACCTGAGGCACTCTATCTATTTTTCTAGCTTACGATTCGCCGATTTTACGCGTTACTGAACTTATTTACGCTTATGTATTTACAATTTAAAACTTTATGCTTTATCGATTCATCGATTTTTGCTCCCTGTTTTACAAACACACAACTCGCACAACCGTCGCAATCTAAAACGAAAACCCAATGATCGCAACAAAACTAATGTCTAATTACTCGCTTTCGCTCTCGCTCTCTCCCTCTTCATCGCGTCCTCGCGCATTCTACATCGTCATGTATGTGTATAAGTATAAACTACCACTGTCTATATAAATACAACCAAATCATTGTGTGAGAACTTAGGAATCTTGTGTCTCCTATGTGGCTCCTATGTGGCTCCTATGTGAATATTACTATATTACCGCATCAAGTTTTGATCGCGCTCAATCGCATTCCAAAATTCAAAAATCATTATAATCGAATCTCACTCCCAATCTATCTCTGTCTAGATGTCTTCAAATGACTCTACCTCGAGACGAACAGCTAGGAGAAGAGCCAAACGAAGTGACGACAAGAGGATTGCCTCGCTAGTGGCCAAGGTCATTCCTCAAATTGTCACTCAAGTGCACTCTCTCAGCAACTCTCAAACCTCGGAAGACTCCAAGATGGAAGCGCTACAATCTGCTTTCCTCTACAAACACTTCAGAGCCTGTGACCCGATGGAGTTCACGGGTGAAGGAGGTGTCTCCCAGCTGCTTCAGTGGTTCGATTCTATCGAAGTTACCATTCATCAGAGCGGGTGTCCCGATAGCTACCGTACTACTTGCGCTACCGGAGTATTTCAATCGCGAGCACTCGACTGGTGGACAGTCGAACGTAACAAACGTGGGATCTCCGCAGCTTATGCTCTCTCTTGGGATGAGCTGAAAGAGCTTATGAAGAAAGAGTACTGCCCTCCCCACGAAGTCCAGAAGCTAGAAGACGAATTTTGGAAAATCAAGCAAAACGAAGGTGACAATGTTGGCTACACTACAAGGTTTAAACAACTGAGCATTATTTGCCCAAGTCTAGTTGACACTTCAGAAAAGGCCATCGCGAAGTATATTCGCGACTTGCCTGAGTGTGTGGACGATTTTGTCGAAGCTGCAAGACTTGCTACCATCAAAGAAACCTACCGCTTGGCCGCAGAGATCAACGACAAACGAGTCTTGGACGGATTCTTCCCCAAGAAGCCTGTCAAACAAGCTCATCAAGCAATCGTCATCGATTCCTCCGATGATTCTTCTGAAAAACCTTCTGACGCTTCTTCAAGTGAGTCCTCAGATGAATCATCCGATGACAACTCACCGCCCCAAGAAGCCCAGCCCAGCCGCAAACGAAAGACCTCGAGCCCGAACTCTTCAACTACTGGACTATCGCAGCCAGAACCTCTTCAAGCAGTTCCAGTTCACTCGAAGCGCGCCTACAACGGAACTCATCCCCTGTGTCTCACATGTACGTATCATCACCCACCAGAAGCTAACTGTCACTATTGCGCAAATTGCAACTGGTATGGTCATCTTACCCAGCACTGCCGCACGGGGCCGCAACCTTGAGGGATTTCAGCAACAATCGCAGCCTCTGCATAAGTCCTCCACAACAACATTAATTATGCTTTCAATGTTGTTGTAATGATACGATTTTCGCCGTTAATTTCTCTTATGTGTTGAACTTGTTCTATTTCTCGACGCAACGTGGATTCTATTTATCTCTCATTCTCTCGCACTCGTGCACGAACGGTATACTAGCACTATGTACTATACTATATGTTTGCCCCTGCTACACGTTCTTGGAATAAGGTACGATAAACGTGCAAGGATCATATTAATCACGGGTGCACACGGGGTTACTGTGATCAGTGCACGGGGATCGTAATAAGTTTCAATGATGTTGTAACGTTAAAACATGGTCAAGCGTGGTGGATACGCCGCTGGTACTTCCTAGATATAAGCGTCTTGACCATGTCGACACAGTGTGACATCTATTCACGGTACAGAGGCGTGTGGTTGAAGCATGGTGTATACGCTGCTGGTACTTCCTATATGTAAGTGCTTAGCCATGCCAACCAATGTTCTATGAAGAAAGTGCCATGCACGTTGAACGTTATTAGACCAAGTATACCATTGAATCTATTTTCGACACACTACATTACATCGCAAGGCGTAACAATCTCAATCGCAACTCAAAGCGTGTCATCGCTAGACTCTTCGTAAGTCAACACGCTCGCAATTGCATTATCGTTGGAATCTACCTCGCAATCTCAATCACTTATTATGTGTATCGCACCATCGTTTATCGTGTGTATCGCTCTATCGCTTTGCGTATTGCTCTATCGCTCATCGCGTACCGCTTAACGACTATTGCTATCGCTATCGCTTACCGCTATCCGCGTTATCTATGTTATGTTAAGCACACATGACCTCGCTTCACGAGACGAAACTAATAGGGTTAAAACATGGTGGATACGCCGCTGGTACTTCCTAGATGTAAGTGTTTTAGCCATATCAGTAGACTATCGTGGAAAATGGTCATGTGGGGCTTAATGTTTGTTAAAATTTGTGGTGTTGTTTAATCTAATCAAATCGCACGTTCTCATCGCTTGCAACGCATCGATCGTCGCTTATCGCTCGATGGTCGCCGGTTATCGCTTATCGCACTCGCTCGTGTCGCTAAACTGAGTTCGAAAACGACTTCATCGCTCAGTTTGCTCAACCTTTCTCTTAAACTTGGTCCAACCATTTCTCGCTTGGACCGAGTTATCAAAATCTATCAGTTCTATGTCGATACACATGACACTGCCTCACGGGACGGAAGCCTTATGGCTAAAACATGGCGGATACGCCGCTGGTACTTCCTATATATAAGTGTTTTAGCCATATTGTCGAACTTTTGTGGGTAAGTGCCATGTGGAAAGACTTCAAAATTTAAACTTTTTGACATTAATAAACCTTTGTGTAAACAAAGCCTTTTCTTAAACTTTTTCTGAACTTAATCTAAACCTTTGTACAAAATGAGATTTTCTTATAACATTGGCGTAACAATCGACTCAAGTTAACGCCGTGGGAAGAGGAAATTTCAAGATCTTTTAGTAACATAATAAAACTTCTCTCATGGCGTTGGTGTGAACATTGACACAGTTTAACACCGCACTGTGGGAATATTTTTCATAAACAAATTTTCTCTAAACCTTCCAAATCAATCAACTTTTCGAGAATTCAGAACGTTTTGGAATCACTTTCTTGTGTATTATTGTCTTTGATTGTACGAATCGCATTACTCGTCGCTCTCGCCTAGCCTTCGCACTGCGCCCTCGCTCGTCAACTCTCAATCGAACGCTCGCTATCTCGTCGCTTTTATTGCTACTCTCACTCGCATCAATCTTTGCAACCCTTCTTGTGGATTAATTTTGGGACGAAATATCCTAAAGTACGGGAGACTGTAACAACCCGCACGTTCATGCGCTTTTACTACTCGCTATACTCGTTACGCCTAGCACTAGAGATTCGGATCATAATGTAGCCATATAGAATACATCGCTACTTCGCAGTATTTTCGCATATTACGCATACTTTATCGCTATAACATATCGCATCGCATGTACTAACACTCACGATGACGTTGAGTGAGAACCTATTCTACCCTCCTCGATAGCCGTGCTGTGTCGCAACGCAACGTATATTCGAAATACGCAACTCGATTATCGCAACGCAGACTGTGAAATATGGATATTTATACGACCCTATGTGACTAATTATAATAAATATATGAATGTGGGTATGAAAATGTGTGACCAAACTATCGCAATGCTTGACGAATGAAACGAAACATCGAAACGCAAATCGCCGGAGACCACCAATCGAATGACCATTCGATCGAGTGGCCATCCGATTGGATTGCCATCCGATCGGATTGCCATCCGATCGGATTGCCATCCGATCGGATTGCCATCCGATCGGATTGCCATCCGATCGGATTGCCATCCGATCGGATTGCCATCCGATCGGATTGCCATCCGATCGGATTGCCATCCGATCGGATTGCCATTCGATCCATGGCACTCCATCACCTTCACCTATAAATAGCACTTGTCACATCACTTGAACAGTGATGTGACAGCTCTCACTTGACCAGCGTACTTTTGGCTCTATTTCTCTCGATTCCTTGCGATTCTCGTAAGTTTTCAACCCAAATCTTGTACTTCAATGATCTACACGCACTCCTTCATCTTTTTCACCTTTGAATCTCAACTTTTAACCATGAAATCCATGGATTTGAGGTGTTCTAGGGTGGTGTCATCATGGAGTTCTTATGAACTTCAAGGTTTGGCTTCATTCCACCAAGAACAACTTAGATCTGAAGGATTTCCACATGAATAAACAATGTTTTCGCATAGATCTACACATATTCATGGTTAAAACGATTGAAAGATGGTTTCTTTCAAGGGGCTGTTTGTAGCCTCTGAATGGTCATTAAGAGGCTACCTCTTAATGTAGCCATTAAGAATTTTACCAATGAGAAGGTAGAAGAATGTGACATGTGATTATTTACCATTCAAAGGTTACCTCTTAACCATTTAGACTTGAGGTTACCTCTTATTCATTCAGAGGTTTTAAACCATTAAGATGTAGCATATGAATGGTCATTAAGAGGCTACCAAACAACCCCCAACTCTTTTACACTCAATGCACTCAAGACCGATAGAATCAGAGCTCGTTCCGACCCTCTACTCTTTCTTAGTGATGTGTTGATCCAAGATTTGGATTCTATCCAAGGGACAATTGATTTCGGGTTAAACAAGAACAACCGTCTCGAACAGTTAACTGATTGGACTAGGGTGATTCCTGTTAGATCGGGTCACTTTGGTCAAGATGGGGTTTCTGTTGTTTAACACATTGTCAAACCGTCTCGAACAAACCGCAAACATTCAAAATAATCAAGTTCAAAACGATTGGATTCATGGGACGGATTGCCGTCCGATCGGATTGCCATCCGATCGAACTGCAATCCGATCGGATTGCACTTGAGCTTCTAAACACTTAATCATTTACAACTTTTCAAAGGACTGAAAGTTGAAGGGATGGCCGTCTGATCGGATTGCCATCCAATCGAACGACCATCCGATCATGTGACATTTGGAACCTTGGTACTTGATCTTTTTTCAAGGAACAATGTTTTCCAACAGATTGCTATCCGATCGGATTACCATACGATCGAGTAACCATCCTACTGTGAACTTGTTCTCACTAAGTGTCTTGCCAATCAGATCGCTATCCAATCGAACTGCCATTCGATCGATCGACCTGCCGTTCGATCGATCGACCTGAAGGGTAGAGATACTTCTCTATTTCCAAAATGCTACAACGAAAACTTCAAAGCCATCATACACAAACACATCCTTACGAAACGAATGTCAATCCAATCGAATGACCATCCGATCGGATGATCATCCGATCGGATGACCATCCGAACGGACTGACATCCGATCGACTGGCCATCCGATCGGATTGCCATCCGATCGGATTGCCATTCGACACTTGGCTCACCCGCCATCGTTTAACGCACTGTTCGACGCTTGCACTATTAATCTATAATCAGGCTAATCTCAGACGCGCTCCCATCAATCCAACCAAGTTGTGTTTACTTGCTGAGCACCGATGGTGAGTATACTCGAACCCCTTTTTATCGCATTTTTTGGTGTAACATACGTTCCTATCAAAACGAACTTATCAAAACGAATTATTAAATCAGTTGTTTATCACTTGCGAATAACTGTTATGCATATTTACACGTGATGCTAGTTACATATGTGTTAGGACTTTTACTCGCGAGGTCCCGCCTTAACTAGTATAGTACTATAGCACCCGACGGGGTCTAGTTAGGATGAATAGCAATCGCAGCTGGAGAGACTTAGCTGGTAGTATCTGTCTAATATATGTCTTGAGGTATCTCGTTTATGTATGTGGTAATTCGCAGCACTTTTATCTATTTACGCTATTCCATCAAAACTTGTATACTTGCCAATACTGTTGTTTTAACGTATGTTGCAGGTTTAGTCGCAGTCTACCTCAAATCAAGCTTGGAAGTCTAGAAACACACCTAAAATCTAGGTTGTCGAATTTGTATTGTCTGAGAGAACATGAAATTCGTGACAACTTATGTGATTGTATTTGTTTATTAGTATGGGATAATGAACGCATTAAATATTGTCAAAACTAGTTGTTATGGATTCTCTTGAGCAATCTGATTCGCCTAGTGCCGCGCCCCGATGATTCCGCCATCATATTTGTAACATTCCCATTTTTATCATATAAGAATTTTAGGTTTGTCTAAATTTATTAACCACTAGTAACTAATTTATTTTTAATATAATTATTCAACCCAAATAGTTTTAAAAACTATTTTATATATAGTTGGTTGAAATATTACACTAATTAATTAGGCCTGTATATGGGTGACCTTTCTATTAAAATAAAAGTGTACAAAAACTTATATTATTAGACAGGTAGATTACGGGTAAGTTGATTGTTAGAAATATGAAGTACCTAGACGGGCCTAGTGACCGTTTAATAATTAAATTATAAAAATACATTGTATTTGAACCTACTCCGTTTTTAATGAAACTTGGTTCAAAATATAGACACAAATATTCTCGTTCTAAAGACATATTTATTATTTTATAAAACGTTATATTTTATAAGTTATAAAACACCAAATAAGTAAAACAGTTAAATTAATTATAATAATAAAATAATATAAAAATTAACATTTGAGGTTTTTGTTTGAATTGTGTGGCTGAATGTCAAGATAATAGAAAAGAATTAAAACAAAATAATAAAATAAAACTAATCAAAAGAAATTCATATTCATGTAATGGACGTGTGTCCTACATGCAAATCAAAGAGTCGTACTTACATGAAAATATGTTTACATGTGTATAACCAATGCGATGTACGTGGCGCAGCAGGAAATGGTGCTTGGATTCAAAGCTAACATATTTAGTATAAATAGAAGATACCATCAGCCATTTAAATTGTCCAGCCTTCTTTTCATTTTCTTAAACCCACTCTCTCGAAATCATATATATATATATTCTTATTTTTATTATTTACACTATAATAAATAATAAAGCCCTGCCCCGTTTTAAGTGTTTTAACTCCCGATCACCGCTACCCTGTCCGATTGATCCTGGGCCCTATAACACATGTCAAGGCTCTGCCTGACTAAGTTCGTTGGGGTTCTGTCTCGTGACATATGGATAAGGTTGAATTAGGGGTACTATACTTAACATGAGTGCATTATATATTTTTTTATAGCTCAGAAGTTATACCCAAGTTTATACCAGGAGGCTTTCTAGTTGAACCCTAATGTTACAAAGTGGGTCCATTCTCTTTTCTCACCGTTTTATTCTGTAACAACTCTCATCAAAAGTCCTATCTATTATTTTATTTGCCCAATAGGAAACCCTAATTGAGACCCCCAAGTAATTCTGCATAACCCCTAAAATTTTCAGAACAATCGGAATCAGGATCAGGGCCCCTAAAACTCAGGGGGGGGGGTATTTCCTAGTCAGTATTATCTAAACAGTTTGTTGTCGAAATTGAATTTTAACGAACGGTCGACTCAGCTAGGCTACCAAGACACGGGGCTACCCTATGCTAGGGTGGTGTCCCTCACGAAACGCGACAGCCCCTCGCGCCACGCGAGGGAGCTGTTTTTCAGATATAAATAGAGGGGTGTGGGACTTGATTTCCTGCGTTGGTTCGACGCAAAAACTGAATTCGTACGCTGAGTTATAGTGTGTATACAACAAAAACACACAATCTCGAATTCCGCCGCGATAACAGGGTAATAACTCGATCGCTGCTACGATTCAATATCCGATCGATTGAAACTATCCGACAGGATGTTTAAATGCTATACTTTGTCATTAGTCGTGAATCCGACATGATGTTTGAGTGCCACCCAAACTCGGGGTAGACTCTGTCATTCGTTGCGAATCCGATAGATGTTTAAGTATTGCACTTTATTATTCGTCGTGAGGGTTTTAATCTCGTGAGCTTATCGTAAAAGTTGTATTCAGTTACTAACCTAGTTTTCGTATACGTTATTATTTGAATTAGGTTACAAGGCTAATCAGTAGGCTAAACTTTACCCGTTTAAACCTGCAATGTGATTCATTCTCTTTTTATCAAATTATTTCCAAAACCCTATTTATTTTCAAAGTTATAATTATAGGGATTAAGTCTTTGTAGTCTCCAAATTACAGCCGGTATGTGGGGTTTTGTATACAATACTTGATAACCGTCACCGTTGGACAACGGGTTAGCCAAGGGGTGATATGACCATAATCACAGACACCATTGGACAACGGGATAGCCAATAGGTGGTCGAATGATAAATACCGTGGGTAGATGGTTGATATGTATAAACATTGTAATCGCTCTTAATACTGTAAATTATAACAACGCGTCGTTTTTAGCAAAAAGAATGATTCACCGGTATTTCCTGCTGACAAAACCTTTTTAAAACGTGTTTCAGGTAATTACAGTAGATTGGAGTAAGAGTTGGATACGGCACTGAAAGGCTTCAAGAAGTGGCTTATTTTATTAATTAAATCAAATTAAGAAATATTGTTTTATGTAATTGGGTTTATCCCTTATTAAAGCTACCTTTGTAAAACATGGGTTTATCCCATCTATTTAATAAATAAAATCCGGTGTTTTCTAAACTCTGAGATTTTTCCTAACTCACGGTCCTGACGAAATTTCCGCTGCACTACTTTTCAAAATAACCATCGGTACCACTTGGCTGCTCGCGGCTCCCGATTTCGTCCAGGGTGGGGTCGGAGGTCGTGACAGAAGGTGGTATCAGAGCCACTGATTTAAGCCAAGAGGTGTTGTGATAATAATAACTAAGCTTAAATAAAATAGTTAGGAAATTACTATTAACTTGTAGCACACCTGATAGCATTTAGACTTGAACTTAAGAAAAGATGCCTTAGTATAAGCTAAGCCACTTATTTAAACAATTAGGTGTTGTAATAATACCTAAGTTTAAACGGAGAGTTAGGAACTTAATATTATCTGGTAGCACTCAGGATAATATTTAAACATGAACTTAAGAATTTTGCCTTAATATAAGCTTCAAGATAAATTACTTATATAAGTATAATGTGATGAATATTGGTATGCCATAAGAATGGTGATTAGAACATTGCAAGGTACGATAAATAAGCAATAACACTTAATTGCTATTAATCCTTGCTTATTGATATTACTTGGTCTAGAATAAGATATGTTATGGGAATATACAAATTTTCTCCGGCAAGACTGGGTATGGTGTAGCAGACTCTCCAGCTTGTCCGGATATACTAGGGTTACCTCTCCGGCGAGAACCGGATAAGACGGGGTATATAATATGTCAAACAAGTGACAAGATTTCCCTAAATAGTAACATGACCTGATATCTGACTTGTTTTTGGAAATATGAATCTGTTAAATACATTGACCTTACGAAGGGTATGTATGTTACAGCATGTTAAATATATGATTATATAGATATGTATATCTATAAGAAATTTCAAAAGTCAATTAAGAATAAAGCACAAGCATATGTGTCAATAATAAATCTAGATTTCTTTATCAGAAATCTCTTGCATATATCTATAATTCCAATATCAAACATTATTTCGTTTGATCATCTACCGCGTAACTCGTGCGATAATATAAACAAATGGAAACCCTCTAAGTTGGGACGCCATCAAAAGTATAAGAATTTCCAATGCGTTACCATAGATTTTTAACGCAAATAAGAAGCATGTAAAGTTGTGCTAGTGCACAAGAAAACACATAAAACTTAATTTATACACGTTGAAGTATATCACACACAACTTTCAAGGCAAGACCTTTGGAAAATATGATTGGGCACGACAACAACAATGCTAATCTCGGCAGTGAGAGAACTACTGATCAAAAAGTGGCACTTTGCCACATGATCCTACAAATGACATGAATCTCGCTGAGGTACGTTGGAACAAGATTTCACAACCATTAGTGCACAGTCTAATCAGGGTCATAATTATTATCACTGCAAAAGAAATCACATACCTTTGCAATTCCCTATTTCATTTTCGACATTCCCTGGTAATGTCATTTAACAACAGGTAACACACGAAATTCCAGATAAAGTTCTTATATTTCTTTCGTTGAAATTCTGATTTCTGCATATAATGAGTTGACTTTCGCGTTTCTACTTCCCCTAATGGTCATCATACCATAAGGATTTCTTTCATAATAGCAAATATTGATCTATTTCATTTCTTGATAAATCCACACGATACATATGCACTATTTGTTGCACATGTGGTTCGTTTAATTTATAACAACCCCTGGAGGGCTTCATTTCAATTTGTTGTTTTATCCAAACTCAAATATCATTTCACTATACTTGATTTTTGGCACTGTGAACCGCATTATTGCTAAACGATGACTCTTTGATATCGAGTCAATGAATTCTTGAAAGAACTAGATTTTCTTTTAAGTGGCATACATGGTTTTCGTTGTGACCATGTCCAAACTTTCTTATTAAAACTCGTTTTGTTTAAACCAATTTCAACTATTTGAACTTGCTCGCATTACGTATTCAATTCAAAGTCCCATATGATGGATTGAAACCATCATATTCGAAATAATCCCAACAAGCACTTCAATTGTTTTAAACTATAACATGCTTGTTTGATCTTCAATTTCGTTGAATCGTTTCTTGAATCACGATCACCTTGTGGTGACGTTTTCACAAATCTGAAGCTTGCGCTAATCTCGTTTGTACACATCATATACGAATTTAATTATTTATTTATTTATTTATATTAAATCTGCTTTGTTGATTTATTCTATAAAAGCAATCTTAACACAATCATGTGCTAAGATAATGATACACAAATTCATTTCATATTTCAGTGTATCTCTTAATGATTCTTACATCATCAATTGAGCGTTTCATAATCTTTATTGCTTTATCATCTTTGATCGAAAAACATTATTCAATTGTTTCATTTCCAATAAAAAAATCCTACTAGATTCTTTGAAACAAACATTCGAACTTACTTCATTGAACTTTCATTTAATTTAAAACACGGTGAACTCGTCCAGTCACCGTTATTATTATTTCGATTACTACGACACCTTGTGGCGTCATTATAAACTTGTAGCTTGAGCTAAACTATATATATATATATATATATATACCTTTCGCTTGACTCATCCTTAAAATGGTCTTAAAATCACTATATGTTAAGTCAATGATACACTAAACTCTGTTGTAAATCGGTGTATCCTTGCTATTCAATAAAATGTCCACACATTGATTTTCTCATATCATAATTCGATAGTTGAAAATCATTTTCGTGCTTCTATTGTGACAACCCTCACCAAACCAGGTATCCGTACGAATTAATTAATATTTGATTAATGCTAAATTACTGTGCTTGCTTACAACTGTGGTTAAACTGCTTCTTGATTTCTGATACATACATACTCATGCATCACATTTTATACTGTCACTCTATTAATTACACACAAACATTAGTGACAACCTTGATGCACAAAAGCACAGTGAGCACACTATACGGATAACCCAGTAAACATGCTGACATTGCCAGCACCTAAACAGACATTGTTCTGAGGCCAGTATCAGCCGGGAATAGATTACTACACTCGTAGTGAGTGTAGGGAGATGAGGTTTGTAGAAATGCATCACTAGGTGAAGTTTATAGTGACCGGATGTGCCTAAAACATACTTTAAGTACAAAATTCTGCACTTTATTACAAAATTCAGTATTTTACTTTACTAGTAAGGTGCAAAAACTTGGTAAAATAATACTAGACACTTTCCAAGTGTCAGGAATTTATTGTGTCACTAAAAACACTATAAAAGACACTTTAAATGCTTATTTAGCACTTTAACGGATTAATATCCAACCGAACAACCGGACTTTACCCGGAACCTAAAAATATTGTCAATGACATTGTTTTTTTTTTTCTGAGCTAGTTAGGGTCCCCGAACACCCTAACACCCGTTATATTACATAACACACTAGTAACTAACTTGAATTCCTAACTAACATAACTAATCACTTAACTATTTGGTTGAAATCAAACCATAACCCCCCCCCCCCCCCATGATCCGATCGGTTTCCCCATGTGGGGACACACTCCTTACATTTTGAATATTTTATTTGATTATGTCTAGTATCAAGATTACACATTATATAATGGTCAATAAGATTGGATGGTCTATAAGAATGTTCATGAGATCACACATTTCATTTACACAAAGCACTTCACAAGAATTTTGCTCTCTCTCCCTCTTCTCCTAGTGTTCTGCCGAGAACACTATCACCCCCACCACCGTCATCAAGTCGTGATCTAGCTAAACCACTTACATACAAAGGTGCAAGGTATCATTCAAGCAAACCCGGTGCTTTCGGAATCTCAAGAACCTCTCTACATCGCTTTTATCCACCTTGTTTTCGCTTTGATTCTTCCCTAGCCTCGAGCTAGTTGTAAGTGCTTCTAAACACTTCCTTGTTCATGTTTAAAGTGGTTAATAAGAGATTTAACGGTTAAAACTCAGTAACTTACAAGATCAAAACTAAAAGACTTGAAAGTATGATGAACTAGTTGGTTAAAGAGAAACAAATGATGTAAAACTTGTGAATCTTGTTTTGTTGTGATTATTTTATGTTGTTAGTGGCTAGTAGTGGAACGGATCGTCATCTAACCATGCTAGATCATGTTCATGGAACATGAACTAGCAATATGTTAAGTGTAAAAGTAGCAAGATGATGAACCCTTCCACACATAAACATGGACTTGTGTAAAAGTGATTTTCTTGTGAAATAGAGTTCTAAACTAGTAGATCTAAAGATCTACAAGTGGTATTTTCGAAGAACCAAGTGTAAGATGCAAATCTTGTTTAAAAGCCGGATCTTGCACAACGAAAAGCATTTTTGCAAACAAACAAGTGTGTAAACACTTGTGTGACAAAAGGTTTAACAAAGGAATAATTTCGTAGTTTTTGGACTAGAAGTTGTAAAGTTACATTTTCTTTGAAAATAAGATTTCCAAGAAACTAATTTTATTTTAAAAGATGGAAAGATCTACTAAATATGTTATAAAGTTACCTACATACTTTTACACAACTTACAAGTTCATGTGTTTGCGATTTATGCTTATTTTTGACTAGTTTGATGTTTGAATGATGTATGTTGATGATTGATAAGTGGTTGATTGAATTTTTAAAAGAAAATGATACGCTAGTAAGCGTGGCCACCTCCAGTTACAGAGGAAACTCTGGCGAAATTTTTCCAGAAAATAACACTTAGAATATTTTTGGTGACAAGTGTTTATAAATATATTTTTGACTTGTTTTCCAAACAAAGTTCGCCATAATTTTTATTATAAAATAACCAAGTATTCGGAGGTGGATTTTCGTAAATAAAACTTGTTAAATATATATTTAGAATATATATTTCATAGTAAAACGCTTGTGTGATTTTATGATTATTTTGTGAACTACACATATATTATTTTTAGGGTAAAAATAATATAACTCGTATACACTAAAAAGTAACGACTCCAAAATAATACCAACGCCTTCACAAATAAATATCTAAGTTACACCGGAATTATTATTACCACCCGAACTTTAAATGTAACTTATGTATTACCGGAAAAATACTCTAAAATGCGTATTTTGGTAAAAGTATTATTTTGGAAATCGTATGGAATAAAATATTGTTGGTGCATCCGTCTGTCGCCTATGTCTTGTATCGAGTCTTGCTTCGAATAGGCTAAATCAGGGCACGGAATCCAAGAATTTGTATTTGATAGGTGATTCCACTCCAAATGACATCTTGTCATTTGGAGCGAAACCCCATCTTACTGATTTCGCCCGAAATGCTTATAAGTCTGATTTTGCCTGAAATTGTAACATCTGATTTCGCTCCTGGTGTCATTGCATGTTGGAGCGAAATCAGAATAAGTATATATATAGGGTTCTTATGAGCGAAATCAATAGAGTTCTAGGTCATTGTCATTCCGGTTGCCACGAAGTGCTGCTGAAGTGTTGTCAGAGCTTGTAATCGATTCAGTAATCAATAAAACAACAGTTAAAAGTGAATACTTGCTGAATTACATCAAAACACTTGTTTTCGCCTCTTGTTTTGGTGATAAACTCTTCTAACCGACTCGTCCGGGTCCGAATTCGATCCTACAAATATAAAATTTTTGGGAAAAATATGTATATTTTGGAGATAGAATATTTTAGAAAAATGAATAAAAATATATTCTATTAAGTGAGACTTAATAATATATTTTTGGTATTACAAAAACGCACATGTATTAAAACCCCTATCCTTGGGAAGGAATATAACTATAAAAATAATTAAGAAGTGGAAATACGAAATAGTTGCCTAACTATTTCCCAAAAACGTTAAACCTTAAGCCAAGGCACAACCGTCCGTCTAATAGAAGTTAGTACGTGTAGGTCGTCACGCAGCAGGTTGATTTGGGATTTACTATTTCGAGACGCACTTCTGTGAGTTCATGTCCCCCTTTTCTCTTAACTGTTTTCAGTTTTTATACTTCGGGGGTGAAATACATGTTACAATGATTACGGACACTTTTTACATGGTATGGTTTGCGTAAGGAGGGTTACTACTTAGATCATGTGAGTGAGTTGGCTGAAACTGGAGGCCATTAATCCTCATTGTAGGACCGAGGGTCAGTAGCAGTAGATCTATCTGGGTGTAGCGAGCCCAACTCCAGGCCCAACAGAACAGACCTCGGGTGACTTTGAGCCCGACGCAAAAATCTGCTAGGTTTGAGTCTTCCTACTGCACTTCACACATATCAATGGCCTTGCAAACCATTGGTGATCTCTTTATTTCCTTATTTGCTACATACCAGGGATTTTATACTTACGAAGGTTTTACATACTCACTTTCACATGAACTCGCTCAACATTTATGTTGATTTTTCAACTTACATGTATTTCATGAAATTAGGGATCTGGCAAGGTATGCACTGTCGACACGTTGCGTAGAAGAATGAGGTCATCCAAGTTTAGGGATTGTGACTTTTGCCTGGACGAGTCACAAGTCTTAAACTGTGTTTATTTCCTGTTTTGTGGTTGTGTCTTATGAACAAGGTTTTTATTATGTTGTGTTGTAAACTCGTTGCATGTGTCAACTCTAAAACAATGTTGTCGTATTTTACTTTTAAAACTTGAAGTAATGGATGATCATCATGGTTTTACTTTCATATAGCATTGTTGTGATTAAGCTATGGTATTAAGAAGTCACACCAAATAAACCCACGCTTCCGCAAAGCCAGGGTGTGACAGCTTGGTATCAGAGCTTTGATCATAGCGAACTAGGATTTCTTCTCGACTCTAGACTATGATCACTAGGGCTCTCACGAAAACATTTTTACATTGCATACACTACGACCAGATCCAGAGTGCAAAATATTTTTACAAACAAAAGTATGAGCATTCTTTTTAAAAGTTATGGCCCAGTCTGAGAGACTGAGGGAGTAGTCTAGTGGGACTAGAGGGTTCAGTCTGGGAGGCAGGGAGGTTAGTCTAGTGGGACTAGAGGGTTCAGTCTGGGAGGCTGGGAGGTTAGTCTAGTGGGACTTGAGGGTTCAGTCTGGGAGGCTGGGAGGTTAGTCTAGTGGGACTAGAGGGTTCAGTCTGGGAGGCTGGGAGGTTAATCTAGTGGGACTAGGAGGTTCAGTCTGAGAGGCTGGGAGGTTAGACTAGTGGGACTAGGAGAATTACTTGATTGCTTATCGGTGACTAACATGTTTATTTGATTATATGATTGATTATTTGTGCATGTGTGTGTTTGTGTTACAGACGTCATGCCTTCGTCAGGTACTGCAGAGTCGGACACTATAGATCCCATGGCCATAGTATCAGACGACATAGTTTCATCGGAGCACGAGGTGTACACTTCCGATACTACCAGCACAGACGATGACGACTTCCAGCCCTTTGCGCTGCCTGATGTCGTAGTAGAGCCTGCTGATGGCCATCTTGTTGGGGATTTGCCACTCGTGGTGATCCCTGCTCCTGTGCCCCTTGCCGCTTATCCCGTTGTTGATATGCCCCTCGACGTTGTCTCTGACGACGATGTCGATCTATTAAAGGAGGACCCACTTGAGGGCGAGGCCCATATTGCTGCCGGTGATATCCTGCTGCTTGCTGATGCTCCTGCAGAGGAGGCTCCCATTCATTCACCTGTTCCAGACTCCTTTGAGTATGTGGCGTCCGCACCTTCGCACACACTGGGAGTGCAGCACCACTCGCACGACGCCGACCCTGATATGGCGTCATCAGCTGCACCAGTTCCCACACACAGCTTGGAGTTTGATCATGATATTGAGGATGATCCTGTTTTTCCACCTGGTTTTGATCCAGACCATGACTTTGAGTTCATACACTTAGACCAGCCCCTGGAGGATCCTGTAGCCCCTGTCGATCCCTTGTTTGCTGATCCAGCTGATTTCGAGATGGAGTTTGTTGATCCGGAGCCTGCTGTGGCCCCTTAGCCAGTTGTCGCTCCTGACCTGGCATTAGAGCATGACCCTGTTCATGCCGATGCACCTGCTGTTGCCCCTTTTATTGATGATATACCTGTTGATGATCATCCTGTTGTTGCTCCGCCATTGGTGGATGATCATGCTGTCGATGCTCATGTTGATGCTCCACATTTGTTAGAGGATCCTGTTGTCGCCCCACTTCCAGATCCTATGCCGGTGATGTTCGACCGCGCACCTTTCGCGACCCATATTGATCCACGATACGCTCACACCCACAATGGGTGGATAGATGATGACGATGATTTCCCACCTTTCGGGATACCTGTTACACCACCTGTAGCCCCCGTTTCAGCCCCTGTTTCAGCTCCCATTGATGCACCCTTGATTCCCCCATATACCACAGATGTTCACCGCACAGATCTTCAGATCACCTATCTCCAGGACATACCATCCTTCGCTCCATCTAGTGAGCCATTCCCCACTGTTGCACCATTTACTGTACCATCCTTCACTCCATCTAGTGAGCCATTCCTCTGGACTACGCCCCCCATTATGCCACCATCTGATCCGTATCACCCATAACACATTGGGTCTTCTACGGAGGATATTCTCACATCTTTCATGATACAACAGGAGGCGCTGACCCGTCGCGTACAGGAGCTAGAGAGAGCTCAGCGACCACCGTGCCATTGCCAGACCCCACCTGCAGTATCACACCCTCCTCGTCCGCTTTCACCTGATTCTGCCGCTCGTTTTTGGACTCCCGAGCAGCAGATAGCATACTTACTGCTCGCTCATCGCGCTATGGCGGAGGACTGGCTTCATATGCGACCTTTACTCTTTTCTCGTTTTCCCCCTCCTCCACCGCCATCAACATAGGCCTTTTTGATTCGACGCAGGTAGACTTTTGGGTGAGACGACCGCGATTGTGCAGGCTACACAACTTTTGGAGACCACATTTTGATGATTGTGACTTTTGATGATTTGTATATTTGTTGCTGTTGTCACTGAGTAGATAGTTTGGATTAGGGCGATGTGGCCCTTAGTCACTGATGATGTATGATACAGTTATGAACTTGTAAACCTTACATTGTGGTCTTGATTAATGACAGTGCAATCGCAGTATTCTCATTATATGTTGGGTTGATTATTGATTGTTTATGTTCTATAACATGAGATGTTATGTGGATGATTTAATTATAACATGAGATGTTATGTGTTGATATTGTTGAATACATACGTACAGTTTACTTACTATGACCTGACCTACGTGAAACATCTTTTAGAAGATGCCTCCAAGACGCCAAACGCGTATGCCTGCCAATGAGGCAGAACTTCAAGGAATCATTGCTGCCGCCATTGCGCAGTATGCAGCCTCACAAAGAGGAACAAGCGGAAGTAATTCGAACAACAACGACAATAACAACCCACCACATGGGTGCTCTTACAAGCAATTCCTAGATTGCAAGCCCGTAAACTTCGACGGCACCGGAGGTGCTTTTGCTTTTGTAAGATGGGCCGAGAAGACTGAGTCTGTCTTAAGAATGAGCAAATGTGCTCCAGATCAACAAGTGACTTACATCTCAGGGCTATTCCTGGACGGAGCCCTATCCTGGTGGAACTTACAAGTGCAAACTCTAGGCGAAGCCGCAGCTTACGCAATGACATGGAATGAGCCAAAGAAGAAAGAGACTCACGTAGAGTCGTCCGGTGAGAATAAGAGGAAATTCTCGAACTTCAAGCAGGGAACTAGCGGTGTTGGCAAGAAAGGAGAATCAAGCACACCGGTCCAAGCTGCAACTGGTGCAGGGAAGAAAGGAAAAGGCTATATGGGTTCACTGCCCAAGTGTAACTCCTGCCAACGTCATCATTCTGGCCGGTGTGGGCCAAAAGTATGTGAAGCTTGTGGAAAAGTTGGCCACTTGAAGGACTCTTGCTTGGCTAGTGCTGGCCGGGGAGGCCAAGGAGGTTTTGGTAGTAGGAACAATAATCATGGTGGTAATGTAAATCGTCCACAAGGGAATAATGGAGGCAATGGAAATCGAGGGAACAATGCAAATCAAGCTGGGGACGCGAATCGAAATCAAAACAACAATCAAGCGGGGAACGGATGAGGTAATGGTAAAAAATTGGGTTGTTTTAACTGCGGTGACATTGGGCACTTTAAGAGGGACTGCCCAGGATTGAATCAAGCCCGCGGAAGAGTGTTTAACATTGAGGCGAGGGAAGCGCGCCGGGATCCCAATGTTGTTACTGGTACGTTCCCTATAAACCAACGCTTTGCATCCGTTTTGTTTGATACTGGTGCCGATTATAGCTTCGTGTCATTAGAATTTAAGAATATGCTTGGGTTAGCCTCTAGTAAATTAGATATTCCGTACTCGATCGAATTGGTGAATGGGAAACTAGTTGAAACGGGTGAAGTTATAAGAGGATGCGTGATCGAATTGGGAGGACACGAATTTACTATAGACCTGCTACCTATCGAGTTGGGAAGCTTTGATGTGGTAGTGGGAATGGATTGGTTGTCCAGCAACAAGGCTGAGATTGTTTGCCATGAGAAGACCATCCATATCTCTGTGACGGATGAAGAAACAATCGTAGTGCACGGAGAGAAGCATGATACGCCGTTGAATATTATTAGCTGTCTGAAAGCTAGAAAGTGCTTGAAGAAGGGATGTGTTGCATTCTTGGCACACATCGTGGACAAGGAAGCTGCTGAGCCAAAGATCGAAGACATTCCAGTCGTCAAGGAATATCCGGAAGTTTTTCTAGAAGACTTGCCAGGATTACCGCCTCAAAGGCAAGTCAAGTTCCACATTGACTTGGTTCCAGGTGCTGCGCCTGTAGCCAAGGCACCCTACAGACTTGCGCCTTCGGAGATGCAGGAGTTGTCGACACAACTCCAGGAGCTGTTAGATAAAGGATTCATCAGACCAAGCTTCTCACCTTGTGGAGCTCCAGTTCTGTTTGTTAAAAAGAAGGACGGTAGTTTCCGTATGTGCATAGACTACCGTGAACTTAATAAGTTGACTATCAAGAACAGATATCCTTTGCCAAGGATTGATGATCTTTTTGACCAGTTGCAAGGCTCAAGCTTTTATTCGAAGATCGATTTGCGATCAGGATTGTAACACCTCGGGATTTCATGTCCAATAAAATAAAGACACGTGTCATGTTATGCAAACGTGTTAAAAATACGGATCCAGATAAAGATGTACGGTAGGATTTAAAAAAAAACGTCGACATGTTAATTTATACCTCTGAGCGACCTATTAATAAATCCCTAAACTAGATATATTTTATCAAACATCTAAATTATGTTTATAAATCTGGCCATCCTAATAATAAATTTATTTTATAACTCTAAGACATGGATCCAATGCAAGTTCTTAAGAATTTCCGTCAATTTAAACTTCCCACAAAGTGCTAAAGTGTGTAAGTGCATGCCTAGACATGCAATGGCTGAAAACATGGTCCCTATTCTGATTAAAGTGCATGAGATTCGGAGATGTAAGTGTTGCATGGTCAAAGCCTGAATAAAAACAAACTTTTGTTCCCTGGCGAAGGCTTGCGCACCTCAACATCCGGAACGTTGCGGTGCGCAAGGCTGCTTACGGACCTCAACACCCAGAACGTTGAGGTGCGTAAGGTTCCTGAATAAAAACAAAGTTTTGTCCTCTGGTGACTGCTTACGGACCTCAACATCCAGAGCGCTGCGGTGCGCAAGACTGCTTACGCACCTCAACACCCAGAATGTTGCGGTGCGTAAGGCATACAGCTGGGCGATTTCAGGACAGATGCCTATTAAAACGGTTACACCGCCTCTTTTAGGTGGTATTCGAAATTCAGGGGCTCTCTAGGTGGTTTTTAGCATCCTAGGTCCATCTGGGATGATCTTATAACATCTCTAGACCAATTTGGCATCATCCTAGAAGATCAAAGTTAGTATATAAGGGACTTGAAGTTGTAGCAATTTTGCTCTTTCATTTACAACTTACTTTCTGGAGCTCTCTGGTCTGCAAGCAATCTTCCTAGTGATCACTAATCATAATTAGGACACTTGTAAGTATACTTAACCTTTCTAAATTCGTTTTAGCTTAGTTAACTAGCTAAAAGTCAAATCATCGTAATTAAGGTTTGACTTCGTGATTAATTAAAATGTGCTCAGTCAAATCACGAATTAAAAGTACATATAAGTAGGTAATTATGTGGGTAATAAACCCTTAAAAGGGTACTTTCAGATTCCCACTCTAACTATGTTAATTGTCGAGTCAAAGCTTACTTTAAAAAGTCAACAAAATGATTATTTTCAAATTAAAGCATAATTAGCAATGTAGGATACTTGCAACCTGGTTGATCATTAATATAACTAGGTAATTAATGTAAGAACATGTCCCAACATGTTCAACTCGACAATTTTCAGTTTAGGTTCGGTTTGGAACCGAAAGTCACATAGTTTGACCTCTGCTTTGACTTTCAGTTCTGACCCGTTTAAGCATTGTTTAGAAATGCCTTAGAGCCTTAATTGAACCAGGTTTCATATTAGTGTAACCCCCTGAGGTCACATAACTTGGTTCATTAGTTATCCGATTCATATGCATGTTTCCGATTAATGCTTAAAAGTTGATTATTATGCCCTTTTGACTATAAAACGTGATTTTTGAAAAAGTAAAAGAGTAGAAACCTTAGTTACTGATTTATAAACTTGCACCTAAAATTTGACATCAGGTTGAGGTCTAGATTAAGAGTTATGCTCATTAGCGTAAATTGAAAGCTTTATGTTAAATAAATGGCGTAATTAGCGTATAGCCTATTTAAACCCACTTTTTGATATCAAACTTTTTACCCACTGATGTAATATAATATTTTGGGATTTTTGGAGATTTTTATTTAATTTTTGGCTGAGCATAACATAGGTCTCTAAGTTAATTCGGTTAATGCCGGTTTTGCCCTTTTTAAGCCATAAAATGAGTTTTACAAATCCTTTTGACCCCAAACCTTTTTCTACTGATTTTATTTAATAAATAAAATATTTTAAGCCTTCTGCAATTATAAAAATTATCAGCTTTCCCTTGGAAACCCGGAAATGGCTCCAAATCGCCTTTTAAAGCGTTTTTAACGCATAGTATGTGCTAAAACCATATTAAACATATAAGGTTGATACCTACTGATATTTTTAGTATATTTTTATATATTAACAGTAAGTACAAGTTTTTGAACTCAGGTTTCCAGTTTTGACCTTTTAAGCCTAAGTGAAATTACCAAAATACCCCTAAGGTGCATAGTTTAGTTTTAAATGATAAGTTTCACATATAGGTCATACCCTACTGTTATAACATGTCAAATTAAGTGTATTTACTGTATAAATTAGACATGTAACTCAGATTACAAATTAAACTCTTTTATAATCTTTTAAATGACCAAAATGCCCTTATGAGGCATAAGTTGAGTTTAAATTTGTATGGGGCATAATAGAAGATATCTTACTGATATTATAACATATTTAAGGCATATTAACTCAGGGAACTTGCATATGACTCTTATGGTTACCCGTGACGCTCTTTTCGCGTTCGGTTCGGTTTATGTAACTAGTTTGCATAAATTGACCGAAACGGGTCAAACATTATCATTTTTGTCTCAAAATCCAGAATGTGTTTAGTATACCCATATTATACAAGTCTTCAGACTTGTCGGGTCTAAATCACATTCTATCCGGTCTTCGCTTAATCGTGCGTTTGAACCGTATCGTCCTTGAAAACTAACCGGTCTAAGCTTAGGCTTAAATAAAGACCCGTTAGAAATCTAATAGGTTATTATAAACCTTTGTTCCAGAATAGAAGAACCAGTAAAAGCTACCCGCACTCGCTAATAGTGATTTATACGTACAAAGGTAAATACTTTTAACTTATTTTCCCTTATACGGGCTTGGGGTACGGTATATAGAATACCGCTTGGTCCGGCATTGAATCTTTAATCGAATAGAGGTTAAATCATTGATATGCTACGTTTTGAAATGTTTTGTTTACTTAAAGCCTTTGGGGGTTAATGACCATGTCCCGGATATCCTTGGCGTCATCTTACGAGATGGCCAAGACCTAAGCACGGGGTGTAGGCGTACACCCGTCAGTGCCGAACCAAATAATGTGGTGTGTCTATTAATCTTTAACCCGGTCTACGGATCGGGCTACTGAACGCATAAGTAACATGTAACTCACTTACAAGATTATATTCATATAATTATCCCAAGTTATAAAAATGTTTTGTGCCACGTGCATCCAAATCAATTTTCAAACCTTTTCAAAATAAGCCAGTTAAATTGTATTTACCAGTGTAAACTGACGTATTTTTCCAAAAGGTTAAGTGCAGGTACTACTCGTACTAGGCTGGCTGTCTTCTAGTGTCCACAATAAGTCTCGCAAGCTTGGATGACAATAAAACTGTTGAACAATATCTTCTTTCATTTTGATCCGCCTGTGGATCCGTTTCAACTACATTGTGATACTTTATATTACAATTTATTTGGTTGGAATAAATCTATCTTTTGCTTCCGCTGTGCATTTAAATATTGTGTTGTTTGACTATGATGATATCAACTACGTCAGGATACTCCCCGCCGGGCCCACCGGTGACACGTGGAAATTTGGGGTGTGACAGGTTGGTATCAGAGCCAACACTGAGTGAATTAAACACTAGCCTTTTGTGTTTAATCTCAGTTACACAATTGCACATTCCTCGATTCTCAAGTCTAGACAAAGAACTTAGGAATTATCCAAATTGTTTTATTTCTAACTTTGTCTTATATATATTTCTTGTTGTATCACTTGTTTGTTTTTGACAGGTTGACAAAATGCCGCCGCGGATGAGAGAAAGAGGAAAGGGAAAAGGGCCACTTGCCGCCCCAAATGACCATGAAGCCGGACCTTCGCACCGGCGAACACCTTCAGATCCCCACAACCCAGGTCCTCAAGATCTCTGGAGGACTATTGTTGAACCAGCTACGCGCTCAGTTTCACTGAGTACCTCTCCTTCTATCCCACACTCTTTCGGGCCTCATTCTGGAAATGAGCCCCACAACTCCCACCAGTCCTATATTCCTCTTCAAGGACATAACTCACCTTTCGACCACCTGTCGCCCGTTTTCCATGGCCAATTTAACCCTGCCGACTACCTTGGAGCACCAGTGGGTTTCAACCCACTTGGACCTGAAGATCATTTCTCCGGTGGCAACGCAATGGATATAGACGAGGACACCGATCCTTCAATGCCACCATCCGGAACTCCTAACCACCCCATTGTAATTTCAGATGGGTCACCGTTTGTGGGATCACCTTACAATGGTCCCGACAGTTATGAAGAGAGATTCAGACTGTGTGATTGGGCGTTTACTCCCAGTCACCACAGCTCTCCCCTGCACCACCAACAGCAGCCACAACAGCAGCAGAATCCTTCTGAGGATTCCCGACTTGTCGCGGTCACTCCGCCGCCACCACCACCTCAGCTTCAGCCTCCCTCGCCCCCGAGGCGAAGGAGAACGACCGTGCGCATATCCGCACGAGGGGGAGTGCGCATCAGCACCCCTCCACTTTCAAGTGGTAGCCGATACTCGCCAGTTCACGAAGAACCAGAGATGGGAGAATCTTCACACCCCGTCTCAGAAGTAAACTCTGCACCAGTCGCGCCACCGCCACCACCACTGGGTTTTGGAGACCCAATTCCGACTTACACTGGTGCGGCAGCATACAATCCCTTCGAGCAGCCGATCCACACAAATTATAACTTTGCAGAGGATCCCTACTAGGTAGCTGCGAACTCCAACACTCTCCATCCGGAAGGTCCCTATGGAGGTCCCTGGGCTACGGGACACTCGACCTATGGATACCCACCATATGGGTATCAAAAATCGCCTCCTCAACCTCCGCATTATCAGTAACCCCCTCAGGCGCCAGTGATGTCACCGCCACAATTTCAATAAATCCTTCAAGGGATAAATGAAGTGCGACAAGAGGTGCGGCATGAATTGCGGGAAGAACATAGGCATAACAGAGGGATGTTCAAGTAAATGGTGGATTTGATCAAGGGAAAAAGCAAGAAGGATCACTAAATCCTTTGTTTGTTTGTTTGTTATTTTTGTGTTGTAATCATGTCCCTGCGAGGACATTTATTTCTGTACTCTGCTCTGCGTGGGCATATTTTCCTTCCTGTTCAGCCCCTGCGTGGGCATGTTTTTCTGTTTAGCCCCTGCGTGGGCATGTTATTTATGTAAAAGCCCCGTTTAGGGCAAACTTGTACTAGTTTAAATTTTATTTGGAGTGGTTAATTCAAGTTTTTCATTTTAAATTATGTGCATGAATATAATATATGAAGAAATGAAAAATAACATTTACTATTTTGATTTACCATTTTAATAAAATAATAAGAATCTTGAAAGGTAAAACCTAGCTTTTATGTTATCATAAAATTAGCCAATATGGTAAAACCTGTTTTAAAAAGATTCAAATCCCTGTTAACATCTGCAAACATGTTAACATTCTTGGCTAATGTGATCCGCAAAATCACACATGTCACCCTTTTATTAATTATTCCAATTCCTTATTATTATTTAAACATCTGATTATGATGTACAGCCTACGGGCTATAACTAATGTCATATAAGACAAAAGACAGTAGTAGCCTACGACTCCCTGTCAAGAAAAGGTAATGAACTTTGATTCAAACCTTAATGCCTCGATTCCATAAAATCTAGGCGTATGAAATAAATTGCCTACATGACTTGATCTATTGTGTTATTATTATTATGTTATGATTCTGGATTATGATAAAGATCCTGAATAATTAACAAATTAACTAAAATGGTTATTAAAACCATGGTTAATAGATTGTCTAGAACGGTAGTACTGTTTAGGCTTATAAATAAACATTGTCCTTATTTCTTTATGTAGAAATTAAAACTACATGGCCAAGTCAGAAAAGATAAACAGTCATTCAGCGGAAAACCCTGAAAATGCCAAAATGCTAGTAACTGGTGCGGAGCTACAAGCATTGGTAGAAAATGTTGTTACCAAAGCAATAAATAGGCAGTTTAGTGAAGAAAGCGGGACCCGGAGTAGGACCCGATCCGCACCACATTCCAAGCCAAAGGTTCACTCTGAGGCTCATAGCAAACCACCTTATAAAAAGGATGAACCCAAGAAGGATGATGATCGACACTCATCAAATCAAAACAGTGTTCCCTCAAAAACGGTGGTGTTTGATGCTAAACCTCATACCAAGTCATGTACCTACAACTACTTTGTTTCTTGCAAACCCCGGGACTTCACTGGGGAGAAGGGAGCAGTAGATTGTATGACCTGGATAGATGAAATGGACACGGTAGTTGACATCAGCGGATGTGCTGAAAGGGACATAGTGAAATATGTATCCCAGTCGTTCAAAGGAGAAGCACTGGCATGGTGGAAGTCACTCATCCAAGCTGCTGGAAAGATCCCACTCTACAACTTGTCATGGGATCAGTTCGTTGCTCTTATTAAAGAGAATTATTGCCCGCAGCACGAAGTCGAAAGAATCGAATCAGATTTCCTAGCATTGGTGATGAAGAATTTAGATTGTCAGGCTTACCTCACCAGTTTCAATACCCTATCTAGGCTGGTTCCGTACTTGGTAACCCCAGAGCTGAAAAGGATTGCTCGCTTCATCGGGGGTTTAGCCCCAGAAATTAAAGCTAGTGTTAAAGCATCGAGGCCTGCCACCTTCAGATCAGCAGCTGATCTATCTCTATCTCTTACCTTGGATGTAGTCAGGTTGAGATCAGTCAGGAATTCAGAAGAAGGTAAGAGAAAGCGTGAGGACGATACCTCACGAAGATCAGATAAGAGGCACCGAGGAAGTAATGACCATAAGAAAGGGTCGGGGTCTAAGAAGGATGGGCAACAATCTGGAGATAAGCCCAAATGTAAGATTTGCAAGAAGCACCATTTTGGGAGGTGCCGACTTGAGTCGAAATCCCAGCCTCAGCCGAGGCCCTGTGGGATTTGCAAATCTTCAGAACATAAGAATCTGGAGTGCAAAAAGCTGAAAGATGCAACATGTTACGGTTGCAATGAAAAGGGGCACATTAAGTCCAATTGCCCAAAGATCACCAAGAAAACCGAGGATGGGAAAAAGACCAATGCAAGGGTCTTCAAGATAGACGCAAAGGAAGCTGTTCAGGATGACAACGTGATCACAGGTACTTTCTCATAAATGACGTTTATGCTAGAGTATTGTTTGATTCTAGAGCATATAAGTCTTTTGTGGATAATAAGTTTTGTGAGTTGTTGAAATTGCCTGTTAAAGCCTTAAGTGTGAAATATGAGGTGGAATTAGCTGATGGAACCATAGAAACAGCCTCAATTGTTTTAGATGGATGTGTTATATCCATTAGGAACCATTCTTTTCCTTTGTCCTTACTTCCCTTTAAGCTAGCCGGCTTTGATATAGTTATAGGTATGGATTGGTTATCGCATAACCAAGCCCAGATTGTGTGCAACAGAAAGCAAGTGGTAGTCAAAACTCCGTCTGGTGAATCACTTACCATTCAGGGGGATACCCAGCATGGATTGCCTGAGCAAGTGTCCATGCTCAAGGCATCTAGATGCTTGAAGAAGGGTTGTGTCATTTATATGGCACAGGTTACTATTGATGAGCCAAAGCCTAAGATTGAAGACATCCCTGTCATTTCGGAATATCCTGAAGTTTTTCCTGAAGAACTACCTGGTTTACCACCAGATAGACAAGTAGAATTCCGAATCGACATCATTCCTGGAGCAGCACCTGTTGCAAGAGCACCTTATAGATTGGCATCGACAGAAATGAAGGAGTTAAGGACACAGTTAGATGATCTGCTAGCCAAAGGTTTTATTAGACCTAGTTCGTCTCCTTGAGGAGCGCCGATTTTGTTTGTCAAGAAAAAGGATGGGTCGATGCGTTTGTGCATCGATTACCATGAGCTTAATAAGGTCACTACCAAGAATAGGTATCCTTTGCCCAGGATCGACGATCTGTTTGATCAATTGCAAGGGGCAAGCTACTTCTCTAAGATCGATTTGAGGTCAGGCTATCATCAGTTGAACGTTAAAGATGAAGATGTGCACAAGACTGCATTTAGGACTCGTTATGGACATTACGAGTTCCTAGTGATGCCTTTTGGGCTCACTAATGCACCGGCCGCATTCATGGATCTCATGAATCGCGTCTGCAAGCCTTACTTGGACAAATTCGTCATCGTCTTTATTGACGACATCCTTATTTACTCGAAGAACCAAGCTGACCACGAGAAACATCTTCGCTGTATTCTTAAACTTCTGCACCAGGAGAAACTCTACGCCAAATTTTCGAAGTGCGAATTCTGGCTTCGAGGAGTCCAATTCCTTGGACATATGGTTAGTGAGCATGGTATCCAAGTAGATCCCGCTAAGGTAGAAGCAGTTATGAATTGGCAAGAACCAAAGACACCTACTGAGATTCGCAGTTTTCTGGGTTTAGCAGGATACTATAGGCGATTTATCGAAAACTTCTCAAGGATTGCTCCGCCCCTAACTTCGTTGACACGTAAGAAGGTTAAGTTTGATTGGGGCCCTAAACAGCTGGAATCCTTTGACATTCTTAAGGAAAAGTTGAGCAATGCACCAGTGTTAACATTACCGAATGGAATTGAAGAATTCATAGTGTATTTTGATGCATCGCACACTGGTATGGGCTGTGTGCTCATGCAGAAGGGCAAGGTTATTGCCTACGCTTCACGACAGTTAAAAGTGCACGAGAAGAATTACACCACCATGATTTGGAATTGGGTGCCGTTGTATTTGCATTAAAACTTTGGAGGCACTACTTGTATGGGACTAAGTGTGTGATATATTCAGATCACAAGAGCCTTCAACACTTGTTCAATCAGAAGGACTTGAACATGAGGCAGCGACGCTGGATGGAAACTTTAAATGATTACGACTGTGAGATAAGATACCATCCAGGCAAAGCAAATGTAGTTGCTGACGCCTTGAGCAGAAAAGAAAGAGTGAAGCCGATAAGAATCAACGCCAAGCGCATTGAAATAAGGAATAGTTTGAACGAAAGGGTGTTAGCTGCGCAGAAGGAAGCTGTGTTGGAAGCTAGCTATCCTGAAGAAAAGCTAGGAGTGACTGAGGAGCAGTTATCCTATGACAAGGACGGAATGCTAAGATTTAATGGACGAATATGGGTTCCAGTTTATGGAGGACTTCGAGATGTTATCCTCCAGGAAGCCCACAGTTCCAAATATTCCGTTCATCCTGGAGCTGATAAGATGTACCAGGATCTAAAGGCAAACTACTGGTGGATAGGCTTGAAAAAGTCTGTAGCTGCCTATGTAGTTAAATGTTTGACGTGTGCGCAAGTCAAAGCTGAGCATCAGAAGCCATCAGGTCTGCTACAACAGCCTGAACTTCCCACATGGAAGTGGGAGATGGTGACAATGGATTTCATCACCAAGTTGCCAAAGACAAGGAAGGGAAATGATACTATATGGGTCATAGTGGATAGACTGACGAAGTCAGCACATTTCCTACCCAATAAGGAAACTTATAGCTCTGACATGTTAGCTCAATTGTTCGTAGATAAAATTGTAGCTCTGCATGGCGTGCCAGTGTCAATTATCTCTGATAGAGATACGAGATACACCTCTCTTTTTTGGAAAAGTTTCCAATAGTCCTTGGGCACGCGCTTGAATTTTAGTACGGCTTACCATCCACAGACGGACGAACAGAGTGAGCGTACCATCCAAACATTGGAAGACATGCTTCGTGTATGTGTGATTGATTTAGGTGGCAATTGGGATAAGCATCTGCCATTAATCGAATTCTCCTATAACAATAGCTATCACACCAGCATAAAGGCTGCGCCTTTTGAGGCATTATATGGTAGAAAATGCAGAACACCTGTTTGTTGGGCGGAAGTAGGAGATGTTCAATTATCAGGACCTGATTTGGTCTTTGAAACGACGGACAAGATTGTCCAGATTCGCGATCGCTTGAAAGCTTCCAGGGATAGGCAGAAAAGCTACGCTGATCCAAAGCGTAAATCTCTAAAGTTTGAGGTTGGTGATAAAGTTTTGCTTAAGGTATCACCCTGGAAAGGGGTGATGCGTTTTGGTAAGAAAGGTAAGTTAAGCCCAAGGTATATAGGACCGTTCGAGATTATCGAATGTGTTGGGTCAGTGGCTTATAAGTTAAACTTGCCTGAAGAGCTTAGTGCTATTCACAACGTTTTTCACATCTGCAATCTGAAGAAATGTCTAGCTGATGACTCGCTAGTCATACCGCACACGGATGTGCATATAGATGAAAGCTTGAAATTTGAGGAAAAACCATTGTTGATTAAGGATCGACAGGTAAAGAAGCTTCGAAGGAAGCATGTGCCTATTGTAAAGGTCAAATGGGATGCCCGCAGAGGTCCCGAATATACTTGGGAGGTGGAGTCTACCATGAAGGAAAAATACCCTCATTTGTTCCAGTAAATCTCGAGGTCGAGATTTCTTTTAAGGGGGTGAGGATGTAACACCTCGAGATTTCATGTCCAATAAAATAAAGACACGTGTCATGTTATGCAAACGTGTTAAAAATACGGATCCAGATAAAGATGTACGGTGGGATTTAAAAAAAACGTCGACATGTTAATTTATACCTCTGAGCGACCTATTAATAAATCCCTAACCTGGATATATTTTATCAAACATCTAAATTATGTTTATAAATCTGGCCATCCTAATAATAAATTTATTTTATAACTCTAAGACATGGATCCAATGCAAGTTCTTAAGAATTTTCGTCAATTTAAACTTCCCACAAAGTGCCAAAGTGTGTAAGTGCATGCCTAGACATGCAATGGCTGAAAACATGGTCCCTATTCTGATTAAAGTGCATGAGATTCGGAGATGTAAGTGTTGCATGGTCAAAGCCTGAATAAAAACAAACTTTTGTTCCCTGGCGAAGGCTTGCGCACCTCAACATCCGGAACGTTGCGGTGCGCAAGGATGCTTACGGACCTCAACACCCAGAACGTTGAGGTGCGTAAGGTTCCTGAATAAAAACAAAGTTTTGTCCTCTGGTGACTGCTTACGGACCTCAACATCCAGAGCGCTGCGGTGCGCAAGACTGCTTACGCACCTCAACACCCAGAATGTTGCGGTGCGTAAAGCATACAGCTGGGCGATTTCAGGACAGATGCCTGTTAAAACGGTTACACCGCCTCTTTTAGGTGGTATTCGAAATTCAGGGGCTCTCTAGGTGGTTTTTAGCATCCTAGGTCCACTTGGGATGATCTTATAACATCTCTAGACCAATTTAGCATCATCCTAGAAGATCAAAGTTAGTATATAAGGGACTTGAAGTTGTAGCAATTTTGCTCTTTCATTTGCAACTTACTTTCTGGAGCTCTCTGGTCTGCAAGCAATCTTCCTAGCGATCACTAATCATAATTAGGACTCTTGTAAGTATACTTAACCTTTCTAAATTCGTTTTAGCTTAGTTAATTAGCTAAAAGTCAAACCATCGTAATTAAGGTTTGACTTCGTGATTAATTAAAATGTGCTCAGTCAAATCACGAATTAAAAGTACATATAAATAGGTAATTATGTGGGTAATAAACCCTTAAAAGGGTACTTTCAGATTCCCACTCTAACTATGTTAATTGTCGAGTCAAAGCTTACTTTAAAAAGTCAACAGAATGATTATTTTCAAATTAAAGCATAATTAGCAATGTAGGATACTTGCAACCTGTTTGATCATTAATATAACTAGGTAATTAATGTAAGAACATGTTCCAACATGTTCAACTCGACAATTTTCAGTTTAGGTTCGGTTTGGAACCGAAAGTCACATAGTTTGACCTCTGCTTTGACTTTCAGTTCTGACCCGTTTAAGCATTGTTTAGAAATGCCTTAGAGCCTTAATTGAACCAGGTTTCATATTAGTGTAACCCCCTGAGGTCACATAACTTGGTTCATTAGTTATCCGATTCATATGCATGTCTCCGATTAATGCTTAAATGTTGACTATTATGCCCTTTTGACTATAAAACGTGATTTTTGAAAAAGTAAAAGAGTAGAAACCTTAGTTACTGATTTATAAACTTGCACCTAAAATTTGACATCAGTTTGAGGTCTAGATTAAGAGTTATGCTCATTAGCGTAAGTTGAAAGCTTTATGTTAAATAAATGGCGTAATTAGCGTATAGCCTATTTAAACCCACTTTTGATATCAAACTTTTTACCCACTGATGTAATATAATATTTTGGGATTTTTGGAGATTTTTATTTAATTTTTGGCTGAGCATAACATAGGTCTCTAAGTTAATTCGGTTAATGCCGGTTTTGCCCTTTTTTTAGCCATAAAATGAGTTTTACAAATCCTTTTGACCCCAAACCTTTTTCTACTGATTTTATTTGATAAATAAAATATTTTGAGCCTTCTGGAATTATAAAAATTACCAGCTTTCCCTTGGAAACCCGGAAATGGCTCCAAATCGCCTTTTAAAGCGTTTTTAACGCATAGTATGTGCTAAAACCATATTAAACATATAAGGTTGATACCTACTGATATTTTTAGTATATTTTTATATATTAACAGTAAGTACAAGTTTTTGAACTCAAGTTTCCAGTTTTGACCTTTTAAGCCTAAGTGAAATTACCAAAATACCCCTAAGGTGCATAGTTTAGTTTTAAATGACAAGTTTCACATATAGGTCATACCCTACTGTTATAACATGTTAAATTAAGTGTATTTACTGTATAAATCAGACCTGTAACTCAGATTACAAATTAAACTCTTTTATAATCTTTTAAATGACCAAAATGCCCTTATGAGGCATAAGTTGAGTTTAAATTTGTATGGGGCATAATAGAAGATATCTTACTGATATTATAACATATTTAAGGCATATTAACTCAGGGAACTTGCATATGACTCTTATGGTTACCCGTGACGCTCTTTTCGCCTTCGGTTCGGTTTATGTAACTATTTTAAAAATTGACCGAAATGGGTCAAACGTTATCATTTTTGTCTCAAAATCCAGAATGTGTTTAGTATACCCATATTATACAAGTATTCAGACTTGTCGGGTCTAAATCACATTCTATCCGGTCTTCGCTTAATCGTGCGTTTGAACCGTATCGTCCTTGAAAACTAACCGGTCTAAGCTTAGGCTTAAATAAAGATAGAAATCTAATAGGTTATTATAAACCTTTGTTCCAGAGTAGAAGAACCAGTAAAAGCTACCCGCACTCGCTAATAGTGATTTATACATATAAAGGTAAATACTTTTAACTTATTTTCCCTTATACGGGCTTGGGGTACGGTATATAGAATACCGCTTGGTCCGGCATTGAATCTTTAATCGAATAGAGGTTAAATCATTGATATGCTACGTTTTGAAATGTTTTGTTTACTTAAAGCCTTTGGGGGGTTAATGACCATGTCCCGGATATCCTTGGCATCATCTTACGAGATGGCCACGACCTAAGCACGGGGTGTAGGCGTACACCCGTCAGTGCCAAACCAAATAATGTGGTGTGTCTATTAATCTTTAACCCGGTCTACGGATCGGGCTACTGAACGCATAAGTAACATGTAATTCACTTACAAGATTATATTCATATAATTATCCCAAGTTATAAAAATGTTTTGTGCCACGTGCATCCAAATCAATTTTCAAACCTTTTCAAAATGAGTCAGTTAAATTGTATTTACCAGTGTAAACTGACGTATTTTTCCAAAAGGTTAAGTGCAGGTACTACTCGTACTAGGCTGGCTGTCTTCTAGTGTCCACAATAAGTCTCGCAAGCTTTGATGACAATAAAACTGTTGAACAATATCTTCTTTCATTTTGATCCGCCTGTGGATCCGTTTCAACTACATTGTGATACTTTATATTACAATTTATTTGGTTGGAATAAATCTATCTTTTGCTTCCGCTGTGCATTTAAATATTGTGTTGTTTGACTATGATGATATCAACTACGTCACGATACTCCCCGCCGGGCCCACCGGTGACACGTGGAAATTTGGGGTGTGACAAGGATACCATCAACTTAGGATACAGGAGGAAAGTATCCCGAAGACGGCCTTTAGGACACGTTATGGACATTACGAGTTCCTAGTTATGCCGTTTGGGCTAACAAACGCACCTGCAGTTTTCATGGACCTAATGAACCGAGTCTGCAAGCCGTACTTGGATAAGTTTGTGATCGTATTTATTGACGACATTCTGATTTACTCGAAGACAAAGGACGAGCACGAACAACACTTAAGAGCTATTCTAGAGCTACTCAAGAAGGAGAAATTATACGCCAAATTCTCGAAGTGCGAGCTCTGGCTGCGTGAAGTCTAGTTTCTTGGACATGTGGTTAATGGAAATGGAATCCATGTTGATCCCACAAAGATCGAGGCGATCAAGAGTTGGGAGACTCCAAAGACGCCAACCGAGATTCGACAGTTCTTAGGTTTGGCTGGTTATTATCGAAGGTTCATTGAGGATTTTTCTAAAATCGCTCAACCTCTGACCGGGCTCACGCAGAACGACAAAAAGTTTGATTGGAGTGAAAAACAAGAAGAAGCGTTTCAGTTGTTGAAGGACAAGCTTTGTGACGCACCGATTTTATCGCTACCCGAAGGAACAGATGATTTTGTGGTATATTGTGATACCTCGCGTCAAGGTTTGGGTTGCGTGCTGATGCAATGCCAGAAGGTTATAGCTTACGCATCACGCCAGTTGAAGGTTCATGAAAGGAACTATACCACGCATGATTTGGAGCTAGGCGCAGTGGTATTTGCGTTGAAAATCTGGCGACATTATTTGTATCGTACGCGCTACACAATTTTCACTGATCACAAGAGCCTGCAGCACATATTCAACCAAAAAGAGCTTAACATGAGGCATAGACGCTGGGTAGAGCTTTTGAATGATTATGATTGCGAGATCAAGTATCACCCAGGGAAAGCGAACGTGGTCGCTGATGCCCTGAGTCGAAAAGAAAGGATCAAGCCCATAAGGGTTAGGGCTTTGGATATGATTATCCAGACAGATCTTTCCTTGCGTATTCGTGCCGCTCAGAAAGAGGCTCTGAAAGAAAGGAACATTGAAGAGGAATATCTCCGTGGGATGGAGAAGCAATTAGTGCCAAACGAGGAAGGAACGCTATGCTTCATGAAACGGATTTGGGTTCCTCTGTTTGGTGGTTTGAGAAAAGTTATTCTTAATGAAGCCCACAAGTCTCGGTACTCAATCCATCCCGGTGCGGATAAGATGTACCAAGATCTCAAGGACTATTATTGGTGGCCTAGGATGAAAGGCGATGTTGCTGTTTATGTTAGCAAGTGTTTAACATGTGCCAAGGTGAAAGCTGAATACCAGAAGCCTTCAGGACTTCTACAGCAACCTGAGATTCCCAAGTGGAAATGGGAACAAATTTCAATGGACTTCATAACGAAACTGCCCAAGACGCCCAGAGGCCATGATACTATTTGGGTAATAGTTGACCGCCTAACCAAGTCCGCACACTTCCAGCCAATCAAAGAAAAGGATAACACTAGTAAACTTGTGGAAATATACATGCGAGAGATCGTCGCACGTCAAGGAGTGCCTCTCTCGATTATCTCTGATAGAGATGGGAGATTTGTATCAAGGATTTGGCAATCCTTCCAAGAAGCTTTTGGCTCACAGTTGAATCTAAGTACTGCATTCCACCCGCAAACTGATGGCCAAAGTGAACGAACTATTCAGACATTGGAGGATATGCTGAGAGCATGTGTAATGGATCTAGGTGGTAGCTGGGATAATCACTTACCATTGGTCGAATTTTCGTACAACAATAGCTACCACACAAGCATTGGAGCCACGCCATTTGAAGCGCTTTATGGACGCAAATGTCGATCATCCTTATGCTGGGCTGATGCAGGCGATAGACAACTTGTTGGTCCCGAGATAGTCCAAGAGACGACCGACAAGATTGCACAGATTCGAAAGCGCATCGAGGCAGCTCGCGACCGACAGAAAGCTTATGCAGATCCAAAGAGGAAACCTTTGGAATTTCAAGTTGGGGATATGGTTTTATTGAAGGTTTCACCCTGGAAGGGTGTGGCACGCTTTGGAAAGTGTGGGAAGTTGAATCCGCGTTACATTGGCCCTTTCAGAATCCTGCAAAGGATTGGGCTTGTAGCCTACAAATTGGACCTACCTGCTGAACTCAATGGTGTTCACGATACATTCCATGTATCAAATTTGAGGAAGAGTCCAACATAAGAGACGGTGATCATTCCTGCCGACGAAGTTCATATCGACGACACGCTCCACTTTACCGAAGAACCCGTCGAGGTTACGGATTGGAAAATTAACAAAACACGCAGGAGTAGTGTCAAGCTCGTCAAGGTTCGATGGAATGCAAGACATGGGCCTGAATTCACGTGGGAACGTGAGGATCGTATGAAGGAGAAGTACCCCCATTTATTTCCTAAGACCCCTGCAACTAGAAGCAGAGCCTAAAATTTCAGGACGAAATTTCTTTAACGGGGGGAGAATGTGACAACCCTCACCAAACCAGGTATCCGTACGAATTAATTAATATTTGATTAATGCTAAATTACTGTGCTTGCTTACAACTGTGGTTAAACTGCTTCTTGATTTCTGATACATACATACTCATGCATCACATTTTATACTATCACTCTATTAATTACACACAAACATTAGTGACAACCTTGATGCAGAAAAGCACAGTGAGCACACTATACGGATAACCCAGTAAACATGCTGACATTGCCAGCACCTAAACAGACGTTGTTCTGAGGCCAGTATGAGCCGGGAATAGAATACTACACTAGTAGTGAGTGTAGGGAGATGAGGTTTGTAGAACTGCGTCACTAGGTGAAGTTTATAGTGACCGGATGTGCCTAAAACATACTTTAAGTACAAAATTCTGCAATTTATTACAAAATTCAGCATTTTACTTTACTAGTAAGGTGCAAAAACTTGGTAAAATAATACTAGACACTTTCCAAGTGTCGGGAATTTATTGTGTCACTAAAAACACTATAAAAGACACTTTAAATGCTTATTTAGCACTTTAACAGATTAATATCCAACCGAACAACCGGACTTTACCCGGAACATAAAAATATTGTCAATGACATTGTTTTTGTTTTTCTGAGCTAGTTAGGGTCCCCAAACACCCTAACACCCGTTATATTACATAACACACTAGTAACTAACTTGAATTCCTAACTAACATAACTAATCACTTAACTATTTGGTTGAAATCAAACCATAACCCGCCCCCCATGATCCGATCGGTTTCCCCATGTGGGGACACACTCCTTACATTTTGAATATTTTATTTGATTATGTCTAGTATCAAGATTACACATTATATAATGGTCAATAAGATTGGATGGTCTATAAGAATGTTCATGAGATCACACATGTCATTTACACAAAGCACTTCACAAGAATTTTGCTCTCTCTCCCTCTTCTCCTAGTGTTCGGCTGAGAACACTATCACCACCACCACCACCGTCATCAAGTCGTGATCTAGCTAAACCACTTACATACAAAGGTGCAAGGTATCATTCAAGCAAACCTGGTGCTTTCGGAATCTCCAGAACCTCTCTACATCGCTTTTATCCACCTTGTTTTCGCTTTGATTCTTCCCTAGCCTCGAGCTAGTTGTAAGTGCTTCTAAACACTTCCTTGTTCATGTTTAAAGTGGTTAATAAGAGATTTAACGGTTAAAACTCAATAACTTACAATATCAAAACTAAAAGACTTGAAAGTATGATGAACTAGTTGGTTAAAGAGAAACAAATGGTGTAAAACTTGTGAATCTTGTTTTGTTGTGATTATTTTATGTTGTTAGTGGCTAGTAGTGGAACAGATCGTCATCTAACCATGCTAGATCATGTTCATGGAACATGAACTAGCAATATGTTTAGTGTAAAAGTAGCAAGATGATGAACCCTTCCACGCATAAACATGGACTCGTGTAAAAGTGATTTTCTTGTGAAATAGAGTTCTAAACTAGTAGATCTAAAGATCTACAAGTGGTATTTTCGAAGAACCAAGTGTAAGATGCAAATCTTGTTTAAAAGCCGGATCTTACACAACTAAAAGCATTTTTGCAAACAAACAAGTGTGTAAACACTTGTGTGACAAAAGGTTTAACAAAGGAATAATTTCGTAGTTTTTGGACTAGAAGTTGTAAAGTTACATTTTCTTTGAAAATAAGATTTCCAAGAAACTAATTTAATTTTAAAAGATGGAAAGATCTACTAAATATGTTATAAAGTTACCTACATACTTTTACACAACTTACAAGTTCATGTGTTTGCGATTTATGCTTATTTTTGACTAGTTTGATGTTTGAATGATGTATGTTGATGATTGATAAGTGGTTGATTGAATTTTTAAAAGAAAATGATACGCTAGTAAGCGTGGCCACCTCCAGTTACAGAGGAAACTCTGGCGAAATTTTTCTAGAAAATAACACTTAGAATATTTTTGGTGACAAGTGTTTATAAATATATTTTTTACTTGTTTTCCAAACAAACTTCGCCATGATTTTTATTATAAAATAACCAAGTATTCGGAGGTGGATTTTCGTAAATAAAACTTGTTAAATATATATTTAGAATATATATTTCATAGTGATGGAGAGTGTGAAACACGGGTGCTAAAGTGCTTATCTTACGTGATTTGATCCGTTTTAGGTAATTATATGTTTGGAATATGTTTATTGCGAGTGTTTGTGTGCTTTGCAGGTAAGCCGTGTAATATGGTGAAGTTAGGATGCTTAAAGATGGAGCGGAACGATCGCGGATGGAAATCAAGACTCGAATATATGGGTGAATACATGGAGAGGTGAAGGAATATTATAAGCATATTTGGAGGCGGCACACGTGAAGGCTCAGAAAGATAGGTGTTTGGCTTTTATATAATCATCACAATATAGACAAGGATTCACGTGAGCCATATATGGAATTGAGGGACCATTTTTTGGGCGGCATATCTAGGAGAAAAGGAACACACACATTATCAAAGGAAGTCACGTGGACTTGTTTAAGGGCTCTCGAAAATTTAGCAGCAACCTTTATTATTATTGTGGGCTCATATAACCAATCAACTCCATCAATAAAGAAAATGTTATCATTGGGGGACTTATCACTATCGAAATATATGCAGGCAACATTGATTTACTTTTTGGGCTTACATTACACTTTTTGGGCTCCCAAAATAAAATCGGCCCAACATCATATTTATTATTACGATCGATTATTGGCAGCGGGATAAGACGATTGGGAAGCTCTCAAATCTCATCATCATCGAGGCACAACATCACTATCTCAAATTTTGAACGCGATGAACGGCTAGCCTCTTCGGTTTCACCCCGGTGTAGATTATTGTAAGAATTATAGGGTTTATGCATTCGTATTTTGATTTGATTTTGTGACAAATTGTTTAGTATTTGAAACCTTCGATAATTGTCTTGCATTTGTTTCGAATTCGTAAATTGTCGAGTGATGATAAAATTTGACTTTGCGAAATGGTTATGTGCACTTATGCCTTAACGTAGGTTAGGATTTACATGTCCGAGGTAACGAAGTGCATTACGGTCCGTTGTCTATGACGTCGATAGCAATTGGCACCTAAGCTTCGTATAGTAATCCGTTAATCACTATATGCAATTGAATCAAGTTAAAACATGTAGGAACCCTAGGTCTTGCAATAATCGAACCGGGTGTGGAACTTGTCTCCAATTCTTGTTTTCAATTAAGTAAATTAGTTTTGCAATCTTAGTTAGTAAACAATTGTTTTAGATAACAATAATTTGTCGGTTCTCTCTGATTTCTTTTCAAACCAAATAAACAAAGAAAATTAGCAATCTTCATAATCACTTTGTACATTATTTGTAAATAGTCTAACTAATCGAACAGGTCGTGCGATACTGCCCACATGCTCTTCGTGGATACGATACCCGACTTACCCTAGCTACCTAGGTTTAATTGGGTTTTTGACTGATTGGGACGACACGGTCACGTCAAAATGGCGCTGTTGCCGGGGAGCTAGTGCGCTTAGTATTTCATTGCTTGTTCAATTTTAGTTTAGTTTTTCTTTCTTGTATTTTTGTGATTTTACTTTGGGTGGTCGAGCTTGTTTCTGCAGGTAAATGTTTTGCAGGTACCATCTTTCAATATGAATTGGGTAGATGATGATCCGTGTGAGTGTTGCGGAAGCGGAGAGCACTATTTAGAGGACTGCTCTGTTTTCTACGAAAAAGTTCAAGCCAACAAGGAACGGGAAGACTACCTCAGCGGATTGTTTGATTATAGGAGGGCGGATTATGAAGATTTCAATGGTCCATCCTCACCTTATCCATACACTAGACCACCTCCACCACCGGAGCAAGAAAAGTCATAACCTTGTTGTGGAAAAGTTCACATACATGAAGATTGTCCAGTGTTTTGGAAAGATCCAGTGTTTTGGAAAGGAAAAATAAAGTCCGGTTACAAGCCACCTTCATATCAAGAATACTACCATTTAGAGATGAATTGCCACTATGAGCAAGAGCGGGATTACAACAATTATGAACCCGAATTGCCACATTTCTTAAGTTACCGGGAGGAGTATGATGATTATTATAATGAATACCCTCAACCGGCATCCGAAGAACCTCAAGATTCAATAAGTTCCAAGCTCGATGCAATCATGAATGCTATCATTACTTCAAATCAAGAGATTAAGATGGAACTGAAGAAGGAACTTGAGGCGAAAGATAAAGCTAATGAAGCCTTGGCAAAGAAAGTGGGTCAACTCGTTGAAGAATTGGCTCAACTTAGACGAGACCAAGAGGTGTTGGCTAGTGGTACAATGGTGGATGGTGATGTGGTGGAAGAGGTTAGAGATCTTTCGGAGCAAGAAGTTGAATGTTTGAACCGAGCGGAAGACATGACACCGCAAGACGAATCGGATTTGAAAGAAGCTCACATTCATATTCATCCTTCTCCCAAACTTATCACTCCAACCAACAAAGTTGGGGATGCGGGTTCGGGCATAAGGATTCGAAGGGTGGCGTTGCAAGACACTGTCCATGTTGTTAAGAGACGACCCCGAAGTTGTACATTGCTTATGCCGAATATAATAAAAAGAGTATGGATTCGGCATGCTAATTACCGAGCGTATGTTGGAAACTCGGTAGGCAAATGTTCACTTCGACCACCATGAGAGGCAAATCAGGTATAATTGTTGTAGAGTTTGTACTATTATTCGTTTTATTTTTATTTTTTTTCTTTTCTTAGTTAAATGAACTTTGTGGGTGTGTTCCCTATATAACCCTCACGAGACCTCTCGTCCTCCCGAGCTATCGGGAGGTTTAAAAGGGCTTGTTGCATAAGCTAAATGCAACCGTGATTCCTACGAAAGTGAGTTAGGTTTGTTATTGTTGTAAATTATTTTTCCACATAAATCAAAGTAAATTAATGTATGACTTGGTAATATTTTCATAAAAGTGGTAGAACTAGGTAGCTAATAAATTTTAATGGTTGTGAGAAGCATGCTTCTACACAAGGGTTAAGATTTGTAGGTACATTATGTTCGTGGGACGACCGCTTTCTTGAAGAGAAGAAGAGCACACGAGGAATGAGCTCAAAAATCAGGTGCATACGTTTCTTTTTACCTTTGATTTTTAGTTAGCAAATAAGTGGATTGTAAATTGAATTTTATTTTCCGGGGTGAAATTTTGGGAGGATTAGCCGTGTCACATCCCTTGTGCATTTTAAAACTCTAGTTCTTACACATTGAGGACAATGTTTGCCTCAAGTGTAGGGATGGGGGAGTTAGTAAAAGTTTTCGATTTTTGACCCGTTCATTTAAACACTACACATTGAGGACAATTTTTACCTCAAGTGTGGGGATGGGGGAAAAATTTCAAAAATTTTTCAAAAATGTCTTTGTTTGAAGCAATCTAAAAAGCACAAGTAACTAAGTTAACGAGGGATGGCACAACTCATTTGGTCTTTTGTCATGGTCAAGTTCAAGTTAATAGCATGACGGGTATTTAGCGGGTGGTTATTTGGGAATAATCCGCCTAAGAAACTAGCACATCATGCATGTCACATACCATACCCTTTATATATGTGAGGTTTTGAGCCACTTTTACATAATAGAATTATATATATATATGTTTCTTTGTTTGAGTGGACCATTAGTCATGTATTGTAGAACTTGCATATTTTGATACGTTTGAGACCATAGACCGAATACAAGCACAAGAATGATTAAGGCATTAGGTAAACCTTTTTCTTTTACAACATTTGCTTACCTTTACCCAAATAAATCCCCTAGTCGCGCACTTTGAGCCTAAACCTTTCGTTTGACCAACCCATTTAGCCCACAACCATTAAACCTTTTCTTTTTAAACCCATGTGATGAAAATTCGATTATATGAGTATATGTTTGTATAGTTGTGATTTACTTATGCAAAAAAAAAAATTAAGAAAATATTGAGAAAAATACAAAAATATGAAGTTAGTAGTTGAATAAAAGGCTAAAGTTGTTGCCTTTTAGTTGATGTTTATAGTTTAGTTTTGTTTAGAGTAGTCGTTTGTAATAAAAATCGAATTTTTCATCACCTTAGCCACTTAAAAAAAAAAACATCCTATTCCATACCCTTAACCTAGCCCCGTTACAACCCTACAAAGACCTTTTGACTTGTGCTTAGTATTCGTGTTCGGTGGTGGAGAATGATTGAGTTGCAAGCCTATGCGGGTACGTGTTCTAATCGGTTTGAGTGATTATTTCAAAAGCGCTAATGCATCAATTATTAGCCAATTTAAACCGAGTGGAGAGAACATTGTGAGGGATGTGCATGATTTATTGGTTTCAAGGGCGGGTTAATCTTGGATAACCATTTTTTATGTGATTATTTACTTTACCGTTAGATATTTTGTAAATTGTAAAAAGTTTGAACCGGGTATGACATTAGATGTGACAACTCGAAATTTAGAACCTTTCGTTGTATGCTTAAACGTGTGACTAGTTAAACTTATGTGAATTAAGGAATGATAAGTGAACATTTATATGATTTTGTGTTATGTTACATGTACGTTTGTGTGTATGTACTCGGGTATGAATATGAACCGAAATCCATGAACCCGACTCGAGACCATGTGGTCTCGAGTGAAGGATACAACATGTGGGCCGGTTGGGCCACACACACCTCTTAGCCCATTCAAGACCCATTAGGGTGCACAACTTGAGGCGGGTATATAGCCTTAGTAACTACCCATGTCCACTATTTTTTGGACAATCCACACATACTCCTCTACACTCTCCACAAACCACTAAACCCTAAACTTCAACACCATACTTCTCCTTCCTTTTCGGATCAAACCAACCGGCCACAAGAAGGCTTTCTCGGGTTTTGCTTGTTCACACCAAACGAAGCCTCATCTTTCACCACCTCACAACCGGTTAGTGGTTATCATGTTGTTAGTGACTTTTATGATGTTTGTTGTTGTTTATTAATGGTATGAATCATAGAACTTAACTAGTGTAGTGTATGCTTGATGATGTTTGTGAACCGGATGTGTATGGTATATTGAGTTGATAAATGATGTATGATTTTCGGTTGATGATGATGATTTGATAACATGTTTGCTTGTTAAGGTTCATACATGATAAATATAGATTCTCCTTGTATAACCGATGTTAAGATGGTTGTTGTTCATAAGGATTATAGAATACATGTTGTTGCAATATGAGCTTTGATATCTAGTTTGGATAATGTAACCCTTTTCCGAAAATGCAAAATATGTTTAATAGGGGCTGTTTGTGTTTGATGAATATCCGGATATGTGTTGAAGGTGTTTTGAATATTTGATGAACATGAAGAACATGGTTGAACATCATATGAACATGTTGAATATTTGAATTCTGATTTGTTTGATCCATTTTAGGAAAATTCTAGACAAATAAACATGTTTAAGGAATTTGGTTGGATAGTACAAACTGTTACATGAAATCAGAATAGTACACTGTTCCGAATCAGTAGATGTCCACTCGAAACCAGCAGTTGCGACTCGAAACCAAGCACAACGAGTCGAAACCTCCTGGTTGCGACATCAGTTGCGAGTCGCAAACACCCGGTTGCGACTCGAAACCACACCTGATCAGCACACCAAACCTTGTGACTCGAAACCACGGTTGCGAGTCCGGTTGCGACTCGTAACCAAACCAGCACGGACCGAAACCACGATTGCGACTCAGATTTGCGAGTCGCAAACGCCTAGTTGCGACTCGGGATCATATACGGGTACACACTGTTGGACTTGTTTAATTATGGGCTTACTTGATTGGGCCGGACTCTTGGGCCCAATGTACAGACCTTGTATGTTATTGTTGAACGTGAACATTGTTGATCTGCTATGACTAAACGTGTAACCCATACGTGCACTACTAGAATGCGAACCTGATTGTATGATACAACTATGATAGGACGTGAGTAGCCTCAACGTTGCTTGTCTGACTTTTCTGTGTTTTTAACCGAGCAAACCAAGGTGAGTTCACACCCTTTACAAAGCATGGGATTCCCAGGGGTCGGGAATTGGGGTTCAGGAACTGGGTTCCTCGTCCTCCTTGGGTAGGACAGCAAAGGTTCAGGAATGTAATTCCTCGTCCTCACGGACAGATAACTCGTACTAGACCAAAACTCTATCACGAAGTCCCTCATTTTTATATCGACTTAATCGCCGGGCCAATGGCGAGCGGGTCATTAGTTAGATAGCGCTATTTAGGTCTGACAAACCTCACACCGTGCCGCAGAGGACGGGCGTGAACTAATGGATCTGGGGCACGTCAATGATGATAGACATTGACAGTTTCAGGGCACTTAAACATGACTACAGTCAGCAGTCGATATGGTAACGAGTCTAGTGTATACATGGGGTAGCCCCCACGGCCGAAATGCCAGATAACTACACGGGGTAGCCCCCACGGCATGATTGCCAGAGTAATCGGGAATAAACAAGTCACGTTTTTAACTATGGGGTAACCCCCACGGCAGGATGCCAGCTAAAGGAAACTGTTTTCGAAATAACTTAAAACGAACACCCAACCGTGAACTCACTCAACTAGTTGTTGACTCGTTACTACATGCTTTGCAGGTCCTTAGGTTCTTAAGCTGGAGCTTGCATGGAGGAGGATCGTTGTGGGACATGGACGACTGTGTGCCATGTTAAACTATGAAACAATGAAACTTATGTTTTGATTTAAGACTTATGCTTCCGCTTGCAACTTAACTATGTTTCGTTTGAACACCAATTGTATTGGGTGGATTTTTATAACTACTTATATGCTTGTTCAATATGATTGGTGGCTGGATCCTGGTCAGTCACGCCTCCAAGCGGTAGTACTCCGCAGGTGGATTTTGGGGGTGTGACATTAGACCTTAACCTTTGTCTCGGGAATGGGAGGTGTGTTTCTTGTTCGACCCACGTGAAAGTGAAAGACAGATTTGCTTGAGGGCAAGCAAACGACAAGTGTGGGGATGTGATGGAGAGTGTGAAACACGGGTGCTAAAGTGCTTATCTTACGTGATTTGATCCGTTTTAGGTAATTATATGTTTGGAATATGTTTATTGCGAGTGTTTGTGTGCTTTGCAGGTAAGCCGTGTAATATGGTGAAGTTAGGATGCTTAAAGATGGAGCGGAACGATCGCGGATGGAAATCAAGACTCGAATATATGGGTGAATACATGGAGAGGTGAAGGAATATTATAAGCATATTTGGAGGCGGCACACGTGAAGGCTCAGAAAGATAGGTGTTTGGCTTTTATATAATCATCACAATATAGACAAGGATTCACGTGAGCCATATATGGAATTGAGGGACCATTTTTTGGGCGGCATATCTAGGAGAAAAGGAACACACACATTATCAAAGGAAGTCACGTGGACTTGTTTAAGGGCTCTCGAAAATTTAGCAGCAACCTTTATTATTATTGTGGGCTCATATAACCAATCAACTCCATCAATAAAGAAAATGTTATCATTGGGGGACTTATCACCATCGAAATATATGCAGGCAACATTGATTTACTTTTTGGGCTTACATTACACTTTTTGGGCTCCCAAAATAAAATCGGCCCAACATCATATTTATTATTACGATCGATTATTGGCAGCGGGATAAGACGATTGGGAAGCTCTCAAATCTCATCATCATCGAGGCACAACATCACTATCTCAAATTTTGAACGCGATGAACGGCTAGCCTTTCGGTTTCACCCCGGTGTAGATTATTGTAAGAATTCTAGGGTTTATGCATTCGTATTTTGATTTGATTTTGTGACAAATTGTTTAGTATTTGAAACCTTCGATAATTGTCTTGCATTTGTTTAGAATTCGTAAATTGTCGAGTGATGATAAAATTTGACTTTGCGAAATGGTTATGTGCACTTATGCCTTATCGTAGGTTAGGATTTACATGTCCGAGGTAACGAAGTGCATTACGGTCCGTTGTCTATGACGTCGATAGCAATTGGCACCTAAGCTTCGTATAGTAATCCGTTAATCACTATATGCAATTGAATCAAGTTAAAACATGTAGGAACCCTAGGTCTTGCAATAATCGAACCGGGTGTGGAACTTGTCTCCAATTCTTGTTTTCAATTAAGTAAATTAGTTTTGCAATCTTAGTTAGTAAACAATTGTTTTAGATAACAATAATTTGTCGGTTCTCTCCGATTTCTTTTCAAACCAAATAAACAAAGAAAATTAGCAATCTTCATAATCACCTTGTACATTATTTGTAAATAGTCTAACTAATCGAACAGGTCGTGCGATACTGCCCACATGCTCTTCGTGGATACGATACCCGACTTACCCTAGCTACCTAGGTTTAATTGGGTTTTTGACTGATTAGGACGACACGGTCACGTCAAAATGGCGCCGTTGCCGGGGAGCTAGTGCGCTTAGTATTTCATTGCTTGTTCAATTTTAGTTTAGTTTTTCTTTCTTGTATTTTTGTGATTTTCTTTGGGTGGTCGAGCTTGTTTCTGCAGGTACATGTTTCGCAGGTACCATCTTTCAATATGAATTGGGTAGATGATGATCCGTGTGAGTGTTGCGGAAGCGGAGAGCACTATTTAGAGGACTGCTCTGTTTTCTACGAAAAAGTTCAAGCCAACAAGGAACGGGAAGACTACCTCAGCGGATTGTTTGATTATAGGAGGGCGGATTATGAAGATTTCAATGGTCCATCCTCACCTTATCCATACACTAGACCACCTCCACCACCGGAGCAAGAAAAGTCATAACCTTGTTGTGGAAAAGTTCACATACATGAAGATTGTCCAGTGTTTTGGAAAGATCCAGTGTTTTGGAAAGGAAAAATAAAGTCCGGTTACAAGCCACCTTCATATCAAGAATACTACCATTTAGAGATGAATTGCCACTATGAGCAAGAGCGGGATTACAACAATTATGAACCCGAATTGCCACATTTCTCAAGTTACCGGGAGGAGTATGATGATTATTATAATGAATACCCTCAACCGGCATCCGAAGAACCTCAAGATTCAATAAGTTCCAAGCTCGATGCAATCATGAATGCTATCATTACTTCAAATCAAGAGATTAAGATGGAACTGAAGAAGGAACTTGAGGCGAAAGATAAAGCTAATGAAGCCTTGGCAAAGAAAGTGGGTCAACTCGTTGAAGAATTGGCTCAACTTAGACGAGACCAAGAGGTGTTGGCTAGTGGTACAATGGTAGATGGTGATGTGGTGGAAGAGGTTAGAGATCTTTCGGAGCAAGAAGTTGAATGTTTGAACCGAGCGGAAGACATGACACCGCAAGACGAATCGGATTTGAAAGAAGCTCACATTCATATTCATCCTTCTCCCAAACTTATCACTCCAACCAACAAAGTTGGGGATGCGGGTTCGGGCATAAGGATTCGAAGGGTGGCGTTGCAAGACACTGTCCATGTTGTTAAGAGACGACCCCGAAGTTGTACATTGCTTATGCCGAATATAATAAAAAGAGTATGGATTCGGCATGCTAATTACCGAGCGTATGTTGGAAACTCGGTAGGCAAATGTTCACTTCGACCACCATGAGAGGCAAATCAGGTATAATTGTTGTAGAGTTTGTACTATTATTCGTTTTATTTTTATTTTTTTTCTTTTCTTAGTTAAATGAACTTTGTGGGTGTGTTCCCTATATAACCCTCACGAGACCTCTCGTCCTCCCGAGCTATCGGGAGGTTTAAAAGGGCTTGTTGCATAAGCTAAATGCAACCGTGATTCCTACGAAAGTGAGTTAGGTTTGTTATTGTTGTAAATTATTTTTCCACATAAATCAAAGTAAATTAATGTATGACTTGGTAATATTTTCATAAAAGTGGTAGAACTAGGTAGCTAATAAATTTTAATGGTTGTGAGAAGCATGCTTCTACACAAGGGTTAAGATTTGTAGGTACATTATGTTCGTGGGATGACCGCTTTCTTGAAGAGAAGAAGAGCACACGAGGAATGAGCTCAAAAATCAGGTGCATACGTTTCTTTTTACTTTTGATTTTTAGTTAGCAAATAAGTGGATTATAAATTGTATTTTATTTTCCACGATGAAATTTTGGGAGGATTAGCCGTGTCACATCCCTTGTGCGTTTTAAAACTCTAGTTCTTACACATTGAGGACAATGTTTGCCTCAAGTGTAGGGATGGGGGAGTTAGTAAAAGTTTTCGATTTTTGACCCGTTCATTTAAACACTACACATTGAAGACAATGTTTACCTCAAGTGTGGGGATGGGGGAAAAATTTCAAAATTTTTTTAAAAATGTCTTTGTTTGAAGCAATCTAAAAAGCACAAGTAACTAAGTTAACGAGGGATGGCACAACTCATTTGGTCTTTTGTCATGGTCAAGTTCAAGTTAATAGCATGACGGGTATTTAGCGGGTGGTTATTTGGGAATAATCCGCCTAAGAAACTAGCACATCATGCATGTCACATACCATACCCTTTATATATGTAAGGTTTTGAGCCACTTTTACATAATAGAATTATATATATATGTTTCTTTGTTTGAGTGGACCATTAGTCATGTATTGTAGAACTTGCATATTTTGATACGTTTGAGACCATAGACCGAATACAAGCACAAGAATGATTAAGGCATTAGGTAAACCTTTTTCTTTTACAACATTTGCTTACCTTTACCCAAATAAATCCCCTAGTCGCCCACTTTGAGCCTAAACCTTTCGTTTGACCAACCCATTTAGCCCACAACCATTAAACCTTTTCTTTTTAAACCCGTGTGATGAAAATTCGATTATATGAGTATATGTTTGTATAGTTGTGATTTACTTATGCAAAAAAAAAAAATTAAGAAAATGTTGAGAAAAATACAAAAATATGAAGTTAGTAGTTGAATAAAAGGCTAAAGTTGTTGCCTTTTAGTTGATGTTTATAGTTTAGTTTTGTTTAGAGTAGTCGTTTGTAATAAAAATCGAATTTTTCATCACCTTAGCCACTTAAAAAAAAACATCCTATTCCATACCCTTAACCTAGCCCCGCTACAACCCTACAAAGACCTTTTGACTTGTGCTTAGTATTCGTGTTCGGTGCTGGAGAATGATTGAGTTGCAAGCCTATGCGGGTACGTGTTCTAATCGGTTTGAGTGATTATTTCAAAAGCGCTAATGCATCAATTATTAGCCAATTTTAAACCGAGTGGAGAGAACATTGTGAGGGATGTGCATGATTTATTGGTTTCAAGGGTGGGTTAATCTTGGATAACCATTTTTTATGTGATTATTTACTTTACCGTTAGATATTTTGTAAATTGTAAAAAGTTTGAACCGGGTATGACATTAGACCTTAACCTTTGTCTCGGGAATGGGAAGTGTGTTTCTTGTTCGACCCACGTGAAAGTGAAAGACAGATTTGCTTGAGGGCAAGCAAACGACAAGTGTGGGGATGTGATGGAGAGTGTGAAACACGGGTGCTAAAGTGCTTATCTTACGTGATTTGATCCGTTTTAGGTAATTATATGTTTGGAATATGTTTATTGCGAGTGTTTGTGTGCTTTGCAGGTAAGCCGTGTAATATGGTGAAGTTAGGATGCTTAAAGATGGAGCGGAACGATCGCGGATGGAAATCAAGACTCGAATATATGGGTGAATACATGGAGAGGTTAAGGAATATTATAAGCATATTTGGAGGCGGCACACGTGAAGGCTCAGAAAGATAGGTGTTTGGCTTTTATATAATCATCACAATATAGACAAGGATTCACGTGAGCCATATATGGAATTGAGGGACCATTTTTGGGCGGCATTTCTAGGAGAAAAGGAACACACACATTATCAAAGGAAGTCACGTGGACTTGTTTAAGGGCTCTCGAAAATTTAGCAGCAACCTTTATTATTATTGTGGGCTCATATAACCAATCAACTCCATCAATAAAGAAAATGTTATCATTGGGGGACTTATCACCATCGAAATATATGCAGGCAACATTGATTTACTTTTTGGGCTTACATTACACTTTTTGGGCTCCCAAAATAAAATCGGCCCAACATCATATTTATTATTACGATCGATTATTGGCAGCGGGATAAGACGATTGGGAAGCTCTCAAATCTCATCATCATCGAGGCACAACATCACTATCTCAAATTTTGAACGCGATGAACGGCTAGCCTCTTCGGTTTCACCCCGGTGTAGATTATTGTAAGAATTCTAGGGTTTATGCATTCGTATTTTGATTTGATTTTGTGACAAATTGTTTAGTATTTGAAACCTTCGATAATTGTCTTGCATTTGTTTCGAATTCGTAAATTGTCGAGTGATGATAAAATTTGACTTTGCGAATTGGTTATGTGCACTTATGCCTTATCGTAGGTTAGGATTTACATGTCCGAGGTAACGAAGTGCATTACGGTCCGTTGTCTATGACGTCGATAGCAATTGGCACCTAAGCTTCGTGATAGTAATCCGTTAATCACTATATGCAATTGAATCAAGTTAAAACATGTAGGAACCCTAGGTCTTGCAATAATCGAACCGGGTGTGGAACTTGTCTCCAATTCTTGTTTTCAATTAAGTAAATTAGTTTTGCAATCTTAGTTAGTAAACAATTGTTTTAGATAACAATAATTTGTCGGTTCTCTCCGATTTCTTTTCAAACCAAATAAACAAAGAAAATTAGCAATCTTCATAATCACCTTGTACATTATTTGTAAATAGTCTAACTAATCGAACAGGTCGTGCGATACTGCCCACATGCTCTTCGTGGATACGATACCCGAGTTACCCTAGCTACCTAGGTTTAATTGGGTTTTTGACTGATTTGGACGACACGGTCACGTCACATAGTAAAACGCTTGTGTGATTTTATGATTATTTTGTGAACTACACATATATTATTTTTAGGGTAAAAATAATATAACTCGTATACACTAAAAATAACGACTCCAAAATAATACCAACGCCTTCACAAATAAATATCTAAGTTACACCGGTGTTATTATTACCACCCGAACTTTAAATGTAACTTATGTATTGCCGGAAAAATACTCTTAAATGCGTATTTTGATAAAAGTATTATTTTGGAAATCGTATGGAATAAAATATAATATTTTTGGGAAAAATATGTATATTTTGGAGAGAGAATATTTTAGACAAATGAATAAAAATATATTCTATTAAGTGAGACTTAATAATATATTTTTGGTATTACAAAAACGCACATGTATTAAAACCTCCATCCTTGGGAAGGAATATAACTATAAAAATAATTAAGAAGTGGAAATACGAAATAGTTGCCTAACTATTTCCCAAAAACGTTAAACCTTAAGCCAAGGCACGGCCGTCCGTCTAATAGAAGTTAGTACGTGTAGGTCGTCACGCAGCAGGTTGATTTGGGATTTACTATTTCGAGACGTACTTCTGTGAGTTCATGTCCCCCTTTTCTCTTAACTGTTTTCAGTTTTTATACTTCGGGGGTGAAATACATGTTACAATGATTACGGACACTTTTTACATGGTATGGTTAGCGTAAGGAGGGTTACTACTTAGATCATGTGAGTGAGTAGGCTGAAACCGGAGGCCATTAATCCTCATTGTAGGACCGAGGGTCAGTAGCGGTAGATCTATCTGGGTGTAGCGAGCCCAACTCCAGGCCCAACAGAACGGACCTCGGGGTGACTTTGATCCCGACGCAAAAATCTGCTAGGTTTGAGTCTTCCTACTGCACTTCACACATATCAATGGCCTTGCAAACCATTGGTGATCTCTTTATTTCCTTATTTGCTACATACCAGGGATTTTATACTTACAAAGGTTTTACATACTCACTTTCACATGAACTCGCTCAACATTTATGTTGATTTTTCAACTTACATGTATTTCAGGAAATTAGGGATCTGGCAAGGTATGCACTGTCGACACGCTGCGTAGAAGAATGTGGTCATCCAGGTTTAGGGATTGTGACTTTTGCCTGGACGAGTCACAAGTCTTAAACTGTGTTTATTTCCTGTTTTGTGGTTGTGTCTTATGAACAAGGTTTTTATTATGTTGTGTTGTAAACTCGTTGCATGTGTCAACTCTAAAACAATGTTGTCGTATTTTACTTTTAAAACTTGAAGTAATGGATGATCATCATGGTTTTACTTTCATATAGCATTGTTGTGATTAAGCTATGGTATTAAGAAGTCACACCAAATAAACCCACGCTTCCGCAAAGTCAGGGTGTGACATCTATTTCATTTGAGCTTATTAATTCTGAGTCTTCCTCAGTTGACAATCAAAGTAAGTTTTATTTCGATAGTAAACTTTATTGTTTCTAAGTCATTTACAACTTGTAAACATTCAATTTCAACATCTATTTGATCATATATCTCTTTTGGCTTGAACCTAGTCATTATATCATTTCATCTCATTAGTTTGAACCATTGAGTCCAATTTATTGTAAAACTCGTATTCATAAAATTTGATATTTTAAAATTCTGTACCATCTACCTTAATATTGTTTTTATTGACTAAGACGTGACATAAGTCTAAAAGAAATATCGTAGCCCAAATCTCGTCGAGATTTAAAACAAGGTGGGGAGGATGTAACATTCCCATTTTTATCATATAAGAATTTTAGGTTTGTCTAAATTTATTAACCACTAGTAACTAGTTTATTTTTAATATAATTATTCAACCCAAATAGTTTTAAAAACTATTTTATATATAGTTGGTTGAAATATTATACTAATTAATTAGGCCTGTATATGGGTGACCTTTCTATTAAAATAAAAGTGTACAAAAACTTATATTATTAGACAGGTAGATTACGGGTAAGTTGATTGTTAGAGATATGAAGTACCTAGACGGGCCTAGTGACCGTTTAATAATTAAATTATAAAAATACACTGTATTTGAACCTACTCCGTTTTTAATGAAACTTGGTTCAAAATATAGACACAAATATTCTCGTTCTAAAGACATATTTATTATTTTATAAAACGTTATATTTTATAAGTTATAAAACACCAAATAAATAAAGCAGTTAAATTAATTATAATAATAAAATAATATAAAAATTAACATTTGAGGTTTTTGTTTGAATTGTGTGGCTGAATGTCGAGATAATAGAAAAGAATTAAAACAAAATAATAAAATAAAAACTAATCAAAAGAAATTCATATTCATGTAATGGACGTGTGTCCTACATGCAAATCAAAGAGTCATACTTGCATGAAAATATGTCTTCATGTGTATAAAAAATACGATGTACGTGGCGCAGCAGGAAGTGGTGCTTGGATTCAAAGCTAACATATTTAGTATAAATAGAAGATACCATCAGCCATTTAAATTGTCCAGCCTTCTTTTCATTTTCTTACACCCACTCTCTCGAAATCATATATATATATATATATATATATATATATATATATTCTTATTTTTATTATTTACACTATAATAAATAATAAAGCCCTGCCCCGTTTTAAGTGTTTTAACTCCCGATCACCGCTACCTTCTCCGATTGATCCTGGGCCCTATAACACATGTCAAGGCTCTGCTTGACTAAGTTCGTTGGTGTTCTGTCTCGTGACATAGGGATAAGGTTGAATTAGGGGTACTATACTTAACACGAGTGCATTATATATTTTTTATAGCTCAGAAGTTATACCCAAGTTTATACCAGGAGGCTTTCTAGTTGAACCCTAAAGTTACAAAGTGGGTCCATTCTCTTTTCTCACTGTTTTATTCTGTAACAACGCTCATCAAAAGTCCTATCTATTATTTTATTTTCCCAATAGGAAACCCTAATTGAGACCCCCAAGTAATTCTGCATAACCCCTAAAATTTTCAGAACAATCGGAATCAGGATCAGGGCCCCTAAAACTCAGGGGGGGGGGGGTATTTCCTAGTCAGTATTATCTAAACAGTTTGTTGTCGAAATTGAATTTTAACGAACGGTCGACTCAGCTAGGCTACCAAGACACGGGGCTACCCTATGCTAGGGTGGTGTCCCTCCCGCCACGCGACAGCCCCTCGCGCCACGCGAGGGAGCTGCTTTTCAGATATAAATAGAGGGGTGGGGGACATGATTTCCTGCGTTGGATCGACGTAAAAACTCAATTCGTACGCTGAGTTATAGTCTGTATACTACAAAAACACACAATCTCGAATTCCGCCGCGATAACAGGGTAATAACTCGATCGCTGCTACGATTCAATATCCGATCGATTGAAACTATCCGACAGGTTGTTTAAATGATATACTTTGTCATTAGTCGTGAATCCGACAGGATGTTTGAGTGCCACCCAAACTCGGGGTAGACTCTGTCATTCGTTGCGAATCCGATGGATGTTTAAGTATTGCACTTTATTATTCGTCGTGAGGGTTTTAATCTCGTGAGCTTATCGTAAAAGTTGTATTCAGTTACTAACCTAGTTTTCGTATACGTTATTATTTGAATTAGGTTACAAGGCTAATCAGTAGGCTAAACTCTGCCCGTTTAAACCTGTAATGTGAGTCATTCTATTTTTATCAAATTATTTCCAAAACCCTATTTATTTTCAAAGTTAAAATTACAGGGATTAAGTCTTTGTAGTCTCCAAATTACAACCGGTATGTGGGGTTTTGTATACAATACTTGATAACCGTCACCATTGGACAACGGGTTAGCCAAGGGGTGATATGGCCATAATCACAGACACCATTGGACAACGAGATAGCCAATAGGTGGCCGAGTGATAAATATCGTGGGTAGATGGTTGATATGTATAAACATTGTAATCGCTCTTAATACTGTAAATTATAACAAAGCGTCGTTTTTAGCAAAAAGAATGATTCACCAGTATTTCCTGCTGATAAAACCTTTTTAAAACGCGTTTTAGGTAATTACAGTAGATTGGAGTAAGAGTTGGATACGGCACTCAAAGGCTTCAAGAAGTGGCTTATTTTATTAATTAAATCAAATTAAGAAATATTGTTTTATGTAATTGGGTTTATCCCTTATTAAAGCTACCTTTGTAAAACATGGGTTTATCCCATCTATTTAATAAATAAAATCCGGTGTTTTCTAAACTCTGAGATTTTTCCTAACTCACGGTCCTGACGAAATTTCCGCCGCACTACTTTTCAAAATAACCACCGGTACCACTTGGCTGCTCACGGCTCCCGATTCCGTCCAGGGTGGGGTCGGGGTTCGTGACAATATTTGCTAATCTTAAAACACATGAGAAAATCTGAAAGTATGAACTTGGCGAAATTTATTCAGAAAATTGAAGAACATGAATTGGATATTCAGAAAACGGCTATCATGAATAATCCAAATGCTCAACAAGATGTCAGTGTATACTACAGAGGAAATAAATTTGAGACTACTCCGAGTCCAAAGATTAAGACTGCTTTTAGTGCTGATAGTTCTTCTGGAACAAATGGTAGCACAGTAACTCAGAGTGGTGGATATTCATATTCATATTCAAGTTTTGATCCGAATTTCACAACACCAAGTCCTCAACGACAGAATTCAACAAATCTGCAATGCAATGTCACATTGAATATTCAAAATGGTCAAAATCTCTCTCCAGAAATAGCTAAACAACACATGGCATCACTTGTTGCTATGTTAGAGTCATATGAAAGTTTAGTTGCTAGACGAATTGGAAATCCAATGCTCACCAAAGAAGATTATGACCAGATTGATGTTGTAGAACTTGAGTTGATGGATATCAAATGGTGTTTAGCTAGTGCTGTTAGAAGAGAAGAAAAATTACAACAAATCACCGGTAGAGATGATTTTCGTGAAATGAGTGCATCTCCAATAGGGTTTGACAAATCAAAGGTCACTTGTTTTCGTTGCAAAGAAAGGGGACATTTTAAACGAGAATGCAAAAATAAAGAAGCAACCGGAAGACAAGAAAAGAATGACTATTATCAAAAATCAATTTTTCATCAAATTGATCAACAACCATCTTCATCCCGTGCCATTGATGTTGAAAAGAAAAAAGCTTATCTTGTTAATCAAGTTGATGAAAAGGTTGCAGAGGGTTTTAGCTGGGACAAATACATTCCACTCGGTTCAGGTCTTGTTGCTAGATTTCTGGAAGAAGAAGAAGTCCAATCTAGTCCGAAAAGAATACAGATTTTTCCAGAATTAGGAAGTGATGCAGATACCGATGATGAAGAAAAATATATTAATAAAGCTAGAAAAGGTTTGGATCCTGATAGTTTTAATTTGTTCTTTGCAGATAAGTTTGAGATGCTGACTGAGAAAAGGGCTGCTAGATTGAAAAGAGAGTTGGAAGCAAGACAGATTGCTGAAGTAAACACAAAATTGGAAGCTGAGGAAGCAAAAGTTGAAGAAAATTTGACAGAAAAGGTTGAAGATGAAGAGTGTGAGGCAAAAGTAGAATTTGATGAAGAACCGATGAGTGAAAAAGTGATTGAGAAAATAGTTGAAAAAATTATTGAAGTAGAGAAAATTGTTGAAGTAGAGAAAATAGTTGAGAAGATCGTCGAGGTTGAGAAGATTGTTGAAGTCACGAAATCTTGCCTAAAATGTTTGGAATCTTGCAAACATTGTGAAGAAAAAGACAAGAAGATTTGTGAACTTGAAGAGATGAAAGAAAAATTGTTGTTTGATGTGAAATATGTGAAAGAGTCGTATGATGTGTTGAACAAGACGGTTGATAGTCTGAACAAGACAAACTTAGAAGTTGATGCTGCTATGACGATGATGAGTTCAACATTAATGACAAAGCAGAAAGTCATCAATGAGTATATTGAAGATTGTGCAAAACTGAAGCAGGATTTGGAACTAGAAAAGATTGAAAGTGAAAGAATCAAACGTTTGCTGTTGAGTTATACAACTTGTGATTATTTGATTGATCGAGTTTATCCTACTGTTGCAGGTCTTGAAGCATTTCAAGATAAAGAAAAGGAAGAGGATACTGGTAAGAAACAGAGTGTCAAGTATAACATGTGACACCTGTGCTTGTAATCATTGTAAACAGTTCAGTTATTAATAAAACAATGTTATTTAATCCCAATGTTTGTTTGTTTATGTTTAACATCTTTCATATTTTGATTTTCATTCAATTTTAAACTCTACATCGCTTTCTGGAGAGTTATACGCAAACTGGTGTGTAAACGTAATCAGTTTAACGCAAAAAACACTCTGGAACATCAACATATGCTTAAAATACCTTAAATAACCTTTACATAACTTAGAAATAAGTTTTGAAGGCTTTGGTATGGCAAAATCAAGTTTAATCGCTTACATGGACTAAATTCGACAAACTGCGAAAGTATGACGATTCGTACTGGAACAGACATTCCGGAACATGACCATAAGTTAAAGATACCATAAATATTCTTTACATAGCTTAGAAATAGGCTTTGAGGAGTTCGGTGTGCTAAAATAAACTTTTGGGTCATTCAGGGACTAAAAGCATCAAAAAGTGCACAAGTTTGCATTTTCGCGCATGACTTACATTCGGAATACATCCAGACATCCAAAAATTTATTTAATCATTAAAATGTTATGTTTTAGTGATTGGCTTGTTAAAAATCCATTCGTCGCGCAATTTGGATCGTTTTTGCGTCCTTTACGACTTCCGTCGTAATTAACCGAACAACGCAACCGTACGGCCAAACGAACTGACATCCGACATAATTTTGAGCATATTTTAAGTTCCCTATACTTTAACTTCATATTTGAGCCTTAAAGTGAGGTTAACGGGGCTTAAACGTGTCAAAACGCATCAAAAATCAAGTTCGGAGTCACAAGGGCCTGTTCTGCCAAAAATCAAACTTTGCTGGTCTGCACAAGGCTTACGGACCGTAAGCACTTATCCATATGGTCCGTAAGGACCTCCTAGATCAGCAAAACCAGTTTTAACAGTTGTTATACACTCTTAACCCATATGCAAATGGTATTTCTGAAACTATGGGCTTAATCTAGGGGCTCCAATGGTTTTGTAAAACCATGGGTGCACATGTACGGACAAGATCTGTGACAACTCGAGTTTCCGACTTTCACTTTCGCATTAAATGCACGTTGACTTTGACTGTTGACTGTGACTATTAGTTGTTTGTTTATTTGACTTATAACTGAGACCGTTGTAATAGAATGAAGTGCATTGTGTTTGCATGAGTATGTATTTGTTTGTGGCATGTGAACTTAACTGATTAAATCATTACGGACCTAAAAGCCCATTAAGGACCCAACGAATCAAATGTGATTCGCCATAAAACCTCTCGATGAAACAGGCCCTTGATTCGTCAAGAGCATGTCGACGAAACAAACTGTTTCGCCGAGCCCAGATTCGCCAAGCCCAGTAAGGGCCCAAGTACGTTACACGGATATTTAATAGGAAATACAACCATACTCGCCACACTTTAGCAAAAACAGAAACCCTAGAGCTCTCCTGTGCATCGACGGCAGCCCCTCATCACCCGAGAAGTTCACCCATTCCGATCGTATTACTCGCTTAGTTTCCGGTTAGTCGTGCTAGTGCTTATTTGTTTATGAAAATTCTCATGAATGTTATGATAATCTGTGAATGCACGTTTGGTATGATTAATGATGGATGTTGTGACCTTGTTGATTTGATTAATGTTTAGTCCGGATGATTGTTGTTGTTAAACCGTACGGGATGTTGATTGATGAAATAGATTTACTGATATTATTGAATCTGATACCATGATTTCATGTGAATGGGCTCGATGCCCCTGTCGATTAGATGTTATGTATTGGAATCATGTTTACCGATTTGAGGAATATTGAATGATATCTGTTTGGTTACATGTATGTTACCATATGAATGATTTCTGTGATGTTGATGATCGATGATGTTGATGACGGCTGTTAGCATGATTAGGGTTGGCTGCATGTAACTGATTGACGTAACTGATATTCACACGAAACAGGTTTGACGAAACAGACCTCTTGGCGAAACAGAAAGTGTTTCGCCAAGGGCAATCGACGAATTTGAATCCTGTTTCGCCAAACAAGACCACGACGAAACAGAACGTGATTCGTCAAATTGTGTTTCGCCAACTTATGTGTTTCGCCGAAATGTGTGTTTCGCCAAATGTGTAATCAGCACAGTAACTTGGGTTAATTCTGTTAAGTGATAACTGGAATATCTAACTGCTGTTAAATGTCAAACATGACTAGTATGATTGTGATTACGTGTTACCTGCTTATACGTGAACAACTTGAACACAAACTGATTTTGTGTACGTGCATACTCTAGGACGTGATTGATTTATTTGCGAGCACATAACCTAGCATACCGAGCAAACCAAGGTGAGTTCACACAGCCAAGGCATGGGGTTCCCAGGGTGGGAATAGGATTGAATGATTTATTCGTACGTACGTACTTAGTTAATCGAACCTAATGATATGGTCCTCGGGAGAGGAAGAGTAAAGATAAGATACGGCTAGACTTGTATACCCATTTGAACTGATCTTCGCACACACGCCAAGGATTGGCTGCGATATTATGACTAATCATTCGCACACATGCCTTGGGAAGGCCCGCGAACTATAGATACTAAAACTTCGCAAGTAATGCCAGGGTGGCCGCGATACAAATATACAAAGTCTAGGATATTTGGGAGTATTACCCCAAATCTTCGCATACATGCCGAGAGGCCCGCGATGGAAAATAATACGATACATGGCTTAACGAACGAACATAATGCTACTCATACTATTACTATTACTGAACTATTAACTGTGAACTCGCTCAACTAGTTGTTGACTCTCTGCTGCATGCCTTGCAGGACCTTAGGTACATATGGAGCTTGCACAGGGAGGAGCAGGTCGTTGTGGGACATGGATCGATGATGCCATGTTAATTATCTAACATTTGAATTTACGATTTACATTGGGTTTACATACTTATGCTTCCGCTACACACTTGTTGATGTTTAGTTTGAAAACACCTTTCGTATTGATGGATGACTTTTATTATTTACAATTATGTTCAATATGATTGGTGGCTTGATCCTGGTCAGTCACGCCTCCAAGCGGTGATACTCCGCGTGTGGATTTTTGGGGGTGTGACAGATTGGTATCAGAGCCATTGGTTATAGTGAACTTGGTTTTAATATGGGGAAAACGTTTTTATTAAAACCAGACTATAACCAGAACAGTGCTCTCAACGATCCACAACGACGCTTCGCTCCACGTGCAAGACTCAACATTCTAGGTAATATGGTATATGTTTTATTGCCTACTGGATAGAATTGCATAGAACTTTGCTCAGGGTATGCTTAGATTAACGTAACACTATTGCATGAGAACACTTGTGTGCTTACTCTCTTCTGTCATCGCACTACTCGCGAACCTCTCTCACTTATGCCACATTTGCTATCAAGATCATGAGCGGACACGTTAACCTAACTAAAGCCCAGTTGGCGGCTTCGATCACTGAACAAGTTACTGCAGCACTCGCAGCTGCCCAGGCAGGAGGTGTAACCTGCCATCACCACTTACACTAGGATCCTTAGATCCTACACTCCTAAACCAACTCTTGTGTTTAACCTTGTCCTATTCTTATACACAATAGGTCAACATGCTCCGTCACCTGTTTACACCTTCAAAAATCTTAAGGATTGTCGACCTAGTACCCTCAGTGGAACTGAGGGAGTTGTAGGCCTCCTCCACTGGTTCGAAAGGCTCGAAACTGACTTTGAGGTGCACGATTGCCCTGAGTATCGAAGAGTAAAGTTTGCTACTGGAACACTCGAAGGTGCTGCATTAAACTGGTGGGAAGCACAGGTTCAGATGTTAGGGCTGGCAGCTGCTAATGCCACTCCCTGGAACGAGTTCAAGGACCTAGTTAAAGAAGAGTTTTGCAGTAGAGAAGACATCCACAAACTAGAGGTAGAGTTCCTCAACCTACAGATGGTGGGGTCTGAAATTGAAGTTTATACGAAGAGATCGAATGAATTAGCCACATTTTGTCCCACTATGGTAGACTCTCCTACCAAACGCATCGAACTGTATCTCAAGGGTCTGGTGCCCGAAATTCAGAGTCATGTGACCGCAGCTAATCTTGGCACTATCCAGCAAGTCACTCGGCTTGCTCATCGTCTCACAGACCAGGCAGTAGAACAAAACAAACTACCGAAACGTGTTAAAGCTGATACTACATGTGCTTCTAGTGATAACAAACGCAAGTGGGATGAAAGCCTGAGCCAGGAATTAATTTTGATCCAGCCTCTGGCACAGCAGCAAAGGATAGATGACTACCAGAGCCCAAGACAACAGTTTTCTAGTAGTCATGGGCAGGGTGGATATCGAGGTAATCATCCAAGGTGTAACAGATGCAATAGACACCACAGCGGTCAGTGCAACAAGGGTCGTTGCCATCGATGCCTCAAGATTGGTCATGAAGCTAAGGATTGTCGAAACTCACGTCCTGTAACTCAAGAACAACAACGACCGCCTCAACTTCCATAGAATCAGCAGCAACAACAGAGTTTGAAAGGATGCTTTCAGGGCGATGCTAAAGATCACTACAAGAGACATTGTCCACAAATAAACCAGGACCAGAGTCAGAACCACGACCATGGAAACAGGAACATAACAATGGGTAAATTTTCTTCTTGACGACTTTTTATGCTACTGTCTTGTTTGATTCGGGTGTGAATACCAATTATATGTTCTTGAAAGTTAGCCAAATGTTAAAACGTACATCAACTCCCTTGAACACCCAACGTGTCGTAGTGTTAGTTAACGGTAAAAGTTTAGAGGCCACACACATAGTTCAAGGTTGTAATCTTATCCTCGCTGGTCAGACTCTCTCTATAGATCTCATTTCTATAACTCTGAGTAGTTTCGACATCGTCATCGGTATGGATTGGTTATCCCAGCAACAAGCAGAGATCCTATGCAAGGAGAAGATCATTCGTATTCCTCGTTCTGGCAAAGAACCTCTCGAAGTCCAAGGCGACAAGAGTGGTGTCGTGAGTGGCATCATCTCCTTCTTGAAGGCTCAGAAGTGTTTACGTAAGGGCCACACAGCTGTTTTAGCACTCGTTACTGATACGTCGAAGAAAGAGAAAAAGATTGAGGATATCTTTGTGGTACGCGATTTTCCTCAAGTATTTCCTGAAGAGTTACCTGGATTACCGTCTCATCGTCAGGTCGAATTCCAGATCGAGCTAGCTCCTGGAGCAGCACCTGTAGCTCGAGCACCTTATCGTTTAGCTCCAACGGAACTGGAAGAACTGTCTAAGCAACTACAAGAACTCTTGGAAAAGGGTTTCATACGTCCTAGCTCTTCGCCTTGGGGAGCTCCAGTACTATTTGTAAAGAAGAAGGACGGTGCCTTCCGCATGTGTATAGACTACCGCGAATTGAACAAAGTGACTGTGAAGAATCGCTATCCTCTTCCACGCATTGACGACTTATCCGACCAGTTGCAAGGGTCGAGTTATTACTCGAAGATTGATCTAAGGTCGGGGTATCATCAACTGAGAGTCCGGGATGAGGACGTCTCCAAAACAGCGTTCAGAACGCGCTACGGCCACTACGAGTTTCTGGTCATGCCTTTCGGGTTAACGAACGCGCCTGCGGTTTTCATGGATCTTATGAACAGGGTGTGCAAACCTTATCTCGACAAGTTCATCATTGTTTTCATCGACGACATCCTGATCTACTCGAAGAATCGGGAGGAACACGAGCAGCACTTACGACTTATTTTGGAACTTCTTCGAACGGAACAGCTATACGCTAAGTTTTCAAAATGCGACTTCTGGCTTCGTGAAGTCCACTTTCTAGGCCACGTGGTAAAGAAGGATGGGATCCATGTTGATCCATCCAAGGTAGATTCGATCAAGAACTGGCCTGCACCTCGCACACCAACAGAAATACGCCAATTCTTGGGTTTGGCGGGTTATTACAGACGGTTCATCAAAGACTTCTCAAAGATTGCTCAGCCGCTTACACTACTGACGCAGAAGGGTGTTGTTTATCGTTGGGGTAATGCACAGGAAACAGCATTCCAGCACTTAAAGGATAGACTTTGTAGCGCACCTATCCTCTCTTTGCCTGAAGGCACGGACGATTTTGTAGTCTATTGCGATGCATCTATCCAGGGTCTTGGATGTGTATTGATGCAAAGGGATAAAGTCATTGCTTATGCTTCGCGCCAACTTAAGCTTCACGAACGGAATTACACTACACACGATCTAGAGCTGGGAGCGGTTGTTTTTGCACTTAAGATATGGCGACACTACTTGTATGGTACCAAATGTGCTATCTACACTGACCCCAGAAGCCTCGAACATATCTTCAAACAGAAGGAACTGAATATGCGACAACGACGATGGGTCGAACTGCTAAACGACTACGAATGCTCAATCAGGTACCACCCAGGCAAAGCCAATGTTGTGGCTGACGCCCTCAGTCGAAAGGACACCGCGCCTAAGCACGTGCGAGCTTTACAACTCACTATACAGTCTAGTCTTCCTTCCCAGATACGAAATACTCAGGTAGAAGCATTGAAACCAGACAACGTCAGGGCTGAAGCCCTACGCGGCTCAAGGTAACGCTTAGAACAGAAGGAAGATGGTGCTTATTACGTAACAGGACGCATTTGGGTCCCACTCTATGGTAACTTACGCGAGCTGGTAATGGATGAAGCTCATAAGTCTCGCTACTCGGTACATCCAGGTTCAGATAAAATGTACCACGATATCAAAACTACATATTGGTGGCCTAGCATGAAGGCCCACATAGCAACATACGTTAGCAAGTGCCTGACTTGTGCGAGAGTCAAAGCCGAATACCAGAAACCATCAGGTCCACTTCAACAACCTGAGATACCACAATGGAAATGGGAACAAATTTCCATGGATTTTGTTACTGGTTTACCTAGATCTCAGCGCGGAAATGATACTATTTGGGTGATCGTGGATCGACTCATAAGGTCTGCTCACTTCCTGGCTATTAAGGAAAACAGACAAGTTCTCTACCTTAGCAGACATCTACTTAAAAGAAGTGGTTTCGAGGCACGGGGTGCCAACATCTATCATCTCTGATCGTGACGCACGTTTTACCTCAGAACTGTGGCAAGCAATGCACAAATCTTTTGGCTCTCGTTTAGACATGAGCACAGCTTATCACCCTCAGACGGATGGGCAGTCTGAGCGCACTATTCAAACTCTAGAAGACATGCTTCGGGCGTGCGTAATTGACTTTGGCAATGGTTGGGAAAAACATCTGCCGCTTGTGGAATTTTCGTATAACAACAGCTACCACACCAGTATTAAAGCTGCACCATTCGAGGCATTGTACGGGCGTAAATGCCAGTCACCTCTCTGTTGGGCAGAGGTGGGAGATGGTCAAATCACAGGTCCAGAAATGGTAGTTGATACTACTGAAAAGATTGCTCAAATACGACAACGCATGGCGGCAGCTCGTGACCGTCAGAAAGTATGCGTCAATAAAGATAGAAAACTACTCGAATTCCAAGTTGGGGATCAAGCGCTACTCAAAGTTTCGCCCTGGAAGGGTGTGGTTCGTTTTGGAAAACGAGGCAAGCTCAATCCGCGATATGTCGGACCATTCGAAATTATAGAGAAGATAGGTAGGGTGGCCTACAGACTGAACTTACCAGCTGAAACTCAGTGCAGTTCACAACGTATTTCACGTGTCGAATCTGAAGAAGTGTCTGTCAGATGAGACCCTCATAGTTCCTTTAAAAGGAGCTCACTATCGATGAACAGTTGCGATTCGTCGAGGAACCAATTGAAATCACGGACCGGGATGTTAAGGTCCTCAAGAACACGAGAATCCCTCTTGTACGAGTTCGTTGGAACTCCCGCCGCGGCCTAGAGTTCACCTGGGAGCGTGAAGATCAAATGGAACTCGAATATTCCCAGTTATTCGGAACCAATGCAACTACTACTGAGGCTGAAGCTACCAATACAGAATTTCGGGACGAAATTCCAAATCAACGGGGGGATAATGTGACACCCCAGGAAAACCAGTAATCTTCGCAAACCTGCTCGGGGAGCCGCGATACAATACAGGTATACAACGTCACACCACTAGCTTCCTCAGTAACCGCATGCTAAATTTCAGGACGAAATTTCTTTCAAGTTGGGGATAATGTGACAACTCGAGTTTCCGACTTTCACTTTCGCATTAAATGCACGTTGACTTTGACTGTTGACTGTGACTATTAGTTGTTTGTTTATTTGACTTATAACTGAGACCGTTGTAATAGAATGAAGTGCATTGTGTTTGCATGAGTATGTATTTGTTTGTGGCATGTGAACTTAACTGATTAAATCATTACGGACCTAAAAGCCCATTAAGGACCCGACGAATCAAATGTGATTCGCCATAAAACCTCTCGACGAAACAGGCCCTTGATTCGTCAAGAGCATGTCGACGAAACAAACTGTTTCGCCGAGCCCAGATTCGCCAAGCCCAGTAAGGGCCCAAGTACGTTACACGGATATTTAATAGGAAATACAACCATACTCGCCACACTTTAGCAAAAACAGAAACCCTAGAGCTCTCCTGTGCATCGACGGCAGCCCCTCATCACCCGAGAAGTTCACCCATTCCGATCGTATTACTCGCTTAGTTTCCGGTTAGTCGTGCTAGTGCTTATTTGTTTATGAAAATTCTCATGAATGTTATGATAATCTGTGAATGCACGTTTGGTATGATTAATGATGGATGTTGTGACCTTGTTGATTTGATTAATGTTTAGTCCGGATGATTGTTGTTGTTAAACCGTACGGGATGTTGATTGATGAAATAGATTTACTGATATTATTGAATCTGATACCATGATTTCATGTGAATGGGCTCGATGCCCCTGTCGATTAGATGTTATGTATTGGAATCATGTTTACCGATTTGAGGAATATTGAATGATATCTGTTTGGTTACATGTATGTTACCATATGAATGATTTCTGTGATGTTGATGATCGATGATGTTGATGACGGCTGTTAGCATGATTAGGGTTGGCTGCATGTAACTGATTGACGTAACTGATATTCACACGAAACAGGTTTGACGAAACAGACCTCTTGGCGAAACAGAAAGTGTTTCGCCAAGGGCAATCGACGAATTTGAATCCTGTTTCGCCAAACAAGACCACGACGAAACAGAACGTGATTCGTCAAATTGTGTTTCGCCAACTTATGTGTTTCGCCGAAATGTGTGTTTCGCCAAATGTGTAATCAGCACAGTAACTTGGGTTAATTCTGTTAAGTGATAACTGGAATATCTAACTGCTGTTAAATGTCAAACATGACTAGTATGATTGTGATTACGTGTTACCTGCTTATACGTGAACAACTTGAACACAAACTGATTTTGTGTACGTGCATACTCTAGGACGTGATTGATTTATTTGCGAGCACATAACCTAGCATACCGAGCAAACCAAGGTGAGTTCACACAGCCAAGGCATGGGGTTCCCAGGGTGGGAATGGGATTGAATGATTTATTCGTACGTACTTAGTTAATCGAACCTAATGATATGGTCCTCGGGAGAGGAAGAGTAAAGATAAGATACGGCTAGACTTGTATACCCATTTGAACTGATCTTCGCACACACGCCAGGGATTGGCTGCGATATTATGACTAATCATTCGCACACATGCCTTGGGAAGGCCCGCGAACTATAGATACTAAAACTTCGCAAGTAATGCCAGGGTGGCCGCGATACAAATATACAAAGTCTAGGATATTTGGGAGTATTACCCCAAATCTTCGCATACATGCCGAGAGGCCCGCGATGGAAAATAATACGATACATGGCTTAACGAACGAACATAATGCTACTCATACTATTACTATTACTGAACTATTAACTGTGAACTCGCTCAACTAGTTGTTGACTCTCTGCTGCATGCCTTGCAGGACCTTAGGTACATATGGAGCTTGCACAGGGAGGAGCAGGTCGTTGTGGGACATGGATCGATGATGCCATGTTAATTATCTAACATTTGAATTTACGATTTACATTGGGTTTACATACTTATGCTTCCGCTACACACTTGTTGATGTTTAGTTTGAAAACACCTTTCGTATTGATGGATGACTTTTATTATTTACAATTATGTTCAATATGATTGGTGGCTTGATCCTGGTCAGTCACGCCTCCAAGCGGTGATACTCCGCGTGTGGATTTTTGGGGGTGTGACAAGATCAAAGCGCGTTATTCGATGAACGATCTTAATGGTCCTAAGAAATCTATAAATACCCCTCAAGTTCACAACTCAAAACCCACACCTTTGAATCTGAATTTGTTCTCTAAGTTGATGTGTTTATCACTTCATACCTGAGAATATTCGGATCAAAACATCCGTTCTTGGACCCATTGTAAGTCCTCTTTCGTTCTTTTAGCATTTTCTGCGTTGACCAGTTTATGGTCAACATGAAGTTTGGTTGAACTTCGCAACGTGAGCGTAATCACGATGGTTATAGTCCCTTGTGACTATACCTACTGATTACCACGTTATCTAGGCTCAGTGACGAGTCGTAGTTTCGGCCAAAATGCGTATTCTTGCGCATTTTGTAACCAAACTACTTTTAGGTATCAAAACCATTTGTTTTGATACCAAACCTGTTTTCTAACCTTAATAAACATGTTTTAACATGTTTAGCTCGTCACTTTTAATTTTAATGCTTATATAGGGTCGTAAGGTAAGCGATCTAAACAATCGCTTATACTTTCGAACCCGACCCGTTTGGTCGATCATTAGGATCCGACCAAACACATTAGGTGACAATAGTTGTATAGGGAATAACCTTCCGAGGTTATACCTTATGGTCACGACGTTTAGTTAGTTGTATGATATGTAGTTTATATGCCTTAGGTAAATTACCAAAATGCCCTTTTTTACGCCAAAATTCATTTTAAGCACATGTAACATAATTTTTGATATCTAAACTGGTTTGGCAATAATATTAGACATGTTAAGGCATATTTTACTTATCATAGGACTAGTTAGGCATTCTGAACGCGTTTTACGCGAACGACTCGTTAAAGTAGCATAAGCTACCTAAAAGGGTCGTAATGGGTCGTAAGCACTTAGGTTAGGTTAGGTTTCATTGTAGTATGTAGGCTTTGTTAAACCATATTACATGAGTTCCCATACTCGTTTGGTTTACGAACCCTCATTCTATCCGATCCTCCGATTTAGGTTCGGTTTATTAACATCGTTACCTATATTAGGTGCCGTTTGATTTTCCGTGATCTCTAGCATTGTTTGGTTGTTACTCAAGGACTTCTAGGCAATCTCAAGTGAGTACATAGACCCCTCTTTTACTGTTTTCAAACTATTTTGTGCCTACTTGTTACTTTCGTGCTTTCCATGTTCTCATATCATATGCTTATTATGTTCATTAGTACACATATAGTACATGATTTCATTATGTTTATGCTATGTATATTCACTTAGCATGCTAGCACTCAGCATATGGACACATTGTTTTACATTTCACGCTATGTATGTTCTTTAGCATACTTAGTGCATTGTTTTCACATCACATGTTTACATTTGGTATAACATTTGGTTGTTTAACGAAACTAATACATTCATTAACACTGATCTTCCCGCTCGGTAGTAGGTAGTGGTACCATAGGACTTGACAACTCCCATTCCTGAAATCCTGGGTTTGTTTGGACGTAAGGAATGACCGGATCCGAAAACATTTTTGATAACCTTTACTTTAAGGTTATCCTACTGTCTCAAGGCTTGGATGTAGACGTTTAACTTACCACATAAATGTTTGTATCAATAAACCATGCAGTTATTTTGCAAAACATGACTTTTGATTATTCAAAATACTTTGTTTTGTACATTTTTACTTATGGTTTAAGTAGTCTCATTCTACTTACCATACATAACAATGTTTACACATTACATGATTTACTTTTGACAATAGACATTTGACCATACATAAACATTTCTACAATTGTTAAACATTACATCTTGGTGGTTTTATTTTAGGTAAGTGATTTATATAACGAGGCGATGTGTAATACGATAAAAACATGGTGGATACGCCGCTGGTACTTCCTATATATAAGTGCTTTTATGTTATTACATATCGTAGCGTTATCTAAACCATTTCAGTTTAGACATATTACATTTACAACATGTTTTCACATAAACATCGTTTTACAAATCACTAAATTTATACAAACTCATTTTACTTGGTTATTCACTTAACCATACATTATTCTTTTATACATATATATCAGTTGGTTTATTCATCACTTTTCAAATAAATAAATGAAAGAAAACACTAAACAAGATTCATGACTACTTTTTATTAAACAGTTTCCTTAAACTCAAGTCATGAATCTTATTTTCACAAAACCTATGTATCTCACAGGCATTTTTATGCTGACGTACCTATTTTCACATGTGTTTTCAGGAGCTGTTGCATAGGATGTTCGAGACACACTTAGGCGGACTTGTGCCTTAGTGACTTAAAACAAAGCAAGAACTAGTTAAATTATGTTATGTACTCTTTGTTTCTTGTTTTAAGACAATGTAACTCTCTTGTTTGATAAATAAAATGTAACTTTAATTTCCATGGTTGTGAAACAATTAATTCTGTTACAACACTCCCCGACGTTTCCGCCACGTTTTGTTGTTTTACGTGGCCGGGGTGTGACATAACAAGTGTCCACCTCCGATTTACGAAAGTTATTCTTCCAGAAAGCCAAATGAGGAACGATTAAATAGGGCACTCAACAAAAAGTTAACGTCTGAAACCGTTGATGAGTTACCAGACAACATTGATGTCATAATTCACAGCGTCTGACACTGATCATGAGTCTGAGTTGTTAAAAAAAGTGGTCGATCAGGTGTTGGATATGGATGAAGAGTCAAAGTCGGAGTCTAAATCTGAAAGTTCGAGTTCATCATAAAAGAGTCCGAGTTCACCAGTCAAACGGGTTTATAATAAAGAATTTATGTTATCAAAATCTAATTTGAATGACGGACTAATCAAAGTGGCATATACTTTGAATGATTCAGACAAATTATATTCTGATGAGGAATTTCCAATAAGAAGTGTCAAATTTGAAATGATCAAACAGGTTTTCAAATTAACAGAAATTAATATTTCTGAAATAAAAGATTTAAATCTCACGAAAAACCTAAAAGGTACACTTCAAGAGTTCAACAGAGATTGAACACGAAAATGGGTTACGGTTTTGGTTATGGTTTTCAAAAGAAACCAAACCATAACAGTAATTTCAAAAAAGAAAGGTTTAGGTTTTAGTTCTTCAGAAAATTCCAAAAATGAGAAAAATTATAAACCAAAAACAAAATTTGTTGCAGGAGGAAGTTCTGAAGAAGAGTAGAAGAAACCATTCTGGAGACAGTCAAACCGAGAGTTTCTTGCTGAAAAGAAAAAGAATATGAAGAAATTTGTTCCAAGAGTTGAAGAAAGAATCTGTTTTAAATGTCAAAAAGCTAGACACATTGCTTGGAATTGCCACGAGTCCACTTATTCAAAACAGGGAGTTTCTTCTAACTTTGAAATGAAAAAGAAATGTGTTGATAAAACAGTACAATAAAGAGAAAAATTCAAAGTGTTTGAAAATTCGACTTTAGAAAAAGGTGAAAGTTCGAAACGTTTTTACAAAAGAAAAGTTGATTTGAACAAACAAAGACGGGTTGTAAAATCTGAGAGTAGTTCTGACAATGAATCTGATTCCATAAAATCAGAGGAGTCATCTGTTGAGAAAAAGAATGAGAATTATGTTCCAGAGTTGAACGAGGAAAACTTTCCATCATTGTCAAAAGAAAATTTGAAGTTGAAAGTTGGTAAAGTTGAGATTTCAGATCAATTCTTTGCTGGTAAGAAAGAATTTGATGCTGAAAAGTGTTTAATGGAAAAGTTAAACATATTTTTGGAAAGATGTTTGACGGGAAAGTGAAGGGCACAAAAGAATTATACAAATCAAAAGATGGTGGGATAGATGTGAGTCAAAATCACCCAAGGCTGGTCAGGCTTGGGTGACAGGATTTTCAAACTGAAATTCTGACTTGCCGGAACTCCCAGGTTGGTAATTGGGGAGTAGGAATCGGCATCATTCTTGATAATTGTGTTTGTAACGGATCTACAAGTGGTTAATCAGGGACATTAAGTTGTACTTGATTTCTTACATGTGGTATTGTTGTTAAAATCTGAAAATGTTAAAATTTTTCAAATGGTTGAGAAAAACAAAGTGATGAATGAATCCCCGATCTTACAAGTGGTAAAATCAACAAAACTAATTTTCCGGAAAAACCATTTTGATTAAAACAAACTTAAGTGTTTTGAAATCATTATGGGAAAATAGTTTGTTGTCAGGGGGAGTTCTGATTGTTTATGCCAAGTGGATGGCGATTTGAAGCAATTCACAACAGTTGTCACTTTATTTTGTATAGTTTGTTTTCAAACTTTCTTTAAATGATTTTGAATTTTAGGGGGGAGTAAGCAATTTTATTTTCAGAAAATCCAAAAACATTTGAAAATTTGAAAAAGCCAAAAACATGATAAAATCAAAAATGAGTTTTGTTGTAAAAAGAGGAAATGATAGTACATCAGTGGACTATCACAGCATGCTAAAGAATTGGAAAGTTAAAAGTGGTAAACGGTTTCACTGATGATATGCCAGTAGGTTTTTACACATTTAGTAGATTATGTTCGAGATATAAACACCTAAATTTCAAACTTACTTATCTCGTGGGGAACATCTCTCGGATATATTGGTAACCCCCGAAATCTCGTTTGAAAGATCCCTCTTTCTGAGATACTAGGTCTTTATGCTTAGTGATATCTGAGGTATTATCCCGGGACTCCTGATTTTGCGGAAGCAATGGCCTAGTCCCCGTATAATACTTTTCGCTTGCTTGAAATAATAGCACCCCCCTCAGCATAAAAATGATGAAACATTGCAAAATGCTAATCATGTGATGTTGAAGAAAAGATTCTCTAAAGGGAACACACCTAAAGTCGAAGCCATCATCTCTCTGATTTTGCGGAAGCAATAGCCAAAGCTCTCATGGCCCTCGCATTTAACCCTTTACAGATATCATCTAGGTATACTCACCTGTAAGACTGAATATTGGGATCTGGATACGGGAGTATATTCTGAGGTGGGACACGCGAATAAGTTTAAGTCTCTAAAACATTAATCTCGTATCTCGAAACAGTTGAACGTTGTGTGAAAATTTAAGTGGATCAGTATACTAACAATCTAAGTGAATCGTTTAAAACTTAAAATGTTTAAAGCTTAACAGTGTTGGTGATTTATCTCATAAACTGATATGATCCTCTTACACAAACTCACAAAAAATATTGTCTGTAAATATTTCTTTATTGCATTTCATTTAAAACAAAATTCCAAAAATATTTTCAGAGTGTTTTAGCATAAATTTTGAAAAATTCAAAAAGATTTTAGACAACTGATGTTGAAAACCTGATTTTCAAAATTCCGAGTGCTAAACATGATGAACAACATGGTTGGAAGAATCTGTTGAAATGAAAAATGTTTTTGAAATGATTAAAAGGTTCATCAAGTTGAAAACAAATTTGAATGTTTCATATACAAGTGGTTAGCAGAGTTTATATTTGTCAAATTTTTAAAATTTGTGAAATTTTACTTTGAGGTAGAGAATGTGCAGGTTATGGCTATGAGAGAGCCAGGTTTTGATTTTGATCATATAAAGACTGAAAAGCATGAGCAGAGTATGAACCAGACTACGATCCCAGCACAACTTAAGGGGGAGTTTGTTAGCAAAGAGGAGTCTGAAGATAGGAATGCCAGGTTTAAATCCTGAAAATCGCGCTAGTTGCTGATGCTGATAACCTTAAAGAATCAAGAGATCTGTTCAAGATAAGATAAAGACAGGTTAAGATTAGTTGATCAAGAGAAGAGATAAAGATTGAAGATGCTTACACTGTCAGATAATTTTGAAAAAGCCCGAAGACCGATCAAGGCTGAAGACTGTGAAGACTCGACACCGAAGACTTTGTCAACATCCAAGGGGGAGTCTGTTGGTGCATATGTCTGTCAACTTCGTCTTGTATCGAGTCTTGTATTAGAAATGTTAGATCAGGGCACGTTGTACGAGAAAATAGGATTTGTGTGTTGAAAGTTCATTTCGCACGAAATGACAATTAGCTATTTCGTACGAAATAGCAACCAGCTAATTCGCACGAAATACCTTTGGTCTATTCCATGCGAAATCACTTGTCCTATAAATACCTGTCGTGTGATTTCATTTGTAAGGTTCATGATTCCGGTACCGAAGTGCTGTCGACGTGTCTACTGATCTGTAATCGTGTCAAATCAATAAAACAAGACAATTAAGAGTGAATCAAGTTGTTACAAAGTCTAATCAATGAATTCCGCCTCTGATTAGACCGAGAACTCTTCTGATAGACTCGTTTAGATCGTCTCTCCTTCAAATGCAACAAACAGATCAAATGACTTCTTTAATAAAGCTTGTTTGTTCTTTATCATATCAGCGCTTCCTTTAAACTTGTTAATCAACGCCAACCAGATTGATCTCGCAGTTCCTTGATGTTGCAGTAACACAGAGATATCTTCTTTTACAGATTGTTGAAGAAGACTAATCATCAATTTTTCACTAGTATATTTCAATTTTTCAGTCGTTGAAAAATCACTAAAAGCTTTTTCAAGCCCACGTTCATCCTTCGGTTTAGCATAATCCGCTTCCAATGAACACCATGCATCAAATTTGTAAGCTTGCACCCAGTTTTCAAAACGGTTGTTGTAACACCTCGTAAAATCGTGTCCAATGGTGTGGTGACACGTGTAATGAACCCTAATAAAGTCAAATGTTGACTATGAGGGACTAATTTCGTCAAAATCGAAAAACCTTGATTATAGAAGGACTGAAAGTGTCAACATACCTAAACTAGGCCTCTGAGTGACCTTATACGGTGTCCGTATTCTCAAACGAGCCACTTGTTGGACGAGAGGAGCCGTTTGCATAATTATGTGAATGTTTGCGCGTCGAAGGGTTAAAAGTGTCAACATGTTAATTTTTACCTCTGAGTGACCTTTTAACGAACCAAGAGCTTCATTATGTTTCATCATGTTCTCGGGAATGCGTAATATTGGCTATTAAAGGCTTTTATGCCAATAAGTGAAGTTACGCGCAAGTTTGCGAGTTAGACGGGTTAAAAGCGTCAACATGTTTAATTACACCTCTGAATGACCTTTTAGCAAACCCAAGGCATCGTGATATTTATTAATACTTTCAAGAATGCCTAATATGGATTAAATGAGGCTTCAATGCTATTAAGCGATGAGATGCGCAAGTTTGCGCAATAGAGGGGCCTAAAGCGTCAACTTTTGAATCTACGCCTTTCGGTGACCATTTAAGCGAACAAGAGTGTAGTAACATTTATTTATATGCTTGGTAATGATCAATATGGGCCATGGAAGGCTTGGATATCATTAAACAGCATTTCGCGCTACTTTGCGCAATTAAAGGACTATTTGCGTCAAACGGCAAAAGTATGCCGATTCGTAGGGTATCGGACCTTCCGGAATATTATCATGAGTTAATCATACCCTAATTATCCTTTTTATAGCTTAGATATAGGCTTAGAGGTGTTTGGTGCGCAAAAATAAATTTTACGTCAAGCAGGGACTAAAAGTGTCAAAAAGTGCACAAGTTTGCATTTTCGCGCATATCTTGCAATCTGAATATATCCGGACACCCAAAAATTTATGTAAGCACTAAAATATTTTATTTTAGTGTTTGGCTTGATAAAATTCCATTCGTCGCGTCGTTTGGATCGTTTTTCGCTTCCGTCCGTGTTTCGTCGTAATTAGCCGAACAACGAGACCGTACGACCAAACGAACCGACATCCGGCATATTTTTGAGCATATCTCGTGTCTCCAATGTTTAGGCATCATATTAAAGCCTTGAAATGAGGTTAACGGGCCTCAAATAAGTCAGAAATATCATTTATCAAGATCAGGGACAAGATCTGTCGATCTACAAAAGTTTGTTGCTGGACTGAGAAGTGACACGGGCCGCGTAAGCTCAGTAGGCTTGCCTACGCGGTCCGCCTGGGCCTGATCTGCAACATTTTATTTTTTATTATTTATTTTTGCATGGAGACCACTCAAAACCCTTTTAAACCAATCCTAGTCGTGCCCTTGGGCTTCAAGACTTTAGTAACAGCTGTTTAACACTTGTAATCATCAGATTCAGCTCTATAACACTTGTCAATGATCCAATTCCTAACCAAAAACTATAAATAGGATACAAGTTCATTCATTTTCTTCACACCTCTCATTCTATCATTCTATCTCTCAATCTGGAGCTTCATAAACTGAATGGAACTTGTATTCTTGTAGAAAAGTTAGCATGGACCCTTTGTAAGTACCTTAGCCCACCTTATAGTTCAGTTTCATAGTTTAATAAACCGAAAAGTCAAGCATCGTAAATAAAATTTGACTTTCGGATTAGACTCTCATGGTCCAGCCACTAACCAAACTAAAAGTGGGTATAAGACCATAGTTAGGTAGGTGATTAACCCCTGAAAGGGCACCTCCTAATTCCTGCGTTTGCTTAGTTAATTGTTGGGTCAAACTGTTTAATTAAAAAGTCAAACTTGGCAGAATTTTGATTAATAAGTAAAACCAATAATACAAAGGTTATAAATTATATTTAACACTTTAATAACTTGGTAATTATTATTTAAACATGTCTAAACATGTTTAACCTGACAATTCTAAGTTTAGGGTCGGTTCGCAACCGAAAGTCGCGTAGTTTGACTTCCACGTTGACTTTTGGTTATAAGCCGAATTAGACTAGTAGGCTACTGACTTTAGGTTCCGTTATGATCGTATTATAATGTAGCATAACCCTCTGGGATTATAATACATGATCATACTAGTAATCCGAGTCTTATGCAAGTTTCCGTTAATATGCCATACTTTGACTATTATGCCCTTTTTAGAAAAAAATAAGGTTTTAGACACCAATATGCTTTCAAACAACTTAGGTACTGATATGTTAACATATTTAGCATATTTTGATGTTATAAATCTGATCATAAACTGAGTTCGCGTATAATGTCGTGAATTGTGCTTTAAAGTGACCAAAATGCCCTTTAGGTGCATAGATCGGTTTAAAGCATAATTCCTTGTACCAAACTCATTGCCTACTGATTTAATATCATAATTAGGATAATTTGGGATATTAATTCAGATTATAAACTGAGTTTATGCACAAGTTCTTGAATTATGTCTTCAAATGACGATAATGCCCTTTTGGCACCTAAAATGGTTTTAAAGCATGATTATCATACGAAACCTTTTTACTACTAATATATCATATTAAATAACATATTTTGGTCGTATAAACCTGACCGTAATATCAGTTTTCATAAAATATCGCATATATCGTCATTTAGCGACTTAATCGCCGTTTCTACCAACCAAGACTTGTTACCTACTGATTTTATAAATCATTTTAAATACATTTTTACAGTAGGTATATGTTATGAATTCAGATTCCCAACCAAGACTACCAACCAAGACTTGTTACCTACTGATTTTATAAATCATTTTAAATACATTTTTACAGTAGGTATATGTTATGAATTCAGATTCCCAAATTAGCCTTCAAGCCTATGTGTGAAATTACCAAAATGCCCCTATGGAGCATAGTTTGGTTTTAAATTATGAAAAACACATATGTTTGATATCATACTGATATTATATCATAAATATAGTATGTTAAAAGAATGTTTATGATCATAACATCAGATTGTACCCAAGTTCCTTTTATACGTCATTAAATGACCAAAACGCCCTTACGGGGCATAGTTTGATTTTAAAACCTAAACGGGCATACAAGTTGATATCCCACTGATATTATAACTTGTTTAAAGTGTATTGGCATATGAAACTTGTTCATGACTCATCTGGTTACTCGTTAACGCTTATACGCGTACGGTGAGACTTATGTAACTAGTTTATGTAAGTTTGCTGAAACGGGTTCAACCTTATTGTTTTTACTCCAAAATCCAGAATGTACTTAGTGTACCCATATCATACAAGTCCTCGTACTTGTTGGGTCCGAATTACATTCTATTCCAGTCATCGCTTAATCTAGCGTAACGTACCGTTCTAGATGTTTAAGCTAGCAGGTCTAAGTCTACGACTTAAATAAAGACCGTTAGCATTCTAAATTGGTTATATATTACCATCACTCCAAACTAGAGCCACCCGGTAAAAGCTACCTGCATTTAGATAGATTGGATACGACTGAGTTATTTTGCTGTGAATCAAGTATTAGCTCAGGTAAATACTTTTAACTTATTTTCCCTTATACGGGCTTGGGATACGGTATCATAAGAATACCGCTTGTTCGGGTATGAGATCATTTAGTCGGATTGTGATTTAATAAATCTGCATAACCCGTTTAAATCTGTATTGTTTGATAACATAAACATTGGGGGTTAACGACCGTGTCCTGGATATCCTTGGCTCATTAAAGTTAAAAATGGCCACAACCTATGCACGAGGTGTAGGCATACACCCGACAGATGCAAATGCTAAATATAAATAACCCACAAGTTGGGGATAACTCCTTCGTGGGTTTTGTAAGTGGTGAGTCGGTTAATCACGACCGGCTTCCAAACCGGCCCCATATGTATGACAAACATGTAATACTGAATACAAGATTTTATTAAAGATTATCCCAAGTTATAAATGATTTGTGCCTTGTGCACTTAAATCAATTTTCATAAACTCTTTTCAACTGAGCCAGTTAATTGTATTTACCAGTGAAAACTGACGTATTTTCCAAAGACTAAGTGGCAGGTACTACTCGTAATAGGCTGGGGGATTGCTCGGTGTCGAAATAGAGGATCTTGCAAATCCTTAAAGATGCCTTAAAGTCTGCTAAACTTCATTTTATACATTCTGTAATGATCCTCCTGTGGATTTGATATTACAGACTCGTCTATAATAAATACTTTGATATTTTCAGACATTTGAGTTTGTAATAATATTTTATATTCCAAGACTTCCGCTGTGCTATTCTGTGTATGTTTGACCATGATGATATCAACTACGTCACGATACTCCCCACCGGGCCCACCGGTGATATGTGGAAATATCGGGGTGTGACAGGTTGGTATCAGAGCCAACATTGAGAGAATTAAACACTAGTCTTTTGTGTTTAATCTCAATGACACAGTAGCATATTCCTTAGACCTTTGGAGTCTAGACTTAACATAGGAATGTTCTCATCCCTATTGAGTATGCATTATTTTCGATTTTATGTATTTTAAATAAGTCGCCAAGCAAGGAAGCCGATGATAGGGATTTTCCTCATCCGAAGCCAAGGAATGCCAGGCTTCACAATACGGCTAAAATAACTGTGCGACCGGTTTGGAGGAAGACCTTTATGGATTCATTCCTAAAGCCAAACCCATATGAATTGGAATCAGACTTCAGAGTCCATACCGAAGGTCCCTGAGGCTCAAATTTTAAAGTCTGCGCCAGTGGAGTCCATACCAGGTGGTCCCTGAGGCTCCTGTATTGAAAATAATACCAGTGGATCCTAATGATCCCTATTTCTTGCCTTCGAATTTTAAAATTCCAGATTTGGATTATATCAGTCAAACCCAATTCATGATCCATATCATTCCTTAACCATGGAATTCTTAAATTCTACTTCTATAACGGATCCTGATTGAAATACTTACCTTATTCATTAAAATCTTCAGTATCTCTACCATGTACGGTAAACAAAGAAGAGAAACAACTGAAATGGACCAAGGAAAGCGTTAGAGAATCCTTCTTTCATAATATTCTTTTAAGTCCTTATAAGGACCTATCTCTTCTATTTAGTCCCCGTGTGGACATACCTTTTTCGACTTAAGACCCCTTATGGGCATTTGCTATTTAGTCCTTTTATGGACATTATCTTTCAATATAGTCCCCAGTGGACAATATATTTTCAATAAAGTCCCTTGGTGGACATACTATTTTAATACAGTCCTTTCATGGATATATGATTTTATTAAAATCCCTTTTGTGGATACACTATTTTAAAATAGTCCTCTCATGGACTTGATGTTTCAATATAGTCCTCTCATGGACATAATAATTCATTGTAGTCCTTTCAAGGACATATTATTTCATCAAAGTCCCTTTTATAGACAAATTATTACATTAAGATCCCTTGTGGATATGATATGTTATTTTAGTCCTTTCAAGGATATGTTATTTCATTAATAAGTCCCATTGAGGACGTATCTTTCAATATAAAGTCCCTGTGAGGACATTTGTACAGCAAAGCCCTCTTGTGAGCGCACTGTACCAATATAGTCCTTTTATGGACATGTTATTAAAATCCTCTTGGGGATACGTTATTCGAAATAGTCCCTTTGAGGACATTGATATTTCATTATAACCCTTATATAAATTTGTAATATTTTATAGTCCTTATACGGACTTATAATTTTTCCTCTTAGTCCTCTGTGGACAAATATATTACTAAAAGTCCTGATTAAGGCACTATTGAAAATTCCTAATGATTTAGGAAAGTTTCGAAAATTTTATATAGGTATTCATTTCGTCCTTTATCCAACAATAGTTCTGAATTTTATTCGAACTTTATCGATCTGCTGAAAATTTCAAAAGATCCTCTTAATGGTATAACCTAGCCTATATGTCTATGAACATGGCTGTGATGGTAGAACCCTCTTAAGATAATTAATCCTTGTTATCATCTAAGAACATGTTAACATTCCTGGCTGTGTGACTTGAGCGACCACACAAGCTTCCAAAAGTACTTGGACTTTTCCAAGCCACCTTCATAGCCTATATGATCAATACGAATCACGACTATCAAACAACGGTATGAAGTATACATCAAAACATCCAATTAAGATGTACGCCATTGGGCGAAGATGTATTCATGACAATGATAGTTTTATTTTATACACTTCTTGTCAAAGGGCGATGAACTATGTCCGACCCTTAAAGATCACTGATCCAAGAGATCATTGATTATATTTTAATTATCCTAGTGGCAAGGCCTTTTGTGCCATCTAACTGTCCTTTGAAGCAAGCCTTGTGCTATATGAGGACGTCTCTATGACATTGACATTGTGATCTTTAAGATCCCCTGTCCAAGGTAATGAGCTGTGCTCAAGCCTAATAGTCTACATGATCATTGCGATCATGACTAAAATCATCAGTACGATGATTAAATCTGACATCCTTAACGATGTTTGGCCTAAGGGCAATATTATATTGTCCATCTGAGACCAGGCAAATGTAATCTTTTGTGATTCTTTACCCAAGGGGGTGAGCCATGCTCAAATCCCATAGTTTGCATGATCATTGCGATCTTGACTAGTATCATCAATATGATAATCATAATATTAACATCCCTTGTGATGGAATGCCTACGGGCTACACTTTACTCTATTGTCAATAAGACAAAGATAGTGGCGATCCTCATAATCCCCTATCCAAAGGGTGGGTTATACCCAACCCTAACAATCTATATGATCAGCGTGATCATGACTGATATCATCAAATGCAATGATGATATATGAACATCCATTAGTGATGTCAATTAGTCTACCTTTGTGCCAAATAAGTCATCTTTAGAGACAATGACAGTTGTAGTTTATGACTCCCTGTCCAAAGGTGAAGAACTATGTTTAAACCTGGAAGCCCCTAATCCGATAAGATTGCGGCTTATAAACTAATTTCCTTGGTGATAAAACAAAGAGATATGTTTTAAAGTCATCCATGACAAGTCAATGTACTATAGTTTGACATTCGTGACAAGTTAACATATTATTAACATTCCTAGTCACAGGCCTTTTGTGCCAGCATTGGTAAATGTCCTCCGTATCAGGCCTTGGTGCCATATCTTATAACGTCATTATGACGAGGCCACTTTGAGCCATATCTAAATGTCCTTTGCGACAAGGACTTCGTGCCATATAATCATTGTGTCCTTCATGACTAGGCTTTATGCCATATTTTTCTACGTCCCTCGCGACGGGCTTCTATGCCACATATATATATATATATATATAATGAAAGTCATGTAAGGCTAGCCTTCGAGCTATTCATATTCGTCCTTGTGACAAAGACAGTTGTGACATTATGATCCTCTGTCAAACAGGTAATGGACTCGCTCCAAACTTGAAGTGCCATTAATGGTCCTTTGGTGGCCTAGGCTAAATGTAATGGATATACATTCAAATAAAATTCATTAGGAATGTTTGGAAAAAAATAATAGCCTATACGGTTTTAGGATGCCGTGGCTGATCTATGTCAGATCATCAGAATGATGACTAACAATTGCTTAACGTGGTGGTTAGTGCCAAGTTTCGAGTATGGCAAACTCGAATGAGGAGGATAGCAGTCGCGATACTATTAATGCGACAAAAGCTAATAATGCTACAAACGTAAACCTCAATATTAATGGAGTTAAACTCCAAGATGTGATTGACACAACAGTTTGAAAGACCATGGAAAAGGTCATGAAACAATTCAAAGAGCCGAATGCTTCTCGCTCTAAATTTCATTCAAAACCTCAGTCAATTGCTCATGAAAAGAGTTTCGTTCACACTTCGAATGTGAAGGATGAACAAGGGAGGAGGATAATTCCCAGAAATCGAAGAAAAAGAGAAAATTACGGGCTTAATAAGAACCATCATAAGTTCAGTAAGAAGCCTGTATGTAAGAATTGTTATAAAAGACATTGGGGACAGTGTCGAATAGGATAAAGACCAAAGCAGTGCGCATCTGCTAGGAAACTAGTCATCAGTCCCATGAATGTAGGGACATAAAGAATGCAGTCTGTTACGACTGTGGTGAGTAAGGCCACATCAGAATTAGATGCCATAAAGCTGCCAAAGAAGGTACAGCTAAGTCTTGAAAAGCTAAGGAAGGAAATGCCTGAACTCACCTGATAAATGCCAAAAGGCAGTACATGATATCATCAAGTACATTCCTTATCATATACCAATGATAATCTCTGCTAAGTTTCCTGTTTTAATACAGGCAATAATAAGTCTTTCATAGACCATAAGCTTAGCAAAATCTTGATGATAGTCATAAGAACTCCAGATTCTTAGTCAGGTAGAATTTACCAGTGAAATCTGAGAGGCCGAATCTTCTATTATCGGCAATGAATCCTTCTATGAAATCTAAGAGTACTCTTTCTTTGAATAGAGTACGACAATATATGTTATTTTGATTATTTTTCCTCATTGATTTTATCAACTGCGAGTGCCAACTATGTATGATAAAAGCGCCATATGAGGATTGGCGTAACCTAGTGTGTCCCATAGATTGCTTCCATGCCTGATCAGTATGGAGGTTGAATGCATGGAACCACTAAGATATACCAATGGTCATATTGTACTAAAGTCAGCTAGTGGTATTCAGAGGAGATATCCATAATAGAAAATGCCTAAGCAGGCGTCTCTACTTAAGGCGTTCGAGCACTCGTAAAGCAGATATGTCATTTGTATGGCACAATCGACGGTAAGTGGACCGAGGTCGAAGATTGAAGCTATCTCTGTCATATTTGGATAACTTGATCTCTTCTCAGTTGAACTACCCTGTTTGACCTCTAGAGAGACAAGATGGAATTAGGGTTTACATCCTATTAGGAGCTGTATTTATTACAGAAGCTTTATATCGGTTAACATCAGCGGATATGGAAGAACTGAGGGCTAAACATATAAGTTAGGAAGAAAGGCTAGTACAGCCTAGCTCATTGTCTTAGGAACCCCGACTATTATTGTTGGTAAAGGAAAGTACAATGCAATGCCCTTGTGCATTGGTTACTGCAACCTAGCTAAGAAACGATTTAGAATTCGTTATCAGATGCCCAGGATCGTCGATTGGTTCGACTAACCATGAGGATAATTAATTCCTTAAGATTGATTCGGATAAGTAGTTGGAATAACTATCTCACCCTAATTAAGTTCTCCTATAACTGATAGCATTATATAAGCATCAAGGCTGCTCCTTTGGAGACCTTGTTTGGGAGAAATAGCTAACGCCCATTTGTTGGGTAGGAAATTGCGAAAAACCCAATTAACAGGATCTGAGATTTATCTTAAGGACGACTGATAAGATATTATGAATCCGTAATTGTCTGAAAACTGCCAGTAATCGGCAGAAGAGCAATGCGAACAAGAGACGCAAATCTCTTGATGTTCCAAATGGGGAACAAGACTCTATCGAAAATATCAATATGATAAAGAACAATACGTTTCGGTGTAAAGGATAAGTTAAGACTTGGATATATAAATCATTCAAGATCATCGAATGTGACGGCAGTATAGCTCATAAGCTAAACTTGCCTAAGGAGCTCAGTGGAATTCACGATGTGTTCTACGTTGCTAACTTAAAGCAATGCCTAGCTGATAAATCGCTAGCAATGTCTTGTAAGGATGTATAGATTGATGAAAGCCTGAGGTTTATTGAAAGACCTATATCGATCAAGGATCGACAGGTTAAGAAACTCCGAAAAAGAGCATGCACCTATTGTATAGGTCAACAGGAATACCGTAAAGGTCCTTAAATTACTGTGGAAGTTAAGTCCATTACGCGACAGAAAGTACTTCCATCTTTTTTGAGCAAATCTCGGGGTCGAGATTTCTTTTAAGGGGGTGAGGATGTAACACCTCGTAAAATCGTGTCCAATGGTGTGGCGACACTTGTAATGAACCCTAATAAAGTCAAACGTTGACTATGAGGGACTAATTTCGTCAAAATCGAAAAACCTTGATTATAGAAGGACTGAAAGTGTCAATATACCTAAACTAGGCCTCTGAGTGACCTTATACGGTGTCCGTATTCTCAAACGAGCCACTTGTTGGACCAGAGGAGCCGTTTGCATAATTATGTGAAAGTTTGCGCGTCGAAGGGTTAAAAGTGTCAACATGTTAATTTTTACCTCTGAGTGACCTTTTAATGAACCGAGAGCTTCATTATGTTTCATCATGTTCTCGGGAATGCCTAATATTGGCTATTAAAGGCTTTTATGCCAATAAGTGAAGTTACGCGCAAGTTTGCGAGTTAGAGGGGTTAAAAGCGTCAACATGTTTAATTACACCTCTGAATGACCTTTTAGCAAACCCAAGGCATCGTGATATTTATTAATACTTTCAAGAATGCCTAAGATGGATTAAATGAGGCTTCAATGCTATTAAGGGATGAGATGCGCAAGTTTGCGCAATAGAGGGGCCTAAAGCGTCAACTTTTGAATCTACGCCTTTCGGTGACCATTTAAGCGAACAGGAGTGTAGTAACATTTATGTATATGCTTGGTAATGATCAATATGGGCCATGGAAGGCTTGGATATCATTAAACAGCATTTCGCGCTACTTTGCGCAATTAAAGGACTATTTGCGTCAAACGGAAAAAGTATGCCGATTTGTAGGGTATCGGACCTTCCGGAATATTATCATGAGTTAATCATACCCTAATTATCCTTTTTATAGCTTAGATATAGGCTTAGAGGTGTTTGGTGCGCAAAAATAAACTTTTACGTCAAGCAGGGACTAAAAGTGTCAAAAAGTGCACAAGTTTGCATTTTCGCGCATATCTTGCAATCTAAATATATCCGGAGACCCAAAAATTTATGTAAGCACTAAAATATTTTATTTTAGTGTTTGGATTGATAAAATTCCATTCGTCGCGTTGTTTGGATCGTTTTTCGCGTCCGTCCATGTTTCGTCGTAATTAGCCGAACAACGAGACCGTACGACCAAACGAACCGACATCCGGCATATTTTTGATGTTTAGGCATCATAGTAAAGCCTTGAAATGAGGTTAACGGGCCTCAAATAAGTCAGAAATATCATTTATCAAGATCAGGGACCAGATCTGTCGATCTACAAAAGTTTGTTGCTGGACTGAGAAGTGACACGGGCCGCGTAAGCTCAGTAGGCTTGCCTACGCGGGCCGCCTGGGCCTGATCTGCATCATTTTATTTTTTATTATTTGTTTTTTCTTGGAGACCACTCAAAACCCTTTTAAACCAATCCTAGTCGTGTCCTTGGGCTTCAAGACTTTAGTAACAGCTGTTTAACACTTGTAATCATCAGATTCAGCTCTATAACACTTGTCAATGATCCAATTCCTAACCAAAAACTATAAATAGGATACAAGTTCATTCATTTTCTTCACACCTCTTATTCTATCATTCTATCTCTCAATCTGGAGCTTCATAAATTGAATGGAACTTGTATTTTTGTAGAAAAGTTAGCATGGACCCTTTGTAAGTACCTTAGCCCACCTTATAGTTCAGTTTCATAGTTTAATAAACCGAAAAGTCAAGCATCGTAAATAAACTTTGACTTTCGGATTAGACTCTCATGCTCCAGCCACTAACCAAATTAAAAGTGGGTATAAGACCATAGTTAGGTAGGTGATTAACCCCTGAAAGGGCACCTCCTAATTCCTTCGTTTGCTTAGTTAATTGTTGGGTCAAACTGTTTAATTAAAAAGTCAAACTTGGCAGAATTTTGATTAATAAGTAAAACCAATAATACAAAAGGTTATAAATTATATTTAACACTTTAATAACTTGGTAATTATTATTTAAACATGTCTAAACATGTTTAACCCGACAATTCTAAGTTTAGGGTCGGTTCGCAACCGAAAGTCGCGTAGTTTGACTTCCACGTTGACTTTTGGTTATAAGCCGAATTAGAATAGTAGGCTACTGATTTTAGGTTCCGTTATGATCGTATTATAATGTAGCATAACCCTCTGGGATTATAATACATGATCATACTAGTAATCCGAGTCTTATGCAAGTTTCCCTTAATATGCCATACTTTGACTATTATGCCCTTTTTAGCAAAAATAAGGTTTTAGACACCAATAAGCTTTCAAAAAACTTAGGTACTGATATGTTAACATATTTAGCATATTTTGATGTTATAAATCTGATCATAAACTGAGTTCGCGTATAATGTCGTGAATTGTGCTTTAAAGTGACCAAAATGCCCTTTAGGTGCATAGATCGGTTTAAAGCATAATTCCTTGTACCAAACTCATTGCCTACTGATTTAATGTCATAATTAGGTTAATTTGGGATATCAATTCAGATTATAAACTGAGTTTATGCACAAGTTCTTGAATTATGTATTCAAATGACGATAATGCCCTTTTTGCACCTAAAATGGTTTTAAAGCATGATTATCATACGAAACCTTTTTACTACTAATATATCATATTAAATAACATATTTTGGTCATATAAACCTGACCGTAATATCAGTTTTCATAAAAGATCGCATATATCGTCATTTAGCGACTTAATCGCCGTTTCGGCGCGTGGTATGGTTTTAAACCATAACTACCAACCAAGACTTGTTACCTACTGATTTTATAAATCATTTTAAATGCATTTTTACAGTAGGTATATGTTATGAATTCAGATTCCCAAATTAGCCTTCAAGCCTATGTGTGAAATTACCAAAATGCCCCTATGGAGCATAGTTTGGTTTTAAATTATGAAAAACATATATGTTTGATATCATACTGATATTATATCATAAATATAGTATGTTAAAAGAATGTTTATGATCATAACATCAGATTGTACCCAAGATCCTTTTATACGTCATTAAATGACCAAAACGCCCTTACGGGGCATAGTTTGATTTTAAAACCTAAACGGGCATACAAGTTGATATCCCAGTGATATTATAACTTGTTTAAAGTGTATTGGCATATCGAACTTGTTCATGACTCATCTGGTTACTCGTTAACGCTTATACGCGTACGGTGAGACTTATGTAACTAGTTTATGTAAGTTTGCTGAAACGGGTTCAACCTTATTGTTTTTACTTCAAAATCCAGAATGTACTTAGTGTACCCATATCATACACGTCCTCGTACTTGTTGGGTCCGAATTACATTCTATTCCGGTCATCGCTTAATCTAGCGTAACGTACCGTTCTAGATGTTTAAGCTAGCAGGTCTAAGTCTACGACTTAAATAAAGACCGTTAGCATTCTAAATTGGTTATATATTACCATCACTCCAGACTAGAGCCACCCGATAAAAGCTACCTGCATTTAGATAGATTGGATAAGACTGAGTTATTTTGCTGTGAATCAAGTATTAGCTCAGGTAAATACTTTTAACTTATTTTCCCTTATACGGGCTTGGGATACGGTATCCTAAGAATACCGCTTGTTCGGGTATGAGATCATTTAGTCGGATTATGATTTAATAAATCTGCATAACCCGTTTAAATCTGTATTGTTTGATAACATAAACATTGGGGGTTAACGACCGTGTCCTGGATATCCTTGGCTCATTAAAGTTAAAAATGGCCACAACCTATGCACGGGGTGTAGGCATACACCCGACAAATGCAAATGCTAAATATAAATAACCCACAAGTTGGGGATAACTCCTTCGTGGGTTTTGTAAGTGGTGAGTCGGTTAATCACGACCGGCTTCCAAACCGGCCCCATATGTATGACAAACATGTAATACTGAATACAAGATTTTATTAAAGATTATCCCAACTTATAAATGATTTGTGCCTTGTGCACTTAAATCAATTTTCATAAACTCTTTTCAAATGAGTCAGTTAATTGTATTTACCAGTGAAAACTGACGTATTTTCCAAAGACTAAGTGGCAGGTACTACTCGTAATAGGCTGGGGGATCGCTCGGTGTCGAAATAGAGGATCTTGCAAATCCTTAAAGATGCGTTAAAGTCTACTAAACTTCATTTTATACATTCTGTAATGATCCTCCTGTGGATTTGATATTACAGACTCGTCTATAATAATTACTTTGATATTTTCAGACATTTGAGTTTGTAATAATATTTTATATTCCAAGACTTCCGCGGTGCTATTCTGTGTATGTTTGACCATGATGATATCAACTACATCACGATACTCCCCACTGGGCCCACCGGTGATATGTGGAAATATCGGGGTGTGACAGTTGTGCCACCCTTTAAAATCCTCGATGTACATAAGCTTTGGAGGCTTTTGAGATGTTCCCGTTTCATTTTCGATTTCAATTGTTTCAGCAGCAGTAACTGGAGCAGCTGGAGCAGTTGCAAATGCATTATAAAATTCCTCTTCCATGATTCAATAATCTGTTACACAAGTTCACAAAGTTCAAACAACAATGAGAGTTCACACGAAATGAGAACTCAAATGAAACGACTTGGTGCGAAATAGCTTCTTCAAACGAAATCAAACTTTGGTGTGAAATATTCTTTTCAAACGAAATAGTTCACACGAAATACAGATTTCAAACGAAATAGCCCTCTGGTACGAAATAGATGTTGACAAAACCACCAAGAGTCTTCACCAAGTTACCACTGCTCCCAACGCAGAAACCGCCGCACCGCAAGCTTCCAAGTCTTCAAGCCGAAAGCGCAAGAACAACAACAACAACAACAAGAACTACGCAGTAACTGCCGCTCCCCTCCAAGCTGTCCCTGCTCAACCGCAACCCCAGAACCGCCAAGTAACGGCGCCAGTGACCAATGCACCGCCCGGCCAAGCGTGCATATACTGGTCCACACCCTCTCTGCCCTACTTGTACCTATCATCATCCTGTTGGGATTGCATGCCGGTTTTGTGTTCATTGCAACCTGTACGGCCACTTTACTGCCAATTGCCGTACTGATCCCCGCCAAGCTCAAGCTCAAGTTTAAGCTCCTGCACTGCCAGCTCCTCTTCCTGCTCCACAGGGCCAACAAGCAGCTCTTGCCCCCACTGCCCACGCAAGAGCCTGCTTTGCATGTGGTGATCCCAACCACTTTGCAAATGTCTGCCCAAATAGAGTGGTGAAGCAAAGCAAGAGCCACTGCAGCAACAGCCTCAACATCACCAGCAGCAGCAGCCAGCAGCCCGCGGATGTGCATTCAACATCAATGCCCGCCAGGCTCAAGCAGACAACAACGTGGTTAATGGTACATTCCTTGTCAACGGTATATATGCTTCGTGTTTATTTGATACTGGAGCCGAAAACTGTTTTATGTCGTTAGAATTCGAAAAGCTCCTAAATCGTAAGCGCGCTAACCTCCCTACGACATTCGACGTAGAAGTTGCCAATGGACGAACCGTCACTGTTCATTCTGTTCTTGGTGATTGTACGCTCGAACTTAACAATCACGTCTTCCTATCGACCTTATTCCGATGCAGCTTGGTAGTTTTGATATCATAGTAGGCATGGATTTTCTTCGCGAAAATCGTGCTGTAGTCGATTGCTTTGATAAAATGATTCATTTCTCGCTTGCTAATGGTGATCAACTTTGTGTATATGGAGAAACTCCTTCAAAAGATCTTAAACTCATGTCGTGTATCCAAGCGAGTAAGTATCTCTGCAAGTAATACAAAGCTTTCTTGGCGCACATCGTAGTAGCAGAGAAGGAAAAGAAAGAGAAGGCAATAGATAAGGTGCCTGTGGTTCGTGATTTTCCTAAAGTCTTTCCTGACGATTTACCTGGTTTACCTCCGAGTCGTAATATTGACTTTCGCATTGACCTTATTCTTGGAGCAAACCCTGTTGCTAAAGCCCCCTATCGCCTCGCTCCGTCTGAAATGCGTGAACTCTCGAGTCAACTCCAGGAACTGTTTGACAAAGGCTTTATTCGCCCTAGCACCTCTCCTTGGAGCGCACCTGTCCTTTTCGTAAAAAAGAAGAATGGAACGTTCCGGATGTGCATCGATTATAGGGAATTGAATAAGCTGACCATCAAGAACCGCTATCCCCTGCCCCGAATCGATGATTTGTTCAACCAGTTACAAGGTGCTACGTGTTTCTCTAAGATTTATTTACGCTTAGGCTATCACCAGTTACGAATCCAGGAGGAAGATATACCCAAAACCGCTTTCCGAACCCGATACGGCCATTATGAGTTCGTCGTAATGCCCTTTGGTTTAACCAACGCACCCGCGGTTTTCATGGATTTGATGAATCGTGTGTGCAAACCCTTTCTCGACCGCTTTATCATCGTGTTTATCGATGATATCCTGATCTATTCCAAGTCAAACGCCGAACACGCACGACATCTCAGTTTGGTTCTTGAACTACATCAAGGAAACCGCCTCTATGCCAAGCTCTCCAAGTGTGAATTTTGGCTCGAGGAGGTTCAATTCCTCGGCCACATTGTCAATAGTCAAGGTATTCATGTCGATCCTGTGAAGATAGAAGCAGTTAAGAGTTGGGTTACACCAATGAACCCGTCTGAAGTTCGTTCTTTTCTCGGATTGGCAGGTTACTACCGCCGATTCATCGCTGATTTTTCGAAGATCGATGTACCGCTTACCTCTCTTACCCACAAGGACAAACCTTTTGTTTGGGGAACTGAACAAGAGGAATCCTTTCAGACTCTCAAGCATAGGCTCTGCAATGCTCATGTTCTCACATTACCCTACGGAGACAACGACTTCGTAGTCTACTGCTATGCCTCTAACCTCTGTCTCGGTTATGTTCTTATGCAACGAGACAAGGTTATCGCGTACGCCTCTCGACAGCTCAAGATCCACGAGAAGAACTATACAACCCACGATCTCGAGCTTGGTGCAGTTGTTTTTGCGTTAAAGATATGGCGACACTACCTTTATGGTACCAAGTGTACGGTCTTCATAGACCATAAGAGCCTACAACACATCTTGAGCCAGAAGGAACTGAATATGCGCCAACGCCGATGGGTTGAACTTCTTAACGATTACGACTGTGAGATTCGTTACCACCCTGGCAAAGCAAACGTCATAGTCGATGCTCTAAGCCGACGAAGCTATTTGCATAGCATTCGTAATACCCTGGCCCAGCACAACCTCAAAGCTCTTATCCGTGACGCTCAACATGCTTGTTTTACCGAACACACTTTGAAGAAGGAAAGGATTATCAATAACGGCGAACAACTAATGAATAAATCGAATGGTATATTTCATTATCTAGACCGAATTTGGATTTCCAAACGCACTAATTTACGAGAGATTATGTTAAACGAAACCCACAAGTCTCGATATTCCATTCATCCTGGTGCCGACAAGATGTACCATGACCTTCGTCTTCGGTATTGGTGGCCTGGAATGAAGAAGGATATCACCATCTATGTTTCGAAGTGCCTGACTTGTTCCAAAGTCAAGGATGAGCAACAACGCCCCTCTGGCTTACTCGTACAACCCGAGATCCCTATTTGGAAATGGGAGAGTATAGCTATGGATTTCATAACGAAAGTTCCCCGCACTCCATCAGGTCACGATAGCATCTGGGTTATCGTTGATCGTCTTTCTAAATCTGCTCATTTTCTGCCAATACGAGAAGACTTTAAGGTAGAACGATTAGCACGGATCTACACCGACGAAATCATTTGTCGACACGGGACGTCTCATGACATCATCTCTGACCGCGATGGTCGGTTTACCTCGTGACTTTGGGAAACGTTTCAATCTGCTCTCGGTACTACTCTTAATCTAAGTACCATTTCCATCCCCAAACCGACGCTCAGACTGAACGAACGATTCCTACCCTTGAAGACATGCTTCTCTCGTGTGTCATAGATTTCGATGGTAATTGGGACGCGCACTTACCTTTGGTCGAATTCTCGTACAATAACAGTTATCATTCTAGCATTCAAATGACACCATTTGAGGCATTATACGGAAGAAAATGTCGATCGCCTATTACCGGTCCTGAGCTGTTACAAGAAACGACTGACAAAATCCTCCAAATCCGAGACAATCTCTTGAAAGCTCGGAGTCGTCAGAAAAGTTACGCCGATAGACGCCGCAAGCCCCTTGATTTTGACGTTGGCGATCACGTACTCCTAAAGGTTACACCTTGGAAGGGGGTGATCAAATTCGGCAAGAAAGGAAAGCTCGCGCCTCGATATGTTGGACCCTTTAAAATCCTGGAAAGAATTGGCAAAGTGGCCTACAGACTCGAACTACCGGAGGAACTTAGCAATGTACACCCGACTTTCTATGTTTCGAACCTCAAAAAGTGTCTAGCTGACCAGAACTTACATGTCCCTCTTGAGGATCTACAAGTGGACGAAACATTACACTTTGTGGAAAAGCCTGTCGAGATCATGGATCGAGAAACCAAGAAGCTCCGACGCTCATGGATTCCCATTGTTAAGGTTCGCTGGGAAGGCAAACGCGGCGCCGAGTTCACTTGGGTACTCGAAAGTGACACGAAGGCCAAATATCCACAGCTTCGTTACGCCTGCGCCTTAATTTCGGGACGAAATTCCCTAAAGTAGGGGAGGCTGTAACAACCCGACTTTTGAAAGTCAAGGTACAAGTCAAAGTCAAAGTCAAAGTCAAAGTCAAAGGAAGAAAAGATTGCCAATTCAATCTGTCATTCCTTGCTTAATTATTACTTGTACTTTTCGACTCGTTAATCGATACTTTAATTTATGATAAGAGTAAAATGCACGGATAGTCCCTGTGGTTTTGCAAAGTTTCAGCTATAGTCCCCAGATTTTGGAAATTACACTCATAGTCCCTGTGGTTTGACAGTTTGTTACGCGGATAGTCCCTGGAGTGGATGGGGGTTAGTTTTCTCAGTTAAGTTGGTGTGAAATGACTAAAATACCCTTAGGATTAAATTAAAACATTAACCCTTTAAACCCTTGTATCTCTTTCATCTCACGCACACACAAACACTCACTCACCAGTCACCACCATCTGCCGCCACCACCTACACCAGCCGTCACCACCTGCCACTCCACCACCATCAACATCTCTACCACCTTAATTCCCTCCTCCATTTCAGAACTCACCGTCAACCACATTTAAAGAGAGAAACGACAAGAGAGGGAGACAAATCAATCAGGAGAGAGAGAGAGACAGATCAATCAGAGAGAGAGAGAGACGCATAAAAGGCCCTAGAAGATGGTTGGAGACGGTGGTAACTGTAGCAGTGGTCGGATCTATCTGCAGCAGCGATGGATGGATCTGATTTGTTCATAGGGTTTCCACCACCACCACCACCACCACCTTCAACCTTCACAACAAAAATCGACAAACAAAAATCAAAATCTAGAAAATCATCACTACTTATACACACAACATACAGATTAACTACGAGATTAACAAAATAGCATGATTCAGATGAAGGGGAGAGAGTTGAACGTTGCTCCACTGTTCACATCGCCGTACAAATTGATGAAGGGGACCGTCACTGTTAAGATTCAGATGGAGGGACCCGTCGCCGTTCAAATTAAGATGAAGGGCACCCGTCACGTTCAGATTCAGAAGAGGTAGAGCCTTCACCGTTCAGATTCAGATGAAAGGGGTCGTTCACGTTGTCGCCGGAGCTTCTCTATCTACCATCTCGCACCACTCTCTCTCTAACTTTCCTGTTTTTTTCTCTCTCTCTCTAAGCTTTTCTCTGTATCTCTCTCTCTCTAAATTTTTCAGATTTGAAAAGGGGTGTGTCTTAATGGGTGTAGGACGGTAGAGGTGGGTGGTGCAGGTAGAAAAGATGAAGTTGGTGGTGAAGATTAGATGTTGATTTTTAAATAAAAAGTGGGTCCCACATAATTTATTAAAGTTTAGTTATATTTTTTATATTTAAGTTAATGTATTTTAATGATAAGGGTATTTTAGTCATTTCACACCAACTTAACTGAGAAAACTAACCCCCATCCACTCCAGGGACTATCCGCGTAACAAACTGTCAAACCACAGGGACTATGAGTGTAATTTCCAAAATCTGGGGACTATAGCTGAAACTTTGCAAAACCACAGGGACTATCCGTGCATTTTACTCTTATGATAACTTGGTTGTATTATGTGGAAGTAACAATGCGATAAACGCTAATCTACTAAACGCTATCACATCGCTATCGCATCGCAACTCGAATTACAGGTTATGGATATTGTTTTACGTGTGTGTGCCATTATGTGTTACTTGCGCATGCTTATATTGTTTTGTGGTGGTTATTCGCAAATGCAATCGCAACTCTATCATAACGCAATCTCATCACGAACTGGAAACGCAAGGTTACTTTTTTTATTAGATGTTAGTTAGGTTATTTGTGTAACTATTATTTAATACTACCGCATCGCTTTATCGCAACACTCAACGCACGAAACGAAAAGTCGAAAACCAACTCGCGAGAACCATCCGATCGAAGGACAATTCGATCAAATGGTCATCCGTCAGGATGACCATCCGATCGGATGGCCATCCGATCGGAAGGCCCTCTGATCTGTCACCTTACACCACCTTTCTCTCCTATTGCCTATAAATACCACCTGTCACATCACTTTTTCATGGGATGTGACAGCTCTCGTTCGACCAACACGCTTTTGAGCTATTTTCTCGCGATTCTTGTAAGTTTCTACCTCAAATCTTGTACTTCTATCATCTACACGCATTACTTCATCATTTTTTCCAACAAATCTCATCGTTTCACCATGAAATCCGTCTGATTCGGGCTGTTTTAGGGTGACGTCATCATGGGTGTTCAAGAACACCAAAGTGTGACCTCATTCCACCAAGAACAACTCAAATCTAAGAGCTTTCAACATGGTTTAACACTGATTTCATCATAATCTAAACCTTTTCCAACTGATTTCCACTTTTCTTCAATGTTCTTATCTTTTCATTTAAAAACCGATAGAATCTGAGCTCGTTCAGGCCTTCCACTCATTCTCTAGTGAATTGCCGGTCTGAGAAAGGATTCCTATCGAAGAGATGACCGACTCAACAGGTTGAACATGAAGTACCGTCAAGAACAGTTACTGATCGGACGGGGTGATTCCCATCCAACCGGATGACTTGGGCTTACCTGGGTTTCCGTTGTTTGACACGTTGTCATACCGTCTCGGTTTAATCGCAAAACTTTCCAAACTTAACACTTTTTACAAACTTCTCAACGAACAGGTCACCAAACGAATTGCCATCCGATTTGATCGCCATCCGATCAAACGACAATCCGACCGGATGACTTATGACTTTCTCACGTAAACAAATTTTTACAAAACTTCAAAGAAGCTGACCGGATTTGTAGAAACACTTCTTCGTTTTTAAAATGCTACAACGAAAACTTCAAAGTTCCATCATAGACAAACACATCCATCCCAAATGGACAACCCTCCGAGCGAATGGCCATCCGTCCGGATAACCATCCATCCGGAAGGTCATCCGATCGGATGACAATCCGTCCCCCATCACTCCAACGCACTGTTTAACGCACTGTTCATCGCTTATGCTATCGTTCTGTAATCAGGCTAATCTCTCAGTGCTCCCTTCAATCCAAGACTGTGTTATTCATTTAACACGATCTGTGATTATACTCGATCCCTTTTTTCTTTTAAGCACTTTGGGGTGTTACATACGTTACCTATTTCAAATCACAATCGACACATAACGCAAACACTTTTCTACGCTAATCGTTACTGCATGTTATACGTGTTACTCGATGAATGCTTGTATATTATGTTTACATAGTGATTATTGCCTGACACCTTAGCAACGATAGTACTATAGTTTGGACTCAGCACCTGTCGTGGACAAGGGTTGTTAAGGGCCTTACTTCACGTGTCACTGTGGTGATATGTGTTGCGCATTCTACAACTCGCAGTCATATCTGTGCGTATTTCATTGTCGATAACCTGCTAGCTTCACTTTTCAACTTGTTACATGCTGGTTATGCATAAACAGCTTTCGCTATCTACTATACTATTAAACTTGTATGCTCACCTTTACACTAAGTGTATTGACTTTATTTTAACTTATGTGACAGGTGTTTAGGATGCTGTGGTATGCCTTGCTTTGTGGAATCAAGCTAGGGGAGTCTAGAAACAAACTTAATAATTTATGAGTTGTCGGAACAGCTTTTATCTGTCTTTGAGAACAATTTGTCTGTAATAACTTTTTTACTTTGTGTGTTATGGTATGGGACGTAATGATTAAACATTTGGTAATTTTAGTTGTTATGGAATCTCTTGGACAATCTGTTTAGCTCAGTGTCGCACCCTAATGTTTCCGCCATCGGTTGGGGTGTGACATGTAAGCCTACCAATTGTTGGCTCCCTTTTACTTCTTCTTTATATCCATTTTTTGATGATGTATCCCAACGATACTTGGATAGGTAATCAATGTACCGAAGGTTAACACCCGACAAACCAGAGTTACCCCATGTCGGATATCTCATTGGAATTACTCACAAACCATTCTGTTAAGGTTGTTTTACCAGTATTTGAATTGCTAGCAATATACAAAAGTTGTTGCGACTGTCTAAAAGTAAGGTTTTGCTTTCCTTCCAAGTGAACAGCTAAAACTTGAACCGGGGGATTCCTGTGATGTATTGGAAAACTAAATATCCTCCACATTGCCTCATGTGGGCATATGAATCGGCCATCAGTATAATTTTTATCTCGTCTACGACCTCCGGGTTGTTAGCTGCCACATTATCTCCACCATGTCTATCACATGTTAACGCAAACTGAATACAATCAACACCTTTGGAGATGTATTTAAATAAGTATTTGATAAGCGTAGTCCAACCATAATACTCTACGTTTATATGCACATCAAAATGCACTAACAGATTTTCATTGTACGGAACAACATATCCGTCGTCTAGAGGAACGCCGTTTTTTAGAAACGGTTCACATGTCGATGACCTCTTATAATGTACGTAACCTGCATTATCAAAGTGCGTCACATCTTCATAAGGTTTTGGGAAACTCTTTTTGAAGACACCATCTTTCATGCAAGGGGAACCCATGCGCGCTAAACCACATGGGCCATGTAACATGCAATCAGCGACAATCCTATACCATGGTTGCAAAAGTCGCTAGGCGCTCCCTAGTCGGTCGACCGGGGAGTTGAGAGTACTCGGCATAGTCGGAGAGTACTCGAGGAGTACTCGGACATGTTACATTATAAAGAAATTAGTTGTCGGAAATTAAATATATGTCTAATAACATAAATTTACTAATTAAATATATGTCTAATAACATAAATTTACTAATATTTATAACAAAATACTTGAAAATGATATTCATTATTTAATATGATAGTTATATAAATTATGTTTTATTATTTTGTAAGTCAAACTAGGCCCGAATTGACCTACAAGATCCGATTTTGGCCGAGGTTGACCGCGTTTGATCGATTCTGGGTAATTAGGCGGAGTTAGAGAAAGTCGTTTCGGCAACCTAACTTGTAGCGACTACTCGGGGAGTACTCGGCCTTGGAAACCTTGTTTTACAACCATGTCCTATAGAGAACCGGTTTAAGAACAGGATCAGGAAGTTCAGCCGATATATAGTAATCAACTTGTTCTGCATTGCGAATACCATATACATTGGAGAATAAGGAATACTTCAGTATGTAAGTCACACAACAGGTAAAAACTATAAATATTGGATACATTTACAATTACCTGCAGTGACGTCTCCAAATGGTTTCCTTTTTCGTAAATGTTTAACAAACATGCGCACCTTCATCTGGAAAACTCTAGCGATGATGTCAGGCCTATCTTGCGCATTAGCAGTACCCATACGATTGATCTCTCTTGTTATTTCGGGCCATCGAACATTGCACGTAAATGTGATAAAATACTGCGGATTACCATGCACATGACATATTGCGAGCGCATCCTGATAGTGCTTATACATATACCTTGGCCCGCCCGTGAATGAAGAAGGTAATATAACATGTTTTCCTATGCTACGCACCTCAGTATCCCCTCTCGAAATTGTGTGATGAACACCATGCAAAAACTCACCTCGGAATTCATCTTGGTTGGCTCTAAAGTATTCCAGATGACAAGGTTCTACACAAACATAAGCATCAACCAAATACAGTTGTAACAGCCTGGATGCTCTAAGTATGTGGGTATACACGTTCTCACGATCATGCATTTGATAACCATAGAACATTATTGGTGTTAACTTACAGTCATCAAACATTTGATCATCAGGATGTACGCTTACAATTCCGGTGAGCCTAAGATCAGGCGACCAACCTTGTTCTGCACGTGGGAAAAGGAGTGGGTACTGCAAGGGCATGTAAGATGGGTGCAGTTTGCTTACCCTATGCGGGATGTTATCTTTACTTTTAATAATGACATCAAAATCCGCCGATAATTGACTATTATCACAGACAATGGCACCAAGAGTATGTGACGTAGGCGTGGCATAACGGTTGTCGCGAACGCGACTATGAAGCCTGATTTCAAAATCTGGGATCTCTGTCTGCGAACTTAATTCCCTTGCGGATCTAAATAGGCGAACATATGGATTTACATCATCCAACTTCTGAGAAATTGCAGCAACAGTTTCTGTTGTAGGACCGTGTGAGTCAATAGCAGGGAAAAACCGCAGCCTGTTGGCAACCTCATGTTCACTATCGAAAATATACATCTGCAAAAAAGGGGGTCCATCACCGGGAGAGGGCAAAGAGAACCCAACCAGTGCGAAACCTGGCGGGAAACTTTGAACACGTAGGGCCACCACCTTGGTTTATTGCATCATCCACAATAGCACCAAACGAAGTCATACAGAACAGTGCATTATAAGCGCGAATATTTGATATAAATTGGGCATCTGAAAACAAATTTCTTAACAAATCCGGTGGTTGAGATGGGTATTGCAATTCAATTTTACCACCCCGACAACAACGATTATACCGCGGACGAACACTTATTAGGAAAGACGTTAACCGCTCCTCAAACCAAAAAAGAGCACCACAATACTCACATACCTCTGTACATGACCCCATATCAACATAATCAGGGGATTGCAAACCAACATTAGGAAAACCAACTAAACCAGTAGGTGCGTTACTAACAGCAGCCCACTGCAGCTCTGGAACGCAGCAGCGTGTTCCGATGAGAAGTGTGTCGACGCGTGACTGAGGAAGCCCCAATAGAGGCATTAGAAGAAGATGCAACTTCAGCTGAAGACGACCCAATACGGGGTCGTTTGAATTGTGGATACTAAGACGATAATGTGGTTAAAACCCCTAATATATATCTATAAATATATGCATGTACTAATAATGTATTAGAATCCCTATTAAATATCAATAAATATATGCCTGTACTACTCCCAAAAAATTACACCTAACAACAAATGACACAAAACATGTAAAATAGGTTAAAAGAGAAACCACATACCTGCATAAATACGCGGAAAAACAACTTCGAGTGAAAGAGTAACTAAAGAACAAATAAATGATCAAATAAGTTCAAAACATTAGTGAAGCGAATTCTAAATCAAGCACAATAAAGGAAAAATCCAAATAACAATTCCATCACAACATACATCATACGAAATAAAAGAAAAATATTGAATAGATTTTAATCAGATTATGCGCCACATATGTTTAAATATACTTTCCATGTTATTATTATCAACAGAACCATACATAATGATACATCTTAAAGTTATCACCAACATGATACATATAACAGGAATATCTTGATAAGTCAAACCAATCAGAATATCAAAAAATTAAACTAACAGGCATCTTAATACAGGTTAAGAAGGGAACTGCGTTTTGGCCAAAACGGATCATTAAAAAAACTATCAATTTGATTCGGGTCAAAACGGGGTTGGAGCAAAATGAGTTTGGGTGAAACCGGGTTATTAAAAAAACAATCAACTTAGTTCGGGTCAGAACTCCTTTGGAGTAAGATGAGTTCATGTCAAAACGGTTCATTTTTAAAAAACTATCGGTTTGGTTAGGATCAAAATTGGTTTGGAACAAAATGAATTCGGGTCAAAATAGTTCATTAAAAAAACTGTTTTTAAATAACCTTGTACTATTTAAATCTACTCATATCCGATTCTCGTAAAATATTAGATGTGCTTTGTACTCGAGTGAAATAGATACTCAAATGGTTGAGTATTTTATGAAAAGGTTTGTTAACGGTAAATAGACTTATGAAGGAACCAAAAGACTATTTTAATTTGGTATGCTAAAATTTGCAGATGAGGGCATAACAATACGAAGAAGACCATGTACCAAGATGCATGAAGCATAAGGAAATCAAATCTTTCGAAAGCTAAGAAAAATACTTTTGCGATGCATGTTAACAATTATGTACTTCGAATATGTTTAAACCCGGCTATCTTTTGTAAAACATATAATAAACCTGGTCTGCAAAAGTGCATTTGCAAAATTGGCAAATATATATATATATATATATATATATATATATATATATATATATATATATTAACATCGAACAAAACTTCTGTAATAATAACACTTCAATCCAAAATAACTCAACTACTATCATTGGATTGGGCGGCATGCTAGATCAAAGCGAGCTCGGGTCAAAACAGATCAAACATCCGTAATAAAAACACTTTGGGTCAAAACGGATCGATAAGAAAAAAAAGGGGTTGTTTTGATTCGGGGAAGAATTTCGTGATAAAAACACTTCAATCCAGAATAACTCAACTACTTTCATTGGATTGGGCGGCATGCTGGGTCAAAGCGAGCCCAGGTCAAAACGGATCAAAGCATCCGTAATAAAAACACTTCGGGTCAAAACGGATCGATTAGAAAAAAGGTGGTTTTGGTTCGGGTCAGAAGCAGGCACACACGTCATCCTTCGGCAGTCTGGCTACTGCGGTTGTGACCTGCCAGCCGTCATTGTCCACTGCACCAGGTTTTTTTTATCTTTTCCAAAATGTTCTTATCTGGCTGGTAGGTGTTTTATATATTGCATCATATCTCAAATGATTATAGGTAGCTGCCTGTAACAGAACATCAGTTGTAATATCAATATTAAAAAAATAACTGAGCGATCCAATTATTATAGTGGAACTGGAATGAATAGTTTTATAATATTGGCACCATTTGGGAATAATGTAAAGATTTATTTTTGGATGTTAAACCACACAATGCAGAAAAGGTGAAGACGATTAGCAACACTGGAAGACACCGATCAATAACAATTTGCGGGGTAGTGGAAACAGAAACTTCTACTTGGCGCCCTTGCCCGCGACGCCGGTTGGACCGTTGAACGGTACCTAGGGGTGCTAAACGGGTCGTGTTCGCGGGTTGGCGGGTTCAACCTGACCCGAACCCGAAAATTTTAGACGAACCCGAACCCGACCCGAACCCGAAAATTGTGCCATAGATATGAACTCGAACCCGACCTGAATATTCGCATACTAACCCGAACCCGACCCGTTCAACCCGAATTTTTTTTTTTTTTTTTTTTTCAGCAAATTAATATATTAAAATTAACACTACTACAAAAAAAAAACAATTTTATATAATAAATATATGATAAAAATATAGCTGAATGAACAGTGATCTAGGGTATATTAGGGATTTTCACTTTTAACATCAACACGTGTATGCGTATTTCTATCACCACCGCTTCTTCTGTGGTGGTTCAAAGCCCAGCTTAGACAGACAAATAGAGAGAAAGAGAGAGCGATAGAAGGGGAGTGATAGAGGGAGGAGCGGCAGTGACGGAGGAAACGACTGTCGTCTCCCGCCAGCCACCCTCTTCGTCTTCGGTCAGACCGGTGGTGGGTTGTGGGTGGTTTAGACGAATGAAACGATGGTAGAAGGCGGTGGTCCATGTTGTCGGTCGGTAGGTGGTGGATGGTGGCGCTGTCGCCTCTGCCAGACGGTGGTTGTCCAGTTTCATTAAAATTATAAAAATTTATGTCAAATTCCATTTTTAAGTTATATTTATAGCATAAAATACACACCCAATTTAATTTATAAAATAAAACATATTTTAAAAAATATAATAAAATAGAAATAGGTTTACCGGGTTAACCCGCCAACCCGGGGGTTAACCTGAACCTGACCCAAACCCGTTTAGACTAAACCCAAACCCATGAATTTCGTGTTAGATTCATGTTGTGTTTTCGGATCGTGTCAGAAATCCACACATAGTATAGTATTTTCCTTCAAATGAAAATTGTTTTCACTCAACATCTCATGCATTTGGAAGGGCATAAACATTTGACAAAGCAAGCATCTGATGGACAAATGCCGACGCATACCCTCCACCAAACAAAGCATCTGATGGACTTGTACACTCCCCTTTGGTTTTCTGCATGAGTTGGGGCCGGAACCGGCTTCGGATTGGGTTGGTCGGGTTCATATATAGGGTATGTTTGGCACGAAGCTTTTAGGAGCTTCTAGGTTTAAGCTTTTAAGAAAAAGCTCATACTTAATAAAAAACTTTGTTTGTTTGGAGGAGCTTGAAGCTTTTGGTTGAACGCTTCTACTAGTAGCGTTTAGAAGGAGCTACAAGCTTTTAGGGGAAAATGACTATTTTAACCTATAAAGATAATGAATTTTTTAATGCACAAACTTTTTAAATTTTTAGTTATGTCCATTTTGGTCATTTTATACATTTTATTAAAAGCTCTAGCTCCTCTGTCAAACACCAAATATATCTAAAAAGCTACAGCTACTAGCTACCAGCTACAGCTACTAGCTTCCAGCCACCAGGTACTTTTGCCAAACATACCCACAGTATAAATACAGGTAATCCAAACAATCATGATAAAAATAATAAAGTAATATATTGCTACACATACAAAATTGTCTAAAGTAACAAAATCACTAAATTAAGTCAAAAATTCATCAGACAGGACCTAATGAAGTAGCAACCTATCAGAAAACTCACTTTTAATGAACAAAATCGGAAAGATATGAACTTTATTATCAGAAAACTATTCAAAATACAAGTGATTCAGTCATCACAATTGATTGACTGATGAAATAAAGGACATCAAAGACGATTAACAGATGAAGACGGCAGAGCCGCTAAAAGGGTCGCGAAGAACGTGCGAATTAGAGACTGTTGTGTATATTTCTCAAAAGAGGCTGATTGTGTCTTGTATCTTTACACCCAATAGACACTGGGAATAAATAGCAAAGGAACCCTTAGCTGGGTCTTCGACAACTCCAGCTGGAGACAGCAGGCACACCAAAGCAGACCAGGCCCATAGCTCAGCCCAAAGAAGCAGCCCATACCTTGCAATAAAGAAAAAAAGGGCAGGATAAAGAAAATAAATAAAAGTAAAAGGGTATTAAAACTGAGAATGCTAATATCTTTAACACCCCCCCTCAGTTTTAATACTAAATGGATTGGAGAGAGCCAAACACTTACACATTTTGAGATGATCAACTGGTTGTAACCCTTTAGTAAAAAGATCCGCATATTGATTTAAGGAAGAAACCCCAATTGTTTTGACCATACCAGAGGCAATTTTTTCACGAAGGAAGAACAAATCAATCTCAAAATGTTTGGTTTTGTCATGAAAAACTGGATTTGCGGCTATGGACAAAGCAGCAGTGTTATCACATTTTAACTCAATAGGCAAAGTGACTTTAACCTGCAATTCTTGTAAGATGTTAACCAGCCACATTATCTCACATAAGGCAGCACACATAGACCTGTATTCTGCTTCAGCAGAGGATCTAGATACAACACTTTGTTTTTTACTTTTCCAAGAAACCAAGGACCTTCCCAGAAATATACAAAAACCTGTAACTGACCTTCGGCTGTCAATGCACTTAGCCCAATCAGAGTCAGCATAAGCAGACAATTCAAACTTGTCACCTTTTTTAAACATTTAACCAGTACCAGGAGCACCTTTCAAATACCTTAACAACTTGAACGCAATTTGAGAGTGAGCCATAGTTGGCTTATGCATATATTGAGAAAGAAAATGAACAGCATAAGCTATGTCAGGTCTGGTATGAGACAAGTAAATTAGTTTCCCAACCAGCCTTTGATATTCATTAACATTAACAAAATTATTTTCTTCTTTTTTACACAAATTTGTAACAACGTAGTTTGGTTCAATAGGACATGAAACCGGTTTACATCCACTCATACCAAACTCATTTAATAAATCCGTACAATACTTTCTTTGAGTTAAACATGTTCCTTCTTGATTTTTAATAACTTCAATTCCCAAAAAGAACTTTAGAAGACCTAAATCTTTAATTTTAAACTCAGACTGTAAAAGCCTTTTCACATTGTCAATTTCTTGTTTGTCGTTACCAGTTAGGATGATATCATCCACGTAAACCAGCACAACAATAAAAACGTTTTCATCAGACTTTATGAACATAGAATAATCACATTTGGATTGATAGAACCCAATTTTCAAGAGGACATTTACAAGTTTTTCATTCCACATTCGGGGAGCTTGTTTTAGACCATACAAGGATTTGTTTAATTTGCACACCTGATTAAGATGATTATCATTCAGACCTTCAGGCATAGACATGTAAACTTCCTCTTTTAAATTTCCATAGAGAAAGGCATTATTAACATCTAGTTGATAAAGAGGCCAATCATTTTGAACAGATAGACTGACTATACACCTAACAGTTACCATTTTCACAACGGGGGAAAAAGTTTCATCAAAATCTATTCCTTCTCTTTGATTAAACCCGTTAGCTACTAACCTAGCTTTATACCTCTCAACTTCTCCATTTGACTTATATTTAACCTTAAAGATCCACTTACAGCCTATGGGTTTTCTTCCTTTAGGAAGATCAACAATAGACCAAGTATTATTACCATGAAGAGCACTAAGCTCTTCATTCATGGCATTCACCCAATTAGTATCCTTAATAGCTTCTTGATACGAACTAGGTTTAAGAATTTTATTAACATTTGAAGCAAAACAAATATTATCAGGAGGTAAGTTAGCATAATTAACAACTCTTTCATATCCAAACTTGACCTTCCCTTCAACCACATAATCTCCAAATTTCTTAGGAACAGACACAGACCTAGTAGATTTTCTAGTAGTAGTGTGAGTACCCTCAGGAAGGTTTGATTCTTTATTGCTACTACTAGACTCAGCCCTCACAGGATTAGGTTCAGACTCATACACTTGTTGATTATCAGCCATACCATCAGCAGAAGATGGCTGCTGGGTGTCAACAGGAGGTGTTGATTCATTAGAACTACTGTGTTGCTGAGTCACAGTAGCTGAATCAGTTTCCCCCTTTTCATCATCGTCGGGATTTGTGTCACTTGAAGATTCATAAAGATCAAAAAAGTTTGAATTATTTAAGAAATTAGTGTAATCTAGATCAGATTTTGAAAACAACTTAGTTTTATAAGGGAAAACGGTTTCGTAAAAACTGACATCCCTAGAAAAAATGAATTTCTTCTGATCTAGACTCCAAACCTTGTAACCTTTTTTTAAATTTGAATACCCCATAAAAATACATTTTTCAGCTCTTTCATCAAGTTTATCAGGATTATTCAAAACAGTAAAGAAGCATAAACAACCAAAAATCTTCAAGTGACTAAGAGAAGGTTCAAATCCAAAAAGTAACTCATATGGAGATCTACCATTTAACACAGAAGAAGGTGTCCTGTTAATTAAATATGAAGCAGTGAGAACACACTCAGACCAGAATTTTAAAGGGACACCAGACTGAAACAATAGAGCTCTAGCAACATTGAGTAAATGTCTGTGCTTTCTCTCAACAACACCATTTTGTTGAGGAGTGTAAGCACAAGATGTTTGGTGAATAATTCCATGAGATTTAACAAAGTTGGACATTTGAGAATTTATAAATTCAGTTCCATTATCACTCCTGAACACTTTAATATTTACTTCAAATTGAGTTTTCACAAGATTATAAAAACTTTGAATATTTTCAAAAACTTCAGCCTTAGATTTCATTAGATATACCCAAACGGACCTAGTAAAATCGTCAACAACAGTGAGAAAGTATTTGAATCCCTCTATGCTTGGGACCTTATAGGGACCCCAAACATCTAAGTGAATTAAGTCACCTATTCTAGAAGATTTATGTTCACTTAAAGGAAAAGGGACTCTGTGTTGTTTTGCTTTATGACAAACTTCACAGGGTTCAGTATTTGTTTTATCGGATTTAAAATTTAAAACATTTAAGACTTGATCGGCAGGATGACCAAGCCTTGAGTGCCAGAGCTTTATAGTTTCAGCTTTATTAAAACAAGCAATCACAGAATTGAAAGAATTACCACAGAAATAAAGACCATCAGTTTGTCTACCAGTCACCAGGGTTTTCTTTAAGTACAAATCCTGAATATACCAAGTATCTTCATCAAACACAACCCTAAGTTGATTATCCTTGGCTAATTTATGCACAGAGATCAAATTGACACAATATTCAGGGACCACAAAGACATCTTTTAATATAACAGAGTTGGATAATTTGTAACACCCTATTGTAGTAACTTTGGCATCAGTACCATTCGGGTGTTTAACTGTTATATTATAATCAGAAACGTCAACTTTATTAAACATATTTTCACTTGACATAATCATGTGCTGATTAGCACCAGAATCAATAATCCAACTCATATTATTATGTGACCAAGATTTACTGTTAAAATAATAAGACCTCTTGTAACAACCTAAAGAAGAAATCACATTATGACATTTACCTCCAACATTTGTCTTAGATCCATCATCAGTCTTTTTCTCATTAAGCAAACCTAGAAGCTTAGAGACCTGTTCTGAAGTGAGAGAGTTCAAAGAATTGCTAACAGATTTGTCACTTACAGAGTGATTAACAGTACTGTTTATAGATGAATTAGCAGAACTATTAGGCCTAGACCATTGATTGTTATTCTGATTGGGTCGTGGTCTAAAATTAGGTGGGTATCCATGAAGCTCAAAGCATTTATCCACCACATGTCCTATCTTATTACAGTGAGTGCACTTCAAGTTGGGATTAGAACCTTTGTTAAAATGTTTTTTATTTTCATTGAATTGATTAGATTTAGCAGCAAACCCAACATTAGGAACCTGAGAGTAATTATTTGAATCCCTATGTGATTCCTCTCTAGATATTATAGAAAAAGCAGTTTTGACAGTTGGAAGAGGATCTCTTGTTAAAAGATTTGTTCTAACTGGTTGATAAACGTCGTCTAATCCCATCAAGAATTGCATGAGTTTAATTAACTGATTAAATTCATTGAACTTAGCAAAACCATGGCAAGTACAAGAAGGCAATTGTAGCATAGCGTCAAATTGTTTCCACATAGTATTAATTCTGTGATAATATTCAGAAACACTAGAACCACTTTGGCTGACCGAGTTAATTTTTTGAAATAAACCAAATACAACCGAGCCATCTATTTTATTATAAGTTTCCTTAAGATCATCCCACACCTTAGATGCGAGTTTAGAATAAACTTGACCGACATACAGTTCATCAGAAACAGAGTTCAAAATCCACGTTAAAACAATTGAATTGCATCTATCCCATTGACTAGCTAAGACATCATCAGTTGTTGACCTTTTACAAGATCCATCAATAAACCCTAATTTATTCTTAGCCATTAAAGCAAGTTGCATAGCATTTGACCATACGACATAATTTCTGTTCCTTTCAACTTAATATTAACAACAGTCAGACCACTGGAGTCACTGACATGCAAATAAAGTGGATCACTAGCATCAAGTTTACTGACCAAAGTGACAGATGACTCGGACTTTTCTGTTTTATCCCCCATATCAGACTAGCAAGTAAGAACACAATAACCAAATAAAATAGTAATGGACACAAGACCAGCAAGTAGGAACAGGATAATCAAGACACAGTAAAAAACAATCAACTAAGGCACCAAAAAGGAAGCCGAATGAATAAACAACGGAAACAAACAATAAATCAAGAATTGGCGAAACAAACAATAAACAACTAAGCCACTTATGAATAACCCAACAAAACGAGAAAAATCAGAAAGTTCTCACCGAGGGGATTTCCCAAGTTAGGGTTCGCCAATTAATAAACTCACAGTTGTAACCTTCACTTAGGGTTACAGACTGTGAGGCAAAGAGACAATCCGAAGCTTCACGAGGAGTATTTCTCCCTTGAACAGGTTCTGAATCACTTACAGCCGAAACACCCAGATCCGTAAGGGATCTAGAAACCCTTATCACAGAGCTCGAGATGAACAGAGATGGTTTAATCAACGATGATCAGCAGCGGAGATGACCAAGTGATCGTGATTCACCCTTTGAGCTCTGATACCATATCAGAAAACTCACTTTTAATGAACAAAATCGGAAAGACATGAACTTTATTATCAGAAAACTATTCAAAATACAAGTGATTCAGTCATCACAATTGATTGACTGATGAAATAAAGGACATCAAAGACGATTAACAGATGAAGACGGCAGAGCCGCTAAAAGGGTCGCGAAGAACGTGCGAATTAGAGACTGTTGTGTATATTTCTCAAAAGAGGCTGATTGTGTCTTGTATCTTTACACCCAATAGACACTGGGAATAAATAGCAAAGGAACCCTTAGCTGGGTCTTCGACAACTCCAGCTGGAGACAGCAGGCACACCAAAGCAGACCAGGCCCATAGCTCAGCCCAAAGAAGCAGCCCATACCTTGCAATAAAGAAAAAAAGGGCAGGATAAAGAAAATAAATAAAAGTAAAAGGGTATTAAAACTGAGAATGCTAATATCTTTAACACAACCTTTTTTTTCTCTTTTTAAGAAGCACCAACATGATTGGTGAAAAAAATAAAGTATTATATTACATAATAAAAAAGATAACACCTTAGAGATAATGAGGAGTTGAGGATGGTATTACTATCTAGAAAGGCTTCTCTTTAAAAAATAAGATTACGTGATATAAAAAGAGATGAAAGCATGGAGTGCTTGACACAACATACATCCCTATCATCAAGTCCCACCATAAACCAATTAACAAAAAGCCATAATCAATTGCAGACCAAGTTACCCATAAAAAAAGCATAAAAATTAAGCTAGACAAATTATCAAACACCTGGGGTGCAAAACTTCATGAACCTAAAATCAGACCTTAATCCACATACACAAAATTCATTTTCTCCATTAAAACAATCAAAGCAACCCCCAAACATCAAGTCGCACAAAGCAAGAGACACTTCACATGCACAACGCAAAAAGAACATTACAAACCCTAATAAACACCGGAAAAGGAAAAAAAAACAAAAAGTAAGAAGGACATTACCACGATCGCCTGCCAAAATTCAGAAGAGAGGACCAAGCAAAACCCAGAAGAAAACCCTGGGGGAAATACTCATGCATAAAAGTGATTAATAACCCAGAGCATACGTCACAAATAAAAAATCACTAAACAACACCACGTGTTCCTGCTTTAAGAGTAATTTAAAATTAAAAACTAATCACACTACCAACAGCAACTGCCTAAGCCAGTGAACCAGCACAACTAATTCTTTTAAGATCCAAAAATAACAAATTTTAAACACAAACAAAAAATGTGAATTTAATTAGAAAAACAGCAGCGAACAGCAGGTGGACAAGTGTCTACCTACTATTCATTTCAAGCCTTCTATTAATCAATATAAATTACTAAATTTAAAATTTAAAACGATGTACAATCCACTAGTAGAAAAACATTTTTCTTGACACGATAAAAAGTGACGTTGACAAATCATAAAATAACATGACTTATGATACGCATTTATGACACACTTTTATGACACGCGTTTATAAGATTCTTTTTTGACACGTGTTTACGTCACACATTTATGACACATATTTATGCCGTTCATTTATGTGCCTTATGCTTTTAGTTGTATATATAAAATATTTTTTTTGTAGAGTTACTAATTTAATCTGGATACATATATAATTACCTAATCAATAAATCTATTTCTTAATTAAATTAAATACATATAAATATACCAAAAAACCTGTTACATAATCATTTGTTTTTATACTAAAAATATTATAATGTTAACAAAAAATATTGTTTGTTGATACATTCGTTGACACCTAAAATACGGCTTGTCACTTAAAAATAAAGGTTGCCACATAACTCCACCATTCTTCACGAATTTCATCCATATCCACACCCGAGTATTCTTCTACCCTTCCCTCAACCTAAAACAACAATTAAATAAAATATAACCTTAAAAATCAGAATTTAAATTTGAATCTATGAATTTAAGCATTTGTTGAGATATTTAATATCAAGACTAAAGAGAAAAGTATTGTATGATGCAATGTTGCATTTTTTGTTAAGTTTTCAAAAAGTTCCTTAACATTCGGACTCAATTCAGAGGACACATCCCTCTGCACCTCCTATGCAGAAAATGACCTCCACAAGTTCAATGAACCATTTAGACATTAATTTGTAAAGGAGAACCAAGAAGCAAAAAAGGCAACAACAAACAAGATTACTGACTTTGTGTTGACTTCCACAATCCCCCTTGCACCAACAATTTTCGTGTTTGAAAGGTCCTCAGAAAAATCCTACAAGAATTAGACAAGTCATACGTCAATGCATGTACGCCCCGCTTGCGGTATGCTCATATAATGTATATATGCGTGGGCGCTCGGGGGGCAAAAGTGAAAGTGCACTAATTTTAACGTTATTTTACTAATTTCGTGAAAATAACGTTAAAAGAGGGGGACGGTTAATCATGCATCATGTGGTGGCGTTGATAGCCAAAAGACAAGGGGGTGCATGCACTAATCGGCGTTTGTCTCAATTGCTGAGTGTTATGTGCCTTATGTCCAAGGCTTGATGCAAAACCACAATCGAGCCGGGGGTCTCATTGGAAGCAGCCTCTCTATTCCTACGGGGTAGAGGTAAGGCTGTCTACATCTCACCCTCCTCAGACCCTACCTTAGCTTTGCTATTGGTGGGATATACTGAGTATGATGATGATGATGATACGTCAATGCATGCCATGTCAGCGCCAGGTTGGTCAATCATGTTTCAAAAAGAAAAGAATAACACTCGACCTATAGTAATTTATCATGTTCTATAATGTATAGATGCTTCATTTGCATTCCATGCAGACCAATAAGAGACACATAATATGGTTCCAACTGCCATTAGCCATAAAATTACTTTGGCGATATCTACAACTGGACTTCTTGGTGAGTATAACTACACAAAAACTAGAGTGTGGTTGAAAACCTTTAGAAAAAGATAGAACAATGATGAAAACTCTATTGTAAAAAAACATATCATAAGACAAAAGGGATCATTATTCTTTATTAAAAGGGTAAGTTTCATAATTTATAGTTCTGTTTCAGACTTGCATCATAGATTATTAACTAGTTAGTGCTCAAACTGATAATATAATACATAATTTGATTAATCTAAAAGACTTGTGTAGATTTGAATAATTCTAAGATTGGCTACGAGGTTCATTCACCGGCTTATCCTACAAAATAGTGTTAAAATATATGACATATATCTTTCAACTTCATATTAATAACAAGTCTAATTGTTCTTCTCTATTTGTTACATGTGAGAATAAATGACTGGGCTTGCTTTGGGCTGCTGATTGGTCTTATTGTGGTTGCTGAGCTAAAGACTGGGCTAGCTAAAGACTGGGCTTTAAAGATAAAGTCTGTTAGAAGTTTTCAACAAGTGGTGAAGTCCGGGTTATCCGTGTCACACCCTCAAATTCTACATGCAGAGTAATACCGCGAGGCGTGTGACTGACCAGGATTCAGTCACCAATCATATTGAACATTCAAAAATATAAGCAATTTAACAAAATACGATTAGTGGCAATAAAAGTCCACAGTTAAGTCTTAAGTTTTAAAACATCATAAAACGGAAATAGCGGAAGCATAGTTCAACAGTTAATTCAAAAGTCCAAAGTTTAACTTTATTTAGAACCCGACACGGGTTGATGCAACCACTACACTCCCCAAGCCACAAGCTCCTGCCATCATGGATTACCTGCAAAGCATGCAGTAGGGTGTCAACAAAAAGTCGGCGAGTTCACGAGTTTATCCAGTTTTAATTCCCAAAAACTTGTTTAAGTAGTTAAGTTACTCATTTATATCATGCCATTGGGAGCTACCCCATATGTAAGCTACTAAACTGCGTTATACCGAATCCTTGCGACCGTACGTTTTCGTAGCGTGCCCCGTTTGTCAATGTCTATCATCATTGACGGTTTTCCAGAGTCTATTAGTTCACAGCCGATCCTATCCAGGCATGGTGTGAGGTTGGTGAGAACTAAATAGCGCTATCAACTAATAACCCGTTCGCCAGGCTAGGCGACTAATCGGTATATGTAAGTGGGGACTTCCGTGATAGAGTTCCGTTTAGTACACTCGTTGCATCTAAGAGTGAATTGCAAGTATTGTCCTTTATCTTTATACCCATTTGCAGGTGCTGTCCTTTATGTTTAAAATTGACGAGTTTTGTCCTCTATGTTTTCAAATCATACACGTTTTGTCCTTTAGCCCTAACCCAGTTAGATTTTTCTGGCAAATCTGGTCATGTGCAATGCACATGAGGGTAAAATTGTCTTTTCACCCCTATTCTTTAAAATTACATAAAAAAGAAAAAAAAATTATATATCATAACAAAACCCTTTCTTCCCCAAATCAATCCCATTTTGAACAACCTGCAACAATTCTCTTCAACAACCTGCCACCATCTCCCTCACACCCGTACCACCACCACCACCCCAAACCACCATCCACCCCACACCACCTTGCCCCACCATCCACCACCCACTCAACACCATCACAACCACCATCTCTAAATCCCCACAAACCGCTGCCCCACCATTCACCACCCGGGTGCTGCCATTGCCACACCCACCCCCAAATCTGAAGTTCTAAACAATTGACCCCAAATCCCTAAATTTTATGCAGAGGATTATAAAAAAAACCCAAAATTGCACAAACTAACAATGAGGGAAACCACCTCCACCATCGCCAGCAACTCCAGCCACCACCATTCTACCTCCACCTACCGCCACCTTGCAACCACCACAGCCCTCTCCCAGACTGAAACAACAGCTTCCTCCTCCACCTTCCCTCCCACCTCCACCGCCACTGTCGAACCCACCACCAGCCAGAAACCGTGCACCACCACCACCGGAGAAAGTCGATCCACCGATTGTTACTAGACCCAGATGGAGGAATCAATTAACAACAAAAAGGAAGAATCTTTATGGTATAATAAAGAAAACCCAGATGATTAAATAGGGTTTAACCCTAATTAATGAAGTGGGGGTGCTAGATTTGTATAATTGACAAGAACACAAACACACAGTGAGTGTGTGAGAATCAAGATTCAACTAATGAACTAAACCCAGACGGGGGAATCAATTATCAACAAAAAGGAAGAATCTTTATGGTTTAGTAAAGAAAACCCAGATGATTAAATAGGGTTTAACCCTAATTAATGAAGGGGGGGGGGGGTGCAAGATTGGTATACTTATGAGGTAAAAACTAACAAAGATGAGTAATTATTTGAGGGTTTTGACTGTGGAGATCTTGAGAGAGAGAGAGAGAGAGAGAGAGAGTAATCAATGAATGCAGAAATGGTTGTAGAGAGAGAAAGGTGTGAGAGAGAGTGGTTTAAGCTAGTATTTTTTTAATTTTAATAAAATGCTTAAATATTTAGTTATTTATATAATTAGTCCTTAAAAGGTTGAAATGACAAAATTACCCTCATGTGCAATGCACATGATCAGATTTAACTGGGAAAACCGACTGGGTTAGGTCCAAAGGGTAAAACGTGCTTGATTTTTAAACATAAAGGACAAAACTCGTCAAATTTAAACATAAAGGACACCGCCTGCAAAGAGGCCTAAAGATAAAGGACAAAACTTGCAATTCACTCTTGCATCTAATATAAATAGTAATTAATTGTGCGTCCCACACAAGGGGAGAAAGGTATGCTTGTACCGCACACAAGGAGGTAGCGTTGTTCGTTCCGTTTCCCAACCACTGGGAACACATGCTTTTTAGAAAAGTTTGTGAACTCACCTCGGTTTGCTCGGCAGATAGTTTACTTGCTAAATAACTTTTGGTCAATCGCGTCCTATTATAGTTATTACGCCTAATCAGATTCGCATACAAGTAATTCACGTAAATGTTCACATATTTAACAAGTAGCACAGAAAGCATCATATATAACCCAAGTCCAAAACATGTAAACATTATTGTAGCCCACAAAATATTTATAATGCATGGCCCAGTCAAAATATAGTCAGTCTTAGAAGTGTGCGGTCAACACAAGTGTGCGATCTATGAAATGGTGTGCGGTTTAATATTCATGAATTAATATTTAATATGTGGTTAACACGACCAACACGACTTACTGAATTCATCCTCCGGGATTACTATGTAAATCAGTGTGCGACTGGCCTATCGTTAGCTTATTCTCCTAAGTGTGTGATTACTGAGTCCAAAATCTCCTAAATGTGTGTGTGGCCCAATTTTTATCATGAGCCCAAACATGTGTGCGACCAAACTACTGGTGTGCGATTATCCTGTAATTGTGCGATGAAAAAGTCATATGACAAACAATTCCCTAAGTGTGTTTGTGCGGCCGACAAAGTCACGTAACATATCACTCCTCACATTCCTAGATCAATCAGAAAAGACAAAATACCTTATCCTATAATTTTAATCCTCACAACATATTCAGTTTGTACCTTATGCATCAACAGTTGTACCCTCCACTAATACGCAGCAAGAAAATTCAAATGTCTTAATCATCCTCATCTCTAAACAACATTATTCTTATTCTTAAAACAACTAATCGATTCATACATCAGGCATACGAATATTATGCATCGAACTGACTTATCATTGTTTCTAAATGAATCAACGAGGTCATTCTTTATGCATAACCAGGTTGTACACCATGCATAATTGGTTGTACGTATTTCATGGAAACCCATCACCAAGCACTCATATGTCAGTCACATATACTCAGTTTTCATGATATGCATGTTACCGAATCCTTATATTATATCTATGTACTAAAGTCAACTTAGAAACAGTTAATGGTACAATCATCATCTTTTTCATTCAAAGAAATGAACAGATTTCGACATCAAGTATCAGAGGATTCAAACAGTTTCATTCAAGGAGTACCACTCTCATATATGGATTTAACCCAAAAAAAAAAAAATCTCTAATCTTTTTAAATCATCAGCAGGTTTTGTTATCATGCCACAGTTTTGAAAGGAAAGATTTAATCGGTTGACCAACATTTTAAGTCTGATTTTAATCAACATTTAAGCACCTCATTACTCATTTTATAGCTCAAAGATGAAGCACGTAATCCTAACCTGAAACCGGTCGAGCCGAGATGAGGTGTGCGACGAAGATGGGAGGTGATGATGCTCGAAAGAGTGTGATTACAGTCGTTCCTTGAGACGATGAGGATGGTGCCGGTGATTCCGAGAAAATGGAAAGATGTTGTGTTGCAGGTTTGTTTTTGTTGGAATTAATCTTGTTTGTGTTAGGGTTTTGGAACCGAAAGAGAATGAATGAATGTTCTCATTAGAATTAGTGCATTCGAAAAAGTCATTACATGTATATATATATATATGATATGATATGCATATCATAACCGTCATTCCCTATCTATAATAATGTTACATAAATATAATTAAAACTAAACATATGTTATATCTAAACTAATGAAGAATCTAATTTATAAATCCTATTCTAATACCCTCCCGTAAGTTAGATAGGTTCGACATGTAGTAACTCTTTTATCCGCAAGAAATCCTTCGGTTGTAGAGCTTTAGTCAGTATGTCTGCAGCCTGCTCCTTAGTTGTGCAGAAACAAACTTCAACTTCATCGTTCTTGATTAGATCACGAATGAAATGGTATTTTACTCGTATGTGTTTACTCTTTCCATGGTATACCGGATCTTTGGCCAAACATATAGTTGATTTGTTATCACAGTAGATTGTTGGAGGGCAATCGATAGTTATTTGAAGTTCATTAAGAATTCCCTTCAACCATAGTGATTGACATCCAGCCATAGATAATGCAATATATTCAGCCTCCGTAGATGATAATGCCACCACCTTTTGCTTCTTTGATTGCCATGCTATTGCACCAGATCCCAGATGAAAAACATATCCAGATGTGCTTTTATTGTCATCGACATTACCTGCATAATCACTGTCACTAAAACCTACTAGTTTTCCTTTGTTTCCTTTTGAATACACAATCCCATGATTTAACGTCCCCTTTACATATCTCAGAATCCTTTTACCAGCTTCCCAGTGACTTTTCTTAGGTTTCTCCATGAAAGGACTTATCTTGCTGATGGCGAACATAATGTCTAGTCTTGTGTTAGTTAGATACATTAAGCTTCCAACCAGACTTCTGTATACATTTTGATCCACTTCATCTTCTGGATCTTCCTTCGTTAACCGCAGGCCATATTCCTTTGGCGTAGAGATAGCATTACATTTTTCCATATTGAATTTCTTTAGCAGATTTCTTGCATATTTTTGTTGAGATAATGTGACGTTCCCTTCATTATAATTAACTTCCATTCCTAAAAAATAACGCAGTACTCCGAGATCTGTCATCTCAAATTCTTCCTTCATAGACTCCTTTAATTGTTTAATCATGTCTAACGAATCACTAGTTATTATGAGATTATCAACACACAGGCAGATCATGATTCTTGCAGTCTTTAGAGCCTTTATGTACAGTGTGTGTTCGTATGAAAATTTCCATAACCATGTGATATAAAATACTCATCTATCCTACTGTACCATGCCCTTGGGGCTTGTTTTAGACCATACAAAGCCTTCTTAAGATGACACACCTTGTGTTCTTCTCCCTTCTTTATTTATCCTTCCGGTTGTTCCATATAAACTTGTTCATTTAATTTCCCATTTAAGAAGGCAGTTTTTACATCCATTTGGTGTAGGTGCCATCCGTAGCGAGCAGTTAATGCCAATAAGAGTCTTACGGTGTCAAATCTAATTACTGGAGCGAACACGTCTTGATAATCTATCCCAAATTTATGTTTGTATCCTTTTGCAACCAAACGTGCTTTATATTTGCTTACTTTACCATGTTCGTCATACTTAGTTTTGAATATCCATTTTACTCCAATAGGTGTTTGACTTTTTGGAGGTTCCACCAATTCCCAGGTTTCATTTTTCTGTATTGACTCGATTTCTCTATCCATGGCTTCTCTCCATTTCATATCCTTGCATGCATCATCATAGGTAATAGGATCTGCATCGACATAGAGAACAAAGTTTGCAACACTGTTGTCGTGCACCATTTGATCTCTTTTATACAAGTCATCCACTTGTGCTTTTGTAAGGGCTTGAGAATTCTGATAAATATTGGTAACACTTCTTGTCCTTAGTTCTTCATTCTCTGATGATGAAGATGAATCTTCATCTCTTTGATTGTTAACAGTCACTTCTTCATCAATGTCACTCCATTGATTATTTTCTTCAGTTGTTGTCGTATGTTCATGATCTGCTACTGACTTCTCTTGAGTATCCCCATCTGAATCACTGAAACGAATATGCGGAGCTTGTTCATGTGTTTCATTTTCTCTCCGGACTTGATTTTCATCAAACATGACGTCCCTGCTAATGATAACCTTGTTTGTTATTGGATTATAAAGTTTGTAGGCTTTGCTATTTTCACTATAGCCAATAAAGATTGTCCTTTCTGTCTTGTCATCCAGTTTACTTCGATTTTGTTTTGGGATATGGGCATATGCTGTGCATCCAAACACTTTAAGGTGTTCTACACTTGGTTTCTTTCCACTCCATGTCTCTTCGGGTGTTGTATTTGGTACTTTCTTTGTGATTGTTCGGTTTAAATTAAAGATACGTTGCACATGCAACTGCTTCAGCCCAAAGAGCATTTGAGATGTTCATCATTTTCATCATACTTCTACTTAGTTCCATGATCGTTCTATTCTTTCGTTCAGCTACCCCATTTTGTTGTGGGGTATAGCTTGTGGTGAGTTTATGTGATCCCATTTTCCTTGAGGAAATCTTGAAACTCTCGACTACAGTATTCACCACCTCTATCTGTTCGTATGCATTTCACTTTGTAATCTGTTTGATTTTCAGCAAATTTCTTGAATATTTTGAAATAAGTCAGCGCTTCAGACTTGAGTTTTAGAAAGTATACCCAAGTTTTCCTTGAGAAATCGTCTATAAATGTAATGAAATATCTACAGCCTCCAATGGATAGGGTATTTGATGTGTGCAAAATGCAACATATAAATTACATCAAATGAGGCATAAAACTAACCCTTTTTTAGTACTAATGTTGGAAAAAGTGTGCTTTTGTCTTCCTTTTGTATTTTCAGTGTTAAAAGAGCTTAAATGAACAAAAGAAGCAAAAATGCAGTCAAATCCAGCATAAATACAAGAAAAGGGATAAACGTGGCATGCCCGACCCCTCGACAACATCATCTAAAGCAAAAACAAGAGAACAGAAGGCTGAACACGCCCCGTGCTCAGTGAGCACGGGGGCGTGCCCAAGTGTTTGCAGAAAAGACAAAGTTGTAGAAGCTTCTATCACCCACCATGGGGGCTTGCCCAGCAGACACGGGGCCGTGGTCAACTCTAAGATTCACATAATCTAGGAAAATCTTGATAGTACAGATACGCTTCTGCACATGGGGTCGTGCCCAGCGGACACGGGGGCATGGTCAACTAATGAAGATAAACTGCATTTAATGAAGAAAAAGAAGATGGGTGGACACGGGGCCATGCCCAATGGACACGGGGTCGTGTCTGGGCTTCTGTGCAGGCTATAAATAGGGGTGCTTGGCTCATTTGCAAACCATCCCTTAGCAAACCACCTCTCTCACACTTCACCCACACTCCACTACCACCACACACCATCATCCACCACCATCATCCATCATCCATCATAGAGTGTGTGTAGTAGTCTCGGGATCCAATATTGATCGTAAGAGTTCTTGACAATCAAAGGCCATGTTTGCCTAAGTCTCTTACATCACTTGGTGAAGACAAATGTCTAGTGTAATACTTTTTATTTTTAATCTTTTCGCACTTTTTATTTGGTTCTGTATTAATGACTTTAACAACTAGTTTCTTATGTTGAAGGTGAGTCTTCCTTATCGTTTGTCCGTGGTGTCTTGGCATTATTTTACCGTCTATATAAAATAAAAGATTTTCACCATTCATATCTCCACGGTCTATATGGAGGTATATTGGCTACCTGGTCGGGGGTTAAGGGAACGGTTTGGTAAGAGTCTTGCCTTGTTCAGTGTATAGATCCTGCAAGGACCTGGGTCAACTTTAGTAGGACCTCCTTCAATACCCACTGGTATTGGATGGCGGGGGTCCGAACTCCTTGATCCCCTCATATGTAAACTACTATTAATACTTTAACCCTGCTACTTAGGACTGTATCCCTGCTGACTCAGACTACTTAGCCGAGGGTAACGTCACCTCCAGAAGAGGGGCCTACCACAATATTCATTAATAACTTAATTAATTATCTTTCAATAATCCAACCCTTTAGGATTGTATCCTTCCTGACTCAAACTACTGGGTTGAGGGTAACATCACCTTCAGCAGAGGGGCCTACTACAATAACTAAGATAATCTCTTAAAAAGTGCAAAAGTGTGGAAATAATCAAAGGTTACACTAAACACGAGTCGGATCCAAGTGATTCATCTTGTCTATCTGTTTTTATTTTATTTTATTTTTCAGCATTTTAGTTAGTTTTATTTTTATTAGTTTAAAACATTTTTCTAAAACTTTTGATTTGATTAGACGTTGAGGATAAACCGGTATTAAAAGCTCTTGTGTCCTTGGACGACATCGGTATCTTACCAACACTATACTACGCTCACGATGGGTGCACTTGCCCATATGTGTGTTTAGTGTTAGTAAATATCGTGTTTTATAAATTTAAAACTTGGCTAAAAAGTGTTAAAGGGCTTAAAATATACATTAAAAACCTATCACACCTAACGCACATCAGTTCTCATAGGACCACATATATCTGAGTGAATGAGTTGTAGTGGTTTACTAGCATGCCATTTTGAGCGTTTAAGAAACGGTTTTCTTGCATGTTTGCCGAGAACACAACCTTCACACAGCTTATGTTGCTATTTTGGTAGTTTAGGTATTCCTTTCACAACTTCATTTGTTCCCATGTTATATAATGTATCGAAGTGAGTGTGTCCATATCGTTGGTGCCATAATATTGACAGGTCTTGTGTTATCATACTGTATGCTCGGGGTATCATCTCATGATTGAGATTTAAAGGAAACATTTTGTTTCCGGTCATTTTCACCACGCCTATAAGTTCACCTGGTGAATCCTTGATTGCACACTCTTGGTTTGAAAACTTCACTTCATATCCTTTTTGGACAAGTTGTCCAACGCTAAGCAGATTATGCTTCAGCCCTTCTACATAAAATACATTTGGAACCTTCTTCTCGGATCCCTTAACTTTTATGGCAACATCGCCACATCCCAGCACTTCAAGTTTTTTGTTATCTCCCGTTCTAACTTCTCTTCTCTAGGATTCGTTTAGTGTAATAAACAGACTTTTGTCTCCGGTCATATGATTGCTACATCCACTGTCTAAATACCAGCAATCATTCTTCGTCACTTCTTCTATGTTGAAGATCATAAACATTGTATCGTCATTCCTTTCGTTTGCTTCATCCTCATGCATGAGTGCATTACCAGTTTTTTTCATTTTCATCTCTTCTTTAACAAAAACGTGTCGTATGTCCCAGTTTTTGACAATTATAACACCGTATTTGGCTATAAGACCTTCCTCTTCCTCTGCCTCGTCCTCTTTCTGCATTGTCCGATCTATATTGTCTTGATCAATCAAAATTATTTCCCTGTACTTGAAAGGCTTGTTCCACCGGAGTATCATCATATTGTTTTAATCTTAATTCATGTGATTGAAGAATGCCGAGTAATTCTTCAGTGGACATGATATTCAGATCTTTAGATTCTTCGATGGCAACAACCACTGACTCATATTTCCGTGTTAAGGTTCTAAGGATTTTCTCTACTATGCGTTGTTCGGTTATGTTTTCTTCGTTAAACCGTAATTGTTTCACTATAATTGTTGTTCGGTTAATAAAATCTTCTATCGATTCATTTTCTTGCATTCGTAAGGCATCAAATTCACATTTTAGGGTTTGAAGTTTTACCTTGTGAAGAACATTCCATGCTTCCTTAGATGTTGTACACGTACCGATTCTTTCGAAGACAATTTCATTCACCACCTGGAAAATGATATGCAGTGCCTTCTTGTCTTTCTTAACCTTTTCTTTATGTACATTCAGATCATTCTCTGATGCCTCAGATGCGAGTTGATTGTATCCTTCTTCCACAATCGACCATAAATCTTGTGATTCTAACAAAACTTTCATTTGTATGTGCCAGTGATAATAGTTTTGTCCTAGTAGTTTTGGAATCTGGGTTTGAATGCCTCCATTTGTTGTCGTCATGATTTGTGTTTCTCTGAATTTGAGTTTGTGGAATCGTTTGAATGATTAGGACAGATATTGAATATGTGGATCCAGATGGCTCTGATACCACTTGTTGGAATTAATCTTGTTTGTATTAGGGTTTTGGAACCGAAAGAGAATGAATGAATGTTCTGATTAGAATTAGTGCATTCGAAAAAGTCATTACATGTATATATATGATATGATATGTATATCATAACCGTCATTCCCTATCTATAATAATGTTACATAAATATAATTAAAACTAAACATATGTTATATCTAAACTAATGAAGAATCTAACTTATAAATCCTATTATAATAGTTTTTAGGAAGAAAGGGTTTAAGGTGAGAGAGAAGAGGTGTCTAGGGATAGCTGTAAATGAGAATGATTGCAAACATTCTAAGTTGTCGGCTGAGGTTGTCTTTATAGTCCCATCATATTGGTCGCACAATCAGTGGCGAAGCATGACCCGAATGACGGGGGGTCAAAAACATATATACCAAAAAAATTCTATAAAACCGGGGGGTCGAAAACGTATATACCCTAAAATTTCTATACAAAAACTACATATATAACACTACTGAGCGAAAAGTTTGGGGGGTCGGCCGCCCCTTCTATACTTCGCCACTGCGCACAATTGGAAAGAGTTGGTATCAACCTACTGTGCGATCTAATTAGGGTATTTTGAGGGGCCTGGTTTCTGTTGGGCCGAACCCACTGGAGGTGTGCGACCCCATTAAGGGTGCAGCCCAATCTATTGTCCCACACCATGATCTGATTGTTGTTTTGTAAAAACTTATGACTTAATCCTCATAAAAATAATTAGCAATTAAAATAACAAATCAATAATAAGAAAAGAGATGTAATTTAGATTTCTAAATTTAATAGATTTACCTAATTGGTTCGTACAATAAGTTTGTGCGGGAAGGACCAGAGGTGCCACAATTCAGGTTTGGTTAGAAGTTGAACCAGGTGATTATACATCACTTGGCACCCGGTGTTTGGTGAATCATCTCAGATATTTTTATACTTGCTCTCTTAGTTTCTCTATCTAAAGGCAATTTAGGGTTTCATCTAAGAATCATTCTGATTCTCAGTTGTTGTGAATCCATTGTCCGTTTAGTTACAAGATCATTGTGTTGATGATCTTATGAGAGTTAGAGAGTTAGTATTTCTTCTGTGTTGATCTTGTAAATTGTTCATATTGTATTTTTTAGGGTTAATAACATATGGGTTTGGGTATAATCTGAGTTCTATAAGTTTGATACCATTGTTTTGACATGGTATCAGAGCCTTGATTGCTCTTGGGATTTAGTCGGTGAATATTGGGTTCCGATCATTGTTCTGTTGTGTGTACGTGCTAGATGTTTGGAGATCTGGTTGTTTCTGGTGGTCTTTCGGTGGATCTGGGTAGTTTTCTTGCTGTTGGTTCCAGATCTTGAAGATCTTGCTGTCTTTGAATAGGTCCCATTTAAGATACAGAAACCCTAAATCTAGGGTTTGTGTTGTGATCTGAATCTTGGTGAACTTCTTTGTTTGCCGACTTCAGATTGGAGTGTTGTGGATTGCTTTGAAAGGATTATTGGAAGCTGCCGCACTGATTATGGTTCAATCATTGAAGATTGTAATCAGATTTGGAGAAACCCTGACTTGGGTTTATCTTCTTGGTGAGATCTTTCCTTGTTATAATTTTTTCCTTTCTTTATTCTGCATTTAGGCATTATTGTTATTGGACTACTCGGGTCGGTATTGATTGGTACACAGAGAGGGTACACTCAGTTGCATATATTTGTGATTGTTTGGTCAAAAATTACTGAAGCAATTAAGTGATCAAATTAGTTTTGTGAGGTAGTGTGCTAGCAATGTTTGTGAAAAATATGCTGGTTTGATTGTTCGTAAAAACAGTTTTCAGGATATAGCTCAGGATATTAAACTATACCGATAATCAGACAGTGAGCTGAAAAAGTAAAAGTGGACATAGGATATACGAGGAAAGCCCTTGATCAATCTAGATCTCCGGCATAAAACCTCGGGAGCTGACAATCGTCGGTTGCCTTGTTCTTCTTATTGCTTGAATATTAAGGATACAATGCAGGATAATGCTCAGATCGCTACTAAGTGTTACAACGATTCCTAGTGATGAGTGTTGGTGTGTAATTGTAAAAGAAAAGTGTAGGAGTTCGAGAGCAGTGAGTGTGTTGTTATGACCTATCGATCTGGCTATCCACATTTATATAGTTAGAAATAAAGAACAAATTCTCCTAAAATCTTGGGGTGCTTCGGAATATTCTTTTTGGAACGTTGTAGACCTTCTCTTGCAGCTTCAACGTCCACTTCCTAACCATATGGAACGAGTCTTCAGGAGAATAGGTCCTAGTTAACGTTATGATCCTGCAATCGTGACCTGCAAGCAATTCGTTAGCAACCACTAGGATACAGCATCAGGATGTTACCAATATCCTGGTCTGGTTTCCTGATCATAAACAGTTATAATGTACTCAAGATATAATTCAGGATATGGGCTCAGAATTTCACCAGTAACAATTGTCCCCAAAAAATGTTATCGTTGAGGATCCTAGGCTCCAACGGTAATATTTTTAACGATTATCGAGGCAATTAAGAGATAAGACCTCTTATTTGACTACTTGTAACCGCCCGGACTAAATTCACTCATTACCCCCTATATCTTCTCAAGCTAATCTCCATTTAACCTTCAACAAGAAGAAAAAAGGTAAAAATCTTCTCTCTCGTCTTCATCCATTTCCTCCTCTTTTTTCTCAGTCTGTGGCGAAGAATGGCGAGGCAAACAAGATCGAGTTCTAGAGATTCAGCCCCTACCTTTTTACCACAGAATCTTCTCCAATATCCGGAGAAGGAATGGTGTACCTTTGACAGCGCTCACCTGTCAGCCCTCTAATCCTCCAGTATCTTCCCGGAAGGGACGATATTTAGACCTTATGATCGGGAACTCTGATCATACATGTCGTCCACTGAGTGGCTTTGTTTTAATGCTTTCCCCTTTACCTTAGGCCTTCAATTCCCTTTTCTTGATTTCATCACCGACTTCTTCTGCATCACCGGCCTCAGCTTTAGTCAGACCATGCCAATGCTCTAACGAGTGTTGGTTGTTCTTGATCGAATCAAGAACACTCACATTCCAGAGCTCTCTGTTAATGACCTTCCACTAGCATACCGGCTAAGATCCCACGGATCTAGCATGTTCTTGTTCTACTACACTTCCAACGACCCTTTGATTCTCCGAGCCACCAGGAACGAAGAGGAATGGAAGTCTAAGTTCTTTGTAAAAAGAAGTTCAATCCCTGGTGGAGCAGATTATCTGGTGAAGTGGTTAACAAGGGGTAGGATTTAGGGTTTTAGGATGATCGTCTGAAATATCCTATCTTGTATCCTGAATTGATTCTCTTTATGTTTTATGCAGCTGACTTCAGGAAATTAGTGTCTCCCCTTGTTGACTCAGAGAAAAGGATCAAAGCCATCAGACTTCTTCCGGAACCCGAAAGAAGTTGTATCCCGTACTCAGCATCCTCAAGCCAACACTCCAGTTTAAACATGTCTGGAAAGGATCTTGTTTAATATTCTGCACATATTTTGTTATTTGACATTTTGTATAGCAAGGTTTTAAGACTACTCCCTGTATGTAGACACCAGCAAAATGCCAATCCTCCTGGATCTTGATGAGCTCGACAACTATCCTACTCCAGCCGCCACTAGTTCTAAACCGACCGCAGCTCCGAAGCCCAACCCAAGAACTCGTGCATCCACATCGAAGAAAAGTAAGGGTTCTTGTTGGTGTATATTCGGTGACAACAACTTAATAGTTTGATTATTTAGTCTTTGGATATTTTGTATTGGGCTTAGCTTATTGGTTAGTGAGTTTATTATTGTAATGGGCTTGGAAAATGGCCTAGTCCAGTAGGAAGCCCAGTTCACAAACATGTGGTATATAAACATGTTTTGTGATTAGGGTTTCAGGGGTTAGAGAATTCTAGAGAGAGAAAGTCTAGAGAGAGAAGAGAAAAACGAAATTAGGGTTTAGAACAAGATCACAAATAGTGGCTGTGAGGTTGTGAAGGTCTTGAATTGATTGTAAAACTGTTTGTTTGGATAATCAATAGAAGACCGTTTGATTGTGAAATTCTGTTTCTACTCGTTTCTGTAATAAATCTGATCTAGAGGATTCCGCACTCTAGGTTAGATAAACAATTCTGTGAAAGATCCATACATCAAGGGGACCTACAATTGGTATCAGAGCATTAGGCTCTTGAAGGCTCGGTTCAGAATTGGTTGCTGCAGAAACAGAAGAAATTTTCGAATTTTTGAAACCTGAAAAATTAGGGTTTCGAAATTTTTGTGTGTTTGATAAAATTTTCGAAATTCTTTGGCTGTTTTGATCTTCTGCTTTGTTTTATTGCTGTTTTGCAGGATTTCTGGAAAGAATTTGTTGATTCTGGAAAAGTTTTCGTCTGATAGACTTGAAGATTCGAAGACTGTTCTTCGTGTTCTTCACGTTCTTCGTTCTGTTCTTCACTGTTTTTTTCCAAAATCACTGATATTTTGATATTTTGATTTTGCAGAAACTGTTAAGGAATCCGGAAGAATCTTCATAATTTCGAACAGATCTAGTTTCCAAGTTTAACTGGCGAATTAGAATAATTTCGCAGTCTGGACCTGCGAAATTACCGGCGACGTTAAAATCCAAAGGCGACTTTGGTAACCGTATAATTTTCCTCAGCGAAATTATTACGGTTTTCGGCGACTTTACAGGTCGTCGTAATCGTGAAATTGACCGGCGAAGTTGACAGCGAATTTAACCAGCAAAATTAACTTTTCAGCAAACCTTGATTGATCAGCGAATTTGAACAAGAAACAGCCGAGCGAATTTAATTGACTAGGCTAGCGAAATTAGCATAATTAAAAAGGTGGGATATTTTCTGGCTAGCGTAACAAAAAATTCACGTTTTCTAAAATAGAAATTGATCCGTAGCTCGTTTGACAGAACCGTCAGCACCGTTGCATTCCTCGTTTTTTTTGGACAAAAAAAATCCCGAATTCGGTTTTCGACATTAGATATCATTGGATTCGTCTTTTCGAGACGATTCTAACGGTGTAATTTGGTAACCACTGTTTTCGGAGATATTTTGTACTGTTTGTACGGTTTTATCAGTCTGCAACGTTTAAAATGTCGAACATGTCTAGTTTGAATGAGCTTTTGAGAATGGAGCATGAGGTTGGCACTACCAACAAACCACCTAAGATGATGAAGGTGGAAAATTACTTGACATGGAAGGATCGTTTTCAATCCTTCATTGAATACTAGGACACTCGCATGTGGATATGCATTGAAGATGGGTACACAAACCCAACACACGACTTTGAGGGCAGACCTCGAAGAACTGCTTATGTGAACATGGAAGATGCTGATAAAAAGATGTATGAGGCTGAAAAGAGAGCCTTGGCTGCAATTAAAATGTCCTTACCTGACAGCATCAAGCATACTTTCAAGAAGTACACAAACTCAAAGGATATGTGGGATGCATTAGAGAAAAGATATGCTGGAAATGAAGATGTTAAGAAAAACAAAGTTGATCTACTGAAGAAGCAGTTTGATGTTTTCAAGTTCATGAAACATGAGTCACTTAAGGACATCATCACTCGATACTACCATCTGATGTCGGAAATGGATAATTATGAGATAGAGTGCTATACTGACGTTGAAAAGAATGACAAACTGCTCGATGCCTTACCTACCAAGTGGGATATCTACACTCTCATGATCAAGGGTGAAGCAGATTATGAGACAAAGGACCTGGAAGAAGTAGTTGGCAAGCTGAGAGCTTATGAGCTCAGTATGAAGAAGAAAGACACTGGATATGATCAGGTTCAAGATCCAACGATTTACAATGGGCTTGCACCTTCTTCATCTCACAACGCTTCTAGCGACTCTGCTACTGCGTTTCTTTCGTGTGAGAATGAGCAGGTCACATTGAATGAAGATGGTGATGTCTGTTTTGTAGCTGCTTCAGGAGGATCAACAGGAGCTAAGAAAACATCAGCTTCTAAGCAGAGTAGTGGTGTTAAGTCGATGCCAATGAGTGTGAAGTCTGCTGAAGAGCATCTTGCTCTACTTGCTTCGTTCGTTGCTTCCTATGAGAACTACATTCAGGGGAAGATATCTGATCCTGCTACTTTAGATGAAGATTACGATAAGATTGACCCTGATGATCTTGACGATATGGATTTGTAGTGGCAAATGGCCATGATCACTAGAAGAGTGAAGAGATTTATGAACCGAACGGGAAGGATGTTTATAGGAAAAACTGTTGGTTTCGATAAGACCAAAGTGAGATGCTTCAACTGTCAAAGTTATGGGCATTTTGCTAGGGAATGTCAAAAAACAAAAGCAGGAGACTTCGAGTCAGAGTTCAAACAACAGGAATGCATCAAACAATTCTAACTCGAGAGCGCTGATCTCTACTGCTAGAGAAGGTTCATATGACTGGAGTATTCACTTGGAAAAAGATGACAATGTCACACAGGCATTCATGGCAGAGATAACTCCAGTTGATGATGGTGAAGCTACTGTGGGAGATGGTGAAGCAAAAGTGGATGCTGAGGCAGAGGTCAAGATAGAGAGTAAAGCTGTAGAAGAGAAAGGTGATCAGACAAAAGATGCTGAAGAGGAAAAGCAAAAGTCTGACCATCAAAAGGAAGCTGAAGAAAAGGAAGCAAAATATAAAAGAATGGAAGCTCAGCTTGCGGCACTAATGGCCAACCTTGATAAACAAAGAGGAGAGGTAAAATCTAATTCTGTGTGTTTAAAATGTCGTGAACTACAGGGTGAGGTTGACAGGTTGTCAACACAAAACCAAAGTCTGGTGTGCGAGATGTCTAACATAAAAGAAGCAAATTTTTTTGCTAAAAGAAACGAATCGTCATACTTGAAGAAGATAAAAGGTTATGAAAGTAAAATTGACTCATTAACCTGCAAACTAAACGAAAAACTTCAGGTCATAGACTTAGCTCATGAAATGATGGCTGAGAAAACAAAAGAGATTTCTGATAAATGCAAAGAGTTGTCAGATGCACAACTCAAAATTGTTGAACTTGAAAAGAAATTAGGTCAATTCAGGGACTCTACTTTTGTTATGAAACATATGATGGGTGGCTTGAAGAAAAGTAATGACAAAACCAGTGTGGGATTTCATGGTTTCAATGAAGTTCCACCTCCTGTTAGTCATGACTATTCTTTCTTGCCTGATGAAGATGAGCTCATGGACTTTGGCTCAACATCACCAAGTAGTTCCACGTCACATCAAGGAAATGTGTTTGAGAGTGCTGATGCTAAGAAGGATAATAACAGCAAACCTGTTTTGAAAAACAAAACATCACATCCTAAGAATAAAAATCCAACTTTTGTTAAAAGTGTTAATTTTGTTCAAGGAAGTGACATGAAAAACGAAACAGCTGTTATTGAAAATGAATCTAATATAGAGTTTGCTAAAAACAAGAACATAGAAAATTCTGAAACTAAGCAAACTGAACCAAATCCTTCTAAGGCATTATCAGAAGAAAAACCCGAATCTAGTTCAAAGGCTTCAGAAAAGAAGTCTTCGAAAAAGAGATCGTGCTTCAAGTGTCACACAAAGGGACATGTAGCTAGTTGCTGTCCTAATAAAAAGAATGAAGCACAAGTGAGTGAGAGGAAGAGAGAGAAGTCACCAGAGAATAGTGGTGATAAACAGGAGAAAGTTGCAAATTCTCCAAAGAAATCTGCTCCTAAACAACCAGAAAATGTTGCTGTTGGTGTAGATAAGGCTGAAAAAGGAACTCCACAAGTTCCATGTTTTCAAAGAAATCAACCTAGATTTCAGCCTAGATCTCCAACAGGCAGATATGAGAGACCTAGAAGTAGTTCACCAAGAATGAACAATTATAATGCTAATAATTTCAGAAGTCAAGGTCAATATCAAAATCGATACCAAAATAATGGTGGTCGAACTTTTTATAATAATGGCTATAGAAATTATAATAATCAAGCTTCTTGGAATCAAAATTTTCAAAGGTCAAATAGTCCAAACACATATAGGAACCCCCAGGACCATAGACCTAGTGGAAATCAAAATCAAATTCCATCAACAGGTCTGAGATCCAAGACTCCAGTTAGGAGTAATGGATATTGGATGGATGTTCCAGTGGTTGGTGAATTTGGACGACCCAAGACCATTAAGGCTTGGGTCCCCCAATCTAACTAATTTCTTGGTTGGTGTGTGCAGGAGCTGCTAAGGAGGATTATCAACTTATGGTATGTTGATAGTGGCTGCTCCCGGCACATGACGGGGGATGCGAGATTGTTGACTGAATTTGAAGATTATGATGGTGGAAATGTGAATTTTGCGGGTGCTAAAGGTGGTAGAATTACACGACGAGGAAAAGTGACCAATGGGAAGATCACACTGGACAAAGTGAACTATGTGGAGCAGCTTAAACACAATCTGATGAGCGTGTCACAAGTCTGCGACAAGGGTCACTCGGTCCATTTTACCAAGAATGAAGCATTAGTGTTGAAACCAGGTTTAAAGATTCCGGACGATTGGATAGTGATGCGAGCGCCAAGGAGAAATGACACTTATGTCATGGACATGGGTGCTAAGGATCCAAATGCTGTGGTGGCGTGTTTACTATCAAAAGCATCTGAAGCTGAATCGATGTTGTGGCACAGACGCATGGCCCATATTCACTATCGAAAAATGAATTATCTTGTTAAAAATGAGCAAGTGAAAGGGGTTCCAATGCAAAGGTTTCACGTGGAAGATAAATGTCTTCCATGTCAAAAGGGAAAACAACATAAGAAACCTCACAAATCTAAAATAGTAAATTCCAAAGATGCCCCTTATGAATTACTTCACATGGATTTATTTGGTCCAGTGAACGTGAGGAGCATAGGTGGAAAGTACTATTGTTTAGTTGTTACTGATGATTACTCACGTTATTCATGGGTTTTCTTTTTGGGTACAAAAGATGAAACAGCAGAGATGTTGATAGATCTTTTTACAAAATTGGAAAACGTCCACGATGCAAGAATCAAGAGGATAAGGAGTGATAATGGCATGGAGTTCAAGAATCGTATTCTGGATCTCTACTGTCTTAGAAAGGGAATTGAACATCAATATTCTGCTCCTTATACACCTCAAGAAAATGGAGTTGCTGAGAGGAAAAACAGGACGTTGATTGAAGCCGCTAGGACAATGCTTTCAGATTCAAAGCTACCAGTTCTTTTCTGGGGAGAAGCTGTGAATACAGCTTGCTACGTCCTAAACAAAGTTTTGACTGTTAAATGTTTTAATAAAACTTGTCATGAATTAATGTTTAACAAGAAACCAAACATAGAAGGCTTTGAACCATTTGGATTACCCTGCACCATTGTGCGTAATAAAGATAAACAAAAATTCGGTGAGGTGGCTGACGAAGGCTACTTTCTAGGTTACGTACCTGGCGCACCGAATAAAAGGGTTTTTAATCTAAAAACTGGTAAAATTGAGGTTGTCTTTAATGTTGAAATTACTTCATACAAACCTCAACAATCAACGAGTGGTCCTGCTATATTATATGATTATGAAAGCACTTTTAAATCATTTAATATTCCTGAGTTTCCAAATGCAGATGATTCTCAGTTGATTCAAGCAGTGATTGGTGGAGACGATGAAGGCGAGTTCATGCCTAGATCGAATATTGATATGACAGATGTTGCAGAAACTTCCCAAAGTGCTGCTGATCCTGATTCAAGCGATAGTGACTCTGAACCCATTGAGGGGGAGGATTTCATTAATCCATTTGCGAATCAGAATGTTCAGGGGGAGGTTGGATCAAACCTGGGTGATAATCTTGAAGTTGATACCGTTGCTACTACACGAGAAAATAGAGATCATCCAGTTGACATGATACGTGGGGATCCTAATGCAGGTGTTCAGACGAGAAGAAGCATAGCAGCGAATTCTGGCTTATTTGTGTCGATTGAGAAGACTGGGATTGTGAACGAGTGCTTGTATAGCTGTTTTATTTCCCAAGAGGAGTCGAAGAACATTCATATGGCTCTTAAAGATAATTCATGGGTTGAAGCTATGCAAGAGGAATTGGCACAGTTTGCTAAGTTGAAGGTTTGGGAGTTAGTTGACCTTCCTAAAGGTGAAAGAGAGATAGGCACTAAGTGGGTGTTTAAGTGCAAGAAGGATGAAAGAGGGATAGTGACGCGAAACAAGGCTCGATTGGTGGTAAAAGGTTTCAATCAGCAGGAAGGGATTGATTACAATGAGGTGTTTGCACCAGTGGCAAGGTTGGAGGCAATTCGTTTATTTCTAGCTTTCGCAACATTCAAGGGCTTCAAAGTTTACCAACTAGACGTGAAGAGTGCATTTCTTTACGGGAAAGTCCAAGAAGTGGTGTATGTCTCACAACGAGATGGGTTCGTTAATCCAGATTTTCCAGATCGAGTGTACAAACTTGATAAGGCTTTGTATGGATTACATCAAGCTCCCAGGGCGTGGTACGAGACACTGTCTACACATCTGATCAAAAATGGTTTTGAAAGAGGTCAGATTGACAGTACACTGTTCATCAAGAGGAGGAAGGAAGATTTTCTGCTAGTACAGGTGTACGTGGATGACATCATCTTTGGGTCATCTGATGAAAATATGTGTAAAGAGTTCGAGCAGGTGATGAAGAGCAAGTTCGAAATGAGCACTATGGGTGAGCTGTCTTACTTTCTGGGATTACAAGTTGAACAGAAGGAGGATGGGATGTTTATTCATCAAACAAAGTATGTGTATGACATTTTGAGTCGGTTCAAGATGAATGATTGCTCTACTTTCAACACACCCATTTGCGAAAATCACAATCTTGGCCCAGATCATGAAAGTACTGAAGACGTTGATCCTACTCAATACAAGGCAATGATTGGTTCTCTAATGTACTTGACTGCTTCAAGACCTGACATTATGTTTGCAGTATGCTTGTGTGCCAGATATCAGGCTAATCCTAAGGAGTCACACATGAAGGCGGTGAAGCGTATTCTTCGTTACTTGAAGGGGAAACCTAAACTTGGGTTGTGGTATCCAGCTGATAGTGATATGAATTTTATTGCTTACACTGACTCAGACTTTGGAGGATGCAAGTTGAACAGAAAGTCTACAACAGGTGGTTGTCAGTTCTTAGGAGGCAGGATTGTGTCTTGGCAATGCAAGAAGCAATCTTGTGTGTCTACCTCTACGTGTGAAGCTGAATATATTGTTGCGGGTAGCTGCTGCTCTCAGGTTCTCTGGATTCAACAGCAAATGCGCGATTACGGTTTGGATTTCACTCGTACTCCTATTATGATAGACAATAATGCCACAATTTCAATAACTAATAATCCCGTGAAACACAGTCGCACAAAACATATTGACATACGTCATCATTTTATACGGGATTGTGCTGAAAAGAGACTAATTGAATTACATCGAGTGGACACACTAGATAACCTGGCAGATCTTTATACTAAAGCTTTTGACAGGGCTTGCTTTGAACATTTAGTCGAACTCAACGGGATGAGGAATCCTGAATAACTGGTTTTTCATAAGAATTTTTGTAAATAGTTTCTTGTTTTTCTTAAAAATCAAAAATAAAAAAAATTAAAAAATCAAAAACATAAAAAAATAGAAAAACAAAAATGAGTTATTACTGTGTGAAAAAGAAGAAATGATAGTACATCAGCAAGTTAGACTGTCACACTCAAACTGAATTAAATTGCTTAAGTGTGATAGCAGCTTCATTATATGATGTACCAGTAGGCAAAAAGCATGAAATAATCAACTTACCAATGTGATATAAACCTAAATACAACTGAGTATGAGTGGGGAACACATCAGTGGTGTATGGTTTAATGACCTTAAATCTTGCGTTGATAGATTGCCAAAATCTGAAGTTTTGGGTCTTTATACTGTTATTTCATCTGGGGATATCAGGGGTGTCCTTCTGCTGCATCCAGATACATCCTGACCTAGACATACCCAGGATATCTTAAAAGCGCTAAAAATGCCAAAACCCTGAAAATGAAGAAGCTCTCAAATAAGAGTTATTCAAATATGCAAAATGCATAAATCGCACCAAAAATGGTATTTGTCATAGCCCTCGTTAGATATTTTGGTCTCTCTGCTGTACGGAAGTACTGACCTGTTCACCAATTATCTAAACGTTGAAAACAAAACGGATGAATTCAGTATACTCACCTACTACGATGAATCTTTGTGCATACCTTGATCGCGGGGGTATATCCTGAAGTGGGACACACTAATATATCAGTAATAATATTACCTTAACGTATTATACGGTAATGGTACTTGAAATGTTCATGCATTTTGTTTAAGTGGATAAACATACTGGTAATCGTCTTGGACTGCTTTTCACGAAAAATTAAATAAAGAATTATATAATTGTGTGAAATAGTTTGATTTTGCTGATATGATCTTCTTACCGGTGATTCTCACAAAAATAGAGTGTTTACTGCTTTTGTTATTTACTTGCTTTCAGAAAATATAAAAATAAAAAAATAGTGTCTTTTCTGTTTAAAATTCTTAATGTACGAAAGACCGTTATTCTTGGAGGAATTGTTACTGATAGGGAGAGACGGTGTTAGAAAGTGAGTTCAAAATTTTAAATCATGCGGGTTATAGGCTGTGTGATTAAAAAGTTTTGCGTGTTGGTGATAAAATTGAAACTGCTTCATCTGTGATACAGTTTAACTATCTCTTGAAAAATAATAATTTATTTAACTTTGTTGAAAAATTCTTATGGTTTCTCGAGATGTTTGTTTTATAGTAAACAGATTGAAGCAGTGTGTTGCTGAGAAGTTGCTGTGAAGATGAGAGTTTGATTGGATGCATGGTAGAACCTCCTTTCTATATTGCAGACAAAGTTGAAGAGTTTGAAGAGTGCTTTTACAAATGTTGAACTGGAGTTTACTCAAACGCTAAAGTTTTTGAAGATTTGGTGATTTGATGCATCAGCTTAGGGGGAGTCTGTTGCTGACATAAGCTATTGAAGTTGAAGCTATCCAAAGACTAAAGACAGTGCAAGACTACATGAAGATTGCAAGAAGACTGAAGACAAAGTTATTTTATGAAGCTATTGTCAAGGGGGAGTCTGTTGGTGCATATTCGGTGACAACAACTTAATAGTTTGATTATTTAGTCTTTGGATATTTTGTATTGGGCTTAGCTTATTGGTTAGTGAGTTTATTATTGTAATGGGCTTGGAAAATGGCCTAGTCCAGTAGGAAGCCCAGTTCACAAACATGTGGTATATAAACATGTTTTGTGATTAGGGTTTCAGGGGTTAGAGAATTCTAGAGAGAGAAAGTCTAGAGAGAGAAGAGAAAAACGAAATTAGGGTTTAGAACAAGATCACAGATAGTGGCTGTGAGGTTGTGAAGGTCTTGAATTGATTGTAAAACTGTTTGTTTGGATAATCAATAGAAGACCGTTTGATTGTGAAATTCTGTTTCTACTCGTTTCTGTAATAAATCTGATCTAGAGGATTCCGCACTCTAGGTTAGATAAACAATTCTGTGAAAGATCCATACATCAAGGGGACCTACAGTTCTGAGACCACTGCTCCAGCTTCCGAGGGGTTCTCTTATGAGGACCTTAGCTTCACTGATTCTCTAGAGCCCATGACTTCCTTCCTGGACAAGGTAATATCCTGGTTCTATGTCCTGCAGATACATGCTGAGTAGGTATCCTGGTTAGCAAATATTGAGCCATACCTGTATTTTGTTTTGAAGGGCCTTCAACACTTGTTGAATCTCTATACTGAGTCCTGTGAGGCAACAAAGCTTCAGGAGGTCAAGATTAAGAGACTTGAGACCACCGTGGCTGACCAGGGTAAAATTGCTGAGGCAAAGACCCAATACTACGAGGACAAGTTGAAGAAGGTCACGCAGGATGCAGAGGTGAAGCTAGCCGCCGCCCATATTGAGCACGAACAGGCCATGATCTCCTTCCGAGAGGGAATCAAAAACTCCGCAGTTGTCTCCCTTCTACAAGCCCGGATCAATATGGCCTATGAGGCCAGGGAGACATGTTTGGAGTGCCCAGCCTGGCCAGTTGACTCCTGGGTAACAAAGCTCAAGGATCTTGGAGGCAATGTTGTGCCATATCCTGCTAAAGCCGGAGCTGGTGAGCCTTCGAAGGTAGCTGAGGTGGCGGTCGAGGCTGAAGAGAAGAAGGATGCTGGTGGTGATGTTGGTCAGGATGCTACTCAGGATGCTGGCGCTGAGGAGGTGAAGAAGACTGGTGAAGATGCTGCTATGTGAGAGCATCGAAGTGGACAATGATGGATATTGTTGCTTAGGCCGGAGCCCACTTTTTTTTAAGTTTGAATGGTCTGTAACCCCTAAACAATTTACTTTTTCTGCTCTTTACTTTTCCTGTACTTGAACAATTTATATTTCCTGCATGCTTTTGAAATCAACAATTGAAGGTGGAGGGATCCTGTATTTTCAGGACGAAGCCTTCAACTGTTTATGTAAATATGCTTTAAAACTAGTTGTACTTTTGGTGGATGGGTCTCGTTTAGAGATGAAGCTAAGAGTACAACCTTTTGGAGTGTTAATAACGAATAACTAACCTTTTAGCCTTATCTGTTGTTGTTATGTCTTTCTTTTATTTTGAGGATGAATATTCTGACCAAATATCCTGGTCAGGATACTAATATTACACTCAACACTTTTGTCACTTTCATTCAAAAATGTTTGATAAGAACTTCGGTAAATATGACCTTATATAAAAACTTAGACCATTTAGATAAGGCTTTCAACACTTGGAGAATAAACAAAAATCATACCAGAAACACTTAGGCAATAATTTCCAGCTTCAACATTTGAAGCCTTCGCAATGTCCCCAGCATGGATGTCCCCTGTCTGTGCAGGATATTGCATCAGTGTATGACATACTTCAGTATTCATTCACTTTAAACTTTGTAATATTTTATCCCATAAAAGAATGTGTGTAAACACAATCAAAGTTTGTTTGGAACTTCTCTAAAAACTTTAGTTTTACTAGGGATAAACCCTTAATATCCTGGGTATATACCCTTAGTATCCTTAGTATCCTGGGGATAAACCCTTAGTATTCTGGGGATAAACCCTTGGTTTAATGCGCTACAGGCAGGAGTGTATAAACTCCAAGACTTAGAAAGGTAAAAACCTTTAAACCTTAAAGAGTATGAAAATACCCTTTCGTGAGAGAGGGTGATCAATCGTCATATACCTTAAGGATCCAGGATATAGCCAATAATAACGAAATTGTCACCCACTTTTACATGAACTGGTCCCGCTATCTTGAACTATTCCTGGATAACTTGCGCTTCAGGCGGGGTGTTTAAACCCAATTCGAGAGAAAGGTGAATACCTTTTAACCTTTGAAAGGATATGAATCCCTTAAACGTGAGAGAGTGGGCCAATCCTCTAATCTTTCGATTCGTCTTGAGCATATATCCTGGAGTAATATCCTGGAGCGTATCCTACAAAACACCTTTAAACTAAGGTGGGTGTTATCTTGACTAACACCCCTCCGATGCTTAAGCCAGTATTGGGTTTCAAAGAATAAATTAAATCAAATTAAGAGATATAGAATTCATACCATCCTGAGTTAGAAATTAAATTCTAAACTCACTTGAAATAAATCTTAAGGTGTATAGCATTCCAGGATCTTGTCAATATATCCCCTTCCATATTCTTAAGTCGGTATGCTCCTTTCCAGATTTTGACTCAATTTCATAGGGTCCTTCCCATTTTGGAGCTAATTTTCCATTGGCAGGGTTGGTTGTATTCCGGAAAGCTTTCCTCAACACCCAATCTCCAACTTGAAATCTTCTAGTCCTTAAATTCTTATTATATGATTTGGATATCCTTTATTGATATGCTACCATCATTGGCTTTGCTGCATCTATTGTTTCATCAACAGTATCCAACTCTTGACATAAGGCTTCAGGATTTGACTCAGGATCCCGGAGGCTTGATCTGGCTATAGGTATCACCATTTCTATTGGGATTACTGCTTCTTCCCCAAACACCAAAGAAAATGGGGTTTGCCCAGTAGCATTCTTCATAGTTGTCTTATCAGCCCATAGGACAAATGGTAGTTCTTCTGCCTATCTTCCTTTTTTAACACCTAACCTCTTCTTCAAATTGTTGACAATTATCTTGTTCGAGGATTCTGCCTGTCCATTTGCTTGAGGATGTACTGGAAAAATGATATTCGTTCAACAAACCCCGAAGTATCATGTTGATGTCTCGTTGAGGAACTTTGTGATTTCGAAGTACTTGGTCCTGAATTGTTTTGACCATCTCTTTTCAAAATTTTAACTTGATTAACATAATCTACGTTAGATTTGTTTTCGAACGTTTCAAGTTTATCGGTTCCCTTCGACTTCACAAAGTTCATCTTTTGGTTCTTTCTTTGATTTTGTTTCTTTCGACCTTGAGTCATTGATTTTCCTTTTGGTTTAGTGTGGTTTTGCCGAGTTTTCTCTGTTGGTAATTTTTTATTGCCATATTGTTTTCGAATTTTAGCTTTTGGAATCGGAGAACATTGTGTTACCACAACTCGTGAACTCAACTCTCCCAGAAACTTACTTGTCGAGTCCTCAAAAATTTTACTGATTAGAGATTGATTTACATTCTTAATCGGAAAGTCTTTGTTTGAGTAGACTTTATCATCACCAACCAGAGTATACAACAAATTCACACTCTTGGAGTCTTGTGTAGAAACGGACTCAACCAGAACAGACTTAGCAGGTTTTGCGAGAGGATCACATAGAATATGATTCTCGATAGGTATGTCCTCTTCTTTAGTCACCGCATCAGACTGTTGTCACACCCCGATTTCCACGTGTCACCGGTGGGCCCGGTGGGGAGTATCGTGACGTCATGGTTGGTAACGTAATAGTCAAACAACACAATATTTAATATGCACAGCGGAAGCAATTTAAAAGATATAATACAACCGAATTTATTATTGTAATATCAAATGTCACAATATTCGGAAGTTTATCCACAGTCGGATCGAAAACAAAATAGTTCAACAGACTTTGACATCTAGAGCTTGCGAGACTTGAGTAATGATGCCTGGAGTAGCCAGCCTATTTCGTCTAGCACCTGCACTTAGCCTTTTTGGAAAATACGTCAGTTTACACTGGTAAATACAACTCAACTGACTCATTTTGAAAAGAGTTTGAAAATTGATTTGAATGCACTTCGGCAAATATCATTTATAACTTGGGACAATTATTGAAATAATCATGTATACAGTTTTACTTATTTGTCGTCTGTCAGGGCCGGTTTGTAGGGCCGGACTAGATTAACTGACACGCCACAGGTATAATGCCCACAAGCTATCATCCTCTAAGTGGATTACCAGTTCCGGTATAATGCCCACAAGGATGATACCTTCGAGTGGATTACCAGTTTTTACATAATGCATCTGTCAGATGTACGCCTACACCCCGTGCTTAGGTCGTGGCCATTTCGTAAAATGATGCCAAGGATATCCGGGACATGGTCATTTAACCCCCAAAAGCCATACACCAAATAATACATATTAAACAGGTTATGCAAATACATCAATCACAGTACGATTTAAATGACTACATACACCCGACCAAGCGGTACTTTTATAGTACCGTATCCCAAGCCCGTATAGGGAAAATAAGTTAAGAGTATTTACCTGAGCAAGGTATAAATCCAATATAGTAAATGCAAGTACTTTTACTGGGCTCCTAATCTGGAACGAAGGTTTATAATAACCTATTAGAACCTTAACGGGTCTTTAATTAAGCTAACGCTTAGACCGGTTAGTTTCAAAGATACGGTTCGTACGTACGATTAAGCGATGACCGGATAGAATGTGATTTGGACCCAAAAAGTATGAAGACTTGTTTAATATAGGTATATTATACACATTCTGGATTTTGAGATAAAACCGTTAAGGTTTGACCCGTTTCGGCTAATTTATGTAAACTTGTCACATAAACCGAACCGTACGCGTAATAAGCGTGACGGGTATTCATGAGAGCTATAGACAGGTTTCCTAGGTTAATTATGCCTCAAATATGTTGTGACATCAGTAAGATGTCTTTCATTATGCCCGAAACGTGTTTAAACACAAACTAGGCCCTGTAGGGGTAGTTTGGTCATTTAAAAGTTTATAAAAGAGTTTAAGTAACAAGCTGAGTTACAGGTCTGATGTAATCAGAAATTATACTCAATTTACTAAGTTATATCAGTAGGATAAAATATATATGTGAAATTTATCAATTATAACCAAACTGTGCCCCGTAGGGGTATTTTGGTAATTTCACATAAGCCGAAAAGCTCAAAACTGAAGTCTGAGTTAATCAACTTTTGCTTACTGTTAAAATATCATAATTTGCCTAAAATATCAGTAGGTATCAACCCTCGTATGTTTAATATAGTTTTAGTACATACTATGCGTTAAAAATGCTTAATAAGGCTATTATGAGCCGTTTACGGGTTCGATACATAAAGCTGATATTTTTATACTTCCAAAAGGCTTAAAATAATTTATTTAACATATCTAATCAGTAGCAAAAGGTTTGGAGTCGTTTAGATATGTAAAACTCATTTTATGGCCCGTAAGGGCAAAACCGACACTTACCGGACTAAGCCTACGACTACTAGTTATGCTCAGCCTAAAATTAATTAAAAATCTTTAAAAAACCCAAAATAATATATTACATCAGTGGGTAAAGATTTGGATATCAAAAAGTAGGCTTAACTAGGCTATACGCTAATTTCGCCATTTAATTAACATAAAGCTTTCATTTTGCGATAATGAGCATAACTCTTAATCTACAAATTAAACTGATGTCAAACTTTGCATACAAGTTTATATATCAGTAATTAAAGTTTCTACTCTTTTACATTTCCAAAAATCACGTTTTAAGGTAATAAGGGCATAATGGTCAACATATGAGCAATTTAACGGAAACATGCATATTAATTGGATAACTGATGAACCAAGGTGTATAATCACAGAGGGTTATACTAACATGTAAGCTAGTCCAATTTAAGCTCTGAGGCATCTCTAAAACATGCCTAAACGGGTCAGAACTGAAAGTCAAAGTGAAAGTCAAACTATGTGACTTTCGGTTCCGAACCGGGTATTTACAGGAAATTGTCAGGTTGAACATGTTTAGACATGTTCTTATACTTATTACCAAGTTATAACAATGATCAAACAGGTTGCAAATGATCTACATTGCTAATTTTGCATAAATTAGAGTTTAAGTATCCTGTTGACTTTTTCTTAGCAAGTTTGACCCGACTTTTGACCTGGTTAGAGTGGTAATCAGGGGGAACCCTTCTAAGGGTTTATTACCCACATAATTACCAACTTATAATTACTTTTGATTCGACTAATCACTGGACCATTAGTGATAAATCTTAAAGTCAACCGTTAATTACGACGGTTTGACTTTTAAGCTAAAACTAAGCTAAAACTTAATTAGAAAAGGTTAAGCATACTTACACGTGTCTAATGGATGGTTAGGAAGTCTTGGAATCAGCTTTGGAGTTCCAGAGATGATCAGAAGTGAGTGCAAGAATGTTTGTAACTTGGAGGCCCTTTTATAGTGAATTCAATCACCATAAAGTGTTGATAACAAAGTCTAGCACTTACCACAACATTCCCACAGGTGTCCTACATGTTTAGGGGTTGTTTAGGGGTCATGGGAGATGTGGAAAATCGTTCAAAAGTCGAAAATCGCGTTTAAATAGCAAACAGCAAATTTTCTGTCGCTGGCAACTTGCTTGCGCACCGTAAGGGTCTCTTCTTGCGGTGCGCAAGCCCCCCTCAACAGCCAAAACTTTTTGTTCTTTGGTGTTTCGAAAGGGCAACCTCATAATCCGACTTTGGGGCCTTGTTTTATCAATTTGGGGCCCTTAAAATGTGCCTTGTACATTTACATACCCTACCATTTGGTATGTTTGCTTGAATTCATTTTGAAAGTGCCGAACAATAAGGTTTACCGTGCATTTTCTTCGTAGGAGTCCACCATTTTAATTATTGTCAAGAATTTCTGGATTTAAGATATAATAGATGTTTAAGGTATATATACTTGGGTCTTGGGATTTATAAATGAGGTCGTTCAGAGGTAAAAATTAACATGACGCCACTTTTAAATCCTGCCAAAACATCTTTATTAAATCCGGGTTTACAACGCGTTTTGTCTTACATGACACGTGTCGTTTCTTCACTGAACATGAATTTTCGAGGTGTTACAACTGTGCTGAGTCAGTATCCTCGGATTCATCATCAGAAGAATCAGCATCCTCAACAATGACTGGAGGATCATGATTTTGTTCAACTGTTGACACTTTCGCATCTGCTGATTTATCCGAATATGAGGATACTTCCTTTTTGAAACCTAGCCCAGTTGCGAATTCCTCAAGGTATAATGGAACCGATGGCTCAAAGTGAGGCTTATCTTCCTCATCAGGCATCGCGGTATGATTGTGTCTAACAGGTGGAGAACACTTCTTATATCTAATGCACGTGACATCTTCTTTCTTTTTCTGTATGTCAATAATGTGATCCAGCATATACCTAGAGTTTGAATAACTATCTAACTTAAGCTGGATCGCCTCATTTTCACACTTAGCACAAGCCAATTCCTTTTGTGTTTCTTCGAGCCTATTGATGTAATTTTTATTGCAGTTTGTTTTCTTGAAACTGTTTTCTTTAGCTCGGAAAGGCCTTCTCTTAATGTGTCAATTACCTTTTTAAAATCCTTTTCATGATTTTTATGAAACATATTGGCCTCTGTGCATTTTGAAAGTGTTGGTGCACTTGTGTCTGTACTTTGTCTGTATTTTGTCATGATACCAAACGATGTCTTTGTTAGTCTTGTAAGTTTGACCAAGTCAACCATCCTCCTGGTTTGACTTGGCCAAACAGTTAGACAATGGTTGTAATATGTCTGTGTCGAAGGATGTGTCATCGAAGGATTGTTTAGATCCTTCGATGAGCTCGAAAGATAAACCTTCGATGGATAAACCTCGAAGGATATCATTCTTCGAGGTATATGCAATCCTTTGGTAGGTTTCAGATCGATAGATGATCTTTCGATCAGTCTATCTGATCCTTCGACCAGACGTGCTGTGATGGATATATATATCCATGTAATGTGTTCACTTCACTAAGACACGAAAAAGAGACAGAAAATAGAGAGTGTGAGAAGTGAGTGAACCAAGTCTTGTAGAGAGCGTATTTTCAGTGTGTGTCAAGGGCTGTAACCGTGTCCACTGAAATACAAGAGCAAACTTTGATATCTCGTGTGTCTACCTTTCTCTTTGTGGCTTGTGTTCTCATATAAACTCCGGTTTGCATGTGGCACTTTAGCTACAACAAACTTCAATGACTTTGTTCAACTCCTGGAAAACAAGAATCAGGAAGAAACTCTCAAGGCAAAAAGGGTTCCCGTGCCACAAAATATCCAAGTTCCGATTCACACGCTCCTTCTTCACACGCTCCAATTCAAACAGCGTTTGTGTCTAGCACTGACATGTATGGCAATACTATCCAAGTTCCGGTCAAGACATGTATTATGGAACTTCTAGCACTTCTACAAAACCTTCTTCACACGCTCTAATTCAAACAGCGTTTGTGTCTAGCACTGACATGTATGGCAATACTATCCAAGTTCCGGTCAAGCCTCCTCCAACAGACATGTATGGAAATCCGCTTGAACCAGTTCCTCAACCAGTACCACAACAGCAAAGCCAACGACCTATCAGAGCAACTGATATGTTCGGAAATCTATTACCTGTTCGATCTACCGGACCAACAGACATGTATGGGAATCCACTTCCTCCTCAATCTACCGGACCAACAGACATGTATGGGAATCCACTTCCTCCTCAACAGCAAGCGTGTTATGGAAGCACATCATCTGCTGGTCAACAATCAAAGCCAAATACAGTACGGCTCGACACCTCAAGTTTTTCTAAAGTCAGTGTGGAAGTAGCAAAGGAACACATGGAGCTGCTAAACACTTTGGTGAGCGCATACTGTGGATTAGTGGAAGGTCAGATTGGTAACATTAATCTGACACAAGAAGACTATCAGCAGATCGATAAAGAGGAGATGGAGATGATGGACATCAAGTGGGCCTTTGCCAGTGCTGTTAGGCGAGCAAAGGATTTCATGGAAAGAACTGGCAGAACCAGCTTGGAAAGCAAGAAAGACACCAAGTATGGGTTTGATAAGCAGGCTGTTAAGTGTTTCAATTGTGGTGAACGTGGTCATTTCAAACGTGAATGTACGAGGCCATCTCAACATGGAAACCAAAATCCTTTCAGAGGTCAAGGCAACAGGGCAAATAAGAACCAAGTAAGGAACAATGAGCGCACATTGGTGCCTGTCAACAACCAGAGTCAAGCAGGACCATCTAATGCCAACCAGGCACTTGTGGTTCAAGTAGATGAAGGTTGTGATTGGTCAATTCAGTTGGGAAATGATGCTCCAGATGGAACAGCTTGTTTTGCTGAAGTTGTCAAGGATCTTAAATACGCCAGTGGTGGAGAATCTTCCACCAATGGTGATGAATCTTCTGAAGATGAAGACAGCTCCGGTTATAGTGGAAGCTCAGATGAAGAATCCTCCACTTCAGATAATGATCATGTGGATGAGACATCAAGTGCGTCAGTTGATGCAGATATTGATGAGCTTTTGGAAGAAGCTACAGCAGGAATTCAAAGAAGATCTATTTTGGTGGATCAAGCTGCTTATTCTTCGTCTTCTCTCCATTCAGCCTTTATGGCTAATGTCGACAGTTCATCAAGTCAGGTATGTGTCGATGAACCCACTTCTGTTAGTAGTGATAATTGTGACATGTTGAGTATTAAATGTGCTGATTTAGAGACAAACATGATGCTTTACAAGATAGTTTGTTTGACTTGCAAGACAAACATGTTTCATTGAATGATAAGTGGTGTGAATTGCAAAGCAAACACGAGGCTTTGCAAGAGAAATATGATGTGACATTCATTCACAATCAGAAATTGACCGTTGATCTTTCGAAGTGCACTGAAGCCAACATGTTTTATGAAAACCATGAAAAGGAGTTTAAGTCAGTAATTGAAAAGTTAAAGAAAGATAAAACCGAGTTAACTAAAATGGTTTCCAGAAAACAAACTGACATTAATTTGTATATAACTCGTCTTGAAGTAATGCAAAAGGAAATGGCTTGTGTGAAAACTGAAAGTGAGGCGATCCAACTTAAGCTAGACAGTTATTTGAGCTCTAGCTATGTGTTGGATCACATCATTGACGTACAGAAAGAGAAACGGGATGTCACATGCATTGGATACAAGAAATGTCCACCACCTGTGAGACACAATTATGATGCCATGCCTGACGAGGAGGATAGAACTTTCTTTGAACCATCTGTTCCTCTAGATGTTAATGAATTTGCAGCAGGACTCGGATACAAGAAAGAGGTATCATCAGATTCAGATGTGTCAGCAGATACATGTGTGTCTTCTGCCGAACCGAATCAGGCTCCTCCAGTTGTGATTGAGGATACTGATTCTTCTGATGATGAATCCGATGATACTGACTCAGCAAAGTCTGATGCGGTAATCAAAGAAGAGGACATACCTCTTGAGAATCATATTCTGTGTGATCCTCCTGCAAAACCCGCTAAGACTGTTGCAATCGAGTCCTTATCTGCACAAGAGTCGGAGAGTGTGGATTTGCTGTACACTCTTGTTGGTGATAATAAAATTTATTCAGACAAAGATTTTCCTATTAAGAATGTTAATCAATCATTAATCAGTAAAGTCTTTGAAAATTCAACAAGTAAGTTTTTGGGAAAGACAGGATCACGTGTTACAGTAACACAGTGTCCTCCTATTCCAAAGGCTGAAGTTCGAAAACAATATGGAAATCAGAAATTACCAACAGTGCAAACACAGCAAAATCATACCAAACCAAAAGGAAAAGCAACGACTCAAAGTCAAAGGAAGCCGAATCAAAAGAAAAACAAGAATGTGAACTTTGTGAAATCAAAGGGAACGGACAAAATCGAAACTTTTGAAAACAAATCTAACTTGGATTTTGTTAAACAAGCAACAGTGTTGAAAAGAAATGAACCAAGTTGTTCGAAACCTAGTACCTCGAGATCACAAAGTTCATCATCATCATCGGCAAGACGATCACACGATACTTCGGGGTTTGTTGAACGAAGATCATGTTTTGAATGTGGGACAATTGGTCATATAATTCGAAACTGTCCGTATCTTCATAAGTTGAAAGCAAAGGATGATGATCCCCGTGAACGAAATCACCAAAAGCGATCTGTTTCTGTAAAACAAGATCCCCGCCTTGTAAAAGAAAGGGAAAAGAAACAGAAACGCCAACAAGTCAAGGTGATTGAAAAGGCACTTAAAACTGATGTGGTTCAAAAACAATCTGTTTCAGTTAAACCAGAAAGCACAAAATTTTCAAAAACTTCAAACAATCACGAAGTTAAATTTTCAAACAATCAAACTGGTAAAACTCAACAGACATGGAAACCTAAATTGACCACAAGTTCAGAGGGACCATCACAATTTATGAATCATCAAAGAATAGAAGTTATTGTTGTTGATGAAAATGGAAGACCCAAGACCACAATGGCTTGGGTCCCCATCTCCAACTAATCAAGTGAGTTCATGTGCAGGGTGTTCCAGGAGGAACTATCAGTAGTCATTGGATTGTTGATAGTGGGGCATCCAGGCACATGACAGGCGACATGAAGCTTCTCTACGACGTTAAATCTATTAGAGGAGGTTATGTTGCTTTTGCTGGAGATAAAGGCGGATATATTACTGGTGAAGGAATGATATCCAACGGGGTTGTTAGCTTTGATAAGATCAACTTCGTACAACAACTTGATCACAATCTTCTTAGTGTTTCTCAAATTTGTGATAAGCAGTTCTCAGTACACTTTGATGCAAATGGATGTTATGTGCTGAAACCCGGCTTCAAAATTCCGAAAGAATGGATTCTCTTGTCGGCTCCAAGGATAAATGATCTGTATGTCCTTGATATGAGCCAAGCTATCACAACGTCTGCACAAGCAACTTGTTTCGTTTCTAAAGCCACAGAAAAAGACTCAATCTCTTGGCACAGACGAATGGGTCACATTCTCTTACGCAAAATGAATCATTTGGTGTCAAATGAATTGGTGAATGGTGTTCCTCTTAAAAATTTCCATCTTCAAGACATCTGTGTCTCGTGCCAGAAAGGAAAACAAACGAAGAAGCGACACCCTACAAAGAAAATTAACATGGTGGCTGATCCTCTTGAACGTTTGCACATGGATTTGTTCGGTCCTGTCAAGCACAAAAGTATTAGGAATGATCAATATTGCCTCGTGATAACTGATGATTATTCAAGATTTTCTTGGGTGGCGTTCATGGCACATAAGAGTGAAACCTTCGGTATTATCAAAAACTTGATCATTCAGATTGAGAATCTATATAAGTTGAAGGTTAGGCGGATACGTAGCGACAATGGTACTGAATTTAAAAATCATGCCATGGCGGAGTTTTGCACTTCCAAAGGTATTCTTCACGAATTTAGTGCAGCTTATACTCCTCAACAGAATGGCGTCGCTGAATGTAAGAACCGCACATTGATCGAGACTGCTAGGACTATGTTGGTAGAGTCGCAGTTGCCCATTCCATTCTGGAGTGAAGCTGTGGCCTCTGCATGTTATACGTTGAACCGAGTCCTTACAGTCAAAAGGCACAACAAGACCTTCTTTGAGCTTATTAACAAACGGAAACCAGATCTGTCATATCTTGAACCGTTTGGAGCTCCGTGCACAATAATCGATCCTAATGGAAAGTTTGGGGCAAAAGCAATTGATGGATACTTTCTTGGGTATGCCACCCCGGACTTAAGAGTCTGGAATCTAGAGACTAAAAGGGTCGAGGAATGGTCTGAAGTCAGAGTACAAAGGCACACTTTGCCAGTTAGAAATCCTGGTCAGCCTTGGATGTTTGAGTACGACGACTTTTTCAATTCGATCAATGTTGAAGCAGTTGAAGAAAATGCTGCGGCAAGGATGTTTTTCGAGAGTGACAATGCAACAGATTCACCGTTGGTTCGTCCCATTATTGTCAATCAAGAACCATCTTCAGTGAACAATAATGCTCTCGACAATGAGGATTTTCACGATGCTACCGAATTGAACGAATCTTCAGAGGATGATGAATTTCTAGATGCAGATCAAGAGGCTCCAACAACAGCAGTACATGGTACTTCAGAGGGTACACCTCCAGTGGATGTCCCTAGAACAGCTGAAGCTACTGCATCATCCTCTTCGTCAATTCCGGGCATTGAATTGGTTGTTGATCTCAACCTCAACAATCTGGGTACAAACATTCCAGTTCAAGATAATCCAGAAACAAGGATTCACAATACCCATCCTCAACAAAACATCATCGGAAATGTACAAAGTGGCGTTCAAACAAGAAACATGTTGCAAAACAACAACAATGCAGGCTTGTATGCGGCGATTAGAGAATCTGGTCAACAAAACAATTGGTCTTTCGCGTGTTATGTCTCACAGGAAGAACCAAGAACTTGGAAAGAAGCTTTGAAAGATAACTCTTGGGTTGAAGCGATGCAGGAAGAACTGCAACAATTCCAGAAGCTTGGTGTCTGGAAACTCGTAGAGAAACCTGCTGGTTACAAGAAGATTGGTACCCGTTGGGTGTTTAAATGCAAAAAGGATGACCGTGGAGTCGTTATTCGAAACAAAGCAAGGCTAGTCGTTCAAGGTTTTCGTCAGATAGAAGGAATCGACTACAACGAAGTGTATGCACCTGTTGCACGTCTAGAAGCAATTCGGATCTTTCTGGCTTATGCCTCATTCAAAGGTTTCAAGGTATACCAGATGGACGTGAAAAGTGCATTCTTACATGGTGTGGTGGAAGAAGAGGTGTACGTCGAACAGCCTCCAGGTTTTGAAGATCCTATCCATCCCGATCGGGTTTGGTTGCTCAACAAAGCTCTCTATGGTCTTCATCAAGCACCACGAGCTTGGTACGCAACCTTATCTAATTATCTGCTGGAGAATGGATTTCGCAGAGGTCTTATCGATTGTACTCTTTTCATCAAAGAACAAGATGGAGATCTTCTACTGGTACAGGTATACGTTGATGATATTATATTTGGTTCTACTAATGATGTTTTGTGTAGGAATTTCGAGCGCATTATGCAGGATAAATTCGAGATGAGTGCTATGGGGGAAATGACTTTCTTTTTGGGCCTACAAGTACAACAAACCGAGTCTGGGATATTCATCCATCAGACTAAATATGTTGGTGACATCTTGAGCCGGTTCCAGATGTCTGATGCAACGCCCATCGGTACCCCATTGCCGCAAAATCACGGAATTACTCCAGACTTGAAGGGTGAAGCTGTTAGCCCCTCATACTACCGCGCGATGATCGGATCTCTTCTGTACCTCACAGCATCAAGACCAGATATAATGTACCCAACGTGCCTGCTTGCCAGATATCAAGTGAACCCGAAGGCCTCACATCTTGCAGCTGTAAAAAGGATTTTTCGTTATTTGAAGGGTTACCCTGACACCGGTCTATGGTACCCTAGGGATAATAACTTTGACTTGATCGCATTCAGTGATTCTGATTTTGGCGGATGCAAAATCAATGGCAAATCCACAACGGCTGGATGTCAGTTTTTGGGAAATCGCCTAGTCACATGGCAGTGCAAGAAGCAGACGTGCGTCGCTACATCAACATGCGAAGCTGAATACATTGCTGCCTCAAGTTGTTGCTCCCAAGTCCTATGGATCCAACAACAAATGCGCGACTACGGTTTTGAATTCCTAACTACTCCTATTTACGTTGATAATTCTGCTGCCTTACAGATCACTAAAAATCCTGTGCAGCATTCAAAGACTAAGCACATCGAAATTAAGTATCACTTCATACGTGATTGCTTTGAGAAAAGGCTAATCGATGTTGCTTACGTCCACACCGATGACCAACGTGCCGACCTTTTTACCAAAGCATTTGACAAATCAAGATTTGACTTTTTATTATTGGTAAACGACATTAAGGTCAAGCAAGAGTAAAACCAACATCGGAAAATCATTTTTGTAAATACCTTTGTGTTTTAATTTTATCTTAGTTTGTTGATTTTAGGGGGAGTAAATCCAAAATTTGAAAATCCAAAAACATCGAAAAATTTCAAAAACACAAAAACAATAGAAAAGCAAAAATGAGTTTCCTGGCGAGAAAAAGAGAAAATGATAGTACATCAGTGGTCTGTCCAAACCTCTTTAAACCTAAACTGAAAAACGATAAGCAGCTCTATATAAGATGTATCGGTAGGCTCACAATCATTTTAAAGTGTGCAGGGTGATATAAACTTAATTCGACTGAAGACCAGGTGGGAACCACTCATTGGCATATGGTCTTGGTACCAAAATTTCGTTTGAGAGATTGCCGAGGTTCTGAGATATTCGGTCTTTATGCTGCTTATCATCTGGGTATCATGGTTGTATCTTTTACCGAAAAATAACGGGGACGCAAGTCTAGATCTTCCATGATACTATACATACGTGTACATATTGCATTCGACCTCAATAAGTGATCAACAATCACATGTCCAACAAATAAGTGATAAAATATCACATTTATCCGGGAGTCAAGTTCGTCTCTCTGCTGTACGAAAGTACTGACCTGTTCACGGACTTGCTCCTGTGCCCTCATGCATCGAAAATCAAGTTCCTCATCAATAAGTGATTCTATCACATAGGGCTTGTTTTCAAATCAAAATAAGTGAGAATCTCACATCATATACGGTCAAACAGATGATAATCGGTATACTCACCGGTAAGATGAACCCTCGTGCATACCTTGATACGGGAATGTGTCGTGATGTGGATGAACACCGGTCGGTAAGTATAAATCATACCTTAACGTATCCCCTCGCCATGATTACATCTGATAAGTTGAGCTTAAGTGGACAACAATACCGATAATTGTTATAGGATGCTTATCTTAATGTTATCTAATTGAACAACAAGAGCGTTTTGGCATGACCGTACACTGATATGATTCTCTTACCCTCGAAACTCGCAAAAAGAATGTCTGTAAATATTTATTTAATGCTTTCAGTTTCTGCACCTTTGTATATATTTATTTACTGCTTTCTGTCTTTACATTTGAAATATTCAAAAATACCAAAAAGATTTTAGGTGTGTTTTAATATAAACTTTATAAAAGCCAAAAAGATTTTATTTCTATTTTATTTTCGATCGTACGATGTTGGAACTCAAGGCTTCGTTACCTGAAACCTGAACGAAAACCGAATTGACTATATCTTCATAAACGGTCGAAATTTGCAAGTTTTGAAAGTTAAAAACTGAAATTGATAAATTTTGTTAAACTTTCAAACTGTCGGATGGTAGTTGATTGAAATATGGTCATACGTGTGTCATTTGTTTATGTTAACTATATTCCAAGCAGTTGTTCTCATTACGCGTTTAGATTTCTTGCATGTGCAGATACTAAAGGCAAGGAGAACATGTTCGTTGACAAGCTTCGGAATGAAGACATGACGTGAAGGCACTCAACTGATGAAGATGATCGAGTTGCCACTGACCATCATCAACACCACAAGGATCTCAATTCATAAAGAACAAGTATTTCACGAGCATAACTCAAGGGGGAGCTTATGTTAAGGGGGAGTTTGTCAACACACTTCCTACATGAAACGGGGAGTTTGTTGATACACTTTCTGCTTTCAAGACGTGAAGACTTTAAAGATCCTCCGACATTGAAGACTTGAAAGGACGTCAAAGACTTGAAGACACAAAGATCGAGACAAAGCTACAGCCAAGGGGGAGTTTGTTGGTGCACTTGTGTCTGTACTTTGTCTGTATTTTGTCATGATACCAAACGATGTCTTTGTTAGTCTTGTAAGTTTGACCAAGTCAACCATCCTCCTGGTTTGACTTGGCCAAACAGTTAGACAATGGTTGTAATATGTCTGTGTCGAAGGATGTGTCATCGAAGGATTTTTTAGATCCTTCGATGAGCTCGAAAGATAAACCTTCGATGGATAAACCTCGAAGGATATCATTCTTCGAGGTATATGCAATCCTTCGGTAGGTTTCAGATCGATAGATGATCTTTCGATCAGTCTATCTGATCCTTCGACTAGACGTGCTGTGATGGATATATATATCCATGTAATGTGTTCACTTCACTAAGACACGAAAAAGAGACAGAAAATAGAGAGTGTGAGAAGTGAGTGAACCAAGTCTTGTAGAGAGCGTATTTTCAGTGTGTGTCAAGGGCTGTAACCGTGTCCACTGAAATACAAGAGCAAACTTTGATATCTCGTGTGTCTACCTTTCTCTTTGTGGCTTGTGTTCTCATATAAACTCCGGTTTGCATGCTAGCTTGGATTCCGCACTTGCTAGTGTGTTAGATATAACAAGGATAAGGTTTGACCTCATCCTCCGAGGGACCTACAGAAAGATTCACGATCAAATTTTGATTGTAGATAAAAGTCACGTCATATTTGCTTTGCAAGTCAGACAATTTAGCACCTAAATCAACACAACTATCACACCTATCAGATTTTGGTTCATCGACACATACTTAACTTGACGATCCGCCAACATCAGCCATGAAGGCTGAATGATGAGAAGAATAATCAGCTTGATCCACCAAAATTGATCTTCTGTCATTCACTGCTTTAGCTTCACCCAAAAACTTCTCAACATCTGCATCAATGGTCTCACGTGACACGTCATCCATACTGTCTTCACCTGAATTGAGCTTTCTTCATCGGAACTTCCACTATACCCATAACTGTCTTCATCTCCTGAAGATTCTCCACCACAAGCGTGTTTTAGATCCTTGACAACCTCAGCAAAACAAGTTGTTCCACCCTGATCACCGCTACCCAGTTGAATCGACCAATCACAACCTTCATCAACTTGTACCACAAGAGATCGATTGTTGTTTGATGCTCCTGCTTGATGAGAATTGTTAACAGGCATCAAGGTACACTCATTATTCCTTGTTTGATTCTAATTCGATTGGTTGCCTTGATTTCTGAATGGATTCTGGTTCCCATGTGACGTGACCGTGTCGTCCCGATCAATCAAAAACCCAATTAAACCTAGGTAGCTAGGGTAAGTCAGGTATCGTATCCACGAAGAGCAGGTGGTCAGTATCGCACGACCCGTTCGATTAGTTAGACTATTTACAGAAATGTACAATGTGATTATGAAGCTTGCTAATTTTTATTTTTGATTTGTTTAGAAAAAATATTAAAAACGACTAATTAAAATGAGTAAAGATAATAAGTTAGAAACAAGGGTCACACCCGGTTCGACAACTGCAAGACCTAAGGTTTCTACACGTTAGACTTAATTTAGTTGCATTTGATTATTAACGGATTTAGTATTACGTGGCTTAGGTGCCAAGAGCTATCAACGTCATAGACAACGGACCGCACTGCACTTCGTTACCAAGAACATGTAAATCCTAACCTACAGCAAGGCATAATTGCACATATTCATTTCACAAAGTCAAATTTAATAACTCATTCGACAATTCATGAATCCAATACAAATGCAAGACAATTGATATAAGTTTCAAATGGTTAAATACAACTAGTCACAAATTAAATCATAAACAAAGTATTGAAACCCTAAAATTCTTATAAAGTCTACAACGGGGTGAAACCCTAGGTGATTAGCCTCGTATACTCATCGCGTCTCGTAATAATACCAATCACCAAATCTTGTGCTCCCTTCTTGAATTATGTGCCAAGCAGCCAAGTGCGTTGCTTTTTCTCCAAAAATTGCGACGTCCTCCCCGACTGTGTAACTCCCCTCTTAAATTCCACCTCTTAGTTCTTTTTGGGCAGCCAACAGTCTCGGTCAAAGCCCAAGACCCTTTCACAAATAGTTACTATATTGGCCCAATTGATTTTTGTTATGTTTAAGCCCAAACCATCTATTTTTCTTATATTAGATATTCTTCGTGAGGTCTGATGGCTAGTCTTTGTTGCAACTTGCAACAATAACTTCCAAAGTGACTTAAAACTCTATTGCAATCCATTTAAATGTGAATTTGGAGCAACCTGCAAGAATTCTTAAGACATTTAGTTTTTATATTAATTCCACCAAAACTATACCATCTTATTAAATTTAATCCATATACTAAATATGATTCAATGTAGCATTATATATGGATTATGATTATCAATATTTATTATTTAATTTATATGTAGTCTTATCGGTTTAGTTTGTTTTCATCTTAACCGCATGATAATAAAGCCACATCAAATAATCATCTTTTATAATATTATCAATGCATTTTTATCATAATTAGAATCTAATAACGTGTACCAAAAGTATACCGATCACCATGCTGAGCTGGCTTAGTACATTCCCGTTTAAAGTGACCTCGTTCAACACAGTTGAAACACTTGACCACTTGCTTATCGAACCCAAACTTGGTGTCTTTCTTGCTTTCCAAGTTTGTTCTACCAGTTCTTTCCATGTAGTCTTTTGCTCGCCTCACTGCACTAGCAAACGCCCACTTGATATCCATCAAATCTATTTCATCCTTATCTATTTGTTGATAATCTTTCTGAGTCAAATTGATGTTTCTAATTTGCCCTACTACTAACCCACAATGCGCGATCACCAAAGTGTTTAAGAGCTCAATATGTTCCTTTGCCACCTCAACACTCACTTTTGAGAAACTTGAAGTGTCTAGCCGAACTGTGTTTGGATTAGTTAATTGACCAGCATTGACTGTTGATGAAGTGTTTCCATAACAGGCTTGTTGTTGACCGTTGTTGTTTGGATCAAGAAATAATGGTACTCCAGTAGACTGAAAGTTTTGCTCTGAGGCAACTGGTTGTGGTGTTCCAAACGGATTGGTGTTTGAGACAAAAGCCGTTTGTAGCTGAGCATGTTGAGCAGGTCTTGCAACAGTGCTAGTACTTCCACAATTTCCATAATACATCTCAGGATTTTGTGGCACCAGAACTCTTCTTGCCTTCCTGATTTTTCTTGATTTTTGTTCTCCAATAGCTTAATGAAGTCATAGATGTTGGTCGTATCCAAAGTGCCATTATACTTCAGAATCTCCAAGAATCCATTCCATTGAACTAGCAATGCATCGGCAAACATTGTAACAACCTCTTCTGGAGTTAACGATACCTCATAATTACCCAACTCACTCAGCAAATGATAGAATCGACTTGTCATATCTCCCAGCGACTCCTTTTCCATACACATGAAGCCATCGAATTCCTTTTTAAGCAAATCATGTCTCAGTTTGCGTGATGCCGCATTTCCTTGACCTCTCACCTTTAACGCATCCCTTAAACCCTTTGTCGTTTTGAAGCTCACAAACTGATGATAAATATCTTTGTTTAAGTCTTGAGTTAGAATTGAGAATGCTTTCTTTTCTAATTCATATGTCTTCTTTTCGTCGGTAGTAAGATCGGAAAATGACGCGGGACTTGAACCGGCTTCTTCAAGTGCTTGATTAAATTCTGAAGTAAAACACAACCACAACTCCGTGTTTTGCCCAAGAATATACGTATGAAATCTATCCTGCCATCCTGGATACTCGTTTATATGCATGAGCTTTGGTGGACGATTGTTGCTTCCGGTTTCATTCTCGCTCAAAAGGAGGCTTTGAATACTTTGATTTTGATTAGCAACAAACGCCCATTGATTGGCCGTAATTAAACTCGCTTGAGATGGAATTAATAAGGACGAGGGTGTGGGAGACTGAGCCCATGAAGGCACTAAACCCTTTTGCGTATACGTGTTGTCTGTACTAGCATCAGGAGTCTAACCCCAAAGGTGGGTGCTCATGGTGAACTGAAAACAAACAACTTAACACTTACTGTTAACCTTCTGTGAATCTACTGTGAAAAACAAAATCCCACGAAAAATACAAATCCACGAAAGATTGACCACGAAAAATATGATTGACACGACTAATTTTAAAACTCACAAAATATCACAGCTTCACCACGAAAGATTGACCACGAATAATATCCCACGAAAATTATGTTTGGTGAAGCCCAAGCCCAAAAACTATAAAGAATAGTTATGAACTCAAGCCCAATTCTCACGAAGAATAGATGAATAACAGGCTCATGAAGAATTACAAGCCCACAAAGAACTTGTAGTGTTTCGTGAAGTGAATGTTTCGTGAGGGTATGAAAGGTTTTTCGTTGACCCTTATCTTTCATGAAAAATAGTTTGAAAAGTGAATGTATTTCGTTGACCTTAATGTTTCGTGAGTGAAAATCTGTGAAATGGTTTTTCGTTGACCCTTATCTTTCGTGAAGAATGGTATTACCCAGAAATGGATATTCGTGAAAAAGTTGGTGAAGACTTTCTATTTTAAGCAGAATCTGGATTCTCAAAATGAAAAAGTAGGTTGATGAATATCCAGATTTAGTTAAATGACAAACAAACACAAATCAACTTTTTCAGTAAAATTTTGATGGTTATCTTCTCAACAAGGAATATTCCGGTGACTTCCCGATCAAAACACTTCACAGGAAAATATGTTGAACAAGATTTTTGCAAGAAATTTTAAGAAAAACCGTATTTTAACATGTCTCCATGTGTTTTAACAAGGTTTTTATGAAAATTTATAGCAAACAACAACTTTTCCTTAACTTTTAACCCATTTTTATTTCACAAACTTGAATATCTTGTTTTAAACTCAAGTAAACTTTATGAAACCTTCAAAAAAAAAAAACTTGCTTAAAAACATAACAAGAAGTTTGGTTTTAACAAGGAAGAGAGCCAAAGCTCTGATACCACTTGTAGGTCCACTTGGAGGATCAAGACAAACCTACTTCCTTGTTAGTTAACACACACATGAGTGTGGAATCCTAGTGAGTATGCAACCAAGCCAAGAACACACAAACACAAGAAAAGATTCAAAGTTTAAAGCTCAAAGTGTATTTCCAGCAAAGTTTGGTTACAGAGATAATACAAGAAACTACTCTCAACTCTACTAGTGTGCTCTATAAGTGTTCTGTGTTCTGCAAGGTGTTTATATAGGCAAACATGTCTGCAACCTCACGAAAGAGGTATTGGGCCCATAACATGGCCACGAAAGATGTTAACCCACGAAGAATATGGGTTCTTCGTGGACCTTATATCAGCGAACAACTAAGGGACGAAACATGGTTCTTCGTGGGGATCATTATCAGCAAAGTATCATGTCCACGAAGAAGGTTCTTCGTGGACTCCCATGAATGGTTCAAAGTCTTTCATTGACATGCTGCACAAACAGAAACTTGAAGAACAAACACACAACATCAAACAGTTCACTAACATCTAACAGTCTGCACACGCACAGCTGTTTTACATCAGATACAATCAAAACGTCGTACCGGGTCAAGATAGGAGGATATCTTGACCTCGGTCTTCACTTCGTAACGGAGCTGAACCGAAACGAGCCGCATCCACACAAATATGCATCAACACATTTGTCCAGCCAAATTGCGATTTTGCCCCGTTTAAATTTATAATTTTGCCATTAGTTTTGTTTTTTTCTTCTCCTAGCTAAATTACAATTTTGCCCTCAGTTCAAATTTATAGATTTGCCATTGTTTTTGTTTTTTCCCAGTTAAATTACAATTTTGCCCCTATGTAAAATTATAGACATGCCATCGTTTTAGTTTTTTTTTTTTTTTTTTGACAAAACTATGGTAGTGTCACACCCCAACCGATGGCGGAAACATCGGGGCGTGACACTGAGCGAAACAGATTGTCCAAGAGAATCCATAACACTATTAGTGACAATATATTTAACGTTAAAGTCCCATACCAATAACATATAAAGCATAAACAGTTATTACAGACATTGTTCTCAAAGACAAATAAACTGTTCCGACAACTCAGATTTTATTGAATGACGTTTCTAGACCACCTACTTCGTTTCATCAAGCAAAGCATAGCATCCTAAGCATCGGTCACATACGTTAAAATAAAATCAATACATGTACAGAGTGTAAAGGTGAGTACACAAGTTTAATAGCATATAGTATAGCGAAAGCATTTACGCATAACCAGCATGTAACACGTAGAAATGTGAGGCAAGTAAACTATCGACAATGACATATGCAACCGACATGACTGCGAGTTGTAGAATGCGCAACACATTATCACCACTGTGACCATGTGAAGTAAAACCCTTAACAACCCCTGTCCACGACAGGTGCTGAGTCCAAATTATGGTACTATCGTTGCTAAGGTGTCAGGTAACGATCACTGTGTAAACATAACATACAAGCATTCATCGAGTCACGTATAACATGCGAGAGCAGTTAGCGTTTAAAAGTGTTTGCGTTGTGTGTTGATGTGATTTGATATAGGTAATGTATGTAACACCCAAAAGTGCATTAAGCAAAAAGGGTTCGAGTATACTCACAATATGTGTTTAACAATAAACACAACCTTAGATTGAAGGGAGCGCTTTGGAGTTAGCCTGAGCATAGAATGATAGCGTAAGCGTTGAACATCGTGTAAACAGTGCGTTTGAACGTGATAAGTATCGAATGGTGGGTCGGTCGGATGGCCATCCGGACGGATGACTATTCGGACAGTTGGTCATTCGATCTGAGTGAGTGTGTTTGTAAATCGTTTTGAAACTTTGAAGTTTTCGTTGTAGCATTTTGGAAAATGTGAAGTATTTCTAGATGTCAAGTCATCTGGGCGGATGGCCATTCGATCGGATGGCTTTTCGTTTGAAAGTGATATTCTTTGAAGTTTTGCTCAAATTGTTTAAGTGTTGAAGTACAAGTCACCTGGTCGAATAGTCATTCGATCGGATGGCTATTCGATCGGCGGGTTGATGTTTTGAAATCTTTTGTAAAATTTTGTAAGTTTAAAAGTTTTTGAAGCTTAAAAGAGACGGTGTGACGACGTGTCAAACAACGGGAGCCCACACCAAGTCCAGCTCAGTCGATCGGATGGGAATCACCCCCATTCGATCAGACTAACTGTTCTTGACGAAGTTTCATGTTCAACCCGTAAATCGGTCGTCTCTTCGGTGGAAATCCATTCTCTGACCGGTTCTCAACTAGAGTATGAGTGGAGAGCCTGACTAAGTCTAGCTTCCATCGGTTTGAGTGAAAAGTGGAGAAATGTTGAAGAAAAGTAGAAATCAGTGAAGTAGTGTTGAAATCTAGTTGGGATTTGTGTAAAATAATGTGGAAATCCTTTAGATCTGAACAAACTTTGATGGGATGAGGCCACACAACAGTTTCCATCGGAACCCGTGATGACGTCACCTTCAAAGAGTTCGAATCCGGTGATTTCATGGTGAAAATGTAAGATTTCATTGGAGAAGATGATGAGAAACTGTGTGCTGATGATGGAAGTACAAGATTTAGGGTGAATTACTTACGGAATCGCTTGGAATCGAGAGAAAAGTGCCTGGAACGAGCTAGGAGTGTGTTGGTCGGATAGAGCTATCACATCAATGAACAGTTGATGTGACAGGCAAGTATTTATAGGTGAGAGAGAGATAAGGCGGTGCAGCAGTGGGTCGGATGGTCAGCCGATCCGATGGCCATCCGATCGAACGGTCATTCGATCAGGCGACTGGTGCTAGTTATTTTCCGACTTTCGTTTCGTGCATTAAGCGTTGCGTTGTGTTTGAGCAAGTTGCGAGTAAGTGTTGCGATAGCATTAAACAAGTAGTTACACAAATAACATAACACACAATATGCATAAAAGTAAATCTGTGTTTCGAGTTGCGATACGATAGCGTTGCGATTGCGTTTAGTATAATATCCCAACATATATAAGCCACACACAAGTAAAGCACATAATACCACACACATAGATTCAATACCAATAACTGCATTTCGAGTTAGCATTGCGTTGTGATAGCGGGAGCAAGAATGCGATAAAGTACGTGCGTTTTAAATGCGTTAACTATGTTTTGAATAAGCGTCATGAAAAAAACATAGCTTAAAATATCGTTTAAATTTGTTACCCAATATATCGTTTATCGAATCTCGAGAGTACAAAGCAATAATTAAGCAAGAAAAGTCAGATCTAACTAATATCTTGACTTTGACTTGAAAAGTCGGGTTGTTACAGATAGTGTTTTGTTTTAATTGGTTAGCTCGGTGTAACTTTTTCTTCGTGCTAAGCGGTAGTTTTTCCATTATTTTAGTTTTTTTAGGAAAAGCATGGTAGTGTTTTGCTTTAATTGGTTGATTTTATGTAATTTTTTTTGACATCGTATTATGATTAATATGTTAAAGTAACCAAAACACAGACGAATATTACGAGAAAGAAATATTTGCCTTTGTGCCGGCAAAAACTAGGTTGTAAGAGCATTGTTGGAATATCTTTTTTTATGTGGCCGGTGAAGTCTAGGGGTGTTCAGAAGATACCTTAACCAAATAAAAGCCGTAAACCGAACCGTAACCATAACCGAATAAACCGATCTAAACAGCGAATTCGGTTTTTGGTTTGGTTTCTAATCGAAACCAAATTGTGAATATGGTTTTTGGTTCGGTTTTTTGATCCACATTTTTTTTATTTGGTTTATTCGGTTTATTTGGATAACCGAATAAACTGCTAATTTAATTAATTATTAAATAAAACTAATAATGTTCAATAAACTATATACAATTTATTAGCCCAAAATACTAAGTCTAATATCTAAGGTATGTATCCCCATGGTTTGAAGATTATTTATATTTTGTGCCATTAGACTTCTTAACTATTTATATATGTTCTGCGTTTTGAAGTTTTAACTTTATGGTTGTGTGTACGACTATTTTATGGATATGTTTGTTTTATTTTACTATGTCTTTTATTTATATATTGTTAGGTTTAAATTCATTGATGTTCGGAAGTTAGAACACAAACATAAATATAAATTAGGAAAAAAATACTTAGGTACAATTTGGCTAAATTTTGTTTCTAACCGAAATCAAACCGAATTGAATTTGGTTTGCTTTGGTTCGGTTTGCATATTCCTAGTTTGGTTTTGTTTTTATTTTTTTTTTGGGTATAAAATTTTGAAACCCGAATAAACCAAATAAGCCATAAACCGAACCGATGAACACCCCTACGGTGAACATCATGACGTATTATAAGTAATATGTAAAAATAACCAAAACAGAGACGAATATTACGAGAAAGAAATATTTGCCTTTGTGCTGGCGAAAACTAGGTTGTAAGAACACTGTTGGAATATTTTTTTAAGTGGCCGGTGAACATCATTACAATATTAATTGTATATTATGAATGTCATTTTCTAACGTTGATCTTAGTTTCCAAGAAACCATGTTGTATTTGCTACCTACCAATATGTATGTTTGACCATTTAATGAATATATTATGAATATCATTTTCTAACATTCATCTTAGTTTCCAAGAAACCGTGTTGCTTTTCATCCGATGACCCCCGTTGTATGTACATCTGACGATCAACAACTGTGACCATATATTTTGAGATGCTATATCTAGGCAATCTTCGTAAATCATTTCAGTAAGCATGTCGTTTCAGACCAGCCAAGAAGCTCAATCGTCCCAATCTTTAGACTGTCTACCACAATGTCGTCAGCTTACGTTTTCCGAAATTCAAGCAGCAACCAATAACTTTGATGAGTCATTGGTGGTCGGACATGGTGGTTTTGGCAAAGTTTACAGAGGAACCATCACTAATGGAGAAAGTGTTTTGGATGTTGCCATAAAGCGCCTGGAGTCAACTTCTCATCAAGGAGCTGCGGAGTTTTGGGCTGAAGTTGAGTTGCTTTCGAAGTTAAGGCACTCTAATTTGGTATCTTTAATTGGCTACTGCAGTCATGGGAAGGAGATGATCCTTGTCTACGAGTATATGCCCAATGGAACTCTTTCAGATCGTCTCCATAAATGTCGATTGCCTCTAACATGGGTGCGAAGACTCAAAATATCCATTGGGGCTGCTCGTGGGCTGGAGTACCTTCACACTGGTGCGGGTGTAAGGCAAGGAGTTGTACACCGCGATGTAAAGAGCTCGAATATATTGTTAGATCGTAGTTGGGCATCAAAAGTTTCAGACTTTGGGTTATCCAAAATAGTTCAAACAAATCAGACTTCTACTTATGTCAACACGTTGGTGAAAGGTACATTTGGATATCTAGATCCAGATTACTTTCAAACCAGCATTAGATACAAGTCTTGATGAGGAGCAAATGGGTTTGGCAACATGGGCTCAAGACTCCATTAAAAAAGGTAGGATAAAGCAAATTGTGGATTCTGATTTAAGGGGGAGAATAGTTTGCACAGCTAGCCAGCCGGTGTTTGCATAGTAACCCAAAGATACGTCCAACAATGAGCGAGGTTGTGGTGGGCCTTGAGTCGATTTTAGCCTTACACGAGAAAACCAACAACACATTGGACAGAAAAATATTTGGTTTAAGGTTACCTGCTTTTGGCTTTCTATCTAGTCATGAAAACTCAGGTATGAAGTTCCCTTTATTTTGTCAATGCTTAGTTACAGCCTACAAGTACTATTGTCTGATTCTATTCATCCAACTTATAGTTAGAGTATCTGTGTTCTGATATCTTAACTTTATTCTGATGTATTCACTTCTAACAAGTTATTTGTTGAACTTTTAGATGTAGGTAAAAGTTTAACATCCATTGAGTCGTACCTTTGTGCTGTTGGAGGTGAAAACCATATATTACCCCGGTTTGATTTTGAAACTATCAATGTTGCAACTGAAAACTTCTCTAGATCTAATTTTATTTCAGTAGACTTTAATGGTGCCATGTACAAGGTATCCATATGATCACATATATCATTAGATTGGATCTGGGTTTGCCCTTAATTTGTTTGCTGGAATGTTAACTTGATTTTTCTTAATTAAGGGAAAACTGCAAAATGGCCAAGATATAGCAAATGTTTGGCGGCCTTATACTCATGAACGATTTGAACTTTGTATGAATGAAGTGTCTATACTTGTAAAAATTGAACATCAGAATTTGGCTCAGTTGCTTGGATGGTGCATTGAAGGAACAAATGTCTACCTTCTCTATGATATCTCACAAAATTATTACACAACTCTGGGACATGTGTTATATGGTAAAACTTCAATTTGGATTGTACTCATGATGGAGTTCAAGAACGATTTTGTTATACCTAGGTGTTATAGAAAAAATGATGAATGTTTCTAGGAGGTTTTTGAAAGTGTGCGGACTCTAAAAAAACTGACACCAAATATTCATGTGCAAGGGAACTCCTTGAATATGTTGACATGGCAAAACTCAACGAATGAGACTGCTTCTTTCACTAGCGAACTTCTAAGAAACCAGAAATAGTTCAAAAATCTCCTAGAAACGCTTATGATCCTTCCAGACCACCTAGAAATAATAATGAATTGTTCAAGAACAAGCAAATGGCTTATTGTTAACCTTGTTTTAATTTTAAGTTAAAGTAACTATGATTCTTCTCTTAAGGTTTTATTAAACTTGATGGACTAAATCAAGTCAAACATGTGTATTGTCGTTGGTCTTTGTAGATCACAATCGCGCTCCCTTGGACTGGGATGAGCGGTACCGAATATTACTAGGTGTTGCCCGGGCACTTCTTTACCTTCATAAGCATGCTCCAATTAGGGTCATACATCGTGATGTCAAACCTTGGAACATTCTGTTAGATGTAGGCTTGGAACCGGAACTACATGGTTTTTACTATGCAGTGCCTGCACCAAACAAGACCGATTTCATTGAAATGAACTCGATTTGTGGGACCAGGTAAGCACATATCATCTCTAGTGAAGTTAAGTAACCATCAACTATACGAGTGATGTTTAAAACCTTCATTTTATATGTGACAGCCGACATATAGCACCAGAAAATCTAAAGCATGGTCATTTGTCAACTAAGGATGATATCTTTAGTTTCGGCGTGTTAGTTTTGGAAATTATAGTAGGGCGTAAACGTTCCTACTACATACACGAATCCATGGAGAGGTTAACTCAGTATGTAAGTATGATTAGATTGGATCATAATAGACTTGTGTTTGAATAAGTTATTGTATTCCAATCAATAGATGATATCCTATTTCTTCAAATCAGAAGCCAGTACCTTCTAAACAAATAATTAAGGGTGAGCGGAGTGGTGCGGTAAACGCGTCGGTAAAGTGGTTTACCGATCGGTAACACCGTCGCCGACGGTGTTTACCGCTCGGTGATGAGGTTAGATCGGTGAAGGTTTACCGATGAGGGAAGGGGAAGAGAGAAGGTGTGTGGTGTGGTCCATTCCTTCTCAACCAATCACCCTTTTTTCTTTTTTTTTAAAGAGTTTACTTAAACCCCATTAGGTAAAACACCGCCAACATTTTTGAGCATTAGGGAAAAAATTTAGGTGAATTGACGTGGCACTGTCTGATTGAATGAATGGGGAGTTAACCTATTCCAAATAGGTAACCACTTCTTTCACCCTAAGTGACATGATTTTAATATCAATCTATGTATTTTCACTGAATTTAAACAAAAATCTTTGGACTACATTTTTGCATTATTTGACTTATTAAATTGGAAAACTCAACAAAGAGGTTGTTGGGGTTTACTTTTTCACAGAAAAGTTATCTATTAATTTCTTTAGCTTTTATTATATTAACAAAAAGAAATTCTTATCTTTATGAATAAGTCGCCAAACTTTAAAAAATGACTTTTTGTTAAGACATACCATTGTATTCTAGTGGAATTGTGGGACTATGGCTACTAATATGTTTGTTGAACTAATTAATGTAGATATGGAGAAATTGGGTGGAAGGAACATATTCAAATATAATTGATACCAGACTTTCTGTTGATTCAAGATCCATCGCAAGATTTATCCACATGGGGTTGTGGTGCATTCAAAAAGAAGCTACAGAGAGGCCAACAATGGAGGAGGTTGTTGGCATATTTCTTGGCAGCTCATCTATGTATCTCCCTATCCTGAAAGACCCAAATTGCAGGTAAAAAATGATTCTGATGGTTGTGAGGAGTTTGATTCTGATAGTGAAATTGTAACTAGATGAGTTTTTGTACAACTTGACCCTTTGGTGGCATGATTCTAAGACCATCCACAATAAGGAGACTTAAAGGCACTCATAAAACGTGTCTAGTCAGCTCACATATCAAAAAACACTCATTATTGAAAAACACCTAAAACCCACCTAATAAGAAAACTTAATAAACACCAAAAACATTGACATATCATCACCACCTTTTTATTTTTAACCACTCGTTTCTCTCTCGACATAATTATTTAATAATTAAAAATAACAGTGGCCCCCGCCGAATCTGTTTTCTCTTGTTCTTGGCCAAGAACTTCAACCCAAAAACGAGTTCCACAATAATAAAATCCGATGTAGTGTTTATGGAGGCTAAAAAAAGAAATACTCATAAGTACTAAGAACTGGGACTTTTTCTTGTATTTTACAGTGTTTATGGAGGCTAAAAACAAGAAATACTCATAAGTACTAAGAACGGGGACACTTTTCCTTGTATAAAATATTAAAAACAAAAAATTGTTGTCCAATTTCTATTCCTAACAACTATTCACGAATGTTGTTAACAAACTTTGGTTTTCAATTGATATGGGTATGGTATCGGCATGTAACCGACACTCGTTATCACAAGTGAAAGATAAAACCCAAAAGATATAGTCGTGATATCTTCAAAAGGATATCGACACGTGTTTTACCTCAATCGAAAACCAAAAAAATGACTATGATAACGGTGTACTGATGTGCAAATGGCGGTTCGGTTCGATTATTACCATTAATTCTTTAACCATATCTGTAAACGCTAGCTTCGGTTATGGAATTTTCTTAACCATAACCATAACCGAAGTTTGGCACGGTTAATAAGTTATGAGACTCGGTTATGGTTCGGTTTTAATTAATTAACCGATCTAAGTTTGACCTAAAATTTAAACTAAATGAACACATTAGACGATTATTGTCTTTGTTACAACTGTTTTTATAATAAAAAAGAAAAAGAAAAAAAGTAGCATACACATACATGAGTCAAATTTTATAAAATTATTATTTTTTAAACATTTTAAAACTAATTATATAACATAAAAAGCTTTCGTATATGTTTTTTTATGTATACAGAGTTTTATTCCATGAAAAAATATATTTGAAATATAGATATAATTTGAAGGCATGTCTTAATTCATTTCGGCTCAGTTCGGTAAACATTCGGTTATGGAACCCTTTAACCATATCCATAACCGACTTATCAGTTAATAATAAATAACATTATCCATAATTGTCGGTTAATATCAATTATTGGTTCTGTGACGCTTCGGTTATCGGTTAATTTTGGTTAAGGTTTGCTCACCCCTAGATACCGGTATTTATGTTTTTCAGTCGGAAGCAATGTAGGCGTCAGCCACTTCTCCGTATATGACAAAGTCTCTCCTTAGATCTTCCGGTTCCAACTCCCTCATACATTCGACACATAAAATTATCTTCGTCGTCTTCCCCAAACTTGCCATTCTTCTTCATGCTGTCTTTTTTCTCTGGATACTTTTCTCCGATTTTGTCCATTCTTTTTCTCTCTTGCTCTCTCAACAAAGTGTGCTTTGAAACCTAATTACTAAATTTAAAATTTAAAATTAACACGACATACAATCCACTAGTAGAAAAACATTTTTCTTGACACAATAAAAAGTGCGTTGATAGACAAATCATAAAAATAACATGACACGTGTTTGTGTGTCATCTTTTAATGATACGCATTTATGACACACTTTTATGACGCGCGTTTATAACACTCTTTTTCAACACGTGTTTACGTCACACATTTATAACACATACTTATGACGTTCATTTATGTGTGTCATGCTTTTAATTGTATATATAAATATTTTTTTAGAATTACTAATTTAACCTGGATACATATATAATTACCAAATCAATAAATCCATTTCTTAATTAAATTAAATACATATAAATATACTAGAAAACCCATTACATAATCATTTGTCAATTATACTACAAATATTATAATGTTAACAAAAAATATTGTTTGTTGATACATTCGTTGACACCTAAAATACAGTTTGTCACTTAAAAATAAAGGTTGCCACATAACTCCACCATTCTTTACGAATGTCAACCATATACACACCCGAGTATTCTTCTACTCTTCTCTCAACATGAGACAACAATTAAATAAAATAAATCTTAAAAATCAGAATTTAAATCTGAATCCATGAATTTAAGCATTTGTTTGGATATTTAATTTCAAGACTAAAGAGAAAAGTTGTAAGACCTCGGAAATTCAAAACGAATAATATGGCAACACGTATCCAATCAACTCTCAAATATTCCCGATAAGTTGGACGAGAGGGACCAAATACGTAAAAATGTGGAAGTTTGGATGTGGAGGGGTCAAACATGACAAAATGCCAAACTTTTGGTTTTGAAGGTCCCTTGCGGACCGCAAGGAATATGCCTTACGGTCTGTAAGGCATTCAAAACTATTGGCTTCTAACGTCCCTTGCGAACCGCAAGACATATGCCTTACGGTCCGCAAGGCATTCAAAAACAGTGGGCGCCAGGAGCACATGCGGACCGCAAGGCTCACCTCATACGGTTTGCATGAGGTTCGCTGGCAGCCTAAAATGAGCTGGCAGCTACAGCCTGCTCCTCCTGCCACTTCTCTCGCAATTGTGCCACATTTAGCCACCATTTGACACCTGCTAGGACACTCCTGTTGCAACCCCCGACCCCTGCCCCGAGAGGCGGGCGGCCACGGCCTACTCAGAGATGGTGGTATCGGTGTTTATCATTATTTGGCAGCGGAATTTTCATCAGAACCGTAGTTAGGAAATATTTTATCAGAGTAAAATACCACATTTCCATAATATTAAACACATGGGAAATTCCCAAGTTTTATTACAACATGTTGATATGGATAAACCATATTTTATTGAATAAAACATCTTTCTTTATTTAGGTAACTTTTATAGCCACATTTTCCAAGCATTCAGTGCTCTCCAGCCGGCTTCTATTTTAGTTTTCACATTTTGTTACCTGAAACGCGTTTTAAAACATTTGTCAGTGGGAAATACAAGCGAGTGAATCCCAATTTAATCAAGAAGCATTTTATCCTTCAACAGTATTGAGAGCGATTACAATGTTTATATCTACACAATTACTCATTCAGTACTGTCAATCCATGACTGGTGGGTCATATTACACATTGGCTATCTCGTTGTCCAATGGTAACGTGTTCCACATTTTGTATACAAAACCCCAACATACCGGCAGTAATTGAAGAATTACAAAGACTCAATTACTGCTAATCACATTGTAAATTATTTAAGGTGTTGTAAAAACAGTTTGTAAAAAGGTTTACAAAAAGGAGATTACTCACATTGCTACTTTAGGGTTTTCCTTGGTGTTTTCCTGATTATAATCTATTAATTAGCCAATGCACATGCGTTAGTATAATAACCCAATATTTACATTAGTTATACCCTCCCCGAGACAGAACTCCAATGACTACGTCGGGCAGAACCTCGACAGCCGTTACAGAGCGCTAGATCAATCGGGCAGCGTATCTAATACGTAACCGGGGGTTAAAATACTTACAACGAGGCAGAACTTCGCTATTTTAGTGGGTATAATGCCCGATTATAATGTCTACAATTTAGAATTAGAGAGAGAATTTCATTTGTGAGCATCGAAAGAATGAAGGCCGATCGTCTCAATTTATAGGGCCTGATTTTTGGGTTTCTCTCGCCCCGCGTAAGCCGAAGGCAAGGCCTTCGCGGCCCGCGACATAGGGTATGTTGGCGCTAGCTATGCTGAATCACACCACTAGCCTTCACACGCGTTGTGCCATATGGCGGCACCGGGTGCACCCTGGCCTTGAGCTGTCGCGCCCCGCGTAAGAGACCACCATGGTCTTCGCGGTCCGCGAGCGATGCTCAGATTTTGTTTTTATTTTAATTTTATTAAATTAAAAGTATTTAGGGCCTATTTGCGTATACGGGGTGCATTTGAAGACGTATAGGGATGTTCTAATTATTTTAGGGATGTCAGAAATATTTTAGAAGGGTTGTTATATCCTCCCCACCTTGTTTTAGAACTCGTCCTCAAGGTCTACTGGAACAGGTGTGGATATTTCCTCTGCATCTCTGATTCAAGCTCCCATGTATTCTCTGGTCCTCTCTTGGAATCCCATTTCACTTTGACTAGAACTAATCTCTTGTGTTTAAGATTCTTGACTTTTATGTCTTCAATTTGTAGAGGCTTTTCTACGAACTTGAGCTTTTCATTTACCTCTATGTCCTTAAGAGGTACCATTAATGTTTCATCGGCTAAACACTTTTTGAAATTACATACATGAAATACATCATGTATTCTTGCCATTTCCCCCGACAGTTATAGCTGATAAGCTATTGGTCCTATTCTTTTAATAATCTCAAAGGGTCCAACATACCTGGGGCTTAACTTTCCTCTTTTGATGAATCTCACCACTCCTTTCCAAGGAGAAACTTTTAATAAGACTTTGTCTCCTACCTGAAATTCCAACGGCTTTCGCGTGTTATCAGCATAACTCTTTTGTCAGTCGCGTGCTGCTTTTAGTCGTTCTTTAACTTGAATAATCTTGTCTGTTGTCTCTTGCACTATCTCTGGTCCAGATAATTGTTTTTCTCCTATTTCTGCCCAACAGAATGGGGTTCGGCACTTTCGTCCATAAAGTGATTCGAATGGTGCAACATTGATACTGGTATGATAGCTGTTGTTGTAGGAAAATTCTATTAACAGCAGATGATCGTCCCAATTTCCTCTGAAATCAATTACACAAGCTCTAAGCATATCTTCCATTGTCTGAATCGTCCTTTCACTTTGTCCATCCGTTTGAGGATGATAAGCGGTTCTTAGATTTATCTTGGTTCCCATTGCTTTTTGGAAACTTGTCCAAAAATGAGAAGTAAAACGGCTATCTCTATCAAACACAATAGATAAAGGAATTCCATGTAATGAAACTATTTCATTTACATACAACTTGGCTAGTTGTTCCATACTAAAAGTTTCCTTCATTGGTAAGAAATGAGCAGATTTAGTTAATCTATCTACAACCACCCAGATTGTATCATTACCTTTTCGTGTCTTGGGTAATTTGGTAACAAAGTCCATTGTTATCAATTCTCATTTCCATACAGGCATTTCTAATTGTTGTAACAAACCTGAGGGTTTCTGGTGTTCAGCTTTAACATGTGAATAAGTTAGACACTTGGCAACATAAGCTGCTATATCCTTTTTCATTCCTATCCACCAGACATTTTTTCTTAAGTCTTGATACATTTTATCATTTCCAGGATGTATTGTATATTTAGACTTATGGGCTTCTTCTAATATTCTGGGACATAGGTTTCCTAGTTTAGGTATCCAAATTCTTTTCTTATGGAATCTCCAAATTCCATCTATTCCTTGTTCTAATTCCTTAATCATTCCTTTCAATTTCTCAGTATCATCCTTGATTACTGATTCCTGGGCTTTTTTAATTTGTTCGTTTAAATCTATCTGCATATTTAATTTAAGAGAACGTACTCTTTTTGGCTTTTCGTGATATTTTTGACTTAAAGCATCAGCTACTACGTTAGCTTTTACTACATGATACTGGATATTACAATCATAATCACTAAGAATTTCCACCCAGCGTCTTTGTCTCATATTTAATTCCTTTTGCCCGAAAACATATCTTAAACTCTTATGATCGGTGAAGATGGTAAACTTACTACCGTAAAGGTAATGTCTCCAAATTTTAAGGGCAAAAATAATAGCTCCTAACTCTAAATCATGGGTTGTATAATTCTCTTCTTGATTCTTAAGTTGTCTAGAGGCATAGGCTATAACCTTTTGACGTTGCATTAACACACATCCATAACCTAACTTAGAAGCATCAAAATAAACTACAAAATCTTCAGTTCCTTCTGGTAATGCTAATATGGGTGCGTTGGTTAATCTTTGCTTAAGAATTCTAAAGGCTTCTTCTTGTTTTGGTCCCCATTCAAACTTAACAGACTTACAGGTTAGTTTCGTTAAGGGAATGGCTATTCTAGAAAAGTCTCAGATAAATCTTCTATAATAACCAGCTAGCCCTAGAAAACTTCTAACCTCTGTGGGTGATTCAGGGACTTTCCATTTAGTAATCGCCTCAATCTTTGTGGGATCCACATGAATTCCTTCATGATTAACTAAACGTCCAAGAAACTGTACTTCTTCTAACCAAAACTCACACTTCGAAAATTTAGCATAAAGTTTTTCTTTTCTCAGCAAATTTAGGAGTCCCTGAAGATGCGCTGCATGTTCTTCTTTACTTTTAGAATAAATGAGAATGTCATCTATAAAGACAATTATGAATTTATCCAAATATGGCTTACATAATCGGTTCATCATGTCCATAAATGCGACAGGGACATTGGTTAAACCAAATGGCATGACAGTAAATTCATAATCGCCATACCTTTTTCTGAAGGCGGTCTTAGGAATGTCCTCTTCCTGTACCTTTAATTGATGATATCCTGAGCGTAAATCAATTTTAGAAAAGAATTGAGCTCCTTGTAACTGATCAAACAAATCATCGATTCTCGATAATGGGTACCGATTTTTAATCGTGACTTTATTCAATTCACAGTAATCAATGCACATTCTCATTGACCCGTCTTTCTTTTTGACGAATAAGATTGCTGCTCCCCAAGGTGATGAACTTGGCTGTATGAATCTTTTTTCCAAAAGTTCTTCTAGTTGTTTCTTTAGTTCTTGCATTTCTGTAGGTGCTAATCGGTAAGGTGATTTGGCAATTGGTGTTGTTCCTGGTAACAGATGAATTCTAAACTCGACTTCTCTGTCCGGCGGTAGTCCTGGTAGTTCTTCTGGAAATACATCTGAAAATTGAGATATTACAGGGATATCTTTTAATTCCTTTCCTTTAGTGTGAATGATTATGGAAATCATATACATTAGAGATCCTTTCCTAGCATAACTTGTTGTTTTCATCACAGAGATGAATTTCGTGGGTCTAGTTAGCTTATCTCCTTTAATTTTGATCTTTTCACCTTTTGGTGAATTTACTTGTATTGAATTTTGATCACATAGAATACTGGCTTTATTGGCTATTAACCAATCCATTTCTAATACAATTTCAAATCCTGCCAGATTCATTGGGTAAAGGTTTGCAATAAACTTTTGATTTAAAAATTCTATTCTTGCTCCCTGCAAGATTTCAGTAATCTTAATGGATTCTCCATATGCTGTTTCTACTAAACATTCTTGTTGGAGTTTAGTTAATGGTTGTTTGAGAATTTTTCAAAATGAAGTATTAATAAATCTTTGGTTCGCACCAGAGTCAAATAATAATTTGGCAAAAACATCATTAACTAAAAAAGTACCGGCAATCACGTCCGGAATCATTTTGGCTTCTTCTACAGTCAGAACAAATGCTCTAGCATTCTTAGTAGTCTTGTTGTTCGTGGTTGGAGCTAGTTTCAGACAGTTTGGCTTGATATGACCTTGTTCTCCACAATTGTAGCATATCTTATTGTTGGGTTTCTTCCTGCAGTCTTCTTCCTTATGTCCAGATATTTTGCAGAAATTGCAGTATATGGAGCATCTCCCAGAATGCTTTCTTTTGCAGTACTTGCAGTAAGGAGTAGAGGTAGAACCTATATTTTTCTCACGGTTAGAATTACCGTAGCGAAATTCCCGGATAAGCTTTTGAGCAAGGTTCTTTCTTTGGTTTTCTTCTTGGGTACGCACTAATTCATCAGTCAAGGTATTCGATAGTTCTACAGCTTCTTCTATGGTTTGTGGTCTAGCTCCCTTGACTACATGTCTAATTTCGCTGATTAATCCCTATGTATAACGGGAGATTAACACTGGTTCTGGTGATGCTAGGGTTGGCACTATTCTAGCATATTCAAAGAATGTAGTAGTGTAACCCTTGCTGTCCACTCCAGTCATTCTAAGGTTTAAGAATTTATTGGCTATCTGTTCCTTTTCATTGGGAGGACAGAATTTCCTTTCCACCAAGTTCTTAAACTCGTTCCATTCCATACTATAGACTCTGTCACTTCCCTTAGACTGGAGAATAATGTTCCACCATTCTAAAGCTGCATTTTTAAATAAATTGGAGGCAAACATGATCTTATCTTCTTCTGCGCACTTGCTTATTTTTAAGAATGCCTCAGTCTTTTCTATCCAGCGTAGAGCTGCAATGGCCCCTTCATTGTCAGAGAATTCTATTGGTTTGCAGAACCAGAATTCTTTGTAAGAACAACCATAAGACATGGTTCTTCTTCTTTTTGGAATGGGCATTTCAAGAATTGGTCCATTGTTCACGTTGTGACTAAGTTCAGTATGTGTTTGTTACTCCCATTATCACTTTTATTATTATTTTCCGCTTCCCTAACATTTTGGACGATAGCTGGCATAGCATCTCTAATTCCTTGGGTTACAATGTGTCGAAATTCACTGTTATTTATTTGATTTTCATTATTCTGGTTTTCCCGATTTGCTGCGTTGGCCATCTGGATTATAAACATTTACCAAGTATTAATATCGCAACACAATATCCAATGCAAACAATCACACAACAAGCATACTGATCCAAAATCGTCGGACATTGCGACCTTTACTCTATTTTATATATTTATGCGTCTAATACAAACCACAACTAGAAATTTAAAATACAATACTAGTATGCATCAGTAACCATAAGATGGTCTATACTATATATATATATATATATATATATATATTCAAGTCACACACATATATATATTTATTATTATTATTATTATTATTATTATTATTATTATTATTATTATTATTACTATTACTTAGTGGGGATCCATCCAGTATTGCATGTTACGCTCGTCATACTTCCAGACGAGTCTCTCCCCTATCTGTCTCATTCTCTCACTTCCTTCTAATATCTCCTCACCAAAGGTTCGGAGTTCCTGTATGTTTTCAATGCTCATAGGTGGTGTGGGTGCTGGTATGGGGTCAGGGTATTGTGGCATTGGTTCCTCCTGAGGGTATGGATTCTCTAGAATCTCCCTGATATATTGGTCATTATCATAGTATGGGTCTAGAGGATCCAAGTCGGGATAGGGTCCTACTAGGTTTTGTATGGGCTCCTCTATTGGGTTAAGTTGTTGGTAATCCCTGTGGTCGTCAAACCATGAGTCGTAGTCTGGAGGATGAGGTGCTGGTACTCTAGGAATCTCGGCTGGGTTAAAAGCAGGTGCTGGAATTTGGTCTACTAGGTTTAGCTCAATTTCCATGGGTTGTGTGCAAAATAGTGGTAAAGGCTGGGGTGCTATGAGTTGTTCTAGATTAGGGTCGGCAGCGGTGGTAGCTAATATGTGGAAATTAGCTAGTCTCCTATTGAGTATATCCTGGGTTTGAACATTCATTTCTCTATTGGTCGCTGCTAAGGCCCGCTGTTGTTGCAATTTTCTCATCCTTTTTCTACGTTCATGAGCTCCTCTGCTGAACCATCCTCTCTTCTTAGGAGGGAATGGCTCCTCAGATTGTGCCTTGAATACGAAAATCCCTTCTTCGGTATCAGCCGAATACCCCGAGAGGGTAGGCTGTGAAGAGGTGCCTTCGTCCCTAGGTGAACTGGACAGTTGACGGTAAGCGTCTGAAGGTCCTTGGTCACTCATACTGTAAACTAACAAATTGTCAAATAACACAAAATAATAATCTACACGTATGCACATAGTCTCATTGATTATTTCCAAACAAATTGATAATTTCAATGTCAGTAGAACACTTTTTTGGCTGAAATTAGTGGCTGTGGCTCTTATACCACCTTCTGTCGCAACCCCCGACCCCTGCCCCGGGAGGCGGGCGGCCGCGGCCTACTCAGAGATGGTGGTATCGGTGTTTATCATTATTTGGTAGCGGGATTTTCATCAGGACCATAGTTAGGAAATATTTTATCAGATTAAAATACAACATTTTCTTAATATTAAACACATGGGAAATTCCCAAGTTTTATTACAACATGTTTATAGGGATAAACCCTATTTTATTGAATAAAACATCTTTCTTTATCTAGGTAACTTTTATAGCCACATTTTCCAAGCCTTCAGAGCTCTCCAGCTGGCTTCTATTTTGGCTTTCACATTTTGTTACCTGAAACGCGTTTTAAAACACTTGTCAGTGGGAAATACTGGCAAGTGAATCCCAATTTAATCAAGAAGCATTTTATCCTTTAACAGTATTAAGAGCGATTACAATTTTATATCTACACAATTACTCATTTAGTACTGTCAATCCATGACTGGTGGGTCATATTACACATTGGCTATCTCGTTGTCCAATGGTAACGTGTTCCACATTTTGTATACAAAACCCCAACATACCGGAAGTAATTGAAGAATTACAAAGACTCAATCACTGCTAATCACATTGTAAATTATTTAAGGTTTTCTAAAAACAGTTTGTAAAAAGGTTTACAAAAAGGAGATTACTCACATTGCTACTTTAGGGTTTTCCTTGGTGTTTTCCTGATTATAATCTATTAATTAGACAATGCACACGCGTTAGTATAATAACCCAATATTTACATTAGTTATACCCTCCCCGAGACAGAACTCCAACGACTACGTCGGGCAGAACCTCGACAGCCGTTACAGAGCGCTAGATCAATCGGGCAGCGTATCTAATACGTAACCGGGGGTTAAAATACTTACAACGAGGCAAAACCGGGGGTTAAAATACTACAATTCAGAATTAGAGAGATACTTTTGTATGTGAGCGTCGGAAGAATGAAGGCCGATCGTCTCAATTTATAGGGCCTGATTTTTGGGTTTCTCGCGCCCCGCGTAAGGCGAAGGCAAGGCCTTCGCGGCCCGCGACATAGGGTATGTAGGCCCTAGCTATGCTGAATCAGACCACTGGCCTTCGCACGCGTTGTGCCACGTGGCGGCATCGGGTGCGCCGTGGCCTTGAGCTGTCGCGCCCCGCGTAAGAGACCACCATGGTCTTCGCGGGCCGCAAGCGATGCTAAGATTTTGTTTTTATTTTAATTTTATTAAATTAAAGGTATTTAGGGCCTATTTGCGTATACGGGGTGCATTTTAAGACGTATAGGGATGTTCTAATTATTTTAGGGATGTCGAAAATATTTTAGGAGGGTTGTTATAACTCCTAAGCATCTCAATGCTTCAGGAACATGTGGCATCATCTTATGAGTCTTAATCAAGTATAAATAGCCCCATATTTCACTCTTTCAAGACTTGCACCTCCACTTTCTTACTCTCTAATCTCTTGGAGTTTCTTCTGCTCATATAAAGAGGCCTCCTACCTGAAGTTTCAAACTTCCTTGAACACTTTTAAGTGTTCTAACTCAGTCTTGTTTCATTTATAGGCTAGATAATAGCCGAAAGTCAAGCAAATTGACTTTTGCTTTGACTTTTGGTTATTACCATTTCGGTCAAGCCAATGTTCAAATTGAACATGGCTACATGATCGTAATAATGTAGGTGTTAATCCCCTATGAGGGCAACTTCTGAATATCACGTTAAGTTGGTCAATTGACGGGTCAAAGTTTTATTAAATAAAAGTAAAAAAACGCAGATTTTCGTAATTAACGTTAAATGAACTTCTAAGTATCGAAAATATAATTTTTGACACTATATCAGTTTATATAACAGATTAGGACATGTTAGATCATGTCCAACCCGTCATTTCCTGCTTAAAGCTCGGTTCGCAACCGAAAGTCAAACATTTTGACTTCTTCTTTGACCTTCGATTCTGACCCATTTAGGATAGTTTAGATACTCATTTGAAGTTGTTGTATGATCGTATTATTGTAAGGAATAACCCCTAATGGTTATACCTTCTGAACATATCATTTGTTGGTTTTTGTGCAAAGTCCTTATATTATGCCTAAATAATGCCTAAAATGCCCTTTTGCGCATAAATTGATGTTGAAGATGATGAGCATATAATCTGAGTTATAAACTGATGTAGTAACATAATAAACATGTTTTGGCATATTGGACTTACCGTAGACCCATCCGATCACCCGATGTAGCCTATGCGCGTATGGTTGACTTATATAACATAGTTTATATAAGTTAGCCGAATCTAGTCAAAACCTTTCCAAAGCAGTTCTAATCAAAATGTATGGTTGTTTGACCCATATTATACGAGTCATAGTACTCGTGAGGGTGCAAACCACATTCTATCTGGTCTCCGCTTAATCTAGCGAACAGTACGTATTTATTATAAGTTAACAGTTCCAAGTCTTATGACTTGAACAAGACCCGTTAACATTCTAACAGATCATAGTTCCGTCCATTCCAGACTAGGAGCCTCTAGTAAATTGCACCTGTATTAGTTGTTTCGATTAACGGCTCTGCTTAAAATATCTTTGATTTATAAATATAAGCTTAGGTAAATACTCTTAGCCTATTTTCCCTATACAGGCTTGGGATACGACATTAGCCGCTTGGTTGTGTATGGGATCAATGACGAATGATGTCCAAAATCCAAGTAACCCATTTTAATCTGTTATGCCTGATAAATTAAACATTGGGGGTTAATGCGACCGTGTCCTGGATATCAACGGCTCACTTAATTGCAAGTGGCCACGATTTAAGCGTGGGGTGTAGGTATGCACCTGACTGTCATTAATGCTATTATATTTTTATTGAAAAGTGGTGTGTCGATTAATCATGTATCAGAGTTTAGTTCTGGGCCCCATATGTATTGACAAGCATGTAATACTGATATCCAAAGATATCACTTTATCCCAAGTTATTTATAAAATGATATACCTTATGTATAAAATGATTTTGAAAAGATTTTCAAAACGTGTCGGTTAATTGTATTTACCAGCGAAAGCTGACGTATTTTCAAAAGACTAAGCACGGGTTAGCAAATATGGAATACGCTGGAGCTGCTTGGTATATGCATATTGGAATTTGGGACTCCACGCAAGACCTAGTAGTCTTAATATTCATTTTTGTATTTTCGATCCGCCTGTGGATCTTTAGTACACTTTCCTTCTATATATTTATTTTAAACATTTTAGATATTTGTACTTTGTAATATTATTTTATAATCCCAAGACTTCCGTTGTGTTATATGTGAATATTTGTATCAATTGTCACGCATAAACCCCAAGTACGGGGCCACTGGGAAATCAGGGTGTGACAAAAGTATAGTATGATGCAATGTTGCATTTTTTGTTAAGTTTTCAAAAAGTTCCTTAACATTCAGACTCAATTTAGAGGACACATCCCTCACACCTCCTATGCAGAAAATGAACTCCACAAATTCAATGAAGCAATTAGACATTAATTTGTAAAGGAGAACCAAGAAGCAAAAAAGCAACAACAAACAAGATTATTGGCTTTTGTTGACTTCCACAATCCCCCTTGCACCAACAACTTTCGTGTTTGAAAGGTCCTCAGAAAAATCCTACAAGAATTAGACAGGTCATACGTCAATGCACGCAATGTCAACGCCAGGTTGGTCAATCAAGTTTCAAAAAGAAAGGAATAACACTCGACCTAATGTAATTAATGATGTTCTATAATGTATAGATGCTTCTTTTGCATTTCATGCAGACCAATAAGAGGCACATTATATGGTTCGAACTACTATTAGACATAAAAATACTTCGGCGATATCTACAATTGGGCTTCTTCATGAGTATAACTGCACAAAAACTAGATTGTGGTTGAATACCTTTAGAAAAATATAGAACAATGATGATAATTCCACTGTAAAAAAAACATATCATAAGACAAAAAGGATCATTATTCTTTATTAAAAGGTAAGTTTCATAATTTATAGTTCTGTTTCAGACTTGTGTAGGTTTGAATAATTCTAAGATTGGCTCCGAGTTGTTGGTAATATTAGTGTTATCAACGGATTTTGGCGATATTGGATTAACTGGTTGACTATGTTGATCTTATTAGAAACTAAATGAGTTAGGAGATGCGGGAGTGCAGGCTCGTTTTAATTTAATAAGATCGGGTACTCATCGGTTTTGTAAATTCAATATATTTTGTTTTGGGCTTGATAATTAAAATTATTTTCAGTTTAAGCATGTTTATTAAATCAAAGTGGGCTTTCATCTTGTAATGAATTAATAAGTATTAAACTTATTTGGGCCTAAGGAATGGATCTGATTTGTTTTCTAATACCTAAAACCCAAATCAATGATGAGGATGTAATATACGTATGATACTTGGTCGACCATATAGACGGTTCTTTTTCTGTCGAACTGAATAGAGAACAAAAGAAAACGGTACGGTTAATTCTTAACACGACAATCAAATTCGTTCTTAATTCTCTAAGTCTAATACGTTCAAACTTTTTGATAGTACCATCAAATTAGTTTGTTCTGGTAGTGAGTACATGATTCTTAGAGATTATCCAAGTGATTCCCAATTTGTCTATGATTCAAGTTTTCTTTAATTCAATATGCAACAGTGAAAGATGTTTGTTTCCTCCTATAATTTCAACAAAGAACAAACTAATTTCGATGGATTGGGAGTTTATCAACTAAAAGTGGGTTTGTTTTGCAAATCTGTTGTCGATTTGATCACTCCTGTATTTCACTGGTTTGAAATTTCATTTTCTTTGTGTATGGAGTTGGTGACTTAAATTTAAGGTTGTAGTCAATTCTGTGGGTTCAGAATTGATTACGGATTTGGTTATTGTTCGAAACTGGGTTCTGATCTTCGGAAAAATCAACAAAGATTAAACCTTTTATGTTGTTGTTGGGTTTCCTGGTTGTTGATACATATTTTGTGGACACGACTCGGCTCGGTTCGACTCAGCTCAGTTCAACTTGGTTTCGACTCAGTTGAAAGGACGTCAGAGACTTTAAGACACAAAGATCGAGACAAAGCTACAGCCAAGGGGGAGTTTGTTGGTGCACTTGTGTCTGTACTTTGTCTGTATTTTGTCATGATACAAAACGATGTCTTGTGTTAGTCTGGGTTACGTCTTAGGTTTGTTAATATGTGTGTTCGATGTAAGTTTGACCAAGTCAACCATCCTGCTGGTTTGACTTGGCCAAACAGTTGAAACATTTTGTATGATGTGTGTGTCGAAGGATGAGGCATCGAAGGATAGTTAAGATCCTTCGATGATCTCGAAGGATTGTTTTGATCCTTCGATGAGCTCGAAACATAAACCTTCGATGGATACAGATGGACCTCGAAAGATATCATCCTTCGAGGTGTATATGTGATCCTTCGGTGGGTTTCAGGTCGATAGATGATCTTTCGACCAGTCTATCTGATCCTTCGACCAGACAAGCTGTGTCGGGTATATATACCCATGTAATGTGTTCACTTCGGTAGAGAACACATTGTAGAAAGCAGATACACACACGAGAGTCAGAGAGAGTTTGCAAAATACATTTGTAAACATTGAGCTTGTAACCGTACCTTTCATACGTATTAATACAGTGGTGTTAATCAGTGAATATTGCGTGTCGTGTATTTGCGTGTTCTCTTCTATCTCGGTTTGCCTTTCCGGTTGGATTCCGCACAACCGGGTTGGTTAGTATATAAGGATTAGGCGACTAGATCCTCCTAGCCGGACCTACAAGTGGTATCAGAGCCGTGGCTCTTTTCCTTGTTAAAAATCGAGTTTATGCAAGACTTTGGAGTGTTTGGACAAAAACTCACTTGGTTTAGCAACTGTTTTTAGTGTTTTTCTCGTTTTTCTTGACGTAAAAACGTGTTCTAAACTAACCGGGTGTGTTAAAGGACGGGTTGGGTAACTTAAAAACTTGTTTTTAAGAAGTTTGATAATTTCCGGCCAAATTCCGGCTTACTCCGGTGACCGGTTTTCTGGACTTTTTAAATTATATTTTATTTGTCAAATCTTGTTTTGGCAGAAAGCATGGTCTGACCATACCTTCTGCCTTCTGCCGAAAGATTTCCACCAACCCATCACCTTTTTCACCAACCTGTCACTTTTGTCAACTGTGTCAGTGCAGATCGAAGGATATCCTTCGAAGTCGAAAGATCATCTTTCGATCAAAGGAAGTTCGATAGATAATCATCCTTCGAAGTCTGTGACTTATCCTTCGATCCAAGGAATCTTTTCGAAGCATACATCTTTCGGTCTACAGTTCTTTTTCGAAAGATAAGGATCCTTCGATTGGAGAATCTTTCGAAATCATTGTTCGAAATTCAACAGTGATCTTTCGAACACTGTTGATCCTTCGAACAAGTATTGATCCTTCGATCCTAGTTGTTTAACTGTTTGTTTCAAGTGTGTTAATCAGGTTGTTATCACTCATACGTCAAATATGAGCTGCACAAGCCCTTGGGATTGGAGTACGAATCCACAACCAGCTCAAAAACAGATGTCGTTGGCCGAATATATGACGAGTACAATACCTAAACAACAACTGTCAATAAGTTCAAGTCAATGGGCAATGGTGGCGAATCAAAATCAGAGCATTCAAAATATTTTGCTTAGTGAGAATGAGACGGGTAGCAACAATCGCCCGCCAAAGCTGAATCACATGAACGACTATCCATCATGGAAGGGTCGTTTCCATAATTACGTTCAAGGGCAAAACACAGAATTATGGACGTGCTTCACCTCTGCATTTAGTGAAGCTCTTGAAGAAGCAGGATCAAATGTGACAACTTTCAACAATATGCAAGAAGCCGAGAAAAAGGCATATGATCTGGAGAATAAGGCGTATGCTATTCTCACTCAAGCACTTCACAGAGACATCTTTCATCAATTCTCATATTGTAAGACCACGAACGCTTTATGGGATGCATTGGTAGCGAGAGGAGAAGGAAATGCAGCTACTAGAAAGATACGCCATGATTTATTGAAGAAAGAGTTTGAATCATTTCAGTTCTTGGAGAATGAGACTCTAAATGATATGACTACTCGTTTTTATCATTTACTTAGTGAACTGATTTCTTACAAGGTTGTTGTATCTTCACAGGAAATAGTCGCACGGTTTGCTGATGCTCTACCACCAAAGTGGAGCTCATTCATTGAATTGTTAAAGCATACAGGTGTATTGGATACTGTGAGTATCTATGAGTTTGTTCAAAAGCTGGAGAACAAGGATGCAGAAGAGATCAGAAAAGCTAAACTAATTCCTGTCCCTCAAAATCCAGAGATGTACTTTGGAGGGATTGCTCCTGCTGCTAGTATAAGCCAGCAACCAAAGATACAAACAGCTTATGTGTCAAATGCTTTCGACCCAAGATCCTATTTTGGAGGAGTAGCCACACCTCAACCCCAATTTGATCCAGCTTCCTATTTTTCAAAACCTCAAGTTGCACCACCCCAACCCCAATTTGATCCAGCTTCCTATTTTTCAAAACCTCAAGTTGCACCACCCCAACCCCAATTTGATCCAGCTTCCTATTTTTCTAAACCCCCACCACAAACCCAACCACAACAAGCCTTCTATGGTAACAAACCTGATACTTCAAATTTTTCCAAAGTGAGTGTAGAAGCTGCACGGGATCACATTGAAATTCTTACCACTATGGTTAATGCCTACAGCGGATTAGTCGCAAGTCAAATTGGCAACATTAATTTAACAAACGAAGACTATCAACAGATAGACAGGGATGAAATGGAGTTAATGGATATCAAGTGGGCGTTTGCAAGTGCAGTCAGAAGGGCAAAGGATTTCATGACTCGAACTGGAAGAACTTCATTGGAAGGCAAAAATGATACGAAGTACGGGTTCAATAAAGATGCTGTCACATGCTTTAATTGCGGTGAAAAGGGTCACTTCAAACGTGAATGCACGCGACCGAGCAAACAAGGCAACCAACAAGGCAACCAAAATCCCTTCCAAAATCAAACAAGTACTTCAAATCAAGCTAACAACGAAAGAGGGATAGTAGCTGCTAACAACCAAACCAACCAGTCAGGGCCTTCAAACCCCAACCGGGCATTGATAGTTCAAGCTGATGAAGGATGTGATTGGTCTGTACAATTGGGAGATAATAATCAAGGAGGTGGAACTGCATGCTATGCAAAAATTATCAATCACATCAAGCATGTTCACAAGGAAGAGTTTTCTGAAAGTGATGATAGCTCGGGTTATAGTGGGAGTTCAGATGAAGAAAGCTTGAATGCAGGAGATTCTAATTCTGAAAATGGATCTTTTTCTTATCAGACTGCCTTTATGGCGAATGTCTCGGCCTCGACAAGTCAGGTAAATTCTGATCCTCCTACTCCTAGCATATGTAGTGATTGTGAAGAATTAAAACTTGAATGTGCTGAATTGAAACGTGAATCTGAAACGGTTCATAGTCACAATCAGAGTTTAGTTATTGAACTGTCAAAGTGCAAGGAGGCAAACATGGCCTTAGCTCGCAATGAAAAGGAGTTTAAAACAGTTATTGAAACCCAAAAGAAAAGTGTTTCCGAATTAACAAAAAATGTTTGTAACAAACAAATTGGTATTAATAACTACATTAATATCATCGAGGACACAAAGAAAGAGCTAGCCGTGGCGAAATGTGAACATGAGGCGATCAAGCTCAAATTGGAGAGTTACTCAAACTCCCGATATGTGCTTGATCACATCATTGACGTTCAGCAACTAAAGGGAAACGTTAAAGGAGTTGGTTATAGGAAGTGTCCACCCCCTTTGAGACACGACTATACCAAGTCGCCCGATGAGGAGGAAATACCGCGTTTTGAGCCAACTGTACCTCTTGATTATGAGGAAGTTACAACTGGCTTAGGGTTCAAAACGGACAATTCATCGGAGGGCTCATCTGATAGCAAGGAAAAGTCATCATGTGCTTCAAATCAAAGTCCTCCAACCATTGAGGACTATGATTCTTCGGATGATGAATCAGATGTGAGTGATGAGGATAAATCTCTTGATGATAGAAAAGGAGTAGAAGTGCCTTTTGAGAATCACATTCTGTGTGATCCTTCTACTCCTGCTGTGCAATCAACTGGTGCTAAACAAGAGATAGATCCTATCACTGAGACAGTGTCTACTGTTAAAAGTGATAACGTGTTGTACACTTTAGTCGGTGATGATAAAATTTATTCAAACAAAGATTTTCCAATCAAAAACGTCAATCAATCCTTGATTGATAAAGTGTTTAAAGATAATGCAACTAAGTTTTTGGGAAAAGGGATCCCGAGAGTTTCAGTAACTCAGTGTGATCCTATTCCAAAAGCAGAAGTGAGGAAACAATTTGGAAACCAAAAATTACCGACTAAGCAACAACCTGTCGCTTTTAAGGGTAAACAACAACAACAACGAGCTCCAAAGCCTAAGTCTAAGGTTGAATCAAAAGGAGCTCGTTACAAGAAGAAATGCAAAGACATTAAGTTTGTGGCCTCCAAAGGTACTGATAAAGTGGAGACTTTTGAAAATAAGTCAAATATTGATTTTGTTCAAAAAGTCAACATTTTGAAACGTAATAGTGATAACAATTACACCCAACACACAAATGGGTGTGAAGTTAGTACCTCGGGGTCTACAAAGTCAACGTCAGGTCCTCGAACAGAATCTCCTAATTTTGTTGAAAGGAGATCATGCTTTAAATGCGGGGAGTTTGGCCACATTATCAGAAATTGCACAAAGTCTCCGAAACCAAATTTTGTAGAAAGAGCCCCCTCTGAACAAGATCACTCACAACATCGTCCTGTTTCTCCAAAACATGATAAACGCACTGTTAAAGAACAGGAAACAAAACAACGACGTAAAAATGTGAAGGTGATCGAAAAGGCTTTAAAACCAGAACCTGTTAAAAGGAAACCAATTTTGTCACAATCGTTACAACCGGAGATTTCTAAATCTGTAAATAATACACAATCCGGTAAACAAAAACAAGCTTGGAGACCTAAAACGGATAAAGTTTCAGGGGGAGTCTCACCAGTTCCAGGTCATCGCGAGGTTGAAATAACCTTTGTCGATGAACAGGGGCGACCCAAGTCTGTTAAGGCTTGGGTCCCCCTCTCCAACTAATCTCTGATTGAGTGTGCAGGATGTTCCAGGAGGAACTATCGATGGTCATAGGATTGTTGATAGTGGAGTATTCATGCACAAGATTGGCGACAAAAGAAATTGTTGCCTGTGATGGAGAGAAGAAAAAGAAAAGAAGACAGAATTGTATGTCGAAAGAGATTAAAAGCTTCGACAAAATGAAAATCATTTCAAAGTTTGATTGTTCAAGGCTATAATCGGGTCCCCAGGATAGATTCAATCAAAATGTACGCACCTGCAGCACGTTTGAAGTTCAAAATCAACAAGATGAATGTGCAATGTACATTTCTACGCGGTGTGATTGAAGAAAATGTGTTTGTTGAACAAACCAACCGGGTGTGCGGATGCCTTGGCATGGATTGAACAACCGCACACTACTTCTGAAAGAGAAAGACAAAGACCTTCGCTGGTGCAATGTGGAAGACCAGCCGGACCCAAAGGTTTATGATCTTGTTGCTGTCAAGAGATTTCTCAGTAGCTTCAAAAATCGTCTTTGAAATCCACACCGGGTGGATATCCAGTTTGGGAGATCGCTCAGATTCCTTGCAATGCACGAGGCAGTTGCAGGATACGGTTTTAAATTTCTAATCTCTCCTATACTTGTCGATATTTAAGCTGCTTTGTGAATTATTATCTCGTACAGCACTCTTTGGCCAGACACGTTGAACTCAAATATCACCTCACACGTGATTGTTTCACTATGAAACTCGTCAATGTTGTCATGGTCCGCATCGCTTACCGACGTGCCAACTCATTTTTCCAAAATTTGAGAAATCTTTTCTGATTAAAACTTAATTTTGGTAAACGGCATTGAGGTAAAACATGAGTTAACCAACATCGGGAAATCGTTTTTGTAAATACCTTTGTCTTTTAAAATTTATCTTAGTTTGTTGATTTTAGGGGGAGTAAATCCATATTTGAAAAATTCAAAAACATCGAAAAATTTCAAAAACACAAAAACAATAGAAAAACAAAAATGAGTTTCCTGGCGAAAAAAAGAGAATATGATAGTACATCAGTGGTCTGTCTAAACCTCTTTAAACCTTAAATGAAAAATGATAAGCAGCTCTATATAAGATGTATCAGTAGGCTCACAATCATTTTAAAGTGTGTAGGGTGATATAAACTTAAATCGACTGAAGACCAGGTGGGAACCACTCATTGGCATATGGTCTTAGTACCGAAATTTCGTTTGAGAGATTGCCGAGGTTCTGAGATATTCGGTCTTTATGCTGCTTATCATCTGGGTATCATGGTTGTATCTTTTACCGAAAAATAACGGGGACGCAAGTCTAGATCTTCCATGATACCATACATACGTGTACATACTGCATTCGACCTCAATAAGTGATAAACAATCACATGTCCAAACAAATAAGTGATAATATATCACATTTATCCGGGAGTCAAGTTCGTCTCTCTGCTGTACGAAAGTACTGACCTGTTCACGGACTTGCTCCTGTGCCCTCATGCATATGAAAATCAAGTTCCTCATAAATAAGTGATTCTATCACATAGGGCTTGTTTTCAATCAAATAAGTGAGAATCTCACATCATATACGGTCAAACAGATGATAATCGGTATACTCACCGGTAAGATGAACCCTCGTGCATACCTTGATACGGGAATGTGTCGTGATGTGGATGAACACCGGTCGGTAAGTATAAATCATACCTTAACGTATCCCCTCGCCATGATTACAAATGATAAGTTGAGCTTATGTGGATAACAATACCGATAATTGTTATAGGATGCTTATCTTAATGTTAACTAAAAGAACAACAAGAGCGTTTTGACATGACCGTACACTGATATGATTCTCTTACCCTCGAAACTCACAAAAAGAATGTCTGTAAATATTTATTTATTGCTTTCATTTTCTGCATCTTTGTATATATTTATTTATTGCTTTCCGTCTTTACATTTGAAAAATGAAAAATTCCAAAAAGATTTTAGGTGTGTTTTAATATAAACTTTATAAAATCCAAAAAGATTTTGCTTCTAGTTTATTTTTGATTGACTGATGTTGGAACTCGAGTCTATCCTACCCAAGATCCTGATTCTAAGCCGGAAAACAATTGCATCTTCATAAACAGTCGAAGTTAACAAGTTTTGAAAGTTAAAGGATTAAAATTGAATATTTTTCTAAACTTTCAAAATATTGTCGGTTGGTGTTTGATTGAGATTTGATCTCATATGTGTCATTTGTTTAGATGTTAACTATATTCCAAGCGGTTGTTCTCATTATGCGTTTAGTTTTCTTGCATGTGCAGATGCTAAAGGCGAGGAGAACATGTTCAATGACAAGCTTTGGAATGAAGACACGAAGTGGAGGCACTCAAAGGATAAAATGATCGAGTTGCCGCTGACCCTTCATCAACACCACAAGGATCTGAAGATTTGACAAGTCAAAAGATTCACGAGCATGACTCAATGGAGAGTTCAATCTAAGGGGGAGTTTATTGACACACTACCTAAATGAAAAGGGGAGTTTGTGGATACACTTTCTGCTTACGACGCGTGAAGACTTTGAAGATCCTCCGACTTGGAAGAAATCGATGTTGAACCTCACGAGTAGCGTCCAAGGGGGAGTTTGTTGATACATATTTTGTGGACACGACTCGGCTCGGTTCGACTCAGCTCAGTTCAACTTGGTTTCGACTCAGTTGAAAGGACGTCAGAGACTTTAAGACACAAAGATCGAGACAAAGCTACAGCCAAGGGGGAGTTTGTTGGTGCACTTGTGTCTGTACTTTGTCTGTATTTTGTCATGATACAAAACGATGTCTTGTGTTAGTCTGGGTTACGTCTTAGGTTTGTTAATATGTGTGTTCGATGTAAGTTTGACCAAGTCAACCATCCTCCTGGTTTGACTTGGCCAAACAGTTGAAACATTTTGTATGATGTATGTGTCGAAGGATGAGGCATCGAAGGATAGTTTAGATCCTTCGATGATCTCGAAGGATTGTTTCGATCCTTCGATGAGCTCGAAACATAAACCTTCGATGGATACAGATGGACCTCGAAAGATATCATCCTTCGAGGTGTATATGTGATCCTTCGGTGGGTTTCAGGTCGATAGATGATCTTTCGACCAGTCTATCTGATCCTTCGACCAGACAAGCTGTGTCGGGTATATATACCCATGTAATGTGTTCACTTCGGTAGAGAACACATTGTAGAAAGCAGATACACACACGAGAGTCAGAGAGAGTTTGCAAAATACATTTGTAAACATTGAGCTTGTAACCGTACCTTTCATACGTATTAATACAGTGGTGTTAATCGGTGAATATTGCGTGTCGTGTATTTGCGTGTTCTCTTCTATCTCGGTTTGCCTTTCCGGTTGGATTCCGCACAACCGGGTTGGTTAGTATACAAGGATTAGGCGACTAGATCCTCCTAGCCGGACCTACACTGGTGTTAATCTCAAATTGACTTTGAATTTGAATCCAATTTCAGGATTCAATTCAGAAGTTCTTTGTTTGATCTGGTTTTGGTTGTTTTGACGGTTCGACAGTATTGTGTTTCCTTTAATGTTGAACCAATGGATCCAATTAATGATTTGGGTTGGATTCGTGGAATTGAATGGATGATATAATACGTAGATGTTGGCAATTATGATGGATCATTCTTTTTTCTTTATGACTGCATGAATCGGCTTTTTTCTTCATTTAATGCCAGACATGGGGGCGGCATGGACAAATGTGTTTTGAGAAGCTTTATATGGCTCAAATAATTTAAAGTTTCGAAATTAGTTCTACATTTTAAGTCTTGTTTAAAATACTTGGTTTTAAGCAAACGAAATAAACTTGTGTACTGTTATCGGTAGAAATAGTTGCTTTTATTATGTACTGATAGACATGGTTGGTGACAAGTGCACTGTTAGGATTAGTTGGTCAACCTATGTACTGTTATTTGAAACAATTGGGTTAGATCTACCGTGGAAAACCCATGTACTATTATTGGTAAATAACGGTTGGTTTTGCTACCCGTTGTGACTGGAAAACCCGTGTATTGTTATTATTGTTGATATCAATTATTTAAAAAAAAAAAAAAAACCTGAGCAGTGTTAAAGTCGGTTGGTTTTGATTTGCATTATAAGCGGAAACCTGTGAACCGTTGTTTTTTAAACAGTTTGTTTTGGAAAATCTGTGTACTATTATAGGTATATAATGGTTTGGTTTTTAGTATAAAAAGAAAGAAATATTTATTTCTTTGGGTGCTTTTTTGAAATAAGAAGGAGAAGATCAATGAATAATGAATCTTCTGGTGTTTAACTTGCAAAGTAAAAGTAAATTATATTGTGTCTTGTAATCTTCGACACAACAGAAGGGAACACAAAATTATTTTGTGTTCGGGGACTCACTTTTTATCAGACTTCGATGATTCAAACAAATTCCGGGTTTCATCTTTCTAATACTTTAGAAATTACGATTACTAGAATAAATTCCATTCAAGATTTGTGGTTAGTTATTCCTAGTAGAATTATAAATAATGTTGGAATAGTTGTCTTGGTTTGAAATTAAAATCGTGTATGAAACGTCGCCACCAAATAAGAATTATGAAGTTGTATGCGTAAGGATGGTTGTTTTGATATATGTAAGTTTAAAACCTCTTTGAGGATATTTTTGGACCAAACAATTTTCATAAATGGAACATGGTGGCAACGCTTTCATATAAATTAAAAGATACTTCAATTCAAGGAAATTTTAAACATATCGATTTTGATTTTGATTTCTTATCATTATACAAATTAAGTTCTTATTCATTTTGAATTGTAATAGTTTTCAATGAGCTAGTGTATTGAAAATAGATTAGTTAGATGTCAAAACCTTTATGCGTAGTTTCACATGGTGGAAACTTTTTATCATTTACACCATAAAATATCAAAGGTTCCGGTTTTGGACATGAACCTTGTTAAATGCAAAATTTACATGTTGATTAAAATTGCTTACATCTTTTAAGGGCATTAAAAGAGAGACAAAGCTATTGGAACTAATTTATAGTGATCCATGCGATTTATTTTATTTTACTTTGGATTATCAAGGGAAAATACAAGTATGTTAGTACTTTTATAGATGATGCCTCTAGGTTTTGTTATGTATACTTGTTACATGCAAAAGATAAGGTCATAAATATATTTAAACTAGTCAAGATAGAGGTGGAATTATAAAGGAACAAGTGAACATCATGTTGTCGTATTCATGTCCACGTAAAGTTTTTTATAGAAAATGTTAACAGTCGATTATTTGCTACATAGAATTCCTAACGAAAGGAACAAGATTAACCCTGTGAACTTAGGTGTAAAATCCTGGAATTTTAGTATCTAAGAGGTTGGGTTGTAGTGTTGTAGTGTTGTTGTACGTCTTACTAAACTTGAAAGAAAGAGTTTAGGTAAGAAAGGAATAAATGGTATATTAATAGGTTGTGCTAAAAATTTAAAAGTCTATAGGTTCTATGTCTTAGAACAAATACTGAATGTATGTAAACACTGTCACAGAATCAATGGATATCATCCAGAATTCTCATAATAGGGTGTTTGATTCTATTGAGAATGTAGTTGTTGATTCTGATAAAGCATCTGCTGGTGATGCCAGTGTATATGTTCTTTTGGAACCTAACAAAAGCACAAGAACAAGAACACCTAAGTCTTTGTTTAGACTTTCATCTTTATTTAGTTGAAGGGACTAAGGGATAGGTTGATGTAGCTTAAATAAGTTTAAAGTGGGATAGGTTATCCAAGGCTTTAGACAAAAAGGAAGGAATCGACTTCTTGGTACATATGCTCCTGTTGTTAGTATTTACACTAGCACATTATTAACTTCTTTTGCCTGTGGGGTTTGTATCACTTGGCAAGAACACGAAGTGTGTATGTGTAAGACCCATACTATTATTTAACAGTTTTCGTATAATTTACCAAATTTAAATACGTAATTATGGATACACATATATTGAAAAATACGGGTTTATTAAAACCTTTACAATTTAAGAACATTACAACATAATGCAATTGAGTTTGCCGTTTAAAAATAACGACGAAACTATGCGCAGAAGCTTGTATCTTAATTGTGTTCGGTTTCTCGCTGAGCTTGATCGTCATCCGGCTTCTCAAGTTTGACCTGCATTTCATAACCATGAAATAGTTATTCATACGTGCTTATAATCGTGTTTAAAACAAGTTCAGATACGAAAACGAACAAGAAAACAACAATCGCCAGTTTTGTAGTCTGTCGCCGGCCGCGTCAGACTTGATCTTAGCTCTCGCGGGCCGCCACAGCCCATGGCGGGGCGCAACGACCTCCGTCTTCTCCATCGCGGGGCGCGACGGTTATATTTTAACAGAAAGTTTATTGTTCCTGCTGCAATCTATGCCCAGCTATGTTTTTAACTAGTATCCAACTTCAAATTAGCATAACTTTTGATCTAGACCTCCATTTTGTGTAATTCTTTTTCCTACGCGACCGTAATTGGGTTCTCCATCTTATGGAGTCAAAATCTGATATCTAACTCCTCAAAATATAGAATTTCAAGCCCTCGGCTTGAAATTATTTTTCTAAAACTTTTGACCTATTTAAGTTTAAAACCACTAACTTATTTCTAACTAATCAAAATACATGCTCCAATGCGTTTAACACAAATTCTTTAGCTCGTGTTCATAATTCTTATGAATTACGCAACTAGTACGCAAGCTATGCGCATAGATCCGTTTTGACCTGTTTAGGGGATTTAAGCAATTTAGTCTAAACTACCTCTTTTCTTTTCACACTTCGCAATTCCATATCTAAAGTATCTACCTATATTCCATAATCACCATACAAGTTCCTAAATAACCCATATGGGTCGTTCGCCCAATTCACCCATCAAGGGCATTTTGGTCAATTTTAGTCCTTTATTTTACGATAAAGGACTTTCGCTAGTATTTGACCAAAATATCACTTCTACAAAAATTCTATATATGCGTACCTGGCTCGGGTCATAGCATCGACCCGTTTACATACTTTTAGCTTTAATTTTTCTAGTTAAAGCATCGCAAACATATGTTATTTCCTGTGAACACAAAACTCAACAAGTAGTCGTCAGTTATAATTCTCAAATGGTATTAACACACCATTTGACCTGTTTAGTCGACATAACCATTTATCAACGTATGATGGTATATTAATACCATCATGTCCCTTGAACCTATTCCGGTTCACGCCATGAGTTCTTATTACTTAAAAGACAATATTCTTAAATTGTTCGACCCGTTATAACTTTTGCCAAATAGTGTCTTTATTTTGATCGCTATTATTTTAACTATTTATTTGACCCACTTGGTTGTCGAGTGAATTCAATCACTTCAATGACATACCAAACACAACCATTTTCGCTATATCAACATTACATATATTTTAACTATCTATTTTGACCCGTTTGGTTGTCGAGTAAATTCCATCACCTTAATGACTTACCAACGCAACCATTTTCGCTATATCAATATTACACATATTTAAACTAAGCTTGTCTACATAAATGTAACGGGCTGACAAGTCGCGTACCTTAGATCTTCCCTTTAAGCCGCGTATCGCTCCCGGCTTTATTGCCCGCCTTCTCACTCGAGTCGCCTATAAGGAACAACCCGGCTAATTATTAAATTGCCACTTTAAAGCATCTATATCATCCACTTTGTCAAGAATCATTGCATATGATTCTTTTCAAGTTTATTATACTTCTATAGCTTTATGTTTTCACTTAGGCAATTTATCAAACACCTTGTGGATATGATTTTTATACTTTCATCAATTTTGCTCCTAACCAATTTTTAACCAAGTTTTATTCATAACAATCAAACCCTTGGTCTAGTATTCATGAACAATATTGTCGCAACCCCCGCCCCCTTATCTGTCATGGGAACGGGCGTCTGCAAACATTCATTTGTGGTGGTATCAGTTTGTTAATTTATTAATTTGGCAGCGGAAATTACATCAGGACCGTAGTTAGGAAATGTTTATCAGAGTAAAACCACCGTATTTTATATTAATAATCACATGGGTAAAACCCAAGTTTCTTTATTACAACATGTTTATAGGGATAAACACTATTTAATTGAATTTAAAACATCGTCTTTTTGGTAACTTTTATAGCCACATTTTTCCAAGCCGTCGGTGCTCTCCAGCTGGCTTTTTACTAATTGGCTGTCACATTGTGTTACCTGAAACGTGTTTTAAAAACATCTGTCAGTGAGAAATACTGGTGAGTGAATCCCAGTTTAATCAAGAAACATTTTATCAATTAATACAGTATTGAGAGCGATCACATTGTTTATTTCTACACAATTACTCATTCAGTACTGTCAATCCTGACTGGTGGGTCATATTACACATTGGCTAACTCGTCATCCAATGGTAACGTGTTCCACATTTTGTATACAAAACCCCAACATACCGGCAGTAATTGAAGAACTACAAAGACTCAATCACTGCTTAATCACATTGTAAAACATTTAAGGTTTTGTAAAATAGTTACAAAAAGATTAACAAAAAGCGGATAAACTCACATTGCTGTTTTAGATTTCTTCTAGGGTTTCCTGGTATAAATCTATAATTTACACAAATATATATATGTTAGTATAATAACCCTTTAATTATATTAACGATACCCTCCCCGGGACGGTATTCCAACAACTACGTCGGGCAGAACCATGACAGTTGTTACGGAACCCTGGATAAATCGGGCAACGTATCTAATACGAAACTGGGGTTATAATACTTACAACGGAGCAGAACCTTGCTAATTAGGGGGTATTATACTTAAATATTAAGCCTATTATGAGAGAATTTCGTTTAGAAAGAAAGAATTGAGCGAGGAATACTGAAATCCCGAGGCCTCCTTATATAGGGTTGTTTTCTGGTTCTCTCGCGGCCCGTGTAAAGTGTAACCCAAGGGTTACGCGGCCCGCGTAGTAGCCCGGGTAGGGTTTAGGTGATCCGGGTCAGCATATAGGGTCGACATGTGTTGGGCCACGTGGCGGCCCAGGGTTTCGCCAGCTTTCACCTTGTCGCGGCCCGCGTAAAGGTTAAGTGAAGGCTTACGCGACCCGCCTGAAACCCATTTTCTTTGTTTTTTATTTATTTTTAATGGCATAACGTATTTTGCGCTTGGTTTTCACATACGGGGTGTATTTTAAGACATATAGGGTATTTTAAAATATACTAGGGTGTCGGAAAAATATTCAGAAGGGTTGTTATATCTTCCCCACCTTGTTTTAGAGCTCGTCCTCGAGGTCTACTGGAACAGGTGTGGGTATTTCCTTTGCATCTCTGATTCAAGCTCCCATGTGTATTCTGGTCCTCTTTTGGAGTCCCACTTTACTTTGACTAGAACTAGTCTTTTGTGCTTGAGGTTTTTAACTTTCCTGTCTTAAATTTGTAGAGGCTTTTCCACAAATTTTAACTGTTCATTTACCTCTATATCCTTAAGAGGTATTATTAGTGACTCATCAGCTAAGCATTTCTTGAGATTTGATACATGAAATATATCATGTATTCTTGTCATTTCTTCTGGCAGTTGTAGCTGATAGGCTATAGGTCCTATTCTTCTAATAATTTTGAAAGGTCCAATATACCTGGGACTTAGCTTTCCCCTTTTGATGAATCTTACCACTCCTTTCCAAGGAGAGACTTTTAATAACACTTTATCTCCTATTTTAAATTCCAATGGTTTTCGCCTGTTGTCAGCATAGCTTTTCTGTCGATCACGTGCTGCTTTCAGTCGTTCCTTGACTTGAATGATTTTGTCTGTTGTTTCTTGTACTATCTCAAATCTAGATAGTTGCTTTTCCCCAATTTCTACCCAACAAACTGGGGTTTGGCACTTTCGTCCATAAAGTGCTTCGAATGGTACAATATTTATACTTGTGTGATAACTATTATTATAAGAAAATTATATCAATGGTAAGTGATCATCCCAATTACCTCCGAAATCAATTACACAAGCTCTAAGCATGTACTCCATTGTCTGAATTGTCCTTTCGCTTTGTCCATCCGTTTGAGGATGATAAGCTGTGCTTAGATTCAACTTGGTTCCCATTGCTTTTTGGAAACTTGTCCAAAAATGAGAGGTAAAACGACTATCTCTGTCAGAAACAATTGATAGAGGAATTCCATGTAAAGAAACTATTTCATTTACATATAATTTAGCTAATTGTTCCATACTAAAAGTTTCTTTCATTGGTAGGAAATGAGCTGACTTGGTTAGTCCGTCTACAATCACCCAGATTGCATTGTTACCTTTCCTTGTTTTGGGTAATTTAGTAACAAAATCCATTGTTATCAATTTCCATTTCCACACTGGCATCTCTAGCTATTGTAACAAACCTAAAGGTTTCTGATGTTCAGTTTTAACTTGTGAACAGGTTAAACACCTAGAAACATCGGCTGCTATGTCCTTTTTCATTCCTATCCACCAAAAATTCTTTCTTAAATCTTGGTACATTTTATCGCTTCCTGGATGCATCGTATATTTAGACTTATGGGCTTCTTCTAATATGTGATGACGTAGGTTTCCTAATTTAGGTACCCATATTCTTTTCTTATGGAATCTTCAAATTCCATCTGTTCCTTGTTCTAATTCCTTGATCATTCCTTTTAGTTTTTCAGTATCATCCTTGGTTACTGATTCTTGTGCGTTTCTAATCTGCTCATTTAAATCTACTTGTAGATTTAATTTAAGATAACGTACTCTTTTTGGCTGTTCGTGATATTTTTGACTTAAAGCATCAGCAACTACATTTGCTTTTCCTGCATGATACTGAATATCACAATCATAATCACTAAGAAATTCCATCCAACGTCTTTGTCTCATATTCAATTCCTTTTGCCCGAAGACATACCTTAAACTTTTATGATCAGTGAAAATAGTAAACTTACTACCGTACAGGTAATGTCTCCAAATTTTAAGGGCAAAAATTATAGCTCCAAATTCTAAATCATGAGCGGAATAATTTTCTTCATGATTCTTAAGCTGTCAGGATGCATAGGCTATAACCTTTTGACGTTGCATTAATACACATCCATAGCCTGATTTGGAAGCGTCACAATAAATTACAAAATCTTCAGTTCCTTCTGGTAACGCTAGTATGGGTGCATGAGTTAATCTTTGCTTAAGGATTCTAAAGGCTTCTTCTTGTTTTGGTTCCCATTTAAACTTAACAGATTTACAAGTTAACTTAGTTAAGGGAATGGCTATTCTAGAAAAATCTTGAATAAAACTTCTAACCTCGATTGGTGACTCAGGGGTTTTCCACTTGGTTATTGCCTTGATTTTTGTTGGATCCACATGAATTCCTTCATGGTTCACTAAGTGTCCAAGAAACGGTACCTGGTCTAACCAAAATTCACACTTTGAAAATTTAGCATAAAGCTTTTCTTTTCTTAATAAACTTAAAAGTACGTGCAAATGCTTTGCATGTTCCTCTTTACTCTTAGAGTAAATGAGAATATCATCTATAAAGACAATTATGAATTTTTCCAAATATGGCTTAAATATTCGGTTCATCATGTCCATGAATGCAGCTGGGGCATTGGTTAGACCAAATGGCATGATAGTAAATTCATAATGACCATACCTTGTTCGGAAGGCGGTTTTAGGAATGTCCTCTTCCGGTACTTTTAATTGATGATATCCTGACCTTAAATTGATTTTTGAGAAAAATCGAGCTCCTTGTAACTGATCAAACAGATCATCAATTCTTGGTAATGGATACCGATTCTTAATTATGACCTTATTCAATTCACGGTAGTCAATGCACATACGCATTGATCTATCCTTCTTTTTAACAAATAGGATTGGCGCTCCCCATGATGATGAACTTGGTTGTATGAATCCTTTCTCCAACAATTCGTCTAATTGTTTCTTTAGTTCTTGCATTTCTGCAGGTGCCAAACGATAAGGTGCTTTGGCAATCGGTGTTGTCCCTGGTATTAAATGGATTCTGAATTCAACTTTTCTATCTGGAGGTTACCCTGGTAATTCTTCTGGAAATACATCTGAAAACTGAGATACTACTAGAATATCCTTTAATTCTTTTCCTTTAGTGTTAGTGATTATAGAAATCAAATACACTAATGATCCTTTTCTTATGTAACTTGCTGTTTTCATCACAGAGATGAATTTAGTGGATTTAGAAGTTTTATATCCTTTAATTGTGATATTTTCACCTTTTGGTGAATTTACTTGTATCGACTTTTGATCACACAAAATACTGGCTTTATTGGCTATTAACCAATCCATTCCTAATACTACATCAAATCCTGCCATATTCATGGGGTAAAGGTTTGCAATAAATTTCTGATTTAAAATTTATATTCTTGCTCCCTGCAAGATTTCAGAAATTTTAATGCTTTCACCATTTGCTGTCTCTACTAAACATTCTTCTGGAAGTTTAGTTAATGATTGGTTGAGAAGTTTGCAAAATGAAGTATTAATAAAACGTTGGTTTGCACCAGAGTCAAATAATACTTTAGCAAAAATGTCATTAACTAAAACCGTACCAGTGATCACATCCGGGATCAATTTTGCTTCTTCTGCAGTCAGAACAAATGCTCTAGCATTTTTTGTATTCTTGTTGTTCGTAGCCGGAGCTAATTTTGGACAATTAGGCTTGATATGACCTTGTTCTCCACAGTTGTAACATATCCTGTTATTAGCTTTCTTCCTGCAGTCTTCTTCCTTGTGTCCCGATATTTTGCAAAAGTTACAGTATATGGAGCATCTTCCTGAATGTTTTCTTTTGAAATTCTTACAGTAAGGTGTAGAGGTAGAACCTATATTTTTCCCACGGTTAAAATTTCCAGAACGAAATTCTTGTGTGAGTTTCTGGGTTAGGTTCCTCCTTTGATCCTCTTCTCGTGTACGAACTAATTCATCTGTCAAGGTTATGGCTAGTTCTACAGCTTCTTCTATGGTTTGAGGTCTAGCTACCTTGACTACATGTCTTAGCTCCCCGATTAATCCCCAGATATAACGGGATATTAACACTGGTTGAGGTGAAGCAAGGGTTAGCACTATTCTTGCATATTCAAAGAATAACTTAGTGTACCCCTTACTATCTACACTAGTCATTCTAAGGTTTAAGAACTTGTTTGCTATCTGTTCTTTTTCATTAGGAGGGCAAAATTTCCTTTCTACCATGTTTTTAAACTCCTCCCATTCCATATTATAAGTTCTATTACTTCCTTTAGTCTGGAGAATAGTATTCCACCATTCTAGTGCTGAATTCTTAAACAAATTGGAAGCAAACATTATCTTATCTTCTTCTGCACACTTGCTTATTCTTAAGACTGCCTCGGTCTTTTCTATCCAGCGTAAGGTTGCAATAGCCCCTTCGTTGCCCGAAAATTCAATTGGTTCACAAGACCAGAATTCTTTGTAAGAACAACCGTAAGACACGGTTCTTCTTCTTTTGGGGATGGGCATTTGAAGTACGGGTCCATTGTTCACGTTGTTTTCAGGTTCGGAAGGTCGCTTGCTATCATGTTTACTTTTATTTTATGCTTCCCTAACCGTTTGAATAATATATGGCATCGCATCTATTATTCCTTGTGCTACTATATGTTGGATGGCACTGTTATCCACTTGGTTTCTATTGTTGTTGTTTGGATTTCCGTTACCCGAGTTATTGTTACTCTGGTTATCATTATTCAGATTTCCCTGATTTACTTCGTCGGCCATCCGAATTTAAACATTTACCAATTATTAATATCACAGAATAATTAATAGTTTAAGTAACAACCACATAATATACATATTGGTCAAAAACGTCGAGCATTGCGACTTTACTCTTTGTTATATAATATGCGTCAGCTACACACTAAAACAGGAAATTAAAAATTACAACACTATTATCCATCATTAACCACAAAGTGGTCTATACTACAATATTATTATTATTATTATTATTATATATATATATATATATATATATATATATAGATTTTTTTTCATACAAACATATTATATATTATTATATTATTATTATTATTAACAACTCCACTGATCATTTTCATGGATATGGATTTCCAGACGACTTGTTCTCCTACATACCTCATCCTCTCACTACTTTCTATGATTTCTTCTCCGAAAGTTCGGAGTTCTTGCAAGTTCTCTGCACTCATTAGGGGTGCAGGGGATGGTACTGGATCTGGATATTGTGGCCTGGGATTCTCCTGAGGGTACGGATTCTCTAAAATTTCCCTAATGTATTCATCGTTGTCATAATAGGGATGTAGAGGGTCCAGACCTGGATACGCTGCTATGTTTGGCAAGGTTTTGTCATTTAAATGGTAACGTGGCACATAATCCATAAGATCATCAAACCATGGATCATAATTTGGGTCTAAGGGATTAGGGACTGGTATCCTAGGTATTTCCTCTGGGTTGAAATCGTGCATTTCTACCTCCATCGGCTGAGTGGGAATTAAAGGTAAGGGTTGTGGGGCTACTAGTTGTTCCAGGTTTGGGTCGGCAGCAGTTGTTGCTAGGATATGGAAATTGGCTAGGCTTCTATTAAGCATACCCTGTGTATGGGCATCTGATTCTCGTTTAGCAGCTGCTAGGACTCTTTGCTGTTGCAACTTTCGCATTCTTTTTCTACGCTCAAAGGCTCCCTTAATGAACCATCCTCTCTTTTTCTGAGGGAATGGCTCTTCCGACTGAGCTTTAAAGGCAAACATCCCTTCTTCCTGATCAGCGGAATACCCAGAGAGGGTAGGCTGGGAAGAGGTACCTTCACTCCTAGGTGAATCGGACAACTGACGATACACATCTGAGGGTCCTTGATCAGTCATACTGTAAACTAACAAATAGTCAAATAACATATAACAATAAAATACAGATATTCACGTATTTTAAGAATTTATTCCCTAACAATTTAAATAATATATTGATGTCAGCAGAACACTCCTGTGGCTGAATTAGTGGCTAGGCTCTGATACCACCTTCTGTCGCAACCCCCGCCCCCTTATCTGTCATGGCAACAGGCGTCAACGAACATTCATTTGTGGTGGTATCAGTTTGTTAATTTATTAATTTGGCAGTGGAAATTACATCAGGACCGTAGTTAGGAAATGTTTATCATAGTAAAACCACCATATTTTATGTTAATAATCACATGGGTAAAACCCAAGTTTCTTTATTACAGCATGTTTATAGGGATAAACCCTATTTTATTGAATTTAAAACATCGTCTTTTTGGTAACTTTTATAGCCACATTTTTCCAAGTTGTCAGTGCTCTCCAGCTGGCTTTTTACTAATTGGCTGTCACATTGTGTTACTTGAAACGCGTTTTAAAAACATTTGTCAGTGGGAAATACTGGTGAGTGAATCCCAGTTTAATTCAAGAATCATTTTATCAATTAATACAGTATTGAGAGCGATCACTTTGTTTATTTCTACACAATTACTCATTCAGTACTGTCAATCCTGACTGGTGGGTCATATTACACATTGGCTAACTCGTCGTCCAATGGTAACATGTTCCACATTTTGTATACAAAACCCCAACATACCGGCAGTAATTGAAGAACTACAAAGACTCAATCACTGCTTAATCACATTGTAAAACATTTAAGGTTTTGTAAAATAGTTACAAAAAGATTAACAAAAAGCGGATAAACTCACATTGCTGTTTTAGATTTCTTCTAGGGTTCCCTGGTATAAATCTATAATTTACACAAATATACATATGTTAGTATAATAACCCTTTAATTATATTAACGATACCCTCCCCGAGACGGTATTCCAACAACTATGTCGGCAGAACCACGACAGTTGTTACGGAACCCTGGATCAATCGGGCAGCGTATCTAATACGAAACTGGGGTTATAATACTTACAACGGAGCAGAACCTTGCTAATTAGGGGTATTATACTTGAATATTATGCCTATTATGAGAGGATTTCGTTTAGAAAGAAAGAATTGAGCGAAGAATACTGAAATCCCGAGGCCTCCTTATATAGGGTTGTTTTCTGGTTCTCTCGCGGCCCGCGTAAAGTGTAACCCAAGGGTTACGTGGCCCGCGTAGTAGCCCGGGTAGGGTTTAGGTGATCCGGGTCAGCATATAGGGTCGACATGTGTTGGGCCACGTGGCGGCCCAGGGATTCGCCAGCTTTCACCTTGTCGCAGCCCGCGTAAGGGTTAAGTGAAGGCTTACGCGGCCCGCCTGAAACCCATTTTCTTTTTTTTTTATTTATTTTTAATGGCATAACGTAATTTGGGCTTGGTTTTCACATACGGGGTGTATTTTAAGACATATAGGGTATTTTAAAATATATTAGGGTATCGGAAAAATATTTAGGAGGGTTGTTATAAATATCACTATCTTGCATCATAACATCAATTTTCTCACGATTTAACGTACTAAATCATGTGTTCGTCACAATGATATAAAAACCCACTTACACATATATGGGTGGTTATCAAATTCCTATTTTTCAAGCTTAATTCATCAATTTTTCGACTAGGGTTTGTTCCTAGACATGTATTCATCCTAGTTTCACCTAAACATCAATCATTCAAGCTCGAATTTTGATTTCTTAAGTTCATCAAGAATTTGAGATGGAATCAAATAATGAAATTTGACATACCTTGTGATCCCCTAGGCTTGGTGATCATTAATTTCAGCTTGGTTTTCCATTTAGACTTGATTTGCCCCATGAACTTGGTTGATTTTTGGTGATTTAGGGTTCAAAGGAGAACCCTTCTCCTGTGTCTGTATATGTATCGACCAAAACACACACTTGTGTGTGTGTTTTTGGTGTTTAAGTTATTTTTAATAACTCAGTTTCAAGCTTGCCACTTTTAGCCCCTCTAGTTTCTAATGTTATAGAAAGGGTTATTAACCAAGCTTTCTTTGTTGTTTTTAAGGTACATAATTAACTAGGTTTATATTCCTAGTTACTTGGTGGGTTCGGGGAAGTTATAACCCGTTTTATTTTAAGTCCCGTTAACTTGGACCTTTTATATACTTGTTTTCCTCAACAGCTTTTATTCCCTTTTTGTATTTAATATTAGGTTTATTTATTTAATTCCTAATATTTACCGGGTTAATTTTACCACTAACTGTATTTTACTCGTTTATTTTTTATTAATTTAATATAATTAACAAACCTGTTTTTGGGGTGTTACAGTATGTAGCAGGTTTGATGTTTGATTTCTCTAGTGAAGGAGCAACCATTTATCTATTTGCAAATTACATGCTGATCTTTGGTGCTGATCAAGCACATATTGATAAGACAAATGGATTGTTATTTGGATATGAAGGATCTGGGGGAGGAGGTTATTATCCTAGGAATAAGGATAAGAAGGAAGAATAATAGTATACTAATTATACAATCTCATTACATTGAGAAAATGTTGAAGAAATCCATTACTTTGTTTGTTCTCCAATTAGTGCTCCTATAGGTCCTAATATCTAGCGTAATCAGGGTGAATCTATTTCATAGATGGAGTATTTAAAGCAATTGGATGCGTAATGTATATTATGATTTGTATAAGGCCTGATATAGCATATGTTATGGGAAACTGAGTAGATTTACCAATAATCCAGGTACTCAACATTGGCAAGTTGTGAATAGATTGTTTTAATGGGTGAATGAGAACCATGATCTATGGTTTGTGTTATTTAGGTTTTCCTTCAATTTTAGAAGGATATTTTGATACAAGTTTTATGACTATGTGGATGGGTATTCCTACTTGATGGAGGTTCTATCTCCTAGCCTTTAAAGAAGCAGACTTGCATCACAAATTCAATAATGGAATATGAATTATAGCTTTAGCAGAAACTAGTAAAGAAGTTAGATGGCTAATAAATTTGATCTTTGAGATTCCTTTGTGGTCAAAACCGATATCCCAAATATCTATTGGGTGTAATAGTGCTGGCTAGGGATTATAGTCACGTGTATAATGGAAAGTCTAGACGGTTCTGTGTTATTCATAGCATGATTAATGATCTCATCATGCATAGAGTGATATCTGTTGAATTTATAAGATCTTAGTATAATTTGGCTGATTATCTAACTAAAGAGTTAGGAGAGATCTCATGAATAAATCAGTTATAGGGATGGGTTTAAAGTCCACACTTTAATATCCTATGTCAATATACCCAATTCCCATCTAATACAATGTTAGGTGCAGAATTCAATGTGGAAAGCTTGTCATAGAGATATTAGAACACATGAATAGAATCATCCCAAGGTTGTGTTCAGACTGCAAGATAAAGTAGGATGAAGTTGAACTTCTTAATAGTCCTTTGACAACTTGCATTTGCAGGTGCAAGAATAAAGAGACTACCTATAAGAGTATGAAGTTTAGCCGCTTCAAGAAGCTTGGACTTGGCTTTGATATACTCTTTGAAGGATTGGACACATGCTAGCAAAAAATCGTGTCAAGTAAGAACATATGAATTTGTAAACATGTGTGTATTTTACCTTCAAGTATTCAAATGGATAGCAAGGGTTCAATCCATAGAGACACCCCCGATATTCAAATATTTGGATCGTCTAACTTACTAAGATGAAAATTCAATCCTCAAGACATTTCATTTATGCATAAGGTTGTGTTTGCTTGAGAAGTGTTTTAAGTTAATCATGGATATCACTAAAATGGGGGAGGAATGTTGGTAATTTTAGTGTTATCAATGGATTTTGGCTATATTGGATTAACTTGTCGACTATGTTGATCTTATTAGAAACTAAACGAGTTAGGAGATGCCGGAGTGCAAACTCGTTTTAATTTAATAAGATCGGGTACTCATCGGTTTTGTAAATTCAATATATTTTGTTTTGGGCTTGTTAATTAAAATTATTTTCACTTTAAGCATGTTTATTAAATCAAAGTGGGCTTTCATCTTGTGATGAATTAATAAGTATTAAACTTATTTGGGCCTAAGGAATGGATCTTATTTGTTTTCTAATACCTAAAACCCAAATCAATGATGAGAATGTGATATACGTATGATACTTGGTCGACCATATAGATGGTTCTTTTTCTGTCGGACATAATAGAGAACAAAAGAAAACGGTACAGTTATTTCTCAACACGACAATAAAAATCGTTCTTGATTCTCTAAGTCTAATATGTTCAAACTTTTTGATAGTTCCGTCAAATTAGTTTATTCTGATAGTGAGTACATGATTCTTAGAGATTATCCAAGTGATTCCCAATTTGTCTAGGATTCAAGTTTTCTTTAATTCAATATGCAACAGTGAAAGAGGTTTATTTCCTCCAATAATTTCAACACGAGGTTCATTCACCGGCTTATCCTGCAAAATAGCAACACTGTTAGGCTCGCCACAGGATGGGATTCATCCATGTGACCACCCACGGGCGTGAGAATAAGTACTTGTTTGACGAATTAGGGTCCGTATGAGGCAGAGGGTAAAGAAGAGAGTGTGTGTACTTATGCGGTGTAAATCTTCCTCTTGTTTATAGTAGATTTGGTTAGATGTCATTATCCTTCAGGTGAGGTGGTCCCCAAGGCTCTAACGGTTTCGGCGACACCTGACATGCTCCTATAGGTGGAGAACATTCCATGCCCTTGGTGTACATGAGTGTGCTGACGTCATCCCTCATCTGATTGGTGGAAAAAGGATCAACGCTCAGGATGTGCATGGGAGATGATAAGCTGTGTGCGGGACCACCGTACGGTAGAAAGTGTGACGCTTTTATTTATTTTGTTTGGTTGATCTTTCCCCACGTGTCCTTAGCGAGAAGATCAATGGCTCGTTTTGGTACATTCCCCTACACGGATCACTGCTATTGTAAAGATGAAACAATATTCCACTGCACTTTCACTTATTAACAAAATAAACTTGATGACTATATCTACTAATATCGATACAATGAACATCTCTATTAATTGTCATCTTGAATCAAGTTTCTTAAGGATCTACCTTAATAGCAACCATCTTCAAGCAAGGTCTTCCACCCGATTTGACCACCTATACTACTCTCATTCATGGGTTTGTTATCACTGATCGGGTTTTTGAAGCTATTGAGTTATTCAAGAAACCGCTTAGAAAGAAACTTTGTGAGCCGGGACATGTTTTGTTTGGAGCCCTTATGAATGTGCTTTGTAAAGTCCATCACACTAGCAAGGCACTTGAATTGCTTAGGTTCATAGAATCGGGTTCTTGTAAACCGTTGTGTACACCATTAAAGTACAATCATTAATAGCTTATGTAAAGATAGATTGGTTCATAATGCGTTAGAACTATTTAACCAAATGACTGAAAAAGGTGTTTGTGCAAACGTTAACACTTACAATTCAGGGTCTATGTAGCTTTGGCCGAGAGATGGAAGCTGAAAAAGTTGAGTGATACGGATGTTGAGGGGGTATCTCGATGAGTGGATACCTTTACTATCTTGGTAAATTTCTTTTGCAAGCAAGGATCCGTAAAAGATGCAGAGCTTGCGGTACAAGCAATGGAACAAAGAGATCTACGTCCAAATGTAATCACTTATAATGCACTACCTGATAGATATTGTTTAAGTCAGTGGCGTAGGTTAGAAGGGGCGGGGGGGGGGGGGGCGTGAACTTTTCACTCAGTAGTGTTATGTATGTAGCTTTCGTATAGAAATTTTTTGGTATATACGTTTCCCCCCCCCCCCCCCCAGTCAGAAATCTTAAGCTTCGCCACTGGTTTACGTGCTGAAATAGTTGAAGCACCAAAAGTCCTTGGTGGCATGGTGGAGAGAGATCTTGTCCTCGACATCATCACCTATAATAGCGTAATAAACGGATACCGTAAGAAGAAGAGAATCGACGAGGCTAGGCAATGATTGAAACCGAATGTTAGGACATATAAGTGATGATAAGTGTGTTTCGTCGAGAAGAATTATCTGGTAGAGTGAAAGAATTCCTTAAAAGGAAGATAATGGTTGTTTTGCCTGATAGCGTCTCATACAGTGTCATTGTTCAACATTTTTTTAAGAAAAAACATGTGTCCAGAGGCGGAGAATTTTTTAGAAGCAATGATTAACCGAGGTTTTTTGTCCTGATTCTACTACTTTTTCAATGGAGCTTCCCCTAATTCCAAAGTTAGGTTAAGATTCCATATGAGAACCATGGGCAGAGCTTTTAAGGGGTAAGGGAGTGCACCCATCCCGCCATTGTTTCGGTTAGTAGTGTAATTTTTCTGATTTTTCGTCTGAAATTTTTAAAATTATATAGGTCCGCCCCCGCCAATTATTTTGCCTAAAAATTCCTTTCTCCTACCAAGTTTATTGTTTAAAAATATTTTTACATATTTTTGTATTGGGTTAAAAAACATGAAGAATTGGGCTATTAGTAATTTTTTATAATTGTTTTTAAACTTGAAGTGAATTTAAATAAAGTCTAAAAATAGTTTTTATATAAATAAAACTTGAGGGTTCAAATTTCGTTTTTTTATGTGTAAGAACGGGTCCTTTGAATGAATGAAGATTATTTAATTTTATTTGGAGTTATTATTGTTTGACCGGACCCGAATCGAATAGCCGACCTGAACATATAACCCGAAACATAGCAATAGGAAAAAAACTGGGTCCCATGACGCGAAACTTTTAGTCAAGCTCCGCCAGTGTACCTAATTTAACGTTTTGCTTGTTTCAGTTGTATATACCTCCATATATCAGATGGTTTTCTTTAACCGAGTGATAGTTCACACTTTATTATTTACCAACTTACGGTAAAGATTTGTCTCCTATTGTTATAGTTACATAATATAGTTAATTAATTAAAGGAATAATGAATTTTAATAAGGCTCCCCTTGTTCCCACACCCCCTATATCTTATTTTCACATCCCTAGTGTATACGGGCCGTATACAAAATATACGGCCCGTATAGAATGTTTTTTAATAGGAAAATGCGCAGAGAATGTTTTTTTGATTTTACTATATACGGGCCGTATATAGTTATACGAGCCGTATACATGTTTATACGATTTGTAAAACGTTTACGGCTCAATGGAATTATTTTGGTAGGTTTTTGATGTTACCAAATGTATACGGGCAGTGTAACTGTATACGGCCCGTATATAAGGATGTTTTTTCAAGTATCACGTTTTTTCTAGTAAACACACCATCATTCTAGGGTTTCTAAACTCTTCATCATCTTTAACAACATTGATCGGAACACGCCGCTTAAATTTATTCAGATCTCTATTCGGTCATCTTTCCAAACTACAACACACGATAACTGAAGCCGACGAGAGCGACGATTGTGAGATCCGGAAGCTCAACTTGAACGGACGATATGTATCTTCTATCATGCGACGGATCCAATTCTTGCTCAACTCTTGTGGGCCCGTATCGGAATCAGGCGTTGGAAGGATTGTAGTAGTAGGACATTGGCACCACTGTGAAAATAATGAACGTATTATTGGCCATTATTCGACCGAGTAATCAATTGTATTTTTTTTAGTTGCTTCTCTTGTTAAGTTTCTGAACCAACCGAAATCCAAAAATTCCAACAGTTTCTTCGTAGATTCCGTCGGGTTTTCAAAGGCGGTTAATGAAACCGAAGCTGTTATTTCTGTTGTTAAGTACTTCCAAGATCTGAACCAACCGAAATCCACAAATTCCAACAAATTGCATCAGGAAGCTCATCTTGAACGGACGATATGTATCTTCTATCATGCGACGGACCCAATTCTTACAAGTTAAATCCACAATCAATGTATACAGGAGGGGGAGAGAGTCTGATACAATTATTTTTTACCCATAACTGAAACAGTCTGATACAAACACTACTAAAGATGAGTTGATATTGAACCAACATTTCCTTCAAACATTCTAAACCCTACTTGGAAACCGGTGTATGTGCTTGTGCTGTAGAAACCGGTGGTGAATTTGCGTACACAACTGAAGGTTCAATGCACGACACAAACAAGTTCTCCACAGTTTGTTATTCAGATCTCTATTCGGTCATCTTTCCAAACTACAACACACGATAACTTTAAATTTTATATTGTGTGATTTGACCAGGAAATGATTGGAGGTGATTGCTACTTTTAATAAACTATCATAGTTATCAAATTCGATTTCAACAAATCTTTTCCTTTTCCTTCAATTTCTAGAACATTCTCCGTAACATTAAGACATGTCGGGTTCTTCTACTAGTGGTATTTTAATGAAGTATTGAAGATTGAATGTGCAAACCGCAACCGTTTTTTACTACGGAAACGGTGGCTATGCGAAATACAAACCCGCAACCATTTTTTACTACGGAAACGGTGGCTATGCGAAATATAAACCGCAATCTTTTGTGAGTATGGGAAACACAAGTTTTCTTTTTGAGCTTGATGGATGCCCGTTTCTCAGTTGAGCTTGATGGTTCTTCGTTGAGGAAACCAAACCTAGACGGAGATGATAGGCCTGGTAACCGGAAGAGAAAAAACACCAGCGACGACGTCGACGTAAAAGAGCCTGTATTAGAAACCATCCTATGTCTTTTACATACCGAAGAGGCAGAAAGGACAAGTATTCTCTCTAGGGAATGGAGGTACAAGTGGACCAATATTCCAAGCCTTCGGTTTACTTTATGTAATAGAACTTCCGAGCTAACATCTGACGTAGCAAGTACAAGGAAAAACATGGACATGAATGATTTACACCAAGTTATGTAAAGATCTCTACACAAACTCTTCTACATCTTTTAACCAATTGTCCATCACTTAAGACCTTGAAAGATTTGTTGAAATCGAAGAAAAGAGTAACTAGCAGAAGACGTGTTGGGTTCTTCTGCTAGTTATTCGGAATGTTTCGAATCATCACAGAAGACGTGTCGGGTATGTATTTCCCATAGCCATTGTTTCCGTATACAAAACGGATGCGGTTTGCATATTCAATCTTCATTGCTTCATTAAAATTACAACACACGATAAGTTTACACTTTATAGTGTGTGATTTGACCGGTTGTCAAATTCGTTGTGTGCATTCATATTTTTTGACTTCTTGTTCCAAATGCAGCAGTAGGATCCGTACTTAAAAGACTCTCTAAAATGCTTGGAAAATTGCATCAACTCTCCTATGAATAACAACTTGAGGGGTCTAGTTAACTTTTAGTTGAGTCTCTTGTTAAGTGAGTCATTTCATAGAGAACAAGTTCATAGAAGAATGAAATATTCTAAACCCTACCTGGAAACCGGTGTATGTGCTTGTGCTGTAGTTAAACAGACTCTTTCACTCAAAGTTAATATTCACTGTGGTAGACGATTTAAGTGTCGATTCACTTCGACAGGGACACAAAAGCACTCTAAGTGGCTGCACCCGCATCCGTAACAAATCTGACTCGGAACCTGCTGGATTTGACCCGTAACTTGACCAAAAGAATGCATACACAAATAGTTCTAGTGGACGAAGCAAATAGACCGTTGTGTATCTGAATCAGGTTATTCGAATGTAAGTGGATCGAGTGATACGCTTATCTATTCTGGTCAAGGTGGGCATGGTTTGTTCGGGAGTAAGTCACCACCCAAAGATAAACAACTTGTGAGTGGTAATATGGCTATGAAGAATAGTATGGATAAGAAATCACCGTTCAAATAGATTAAAAGAAGGATCCTTCTACTTGATTAAAAGAAGGGGTTTACGTCGCATGATAGAAGATACATATCGTTCGTTCAATTTGAGCTTCATGATACATATCGTCCATTCAAGTTAAGCTTCCTGATACATATCGTCCGTTCAATTTGAGTATTTTTCTAACTTTATGCTTGCATCCACTGGTCAAATCACACACTATAAAGTGTAAACTTATCGTGTGTTGTAGTTTGGAAAGATTACCGAATAGAGATCTGAATCAGGCGTTGTTCTTGTTGTTGCATCGGGAACGAAGGAGGAGACTCATCTGTTCATCATTGTTCTTGAAGATGAAGATGAAGAAACGAGGGTATATTCTCTTTAATCTATTAGAGCGATCCTTGTTTTGAGAATCTGATTCTGATTTAAACAATGCACGACATGTCTGTTAGTGGTTTCTGTAACCAATTGACGTCTAATGTCCAAGTTTGATCACATTTGACTTTGTTCTTCGTTTTTTGGATCGTTCTAATACATTAAAGAGAATAAACCATTTTTTACCCTAAGAATACAGGCCGTATACTATTATACGTCTCGTATACACCATGTGAAAAAAAGTTACCAGATCATTTTTTACCAAGTTAATACGGGTCGTATACCGTTATACGGCCGTATACAGCAGGTGAAAAAATTTAACCGATCGTATACAATGTATACGATAGCTTGTATACGAGCCGTATACAATCTATACGGCCCATATACTATTGTTAAAAATTGGTAAAAAAAGGTTTATTCTCGTTAATCTATTAGAACGATCCTTGTTTTGAGAACCCTGATTCTGGTTGGTGTAAAAGCTCACATTTTACTACGTTGACCATGTTTTTTGACAAATCATCTGCTTCCTGAATCTGAATCTGAAAGTTAACTGAACCAACCAAAATCCACAAATTCCAACATGAACGGACGATATGTATCTTCTATCATGCGACGGACCCAATTCCATCCATTTATCTTGCAAGTTAAATCCACAATCATTTTTTACCCATAGTATACGATCCGTATAAGAGTATGGACCAGTCACATGTCACATAGTTTGTCAGTGAACAAAAGATATAGATGTAGGAATATAGATCTCTGCCTTAGATCGGTCATTCCTTGTGATACATCAACGTTGTGTTTTTGTCTTTCAGAAGAGTTAGTCCGGTTTCCAAACTCTTTCACTCAAAGTTAATATTCACTGTGGTGGATGCAAGCATAGAGTTAGAAAAAATACTCAAGAAGATTGAAGGTCATTGGCACCACTGTGAAAAATAATGAACGTATTATTGGCCATTATTCCAACAGTTTCTTCGTAGATTCCGTCGGGTTTTCAAAGCCGGTTGATGAAACCGAAGCTATTATTTCTGTTGTTTAGTTCTTCCGAGATCTGAACCAACCGAAATCCACAATTCTTGCAAGTTAAATCCACAATCAATGTATACATGTGCAAGAGAATGGCGAGTTATTTCTGTTGATCCACAAATTCCATCAAATTGTGTCTAATGCAAGGATCTTTGTGTAATAGAACCGACTGAAGAGGCAGCAAGGACAAGCCTTCGGTTTACTTTGTGTAATAGAACTTCCGAGCTAACATCTGACGTAGCAAGTACAAGGAAAAACACGAGCTCACCCTTGTTATGGATGATTACTGGGAAAATTACAATTGTTTTGAGTTTTGTCAGATAATACTTCATTTGTCGAGAAACCATACTGTCAAGAAACTAACATCTTTTATTACTTCATTTGTAACCGTAAGGATGACGCAAATTTGTACGTAAAGATCTCTACACAAACTCTTCTACATCTGTTGGGATTGAACCCTATCAAAGGAACATATAATTAAAGCCAAAAATGGATTAGAGCAGTGGATCCAGAATAAGCAGATGATTACAGTTGGTTCATGCAAATCTCTCCCCTTGGAAGTGGTTTTATAACCGCTGACCTCCTATCTGTTGATCTTACTAAGTGCTGACCTACAACTGCTGCTTTGCATCTACTGCCAAATGTCAAAGACTGATGGAAGACCAAAGCTCTGCTGACTCAATCTACTGCCTTGAGTCAAGTACTGCTGATCCGGACAAGCACTGCTGGGTTCACAGCAGTGGAAGGATGCAGCAGCTGTTTAAGTGTCTTTTATGTAATGAATTGTAATAGCAGTAGTTAGTACATCAGTGTTTGTATAGATCAGAGGTTAGAGTTTGTTAGGAGGTTAGATGTCACTTTCATGGTGACGTCAGCTAAGATGCTCAGTGGTTTGCAAGTGCCTATAAATAGTTCAGTACTTTGTACTGTTCTATTAGCTCTTTCACCACATCGTCTTCTTTGCACGAACAAACTACTGAGCTCTGGCTGAGGGGGAGTTTGCATTCATTCATCAATCATTGTAATCGTTGTTGAAACAAATTCAATCTTTCGATTCATTGTGTAAAGATGTTTGATTAAAGTATTACTCTCGTTTGATTGTATGCAAAGTTTTCTTTCATCTTAATTCCGCTGCACAACTCTTTCATTTTCATCTAAATTTCAAACGAAAATACAATCAAAAAGAAACTCAGATCCAACAATTGGTATCAGAGCTTGGACAGTCAAATTTGATTTAACAATCATTTTGACGTAAATAGTTCAGCTCATAACAGTTGATACTGATCGTTTGTTCGTCCGTTGAAAAACAGAGCAAGGATTAATCACCATTAAAGTTGATTTCTCAGTGTCTGTAAAACAACAAGAATGACGTCACAATCTCAGGATGATAAAAACAACATCGGCTCGCTTTTTAAACCACCTATGCTAAAAAGAAATGAGTACAACATCTGGCAGAGGAGGATGGGTCACATCCTCGCTCAGAAAAGCACAGGTTGTTGGAAATCTGTCATTTATGGTCCCCATGTTCCTTCAGTGCCAAGTGCTGAAGATGCTAAAAAGTTCGTTCCAAAACCAGTTGAAAATTACACCGAAACCGACTTTCAAAAGATCGAACTAGATGCTAAAGCGTTTAGCATCGTAGCATCAGCGCTGCCCAATGAGATATATGCTGGACTGTTACACTGTAACAGTGCCAAAGAGTTATGGGACGCACTTAAGGAACAGTTTGGGGGAACTGAGGAAGTCATAGAAAACAATAGGGAAATCCTGAACCAACAGTATGAAACATTTTGCTACGTTAAAGGTGAATCACTAACGCAACAATTTGAGCGTTTCAGTTGTCTCATCAATGAACTGAGGCTTGTTAACACCACTTTTACAAACTCAACTCAAAATAGCAGGTTCCTCAAGTCACTGCCAGAAAAATGGGACACCATAGCTTTTGTCACCCGAAACTCACCTGAATTCAAGGATCTGACCTTGACCCAACTCCATGGTCGACTCCTGACCTACGAAAGGGAGTTGAACCAGAAAAGGAGGTTACAAGAGTCAGGAAAAGTTACCGATGATTACACTTTCGGTAATACTGCTCTTCTGGGTCAAGAAGAATCTGGGAGCAGTGGTAAGGATCAGGGTTATGATCACTTCATTGACAAAACTGCTGGTGCAAATTTTAACAACCCTGATCCTCACTCTGCTAGTTATGCATTCACTGCAAATGAAAACCAAATGTCAGACAATTTAAGTTTTGAACTAAATGATTTGCAACATTTTGATCCCACTGATTTAGAGGAAATGGACATCCTGCACCAACTGGCTTTGCTAAGTGTTAGAACTAGCAAGTTCTACAAAAGAACAGGGCGAAAATTCCCAGGTTTGCATGGGAATCTAAGGGTTGGGTTGGATAAATCGAAAATCAAGTGCTATAAGTGTAATAGGTTGGGACATTTCGCTAGGGAATGTAGGAGTCAAACTACTGGTCCCATAATTACTCATCCTAGCTCAAATCCTAGACCTCAAAACCAAAACACTGTGCACTATGCCCAATATACCCCAGCAGCTCAAGTGAACACTGCTCACTATGCTGCTGCCCCTGTGCCAGTACATTATGTCCAAACTACCGTTCCACAAATCCAATATGTTCAAGCCCCTGCTCCACAGGTACAACTGCAACCTGTTGCACCTCAAACCACTGCTCCAGCAGCAGCACAACCAGATCAACAAAGTTTTTTCACTCAAGGGTTTGTTGACTGGAGCAGTATGCCTGAAGACCTTAATGATGAAAATTTTGCACTCTATGCTTCTAATGATTCTTCTCATGATGAGTTTTGTTTGATGGCATTAGAGTCAACACAGGAGGGGGTTGAAACTGAGGAGGAACAGCAGTGCTTTGAAACAGTGGAAGAGGTGACTGAAGCAGTGGTTACTGCTGTGGCTGGTGAACTACTGTTGGGAGAAAGTTCAGGTTCCCTGATTGAACCACTGACAGATCCATGGTCCGAAGAGGACAAACAAGAAGAGAAAGAAGAAAAGGCTGGTGAAAAGAAGGTGAAAGCTGATGATGAGGAAGATCATCAATGTGATTGTGCAATGATGGCAGCTGCCAAGGTATCTCCTCAAGTTCTTGAAAAACTGTGTTCTGACAATTGCATAATTGCTTTTGCTAACATTAAAGAGGTGAATGAAAACCTTCGGGATAAAATCTTGTCTGATGAGGTCAAATTTGAAAGGTCTTTAAAAGAACTTAAAAACAAATTGACTGAAAAAGAAAAAGAGAACAGTTGTCTAAAAGAAGAGCAAAGTATAACCAAAACCCAACTTCAAACTATGGTAGAAAAATACCAAGTTTGCAAAAAGGAGTTGGAGTCCGCCCAGATTACTTGTGAAAGATGGGTGGAATCCTGCAAAGGATATGAGGTTATGCTTGAAAAACAAAGAAAAAGCAATGTGAAATGTGGGGTTGGCTATAGAAAACATGATGATGAAAACACTGCTTTTGAAAAATCTGTTCAATCCACTGATGTAACCACTGAGTTCATCCCCACAAACAAGAATGGCCAAGAAGTGAAAATCACTGACAAACTTGGTAACAAAATCACACTTGACAGACCAATGGAATCCTCTACCTTTGAGGAGCTTGAAGAATACCAGTTTAAACCAAAATGGTCTGATGAGTGTGACATTCTTGAAAATTTCAAGCCAATGGACTTTACATCAACTGATGGTGTCAAGGCTCCAAAAGCTAAAGTCATACCTCTCAAGGACATCCCAGCAGTGGTTAAAACCTCTGCTGCAAAGGAGTCTGAAAAGAGAAAGCAGAAAGAAAAAATTGATAACTTGTTTTGTGAATTCTGTGAGAAAAGGAATCATCTAACAAAATATTGTTTCCACTTAAAAGCTTATGATTTAAACAGAACAAGTGTCATTGTTTCAGCTGAAGGTTTCATTGTCTGTGGTAAAACAAACCACAAAACTCAAGCATGTGTGTATCTCAAAAACTTTGATGTGAAAAAGAATGAGTACATTGCTAAAACATCCTTGAGTCCATCATCATCATCAACATCTGTCAAATTCACCAAGAAACAACCACTGTTTGTGCCAGTTCAAACAGCTGTTACAAAACAGCTGAACCAAACATCTGTCAAAAGAGATGTTCAGGTTACTGATGCACCCCCTGCCAATCAGTTCAGAAAAGGCAGAGAAAAACAGTCTTACCAAAGGATTCCTCACGTTTATGAGGCCTACAAAAGGCCCTCTAAACCCAAAGTGAACAAGCATCCTTTTGGTTACCAGCAGATGATTGGTCAAGACCCACAACAATGGTTAGAGAAACACTGTCCTAAAACAGTTCAAACCCCTGACCTAACCACTGTCCATCATTCTGCATCCATCCCAGACACTGTTGAGACCCCATCCAAAGCCTTGTTGGCTTTGGAGACCTTAATGAACTAATCCTTTTACTTCATGTGCAGGGAGCTTCTGCATGCTTTGATAGTCTTTGGTATGTAGATAGTGGAGGCTCCAGGCACATGACAGGATGTAAAGCCCTCCTCAAAGACTTTAAAATCCATGGAGGGGGTGATATATCCTTTGGGAATAATAGTAAAGGAAAAGTTCTGGGGTCGGGTACAGTGGAGTCTGGAAAAGTAAAATTTGAAAATGTCAATCTAATAGACAATCTAAAATTCAATCTTCTGAGTGTGTCCCAAATGAGTGACAAGGGTTTTGGGTCATTCTTCACAAAAGATTGTTGTAGGATTGTTGGACCAGAAATGGTCAAAAAGATTGAAGCAATAATCAGAACTGGTCAAACTAAACTTGTTGCTCAAAGAAGTGGCAATGTTTATGTTGTTGACATGTCAAAAGAGTGTCCCAGAGCTGATGCCTGTCTGTTCTCAGCTGCCTCTAACAAAGAGACAGAACTTTGGCACAGAAGGCTGGGACACACAAATCTTAAGACAATCACAGAAATTTCAAAAAATGGATTGGTGAGAGGCCTACCACAAAAATTGTTTTCATGTCCTGAACATTGCATTTCCTGTTTAAAAGGAAAACAGCATAAAAGTTCTTACAAGTCCATTGAAGAGTCCAAAACAACCCAGTGTTTGCAAATGCTACACATGGATTTGTTTGGCCCAGTTCAAGTCATGAGCCTCAAAAAGAAAAGATATTGTTTGGTTATTGTTGATGACTTTTCTAGGTTCACATGGACTTTCTTTTTGCACTCAAAAGATGAAACTGCAGGCATTTTGCAAGACTTTGTAATACAGGTTGAAAAGCAATTTGACCTTCCAGTGAAAAGCTTCAGGAGTGACAATGGCACAGAATTCAAAAATAGGGAGTTGGATGCCTTCTGTGTGAAGAAAGGGATTGTAAGGCAGTACAGCATCCCAAGAACACCAGAGCAGAATGGGGTAGTGGAAAGGAAGAATAGAACTCTGATTGAGGCTGCCAGGACCATGCATGCAGATTCAGGTTTGCCATTAACTTTCTGGGCAGAGGCAGTAAACACTGCTTGCTATGTTCAGAACAGAGTTTTAATAAACCCCAGGCACAAAAAGACTGCCTATGAAATTCTGTATAAAATTAAACCACTGATCTCATATTCAAAGTGTTTGGCTGCCCATGCTTTATTTTGAACTTAAAAGATTCCATTTCAAAATTTGCAGCCAAAATTGATTGTGGTTATCATCTGGGATACTCAACCACTGCCAAGGCCTACAAAGTGTTCAATACACGGACCAAGGCAGTGGAGGAGACTTTGAATGTTAAGTTCAATGAACTCTCATCAATGAAAATCCCAGCAAACCCTGCAGATCTGTTTGATCTTGAAAAATTCACTTTTGAAAATACTGCTGTCAAGACTAACAGTGCAGGTCCATCAGAGGATACAACACCAGACTATGGGTATGAAATCATCATCCCTCAAAGGTCTGCCTCAAAGGGAAAAGCACCAGCTGTTCAAAACAGTTGTCAAAGCTCAACCACTGCTACCTCAACAGTTGTTGACCAAAGTAGCCCATCAACCACTGCTTCCACATCCTCAAACACTGCTGACAAAAGTCCTCAAACAGTGGATAAAAGTCAGCAGTTGTCCACTTCATTACCTCCTATACCACCACCTTTTGAAGCCACTGCTGGATCATCAAAGTCCCCAGCAGTGGTTAGCTCAGATGATACACATTTGCAGCCTTCACCAACCAATGCCATCATACCATACCAAGGAGATTTAATCTTCTTGAGATCTCATCCACCTGATCAAATCATTGGCAACATAAATGAAGGGGTGCTCACAAGAAGTCAAACCCAAAACATTTGTCTTTTTGCTGGTTTTCTATCACTCCATCAGCCAGTCAAGTACCAAGAGGCACTGAAAGACAACAGCTGGGTAGAAGCCATGCAAGAGGAGCTCCAACAGTTTAAAAGACAACAAGTATGGGAGCTTGTACCACTGCCAAAAGAGGTTAGTCCCATTGGCACAAAGTGGGTCTTCAAGAACAAAACTGATGAAAGGGGTATTGTTGTCAAGAATAAAGCCAGGCTTGTGGTTCAAGGTTACAGACAGGAAGAGGGGATTGATTATGATGAAACATTTGCCCCTGTTGCAAGATTGGAAGCCATTAGACTGTTCCTGGCCTTTGCTGTCAACCACAACATGAAGGTGTTTCAAATGGATATCAAAAGTGCTTTCCTCTATGGTACAATCCAAGAAGAGGTGTATGTTTGTCAACCTCCAGGTTTTGAGGATCCATTTTATCCAGATCATGTCTACAGGCTAAACAAAGCCTTGTATGGCTTGAAACAAGCACCAAGGGCCTGGTATGAAACTCTTTCCAACTTCCTACTCTCAAATGGTTTCAAAAGAGGTACCATTGATAAAACACTGTTTTTAAAATGGAGAGGGAAGGATTTAATGATTGTCCAGATTTATGTGGATGACATTATTTTTGGAAGCACATGTAACTCAATGTGTGAAGAGTTTAGAGAACTCATGACAGCTGAGTTTGAAATGAGTGCTATGGGTGAGCTGCAATGCTTTCTTGGTCTCCAAGTACAGCAATTGCAAAATGGAACTTTCATTCATCAAAGCAAATATGCTAAAGAACTTTTAACCAAATTTGATATGAATGATTGTAAACCATGCAGCACACCCATGGCAACAAATAAGCTAGTCATGTCTGATGAAAAAGATGAGCTGATTGACCAAACACTTTATAGAAGCATGATTGGGTCTTTATTGTACCTAACTGCATCTAGACCAGACATCATGTTTGCAACATGTGTCTGTGCAAGAAGCCAATCAGCTCCCAGAAAATCAAATCTCATTGCTGTAAAAAGGATCTTCAGATACATAAAAGGTGCTCCCACACTTGGTATCTGGTATCCAGCTAATGGGAACATCAATCTTTCAGGTTTCTCAGACAGTGACTTTGCTGGATGTCACACAACAAGGAAGTCCACATCAGGAAGGTGCCAGTTTCTAGGTGATTGCTTAGTCTCATGGCAAAGCAAAAAGCAAGCAGCTGTTTCAACATCCACTGCTGAAGCTGAATACATTGCTCCTGCATGCTGTACAGCCCAACTCCTGTGGCTTCAAAATCAGTTACTGGATTTTGGTATCACTGCCTTGAAGACACCACTCATGTTGGACAGTCAGGCAGTAGAAAATATCATCAAAAATCCAGTTTCCCATTCAACCACCAAACACATCGACATCAGACATCACTTTGTGAAGGATTGCTATGAAAAAGGTTTGATTTCTCTGCATCATGTCCCAACTAAAGACCAGCTGGCTGATGTGCTCACAAAAGCACTTGATACAACCACTTTTGAAAGCTTGGTCTCTAGAATTGGGATGCTGAACATGGAATAACAAGCAACATCTTGTTTTTCTATGAATAAAAGCAACAAAATGTTTTCAGAAAATCAAAATTCCATCCTTAAAAATAGCTAAAAATGAAATTTTTCATTAAATCCTTAAAAGTCTGCCATTAACCACTGATTGTTCAAAAGTCTGATCTACTTCAAAAGTCTGTCCACTGCTGAAAGTCAAGCCCTGCTCTCTCATTACTTTGATAAACTCTGTTGTTCAAAAGCAGTGTCTTATCCACTGATATGCTATCCATTGATAGTGAAAATCATCCACTACTTTCATACCACTGCCTTCATCAGTCACTTTCACAAAAGTACTGTCCTTCACTTTCAACAGGGGTTGTCACGTGGGCAGTACATATTGGTCAGACCTTTTGTAACGGCTGCCACCTCAGCATTCACTTTCTTCCCTATAAAATCCCCCACTCACCACCAAAACAGGGTTTTACTGTCGAATTGAATTCGTAAAAATTCTCTTCTCAAAGCAGTTTTTCATCTCATTTCTTCACAAATTTCTTCGATCAATCATCCTGAAAATGACAAAATCAAAGAAAACTTCAAAACCCTCATCCAAATTATCATCGAAAACAGCCTCTCAAAAGGCAATCTCCACTGAAATTCCACACAAACCATCTCACAATCTCCTGGGTCTTCTCACAAAACCAGGAACCACCAAAGTTTTCGATTCCATCATTGATCTCATGGAAAAATCAAAGTACAAAACTTTGTTCACTGCCGATGCCCCAATCTATTTGGCGACCCAAAGGGAGTTTTGGAAGAATGCAACCCTTGAAAAACAAGGAGACACTGCAACCACCATAAACTCTTTTATAAAGGGTAAAGCTGTCCAAATCACGCCACAATCCATTTCAGAGGTCTTTCAACTCGGTGATCAGGAAGGTAAAATTTCTTTCACTAAAAACGAGTTACAAACTGACTTCATTGAGAGAGGGTATGAAGCCACAATGATGAAGAAAATTACCTTAGAAAAGGGTTATTTTCCTTCTGCAACCAGATTTTTATTTCATACCCTCCTACTATGTGTTTCAAACAAAACCACTTCTTTCAATGAAATCCCTTTAAAGATTCAAAATCTGGGATATGCAATTCTTCAAGAAGAAAATTTTAACTATTCTCGGGAAATTTTCAAAGATTTGGTTAATAATGTTGAAACAAAATCATTCTTACTGTTTCCAAGGTTTTTAAGTTACTATTTTACAAAGAAATTCAGTAAGGATGATTTAGCTATAATAAACCAAGGTGATTCTACTCAAATAAACAGTTTAACAACTGAAACTTTTTCAAGAATGTTAGCACCTTGCAAAACACAAGCAGAGGTGCCTGAACAGATTTTAGCAGTTACAACTGCTCCTCAGGTATCTGCTGCTGAGCCCACTGCTCAAGGTGATCAAAGCAGCAGCACAACTGCTTTGAAACCCACACCTACTATCTCCAAAAAGCCAAAAAGAAAAACTCAAAAACCCACAAAACCCATCAAAAAGGCAACTCTGGAGGATGAGATACCAGAGCTCCTGCCAGTGACAACACAAAAGTCACAAGAAACCACTGCTGCTACTTCCTCACAGCAGTTGGTACAAATATCTAAACCCATAACTGAAACTCCTCATGTTTCTTCACAAAAAGAACAGGTTGTATAAATAGGGTCTCCACATCATGATGCTCTGGAAACACTCGTTTCTATCATCCACGGTCCAATGCCCGGGACACATCCTATTTCTACACCACTCATCACATCCAAAATTCCCTCACCAATAAAACCACTGTTGGATGCAATTGATTTGAACCAGGCATTATCCAGTCCTTCTCAACCACCTACTAATGAGAATATACCTCAACAACTGACTGGGTCTGCTGTATCAATCTTTGCTAACCCACCAATACAACCTGAGGAGGTTAGACCCCTTGAGTTACAAGTAACTCTTGGTGGTAATCCAAGTGAAGCAGCCACTACACTTGTTACACCCACTGGGTTACATTTGGACAGTGGTTACATTAATAAGACTTCCTTGGAGGCAATTCCTTTGATAGCACCTCTGCCAACCACCAGTGGATTTATTTATCCTACTGGCAACATCAAAAGGTTGTCAAGTGTTGAAGGAAGAAGACCCCAGTACCAAGACAAAGGGGCATCAGTGGTTAATGTTTGGAGTATACTCCCTACATCTACCACTGATAAAACCACTGCTAGTGGGAAATCAGATGATCCCATTAAATTGGGTGATGATTTAAAGTACCAGAAATTGACGGATCGCATTGAAAAACTTGATAACTCTGTTGCAGAACTCAAAGATATGCTACAACAGGTGTTACAAGTACAAAAGGTACAATCAACTGCTATTCCACCTCAAGCACCTACTCCACAAAGGGCACCTGCTACAAATGAGCTCTGGGATTTATTTCAACCTTTTCTTCCATCAACAAGCAACACTAGCAGATCAGCAACATGAAAAACATGTTCAACAGCTGAGAAATGCAATGGAGTCAAGGTTCAAGAACACTCAGGCTGATCTGAAGGCTCTCAAAACTCATATCCTGCAAACCACTGGCACTGCTCCTCCAACAGTACTTTTCATTGATCAACTCCCAGACGATAATGCCAAAAAGGGGGAGAAAATTCAGGAGTGGAAGAAGAAAGGAATAGATGATGGTCTATACATTGAACCTGAAAAGGATGCTATGACCAGATAAATTCTTGTGCCAGATGGTAGTAAGAAGGTTGATGCTACTCAAGAAGCACTTGATGAAGGAGTAGCAAGTGTAAAAAGAGATAGAATGACAAAGGATGTTTCAAGGTGGAATGAGGAGAAAAGAGCTTTCATGGAACTGTATGAGCAGGGTTGTTCTGGTTCTAAAGATTCTAAAAATCTGAAGACAAAAAGAAAACCTAAATCCATCCCATCCAGATTTACAAAGCCTCCAAAGCCACCATCCAAAAGTCATCAGCATAAAACCTCCACTCAAACAGCTGTTGTAACTCCTGCTGTATCAACTACTGCTGGTACTTCAGTGGTTTCAACATCTGTTCCCACTTCAACACACACTACTTCAACACACACCAAAATTACTACAATACCATCACCACTGTCACCACCAAAAACAATCTCACCACCATTTCCACCTGCTGACAAAAAGCAGAAGACAACAGATGTTATAACATCTGTTGTAATGACCACAGTGGTTGAAGCACCAGTTGTTTCAACAGCTGTTAGTCAATCACCATCCACTGCCACTACATCTATCACCACTGTTCCATCCAAAACATCATCAGTCTCTCCTAAACCAAAAAGGAGAAGTCTAATTTTAAAAGATGATGACAAATCTCCATCACCAACATCTTCAAAATCCCTGTCACTTGTCACTATTCCAAAACCCATACCTCTCTCTTCAGCTCAAATGTTATAGCCATTACCTCCTGCTGGTGTCTTATTTCCTCTAGAACTCATTGCAGTTAGAGAAGAAATAAAATCCTTTTATTATGAGGATGACCCAGCCAAAAGGAGTTTGCCATCAATTGCAGAATATCCCAGGCCTAACAATATTGAAGAATACTTGAAACTCAAGGCCAAACAAGCAGAGGATACTGCAATCAAAAACAGAAAAGGGAAATCTGATAGAGAGTTTCAACAAAACTATCAGTTTTTACTTTCACAGGTCAATGCTATGGAGAGTTTTGCAAAAAATGTATGTCAGCAAATTTCAGAAAGGGCAGATGAGTCCTTGAGGAAAGACTACATTGAGAACATCATGACCTACAAGAAATACAAGGGGGAGAAACACATGTACAAGAGCTGGACCATTCCTGAGCTTGAAAAAGAAGCAGCCAGGATTCAAGATATGATCAAAAATAAGGTCAAGCAGACTCCTCCTGAAAAGTTTAAACAATTTGAAGCTGAGAAGATGCTAGAGTTAAGGAGAATGAAAGAGGAGCTGATTGCAGCTGATTATGGGTCAAAGAACTCTGTGACAAAGTGGGGAGAATATAGAGTCAGGGCAACCTATAAACGCTTAGAGGAACTTAGAAAGAAAGATCCAAGAGTTCCACAAAAGCCTGACTACTCCAAAGCAGAGGTCTTAAAAAGACCACCAAAGCTGCAAATCAAAAGAACCACTGCTCCAGCTGGTGCTGCCATCTACAAAAGAAGGAGTAAAAACCAGTTTAGCATGGAAACAATTCAAGATCTATTAGCTGGAGATGCTATTGTAAAAGCAGGCATGGAAGTAATGATAAAAGAAGATCTTGAATTGGAACAATCTGCAAGTGCTGCTCAGCCAGCTATGAACAGGCCAGCCTCTCCAAACACTTCTACAAATAAACATCTCCCAAGAAACCCACCAGGCTCAAAAATACAAAAGTGGGAAACTGACAAACAGACCTGCGTATTGACTTTGCTCAGGTCTGGTGGAGTAGTGGAGAAAATATCAAGGGAACAAGCTCTTGGCCTGAGTCTTGAAGATTTGCAGGATCTCCTTGATCTTCCACTTAGCAGGGATGATGAAGATACAGATGCCCTAGACTTTGAATTACAATTTAAAGGTCAGATAAGGGAACTGTTGTTGAGGCAATAAAGTCTTCCACAAATAATGAAGAGTTTTGGCATTATCTGTTCCAGGGGGAGATTGTTGGGATTGAACCCTATCAAAGGAACAGATAATTAAAGCCAAAACTGGATCAGAGCAGTGGATCCAGAATAAGCAGATGATTACAATTGGTTCATGCAAATCTCTCCCCTTGGAAGTGGTTTTATAACCGCTGACCTCCTATCTGCTGATCTTACTAAGTGCTGACCTACAACTGCTGCTTTGCATCTACTGCCAAATGTCAAAGACTGATGGAAGACCAAAGCTCTGCTGACTCAATCTACTGCCTTGAGTCAAGTACTGCTGATCCGGACAAGCACTGCTGGGTTCACAGCAGTGGAAGGATGCAACAGCTGTTTAAGTGTCTTTTATGTAATGAATTGTAATAGCAGTAGTTAGTACATCAGTGTTTGTATAGATCAGAGGTTAGAGTTTGTTAGGAGGTTAGATGTCACTTTCATGGTGACGTCAGCTAAGATGCTCAGTGGTTTGCAAGTGCCTATAAATAGTTCAGTACTTTGTACTGTTCTATTAGCTCTTTCACCACATCGTCTTCTTTGCACGAACAAACTACTGAGCTCTGGCTGAGGGGGAGTTTGCATTCATTCATCAATCATTGTAATCGTTGTTGAAACAAATTCAATCTTTCGATTCATTGTGTAAAGATGTTTGATTAAAGTATTACTCTCGTTTGATTGTATGCAAAGTTTGCTTTCATCTTAATTCCACTGCACAACTCTTTCATTTTCATCTAAATTTCAAACGAAAATACAATCAAAAAGAAACTCAGATCCAACAACATCTTTTAACCAATTGCCCATCACTTAAGACCTTGAAAGATTTGTTGAAATCGAAGATTTGTTGAAATCGAAGATTTGTTGAAATCGAAGATTTGTGTATCTGAATCAGGTTCTCTGCCTTAGATCGGTCATTCCTTGTGATACATGAACGTTGTATTCTTGTCTTTCAACGTATACAGAATCAGGTTCTCAAGACAAGGATCGTTCTAATAGATTAAAGAGAATAAACCCTCGTTTCTTCATCTTCATCTTCAAGAACAGTGATGAACAGATGATTTTTTTTCGTAGAACCGTTGGTACATAAGAAATGTATTGAATCGATTCTTTTTAATGAATTGATCCGATCGCAACTTCGAATATGGAATTCAAAGGGATCAAATAAGAAAGGATACTCTAAATCATAGAACTCTAATGAAATATACGATCAACCAACATTTATCGAATTTGAAAAAGAGTCAGAAGAGATGGTTCGATCCTCTTATTTTTTTTATCGAACCGAGAGATCCATGAATCGGGATCCTGATGCATATAGATACAAATGGTCCACTGGGAGCAATAATTTTCAGGAACATTTGGAACATTTCATTTCTGAGCAGAAGAGCCGTTTGCAAGTAGTGTTCGATCGATTACGTATTAATCCATATTCGATTGATTGGTCTGAGGTTATCGACAAAAAAGATTTGTCTAAGCCACTTCGTTTCTTTTTGTCCAAGTTGCTTCTAGAACAGTGCAGCGACAGTTGAGTCTCCTCCTTCGTAGTGGATTAATATGAATAAGATACCTTCGAGATACTTCGTGTTAGTTTGATTTGAATTTTGAAAGTGATAAATTGATGTATCTGGTGGGGGTGATATAGTAATTTTCAATAATGTAGGAAGGATTGTAGTAGTAGGACGTTGGAATTAGGTTCTCAAACTGCAACACACGATAAGTTGATGGCTAACGCAAACAAGTTCTCCACAGTTTGTTATTCAGATCTCTATTTGGTCATCTTTCCAAACTGCAACACACGATAAGTTTAAACTTTATAGTGTGTGATTTGACCTGGAAATGATTGGAGGTGAAGGTTCAGTGCACGAAAAGTTTCTTACGAAGTGTACGTGACAAAACAAGTATGTTGGGAATTAAACGCATGTACGTGACAAAACAAGGATCGTTCTAATAGATTAAAGAGAATAAACCAAGTACAAATCATCTGCTTTCTGAATCTGAATATGAATGTTAACTTTGACTCATAAATCCTTAAATCCCAACGCTTCTCTAAAAAAATTTGTTCCTTTCCTTTTCATGAGGTAAAACCGGTTTCAACATCAAGGGTTGTTTTTCACCCTGTGTGAGCATTGGAAGCTCAACATCAAGGGTTGTTTTTCAATCAAGACCGCATTGTTAATTTTAATGATGATTTGAAACATTCCGAATAACTAGCAGAAGAACCCGACACGTCTTCTATGATGATTCGAAACATTCACGAACCACAATGGACTCAGACTCATACTACTCACCCTCACCTGAGGAAAGGTTTTCCCGACGACTCAAGATAAAGCAGTTGGTTTGTGTTCATATCAGCGTTGTTTATCACCTTGTGTGAGCATTGTAAGCCCGACCACTAGCAGAGGAACCCAACACGTCTTCTATGATGATTCGAAACATTCACGAACAACAATGGACTCACACTCATTGTTGCGAATTTGGTTTCTTCGGTACAGGCTGATGAAACCGAAGACTCAGACTCCTTACAACTCTCATCAAATGCCTCACCCTTCCTTTTATTTTATAAATATTAAATAAAGAATAACACCATGCCCGTAATCCCACGTTGATAGCTTCCGTTTTATTACAGTCATACGACACGTTTTCTTGTTCTTCAATCTTTGTTACTTGTTAATGTTTTATTTTTTTCTACTTTTAGAAAGGTTTGAGCACCTCACGACTGTAAAATATCTAGTGTGATTTACACCTTAAATCCCTTAAATACTTTGAGAAATATCAAATTTTCGTTCCATACGGGCCGTATAAAAGTATACGGCCCGTATACACGTTTGTATACATTGTATACGACCAGGCAAACTTATTTACACATGGTGTATACGGGCCGTATAACAGTATACGGCCCGTATACACCATGTGTAAATAAGTTTTTTCCATGTGTCAATATTACGGCCCTTTTAATAATCTAACCTATTAGCCGCAACAAACCTAACTTTAAAAATAACCAGTGGTGGTCCTATCTTTTCACATATTATAAACTAATAGATCTTTACTAACAGAACCTTAATTTTTTTGTCCTCTTATTCTTTTCGGTTTAGTAAAGGTCCATTGATTTACAATATATGAAAAGGTGAGACTATCACTGGTTATTTTTTAAGTTGGGACTGTTGCTGGCCAACGGTTAATAGTTAGGATTATTAAAATTCATTATTCCTTAATTAAACAAGTTTTATGAATCTGTATCCTATTGTTAAGCCGGAGGGTGTGGGATAAAGCCCCTAGGGGCTTTATCACGCCACGTCAGTGCCACGTCAGATCCATGTCAGCCAGGGGGCTTTATCACGCCTTCTCTTAAACTTGCTGGGTGTGGGTTAAAGCCCCTATTAAACAAAATTAAAAAAAAAATTCATTGGTTGAAAAGAGGTTTTGTAGATCCGCCACTGTGCACCCCCCCCCCCCCCCTTTTCTTCCGTTAACACAATGACGAGAGACCCATGGCGCCCCCTGTTAATTTGCTCGGTATGGGTGGTGACACCTCGCGGGCGCTATAGGTGGTGAGATGGCAGGGATGGTGCCCTCCATACCCTCCGGCCTTATAGTTACATAATAGTCAATTAATTAAACAAGTTTTATAAATCTGTTTAGGATTATAATTTCTCTGCACATGGCAACTCAAACATATTGCTTCTGGACTTTTTTCTTCTTACAACTTAACAACTATCACTCTTATTGGTGCATTCATGACCCATTGCAAATGTATTAGTTGCGGGGATAATAGAATGTGTGTTCTTCTTGTGTTTATTAACATATATATGTCACTGCTTGTATGAGGCATGACCCAAGGGTAATCTAATGTTTATCCTTGTTCTTGTGCGTAAAATTAAATGAATGGTGTTTGATGTACATAAACTGCCCCAAACGGCCACAAATTGAGTTGAAGTGTCGTTAATGCAACTTTTGACTAGAACATTTGGACAATACAATACCAAATTATGATTTTATCATTTGCTCAATTTTACAGTTTTGCTAACGTTTTTTGTTTTTTTCCCTATCAAGTTACGATTATGCCCCTTGTGAAAAGTTATAGTCATGCGTTCGTTTTAGTTTTTTTTTTTGACAAAATTATGGTAGTGTTCTGTTTTAGTTGGTTGACTCGGAGTAATTTTTATTCGTGCTAGGCGGCTGCTTGGCACACGCTAATTTATCTTGAAAAGTTACAATTTTGCCCCAAGTTTAAAATTATAGCATTTCCATCGTTTTCGTTTTTTAGCATAAGTAGTGTAGTGTTTTGTTTTAATTGGTTGACTCAGTGTAATTTTTTTTTTTTTTTGATCGTGTTATGAGTAGTATATACAAGTAACCGAAACATATACATACGTGTTATGAGATAGAAATATTCAGCTTAGTGCCCCACAACGCGGGAGGGGCAAAAATTAGTATGCTACATTTAACATGGAGGGGAATAGTGTCAGACAACTGCCTGACTCTATTCCCATTGGTCCAGCCAAATTACGATTTTGCCCCGTATAAATTTACTCATGACACTTTTCCATTTGTCCAGCCAATTTATGATTTTGCCCCGTTTAAATTTACAGCTTTGTCATTAGTTTTGTTTTTTTTTTTTTTCTTCTCCTAGCTAAATTACGATTTTGCTCTCAGTTCAAATTTATTGTTTTGATATTGTTTTTGTTTTTTTCGCTGTCAAATTACAATTTTGCCCCTAGTGTAAAATTATAGATATGCCATCGTTTTAGCTTTTTTTTTTTAACAAAACTATGGTAGTGTGTTGTTTTAATTGATTAGCTCGGTGTAATTTTTGTTCGTGCTAAGCGGTAATTTTTCCATTGTTTTAGTTTTTTTTAGCAAAAGTATGGTTGTTTTTTGTTTTAATTGGTTGACTCGATGTAATTTTTTTTAACATGGTATTATAAGTAGTATGTACAAGTAACCGAAGCATAGAGAAACATATTATGAGTAAGAAATTTTCGACTTTGTGCGGGCAAAAACTAGTAGTGGAACAAAGTTGTATGTAAGAACACTGTTGGAATATCTTTTTTCATTGGCCAGTGAATCATACAATATTAATTTTATATTATGAATATCATTTTCTAACGTTGATCTTAGTTTCCAATAAACCGTGTTGCATTTTCCTACTACCTACTAATATGGGACCATTTAATGGATATATTATGAATATCATTTTCTAACCTTCATCTTAGTTTCCAAGAAACCGTGTTGCATTTTCCTACTACCTACCAATATGTATGTTTGACCATTTGATGAATAAGCTATCATAAGCTTTTCATCTGATGACCCCCGTTGTATGTACATCTGATCAACAACTGTGACCGTATATTTTGAGATGCCATCTAGGCACTCTTCATAAATCATTTCAGTAAGCATGTCGTTTCAGACCGGCCAAGAAGCTCAATCGTCCCAATCTTTAGATTGTCTACCACAATGTCGTCAGCTTACGCTTTTCGAAATTCTAGCAGCAACCAATAACTTTGATGAGTCATTGGTGGTCGGACATGGTGGTTTTGGCAAAGTTTACAAAGGAACCATCACTAATGGAGAAAGTGTTTTGGATGTTGCCATAAAGCGCCTGGAGTCAACTTCTGATCAAGGAGCTGCGGAGTTTTGGGCTGAAGTTGAATTGCTTTCGGAGTTAAGGCACTCTAACTTGGTATCTTTAATTGGCTACTGCAGTCTTGGGAAGGAGATGATCCTTGTTTACGAGTATATGCCCAATGGAACTCTTTCAGATCATCTCCATAAATGTCGATTTCCTCTAACATGGGTGCGAAGACTCAAAATATCCATAGGGGCTGCTCGTGGGCTAGAGTACCTTCACACTCCTGCGGGTATTAGGCAAGGAGTTGTACATCGCGATGTAAAAAGCTCGAATATATTGTTAGATCATAGTTGGTCATCAAAAGTTTCAGACTTTGGGTTATCCAAAATAGTTCCAACAAATCAGCAGTCTACTTATGTCAACACGTTGGTGAAAGGTATATTTGGATATCTAGATCCAAATTACTATCAAACCGGCAGGCTGACCCGAAAGTCTGATGTTTATGCCTTTGGGGTGATACTGTTTGAACTCTTATGTGGGAGAAAAGCATTGGATACAAGTCTTGATGAGAAGCAAATGAGTTTGGCAACATGGGCTCAAGACTCCATTAAAGAAGGTAGGCTAAAGTAAATTGTGGATTCTGATTTAAGGGGGAGAATATCATTTACATGTGTTAAGGAGTTTGCACAGCTAGCCAACCGGTGTTTGCATAGTAACCCAAAGAAACGTCCAACAATGAGCGAGGTTGTGGTGGGCCTTGAGTCGATTTTAGCCTTACACGAGAAAACCAACAACACATTGGACAGAAAAATATTTGGTTTAAGGTTACCTGCTTTTGGCTTTCCATCTAGTCATGAAAATGTTGTGGTTCCAATGGTTTTGTTGGCCAAAGAAAATAGAAAAGAAGGAAGAAAGCAATTTAGAGAGAGAATTCAAGACTAAGATTCTTCATTCATGTGTAAAAATGAAGTACAAACTCAAATATATAATGCAAATGATGCATACGGTAAGTTACCCACTACTAAGAGAGTGATCCATGATTCCTAAAAATATGCACTAACTAACAACCCTACTCTTGACTCTAGAACTCCACTAACTAACAAGGAATTATTCAAAGACAATAAAATAAAATAAGAAATAACAGACAATTATAAAGCCATATCCACTTGACCATGCACTCTAGCTCCACACATAATAACAATGTCTGAATGTATTCATCATTGTGAAGGGCACATATCATTCCACCCCGCTCGAATTCACCTTGTCCTCAAGGTAAAAGCCGGTACCCTGGAACAAAACGCCTCACGGTGGCTGCCACTCTGCTCTTATCTTGGCATTCGAAGACGTTACGATGACGAGCCACGGTGGGCGCCACTCGCTTTTTCTTGTTGCTCGTTCTTCTGCTTCTTCATCTCCTTTAAGAACTCCCTCCTCAGAAAAAATGGATTTGTAGAGCTCTTGGGAACTAAAGTTCTTTCTAGTTGGTGTAGGTAATTGTTGTCTTGGATATTGCATTTCGGCATGAACTGAAAAGGATGTTAGTATGGTTATTGGTGCCGACAATTCCACGGATGATGGTGCGTCTTGTGGTGCAAGTTTTGGGGCAACCGGTGTGGTTAAGGGTGGTTGTTTGTGGATTGAGTTTCGTTCGGTAGTAGATGGTGTTGGTAATAATGGTGGTGGTGTGGCGGCACTAGGTGGTGGTGTGGGTGACAGATTCAGTGGTTTGGTGCAGATGCGGGTGACGGGAGACGGAACAGGAGGTTCGTGAGTAGAGGCAGGCGGTGATGGAATATGGGTTAAGGGGGCTTCCCATGCGGTTCGAATCGATCGGAACTTGTTGAGAAGGGTTTACAACTGAGACTTGAGCTTCACAAGGGATTCGTTCCTCCATTGGTAGAACTCGGTTTCGGATAGAGTGTGAGCAACCATGGTCAGGGCCGGGATCACGACGGCTCTGATACCACTGTTGTGGTTCCAACGGTTTTGTTGGCCAAAGAAAATAGAAAAGAAACCAGAAAGCAATTTAGAGAGAGAATTCAAGACTAATATTCTTCATTCATATGTAAAAATGAAGTACAAATTCAAATATATAATGCAAATGATGCATACGTAAGTTACCCACTACTAAGAGAGTGACCCATGATTCCAAAAAATATGCACTAACTAACAACCCTACTCTTGACTCTAGAACTCCATTAACTAACAAGGAATTATTCAAAGATAATAAAATAAAATAAGAAATAAAAGACAATTATAAAGCCATATCCACTTGACCATGCACTCTAGCTCCACACATAATAACAACATCTGAATGTATTCATCATTGTGAAGGGCACAGATCATTCCACCCCGCTCGAATTCACCTTATCCTCAAGGTGAAAGCCGGTACTCTGGAACAAAATGCCTCACGGTGGCTGCCACTCTGCTCTTATCTTGGCATTCGAAGACGTTACGATGATGAGCCACGGTTGGCGCCACTCGCGTTTTCTTGTTGCCCGTTCTTCTGCTTCTTCATCTCCATTATGGACTCCCTCCTCGGAAAAAATGGATTTGTAGAGCTCATGGGAACTAATGTTCGTTCTGGTTCGGGTAGGTAATTGTTGTCATGGATATTGCATTTCGGCATGAACTAAAAAGGGTGTTAGTGTGGTTATTGGTGGCGACAATTCCACGGATGATGGTGCGTCTTGTGGTGCAGTCGAAAGGCTTAGTTTTGGGGCAACCTGTGTGGTTAAGGGTGGTTGTTTGTGGGTTGAGGTTCGTTCGGTAGTAGATGGTGTTGGTAATAATGGTGGTGGTGTGGCGCCACTTGGTGGTGGTGTGGGTGACAGATTCAGTGGTTTGGTCCAGATGCGGGTGACGGGAGACGGAACAGGAGGTTCGTGAGTAGAGGCAGGCGGTGATGGAATATGGGTTAGGGGCTTCCCATGCGGTTCGAATCGATCGAAACTAGTTGAGAAGGGTTTGCAACTGAGACTCGAGCTTCACAAGGGATTCGTTCATCCATTGGTAGAACTTGGTTTCGGATAGAGTATGAGCAACCATGGTCGGGGGGATCACGACGGCTCTGATACCACTGTTGTGGTTCCAACGGTTTTGTTGGCCAAAGAAAATAGAAAAAAAATGATCATCGATGTCGAAAGGTCGGTCAACAACAAGTTTAAAAATTGGTCCTAAGTACCTTTACTAGTAAGGGTAAGTAGGGCCGTCTCCACAGGGAATATATGGTTAGTGTTGATTGTAGAAACCTAGATTAACTAAAACTAAGAAAAACTATTGCTTTGATTGCGTTTTGAGATTTTTGATCGAGAATAATTAAGAAAGTTATCAATTTTAAAGAAAAGCAACCCCCTCCAGAATTCCGGTTCAATAATTCACCCAAACCTGTTTAATCAGATAGATACCAAAAAGGTCTTGTTAACGGTTTAGTTTGATTGATAATCAAAGACAAGTTTTTAATAATAACTTATGCAATTTAATTACCAAATCATAAGTGCCAAGAACCCACTCAATAACCAAACTACTCACGATGCAAGAAAACCGAATGCGAATCGTAAAAGATGAATAATTGCAACACTCACAACTCTTTTAAACAAAACTAAACCACAAGTATTCTTCAAGTTATGAAAAACAATCCAAAAAACTAAATAAACAAGGTTTGAGTTTCACATACATGAACCATCCACCCGGAGGTGGTCGTAAAAGAATCTATCCACTCATAGTCATGATTTGATCTTCTTGGTTGTCTTGGATGTTTGATTGCATGAAAGATTGATGAAAATTGATGTTGGGAACTCTAAAATTCGTCCTTGGGAAGTGGAAAATAGCTAGGATTAGTGAATATCTCGTTTGGGGTTGAAGATATCTTAAAATAAAGTGAAATCCTGAATTTTCGTGTGATTATCTGATGTCAGCGCAAGGTTGTGCCCCCCGGCACAAGGTTGTGCCCCTGACTTACTAGCATCTGTATTGCGTCAAAACTGACACCAGGTTGCGCCAAACTGGTTTCTTCTTGCGCCAAGTACTGGTTTCTTACCATTTTTCAACTCCCAACTTGTGTGTAAGCTTCTAACCTTCATAAATCTTCCCGATAACCTCCCGTTTAGCTTCAAAATCCACCTGTTAAGCTCTGGGTACCTACAAATAGAAACACACTCAAAGTAACCATGTTTTATGATAATAAACACTTAAAACCTTATATTTACACATGTTAAAACACGGTTATTCACCCTTCTATCACATGCCCACACTTCACCTTTGCTTGCCCCCAAGCAAAGCTTTCCCACAACTATCCCACCAACATTAGCAATTACACTTCACTAATCAATACCAATTCTCGGTTCGGTCCAAAGTTATACCCCATTCACAGATCAGCATTAGATGTGTTAATTCAACAGGAAAACATGATACTATTTTTAAAACCGAATTTACTCAGCTAAACATAACATGCTCCCGATTTTTATTCTCATGCAACACACCCCTCACAAATTGTCACTCCCCTTGGTTTAATATCTGAACTAGTATGTAATGCCCTAGTATTAATCACTCATCAACTGAATATGAAACTTTGTACTCATAAGCTTGTTTGACAATCACACATCCACTGTACCACATAGACAATGCACATATCTAAAGGACTTACGGGTTTTGGGCTTAGGCTAAGGACAGGTAATTTTTCTTGATTTTGTAAGTAGCTAATAAGAACAGAGGAATACCAAACCGTAACAATCTTTACTCATACTAATCCTACTAACGAACAACGTTGGGTTATTTTCGACCCATAATTAAAGACAACTAACATATTTTTTTCTCAGCCGCCTATTTTGGTCATTTGACCCATTTACTTGGCTGAACTTTTCTCTTTTTTTCTTTTTTCTTTTTTTTTTTTTGCAACTATATACAAAGCTAAACACATAGATTGTCATTAACAGTTGATAATAGACTGGTTCGGTTTAGGTAATAATTTAGGTTTAACAAACGAATAGGTATCAGGCTCAAATTTGGTTGCTATGGGTAATTGTTAAACAAAAGCGTAGAGAAGAAGGAATTCCTAATTTGCCTTTATCATCTATGTGCATAAATCAAGTTCACAATCTCAGCACGTATCAAATCAGACAAGTTCTAAAACAAAGCAACATACAGCCTACTCTCAACAAATGAATATATATCAAATCATCTAACCATTCTCGTAGGCTCAAAATCTCACTAAAGTAGGGAATAGGGTTGCCGATGTGTGCATGCATTTTTTACCAAGAGCTTGTCACCCCTAGTTAGGCAATTCTAAACATTTTCTATAAAACACCTGCTGAAAACGGTTCATATTACTTCTCTATAGAATTAGACCATGACTAAAGGACCTAGACCAATAAGTTAGCGTTTGAAAAGTTGATGAGTTACACTGAAAATGCAGCTTTCAAGCGCAATTAAGCCCGCTTAGAAACAATTTTTTCAAATTTTTTTTTTTTCAAATTCGCTCAATGTGTGTGTCAACTTTCAAACATTCCTTGGGTTCCCCCGTCCCCACACTTGGGATACATTGTCCCCAATGTATGCTTTTCAGAAAACTCTTTTATCAATAATGGGACGAGGTACCATTTGCGAACTTAAGATCTCAAAACATTTAACCCTCTATTCCAACCAAAATGTTACCATAATGTTCAAACATCCCATAGAACATCCCAATCCACCTCCCAACCGTCCCAACAGTTGTAAAGTAACAATCATAACACACCAAATAGAATAAAGAGAAAAACACATGGACCTGATCATGGATGCAACCCTGATCAGTGAGTGTTTAAAAAAAACACACACTACCCATCAAACTCCTAGAAGCGTATCCTGTCCCATACAAACCATCTCATAATAGCCTCTCATCACTGCATCCATGCCATGCGGTTCCTGCGAACTCGATCCTTCACCCATCCGCTGCTGATTCTGCAAGATCATCAGCTTTTGAAACATCCTAGTCTCCTCTATCGCCTGAGACTGCCTATCAAACTGAATTCTCTTATATTCATCCCATATCCCAAAACTGGTGGCCTAGCTCGTATCACCGTATCATACATATGAACATACCAAGGTGTCCCTAACATTTCCGGGGTGAACCCGGTCAAATACTGCTCTAACACATCTGTCTGCGAAGCACCTTCACCTGCATTCACAACTCTCCTTGGTTCCAACTCAATATCCAAAGGAACAGCCTCTTGAACTCTCGTACCAACCTGAACCGACATCTCCTCATCCTCTTCGTCCACTTCCACATCTGATCTCTGCCCCTCTACATACTTATTTGTCCCTTCTACAGTCAATCGATGTTTAGTCCTCGTCTTGGAATACTTCCACCTAGACGACTTAGTGAACATTTGCATATTAATTTTTGTTTGCTTCTTAACAAACCCCCTAACCCTCTTAGGAATGGCCCCTTGCTTTTTAACAACAAAGATAACAATCTAGCATGTGGAATCATCATCCGTTGTTCTCTCTCCCTCGCTTCCCACACGTTGTACATGATAAGGTGTTTGGCCGACAACTTTGGAACACCTGTCATTAAAGCTTCAAGAACCAACATTTCGGGAAAACGTACCTTACTCAAATCACTAGTGCGCGATATAACATTGTAAGTTATAAACCGCACAAGAAACCTAGGCATAGGGCGTAAAAAATCTGTCTTCAAGGACCACTTTGTCAAATCAACCCCCGGGGCAAATCAAATAAACTTTAAACTCTCGCTTTCCACTCTTCCGTCTTTATCTCATCTGCCAACTCCGCCTCTTTAGGATATGTATATGGCCCCTTCAACGTAGCCTTGGTATCATACTTACTTATCCTCTTTATCTCGTCAAATGACAACACCATGTCCACCCCATTAACCTTTCCAATCAACCGAGTAGTAACCGGTGGATTATTTCCCTCGTCCTTTTCCAAACTAGACATCCACTCTATAATTACATCCATATAAATCTCGTCGCCCCCGGTAAACTGTAGAAAGTCAAGCCAACCTAGCTTTTTGAAACACTCTTCTATACCAAATGCATGAAAGTCCTTCAAAACTTCTCACATAAAAATAATTCTTTCCTAGGTTGTGTACTTCGTTCTAGCTTCTTACGATACATACCCGCTATATGTTCAATAGGATACCTAGATAATCTCATCGACGCATCCCACTCCGGTATCCCATCCTCATCAAGCACTAACTCCACCTCATCATCATTCTCGTCTTCCTCTTCTACTTCTTCTATTTCTTCTTCCTCATCCGAAGCATCATATTTCGGATCCGAATCATCCGACTCCTCTACAACAATAAGTTGTTTCTTTGCCTTCTTTGAAGCCCTTTTAGAAGGTTCCTCTTGGGACTTCCCTTTCTTACTCTCTTGAACACGTGCCATTCCTACAATACACACAAACTTCCAACTATCAACTTCCCATAATCAACAAATAACATTATGCAAAAATCGGCCACTTGATTAATTATATATCATCTTAATTGTTTGAAAAGGAATTTAAATCTTAACAAGATACCAATTTCACTTAACCAAGACAATATAACTTTCAAACCATTTTTAAGGCGTTTCCATCTTTCTACCTTTCAGCAAAACATCATCAAAAGACCGAATTCAACATAATCCCAACCCTTTTTACTATCAAACTCACACAAGTGTGCCATCCCCACACTTGTTTCCAACAACACTCCTTTCCCCAAATCACCATTATGAATCAAGGTTTATAAAAGAGTTTAAACTTTCAAGAAAACACCAATCACATACACCTTTATCATCATCATCATTTAATTACAATTTATGAGAAACTTTCATTCTAAGCATTCTAATGGTGACTTTTTAACAGCTCCACTTTCACCAAGGCATACACTATTCAACACCCAACAAGTAGGTTATCCCCAAATCAATGCCAATTAACTCATTATACATCAAAAACCCACCCACATTCAAACAATAAAGTTCAAAATCACATGGATAATCAACATAATCTGTAATAATCTAGCAAAAATGGGTGAAAACATACCTTGAATGATGATTAAACAGGAACTAAACACCAAGGATGAAAGCTTGCAAAAACCCACCAAGAACCCCCAAAATTTCGGACCAAAAATGTCCAAAAATCTCAAAAACCGTGAAGAATTTCGAAATTCTATTCGGTTAGTCTTGTTCGTCTTGAAAAACACACAATTTGGACCCAAGAACCGCTTGATTTCGTTAAGAATTGAGGAAGTTATGGTCTCTAAAAGTTTTAGGGTTTATGTGGGTTCTGTGACAAAGATGACAGCTGTGTATGTTTTAAAAGTGGGGTAGGGAAGACAAAGATGTTTGTTATTATATATATTAAATCTATATTTCTTATTGGGGAAGAATTCTAATAAAGAATCAGATCATGTGGCAAGAGATAATTGGGGCCAGGTAAAAAAAAAGGGAAAATAGCGAAAATGGCCAAGAATGGGTCAACTTTTCCATATTAGCCAACTCAAACGTCTTGGGGAGACGTTTGAAACATGTGCAAACGTCTTGGCGTCTCACCAACCAAAAGCTGCCACGTGTCCGACAGAAAAGTCAGACGTCTTAACGTCTTGGCCGGACGGCTTGAGACGTTTCGTTATGGCTTGCCATTTATCCAGATGGCTTGAGACGTTTCCGGATGGCTTGAGCCATTTAACTGTATTTAGCCGGCTACATCAGCTCTAGCCGGATAAGACGTTTTGTTGTACTTATTGAAGACGCTTTGTACGATTTTAAGACGTTTTGTACGAATTTAAGACGTTTTATTAGCAATTTAAGACGTTTTTATATTTTTTTTTATTTTAACACATTTGTTGCAATTATTTAGATGGAACCCTTATATAAGATTCAAAAAGTTTGTTTGTTTTTAGTAAATATCTCATAACATGAGGGTGAGGTTTGTTGTTTATACTGGGGGGAAGTGGGATGTCATTAACGGAAACATTGAGTATGTTACTGGTGGCGATTCAAGGAGACGTGGTTTAGAAGTTGAAACATGTCATTCATATAATAGTTTTGTAAATTATGTTTCTAACATGTGTGATATTCCAAACATTACACGGATGTCATACCGGATGTCTACGTTTATTGATCCGATCGATATAATTAATGATCGAGATGTTAGATTTTTATTTGATTTGGCGATGCAGAATCCTTTTGAATTATATAAATTATATGTTATTCAAGAGTCTGATGTTGGTTCCTCTGGTTTTTCTTCTTTAAACAAATTCAAAGCTCCAGATCTAAATATTTCAGTAAAAGAAAGTGTTGATGTTTTAAACGATGAGTGTCCTATTTTAGAAAATAATTTTGAAAAATCATCCACGTCTAACAACGAATCAGGTTGTTTATCTATAGTGTTTGAGGCCGGTCATATATTCAATAACAAAGAAGAGATGAAGCTTGAGTTGGGAAAGAAATGTTTGTTAGAGCATTTCGAGTTTAAAGTTGATAGATCATCTAAGACACAGTATGAAGTTTCATGCATGGGTGATGGTTGTGAATAGCGATTTAAGGCATATGCTATTCCTTGTGGTAGTTTATGGTTTGTTAAACATATGAACGATAGACACACCTATTCGAAGACGCAAACACACCCACATTTCCGTCAGGCTAACCCAAAGGTTTTGGGTCACTTTTTAAAGGAACAACTAAAAGACAGTGGTAGGATATATCGAGCGAAAGAGATTGTCAAAGATTTTAGACAAAGGTTCGAGGTTGAGATAACAAACCTTTAAGCTTGGCGTGGTAAAAGCTATGCACTTGAACTTCTACAAGGAACAACCCGAGACTCTTTTGCCGAACTACCAATATACTGTTACAATTTGAAGCTTGCAAATCCTGGAAGCGTTACTCACATCTTGGTTGATGAGCAGAGTCGTTTTGAAATGGTTTTTGTTGCTTTAGGTGCTGCGGTAATTTACACATTTTCTTTTGTACTTGCTCTTATTTTTTGTAAAGTAACATGGGTTTTGCTCTTATTTCGTTTTCATTAATTTTCAGATTCGTAGCTTTATGATTAATCTAAGACCTGTCGTTATCATTGACGCGGCACACCTAAAGGGTGAATTTAAAGGGACGTTGTTTTTAGCAGTGGGCATGGATGGAAATAATTAGATTTTACCACTTGCTTATTGTAGGACCGTTTTCGGGACCGAAACCGTGATTATCATGATTATGTTCATAGACGGGAAGATCATAGACGGATAAACGACTAACCTGTATTGATTTGATAACATAAGAGTACAAGCCGGCCCGATTAACAAGATAATCGAACCTTTACCAGAGCCGTTTGGTTCCGGGGAGAGATCAAGTGGTGATCTCTCCCTAGTGAGGTCTCAAACCTCCTACAATCTACAAATGTTTGAAATGGCAAAGGGTTGCTATTTATAGCCACACCCCTTTGTCTTTCAAACACACACGGTCAACCGAATAACCCTCTCGTTTGACCACTTCAAACGAGCGGGTCTATACAAGTTCGATAGACCGTTTCACTAACTATTACAAATTCAGCGTAAAATAATAAATCTAATCTATTCGACAAGCATCGGACACAAATCTGCATCAACAAATTCCCCCTTGTCCGTTGCTGTCGAATGCTGAAAATGCAACTGCAATCGATCTTCAGTCAAGTATTCATCTTCTCTGTGTTAACAAATTCCCCCTTGACCGATGATCCAGGTAAGTAGTATCTTGACGCTTCTTGTATAATAGTTCCCCCTCAAAGTATGCGTATCCGTGTTGGGTGTTGTGCAATTTCCTCAAAAGGCTCAATTGACCGATCTTCCGCTGATCTTCCAATACTCCAACCGGCATTTGATAAGGGTTCCATTCTTTTAAAAGCTGCATCAAGTCTTGATCTTCAAGCATACTACATTGGTAGAGGTTTCTGGTGAACTGTCTTCTGTAAACCGTCTTTGTGTCACTAGAAAATCACAAACTCTACCACCTGTGATTGCGTTTAGAAATTTACCGAAGAAATTCAACATACGAAAATTTTTATTCCCCCATTTATTTGGTAAGATCTCTAAACCTTAACAGATTCCCTTCCACTTTAAAGGAACTGTCGTTAAGTTTCAAATGTTCACCAGTTCCCTTCACTTAGCGGAACTGTCGTCAATCTTTACTGAACAAATTCTCTCCACTGAGTAGAATCTTTCAAATGTTCTCGGTTTTTCGAAAAATCACGAAAACGGCTTTCTTCTTTGCATATTCTAGTTGAATAAGAACGTCCCCTAATACCCCGTAGGATCCGACTTGTATCCCCCCAAGGTTCTGCTAACACCTAATCCGAAAACTTTCATCATAGGCGTAACTCTTCGACCTTTTGGATTCGTTAGGACCGGTATTGACATTCTAGGTTCATACGTTCGTTTTCAAATGCGAAAATATGACAATAAACAAAATGCTTTCGAACATCTTCGAATAACCGATAACAAACATAAATACTGACGTGCGGAAGTGAACATACCGTTTTGTTTTTGGTTTTTGGCCCATAATAGTCGCGTCACCATTTTTGACATTTTCATCGGTAACCGTGACTACCCCACATTTTTCAAAAATCATCATCTTTTGTTTTCATCATGCTGCATCATCCCGCGCGCTCCCAAATTCGAACGAATTTGATGTTAAAAATTAACTCCAATATCTTTCGCGACCACCCGACCCCACTTTGTTTGCGACCCATTAGAATGATCTTGTATTCTTGGCCCAATAGGAAAACCAACGCCCGAAAATAAAACATAATTGGATTTACAAATTGACGGTCCAAAGAATTTCATACCTTCCCATCAGATGCAAGATGCTGATCCAATAAAACATATGGGCTCATGATAGATAATCATGTGAGCCCTTAAGAAATTATGCCATCAATATGTCAAGGGCCCATGTCAAGCTTAAATCCATACCTTTGATCCACTAGAGAATAAAAGTATTTTGAGTAATTTGGCCCACTGATTGTTATATATTCACGAAGAATATATGCCAACCACAATTCAAATTTTTTTTTTTTTTAGTCTTGCACAAGTGGGCCCAAACAATAAGTCATATATGCAAACAAACAAAAATTTGCCTGACATAACATCTTCCTTGTCTCTTTTTGCGATAATCAGCCATCAGCATCCAACAAATCTTTTTTTTTTTTAATCTTTGCGAAAATAACATCCAGACCCCAAACTTCAACTTCTGTCTCTCTCTCCTGGGCGATACATTCAGAACCACTTCCCCCAAATTAATTTCCATTACACATCCCTCGGTCTCCTTGTCTGCGATGAACAAAGACTCAAAAATCGTCATCTTCTACCTTCAATCATTGATAAACAATCAGAACCCCAAATCAAAAATCACAGACAATCGTGGAAAAGGGATAGTGGCTGTAACCAACACCACTAACCAGAATCAGTCTGGACCATCAAATGAAAGTCGTGCATTAACCGTACAAGCTGATGAAGGGTTTAATTGGTCTTTACAACTTGGGGAAAGTGATCAAGGTAAAGGAGGAACGGCGTGTTATGCTAAGATTATCAATCACATCAAGCACGTTCATAAGGAAGAATTTTCTGATAGTGACGACAGTTCTGGTCATACCGGGAGTTCTGATGAAGAAAGTTCTACTTCGAGTTCTGAATCTGATGTGAGCAAAGAAGCAAGTTCTAATCTTGATGACTTATTGAATGAAGCAGAAGATTTGAAATGTCAGAAATCAGTTCTGATCAAGAAGGCTGAGGTAGTATCTAAAGAAATGGAGAAATTCTTTTCTGAAGACGGATCTTTCTCTTATCAGACTGCCTTTATGGCAAATGTCTCAGATTCTACAAGCCAGGTAAAATCTGAAATTCTTATCAACTGTAGAGATTGTGAGTATATGAAAAGTGAATTTGATAGAATAAAGCTTCACTGTGATTCGATTCATATTCACAATCAGAATTTAGTTGTTGAAATGGCTAAATGCAAAGAATCGAATATGGCTTTGATTCGAAACGAAAAAGAATTTAAATCTATGATTGAAATTCAAAAGAAAAATGTTTCCGAAGTGACAAAAACTGTTTATCATAAACAAGTTAGTATAAATGAATACATTAACATTGTTGAGGAAACTAAAAAGGAACTAGCCATTGCCAAATGTGAGCATGATGCAATCAAGCAAAAATTGGAGAGTTACTCTAACTCCCGATTTGTGCTCGATCACATTATTGATGTTCAACAACTAAAGGGAAACAAGAAAGGTGTTGGGTATAAGAAGTGTCCGCCCCCTTTAAGACATGATTATACTTATATGCCTGATGAAGAAGAAATGCCACGGTTTGAATCCAGTGTGCCTCTTAATTATGAGGAAGTAACTACTGGCCTAGGGTTCAAATCGGACAATTCTCCAAGTACAAATTCTGAGCAAAAAGAGTCAACATCTACGAAACAAGGTCCTCCAACCATTGAGGACTATGAGTCGTCGGATGATGAATCTGAATCAGATGTGAGTAAACAGGATAAATCACTTGACAAACTTAAAGGAGTAGAAGTTCCAATTGAGAATCATATACTGTGTGATCCTCCTACCCCTGCTGTTAAATCTGTTGTTCAACAAGTGATAAATCCTGTGTCTACTGTTAAAAGTAATATTGTGTTGTACACTTTGGTTGGTGATTCTAAAATCTATTCAGATAATGATTTTCCAATTAAAAATGTCAATCCATCATTGATTGATAATGTTTTTGAAAATAACACAAGTAAGTTTGTGGGAAAGTCGATTCAGGGAGTTAATGTGACTCAATGTAATCCAATTCCTAAGACTGAAATTAAAAAGAAATTTGGAAATCAGAAATCATCTTCAAAGCAACAACCTATCGCTTTTAAGGGTAAACAAGATCAACGAGCTAAATTGTCAAATGTTTCCAACTCAAAATTTGAAACAAAAGGAGCTCGTTATCAGAAGAAAAACAGCAATGTTAAATTTGTGAAATCGAGGGGTACAGATAAAATTGAGACTTTTGCTAACAAGTCAAACACTGATTTTGTACAAGTCAAAATTTTAAAACGTGATAGTCAAAACAATTACACTCAACATTCAAACGGGTGTGATGAAAAAGCTAGTACCTCGGGTTATACAAATTCGACATCTGATCGTCGATCCAGTTCTCCTAAGTTTGTTGAAAGGAGAACGTGTTTTAAATGTGGGGAGTTTGGGCACATCATCAAAGATTGTGCTAACACTCCGAAAGCGAAATTTGTTGAAAGAGCATCACCTGAATCGATTCACTCTAAATGTCGTCCTGTTTCGCCTAAACATGATAAAAGAACTATTAAAGAACAGGAATCGAAACAACGACATCAAGATGTGAAGAAAATAGAAAAGGCTTTAAAATCTAAGGTAAATTCTGTTCCAAGGGAACCAAGTTCACCTGTAAAACCAGAAATTTCAAAATTTGTTTACAAAACTCAATCTGGTAAACAAAAACAAACTTGGAAACCTAGGAAGAGTGAAGGTTCAGGGGGAGCTGTTTGTTTGGAAAACCATCAACAAATCGAGATCACTATTCGTGATGCTCAGGGACGACCCAAGACCACTTTGGCTTGGGTCCCCATCCTTAACTAATCATTGGATGATATGTGCAGGGTGTTCCAGGAGGAACTATTAATAGTCATTGGATTGTTGATAGTGGGGCATCTAGGCACATGACGGGCGACTTACGGCTTCTATATGATGTGAGAAACATTAAAGGAGGCTATGTTGCTTTCACTGGAGACAAAGGCGGTTACATCACTGGAGAGGGAATGATTTCCAATGGTGTGGTATGTTTCGATAAGATCAATTATGTTCGTCAAATTGATCATAATCTTCTCAGTGTGTCGCAAATCTGCGATAAAAAGTTCACCGTGCATTTCGATGATGCCGGTTGTTATGTGCTTAAACCTGGTTTCAAAATTCCTGATGAATGGATTCTCTTATCGGCTCCAAGAATCAATGATCTTTATGTTCTTGATATGAGTCAAGCGATTACGACTTCTGCACAAGTCACATGTTTTGTCTCGAAAGCCACGGAGAAGGAGTCTATATCTTGGCACAGAAGAATGGGACACATTCACTTAAGAAAAATGAACCATTTGGTGAAAAACAATCTTGTGAATGGCGTACCCGTGAGAAGTTTTCATCTACAAGATATCTGTGTTTCGTGCCAGAAAGGGAAACAAACAAAGAAGTCTCACCCTTTGAAGAAAATCAACACTGTTGGCATGCCTCTCGAACGTCTTCATATGGACCTCTTTGGACCTATGAGACACAAAACAACGTTCGGAGATGTGTATTGTTTAGTAGTTACTGATGACTACTCTAGATTTTCTTGGGTAGCTTTTATGGCACACAAGAGTGATACTCCTCAAATCCTCAAGGATCTTCTTACAATGTTGGAAAATCTCTACTCGTTGAAAGTTAAGAGGATCAGAAGCGACAATGGAACTGAATTCAAAAACCGGATTATGGATGAGTTCTGTACATCTAAAGGCATTCTTCATGAATACAGTTCTCCTTACACTCCACAACAAAATGGTGTCGCGGAGAGGAAGAATCGGACGATAATTGAAACTGCAAGAACAATGCTGGTAGAGTCGGCATTTCCTGTTCAGTTCTGGGCAGAGGCTGTGTCGACTGCTTGCTACACATTAAACCGAGTTCTTACGGTTAAGAGACATGGCAAGACTTGTTTCGAACTTCTACAGAAAAGGAAACCAGATCTTTCAATTCTAGAACCTTTTGGTGGTCCATGAACTATGATTGATCCGGATGGAAAGTTTGGAGCGAAAGCTATCGAGGGTTTCTTCCTTGGATATGCTACTCCAAATTTTCGTGTTTGGAATCTGACTACCAAAAAGATTGAACTATGGAGTGAAGTACGGGTTCAGAGATATACAGATCCTGTTAAAGCTCCAGGTGATCCTTGGATGTTCGATTATGATGGGCTATTTAACTCCTTTGACCTGCCGATTTTTGATGAAGATTCTGCAGCTGCTAGAATGATATTTGATAGTGACAATGCTGCTGAGTCATCATTAGTTAGACCTGTTGTTGTTAACTCACAAAGTTCTAATTCGTCTAACAACACGGTTCAAAATGAGGAAGTTGAGAATGCTACTGAATACAATGAGTCATCAGAAGAAGATGAAGAAAATCTTGATGCGACTGAAGGTACTAAATCTCCAGTTGTTCCAGTTCAGGGTATTTCTGTTGATACTCCTCATGTGCAAGTCGATGATACTGCTGAAGGAAATGCATCCACTTCTACGCATATTCCAGGTGTAGAGTTGGTTGTTGATCTTAATATTAACAATTTGGGTGTTAATGCTCGTGTTCCTGAAAATCCTGAAATGAGGATACACGATACCCATCCACAGAAGAATATCATAGGAGATGTCCAACAAGGTGTGCAGACACGTAATCAGCTGAGAAACAACCAGAGTGCTGGTTTGTATTCAGCTATTAGAGAATCTGGTCTACAAAATGATTGGTCTTTCGCGTGTTACGTTTCACAAGAAGAACCAAAATCTTATAAGGAAGCTTTAAAAGATAATTCATGGGTTGAAGCCATGCAGGACGAACTGCAGCAATTTCAAAAGCTTGGTGTTTGGAAGCTTGTTGAAAAACCGGAGAATTACAAGAAAATTGGAACACGATGGGTTTATAAATGCAAGAAAGATGATCGTGGAGTTGTTATTCGCAACAAAGCGAGACTGGTTGTTCAGGGCTTTCGTCAGATTGAAGGCATTGACTACAATGAAGTTTATGCACCTGTTGCACGTCTGGAAGCTATTCGAATCTTCTTAGCTTATGCTTCTTTCAAAGGATTCAAAGTTTACCAGATGGACGTTAAAAGTGCTTTTCTTCATGGTATTGTTCAAGAAGAGGTGCATGTCGAACAACCTCCAGGTTTTGAAGATCCTATTCACCCCGATCGGGTTTGGTTGCTCAACAAAGCTCTTTATGGTCTACATCAAGCACCTAGGGCTTGGTACGCAACCTTATCAAACTATCTTCTGGAGAATGGATTTAGACGAGGTCTTATTGATTGCACACTCTTTATCAAAGAACAAGATGAAGATCTTCTGCTGGTGCAGGTATATGTTGATGATATAATATTTGGGTCTACTAATGACTCTTTATGCAGGCAATTCGAACGTGTTATGCAAGAAAAGTTCGAAATGAGCGCTATGGGAGAGATGAATTTCTTTTTGGGCCTTCAAGTTCAACAAACAGAGTCTGGGATATTCATCCATCAGACTAAATATGTTGGTGACATTTTGAGCCGATTCCAAATGTCAGATGCAACGCCCATTGGTACCCCACTTCCGCAGAATCACGGGATTACTCCGGATTTGAAGGGAGAAAGCATCAACTCCTCGTACTATCGTGCCATAATCGGATCTCTCATGTATCTTACCGCTTCGAGGCCTGATATCATGTACCCAACATGCTTACTAGCAAGATATCAAGCAAACCCGAAGGCCTCTCATCTGTCAGCTGTCAAAAGGATTCTACGCTATTTGAAGGGATGCCCAGACCTCGGTCTTTGGTACCCTAGGGATGATAGTTTTGAATTAATTGCATACAGTGATTCTGATTTCGGTGGTTGCAAAATCGATGGCAAATCAACAACAGCAGGATGTCAGTTTCTAGGAAATCGCCTTGTCACGTGGCAGTGCAAGAAGCAAACGTGTGTTGCTACATCAACATGTGAAGCAGAATATATTGCTGCCTCGAGTTGTTGCTCCCAAGTTCTTTGGATACAACAACAAATGCGCGACTACGGTTTAGAATTCCTATCTACTCGTATCTTTGTTGATAATAATGCTGCCTTGCAAATCACTAGAAATCCTGTGCAACATTCTAAGACTAAACACATCGACATTAAATATCACTTTATCCGTGACTGTTTTGATAAGCGGTTAATCGATGTCGTTCATGTCCCCACTGATCACCAACGTGCCGACCTGTTTACAAAAGCTTTTGATAAATCACGTTTTGATTATCTACTTTTGGTCAATGGCATTAAGGTGATACCTGAGTAAACTTCTTTGGCTGATCGTTTTTGTAAATATTTTCTTTATAAACTTTGAAAATTCAAAAAGATTTTAGTTTTCGTAAACTTTGCGAATTTTAGGGGGAGATATTTCAAGAAAATACAAAAACATTGCAAAAGTTCAAAATCCAAAAAGATGTCTTTACTTTCTGTCGTTTCGTTTGAAAAATTAAAAAAAAAATTTCAAAAACAATAGAAAAACCAAAAATGAGTTTCTTGGATAAAGGAAAATGATGAATTACAAACTGGTGTGGTCGGTCAATGTGCTCAAAATGCAAAATAAAAAAAAAATGATAAGTATCTCTACTAACGATGTATCGGTAGGCTCACAATCAGACTAAAATGTGCAGGATGATACAAACCTAACAGACTTCAAGTCAGGTGGGAACCGCTCATTGGCATATGGTCTTAGTACCGAAATTTCGTTTGAGAGATTGCCGAGATCTGAAATATTCGGTCTTTATGCTGCTTATCATCTGGGTATCATGGTTGTATCAAACCGTAAAAATAACGGAGACGAAGTCTAAGATCTTCCATGATACTATACATACGTGTACATACTGCATTCGACCTCAATAAGTGATCAACAATCACATGTCCAAACAAAATAAGTGATTATATATCACAGATTCTTTGCGGGAGTCAAGTTCGTCTCTCTGCTGTACGAAAGTACTGACCTGTTCACGGACTTGCTCCTGTGCCCTCATGCATCTGAAAATCAAGTTCCTCATTTTTTTTTTATTTTGCATTTTGAGCACATTGACCGACCACACCAGTTTGTAATTCATCATTTTCCTTTATCCAAGAAACTCATTTTTGGTTTTTCTATTGTTTTTGAATTTTTTTTTTTAATTTTTCAAACGAAACGACAGAAAGTAAAGACATCTTTTTGGATTTTGAACTTTTGCAATGTTTTTGTATTTTCTTGAAATATCTAAAATATTAATTTTTCAAGAACAAGTTTTCAGCTCACATTTGGCAATGGCTAGTTCCTTTTTAGTTTCCTCAACAATGTTAATGTATTCATTTATACTAACTTGTTTATGATAAACAGTTTTTGTCACTTCGGAAACATTTTTCTTTTGAATTTCAATCATAGATTTAAATTCTTTTTCGTTTCGAATCAAAGCCATATTCGATTCTTTGCATTTAGCCATTTCAACAACTAAATTCTGATTGTGAATATGAATCGAATCACAGTGAAGCTTTATTCTATCAAATTCACTTTTCATATACTCACAATCTCTACAGTTGATAAGAATTTCAGATTTTACCTGGCTTGTAGAATCTGAGACATTTGCCATAAAGGCAGTCTGATAAGAGAAAGATCCGTCTTCAGAAAAGAATTTCTCCATTTCTTTAGATACTACCTCAGCCTTCTTGATCAGAACTGATTTCTGACATTTCAAATCTTCTGCTTCATTCAATAAGTCATCAAGATTAGAACTTGCTTCTTTGCTCACATCAGATTCAGAACTCGAAGTAGAACTTTCTTCATCAGAACTCCCGGTATGACCAGAACTGTCGTCACTATCAGAAAATTCTTCCTTATGAACGTGCTTGATGTGATTGATAATCTTAGCATAACACGCCGTTCCTCCTTTACCTTGATCACTTTCCCCAAGCTGTAAAGACCAATTAAACCCTTCATCAGCTTGTACGGTTAATGCACGACTTTCATTTGATGGTCCAGACTGATTCTGGTTAGTGGTGTTGGTTACAGCCACTATCCCTTTTCCACGATTGTCTTGATTAGCATTTGAAGTACTCGTCTGATTACGGAATGGGTTCTGATTGCCTTGTCTGCTTGGTCGAGTGCACTCACGTTTGAAGTGACCCTTTTCCCCACAATTGAAGCATGTAACTGCTTCTTTATCAAAACCGTACTTTGTATCTTGTTTGCTTTCCAAAGAACTTCTTCCTGTTCGAACCATAAAGTCCTTCGCCCTTCTAACAGCACTTGCGAATGCCCACTTTATATCCATCAACTCCATTTCATCACGGTTAATTTGTAGATAGTCTTCGTTGGTTAAATTGATGTTTCCAATTTGACCTGCGACCAAACCGCAGTAAGCACTGACCATGGTATTAATAAGTTCCATATGTTCCTTTGCTACTTCAATGCTAACATTTGAGAGGTTTGATGTATCAACTTTGACTGTGTTAGGGTTTGGAGTTGGAGGATTGTTGGTATAATGAGCTTGCTGTTGTTGTTGTGGTTGGACTTGTTGTTGTTGTGGTAGGGATGGATTAAAACCTCCTCCTGAATATGCTTGAGGTTGAGTAGTATTTACTGGAGGTATAAAAGGAATAAAACCTCCTCCAGAATAAGTCTGAGTTTGTTGAGGAAACGGAGAAGAGTTTGTATCTGATACAAACGCCGTTTGTAACTTTGGTTGCCTCAGACTAGCTGACGGATCAAAACCTCCACCATTATACATTTCAACATTCTGAGGAGCAGCAATGCGTTTTGCTTTTCGGATTTCTTCATCATTTTTATGTTCCAGCTTCTGTACAAATTCATAGATAGTTATAGTGTCAGCATCTAGAATACCTGTATGTTTTAGAAGCTCGATGTATGAACTCCACTTTGGTGGTAGAGAATCAGCAAATCGTGCACAAACTTCCTTTTGAGATGCAGTAACAGTATAGGCAAACATCTCACTAATCAAATGATAAAACCGTGTGGTCATATCATTTAGAGTTTCGTTTTCCAAGAACTGGAACGACTCAAACTCTTTCTTTAATAAATCATGCCGTGTCTTTCTGGAAGCTGCGTTTCCTTCTCCTCTTGTCACCAAACAATCCCATAAGGATTTAGTGTCCTTACTATAAGAAAACTGATGATAGATATCTTTATGAAGTGCTTGAGTAAGAACAGCAAATGACTTTTTCTCAAATTCATATGCTTTCTTGTCATTTTCCTGCATGTTAGTAAAACCTTCGGCCGTTGACGCTGCTACTTCAAGAGCATCATTGCGTGGAGTAATGAAACACCTCCAAATATCAGTGCTTTGACCTTGAACATATGTAATGAAACGACCTTTCCATGATGGAAACTCGTTCATATGATTCAACTTTGGCGGGTGATTGTTGCTACCCGTTTCGCTCTCGCTAATCAGAAGATTTTGAATGTTTTGGTTCTGATTGGATGCCAAAGCCCATTGTCCGGCACTTATAGTTGGTTGACCATAAACACACTTCACCCACGCTGCTGCGGACGTCGGATCTTCACGTGGTCTAGAATCCATACTCCAATCCCATGGACTAGTACAACTTATATTTGATGTATGTATGATAGTACCTGCACAAATTTCTTGAAAACAAACAGTAAGCAAACTGATATAAGTCTTCTGTTTAAAACAGATCTGTTTTCGACGAAACAGAGTTCACGAAACAGGTTTGTTTCGTCTGAATGAATGACGACGAAACAGACTTGTGATAATTGTGATTCGTGGCGAAACAGAATTTTGTTTCGTCAAAGATGTTGTGGCGAAACAGACGTTTGATTCGTCAAAGGTGTTGCGACGAAACAGATGTGATTCGTCGGCTGTGTGTTTCGTCAAAACTGGGTAAAAGTCAGTGGATTTAGATATTTAAAATATCTACTGACCAGTCAAGGATAAGATGAGACAACAAGATATTTAACCCTGACACAAGTATGTTTGTAACTCTTATTTTCCACGAAACAGACTTTGTTACTGAAACCAATTATCACTTTTACACAAAAGTCAAGATATTGTTTTATAAGTTACAACACTTTGTTTTAATCAATTATCAGATCAAATTCTCAGCTTATAACAAGAACACTTATGAATATATGAAGAACACACTCAAGAACATGAAGTTTCCGATGAGTTTTCCGATCACCGATAAATTTCCGAAACACGAAAATACACTAGATTTTCACTAAAAACCCGGTTTAAAGCATAAACAAACAATCTAACTTAGGTTTTTGATAAAAATCAGTAGCAAACAACACTAAAACAGCAGATTTATGAATATTTTTCCAGAAAATATTAATTTTTCAAGAACAAGTTTTCAGAAAAACACACACAAAATACTTGATAAAACCGAACAAGTTTGATTTTAAACAAGGATAAGAGCCAATGCTCTGATACCAATTGTAGGACCGTTTTCGGGACCGAAACCGTGATTATCATGATTATGTTCATAGACGGGAAGATCATAGACGGATAAACGACTAACCTGTATTGATTTGATAACATAAGAGTACAAGCCGGCCCGATTAACAAGATAATCGAACCTTTACCAGAGCCGTTTGGTTCCGGGGAGAGATCAAGTGGTGATCTCTCCCTGGTGAGGTCTCAAACCTCCTACAATCTACAAATGTTTGAAATGGCAAAGGGTTGCTATTTATAGCCACACCCCTTTGTCTTTCAAACACACACGGTCAACCGAATAACCCTCTCGTTTGACCACTTCAAACGAGCGGGTCTATACAAGTTCGATAGACCGTTTCACTAACTATTACAAATTCAGCGTAAAATAATAAATCTAATCTATTCGACAAGCATCGGACACAAATCTGCATCAACACTTATGGCATTGGAAAATCAGAGGAGGGTGAATCTTGGACATGGTTTCTCTCAAAGCTTAGAGACTGTGTTGGTGAAATAGCAGATATGGCGATCATTTCGGATAGGGTGAATTCTATACATGTAGGTGTTAGAAACGTGTTTCCACGTGTGTACCACGGGTTGTGTTGTCGTCATTTAATGATGAATTTACGTTTGTCGTCGTCTAAAAAAAAGAGTACGAGGCACTATGGTGGAAGACATGTAAATCTTATCGGATGTCTGACTTTAATGAGTCATTCAATGCTTTGTGTCTTGCTGTTCCTAGAATACGCCAGGTTTTAACAAATATTGGGTTTGGTAGATGGGCAAGAGCTCATTGTCCCGGTAATCGATACCACTATATGACATCTAATAGTGCGGAGTCTATTAACTCTTTGTCTAGATTCTCGCGTAAGATGCCGATAACGCAACTTATCGAATTCTTCCGCGAGTCTGTACAAAAATGGTTTTATGACCGTCGACTGCAGGGCATGCAGGAGAGCCATTCACTGACTCAGTGGGCACAAAAGAAAATTTTAAAGAAAATTGAAAGGTCTAGAACCTGGACTGTTGCAGGCATCCGGGTAAACAGTTTTGTTGTTGGAGACGGTGGGAAAAGGGGTGTAGTTGATTTTTTGAATCGTTCGTGTAGCTGCCGTGTCTGGCAAGTTTCTGGTCTACCTTGTGGGCATGTGATTGTTGTTTCAAGATTTTTGGGTGAAGCTGACTGTAGTCATTATGCATTCTCGTGTTATTCAAACGAAGTATAAAAAAAACTTATGAAGAATCGATTAATCCTCTGCCTCATAGGTCTGAATGGGTGATACCAGAAGGCCTTGGCAGTGTATTACCCCCGCATATTACAAAACGTCAATCTGGCCGTCCAAAAGAAAACACCCGAATCTTGTCTCGTGGAGAAGAACCTGTTCCGGTATATTGTTCGCGGTGTCGAACATACGGACATGTTCGTGACGTTTGTTTAGATCCAATGAAATCACAGATTCGTTCACAAAAATCATCAGGCAAAGGAAAAGGAAAAGGGAAAGAGACAGAAACCCAGAGTCCAACGGATGACATTTTTCCATCTTATAATTTAGCAGATTTTTAATAATAGCTTAGTTTTTTTATGTTTTATTTAGGAAAATCATGTAACAAATTATGTAACCGCAACAGTAATTAGTACTTTTAAATTATATATGAATTAAATTTTACAATGCGTACGTCCAACCATCAAAAATTACTTGGTGTGTAGCGCCCGGCGTAGAGTTCATCAGCCATGTAGCGTCTATATCTGACACAAGCATCCTGCATGTTTACCTCGTTCCATGTTAATGAACGGTTGTTAACTAGATTTTCCAATAGCATACATATGATAACACCTGAGTTTCGACCAATATGAGCTCCGTGGTCAGGCCACACAACATCCCCGCAATACTCTAAGGCTTCTACACGATCTTTCCCTGATTGTTGCCAGTATGATATACGTCCCAGAAACCATACGAATGGAGATTCAAATTCTAAAAGAATTTGATGTATTTTCCTGTGTATGCAAAATCCTTCTCCGCAATTACTTAAAACAAATATTTAAAAAAATCCATATTTTTTTATAAAACATAAAATACAGAAACTTTATTTTTAAATTTATTAAAAAACGTACAAGGTCTTCAAATTTATAAAAAGCGTACATTCCGAATAATAATATTTCACAATGTACCTTATCAACGTCCCAAAAGGGAGGAAAAAATTCTTTTGAACCGTCTCCATATCCGTAGGCCTCTCTATTTTGTTCTATTATCATGTTAAAAAAGGTAGGCGGGACAACTGTCCACCGATAATCATTTGACGGCATCGCCCTTAACCGTCTGTGAAGCTCCCGTTGATACATAAGCTTGTTGCACCATGCATTGATATGCTAAGAAAAATATGGTAAACGTTAGACAAAAAAAAAATAACACTATCACTAACATGAAAGGTATTTCGAAGGTACCGTTTCCTGAATAAATCCGTTTCCACAAAATCCAAGTAATCGGCCCCACCATTCTTTTCCGAGAGGTGTTTTACCCATGTAGGTTGAGTAGCAAGTTTGAGTATCGCCGTCATAGTAAAACTCTAGAATATTTGGCGACCAATGTTCAAACCGATCATTTTGGTTTATCCAAATGGTGCGTTGCACGGAATGAGGAATGTTTGAGTAAGACATCCGGTGTGGCATTATTGACATAGTGAGGGCACACATATATATACACACATGTTGACAATGAAAATAATTAATATAAAATATAATATTCAAAATACAAATAATTCTGTTTTATAAAATATAAATTAATACAAATCATTGAAGAAAATCAATATCGTCCTCTTGTATCTCGTTGACTAGTTCTTTAGGAATAAGCGAGTTGTAGAAAAGTATCAACATCTGGCGCCTCATCCTTGTAGCCGTTATGCTTGTTTTTTCACCATCATTTAGTGGTTTTTTGTTAATCAACCGGTCTAGAAATATACAAACCCAAACCCCACAGTCCCCTAATGGTCCTGACTGTTGTGGCACATCATCTGCATATACTACAAAACACCAAATTGAACTTACAGGCCAGTGAGAACACCCGTAAAATTCTTCACCATGTCTTTCACTTTTAAGTCCAGCTACTCGAAGAACCGCAAGAACGTCGTGATGACAGTACACATTTCCATCCAAATCGACCTTGAAGAGTTTAGGTCTTCGAATTAGACCAGAGGTAGAAGACGAGGACATGTTGAATCAATGTTACAAATTGACTCTCACAGCGGGCCACTTCTTTTATAACCCCCCAGCTTTTTCAGATTTTTAAGTTTTTGATATATTTTTTTAAATAATATAGTTTAATATAAGGAGTATATAAATATAATTTAAGTTCAACTTATAACAGCTCCGAGACGGAGGATAAACTGGTTAAGACGTATGGGTTACACACGTGTGGCGCGGGTTCGAATCTCACAAATGGCCGGTTCTTTAAAGAAGACCCCGTTTTTTTTTAATTTTTAAGTTTTTGAAATATCAATTTCAGTCACCGTTGTATAACTTCAAGAAATTGACCAAATGAACCCTGAACTTTATAAAAGAAAATATATAAAACAAATAATCGGTTTTAACAAAAGAAATATATATTTGTTGATGCATTTTTAGTGTCTGTAACTAGTCTTGTTTTAACGATGTATTTTGAATGGTCTTTTATTAATTATCGAGTCTGTATGTTATGTTGACCAAGTCAGATATCCTCCTATCTACTTGTGTACAACTTATTTGTCTCTTTTGGTATGTAATGTATTATGAACAATGCATGTTGCATTAAAGGGTAGTTTTGTCATTACTATGTTTATGTGTTGCTGATTGTTACTGTCTGATAACAGGAACAAACACAACAGTTGCAGTCCTCGACGAAACAGACTTCTGTTTCGTCGGAACACTTCATGGCGAAACAGACTTCTGTTTTGTTTGAAGGTCATGACGAATCAGACCTTGATTCGTCATGTACTGACGAATCAGACCTTGATTCGTCATGTATTGGGCTGTTCCAGGCCCAATGTCTGGCCCATATTCAGATTCGTCAAACACTTGTGTGTTTCGTCGATATCAATGGCCCAGGGACTATATAAACAACACTTTGTGCTCATTTGAACAAAGAGATAAGAAACAGACCATAGTAACAAAACTCTGCCAAAATTTCGTCTGAACTGTGTTTGTATCAGTTGTAATAGGTTCTTATCCCATTAATCAATCGAGTGTGTATCATTGATTAATCCGTTGTTATTATTGCTATATATGTTTGATTTGGCATAGTTACGTGGATTCCGCACACGTAACCGTGTTTACTATAAACAAGAGATTCGGTTCGTAATCGATCCTCAGATTTCGGGACCTACAATATTTATAATTTATAATTTTATTAGTTAAGGTTCAAGTTTTAAATAGTTAAGTTTATTTATATCGTTTTAAATCCCAACCCCGTTAAAGAAAATATAAAACATTATATTAAAAAAAAGGAAATACATACTAAACACTAAATTTAAAAAACAAATATATACAAAAGAAAAAAAAACATTACATTGAAAAAAAAAACCAACATCTAAATCCAAGCCCTAATTGTTTCCCACTGCGAGACATGTTCAAAATCATGTCCTTCATCGTGGCGGAAGTTGATGAGGGCAACCGCCTTGATGTCGTCCTCGCTAAGGCCCTCGGATGAATTCTCCGCAGACTTGTAGTGACTCTCGAACTTCTTACATTCCAACCGTATAACCCGAAACCTTGAAAATAAGGCATCAACGGTACGGCCGTGGTCCGGACCACGGAGTTGTGCAAAATATTGTTGCACCCGAACCCATAGACCCCCCTGCCCTCGACGAGGAGGATTGATATACACCTCCTCCCAAGCCTCCACCAATGCTATGTCCTCAACCTCCGTCCACGAGTTAGCAGCCATGTGTGGTTGTGTGTTTCTGGGTGTAGAAGAAAGATGAACAAATAAACTAGAATAACAAGAACGGCGTGTGAGTCGATGTGTTAGGGGTATATATAGTTGGTAAATTGCCTGTTGAAACACCTTAACAGGTTGAAACGTCTTAACATTTAGGCTGTTATAACGTCTTTAAACATTGAATTATACTGGATTGAGCAAGAATTAAAACGTAAACAAATTTATAACTTTATTATCATTGAATACAAAGTACATAAAAAAACATAACACTGTTACAAATATAATCATTTGAACTAGAATACACTAAACCGCTACTTCCATAAATTTAAAATGTGGTAGGAGATCTAGATTTTGATTCCGGAATTTGCATCGAAACACCTAGGAATAAATATGGGTCGTGAACTGGTAAGTTCCATCAACCCACATTTATTTTGGCCTAGGCGATATGTAACGGGTTGTTCACATTTGCTTCTGCGGTTCTACGTCATCGGTGATGGTAGAGGATCTGGAAAACACACTGGTGAGAGCCCTTTGTGTTAGACCAGCTCTCATCCACCACCCTAAACGGGCAGAACCGTCATGACCCGAACAACCCGTTTAACCCTTCACGTGTCCGTTGTAGATGAGTTCTTGAACCCGATCGACCCCGCATAGCACGTGAAAGGGGATATCCGATCTCATCCCATTAAAAGGGAGAAGATCTGTGTCCGTTGTTGATGACTTCCTAGACCCGTTGTAGATGACTTCTAAGAACCATTAGTTGAATCCGGGGGTCTGCCCATTTTTTTAAGCTGTGAACACCAATGTGCTAGAAAATATGGTGAACAAAAAACGTTGTGTATAACAGGGTGGAAAATTGTGAACGACTTAAAAACAGGTTTCAAACGTCTTGAAAATCACTTTGAAAACCGGGAAACGTCTCAAACGTCTCATTTTTTGGATTAAACGTCTTAAAAAGAGCTTTGGAAGACGAGAAACATCTCAAACGTCTTAACCTTTTATTGAACCGTCTCAAACGTCTTAAAAGGAGCTTTGGAAGACGAGAAACGTCTCAAACGTCTTAACCTTTTATTGAAACGTCTTAAAAAGTAAAAAAATATTAAAAAAAAAGAAAAAAAAATAGAAAGGGGAATAAAATACCTACTAAACAATAAATTAAATAAAAGAAAATATAAAAAGGGAAAAAACATTTAAAATCAAAAAAAAAATTGACAAAAGGGTGTTCTTTAAAGAACCGGCCATTAGTAAGATTCGAACCCTCACCACTCGTGTATAACCCAAACATCTTAACCAGTTTATCCTCCGTCCGGAGCTGATATAATTTCAACTTATATTGTATTTATATACTCCTTCAGTTAAACTATATTATTTAAAACAAATATATTGAATTGAAAAACAACAAAATATGAAAAAGGGGGTCTTCTTTTAAAGAACCGGCCTTTAGTGAGATTCGAACGCGCGCCGCTCGTGTATATCCCAAACGTTCTAACCAATTTATCCTCCGTCCGGAGCTGTTATAAATTCAAATTATATTGTATTTATATACTATTACTTACCTACTACTTTATTTAAAGAAACTTTGGATGAAATGTCTTGGTGAAACGTCTCAAACGTCAAACGTCTCAACCGTCTCAAACGTCAAACGTCTCAACCGTTTAATGAAACGTCTCAAACGTCTCAATATTTTAAAATATAATTTCTGACGTATGAAGCCATGTTGAGGCGTCTCAAGCCGGCTTCAAACGTCTCAAGCCATGCAAAAGTATCAGCTTCTTGGCTCAACTATTAAAACGTCTCAACCAGCCGTCTGAAACGTCTCAGCCAAGACGTTAAGACGTCTGACCTGTTTGGGACACGTGGCAGCTTTTAGTTGGTGAGACGCCAAGAAATTTGCACATGTTTCACACGTCTCAACAAGACGTTTAAAATGGCTAATATGGAAAAGTTGACCCATTCTTGGCCATTTTCGCTATTTTCCCAAAAAAAAATCATTGTCTCACATAGAATTTTTTTTTCTTTGGGGCTGGGCAAAAGCATCTAGCTCTCATCAACGCAATACAGGAAGTTTCAGAAACCAGCGCTAACTGGCGCTTATCAGGTGCAAGCTGGCGCTAATTGAAGCTGGTGATATTTTTTATGGTTTTTTTTTTGTTTTTTTATTTGTTTTTTTAAGAAAACTAAAGAAAAGTTTTTTTTTTTATGTTTTTTTATTGTTTTTGTATTTTTTTAAGTAGAAATATATAAAATAAAAATAAAAATGTGGGTGTTCGTATCTTCTTACTCGTTTAACCACTTATCCCCACACTTACCTGTGCATTGTCCTCAATCGCACCTAAAACATACCTGGGATTTCACTAAATATCCCCAAACTTGGGTAACTGCATCCGTGGAGATTAATATCTGCAAGAAACACACGCAAGACAAAACAAAAAATACACCACTCTACATCCTCGGGCTGCCTCCCGAGAGCGCTAAGTTTATGAGTCTTCAGCCGGACTTCATACCTGAACATGGTTATTCCTCGTCATGGACCAGAGTGCTTAACATAAAGCTCTCCGACTGTTTGCCTGGTCCATTAATATCATTCGCTTCCATATACGGTTTCAACCGATGTCCATTAACCACTTGCCTCAGGTGGTCATCAAAGTCTTCTATCTCGATGTCTCCATAATTACCAACCCGTGTAATGAGATACGGGCCCATCCATTTGGTTTTCAGTTTCCCAGGAAACAACTTCAATCTAGAATTGAACAACCACACTTTCTGACCCACCTCAAACTTCTGCAACCGCAACTTAGCATCGTGCATCTTTTTCGTCTTGTCCTTATAAGCAGACGCGCATTTGTATGCTTCATCCCTTAACTCTTCTAATTCCCCTAACACCAACTTCCTCGTTTTACCTGCATTTTCATAATCCATGTTAACTTGTTTAGTAGCCCATAAAGCACGATGAGTAAGTTCAGCAGGTAAATGCCATCCTTTTCCATAAACCAACTGATAAGGTGTGGTACCAATAGGCGTTTTATAAGCCGTACGATACGCCCACAAGGCGTCATCCAGTTTAGTGGACCAATCCTTACGGTCGGCTCGTACGGTTTTCTGTAAAATTTCTTTAATTTGCCTATTCGATACCTCAACTTGCCCACTCGTTTGTGGGTGATACGGTGTTGCAATTCGGAGATCTACGCCATATTGTTTAAGACGTTTGCCAAAATAAAAGTTTTTAAAATGTGATCCCCCATCACTTATGATCACACGGGGGATTCCAAATCGTGAAAATATGTTGCTTTGGACAAACTTGCATACAACTTCATGGTCATTCGTCTTGGTGGCGATTGCTTCAATCCATTTAGATACATAATCTACCACCACCAAGATGTATAAATTGCCAAATGAATTCGGGAATGGGCCCATGAATTCGATTCCCCATACATCAAAGATATCAACTACTAAAATCGGTTGCATGGGCATCTCACTCCGTTTCGAAATACTACCCATCCTTTGGCATTTTACACAATTCTTAGCAAATTCAAAAGCATCTTAAATATGGTGGGCCAATAAATTCCACATGATAAAACTTTGTGACCCGTCTTTTGACCACTAAAATGGCCACCACATGCGGAGGCATGTAACATCTCCAAAACACAAGGGATTTCTTCATCTGGGATGCATCTTCGAATGATCTGGTCTGCTCCAACTTTGAAAAGATCTGGCTCTTCCCAAATGTAATGATTCGCTTTAGCTAAAAATTGTTGTTTTTTTCTTCCGTGTCCAATGTTCTGGAACAATACCTGTAGCTGCATAATTTGCAAAGTTAGCAAACCAAGGTTCAGTTGAAATAGCTAATAAATGCTCATCTGGAAACATTTCTTTAATGTCGGCATCTAGTTCATCAATTTCATGAATCACTCGAGATAAGTGGTCCGCTACCACATTCTCGCTTCCCTTCTTATCAAGGATTTCAAGGTCGAACTCCTGCAGTAATAAAATCCATCTAATCAACCTTGGTTTAGCATCCTTCTTTTCCATGAGATACCTGACAGCACTATGATCAGAATAAATAATAACCTTGCTACCCCAAAGATAGGTGCTAAACTTATACAACGCATAAACAACTGCAAGCAACTCTTTCTCAGTAGTGGTGTAATTTAACTGAGCATCTGAAAGAGTCTTGCTTGCATAATAAATAGCTACGGGTTTCTTGTCAACCCGTTGTCCCAAAACCGCCCCAGCTGCATAGTCACTCACATCACACATGATTTCAAATGGGAGAGACCAGTCCGGTGATTGTAAAATTGGGGCTTCAATCAATTTTTGTTTTAAAGTATTAAACGCTTTTAAACATTTTTCATCTAAAACAAATGGAACATCTTTTAAAAGAAGGTTACATAGCGGTTTGGTGATAACTGAAAATCCTTTAATGAACCGTCTATAAAACCCGGAGTCCTAGAAAGGAACGAACGCCTTTAACATTAGTAGGTGGAGGTAAAGATGAGATTACTTTAATTTTAGTATGATCTACCTCAATCCCCTTACTTGAAATCACGTGTCCCAACACAATTCCCTCCTGAACCATAAAATGGCTCTTCTCCCAACTTAGTACCAAATTCGTTTCGACAAATTTTTCAAAACTCTTGTTAATTGATCTAAACATGACTCAAATGATGTACCGAATATGGAAAAATCATCCATAAAAATCTCCAAAGATTCCCCGACCATAATTGAGAAGATACTCATCATGCACCTTTGGAAGGTGGCCGGGGCATTACATAATCCAAATGGCATTCGCCTAAATGCGAAAGTGCCATATGGACATGTAAAAGTGGTCTTTGTTGATCATCTGGATGTATAGCTATTTGATTGTAACCTGAATACCCGTCTAGAAAACAATAAAACTTCTAACCTGCGAGTTTCTCTACAATCTGATCAACAAAAGGCAATCGAAAGTGATCTTTGGAAGTTGAATGAGCACCTGGATTTCGGAGTTTTGGAGGTAGGCACCCGACAAAACGGCACTAACATTTTCTGTTAAATCAATTTTCTTTGGAAATTTGTTGTGTCGTTTTTGGGTGCAGAGATCCTTCAGATATTTAGCATAAGCCGGAACCTGTTTAATGGCTTCTCATAAGGGGATATTGATTTTTACTTGTCTAAAAATTTCCCAAACCTCTTCCTGTTGTGGGCCCCTTTTTCCTGTTTTGCCGGTTTTTGTTTCAGGATTTTCCAATGCCTTAGGAAACGGGATGGTATTACCCTCCACACCCTTTTCCTTTGGTTTGGACAAGTCATTCTCTATTACCCTATTGTTATATTCTTGAAAAGTTATTTTGTTAGATTTCTTAGGGCTTATAGGTTCAGGCTCAAGCTCACTATCCTCATTTTTATCCCAATCCTCCACCACACCCTCAACAAATTGTGATGAAGTACCAACCTTGTTATCATACACTTTACCAGAACAAAGTACACTTACCTGGTTTACACGTGCATTCTTGGTAGCTGAACTGCTGCTCTGATGTTGTGGGTTGACCGTGGTGGTACTTGGCAGCTTTCCGGGGTCTCTTCTCAACTGGGCTATATCCTCTGCTAATTGCCCCAACTGCTTCTGCATTGTTGCCGATGTATTATCTCTAACCTCATTATCCTTCTGAATATCCTTCATAAATGACATGATTGCATCTAGCTTCGAATCACTCGAGTCGCCTCCACCACCTGAAGAATTACCTTGCTGGTTACCTTGATTCCTCCAACTCCCTTGATAATTGCTTTGATTTTGATGTTGGTTGTTAGCTTGAGGCCCTTGATTGTATTGGCCCTGATTCTGGTAACCTCCTTGCGAGTAATTTCCTTGCCGATTCTGATACTGTTGACCTCCTTGGTTAGGCACCTGAAAATTGGGGTTCAACTGATTAGAAGAATTACCGTAACTAAAATTGGGGTGGTTTCGCAAACCTGGATGATATGTATTCGATTTCATATCATATTGTAGATTTGATTCACTTCATCAGTTTGACCACCCAACACAGCACACTCTCCGACTTGATGCCCTAACTCTCCACATTCAGTGCACACCGAAAACGTATTGGCGGTTTTAACTTCACCCCCTTTTCCAAGGTTCATTTGAGCTACCTGCCGCTCAAGCAATAAGTTTTGATGCCTCAACTTCTCGACCCGTTCCTCAGCTTCATAATCAACCGATTTCGCTGAACTCGATCTTGCCCTCCGGCTAGATTGTGCCTGTCTTTTCGAAGTGGCACTTTGTCTCTCCAAGTATGCCCAATCTGCAGCCTCGATGTTTGTGAGAAACGTACCATTACTGATGGCGATAAGATATCTTACATCATCAGGAAATAGCCCATAATAGAACGCTTTGATCAACTCCCATGTCTGAATGCCATGATGGGGGCATTTCCTCAGCAACTCCTTAAACCTCGTGAACGCCTCATGAAATGTCTCCCCTGAATGCTGTTGGAAAGCTCTAATTGCTTCCCGCTTCATTGGTTCTGTTCATCGTGTAATACTCCTCCAAAAATACCTGTTGCATCTTTTGCCAAGTGTAAATACTCCCCGGAGGTAATGTTGCGAACCATTGACGTGCTTTCTCTTTCAGGGTAAATTGAAACAACATTAGCTTCACCTCATCCTTTGTAAATCCTGACCCTCCAATAGTCTGGCAAATTGAATGAAAACTTGCAATATGCAAGTATGGTTCTTCGGTTCTTTTTCCGTAGAATTCCGGCAAATGGCCTAAGTATTGAGGCCTCACCTCGAAGGGTATTATTCCCCACTGGTGTAACTATAGCTGATGAGTTAGGTACTACAACGGGTCGACAATGACCTTCAACGCCTTGAATTGCTGCCCCTTGAACTACTTGTGGGACACCATCCTTAAACTATATCTACTCGCCCCTAAACAGATTATTAGCTCTTTGATTTCCCACATTAAACTGTGGGACTCCATTATGGACTTGATTTTGTGGAATCGGGTGCGGGACATGATTTCTTTGGTTGACCTGTTGTTGTACCGGGTGGCCTTGATTCACGTTGTACCCTTCATCGTTTTGGTAATCGTCTTCTTCCCAACCAGATTCCCAAGTATGAACACTACCTTCTCTGTGTTGGGAACCCTCATCATACCCGTGTTGATGTTGTGGTTGGTTGTGACGAATAATTTCCCCATGTCAGAGATTTAGATTTGCCGGTTGGTTTTGCGGGCCTGGGTTAAATTGTGGAAATGGTTGTAGTGGTGGCTGATTCTTGTTTTGGTTATATTGCTGGTTTTGATTTTTATTTTGTTTTGAGGAATTGGTGGATCGGGAATGGGTGGGATTGGTTCGTTGTGTGGATCTTGGTTCCGTGGCTCTTGATCAACCATCTCGTGAGCTGCTTGTTCAAGATCTTGAGCAACTGTTGATGACTGAGCTTTAGCTTTCACTGCTGAACGTAAGAGAATGAGATTCTGTCGAGCAGTCTTTTCAATTTCTGGATCAAACAAGAGCGGTGATTATTTCTTTGAAAACCTGGTATGCATGCAACACTAGAATCACCTGCACACAGACAAACAAGAAACCAAGCGTAATACAGAACAAAACAAATAAAAGACAAACAAAAAGAAATATTTTTGGGTTTTTTTTCTAATTTTTAGGTTTTTTTTATTTTTTAAGAAAAACAACTAACTGACACTAAGCGCACCGATTCCCCGGAAACGGCACCATTTTGATAGATGTCGAAAGGTCGGTCAAAAACAAGTTTAAAAATTGGTCCTAAGTACCTTTACTAGCAAGGGTAAGTAAGGTCGTCTCCACAGGGAATATATGGTTAGTGTTGATTGTAGAAATCTAGATTGTTGATACATATATGTGGACGCGACTCGACTCGACGCGACTTGGTTCGGTTCGACCCGGTTAGGTTCGGCTCAAGCCCGACGTCACGACATTCCTCCGTCGTGCGTCCCAGAGTTCGACACGCGAAGCATGGAGCGCCGCGAGCCGATTCCCGCTGCCACATCATCATGACATCATCATGATGATGTCATGATGATGTCATAGCTTTGACTAAACTTGGCAAATATGAATTTGATGATTCTGTACGTGCATGTTAATGCATCATGGGCCTTTGACAAACACTTGGGCCGATCCCCTATTGAGCCCAATCGCACAACATATACATACCGAAATCACTTGTGATTTCGGCAGAAGACAATAGAGCGACAAGGGTGAGACAAGAACCGGACAACAATCGCACAAGAAGAACCGAGAGATTTGTTTGAGAGTTTGCAAAGATTGATTTGTAAACATTGATTTGTAACCGACTTTTCTTACGTATTAATACATTGGTGTTAATCGTTGAGTCTCGGTCTTGTATCTCGTGTTCTTGTTCATCTCGTTCTCGGTTTGCCATTTCCGGTTGGATTCCGCACAACCGGGTTGGTTCGTACACAAGGAGTAGGCGACTAGATCCTCCCCTAGCCGGACCTACAAGTGGTATCAGAGCCTTGGCTCTTCTCCTTGTTAAAACCGAGTCGTTTTCGGGTTGTTTTTCGGGTTTTTGAAGCTTATATTTTCTGGAAAAACTGTTTGAATCTTCGAAATTTTTGATGTTTGGCTGCTAGTTCATCAGAAAAACCTTGCTTAAAACTGATTTGTGAATGGTTTGTTAAGGTTTTGAGTGAAGTTTCAAGCAAAAATTCGTGTTCGGCAATTTACGGTTCACCGGAAAACTCATAAGTTTTCCGGAAAATTCAAAGTTTCTGGGCTCATCGCTGCTGATTGTTCTTCTCGGCTGGTCTGTGAGGGTAACAATTGTCGGCAGAAGGTTTCGGTTCACCAGAAACTCATAGAGTTCATCTTATCTTCATAAGTGTTCTTTATTGTTCTTCCTTTTTGATCCTTTGAAATTTGAATATTCAAGTTGTTTGTGTTATTGGAAATTGCAATTTGATTAAGATAAGAAATCATCATTTGGTTGGTAGACTTGGGAAGAGTGAACCGAAAGAGTGAGCAGAAAGTGGTTTACTTTGTGTCAGGAGGAAAGTCAATTTGTTTCAGGCGCACAACATTTTGAATCGCACAACAGTTTGATCGCACAAGATAGTGGGCTTTTAAATGGGCTTCTGATTACATCATTTAATTTCTGTTTGGACTTCTGATTACTCACATGATTAGTCGCACAAGATGACTGCTCGCACAACACATGTTTAATCGACATTCAACATCAGTTACGAAGTTTGACACGTACAAGAATATTCAGTCGCACAACATTTTAAATCACACAAGGCAGTTGGATCGCACAAGGGACTGGGCTTCTACTTTGGGCTTCTGACCATCATTTAATTTCTATTTGGGCCTCTGATTACCTCATACCAGCATTTAAATTCTAGTTGGGCTTTTAATTAGTCGCACAAGAATTTGATAATCATACAAGCTGTTGGATCGCACAAGAGTATCAGATGCACAAGAGTATCAGACGCACAAGATTTGTTTAGTCACACAAGAAGTGGGTCGCACAAGGTTATCTAATCGCACAAGAAGTTTGGGCTCGCACAACAAATTATTTGGGCTTCTGTTTGGGCTCGTTTTCGTCGCCTATCTTTCAAGAAGTGTGGTTCATCGCGTTGTATCACAAGACTTGTTTCGTCGGATCTTTGTTTCGCGGGACTTTGTTTTGTCAAGATTTGAAAAAAAAAAAAAAAAAAAAAAAAAAAAAAATTGTATAAGTGATTTAACTGTTTGTTTGAGGTGTGATTTTCAGGTATTTATTATTTTTCTTGATCAAAAATGAATTCGATGTGGGGTGTTCCGGTAAATGCAGAGATGTATTTTGGTACTCCAGCTCCGGATTCGGGTTCGCAAGTTAATGCTACATCTACCGGTCAATGGGCGTTCGTATCAAATCAAGCTCCAAGTGTTCAAAGCATTTTGCTAAGCGAAAGTGAAACGGGAAGCTTGAATAGGCCTCCAAAGTTGATGCATTTAAGTGAATATCCGGGATGGTTTGACAGATTTCATACATATGTCCTTGGTCAAAATACAGAACTGTGGTTGCGCTTCATCACAGCTTTTGATCAAACGATAGAGGTTGCCGCTTCATCTGCTGCTACGTTTGCTGATCTTACGGAAGATCAGAAGAAGGTCTATGACTTAGAAAAGAAAGCATATGCCATTCTTACTCAGGCATTAAACAAAGATATTTATCATCAATTCGTCAGTTTCAAGACAACGAAGCAGTTGTGGGACGCATTGAAGATAAGGGGCGTGGGAAATGAAGCAACACGTCAATTGAGAAAAGATCTGCTAAAGAAAGAGTTTGATGGTTTTTCTTGTATGCAAAATGAATCTTTAGGAGATTTGACAAGTCGATTTACTCATTTGCTGACTGAATTGGCAAATACTGGGGTTGTAACAACTTCAACAGAGATAGTGAAGAAGTTTGCAGATGCACTGCCACCTCAATGGAGTAATTTCTTAGAAATCATGAAGTACAATGGCACTTTGGATACAACAAGCTTCAGTGATTTTGCTCAACTCCTGGAAAACAAGAATCAGGAAGAAACTCTCAAGGCAAAAAGAGCTGCAGTGCCACAAAATCCTGAAATTTATTATGGAACTTCTAGCACTTCTACAAAACCTTCTTCACACGCTCCAATTCAAACAGCATTTGTGTCTAGCACGAGCTTGTATGGCACTCCTCCTCCAACAACAGATATGTTTGGAAATCCGCTTAATCCAGCTCCTCAACCAGCACCACAACAGCAACAGCAAATCAGAGCAACTGATATATTCGGGAATCCACTTCCTCCTCAACAGCAAGCGTGTTATGGAAGCACATCATCTGCTGGTCAACAATCAAAGCCAAATACAGTACGGCTCGACACCTCAAGCTTTTCTAAAGTCAGTGTGGAAGTAGCAAAGGAACACATGGAGCTGCTAAACACTGTGGTGAGCGCATACTGTGGATTAGTGGAGGGTCAGATTGGTAATATTAATCTGACACAAGAAGACTATCAGCAGATTGATAAAGAGGAGATGGAGATGATGGATATCAAGTGGGCCTTTGCCAGTGCTGTTAGGCGAGCAAAGGATTTCATGGAAAGAACGGGCCGAACCAGCTTGGAAAGCAAGAAAGACACCAAGTATGGGTTCGACAAGCAAGCTGTAAAGTGTTTCAATTGTGGTGAACGTGGTCATTTCAAGCGTGAATGTACGAGACCATCTCAGCATGGAAACCAAAATCCCTTCAGAAATCAAGGCAACCAGCAGAACCAAAACAGGAACAATGTTCGTACATTGGTGCCTGTCAACAACCAGACTCAAGCAGGACCATCAAATGCCAATCAGGCACTTGTGGTTCAAGTAGATGAAGGCTGTGATTGGTCAATCCAGTTGGGAAATGATGCACCAGATGGAACAGCTTGTTTTGCTGAAGTGGTTAATGATCTTAAGCACGCCAGTGGTGGAGAATCTTCCACCAATGGTAGTGAATCTTCTGAGGATGAAGACTCTTCCGGTTATAGTGGAAGTTCAGATGAAGAGTCCTCTGCTTCAGGCGATGATCATGTGGATGACACATCAAGTGCGTCAGTCGATGCAAATATTGATGAGCTTTTGGATGAAGCTGCAGCAGGAATTCAAAGAAGATCTATTTTGGTGGATCAAGCTGCTTATTCTTCGTCTTCTCTCCATTCAGCCTTTATGGCTAATGTCGACAGTTCATCAAGTCAGGTATGTGTCGATGAACTCACTTCTGTTAGCTGTGATAATTGTGATAGTTTGAATGTTAAATGTGCTGATTTAGAGGCAAGCATGTCTGAGTTGCAAGGCAAACATGATGCTTTACAAGCTAGTTTGTTTGACTTGCAAGACAAACATGTTTCTATGAATGATAGGTGGTGTGAATTGCAAAGCAAACACGAGGCTTTGCAAGAGAAATATGATGTGACATTTATTCATAATCAGAAATTGACCGTTGATCTTTCAAAGTGCACTGAAGCCAATATGTTTTATGAAAACCATGAAAAGGAATTTAAGTCAATGATTGAAACGTTAAAGAAAGATAAAACTGAGTTGACTAAAATGGTTTCCAGAAAACAAACTGACATAAACTTGTATATCACTCGCCTTGAGGTAATGCAAAAGGAAATGGCTTGTGTTAAAACTGAAAGTGAGGCGATCCGACTCAAGTTAGACAGTTATTTGAGCTCTAGCTATGTGTTGGATCACATCATTGATGTTCAGAAAGAGAAACGGGATGTCACATGCATAGGTTACAAGAAATGTCCACCACCCGTGAGAAACAATTTTGATGCTTTGCCTGATGAGGAGTATAGGACTCATTTTGAACCATCTGTTCCTTTGGATGTTGAGGAATTCGCAGCAGGGCTCGGATACAAGAAAGAAGTATCGTCAGATTCAGATGTGTCAGCAGATACATTTGTAACTGCTGAACAGAATCAGGATCCTCCTGTTGTGGTTGAGGATGCTGATTCTTCTGATGATGAGTCTGATGATACTGATTCGGAAAAGTCTGATGCAGTAATCAAAGAAGAGGACATACCTCTTGAGAATCATATCCTATGTGATCCTCCCACAAAACCTGCTAAGACTGTTCCAACCGAGTCCACATCAGCAAAAGAGTCGGAGAGTGTGGATTTGCTGTACACTCTTGTTGGTGATGATAAAATCTATTCAGACAAAGATTTTCCTATTAAGAATGTTAATCAATCTTTACTAAGTAAAGTCTTTGAAAATTCGACAAGTAAGTTTTTGGGAAAGACAGGACCACATGTTACAGTCACACAGTGTCCTCCTATCCCAAAGGCTGAAGTCAGAAAACAATTTGGGAATAAGAAATTACCAACAGTGCAAACCCAGCAAAATCATACCAAACCCAAAGGTAAGGCACCGACTCAAAGTCAAAAGAAGCCGAATCAGAAGAAGAAGAAGAATGTGAACTTTGTGAAATCGAAGGGAACGGACAAAATTGAAAAGTTTGCAAATCAATCTAACCTAGATTTTGTCCAAAAGGAAACAGTGATGAAAAGGAATGAACCAAGTAGTTCAAAACCTAGTACCTCGGGTTCACAAAGTTCATCATCGGCAAGACGACCACATGATACTTCGGGGTTTGTTGAACGAAGATCATGTTTTGAATGTGGTACAATCGGGCATATCATTCGAAATTGCCCGTATCTTCATAAGTTGAAAGCCAAAGAAGATGATCCCCGTGAACGCAATCACCAAAGGCGATCTGTTTCTGAAAAACAAGATCCCCGACTCATAAGAGAAAGGGAAAAGAAACAGAAACGCCAACAGGTCAAGAAAATTGAAGAGGCGATTAAAACTGATGTGGTTCAAAAGCAATCTGTTTCAGTTAAACCAGAAAACTCAAAATTTTCAAAAACTTCGAACAATCATGAAGTTAAATTTTCTAACAATCAAGCTGGTAAAACTCAACAGACCTGGAAACCAAAATCTGTTATTGAATCAGGGGGACCATCACAATTTCCGAATCATCAAAAGGTGGAAGTTATTGTTGTTGATGAAAATGGAAGACCCAAGACCACAATGGCTTGGGTCCCCATCTCCAACTAATTATGTGAGTTCATGTGCAGGGTGTTCCAGGAGGAACTATCAGTAGTCATTGGATTGTTGATAGTGGGGCATCCAGGCACATGACAGGCGACATGAAGCTTCTCTACGACGTCAAATCTATTAGAGGAGGTTATGTTGCTTTTGCTGGAGATAAAGGCGGATATATTACGGGTGAAGGAATGATTTCCAACGGGGTTGTTAGCTTTGATAAGATCAACTTTGTGCAACAACTTGATCACAATCTTCTTAGTGTTTCTCAAATTTGTGACAAGAAGTTCTCAGTACACTTTGATGCTAATGGATGTTATGTGCTGAAACCCGGCTTAAAAATTCCAAAAGAATGGATTCTCTTGTCGGCTCCAAGGATAAATGATTTGTATGTCCTTGATATGAGCCAAGCTATCACAACATCTGCACAAGCAACATGTTTCGTTTCCAAAGCCACAGAAAAAGACACAATCTCTTGGCACAGACGAATGGGTCACATTCACTTACGCAAAATGAATCATTTGGTATCAAATGAATTGGTGAATGGTGTTCCTCTTAAAAATTTCCATCTTCAAGACGTCTGTGTCTCGTGCCAGAAAGGAAAACAAACGAAGAAGCGACACCCTACAAAGAAAGTCAACACGGTGGCTGTTCCTCTTGAACGTTTGCACATGGATTTGTTCGGTCCTGTCAAGCACAAAAGCATTAGGAATGATCAATATTGCCTCGTGATTACTGATGATTATTCAAGATTTTCTTGGGTGGCGTTCATGGCACACAAGAGTGAAACCTTCGGTATTATCAAAAACTTGATCATTCAGATTGAGAATATTTACAACTTGAAGGTTAGGCGGATACGTAGCGATAATGGTACTGAATTCAAAAATCATGCCATGGCGGAGTTTTGCACTTCAAAAGGTATTCTTCACGAATTTAGTGCAGCTTATACTCCTCAGCAGAATGGCGTCGCTGAACGTAAGAACCGCACATTGATCGAGACTGCTAGGACTATGTTGGTAGAGTCGCAGCTGCCCATTCCATTCTGGACTGAAGCTGTGTCCTCTGCATGTTATACGTTGAATCGAGTCCTTACAGTCAAACGACACAACAAGACCTGCTTTGAGCTTATCAACAAACGGAAACCAGACTTGTCTTATCTTGAACCGTTTGGAGCTCCATGCACAATAATCGATCCTAATGGAAAGTTTGGGGCAAGAGCAATTGAGGGATACTTTCTTGGGTATTCCACCCCGAACTTAAGAGTCTGGAATCTAGAGACTAAAAGGGTCGAGGAATGGTCTGAAGTCAGAGTACAAAGGCACACTTTACCAGTCAGAAATCCTGGTCAGCCTTGGATGTTTGAGTACGATGACTTTTTCAATTCGATCAATGTTGAAGCCGTTGAAGAAAGTGCTGCGGCAAGGATGTTTTTCGAGAGTGATAACGCAACAGATTCTCCGTTGGTTCGTCCCATTATTGTCAATCAAGAACCATCTTCGGTGAACAATAATGCTCTCGACAATGAGGATTTTCATGATGCTTCCGAATTGAACGAATCTTCAGAGGATGATGAATTTCTAGATGCAGATCAAGAAGCTCCAACAGCAGTTCATGGTATTTCAGAGGGTACTCCTCCAGTGGATGTCCCTAGAACAGCTGAAGCTACTGCATCATCCTCTTCGTCAATTCCGGGCCTTGAATTGATTGTTGATCTCAATCTCAACAATCTGGGTACAAATATTCCAGTTCAAGATAATCCAGAAACAAGGATTCACAATACCCATCCTCAACAAAACATCATCGGAAATGTACAAAGTGGCGTTCAAACAAGAAACATGTTGCGAAACAACAACAATGCAGGCTTGTATGCAACTATCCGAGAATCTGGTCAACAAAATGATTGGTCTTTCGCGTGTTATGTCTCACAGGAAGAGCCAAGAACTTGGAAAGATGCTTTGAAAGATAGCTCATGGGTTGAAGCGATGCAGGAAGAACTGCAACAATTCCAGAAGCTTGGTGTCTGGAAACTCGTAGAGAAACCTGCTGGTTATAAGAAGATTGGTACCCGTTGGGTGTTTAAATGCAAAAAGGATGACCGTGGAATTGTTATCCGAAACAAAGCAAGGCTAGTCGTTCAAGGTTTTCGTCAGATAGAAGGGATCGACTACAACGAAGTGTATGCACCTGTTGCACGTCTAGAAGCCATTCGGATTTTTCTGGCTTATGCCTCATTCAAAGGTTTCAAGGTATACCAGATGGACGTGAAAAGTGCATTCTTACATGGTGTGGTAGAAGAAGAGGTGTACGTCGAACAGCCTCCAGGTTTTGAAGATCCTATCCATCCCGATCGGGTTTGGTTGCTCAACAAAGCTCTCTATGGTCTTCATCAAGCACCGCGAGCTTGGTACGCAACCTTATCTAATTATCTGCTGGAGAATGGATTTCGCAGAGGTCTAATCGACTGTACTCTTTTCATCAAAGAACAAGATGGAGATCTTCTACTGGTTCAGGTATACGTTGATGATATTATATTTGGGTCTACTAATGATGTTTTGTGTAGGGATTTCGAGCGTGTAATGCAGGATAAATTCGAGATGAGTGCTATGGGGGAAATGACTTTCTTTTTGGGCCTACAAGTACAACAAACCGAGTCTGGGATATTCATCCATCAGACTAAATATGTTGGTGACATCTTGAGCCGGTTCCAGATGTCTGATGCAACGCCCATTGGTACCCCATTACCACAAAATCACGGAATTACTCCAGACTTGAAGGGACAAGATACTAGCCCCTCATACTACCGCGCGATGATTGGATCCCTTATGTACCTCACAGCATCAAGACCAGATATAATGTACCCAACGTGCCTGCTTGCCAGATATCAAGTCAACCCGAAGGCCTCACATCTTGCAGCTGTAAAAAGGATTTTTCGTTATTTGAAGGGTTACCCTGACACCGGTCTGTGGTACCCTAGGGATAATAACTTTGACTTGATCGCATTCAGTGATTCTGATTTTGGCGGATGCAAAATCGACGGCAAATCCACAACGGCTGGATGTCAGTTTTTGGGAAATCGCCTAGTCACATGGCAGTGCAAGAAGCAAACGTGCGTCGCTACATCAACATGCGAAGCTGAATACATTGCTGCCTCAAGTTGTTGCTCCCAAGTCCTATGGATCCAACAACAAATGCGTGATTACGGTTTTGAATTCCTAACTACTCCTATTTACGTTGATAATTCTGCTGCCTTACAGATCACTAAAAATCCTGTGCAGCATTCAAAGACTAAGCACATCGACATTAAGTATCACTTCATACGTGATTGCTTTGAGAAAAGGCTAAGCGATGTTGCTTACGTCCACACCGATGACCAACGTGCCGACCTTTTTACCAAAGCATTTGACAAGTCAAGATTTGACTATTTATTATTGGTAAACGGCATTAAGGTCAAGCAAGAGTAATCCACATCGGAAAATCATTTTTGTAAATATCTTTGTGTTTTTAAATTTATCTTAGTTTATTGATTTTAGGGGGAGTAAATCCAAAAAAATTTGAAAATCCAAAAACATTGAAAAAATTTCAAAAACACAAAAACAATAAAAAATCAAAAATGAGTTTCCTGGCGAGAAAAAGAGAAAATGATAGTACATCAGTGGTCTGTCCAAACCTTTTTAAACTGAAATGCAAAATGAAAAACGATAAGCAGCTCTATATAAGATGTATCGGTAGGCTCACAATCATTTTAAAGTGTGCAGGGTGATATAAACTTAAATCGACTGAAGACCAGGTGGGAACCATTCATTGGCATATGGTCTTAGTACCGAAATTTCGTTTGAGAGATTGCCGAGGTTCTGAGATATTCGGTCTTTATGCTGCTTATCATCTGGGTGTCATGGTTGTATCTTTTACCGAAAAATAACGGGGACGCAAGTCTAGATCTTCCATGATACTATACATACGTGTACATACTGCATACGACCTCAATAAGTGATCAACAATCACATGTCCAAACAAATAAGTGATAATATATCACATTTATCCGGGAGTCAAGTTCGTCTCTCTGCTGTACGAAAGTACTGACCTGTTCACGGACTTGCTCCTGTGCCCCTCATGCATCGAAAATCAAGTTCCTCATCAATAAGTGATTATATCACACAGGGCTTGTTTTCAATTCAAAATAAGTGAGAATCTCACATCATATACGGTCAAACAGATGATAATCGGTATACTCACCGGTAAGATGAACCCTCGTGCATACCTTGATACGGGAATGTGTCGTGATGTGGATGAACACCGGTCGGTAAGTATAAATCATACCTTAACGTATCCCCTCGCCATGATTACATCTGATAAGTTGAGCTTAAGTGGACAACAATACCGATAATTGTTATAGGATGCTTATCTAAATGTTAACTAATTGAACAACAAGAGCGTTTTGGCATGACCGTACACTGATATGATTCTCTTACCCTCGAAACTCGCAAAAAGAATGTATGTAAATATTTATTTAATGCTTTCAGTTTCTGCATCTTTGTATATATTTATTTACTGCTTTCAGTCTTTACATTTGAAATATTCAAAAATTCCAAAAAGATTTTAGGTGTGTTTTAATATAAACTTTCTAAAAATCCAAAAAGATTTTATTTCTATCTTATTTTCGATCGTACGATGTTGGAGCTCGAGTCTTCGTTACCTGAAACCTGAACGAAAACCGAAAACGACTGAATCTTCATAAACGGTCGAAATTTGCAAAATGTTGAAAGTTAAAATTTGAAATGGATAAAGTATTTTAAACTTTCAAACTGTCGGACGGTGTTTGTTTAAACAATGGTCGCATGTGTGCCTTTTGCTTATGATATTCCAAGCAGTTGTTCTCATTACGCGTTTAGATTTCTTGCATGTGCAGATTCTAAAGGCAAGGAGAACATGGTCGATGACAAGCTTCGGAATGAAGACACAACGTGAAGGCACTCAAATGATGAAAATGATCGAGTTGCCGCTGGCCATCATCAACACCACAAGGATCTCAAGTACTGAAGATCAAGTCATTCACGAGCATAACTCAAGGGGGAGCTTATGTTAAGGGGGAGTTTGTCAACACACTTCCTAAATGAAAAGGGAGTTTGTTGATACACTTTCTGCCTTGAAGACGTGAAGACATTGAAGATCCTCCGACTTAGAAGACAAGAAAGGCGAATCTCGCGAGTAGCGTCCAAGGGGGAGTTTGTTGATACATATATGTGGACGCGACTCGACTCGACGCGACTTGGTTCGGTTCGACCCGGTTAGGTTCGGCTCAAGCCCGACGTCACGACATTCCTCCGTCGTGCGTCCCAGAGTTCGACACGCGAAGCATGGAGCGCCGCGAGCCGATTCCCGCTGCCACATCATCATGACATCATCATGATGATGTCATGATGATTTCATAGCTTTGACTAAACTTGGCAAATATGAATTTGATGATTCTGTACGTGCATGTTAATGCATCATGGGCCTTTGACAAACACTTGGGCCGATCCCCTATTGAGCCCAATCGCACAACATATACATACCGAAATCACTTGTGATTTCGGCAGAAGACAATAGAGCGACAAGGGTGAGACAAGAACCGGACAACAATCGCACAAGAAGAACCGAGAGATTTGTTTGAGAGTTTGCAAAGATTGATTTGTAAACATTGATTTGTAACCGACTTTTCTTACGTATTAATACATTGGTGTTAATCGTTGAGTCTCGGTCTTGTATCTCGTGTTCTTGTTCATCTCGTTCTCGGTTTGCCATTTCCGGTTGGATTCCGCACAACCGGGTTGGTTCGTACACAAGGAGTAGGCGACTAGATCCTCCCCTAGCCGGACCTACATAGATTAACTAAAACTAAGAAAAACTATTGCTTTGATTGCGTTTTGAGATTTTTGATCGAGAATAATTAAGAAAGTTATCAGTTTTAAAGAAAAGCAACCCCCTCCAGAATTCCAGTTCAATGATTCACCCAAACCTGTTTAATTAGATAGATACCAAAAGGTCTTGTTAACGGTTTAGTTTGATTGATAATCAAAGACAAGTTTTTAATAATAACTTTTGCAATTTAATTACCAAATCATAAGTGCCAAGAACCCACCCAATAACCAAACTACTCACGATGCAAGAAAACCGAATGCGAATGGTAAAAGATGAATAATTGCAACACTCACAATTCTTTTAAACAAAACTAAACCACAAGTATTCTTCAAGTTATGAAAAACAATCCAAAAAACTAAATAAACAAGGTTTGAGTTTCACATACATGAACCATCCACCCGGAGGTGGCCACAAAAGAATCTAGCCACTCATAGTCATGATTTGATCTTCTTGGTTGTCTTGGATGTTTGATTGCATGAAAGATTGATGAAAATTGATGTTGGGAACTCCAAAATTCGTCCTTGGGAAGTGGAAAACGGCTATGGTTAGTGAATATCTCGTTTGGGGTTGAAGATATCTTAAAATAAAGTGAAATCCTGAATTTTCGTGTGATTATCTGATGTCAGCGCAAGGTTGTGCCCCCCCTACACAAGGTTGCACCCCTGACTTACTAGCATCTGTATGGCGTCAAAACTGACACCAGGTTGCGCCAAGCTGGTTTCTTCTTGCGCCAAGTACTGGTTTCTTACCATTTTTCGCATTTTTCAACTCCCAACTTATGTGTAAGCTTCTAACCTTCATAAATCTTCCCGAAAACCTCCCGTTTAGCTTCAAAATCCATCCGTTAAGCTCTGGGTACCTACAAATAGAAACACACTCAAAGTAACCATGTTTTATGATAATAAACACTTAAAACCTTATATTTACACATGTTAAAACACGGTTATTCACCCTTCTATCAAGAAACCAGAAAGCAATTTAGAGAAATAATTCAAGACTAATATTCTTCATTCATATGTAAAAATGAAGTACAAACTCAAATATATAATGCAAATGATGCATACGTAAGTTACCCACTACTAAGAGAGTGACCCATGATTCCTAAAAATATGCACTAACTAACAAACCCTACTCTTGACTCTAGAACTCCACTAACTAACAAGGAATTATTCATCATGATGTATACATTCAGACGTTGTTATTTTGTGTGGAGCTAGAGTGCATGGTCAAGTGGATATCGCTTTATAATTGTCTTTTATTTCTTATTTTATTTTATTTTCTTTGAATAATTCCTTGTTAGTTAGTGGAGTTCTAGAGTCAAGAGTAGGGTTGTTAGTTCGTGTATATTTTTAGGAATCATGGGTCACTCTCTTAGTAGTGGGTAACTTATGTATGCATCATTTGCATTATATATTTGAGTTTGTACTTCATTTTTACATATGAATGAAGAATATTAATCTTGAATTATCTCTTTAAATTGCTTTCTGGCTTCTTTTCTATTTTCCTTGGCCAACAAAACCGATCGATTCGAACCGTGTTCGAAGCCAGCCACACCCCTACATCGCTACCACCAATTACCACCAACCACAGTCATAAACCCACCTTCCATCAACCGTTGCCGCACCGCCATCCTTGTTAATCGCTTCCGTCACACCCCCACAAATTGAAACAGAACCGCCACCAAAAACAAAACTATCTCCGGAACCATTTACTCCACCGCCAAAACAACCTTATCTCACCGTACCATCAGATCCAACAACTCCTCAACCCATTCCAATGAACCTCCACCACCAAGTTGATTCTCCCATGACCCATTATGACAAAAAAAAAAAAAAAAAAAAAAAACCCAAATGGTCCCTGCTCCTAATGCCTTCCACATACACACACTTAGTTTCTTTGAGAAAGATGACCACATGCCAAAATAAACAATTATATTGTCACCACCTTCATATGGTAGTGACACCGGTCCTCCTCAAACCTACCATTACAAGGATCACTTCTATGTGCACAATGAAGCACCAATTGCACAATCCGCGGGGAAACGCGAATGGAGACCGCTGTGGCGCCCCGTTGAGACGACTCTGAATGCCACTAACCGGACCGAGTGGCGGCCTCCGTGGAGTCTCTCTTCCGTCCTTGAGGACAAGGACGTTTTCAACGGTGCGGGAATGATACGTGCTTCAATCTTGGTCAACCCAAGATCACCATGCACACCCACCAAGCCATGCAACTCATTTAGATATTAATTACTGAGAAGTGGTTTTAATTTCCAAGTAGTGGCATAGTGGTTGGTTAATTTAATGTCTTTTGTTATTCCTATGTAGGCCTATTTAAAGCCACTAGTGGGATGCCCGTGCGATGCGGCGGGGAACACAACACTTAGATTGGTTTAGTTAAAGCATAAGGTTAACCGAAAATTATGGTTCGGGGATGGTTATGGTGTGTGGGCGCATGGCGTAATCGCATTAACCAAACAAATTATACATAACATACATGAATTTTAACTTTTCTGATTAGGCTATTCATAAGAAATAACTTATTTCCGTAGTTAACCATTTATAATGAATAAATCATTTAGTAATAAAACAGACCTATAAACTAAAGGGGTAATTTTATAGAAATGTAACCAACTTTCATATTTGTCCCACCTAAGTCACTCCAACTTTTTTTTTCTTTATAAAATCATTAAAGTTTCGTATATTGTTCCATTCTTATGCAATTTACAGGTTAATAGGTTACGTTGATAAAATGTGTCATATTTTTCTTTTGGGGAACTGGCCTGTAATAATCTCACCTAGACCTTATTGGCCATTAATAATCTCACCTCAGAATCCCCCCCCCCCACTAGTCCCACCTTTCACCTATTTTTCCTACAATGGTCCCCCGTTAAAAAAACTTAACGGAGTTAAGCTTTTTTCCAAATTGCAAACAGATTTTTTAGGTCTTTTGATCAGAACAATGATACGAGTCCATTGATGTAAAACTTACTTCGAAATGGTGCTCCAAGTGACTTGATTTTGGTTAATTGGAAATTTAAACACCCGAATTGAAGCGTCGTTTTCATCATTTGGAGCACCGTTTCGATGCAAGTTTTACATCAATGGACTTGTATCGTCGTTCTAATCAAAAGCCCTAAAAATCTGTTTGTAATTTGGAAAAAAGCTTAACTCCGTTAAGTTTTTTTAATCGGGGACCATTGTAGGAAAATAGGTGAAAGGTGGGACTGGTGGGGGGAATATTCTGAGGTGGGATTATTAATGGCCAAACTATGTGAGATTATTACAGGCCAATTTCCTTTTTTTTTTCATTTTTTCACACATTTTATTATAGAAAAGAAAAAAACTCACACATAAACCCCATCTTTTTTGTTCTTTACATATCCAACAACCATTTTTCCGGCCTTGTCCATTACTTTCAGATCCCCATCTTTGGTTGTCTCTGAAACAATTACGGCAAAGCGTTCTCAATACCTACGACCCTCATCTCGGTCATTTCTTCGATTATCAATTTGCCGGTCACCGGAAAACATGTTAGCTCCGAGCAAACAGTCCAAAAATCTCGCCATGGTTGGAGAAACCAATACTTTCAGTTCGTGATTATGTGGGATGTGGCATCTTCGTTTTCATATATTTGATTTTTATCATCCTCACCGTCTTCTTCTCCGGCACTTCCATTAAATACAACGGGAACAAATATTAGCGAACAGGGGGGAGGGTTGCATCGATCCAAACCCACATCAATTCTAATCCTGATGAATGGGGCTGATTCGTCGCCGGAAGTTCAGTGGTGCAGACGAAGAAAGGATGTGGGATTGTGGGGTTTAATTTGTTGTTTGTATTGTTGAAGCTAGTGGATTCATTTAATTATTATATTTATTATTTATTTATTGTTAAGCCATGTTATTTCCAAAAAAAATGTTTAGAAATAAAAAAGAAAAGATTAATAACCTGACACATCATCAAAGTAACCTGGTAACGTGATAAATACGCAAGATTGGAACACTAAATCAAAGTTGAGTGATTTTAGAAAGACAAAAAAAGTTGGAGTGACTTTAGTGGAACAGAAGAGAAACTTGGTTACTATTCTGTAGAGTGTTCCCTAAACTAAAATACTAAATTTATCAACTATAGTACGTACAACTTTTATAACAAGTTAAATTCTATTCAGTTTATAACATTCTAAAACTAAATATACAAATATATAAAAATTCTTTAGCAGAAAGAAAAACAACTTTGAATTATTTGTATATATAAATGTATTATATGGGCATTCTTCCCCTCTACTCATCAACTTTGAAGTACTTCTTAGCCTTTGATTACCTGATCACCATCCATAGATTAGAAAATACATAAGCCAAGAAGATCTTAACCATCAAAATATGATCCAAGGGCTAAAAAGTGGTTCCTAATTATGCAATGGTAAGATGCAAGGAATCATAAATTAAAGTACAGATGGTTTGGTAAAGGTCAAACATATGTATTAGAAAATGTTAAAAACATATACAGAAATGATCCCTCTTCGTCATTTAACATACTTCACTTGTTAGTGTTGTCCAGATGCATCCGGCTCATCCAGCTGATTGTGCAGCAATAAACCAAAAAAATCACTTACTACCAGTGTATTCATAACCACATCCATCATCAAACCAGCCATCTTACCATTCCAATGGTTGGACTGGTTTAAAAAAAAATACACAATGAGGCTATAAATAATTTAAAAAAAACATACATACATAAATTATTTGAAACAAAATGTAAAAAACGAAATAGTAAATTACTCGATATTTGGATTTTGGAAGGAAAAGAAAATATAAAAAATTATATATCGAGTACGGTACTTAGAAACATGATTAAATCTGAAGCGGAGTTGATATCGGTACCTGGGATGTGAAACAGGAATGAATTGGATGCCACTCGCACATGCGATGGCTGAATAGTGACTTGGTGACAAGATGATGGTGTAGGGGCTAATTATCGACCACAACCGGGCTGATTTTAGTGGTGTGGCACGCAGATGTTCGCACGCAACAACGACTCAAAACAACAATTAGTGACCGATGGAATAGAAGGGCTGGTGAACTCAGCGAAAGAGATATAGTGTGTGGAATTATATAATTGAGTGTTACAAGCGTTTGTACTTGAATTATTTCAGTTTCAAATTGGTTGGCATTCTTTTGAGTTTTAAACCATCTGTAATTAAGTTCATTATTTAATCATTATTGATGCAATTATTAGGTATTATATAAATGCCCCATGAAATTACCTTTTAGTAATTTTCGTTTCAAATTGGTTAGGATCTTTTGAGTTTTAAAACCATTTATAATTATAATTAAATTGATAATAATGTTGATTAAGTTGGTTTATATTTAATCATTATTGTTACAATTATTATTATTATTATATTATTATTATTATTAACATTATTATTATTATTATTATTATTTCATATGATGTTCATTATGTGATAAAATTGCAAAAAGGTTGTAACTATAAAAGGATTTGTATGATGTTCAGCATTTACTAAACCAAATAATAAAGATTTAATTATAAAATTCAATCAAGTCATCGGTTCGGAAAAGTTGAAACGGAAAAGCAATGTAAATATGAGGAAGGTGATGATGTGCATTTAAGTCAAATGATTTAATTCTTTATCTAAGTATTTAACAATAATTTATAAATAAAGTTATCAATTTAATTGTATTTATCAATTTATACTCTTGTAGAAAGACTAATTTGTCCTTTTACTAACTTCATTGAGTTGTTGTACTACAAGCATAAAATGTTGCAATTATTTAAATTTGGTTGGAACCCTTGTGAAATGCTTTATAATATAGTATAGTATAGATTAGTTTCTTTCAGTTGATTATGAATGAAAATGATAAGTTGAATCTCTTCCAAAGGTCTATCAATTCTCTCAATGTAAGGACCCTTAAAAATGTCCCAAAAACGACCCGTAAGTAAAAACCCGGACCCCTGAAACCCTAATCCATATCAAAAACCAAAAAATCAAGAATATTGGTCTTCAGGCGGGCCGCGTAAAGGCTAAGCATGACCTTACGTGGGCCGCGTCAAACTTAAGTTGACCAGATAAGCGTTACAGTCCACGTGGCATCCACCTGGCAACCCTACTCGTGACCCAGCAAACCTACACGTAGACTAGGTGGCCACGCGGGCCGCGTAAGGATCGGCTTATGATTCACGTGGGCCGCGACAGACCCATTTTTCAGCTATAAATAGAACTGATCATGGCCTGTTCACTGGGGTCGAAATCTTTTCACAAATACGAAGATACACTGTTAAAAATCATAATTTTCATTAGGGAGGCGTTGTTACGATACGGGGTATTAACTCGATCGCTGCTACGATTCAATGTCCGATCAGTTGAAACTATCCGATGGATGTTTAAGTGCTGCCCACATTAGGGCCATACTTTGTCATTCGTCGTGAATTCGATGGATGTTTAAGTATAGCACTTTGTCATTCGTTGTGAGTGTTTTTATCTCGTGAGTTATCGTAAATGTTGTATTAGTTACTGACCTAGTTCGTGTGCATTGTTATTTAAATTAGGTTACAAGGCTAATCAGTAGGCTAAACTCTGCCCGTTTAAATCTGCAATGTGAGTCATTCTCTTTTTGTCAACAGTATTTTACAATACTCCAATTATTTTCAAAAGTTATAATTACAGGGATTAAGTCGTGGTTATCTTGAATCACTGGCTAAGTGGGGTATTGTGCACATTACTAATTTCTTACGGTTATGCTAATAAATCCTAACAGTGATAATCATCACTACTTGGGTGAAAGGACCCAATAGTGGTATGACCATCGTCACCAGGAGGTGACACGGCGCCAGATAAAAATAAGATAGAAGCCATTGTAATCGCTCTTATGCTGTAATTGATAACTAATGTGTCATTTTATATACTTGAATGACTCGCCAGTATTTCCACGCTGATAAAATATTTTAAAACATGTTTCAGGCGACCTGCTGTGAATCAAGAAAAATGTGCTACGGAGCACTAATAAGCTTGAAGAGGTGGCTCAGTTAAAATGAATAAACATGTTTTGTAAATCAGGGAATTTCCTTGTGAAATTCCTCTATTGTAAATTACGGGGCTTGTCCCAGATTATCTAATAAAATAATCGGGTATTTTCAAGTTTAAAAGATCCTGTAAATCTTCCGCTGTTAACTCAATTAATAAATACCACGGGATTTCTGTCCCGCGGCTCCTGGACCGGGTAAAACCGGGACGGGGGCCATGACAGAAAAAGGTGGTATCAGAGCCACTAATTTAAGCCAATTAAGTATTTAAAAATACTTAATTTTCCTGATTGCCATCCTATGATTATATGTTTCTATCTTGACTATCTGCTAATTTACAGTATGGGTAAGCAAAGAATTTCGGACATCTATCATAAATTAGATAGTTCACCAAAAGATAAGGGAACTTCATCCCAATAAAATTCCTCAGGATACTCAGCAGATACTGAGGAAGGAATATTTATTCATAAGGCACAGTTTGAAAAACCACTTACCACTAATAAAAGAAGTTGGATTATTAGAAAGAGTCAAGAGAAAATAAAGAACTCGGAACCAAAAGAAGTGATGATTGATAAGGAAACTCAGGAAATGGGCACAAACCCACCATGGGAAGATGAATTAGACAAACAATGGGAAAATCTCTACATGTTAGCCACTACAGCAGTAAATGCTAACTTATAGTTAAATCGCTAAACCAGTACCAGCACCTATGCCACCTACGAGCCAGAAACTTTAAAAGAACTTTATCCATTAAATAATCACTAGTATAATTCGAATTTCAATTGTAATAAATATATATTGCAATATTTCGTTTTAATCAAATAGTTTGTATTTAAGTTTTGTAAATTGCTATTCTGTGAAAATTTAATTTACAAAATTTTAACCTAGAATTTGGTGTGTTTCTTCATATCTGCTAAACAGCATGAATGAGTTGTCTGAAGCTCTTCAGATTCTCAATCTATATTCTGTTAATGTGGAAGTTTCCAGAGACTTTACTGGTTATTGTGCCGACATTGAGGAACCTATGGAATTTCAAGCCCAGCAACCGGAGAAACCCAAGCCAAAGAAGAGAAGAGGAATTGTTGGCTGGAGGCGTGTGCGCAGGAAGAAACCAGCAACACGAAAAGTTACCAAGACGGAAGATCCCAAAGATAAAGGCAAATGAATAGAGATTGGGGAAAGTTCCAGGCAAAACCAGGAAATGCCACCCTGGGAAGAGTTGGGCCACCAACTGGCAAATAGCGACCTCATCGGACTGGCAGATGAAAACCTCGAACCTGTCAATGAGAACCTTTTCAATTATCCCGCTGAAGCCCAACTTCCAGTCAATCAGGAACCTGCTATCCCAGATCCTATTATCCACTCCCAAGCTCTACCAGCAGAGCTAGAAGAATGGTGGACCACCGACTGGCAGTTCCAGAATCTCCTAAATAACCCTGATACCTTTTTCCCCCAGTTTGACCCAAAGCCTCCACTACACCCACCTATGAGCTCTGAAAATTTGGCTGAACTCTGCCACTATGGCGAGAAGCTGATAGATGCAGGAAACAGGATTAGGGATGTGGGAGAACGAATCACCTGGAAATACGACGAGAGGGACCGCCGTTTTTAAAATGCCAGCTGACTGTGGTTGTGTGGTTGAGGAAATGCGTGTTTAATAATAATAATATAATCATAAAAATATAAGTATGTGTAATAACTTAAAAATAAAACTTTTGTAAGATAATCAGTGTGTACGGATGCCTATTATAATATATAAAATATCGAACGTCGAAAAATCGACCATTTTGGCTATACGTGTTGACATGATTATGTGCAATTGTTTTGTTATATTTGGTTATTAATTATTTTATGCTAATCACTTATATAAATTAATTACCAGATGCCAAACGCTGGTAATGAACCCGTTAATGAAGTGAATCAATCTGAACAAAACAATGAAGATCAATTTTTGAATAGGCAAGATATCGAGAATATCGTTGCTCAGGGAATAGCCATTGCTATTCCAGCAATACTTGCTGCTGCTCGAAATCCAGTTGAAACTCAAATTATTCCTAGCAAACGTACTCATGAGGACAATTTCAGTAATAGTGTAAACGGAGGCGGCAACAACAACCATAACAATAACGATGATGTACTGCAAGCCCCAATTCTCAAAAGAATGAAAGCTGCAACGCCTGGTTGCACTTACAAGGAATTTCTTACCTGTAAACCAGCTGAATTTGCAGGCAATGAAGGGGCGACTGTGGCGCTGCGTTGGTTGAAGAAAACCGAAGCAGTAATTATGATAAGTAAATGTGCCAAAGAAGACAAGGTCATGTACGCGTCGCGTCTTTTTAAAGAAGGGGCGCTAGAATGGGGGAACCCGATACTGTAAGCCAAAGGAAGCGATGTGGCCTATGCCATGAATTGGGAAGAATTTAAAAGTCTGGTGGAAAGAAAATTCTGTCTCGAATATGAAAAGGGAATAAATGACAAATATGTTCCTGAACCACCGGATGGTGGATGTAGACTGTCGAGGGTATACTTCGACATTCTTCGAGTATGCGACCCACCCTGGCTTCGCCAGAACCGGTAATTATTTTCCGTTATATTTGGGGATTGATTGGCGAGATTCGAGATATCGTTAAAGCTGCGAGACCCCGCACTATTGACGATGCTGTGGAATTAGCTAACACCCTAACTGACGGGCTGGTACGCACAAGAGAAGAAACCCGGAAAAAGGAAGTGGCTCAAAAGATTACCCAGGGATTCCGTATGGGTAACAGAAGTAATTTCAAGAGAAAGGGAACTGGGCAATCTTCCACTGTTCCATTTTGTAATACCTGTAAAAGAAAGCATTTTGGTAGATGCAAATGGTATTGCAATTTCTGCAAAATTCTGGGGCATCAAGAGGAAGACTGCAGGAGGAAGAAATCAACGATCTGCTACAACTGTGGAGAAGCTAGACATTTTAGGCCAGACTGCCCAAAATTGGTCAAATCAGCTGATAACAAAGCCAAACCTGCAGAAGGAACTACCAAGAAAAATGCAAGAGCCTTCCAGTTGACTACTCAGGAAGCAGAACTAATTCCTGATGTGATAGCTGGTACGTTCCTAGTTCACGACGTTTATGCAAAAGTATTATTTGACTCTGGTGCAAACCAAAGTTTTATAAATACTTCATTCTGCCAAGCTCTTAACTTACCTTACCAACCTTAGACAAATTTTTACGGTAGAAACGGCAGATGGGAATTCTGTTAACATAGATAAGGTTTTGCAAGAAGGAAAAATAGAACTTTTAGGCCATAAATTTTCTGCAAACCTGTTACCTATGAATTTAGCCGGATTCGATATTGTGTTAGGAATGGATTGGTTATAGTAGCCAACCATGCTCGAATTCTATGTGATAAGAATTCCATAGAAATTCATACACCCACAGGAGAATTAGTGGTGATTACAGGAGATAAGCCACGTAAGCCCATGAAATTCATTTCTGCTATGAAAATAGCCAGTTATTCAAGAAAACAAGATGTGGTGTATATGATTTCGGTAATCATTAACACTAAAGATAAGGAAATTCTAGTAGTATCAGAATACCCAGAGGTATTCCTAGAAGAACTACCTGGATTACCATCTGATAGGGAAGTAGAATTTAGAATTCATCTAATTCCTGGAACTACACCGATAGCCAAGGCACCTAATCGGTTAGCACTCACCGAAATGTTAGAATTGAAAAAGCAATTAGATGAATTATTAAGTAAAGGATTCAGACAACCTAGTTCATCCCCGTGGGGAGCTCCAGTGTTGTTTGTGAAAAAGAAAGATGGTTTGATGCGAATGTGTATCGATTATAGGGAATTGAATAAGGTTACAATTAAGAATCGATACCCATTACCTAGGATTGATGATCTTTTTGATCAACTTCAGGGAGCTAGATATTTTTCTAATATAGATTTACGCTCCGGATACCATCAGTTGAAAGTACAAGATGAAGACATACCTAAAACTGCTTTCAGAACTAGGTATGGTCACTACGAGTTTACAGTCATGCCCTTTGGACTAACAAATGCTCCAGCAGCATTTATGGACATGATGAATAGGATCTGTAAACCGTACTTGGATAAATTTGTAATTGTCTTTATCGACGATATACTCATTTAATCCAAAAGTCAGGAAGAACATTGTAAGCACCTGCATGTACTCTTAACTTTGTTAAGAAAAGAGAAGCTTTATGCCAAATTCTTGAAGTGTGAATTTTGGCTACAAGAGGTACAATTTTTAGGACACATGGTAAATCACGAAGGTATTCATGTTGATCCCTCTAAGATAGAAGCAATCACCAAATGGAAGGTCCCGCAGTCAGCTATGGAAACTAGAAGTTTTCTAGGCTTAGCTGGATACTATAGGCGCTTTATTAAGGATTTTTCCAAGATAGCTGTACCCTTAACTAAGCTAACCTGTAAAGCAACAAAATTTGAGTGAGGACATAAGCAAGAAGAAGCTTTTAAGATCTTAAAGCAGAAATTAACAAATGCTCCAATTCTTGCCTTACCAGAAGGAACAAAGGATTTTGAAGTATACTGTGATGCTTCAAAACTAGGATTAGGATGTGTGTTAATGCAACGCAAGAAGGTAATTGCGTATGCATCCAGGCAATTGAAAAAGCACGAGGAAAACTATACAACTCATGATTTAGAGTTAGGAGCCATAATTTTTGCCCTTAAGATTTGGAGACATTATCTGTACCGAAGTAAGTTTACTGTCTATACAGATCATAAGAGTTAAGATACATATTTGGGCAAAAAGAATTAAACATGAGGCAAAGGAGGTGGATGGAAATCCTAAGTGACTACGACTGTGATATTCAATATCACGAAGGAAAAGCAAAGGTAGTTGCTGATGCTTTAAGTCGTAAGTATCATGAGAAACAACGACGAGTTCGTGCTCTTAGATTAAGTTTACAATTAGACTTAATGGAACAACTGAGGAATATTCAGGAAACAGCAATTAAGGATGATGCTGAAGGAATGAAAGGACGAATAAAAGAATTAGAGCAAGGAAGTGATGGAATTTGGAGATTCTACAAAAGAAGAATTTGGGTACCTAAGCAGGGGGGATTAAGAAATTAGATTTTAGAGGAAGCCCATAAATCTAAATATACCATGCATCCTGGTAACAATAAAATGTACCAAGATTTAAGAAATAACTTTTGGTGGATAGGTATGAAAAAGGACATAGCTAGATATGTTTCTAAGTGTCTAACTTGTTCACAAGTTAAGGCAGAACATCAGAAACCCTCAGGTCTACTACAACAATTAGAAATGCCTGTATGGAAATGGGAACTCATAACAATGGATTTTGTTACTAAGTTACCCAAAACCAGAAAAGGTAATTATGCGATTTGGGTAATTGTGGATCGATTAACCAAATCAGCTCATTTCCTACCCATGAAGGAAACCTTTAGCATGGAAAGGTTGGCAAAGTTGTATGTAGATGAAGTAGTATCCTTACATGGAGTTCCACTCTCCATTGTATCGGATAGGGATAGTCGTTTCACTTCCCATTTCTAGACAAGTTTCCAAGAAGCAATGGGAACTCGACTAAACTTAAGCACTGCATACCATCCTCAAACAGATGGACAAAGTGAAAGGACGATCCAAACCCTAGAAGACATGCTTAGGGCATGTGTAATAGATTTTGGTGGAAACTGGGATGACCATTGCCCTTAATTGAATTCTCCTATAACAATAGTTATCATTCAAGCATTGAAGCTGCCCCATTCGAAGCACTGTACGAACGTAAATGTAGAACTCCAGTTTGCTGGGCAGAGATCGCCAAGATCACTCAAATCAAGGAAAGACTAAAGACGGCTCGAGATCGCCAGAAGAGTTATGCCGATAATCGACGCCAGCCACTAGAGTTTCAAGTTGGAGATAAGGTACTATTAAAGGTTTCTCCTTGGAAAGGAATAGTTCGGTTCGGTAAGAAAGGAAAGCTGAATCCGAGGTACATAGGACCATTTCCAGTAATCCAACGTATAGGACCAGTCGCTTATCGCTTACAACTACCAGAAGAGTTAGCCGGGGTACATAACGTATTTCATGTATCCAACCTCAAGAAATGTCTATCTGACGAATCATTGGTAGTGCCTCTCCAAAACATAGAGGTGAATGAAAAGTTGAAATTTGTGGAGAAACCACTTCAGATAGAAGACAGAAAGGTTAAGTTTCTCAAGCACAAAAGGTTGGTACTTGTCAAGGTCAAATGGGATTCAAAGAGAGGACCAGAATACACTTGGGAGCTGGAATCAAAGATAAAGCGAAAGTATCCTCACTTATTTCAGTAAATCTCGAGGACGAGATTTTAAATAAGGTGGGGAGGATGTAAGGACCCTCAAAAATGTCCCAAAAACGACCCGTAAGTAAAAACCCGGACCCCTGAAACCCTAATCCATATCAAAAACCAAGAAATCAAGAATATTGGTCTTCAGGCGGGCCGCGTAAAGGTTAAGCATGACCTTACGCGGGCCGCGTCAAACTTAAGTTGACCAGATAAGCGTTACAGTCCACGTGGCATCCACCTGGCAACCCTACTCGTGACCTAGCAAACCTACACGTAGACTAGGTGGCCACGCGGGCCGCGTAAGGATCGGCTTATGATTCACGCGGGCCGCGACAGACCCATTTTTAGCTATAAATAGAACTGATCACGTCCTGTTCACTGGGGTCGAAATCTTTTCACAAAAACGAAGATACACTGCTAAAAATCATAATTTTCATTAGGGAGGCGCTGCTACGATACAGGGTATTAACTCGATCGCTGCTACGATTCAATGTCTGATCGATTGAAACTATCCGATGGATGTTTAAGTGCTGCCCACATTAGGGCCATACTTTGTCATTTGTCGTGAATTCGATGGATGTTTAAGTATAGCACTTTGTCATTCGTTGTGAGGGTTTTTATCTCGTGAGTTATCGTAAATGTTGTATTAGTTAATGACCTAGTTCGTGTGCATTGTTATTTAAATTAGGTTACAAGGCTAATCAGTAGGCTAAACTCTGCCCGTTTAAATCTGCAATGTGAGTCATTCTCTTTTTATCAACAGTATTTTACAATACTCCAATCATTTTCAAAAGTTATAATTACAGGGATTAAGTCGTGGTTATCTTGAATCACTGGCTAAGTGGGGTATTGTGCACATTACTAATTTCTCACGGTTAGGCTAATAAATCCTAACAGTGATAATCATCACTACTTGGGTGAAAGGACCCAATAGTGGTATGACCATCGTCACCAGGAGGTGACACGGGGCCAGATAAAAATAAGATAGAAGCCATTGTAATCGCTCTTATGCTGTAATTGATAACTAATGTGTTGTTTTATATACTTGAATGACTCGCCAGTATTTCCCCGCTGATAAAATATTTTTAAAACATGTTTCAGGCGACCTGCTGTGAATCAAGAAAAACGTGCTACGGAGCACTAATAAGCTTGAAGAGGTGGCTCAGTTAAAATGAATAAACATGTTTTGTAAATCAGGGAATTTCCTTGTGAAATTCCTCTATTGTAAATTACGGGGCTTATCCCAGATTGTCTAATAAAATAATCGGGCATTTTCAAGTTTAAAAGATCCTGTAAATCTTCCGATGTCAACTCAATTAATAAATACCACGGGATTTTTGTCCCGCGGCTCCTGGACCGGGTAAAACCGGGACGGGGGCCGTGACACTCAAGCTTCTACCTTTTTTCTTGGACCAGTTGGTTAACGATTAGGTTCGTTACAGAAAACTCAGGTATGAAGTTCCCTTTATTTTGTCACATTACATATGCTTAGCTACAGCCTACAGGTACTATTGTCTGATTCTATTCATCCAACTTATAATTAGAGTATCTGTGTTCTGATATCTTAACTTTTCTCTAATGTATCCACTTCTAACAAGTTATTTGTTGAACTTTTAGTTGTAGGTAAAAGTTTAACATCCATTGAGTCGTACCTTTGTGCTGTTGGAGGTGAAAACCATATAACTTTTAGTTATAGGTAAAAGTTTAACATCCATTGAATCGTACCTTTGTGTTGTTGGAGGTGAAAACCATATATTACGCCGGTTTGATTTTGAAACTATGAATGTTGCAACTGAAAACTTCTCTAGATCTAATTTTATTTCAAAAGACTTATATGGTGCCATGTACAAGGTATCCATATGATCACATATATCAGTAGATTGGATCTGGGTTTGCCCTTAATTTGTTTGCTGAAATGTTAACTTGATTTTTCTTAATTAAGGGAAAACTGCAAAATGGCCAAGATATAGCAACTGTTGGGCCTTATCCTCATGAACGATGTGAACTTTGTATGAATGAAGTGTCTATACTTGTAAAAATTGAACATCAGAATTTGGCTCAGTTGCTTGGATGGTGCATTAAAGGAATAAACGTGTACCTTCTCTATGATATCCCACATAATTATGTAACTCTGGATCATGTGTTATATGGTAAAGCTTCATTTTGAATAGTACTCATGATGGAGTCAAGAACAATTTTTTTTTATATCTAGGTGTTTTAGAAAAAAAAAATGATGAGTGTTTCTAGGAGGTTTTTGAAAGTGTTTTGGTTTCTAGGGAATTCCCTAGCCAGGGTATGTTGGGTTTAATCTTGATCGGTCGGGTCAAAGTCGGGTCACGGATCTAACGGGTCACGGGTCAATCAGAGTGTGGTTGTTAAATCTGATCTGGTCAAGTGTTTGACCGAGTAACCTGGTGAAAACGTGGGATTATAAATGGCAATATTATGTGGAGATCATGGTAGTGAAGTCACGATTTTCTTGGTGATAGTTTAGCTATGTTATTTTGTTTCTCTATTTAAATGTTATTTTCAGTTCATTGTAAATCATCATTTGAAATTAATATACAGAAAGTGTACGTAATTGTGTGTGTGTGTTTTCAAGGGACCTGAACCAATAGTTGGTATCAGAGCAAGGTCGAAACGAGAGTGGGTGAAGACGGTGTTTGCCGTTTTGAGAGTCGATTCTGAGAGGAGGGGAGCAGTCCCTCTAAACTGCGGGGTGAGAAGATAGAGAGAACAAGACAGAACTAGAGAACGGTGGTGTTAGCGTAGATGAGTGAAGTCCACAAGCGGTTGTGGAAGTTCGAAAAAAGCAAGAGAACAGCGGGTTTTGAGGCGGTGATTACCGTCGACAGAAAGAAGAAAAGGAGAGGTTCTTAGTGAACAAAATATGGTTCTTAGTGAGCCAGGAGAAGACGAGGAGGAGTTCTTAGTAAACCGCGCGGTGACAATAAAGAAGACGATCTTAGTGATCGAAGAAGGGTTCTGTGTGAGCCGTAAGAAGAGTTCAGGGGTGAACAAGAAGCCAAGAGAAGAAGGGTTCTACGTGAACAAAAGGAAGAAGACGATCTGTGTGATCAAGCGTACCTGCTCTGTTTGTCGCAGGCGTGAGAATGGAGGACCAGATCTTTGTGATCAACAGGATTGAAAACCTTAGTGGTGCTGTGTGAATTGATCAAGAAAAAAAAGGAGAATCTTAGCGATTCAAGTAGCTGTGTGAGAAGTTTGAAGAGATCTGTGTGATCCGAAAAGAAAAAAATAGAAATCTGTGTGATGCGGAGACGACCGTTGTGGTAAACGGAAGAGCGGTGGATCTGTGTGATCGAAGATGGTTGTGTAGACAAAAGAGACAACTATGTGTGATTTATTTGTGTTCTGTGTGAACAAAAGGGGATGAAAAAGAGAGGAGGATCACGTACAATTTGTGTGTGGGTTGTATGTGTTTATTTTTTGTGGTTAAAGGAACAAAGGAATCTGTGTGATTATTGATGTCGATCAAGATGTTTTGTGTGAACAGAAGGGGTGTTTTGTGTAGTGAATGGCATGCTTACAAAGAATAGGGTTTTTTTGGTATGATGGCGATAACAACGTAAGGCCTAGGTGGTGTATGGGCTTAATTGTGAGGATTTAAAAGAAAAGTCAACCCAGCATAATGAGATAGACAAGTCAAGGCTGGTGGAATAGTTATTGAGACAATAATCGAAGCAAAAAGGATATTCACAAGTAGATCAGCAATGTACTTCTCTCGCAGCAAGTAGCAGTATTTTCAGATACTTTCGGGCAAAATTTCGAGGCTGAATCGGTAACGAAACAGTACCGATTTGCAATGGAATGGGCTGCTAAAGGCGAGTGCGCAAGAAACCGAACCTGTGTGGTTCGTTGCAAGAAGCAAGATTAGCACGAGGAAAGTTTCGGATAGCAAGAAAAGCGAGATTGAACGCGACAAAGAAACGAACAAGTAGCAACGAACCGACATCAAGATTAAGGGGGTGAATGTTGGGTTTAATCTTGATCGGTCGGGTCACGGATCTAACGGGTCACGGGTCAATCAGAGTGTGGTTGTTAAATCTGATCTGGTCAAGTGTTTGACCGAGTAACCTGGTGAAAACATGGGATTATAAATGGCTATATTACGAGGAGATCATGGGAGTGAAGTCACGATTTTTTTGGTGATAGTTAGTTTAGCTATGTTATTTTGTTTCTCTATTTAAATGTTATTTTGTTTCTCTACATCATGTATTTGTCACAAATGCGTGGGAAAGTTTGTTTTGTGACGCATTTCCTACGAAAACTAGTGTAAGAAGTTTCAGATTTTCTAGTAGTATGTGATTTGAAATTAATATACAGAAAGTGTACGTAATTGTGTGTGTGTGTTTTCAAGGGACCTGAACCAACAGGGTAGTGGACTCTAAAAAAGCTAACACCAGATGTTAACGTGGCAAACGAACTCCTTGGATATATAGACATGGAAAAACTCAACAAATGAGTCTGCTTCTTTGACTAGTGAACTTTTAAGAAACCAGAAACAGTTCAAATTATCTCAAAAGTTAACTCTTATGATTCTTCCAGACCACCTAGAATTAATAAAAAATTGTTCAAGAACAAGCAAATGGCTTACTATTAACCTTGTTTAATTTCAAAGTTGAACTATCATTCTTCTTTTAAGATTTCATTAAACTTGATGTACTAAGCCGAGTCAAACATGCGTACTGTGATTCCTCTTTGTAGATCACAACCTCGCTCCCGTCAACTGGGATGAGCGGTACCGAATATTACTAGGTGTTGCCTGGGCACTTCTTTACCTTCATAAGCATGCTCCAACTAGGGTCTTACATTGTGATATCAAAGCTAGGAACATTCTGTTAGATGATGGTTTGGAACCGAAACTACATGATTTTTACTTTGCAGTGTCTGCACCAAACAACGAGACCGATTGCATTGAAATGAACTTGGTTCGTGGGACCTTGTAAGCACATACCATCTCTAGTGAAGTTAAGTAACCATCAACTACGAGTGATGTTTAAAACCTTCATTTTGTATGTGACAGGGGATATATGGCACCAGAAAATGTAAAGCTATTAGATATAAATACTTATAGTTTAACCTAAATAGTGTGACATATAGTATGTATTTTATTTTAATCTAAGTCTATGGCGGTTACTCTAATCTGCCGATTGTATATATTCGCTTTATGATGTACAAGCAGATTATCAATTCATATTTTATGAACATTATTCATTCAAACTAAACCCTAGAATTCTAACAAAGTGGTATCAGAGCCACACGAATCGATCGTATACTATCAAGAACGAACTCCAAATCCTTGTTTCTGAATATATCCTGACAAATGAATCCAGCAACCGGAATTCAATCACAAATTCCAAAACTTTCTGGGCAGAATTACTATCACTGGCATATCCAGATGAGGGTTTTACTGGAATCTCAAGAATTATGGAATATTGTAGAAGACGGATATCAAGAATTAGGAACGAATCCTTCAGAAGACGCTATCGCTGCACATCGGGAATCAACGAAGAAAGATAGAAGGGCACTGCATATCATATTTCAGTCGGTCAATGAAACTGTGTTTGAACGTGTTGCCATGGCGAAAACGTCAAAGGATGCATGGATCACGCTGCACAAATCTTACAGGGGAGAAAATCGCGTCAAAACGGTAAAATTACAAACCCTAAGATGTAGTTTCGATGCTTTAAAGATGAAAGAGGGTGAAACTGTTGAAGATTATTTCAATAGTGTAGGTCCCTCGGAGGTTGAGGTTAAACCTATTCCTTGTTATATCTAACACACTAGCAAGTGCGGAATCCAAGCTAGCATGCAAACCGAGATAGAACACGACAATGATTAACACACAAGACTCAACGATTAACACCTCTTGTATTAATACGTATGAAAGGTCTGTTACAAGCTCAATGTTTACAAATCTGTTTTGTAAACTCTCTCTAAGTGTGTGTGTTTTCTGCTCTGAGTGTTCTCTAAGTGGCTCTCTGTCTAACTCTTGTCTATCTTTGAAGCTCTAAAAATAAAGTGAACACACTACATGGGTATTTATACCCGTAACACAGCATGTCTGGTCGAAGGATCAGATAGATGATCGAAAGATCATCTATCGATCTGAAGCAGCTCGAAGGATCAACATGTACCTCGAAGGATGACATCTTTCGAGGTCCGTCAATCATCCATCGAAGGTTCATCTTTCGAGCTCATCGAAGGATCTAAACTATCCTTCGATGACACATCCTTCGACCCAGACATATTACAACCAATGTTCTAACTGTTTGGCCAAGTCAAACCGGAGGATGGTTGACTTGGTCAAACTTACAGGACTAACGAAGACATCGTTTGGTATCATGACAAAATACAGACAAAGTACAGACACAAGTGCACCAACAAACTCCCCCTTGGCTGTAGCTTTGTCTTTATCTTTATAACTTGATCTTTGTCTCGATCTTTGTGTCTTCAAGTCTTTGACGTCCTTTCAAGTCTTCAATGTCGGAGGATCTTTAAAGTCTTCACGTCTTGAAAGCAGAAAGTGTATCAACAAACTCCCCGTTTTATGTAGGAAGTGTGTTGACAAACTCCCCCTTAACATAAACTCCCCCTTGAGTTATGCTCGTGAAATACTTGTTCTTTATGAATTGAGATCCTTGTGGTGTTGATGATGGTCAGCGGCAACTCGATCATCTTCATCATTTAAGTGCCTTCACGTCGTGTCTTCATTCAGAAGCTTGTCATCGACCATGTTCTCCTTGCCTTTAGAATCTGCACATGCAAGAGATCTAAACGCGTAATGAGAACAACTGCCTGGAATATCATAAGCAAACGACACACATGTGACCATTGTTCAAACAAACACCGTCCGACAGTTTGAAAGTTTAATAAAATTTATCAATTTCAGTTTTTAACTTTCAAAACTTGCAAATTTCGACCGTTTATGAAGATTTAGTCGTTTCGGTTTTCGTTCAGGTTTCAGGTAACGAAGACTCGAGCTCCAACATCGTACGATCGAAGATAAAATAGAAATAAAATCTTTTTGGCTTTTAGAAAGTTTATATTAAAACAGATTTTAGGTGTGTTTTAATATTTGAAATGTAAAGACTGAAAGCAGTAAATAAATATATACAGAGATTCTTTTTGCGAGTTTCGAGGGTAAGAGAATCATATCAGTGTATGGTCATGTCAAAACGCTCTCGTTGTTCAATTAATTAACATTAAGATAAGCATCCTATAACAATTATCGGTATTGTTGTCCACATAAGCTCAACTTATCATTTGTAATCATGGCGAGGGGATACGTTAAGGTATGATTTATACTTACCGACCGGTGTTCATCCACATCACGACACATTCCCGTATCAAGGTATGCACGAGGGTTCATCTTACCGGTGAGTATACCGATTATCATCTGTTTGACCGTATATGATGTGAGATGCTCACTTATTTTGATTGAAAACAAGCCCTATGTGATAGAATCACTTATTGATGAGGAACTTGATTTTCAGATGCATGAGGGCACAGGAGCAAGTCCGTGAACAGGTCAGTACTTTCGTACAGCAAAGAGACGAACTTGACTCCCGGATAAATGTGATATATTATCACTTATTTTGTTTGGACATGTGATTGTTGATCACTTATTGAGGTCGAATGCAATATGTACACGTATGTATGGTATCATGGAAGTTCTAGACTTGCGTCCCCGTTATTTTTCGGTAAAAGATACAACCATGATACCCAGATGATAAGCAGCATAAAGACCGAATATCTCAGAACCTCGGCAATCTCTCAAACGAAATTTCGGTACCAAGACCATATGCCAATGAATGGTTCCCACCCAATCTTCAGTCGATTTAAGATTTATATCACCCTGCACACTTTAAAATGATTGTGAGCCTACCGATACATCTTATATAGAGCTGCTTATCGTTTTTCATTTTGCATTTTAGGTTTAAAGAGGTTTGGACAGACCACTGATGTACTATCATTTTCTCTTTTGCTCGCCAGGAAACTCATTTTTGTTTTTCTATTGTTTTTGTGTTTTTGAAATTTTTCAATGTTTTTGGATTTTTCAAATTTTGGATTTACTCCCCCTAAAATCAACAAACTAAGATAAATTTAAAACACAAAGGTATTTACAAAAATGATTTTCCGATGTTGGTTTTACTCTTGCTTGACCTTAATGCCGTTTACCAATAATAAATAGTCAAATCTTGATTTGTCAAAAGCTTTGGTAAAAAGGTCGGCACGTTGGTCATCGGTGTGGACGTAAGCAACATCGATTAGCCTTTTCTCAAAGCAATCACGTATGAAGTGATACTTAATATCGATGTGCTTAGTCTTTGAATGCTGCACAGGATTTTTAGTGATCTGTAAGGCAGCAGAATTATCAACATAAATAGGAGTAGTTAGGAATTCAAAACCGTAGTCGCGCATTTGTTGTTGGATCCACAGGACTTGGGAGCAACAACTTGAGGCAGCAATGTATTCAGCTTCGCATGTTGATGTAGCGACGCACGTCTGCTTCTTGCACTGCCATGTGACTAGGCGATTTCCCAAAAACTGACATCCAGCCGTTGTGGATTTGCCGTCGATTTTGCATCCGCCAAAATCAGAATCACTGAATGCGATCAAGTCAAAGTTATTATCCCTAGGGTACCATAGACCGGTGTCAGGGTAACCCTTCAAATAACGAAAAATCCTTTTTACAGCTGCAAGATGTGAGGCCTTCGGGTTGACTTGATATCTGGCAAGCAGGCACGTTGGGTACATTATATCTGGCAAGCAACATAACCTCCTCTAATAGATTTAACGTCGTAGAGAAGCTTCATGTCGCCTGTCATGTGCCTGGATGCCCCACTATCAACAATCCAATGACTACTGATAGTTCCTCCTGGAACACCCTGCACATGAACTCACACAATTAGTTGGAGATGGGGACCCAAGCCATTGTGGTCTTGGGTCTTCCATTTTCATCAATAACAATAACTTCTATTCTTTGATGATTTGAAAATTGTGATGGTCCCCCTGAATTTTTAACCGTTTTAGGTTTCCAGGTCTGTTTTGGTTTACCAGTGTCATTCTTTAAAATTTTAACTTCATGGTTATCAGAAGTTTTTGAATTTTCTGGTTTGACAGAAACAGATGGTTTGTTAACCACATCGGTTTTAATTGCCTTTTCAATTTTCTTGACCTGTTGACGTTTCTGTTTCTTTTCCCTTTCTTTTACAAGTCGGGGATCTTGTCTTACAGAAACAGATCGTTTGCGGTCAGTTTGGTCACGGGGATCATCTTCTTTGGCTTTTAATTTATGAAGATACGGACAATTTCGAATGATATGTCCAATTGTACCACATTCAAAGCACGATCTTCGTTCAACAAACCCCGAAGTATCATGTGATCGTCTTGCCGATGATGAAGATGAACTTTGTGATCTCGAGGTACTAGGTTTCGAACAACTTGGTTCATTCCTTTTCATCACTGTTGCTTTCTTGACAAAATCTAAGTTAGATTGATTTTGAAATGTTTCAATTTTGTCCGTTCCCTTAGATTTCACAAAGTTCACATTCTTTTTCTTCTTTTGATTCGGCTTCCTTTGAGTTTGAGTCGGTGCTTTTCCTTTTGGTTTGGTATGATTTTGCTGTTTTTGCACTGTTGGTAATATTTGATTGCCAAATTGTTTTCGAACTTCGGCCTTTGGGATAGGAGGGCACTGTGTTACTGTAACACGTGATCCTGTCTTTCCCAAAAACTTACTTGTTGAATTTTCAAAGACTTTACTGATTAACGATTGATTAACATTCTTAATAGGAAAATCTTTGTCTGAATAAACTTTATCATCACCAACCAGAGTGTACAGCAAATCCACACTCTCCGACTCTTTTGCAGACGAGGACTCAGTCGGAACAGTCTTAGCAGGTTTTGCGGGAGGATCACATAGAATATGATTCTCAAGAGGTATGTCCTCTTCTTTGATTACCGCATCAGACTTTTCCGAATCAGTATCATCAGATTCATCATCAGAAGAATCAGTATCCTCAATCACAACTGGAGGAGTCTGATTCGGTTCAGCAGTTACAAATGTATCTGCTGACACATCCGAATCCGATGATACCTCTTTCTTGTATCCGAGTCCTGCTGCAAATTCCTCAACGTCCAAAGGAACAGATGGTTCAAAGTGAGTTCTATACTCTTCATCAGGCATGGCATCATAATTGTTTCTCACGGGTGGTGGACATTTCTTATATCCAATGCATGTGACATCCTTTTTCTCTTTCTGAACATCAATGATGTGATCCAACACATAGCTAGAGCTTAAATAGCTATCTAACTTGAGTCGGATCGCCTCACTTTCGGTTTTAACACAAGCCATTTCCTTTTGCATTACCTCAAGGCGAGTTATATACAAATTAATGTCAGTTTGTTTTCTGGAAACCATTTTTGTTAGCTCGGTTTTATCTTTCTTTAATTTTTCAATCATCGATTTAAATTCCTTTTCATGGTTTTCATAAAACATGTTGGCTTCTGTGCACTTGGAAAGATCAACGGTCAACTTCTGGTTGTGAATGAATGTCACATCATATTTCTCTTGCAAAGCCTCGTGTTTGCTTTGCAATTCACACCACTGATCATTCAACGAAACATGTTTGTCTTGCAAGTCAAACAAACTAGCTTGTAAAGCATCATGTTTGCCTTGCAACTCAGACATGTTTGCCTCTAAATCAGCACATTTAACACGCAAACAATCACAATTATCACAGCTAACAGAAGTGGGTTCATCGACACATACCTGACTTGATGAACTGTCGACATTAGCCATAAAGGCTGAATGGAGAGAAGACGAAGAATAAGCAGCTTGATCCACCAAAATAGATCTTCTTTGAATTCCTGCTGCAGCTTCTTCCAAAAGCTCATCAATATTTGCATCGACTGACGCACTTGATGTCACATCCACATGATCATCACCAGAACTCAAGGATTCTTCATCTGAACTTCTACTATAACCAGAAGAGTCTTCATCCTCAGAAGAGTCACCACCATTGGCGGAAGATTCTCCACCACTGGCGTGATTTAAATCCTTAACCACTTCAGCAAAACATGTTGTTCCATCTGGAGCATCACCACTCAGCTGAATTGACCAATCACAACCTTCATCTACTTGAACCACAAGTGCCTGGTTGGCATTAGATGGTCCTGCTTGACTCTGGTTGTTGACAGGCACCAATGTGCGCTCATTGTTCCTTACTTGGTTCTGATTTGCCCTGTTGCCTTGACCTCTGAAAGGATTTTGGTTTCCATGATGAGCTGGTCTTGTGCATTCCCTTTTGAAATGACCACGTTCACCACAATTGAAACACTTAACAGCCTGCTTATCAAACCCATACTTGGTGTCTTTCTTGCTTTCCAAGCTGGTTCTGCCAGTTCTTTCCATGAAATCCTTTGCTCGCCTAACAGCACTGGCAAAGGCCCACTTGATGTCCATCATCTCCATCTCCTCTTTATCGATCTGCTGATAGTCTTCTTGTGTCAGATTAATGTTGCCAATCTGACCTTCCACTAATCCACAGTATGCGCTCACCAAAGTGTTTAGAAGCTCCATATGTTCTTTTGCTACTTCAACACTGACTTTAGAGAAACTTGAGGTGTCGAGACGTACTGTATTTGGCTTTGATTGCTGACTAGCAGATGATGTGCTTCCATAACATGCTTGCTGTTGAGGAGGAAGTGGTTGAGGAACTGGTTCAAGCGGATTTCCATACATGTCTGTTGTTGGAGGAGGAATGCCATACAAGCTAGTGCTAGACACAAACGCTGTTTGAATTGGAGCGTGTGAAGAAGGTTTTGTAGAAGTGCCAGAAGTTCCATAATACATTTCAGGATTTTGTGGCACTGGAACTCTTTTTGCCTTGAGAGTTTCTTCCTGATTCTTGTTTTCCAGGAGTTGAGCAAAGTCATTGAAGTTTGTTGTAGCTAAAGTGCCATTGTACTTCATGATTTCCAAGAAGGTATTCCATTGAGTTGGCAGTGCATCTGCAAACTTTTTCACTATCTCTGCTGAAGTTGTTACAACCCCAATATTTCCCAATTCAGTCAGCAAATGATTGAATCGACTTGTCAAATCTCCTAAAGATTCATTCTCCATACAAGTAAAACCATCAAACTCTTTCTTCAGCAGGTCTTTCCTCAATTGACGTGTCGCTTCATTTCCTACGCCCCTTATCTTCAATGCGTCCCACAACGTCTTCGTTGTCTTGTAACTGACAAATTGATGATAAATATCTTTACTTAACGCCTGAGTAAGAATGGCATATGCCTTCTTTTCCAAATCATAGACCTTCTTCTGATCTTCCGTAAGATCTGCAAACGTAGCAGCAGATGATGCGGCAAGCTCTATTGTTTGATCAAAATCTGTGATGAAACGCAACCACAATTCTGTATTTTGACCAAGGACATATGTATGAAATCTATCAAACCATCCCGGATATTCACTTAAGTGCATCAACTTTGGAGGCCTATTCAAACTTCCCGTTTCACTCTCGCTTAACAAAATGCTTTGAACACTTGGAGTTTGATTTGATACGAATGCCCATTGACCGGTAGATATAGCATTAGCTTGCGAAGATACAGGTACGGGAGATTCGGCCCATGCAGGAGATGCAGGTAAGGGAATACCCCACATCGAATTCATTTTTGATCAAGAAAAAGAATACCTGAAAATCACAAACTTGTTAAGCATAAACAGATTAGGATCGAAAGATCAACACTTGTTCGAAAGATAGACACTTGTTCGAAGGATCAACAGTGTTCGAAAGATCACTGTTGAGTTTCGAACAATGACTTCGAAAGATTCTCCAAGACGAAGGATCCTTATCTTTCGAAATGTAACAGTAGCTCGAACAATATATCCTTCGAAAAGATTCCTTGGCTCGAAAGATAACTCACTGACTTCGAAAGATGTTCGAAGGATGGGTATCTGTCGAACCTCCTTGATCGAAAGAAGATCTTTCGACTTCGAAGGATATCTTTCGAACGGACTGACACAGTTGACAAAGAGTGACAGGTTGGTGAAAAAGTTGATGGGTTGGTAGAAACTTTCGGCAGAAGATATGTTCAGACCATACTTTCTGCCAAAGCAGATTTTGAAACAATAAAATATTACCCAAAAACCGAAGGATCAACCCAGAAACCGGTCACCGGAGAAGCCGGAATTTTGGCCGGAAAATGCCAAACACCTCAAAAACAAGTTTTTAAATTACCCAACCCGTTCCTTAACACACCCGGTTAGTTTAGAACACGTTTTAACGTAAAGATAAGCGAGAAAGACAGTAAAAACGGCTGCAAAAACCAAGTGAGTTTTGTCCAAAACACTCCAAAGTCTTGTAAAAACTCGGTTTTTAACAAGGAAAAGAGCCACGGCTCTGATACCACTTGTAGGTCCCTCGGAGGTTGAGGTTAAACCTATTCCTTGTTATATCTAACACACTAGCAAGTGCGGAATCCAAGCTAGCATGCAAACCGAGATAGAACACGACAATGATTAACACACAAGACTCAACGATTAACACCTCTTGTATTAATACGTATGAAAGGTCTGTTACAAGCTCAATGTTTAGAAATCTGTTCTGTAAACTCTCTCTAAGTGTGTGTGTGTTTTCTGCTCTGAGTGTTCTCTAAGTGTCTCTCTGTCTCACTCTTGTCTATCTTTGAAGCTCTAAAAATAAAGTGAACACACTACATGGGTATTTATACCCGTAACACAGCATGTCTGGTCGAAGGATCAGATAGATGATCGAAAGATCATCTATCGATCTGAAGCAGCTCGAAGGATCAACATGTACCTCGAAGGATGACATCTTTCGAGGTCCATCAATCATCCATCGAAGGTTCATCTTTCGAGCTCATCGAAGGATCTAAACTATCCTTCGATGACACATCCTTCGACCCAGACATATTACAACCAATGTTCTAACTGTTTGGCCAAGTCAAACCGGAGGATGGTTGACTTGGTCAAACTTACAGGACTAACGAAGACATCGTTTGGTATCATGACAAAATACAGACAAAGTACAGACACAAGTGCACCAACAAATAGAACAACATTAATTGTGAATCAATTAAGAATGAATGAAGAAAAAATAAGTGAACAGCGTGTAGTAGAAAAAATACTACGAAGCCTGACTCGAAACTTCGAGTCTGTGGTTATTACTGTAGAAGAAACGAAAGATCTAGAGAGTATGTCCACTGAAGAACTTATGGGTATACTCCAGTCCCATGAATTACGGATGAAATTGTACCATGAAGTTCCTATGGAACATGCATTTCAAATGCAGGGTACAACAAACGTAGACAGATCTGGACAAACGAAGGGACGGGGAAAGAATAAAGGAAAATATTGGGGCTCTATAAGATGTTATAGTTGTCAGAAACTCGGACATACTGCCAAATTCTGTCCAAAAAAAGAAGGAAACGGAAATTCTGATAATGTTCTAATTCATAAGGAAGATGAATTAGATGAGCAACAAGATGATACCATGTTTATGATCTTTAACATGGAAGAAATGGTTAAAGAAGATTGTTATAGCGGGTGCAGCAATCACATGACAGGCAATAAGGGTCTGTTTGTTAAGTTAGATGAATCACTTCAAAAGGAAGTGAGAACGGGTGATAATAAACGATTAGAAGTTCAAGGAATCGGAGAAGTAATGATATCAATAAAAGGTCAGAATAAGAAGGTTCAAAATGTTTTCTATGTGAAGGGTTTAAAACACAATCTCTTAAGTGTGGGTCAGTTATTACAAAAGGGTTACAAAGTAGAATTCGTGAAGGAACGATGTATTATCAAAGATATGAACAATAAAGTCATAGGGATCATTAAGATGACAAACAACAAAATGTTCCCCTTGAATCCAGAAAATGATATATCACTAGTACTCTCTATGACGACAGCCGATACCTCCAGTTTATGGCATGAACGGTTTGGACATGTGAATTTTGACACATTAGTTGAAATGGGAAATAAAGAAATAGTTCGAGGGATACCGAAAATCACAAAAAATTCTAGTATTTGTGAAGGATGTATCTCAGGCAAGCATGCTAGAAAACCATTTCCAAAGAAATCAATGTGGCAAACTGATTCACCGTTACAAATTGTTCACTCGGATATATGTGGTCCTATGAAGACGGAATCCATTGGAGGTTGTAAGTACTTTATAACGTTTATTGATGATTTCACACGGAAAACATGGGTATATTTCCTCAAGCTCAAATCCGAAGCGTTAAGCTATTTTAAACGGTTTAAAGCACTTGTGGAAAATCAGTCAAATCACAAGATAAAGACACTTAGATCTGATCGTGGGGGGGAATACTGTAGCAAGGCATTTCATGAATATTTAGGCATTAATGGAATATATCATCAATTAACGAATAGCTACACTCCTCAACAAAATGGAGTGGCGGAACGGAAAAATAGAACCCTGATGGAACTTAGTCGAAGCATGTTAAATGTGAAGAAATTACCAAATAGTTACTGGGCTGAAGCAGTGGCCTGCACTACCTACATTTTGAATCGAACTATAACTAAAACAAGACCAAATGTGACTCCGTATGAAGCCTGGAATGGACGGAAACCAAGTGTTGAACACTTCAAAGCGTTTGGTTGTTTGGCATATGTTCATATTCCGAAACAACATCGAAGCAAGCTGGTTATTAAGACAGAGAAAAATGTGTTTGTAGGATATAGCACAAACACAAAAGGATATAAGTTATATAATCCAATCACAAATAAAATAACGATTAGCCGAGATGTCATCTTCGACGAAAGAAAAACGTGGGTACCTGAACCCGATTCTACCTCGACACCGTTTCTAATGGACAATGGAGATAATGAATCTCAGTTAAATCCAGAAATAACACCGGAAGTTTCTGGAGACAATGGAAGAGCAGCCGAGAGTGTCGAAAACAGCAATAATCACTTACAAGGTGAGAATGAAGAAGTAACTGAAAACACAGAACCGATGAACAGCCATGCAAATGCAGAAAATTCAGCAGGACAGACATCAGATTCAAATCCTTCAGTTCCACGTAATAATGATTCGTCTACTGATTCAGAAAATGAAGAAATTAATACAAGAAGTATTGGTAGTATTTACAAGAACACACGACAACTTACTGAAGAAGAGATATCTCAAAGATATAAAGAAAGTCAATCTGTCAACTTTGTTTTTTATGCCAACGCGGATCCGACAACTTATGAAGAAGCAAGTAGAGATATAAAGTGGCAAGAAGCTATGGACAGTGAAATGGAATCTATACAAAGAAATCAAACTTGGGATTTAGTAAATCCCCCCATAAATCAGAAACCGATTGGGGTAAAGTGGATTTATAAAACCAAGTACGACCAACATGGAAATGTGGACAAATACAAAGCTAGATTAGTGGTGAAAGGATATAAGCAAAAATATGGAATAGATTATCAAGAAGTTTTTGCTCCTGTGATTCGGTTTGAAACGGTTCGACTGGTGCTGGCTCTAGCAGCAAGGAATGACTGGTATCTACATCAAATGGATGTGAAGACGGCCTTTCTCAATGGAAATTTAAATGAGCAAGTATATGTGGAGCAACCTAAAGGATATATTAAGAAAGGACATGAAGAAAAGGTATGTCTTCTTAAACGTGCTCTATATGGGTTAAAACAGGCTCCTAGAGCCTGGTACAGTCGAATAGATAACTATTTTAAACTACATGGTTTCAAAAAATGTACATACGAGCATACTCTATTCGTCAAAGACACCAACGAAGGGAAGTTGGTGATATGTTTGTATGTCGATGACTTGATTATAGCAAGCAACTCTATGAATCTGATCAATGCTTTCAAGAGTATGATGAAGAAAGAGTTTGAAATGACTGACATGGGAAAACTACACTATTTTCTTGGAATGGAAGTATCATACGAAAATGGAAATATAATTCTTTCCCAACGGAAATATATGCGAAACCTACTAGAAAAATATAGAATGACTCAATGTAATTCGGTCTCTACTCCCATGGAATATGGAATAAAACTGTCAAGAGAAGATCCGGAAGTATTCGCTGACGAAGGAACATATCGAAGTTTGGTCGGGAGTCTTATGTATCTGACCAACACCAGACCAGATATTACGTATGCTGTAACCAAGATCAGCAGGTACATGGAATATCCAAAGAAAAGTCACTGGGAAGCTGGCAAACGAATTCTTAAATATATTAAGGGAACGTTGAATCAAGGAGTCATATACTCAAAGGGTGGACAAGGGAAGCTTATGGGGTTCAGTGACAACGATTATGCAGGAAATATAGACGATAGCAAGAGCACGTCAGGGCATGTATTTCTTCTAGGGTCAAGTCCTATTTCCTGGCAATCTAAGAAACAAAAAGTTGTGGCATTGTCATCTACTGAAGCAGAATATATGGCCTTATCCTTAGCCGGTTGTCAAGCAATTTGGATTAAAGGGATACTGGATGAACTACAAGGAAAGATAGAGTATCCAATTCCAATTTACTGTGATAACAAATCAACAATATGTCTAGCTAAAGACCCAGTCTACCATGGCAAGAGTAAACATATTAGAGTCAAATACCATTTTATTCGCGATCTGATTAAGAAAAATGAAGTAGAAGTTTTATTCTGTGCAACCAAGGATCAAACTGCAGACATTATGACCAAAGCATTGCAATACAAGGACTTCTCAAGACTGAAGACTCGTCTTAATATGGAAACTATATAGGTTACCGGAGGGTATTAGATATAAATACTTATAGTTTAACCTAAATAGTGTGACATATAGTATGTATTTTATTTTAATCAAAGTCTATGGCGGTTACTCTAATCTGCCGATTGTATATATTCGCTTTATGATGTACAAACAGATTATCAATTCATATTTTATGAACATTATTCATTCAAACTAAACCCTAGAATTCTAACAAAAGCATGGTCATTTGTCAACTAAGACTGATGTCTTTGGTTTCAGCGTGTTAGTTTTGGAAACTATAGCAGGGCGTAAACCAGCTTCCTACATAGACGAATCCAGGGAGAGTTTTACTCAGTATGTAAGTATGATTAGATTGGACCATAATAGACTTGTGCTTGAATAAGTTATCTTCCAATCAATAGATGATATCCTACTTCTTCAAATCAGAAGCCAGTACGTTCTAGACAAATAGTAAATGACATGGATTTTAATATCAATCTATGGATTTTCACTGAATTTAAACAAAAATCTTTGGACGACATTTTTGCATTATTTGACTTCTTAAATTGGAAAACTCAACAAAGAGGTTATTGGGCTTTACTTTTTCACAGAAAAGTTATCTATTAATTTCTTTAGCTTTTATTATATTAACAAAAAGAAATTCCTATCTTTATGAATAAGTCGCCAAACTTTAAAAAATGACCTTTTTGTTAAGACATACCATTGAATTTTAGTGGAATTGTGGAACTATGGCTACTGATATGTTTGTTGAACTAATTAATGTAGATATGGAGAAATTGGGTGGAAGGAACATATTCAAATATAATTGATACCAGACTTCGTGTTGATTCAAGATCCATCGTAAGATTTATCTACATGGGGTTGGGGTGCATTCAAGAAGAAGCTACAGATAGGCCAACAATGGAGGAGGTTGTTGGCATATTTCTTGGCAGCTCATCTATGTATCTCCCTATCCTGAAAGACCCAAACAGCTTCTGGTTAATAAAACGATACTGATGGTTGTGAGGAGTTTGATTCTGATAGTGAAATTGTAATAGATGGTGAGTTTTTATAGAACTTAATAAACACCAAAAACATTGACATATCATAACCACCTTTTTATTTTTAACAACTCGTTTCTCTCTCTACATAATTATTTAAAAATTAAAAATAACAGTGACCCATTCCTTTAACTTTTAGGGTGTGGTATAAAGCCCCCTTACCACTATAGCGCCCCCCTTTAAAGCCAATCAACTTTGAAAATCTCAAGGTTTGCTCGTTAACATGACGGTGGAAGGATGATGGCGCCCCCCCCCCCCCCTTTAATTGCGGCGGTGTGTACAATGGCGCCCGGGGGCGCAATGGATGCTGAGGTGGCGGGGTGGCGCCCCCCACACCCACCGACCTTACAGTATATTCATTCAATGATTTATGAGTAAACTGTCAAAATAGTCCCTGAGGTTTGGTCACTTTAGTCCAAACTTAAACCTTTTTTAATTTGGGTTTTGTGTTTTCAATTTTATTGTCATTTTCATCCAAAAGCGAAATTTGGTCAGATTTTTTAGTTAACATCCAGTTTTTTTTTTTTTTATCTTTTTCCTCCCTTTTAATGAATGGCAAAATGGTTAGATTTTTTTAATTTGTTTTAATAAAACGTTAAAAGACCATTTTGCCCTTTATTAAAAGGGAGGAAAAGACAAAAAAAAACTAGATGTTAACAGAAAAATCTGATCAGATTTTGGAAACCATAGGGACTCAGATTAAAAAAGTTTGAGTTTTGGATTAAAGTGTCAAAAGTGACCAAACCTTAACGACCATTTTGGCAGTTTACATAAAATAACTATGTTTACGGTGCAACAAAGTTTTATTTAACCATTTTGGCAAATGGGTCGGGCCCCGACCCCCGGCCCGACCCGTTTGTCGGGTCAAGTTATAACATCGTTTTTTTAAATGTGCATATGTTTTTTTATTAAGTATTATTATTATTATTATTATTATTATTATTATTATTATTATTATTATTTAAAACTTCATATTTTATTGAAATGAATTGTGTGTATTATAAAATGTCAATTTTTTTATTTATCAATTATTATTATAAAAATTGATAAATAAAAAATTTGACATTTTATAATACACACAATTCATTTCATAAAATATGCACAATTCATTTCATAAAATATGGAGTTTTAAATAATAGTAACAATAATAATAATAATAACATATGCAAAAATTTTTTAAAAAACGATGATATAACTCGACCCGGCAAACGGGTCGGGCCGGGGGTCGGGTAGGGTCATGGGTCAAAACAGGTTCGGATCAAAGCGGGTTCGGGCCAAAACGTATCTAAGCAATGGTGTTTGTCAAACTTACTTCCTGTTTGTTCGATGGTCCGCAGGTTTACCCAAACCATTCCATTTTATCGATCGCTTATGTCGAAGGTGTCTATTTCATCATGGCTAAGTTAACGGGATGGTTGCCTGATGCCGGTACGAAATGGACTTTGAAATACCTCACCGAAGTATAGAAGCTATGGAATGGGTGACAATGTATATGTCCCATATTACACAGGGTAGGGCGTTACTAGGTAGTAATAGAACTCCACGAAAAAGAATTTGTTAACTTGGCAAAGGTGTAACATCCGTGAAATATAGTGTACGCAACATTTTTTTTATAAAAAAATATTAATTAGGGTGTTTTATAACATACAAACCCTTAATTACCACACAAATTTTTTTTAAAAATTAATAGCATATGAGTCGTATAGGGCAATAAGACTCGTATACAACTCCTATAAGGTGCTCATTGACCAATAAGCCTCCCCTGGTTGACACATTATGAGTGTCTCATTGACCAATAAGCCTCCCCTAGTGGTTTCCACTTTTATCAAAGGTGGAATAGTTCAACCAGGGGAAGCTTATTGGTCAATGAGACACTCATAATGTGTCCACCGGGGGAGGCTTATTGGTCAATGAGCAACTCAATATGTGCATATGCTTTATTATTATTATTATTCAAAACTTCTTATTTAAAACTTCATTAATATTAACGACGTCAATTGTGTTTAATTGATTTTTTTGTTTTAATTGTTTAATTAATTTTTCAGTTTTGATTGATTTAAAAAAATTTTAGTTTTAACCTATAAATAAACAGTAAAGGAAATTTATTTAATTAATAAATTTCCATTAATGTTTAATTAATTTTTCTGTTTTAATTGTTTAATTAATATTTCTGTTTTAATTAATTTAATAAATTTTCTATTATAACCTATAAATAAACAAGATGGACCATCGCCGGAAGACTCCAATACCGGAAAATGTCCAACGTCGTATTACAAAGATTTTCGTCACCAATCTTCCAAAGGGTTGCAGCGGGACAGATTTAGCGACTCAAGTTAGACCGTATGGGCAGATTTATGATCTGTATATCGCAAGGAAAAGAGATAGGGGAGGCAAGTTAGATTTTCGTCACCAATCTTCCAAAGGGTTTCGGCTTTGTTTCAATGCTAGATGTTAAAGACAAGGATGAATTATTAAAGAATCTTCGGGGTATTCGTATGGGAGATAGTAAACTATGGTTCAATATCTCTCGTTTTGTGGTAGAACAATCTTTGGGCTTCGAAAGATTGGCATGGTTGAAGGTGCAAGGTATCCCCTTGGATCTGTTATCTAATGAAGTCATTGATGCTGTTGGCAGATTGATTGGAAAGGTAGTTCATAAAGCTAAGAGATCGGAAAGAGACCATGACTTATCCTTCGAATATGTGGGTGTTTTGGTCGGAGATGGCAAGATAATTTCCAAGGAGATTACGTTGAATTGGAGAAGTCGGAAGTTTCGGATTTGGGTGATGGAGGAATCACATGGAGGAATTAGGTGATTGGGTGCCTGATTTCGACGAAGTTATTGCTGTACAGAAAGACGAAGCTATGGCTAGTGAGGATTCGGAGGAGGATGATTCGTCGGATGACTAGTCGGAACATCAGTCGGAAGATTCTTCTGCTACCGGCGATGATGTCATCGATGACGTCGATCCGGGTATGGAGGAAAGTAATCATTGCCCAATTAATGATAATAATGAGGACAAATCAATTTTATTTAAGGAAGGATATTTGAATGTTGACAATGTGATGGATGACTTCACTCCTGCTGTCAATTTCAACATTGACCAATCAGTTGAAGAAAATCATAACAGTCCTTTTATTTCGAAAGTTGTCAAAAGAAAGAAATGTAAAAAAGACGAGGTGGGCCGATCCAGTATACACTACACTAGTAGTAATGAGAGTCTAAAAGTTGGTAAAAAGTCCAAAAGTGATATTAATGATTTCGTGGATGATGATATTTTTGGACTTAACCCTCTATTGGGCCTGGACGTTAATAATCATAACTCGGATGCTTGTGATTCTAATGTTGTGCAGAACCCGTCGATTGATCTTAACACTCAACTAACCCCTCACCAAGCGGACATTGATGTAAGTGCACCGACTTTTATAGAAGACAATGACCAAACAATTATTTCCAGATAAGATCAAGATCACGTTAACGATGTCGAAGCTACAAAGTCCCTGGGGGAGAAGTTGGGAGTTAATCTGTTTGAACATGACACTTTGATCCAGGAGTCGATAATTCAAGAAGGGTTACAATTTGGTAAGCAATGAATTGTTTGTCGGTTAAAATTCGTGGGAATGGTTCTCGGGGTAAAGCGGGTTGGATAAATCGATTGAAGAATGAATTTGGGGTGTCGTTTATTGGGCTACAAGAAACAATGTCGAGTAATATTTTGCCGGGTTTGGTGTCGAGTTACTGGGGTGGTTTGGGTCATGAATTTGAGAGTGTTGATGCAGAAGGCTATTAACAAAATATAACTTACAATTATTTATATGTTTTCTATTATATATATTTATTGCACATATTTAAATTCAAATCATTGTATATTAGGAAGTCAAATATTGTTGTAACAATTCCTGATTCTCCTCCTTGATTAGTGCTTGTAATCCCTTTAAATATTGTAGTCAATAATGAGAATGAATTACCTTTCAATCGTTATCTTTTGGTCGTCCCATATGGTATCAGAGCATAAACAAACTCTTGTGAGTTCCATCGATCCTACCCTTTCTTTCTTTCTTTTTTTTCCCTGCTCTCACAGTAACCATCCATGGCTTCATCAATCACTCACATCACAGCCTCCACTCATTTTCCAATCAAACTTACCTCTAACAACTTCCCCTCTTGGAGGAAACAAGTCCTTTCAACTCTCATTGGTCTAGAACTCGACCACCACATTGTCGGCAAAACCACACCTCCACCGGAAACCATCACCGCTGGAAACACAACCAAAGCTAACCCAGACTACCTTCCTTGGTTTCGACAAGACCAAATGATTATTAGTGCCCTCCTAGGCAGCTGCTCCGATCAAGTTCAGCCCATCGTCTCCTCCGCTGAAACGACCCGTCAAGCATGGGACTTACTCAACTCGAGTTATGCTAGTGGTTCGCGCTCGCGCGTTACATCGCTCAAGTCAAGGTTAGCCAAAAATCCGAGAGGTTCTCGCTCTATTACTGATTTTCTACATGACATGAAAGCGATTTCTGATGAACTCGCCATTACTCAAAATCCTATTCCCGAGGAGGATCTGGTAGTTCATATTATGAACCAACTTGGTGACGATTACACCAACATTGTGGCTGCTTTAAAAACTCGTGACACTACCATATCGTTCCCGGAACTATTTGACAAACTTCTTGACCATGAGCGTACTCTAAAAGAGATCACCACCGATCCGATCATAAGCACGGTGAATCAGACGCAACGTCAAACGGATTGCACCTACAACAGATCTGTAGGTGATCATCACCCTAACAGGTCACCCGCAAACCGTCCTTCCTGGCAGTCAAGATCTGCGGGTCCAAATACTCGCCAAAACCGCAACAACACATATTGTTACTATTGTAATTTTGCAGGTCATGAGACGAAAGATTGTCGCAAGCTGAGCCGTTTTCTGCGGGAAAACAATGTGTCGGTCCAAGGACAACTCATATCGGCTCATGTGTTTAATCATACTTCACCTCATCCCACTGCTACAAATCCCGCTTGGATGTGGGATACCGGCGCGTCAAGTCACACAGCACCAAATCAAAATGCCATACCGGTCCTTTCAGAATACGGCGGCCCGGATGAGATTGCCTTAGGTGATGGTAAGACCCTTCCCATAACACATACTGGTCACACCTCCATTTCCACAAACTCACGCCCACTTTACTTAACTGATGTCTTAGTTGTTCCTAATTTACGTAACCATCTTATTTATGTTGCCAAAATTTGTCGAACTAATCGTGTTTCCGTTGAATTTTTTCCATATCATTTTCTGGTTAAGGACCTACGCACGGGGGCACATCTCATGCGGGGAGTGAACGTTAATGACGTTTACTATGGACCAACCACCTCACGTCCTCAAATTAATGCAACAACAACAGGATCATTACTCGCTTGGCATCATACTCTTGGACACCCTTCATTTCATGTATTCAAGTCTTTAATCAGTACATTAGGACTTCATTATAATAAATTGTCACATGACTCGTTTCATTGTAATTCGTGTTCATTGAATAAAAGCCATAAACTTCCCTTTGGTAAAAATTCGTTTGTTGCTAATAAACCTTTACAACTTGTTTATTCGGATGTTTGGGGGTCGGTTCAAACCTCGATCGATGGGTTCAAATACTATGTTATCTTTGTTGATTATTACTCTAAATACATTTGGTTATATCCTATAAAACGCAAATCTGATGTGTCGATACTTTTTCCTCAATTTAAATCCTTGGTTGAGAAATTTTTTAAAACACCTCTAATTGCGTTATTTACCGATAACGGTGGTGAATATATTGGACTCGCATCATATCTCACCTCCCAAGGTATTTCCCATTACACAACACCACCTCACACACCGGAGCAAAATGGTGTTGCCGAACGTTGCCACCGACATGTGGTTGAAACCGGCCTCGCCTTGCTCCATTATGCCCACCTACCACAAAAATTCTGGTCACATGCTTTTCAAACCGCCACTTATTTAATAAATCGCCTACCCACCTCTATCCTTAACAACAAGTCACCATATGATATGTTGTTTCGTACTACACCCACCTACTCTAAACTCAAACCATTTGGTTGTTTATGTTACCCGTGGCTCCGTCCCTACACCACATCTAAATTACAACCGCGTTCAAAAACATGCATTTTTCTTGGTTACTCACCATCTAAGTCGGCGTATAAATGCTTTGATCCCGTCACCGAAAAATTGTATCACTCACAACATGTGGAATTTATCTCTCACATTTTTCCATTCCAAGACAAAACATCCACACCTACTGCCACCACCTATGACTTATTTTTGCATGAAAATAAGTCCTTCACCACACCAACTTTTCCATGCAATCCCATTTATACGTTGCACCTAACACATCCCATGCATCACCTTCTCTCACACCTTCCTTTCCCTTATCCACTCAAACCCCATCCATCTCTGATAACGTATCCACCTCTCCTATTCACCCTCAACCTACCTCAACACATACATCTCCCACTGCTTCTGATCTCACGCCCGACGACACAATTTCTAATCTCACTCCAGAAACCACACCCCTCGCTACACCTTCTCAAATAACACCCATCGCCACACCCGTTACCACATCGAACACCACCTCCACACCTCCTCAACGTCGTCTACCTAAGCCTAACCCAAAATATTATAATTCTAACTTCATCAACTCCACCACACTTCATCCTCTTCCCCACTCTCTCGAACCTACAACCTACACCCAAGCCATGAAAGATCCAACTTGGCGACAAGCTATGGACCTTGAATACAATGCTCTCCTTCAAAACCAAACATGGGAGCTTGTTCCTCACACTACTCAAAACCCCATCGGGTGCAAATGGGTATTCCGAATCAAACGTAAACCCGATGGCACTATCGACAAGTACAAAGCACGCCTAGTTGCAAAGGGGTTTCATCAACAGTTTGGTAAGAATTACTTTGACACTTTCAGTCCGGTTACAAAACCGGTAACCATCCGCACAGTTTTGTCTATTGCTCTCTCCAAACGGTGGTCCTTACGTCAACTCGATTTAATAACGAGTTCCTTCATGGTACCCTTCATGAAAACGTGTTCATGATCCAACCACCCGGATTCATCAACTCGGAATTTCCAACTCATATTTGTAAACTCAAAAAGTCTCTTTACGGGCTCAAACAAGCCCCGCGGGCGTGGTACAACGAGTTAACCTCCTTTCTAATCACTTTCGGCTTTCAAAAATCCTTGTCTGATGCTTCTCTTTTCATATTCAACAAGGATGGTATTACTTGCTACTTCCTTGTCTATGTCGACGACATTGTTTTAACGGGAAACAATGACCAGTTTCTAGATCGTTTTGTTCGAGCATTAGGCAACAAATTTTCCATTAAAGATCTAGGCAACCTCCACCATTTCCTAGGCATTGAAGTCATTCCCACGCCTCAAGGTCTATTCCTCTCCCAACACCGCCACATCCAAGATATTCTTACCACTTTCAAAATGGATGGTGCAAAAGATGTCCTCACCCCTCTAAGTGTCTCGGACCCCCTTTCACCCACGCATCCATCCCCATCCGCTGATCCAACACCATATCGCCAACTTGTTGGCACCCTACAATACCTTGCTTTCACACGACCCGACATCTCGTTTGCTGTCAATAAACTTTCACAATTCATGCACAATCCCAAACAGTCACATTGGCAAAGTCTCAAACAGGTTCTCCGTTATCTAAAAGGTACGGTACACTACGGCTTATTCTTGAACCGTAACTCTCCCCTTGAAGTACAAGCATTTTCGGACTCAAACTAGGGGGAATTAATGATGGGGGCAGGTCTACAACGGCCTACTTAATTTATCTCGGATCCAATATAATCTCTTGGAAGTCATCACGACAAAAGACGGTGTCTCGTTCCTCTACAGAAGCAGAGTACAAAGCCATTGCAAACGCGGCGGCAGAAATTTCATGGGTAAAAAATTTATTATATGAACTTGGAATTCAATGCAAGCGCCCTCCCACACTGCTTTGTGATAACATTGGTGCCACATATCTATGTTCAAACCCGGTATATCACTCTCGCATGAAACATGTAGCCTTGGACTATCACTTCGTCAGAGAACAGGTAAATGCGGGTCAACTTAAGGTCCTTCATGTCAGCTCCAAAGACCAACTTGCAGACGCTCTCACCAAACCGCTCCGAGAATGTCATTTCTATCTCTTCGTTCCAAGATCGGAGTATCCAACGGCTCCTCCATCTTGCGGGGGCGTATTAACAAAATATAACTTACAATTATTTATTTGTTTTCTATTATATATATTTATTGCACATATTTAAATTCAAATCATTGTATATTAGGAAGTCAAATATTGTTGTAACAATTCCTGATTCTCCTCCTTTATTAGTGCTTGTAATCCCTTTAAATATTGTAGTCAATAATGAGAATGAATTACCTTTCAATCGTTATCTTCTGGTCGTCCCATAAAGGCGACTCGGGTGGACTCCTTAGCATGTGGGATCCGAAGTTTTTTTCGAAGGAGTTGGTCATAAAAGATACGAATTTTTTACTTGTTTCGGGTTTGTTATCTGATGGAAAGATTCGCATGAATTTTATAAACGTGTATGCACCGTAAAACAATGTTGATAAAAGGAATATGTGGGATAGAATTCTTCAGGTGATTCAAGCGGGTCAAGGGTGGTGGATTATTTTCGGGGATTTTAATGCAGTTAGAGTCCAAGATGAGAGGAAAAATTCCGTTTTCGATCCGGTTTGCGTAAGAGATTTTAATGATTTTGTGGATGAAGCGGGTCTCTGGGAATATGATTTGAAAGGTATGAAATACACGTACTTGGTCAATCGGCGTGGTGAATGTAAATTAAGTAGAATTGACAGAATGTTTATATGTGAAAATGTTTTTAATAAGTGGTCGAATGCGTATGTTAGAGCACTTAAAAAAGAAATGTCGGATCATGCACCGTTACTTCTTTCGTTAATTGATACAAATTTTGGCCCAAATCCATTTAGGTGGTTTGATTCATGGTTAGACAGACCGGGTTATAAGGAGGCGGTTAACTCTGTTTTGGGCGAATGGAGTAATATGGGTCCGGCCGATTTGAAGTTGACAAACAAACTCAAAGCTCTGCGGGATAAACTTAAACAATGGATTAAAGAGAGCAGACTTAAAGAACAAGAAGATGAAAGTAAACTAAGGCAAGAGAAGGAGGATTTAGAAGTTTTAATGGAACAACAAGTTTTAGAAGAATCGGATTTATGGGTTTGGTCGGAGTGCGTGAAGTGCCTTCAAGAGATTGAGTTTATTAGATCCCGTGACATCAGACAAAAATCACAGGTAAAATGGGCTTCCTTTGGAGATGAAAATTCTAGTTTTTTCCATAATGTTGTAAAAGGTAGACAAGCGAGAAACGCGATTCCGAGCCTTGAAGTTAGAGGTGAATGGATCTCCAAAGCAGCACTCGTCAAGCGTGAAGTTCTGAGATTTTATAGAGATCATTTCAAGGAAAACGTCACTATTGGGCCAAGTATAGTTTGCACGGGTTTGAAGCGTATTAATGAACAAGACGGTTTGTTTTTTATTGGCACATTTTCCAAACAAGAGATTAAAGATGTCGTGTTTGATTGTGGTTCTAACAAGTCGCCTGGTCCAGACGGTTTTAATTTTCGCTTCGTTAAGCGGTTTTGGAATCTATTGGAGGAGGATTTTTGTAAGATTTTGGAGGAATTTCATAACACAAGTATCATCAATTCGGGTTGCGGTTTGACGTTCATTACTTTGATCCCTAAGGTTAAATCACCTGTGGGACTCAAAGATTATAGACCTATTACCCTCATTGGGATCATTAGCAAGGTTATTTCTAAAATCCTTACTAATCGTCTTAAGAAGGTTTTGGGAAAGGTGATTTCGGAGTCTCAATCGGCGTTCTTGTCTGGTCGTTTTATTCTTGATGGTCCGCTTGTGGTTAATGAAATTATGGAATGGTTGAAAAAAGGAAGAAAAAGGCTTTTCTCTTGAAGATATATTTCGAAAAAGCCTATGACAATGTCAATTGGCATTTTTTGTTATCTATGATGAACCAAATGGGTTTTCCGTCGAGGTGGTGCACTTGGATTAAAGGTATTCTCGTTTCTAGTCGTGCTTCTATTCTTGTTAATGGGTCGCCTACTTTCCAATTTAATAGTGAAAAGGGCCTTCGTCAAGGTGACCCATTATCTCCTTTTTTATTCTTGATTGTCATGGAATGCCTCTCGTGGATGTTGGAGAAAGCGAAAGATATTGGAGAACACAAAGGTATTAGATTGTCGGCGAACGAAGTGGATATCAATCATCTTTTCTATGCGGATGATGTCCTTATTATGGGAGAGTGGTCTCGTGATAATCTTCAATGTACGGCTCGAATACTTAGAGTTTTTATTTTTGTTCGGGTTTACGTATAAACCTTCATAAATCTAATTTATTCGGGGTCGGTACCGATGACGTTGAGGTGGATAATATGATGGAGGTTTTGGGATGTAAGCGAGGTGTGTTTCCTTTCGTGTATTTGGGCATTAAAGTGGGAGCTAAAATGTCTAGAATTAGTCATTGGAATTCGGTGGTCGACGTGGTAAAGAATCGATTGGTTTCATGGAAAACTAAACATTTATCTATTGGGGGGCGCTTGATCCTTATTAAATCGATTGGTTTCATGTAAAATCTTTGGACGACATTTTTGCATTATTTGACTTCTTAAATTGGAAAACTCAACAAAGAGGTTATTGGGCTTTACTTTTTCACAGAAAAGTTATATATTAATTTCTTTAGCTTTTATTATATTAACAAAAAGAAATTCCTATCTTTATGAATAAGTCGCCAAACTTTAAAAAATGACCTTTTTGTTAAGACATACCATTGTATTTTAGTGGAATTGTGGAACTATGGCTACTGATATGTTTGTTGAACTAATTAATGTAGATATGGAGAAATTGGGTGGAAGGAACATATTCAAATATAATTTATACCACTTTCTATTGATTCAAGATCCATCGCAAGATTTATGCACATGGGGTTGTGGTGCATTCAAGGAGAAGCTACAGATAGGCCAACAATGGAGGAGGTTGTTGGCATATTACTTGGCAGCTCATCTATCTATCTCCCTATCCTGAAAGACCCAAATAGCTTCTTGTAAGACTGCGGGGAGTAGTGGCATTGGTTGGGCGGGAGAAGCCAGGCAACGCTAGCTAACCCACTCTGTGCCAGCGTTGATTTCGGCGTTGCCCAATCAGTATCGCTATGAAGCCTGGCGTGGCTAGCCAGGATTGGACCTTCATTTTTGACCGTTAGCCATAGCCGTTTGTAATTTATAGAACTTTGTAATTTTTTAGGAATTAATAACTTACTTTTTTTATTTTTTAAGATTTAATAAGTAGTTTTTTTTTTAATTTTTAGGATGTTATGTAATTTTTTTTAAATAATATAAGTTTGTATTTTATTTTATTTTCTCAAGTTTATAAAAAAAATAAAGACAACCAACATGGCAGCCCAACGACGCTAACCCACGCCGCTTCCACACCCCACTTTTTTTTGGGGTGGTCCGGTGGAGCCCATAATCGCCACGTGTCGAGCAAAGCAACCAACCCAAGCCCCCCACTCTCCACAGTACGGATGAGCACGGTATCCGTTCGGTACTGAACCAGTACCGGTACCGAATACACCGGTTCGGTACCGGTACTTACTGGTGTTTTATCCGTAAATACTGGTATCGTACCGGTACCGAAAAACGGGAAATGGGAACCGGTACCGGTACCGAATATACCCGGTAAGGTTTGGTACCAGTACGGTACCCGTACCCAATAACAAATGCTCATCCCTACCCCACAGTCTAAAATTTGATTCTGATGGTTGTGAGGAGATTGATTCTGATTGTGAAATTTTAACTAGCTGATGAGTTTTTATAGAACTTGACCCTTTGGTGGCATGATTCTAATACCAACCACAATAAGGAGACTTAAAAGCACTCCAAAAACGTGTCTTGGTAGCTACTCATTATTGAAAAAAAACTCATTATTGAAAAACACCAAAAAACCCATCCAATAAACTTAATAAACACCAAAAACATTGATATATCATCACCACCTTTTTTTATTTTTAACCACTTGTCTCTCTCTACATAATTATTTAATAATTAAAAATAACAATGGCCCCCGCCGAATCTGTTTTTTCTTGTTCTTGGCCAAGAACTTCAACCCAAAAACAAGTTCCACAATAGGAAAATCCAATGATGTAGTGTTTATGGAGGCTAAAAACAAGAAATACTCAGTACTAAGAACTGGGACTTTTTCTTGTATCTATCTATTATACTAAAACAATTCAACTTTGCCACATGGCCCTATTTTTGGCCAATCAATTGGGTGATGTAGACACCCTCTTAGGCTAGATAATTGTTGATGAGCGCCAAACCCCCCTTTTCCTTTAGGCTTGTTCTATTTACCCCCCCCCCCCCCCCCCCATATAAAAACACCACATCTATCAATAACTTTTATTTTGTTTTTAGTCTTTTTTGTCTTTTAGTTGTCTTTTTCTTAATTATTACTTATTTATTGTTTGTTTATTAGTTATTATTATAACTAAACAGTAAAATATGTATGCACTTATTTATTTATTTAGTTATTATTATTACTATTATTATTATTATTATTATTATTATTATTATTATTATTATAAGTAGTAGTAATGATTACTCTTTAGTTGTTATAATTTATCAAATTATACTTAGACCATGTGTAGTGGTACATATGAATAATGCCCCTACTCATGGGCATTGTGTGACACGTGTCTTCCCAGTGAGCAAAGTGGCATTATGGGTGTTTTTCACAAATGGGCATAATGGGATAATGCCCAATAATGCTCCATTAATGATTACCCAATTATTATTTTTATTGTTTTTTTAATTTAAATTTAATTATATTTGACATGGAAAAAACTCATTGGCCAAACAATTTGAAAAGAGAGAGAATTGAGCGTGTTTTAAAGAACGCCGGAGGGGGGTTTTGGTTCAATCACGCCGGAAAACGCCATGGGGGGTGGGGGACGGGCGTGTTTTGGCCTTTTTTTTTTGGGGGGGGGGGGGGTCGGTCTTATAGCTGTAACAAAAGCTATATAAAAATAAGTACTTTTTTACAAAATTATTACCATTTAATAATTTACATACCGATCTTTAATCTATAACAGAAAATGTAGCAGGTTGTGCTATCCAAGAATTATACATATTTTGACGTGATTCAAATATATTCTCCCAGCCAGCTGCATCATTTTCTCTCATTAATTTCCATAGGTTGTTTGTGCTGGCAATTGGATACTCTTCTTGCAATTCTACCATTATAAAATGGTTACCATTCACGTGTGCAATTGTAATTATTTTTTTTCTAGGAACTCGTGAGGGAATCTCCAAAGCGAAAAACATGTAGAACTGTTTCTTTTTTCTTGAGATAAAAATGAACGATTACATTAAACTTGTTCGCAATCAAGAATCCTACCTCTGGCATAATCACCCAGTGTTTTTGTAAGAAATAATAACTAAGTTGAAACGATAAAAAAAACTAACACAATAAAAGTAAAAAGGTAAAAAAAATAAAAAGTTTTAAGGCTTAAGTAGTAGTAATAATAATAATAGTGATAATAATAATACTAATAATGTTTGCTGTTAAAAAAATAAATAATAATAATAATACATTACTATTACTAATAGTAAATAATAATAATAACAAATAGACAATAAAATATAATAACAAAAAGACAAAAAAACAATAAAATATAAGAGGAGGTATAATTTGTAAAAAAGGGGGGTGTATTTAGTAGCACCCTTTCCTTTATTCTCCTTACTTCAATACACTCTTCAATACACGCGATTTTCTTCCACCGCTTTCTCTCTCATCTATGATTCATCTTCCACCGCTACAATCATCAAAATAACCAATAGGATTTTGATCTTGCGCTTCATTATTTCAATATCTTCATCGCCAAACAAGGTTAGATTTGCCCCTTTTCTATTCATGATTTTTCATCTGATCTGTATGCTTTCTTTATCAATTAGGGTTATTCAAGAAAAAAAATCCTTTTCATGGATTTCTCTCTGCCAATCTAGGGTTTAACTCTAAATCCCCACCTAAAGCAACTCAGCCAAAAGGTATGTTTTCTTCTCAATCTTTAATGTTGTAACCCAAATTCCGTTGATGATTCGACTTTAATGTATGTTTTAATCTGTTTATTGTCCATATGTGTTCTTATTTAGTGTTTTTAAACAATCTAACATTCACCAAATCACTTTTTGATGTTCATTCGAAATTTAAAATCTTGAATCTTTTTGATGTTTTTCATATGTGTTATCTGTATAATCTTGATTTCAAGTTGTTTTCTTCATCGATTACATTTTTTCAAAACTCCAAATTCAACAAAAGAAATTAAACTTTTCATGTTGTTCAAGTTATATCTTGATTCACTTTTGATTTCGACTAACTTTCAGTTGTAATTCACAACGGATTTGATGATAGTTGAACTGAATCATCGATTCAAGAGAGAGTTGAATCCACCAAGATTATACTGTAAGTTTTTAACAGTTCGTTTTGTAATTCTTGCATATATCGTGATGAAATATTTAGTATAAATTCTGCTGGATTGCGAACCAATTTTGGGCCTTGAAAGTATTAAGTACTACTAATAGAAAGAACAATATCACATAATACCCAAACGACAGCCATTGCATAAGCCATTTCATATTTCCATATGGACAGATGTTGCTAATTCACCAATGCAGGTCTTGGAGAAAACCCTTCCATTAGGTGTATTATTTTAGAGTATTAATTGCAGAGCCGACACTGTCGGAAAGGTAATATTGTGGGCGTGCCTTTCAATATATTTTAGTTATCCCTTTGTGTTGACCTCATTGAAGTTATGTTTGATTTCAGTATGAAGCACTTAGTTATGTGGTAGATTGGGATTTTTGCAATCCTTGGATTGATGGCTACTCTGAATGATAAAGCTTCTAAGATACCATTTGTAAGTACACACTTTTTATACCAAATTTAGAGTGATGGAGCTTAAAATAGTTCTGTGCTATTTCTAACTAACCAGTGTAATGTGAGTTTCTTAAGGCTCATACAGGTTTATCATATTATGACTTTTATCGAGATTGCATCTGTTCTATTGTGTTATGTTCTGACATTGCATCTGAATCATTTAGGCCTTGAAAGAACTAGAGAAAGCGATTGTTTTATCACCGTTGAGTTTGAATTCTAAGGTGGTTGATTACGGCTATTCGTACGTAACACACTAATCTGATTTTCAAATTTTAACATGTGGGATGAAGTTTTTTTGTTTGTAGTTTGGTTGCTAATGTTTTTGTGTTTTTTTTTAAATAAGCAACATGACCACAAAGAGCATATGAAGGTGAGATAATTTTTAGTGGTGATGCTAATTTCTGAACTAATTTTACCAATTTGCATATCTTGAAAGTCTAAGGCGTGTACTTGAGGCTGCATGCAAAGTGGGTTCAAAGTAATAAAGGAATGTATAAATCTTTGTGAAGGTACCGGGGAAACTGGGTTGGTCATGCAATTTGGGTAGCGGGTCAGATGGGATTATTATAAACACGGCTTGCCAACACTTTTCTCTTTTGTTTATTGTAACTGAGGGGGATTATGTTGGAATATACAAGTTTGACTGAACCAACCAAACTATTACCCACTCGCAACTTGACTGAACATACAAGCTATAGTTAGCAGCCTAAAACGCATAAAGCTGATTTTTGGATTATAAAACAATGTTTGTTTAATCTTTTATTTGTTTTATAGGATGCACCTGCAGATTTAGAGTTAGATTTTGACAATGACACCCAAGTCAAAACAAAGATTGAATTGACAAAGGTCGTGGAGAAAGCGTTTGCTAGGGGTTTACCGGTCCTTCTAACCCTTATCTAGATTAAGTTTTATGCAAAAACCATATGATTTATAAACAGTTTGATTTACATTCTTCACCAGATTATTAAAAATGACGATCTTGAGGAAGTACGGGAGCAAGGATTTGATACATATGGAGCTTTTTATCACACGGAATGGAAGGGTTCAGATGTCGCGACCAAAAGAATTAAAGGCAGTTGTTTTGCTGGCAAATCATCTGAGAGAGAGCGTTTGGTATGACCGCATCAATGCACTTTTGTGGTAATATTTAACTTATTTTTTTCACATTTGTAGTAATTAGATGCTAATTTTCCACAATGAGATATCACCCTCAATTATGACCATATTTAAAGGTTTATATGGGTTTCGTAATGTATTCTAATGTATAAAATCTTCTAAATATGTAGTAAGAAGATAATGATTGTAATCAACTTTACAACTTGAAAATTTGACAAAAAAAGTGTTTGTAGGTTGGGCTAAGCCTTTTTGCCAACGGTTTGATTGTGTTATCCCTTAAGAGTAATCATTTGGACCTGTTAGTTAGCATAAGTGACGTGTATGCAAATTTATTTTACCAAAGTCAACTTATTACTTAAATAGTCATCATTTTCGCTCGCAGAATAGTTTCATATAACCGAAATGAACACGCATACATATATTTCTTACCCATGCCAACTCATTTATTAAAGCTTGATAGTTTTGACCTATTAATATTTTTTTTAGATAGGAGACACAGAAAAATCTAGGTTCGATCCTTGAGCCAAATGGGTTTTACTAGCAATTTACCGTCGTGTCTACGGATGGATCGGTTACCAGGTTTTCCCCGGAATTGGTGGTGGACGACTCGGGTTACTCTCGGAGTACTCCGTTTGTCCGGTGGGTGCCCCGAGAGTGCTCGGGATTGATTTGTTGGCCGTTCAAAAAAAATTGTAGAACTTTTCAACCTCTATCTCTCTGTTAGCATCTTCAAATTCTAAACTAATATATCTTAAATTAGTTAGTTATTACTTCCAGCAAGTAGCTTTTAGCAAATTAAACTGTTAGTATAGAATTTTTGGACATTGGTTCGTATATATGTTACTACAAATAAATTGGCTTTACATGATAAGAATTTCATTTTTCCTATTTTAACTAAATTGTTGTCCGGATTATTTGTGTTTTTTTAACTATTGTTGTTTGCTTATGCATTTGTGTGTATGTACCTCTAAGTTTTTTTAGATTTGTGTGTATGTATCTCCTAATAGGAGGTAGTAATGCAGTATGCATTTTTGTTACTCAATGGTTGGCTGTTGAACCATCTTTTCTTTATCTTCTTTGTGATCTTTTTTTTTATTTTCACATTACTCTATGACATGAGTATCTTCAAAGGGGACTCAACTTTTGAAAGAAAGGTAAGCAATTTTTATACTTGAAAATTTTGTTTATTATCATGGGTTTTGATGTAGAATCATGGTAAGAATGTTGAGCTAATGAATTTTTCAAAGGTAGCAAAATGGGCAAGTCATGCATTGAGTGATTTTGAAAATTGGTAATATTTTTGTGCATATTGGGTCAAATTGACCTGAAAACACTTTTCTCTAGTCTTAAATATGGTCATAAAGTTAAGCCATTCTATTATTTTGAAATATATGAACCAATGGTTATCTGAGATTGCTTTTTTTAATGCTAAACAACTTATGCTTGTGAAGGCAACTCATACTATGATAAGTGCGAGATTACAATGACTGGTTAGGAAGAAATTACTTTGGACTTTTAATATGTTTTGCTATACTTTTTGTATTTACATTTATATGTGGTGATTTTGGATAGTTATCGCATATGTATAAACGATGTTACAATACTTATGATTAATGCTTTTTTCCAATGTTTTAAAAACCGGTTCAACCCGGCCGGTTGTACCTGAGTCTGGTAGAACCGGTTAAACCATCCGGTTCACCCGCTTGAACCGTCAAATACACCCGGTTAAACCATTTCTGGGTCAAATCTGGTACTATAATATATTCGTTTGTGTTTTAACGTGTATAAAATCATAATATTTATGTCAACGGTGATAATGAAGATATTTTGTTTTACCAACCCGTGAAATTCACGTGTTCTTAAACTATTTATTTATATACAATTAACGGTGATTAAGTTGTTTGAGGGTATAAATGACATGGTAGTGTGGGTTTTGTGGGAATTCTTTATCCATATTTATATATTTACACTAAAAACAACTATTTTTTCTTTCTCCTTTTTAATTAAATAATATTTCTTATACTTTTATCAATACTTTTTCTCTCACCTCCACTCACAACCAATTCTAAAAATATTAAAAAATTTATAAGGTTTTCTCTTTGCAGATTTTTTTTCACATATATTTACAGATGAACAGTAACTTTCACATATATTTTCTCTCTCCTCCACTCACAACCACTCAAAAACACTATCAATCATTCCTTATAATATAACTAAACTCACTCACATATTTTTTTAGGGTCATCATTGTGAATACTCTAAGGATAATGTGTATGAGCACCGCTCTCACCCTAAATATTCCTACTAACTATTTGATCTAATATCTTCCTAAAGAGTAATTAGGGGGTGGGTGTGGTCACTAGTGATAGAATTCTATCACTCACAAGCACCCAATCAAGTTCCGTCATGTCATCAACCATTTTTCCATCACCTTTTTTGGTGGCAATGGTCATCACTCACAACACCAAACAATAAACCCCCACACCCCCTCACATCCATTTATCACGCTAACCCCATAACGCGTTGAAATTATCACGAAATCTACAATATCACGCGTGAAAAAGTTGGTGGCGGTGGGAATTTTTGTTTTCCACGCGTTGAAAACGGGTATCACGCAACTATAACGTTGCCACCCGCACCTCTCTTATAACTTTAATGCATATAGCTGCTTTGTTTTTATTCAGAAATTTAAGTTGTTATTGTATTATAATAACAGTTATAATAACTTCAATGCATATAGCTGCTTTTTCTTTCTTGACCCTAACATATAGTATATATTTTAACAATCAGTCATATAATATATTATATCTTGCCAACGACTTTGAATTTAGTAAGTGTTAGTGGAGCCTACATAAACAATTAAGCATATACTATTTATTTTAACAATCAACCATATAATATACAATACTTTCTAAAGTTGGTTTGTATTTGAAACAATCCGTCTTCTCTTATGGTTAATTGTATGTTGCTTTATCAAGTGAAAACATGAGATGGAGTCAATCACTACTAGAAAATTTAAAATTTCTAACACCATTTTTCGTAGGAAATGCGTCACAACTCGCGATTTTCTACGAATTTGTTACCAAATGCATATGTAGGAAAACCACTCGTAGGAAACTGGTTTCTTACGCATTTCTACCAATTTTTCTACCCATTTCTGACAGAAAGGGCTGTCACAAATTGCTACACATTTTCTACGCATTTTCCTACCCATTTAACAGAAGTTCATTTTTAATTTTTGCTACACAATTGTCACGAAATTTAATTTTTATATTTTTTTCATAGTTTATGGCAAATTTCCAACTACCTGTTTACTACGCATTTCTGACGAATTTTTACTACGCATTTCTGACGGTTTTCGGCGATGGATTTTGTGTCACAAACCCATCAGCAAATATATGCTTTGTTTAAAGAAAATGTTTTTCTAGTTTTATTCTATTTATAAAACATCAGAGAGATCGAATACAAAAGCAAATAAAACTAAAAACCATACAAATTCAATAACATTAATCATAAATTTATAAAAATTTACAAACAAAAAATGTATAAAATCTACAAACATAAAGAAAATAAATTTACATATTCATCGAAAGCTTGTTTTGTCTTCATCTTTACAATAACATTAATCATAAATTTATACAAATTTACAAACCAAACCACTACCACTACCACTACCACTACTGCCGTCTTTGACCGAAATCCCGAACCAAAACTGGTTGTGTATTACACTCCAATCTCATCAATGTATAAAAATGATGCATTCGCGTATCATCTTCAACCGTTCTTACGATGGTGGTTAACAAAATTCAATACATCCATATAATGAATAAATATTAAACGCCGCTAGGTGTAGACAAAATGGAGAGATTTTTTATACCTTCCGTTTTAATCTCAAGGTTAACGACGGGATCACTTAAAACAGTCAACACCTACATAACAGGAATTCATTTAGACCCCTTTGAGTTCTGCTTATTTCAAAATTTCAGATCCACCACCGCCTATCTCCGCCGCTCTCTCCCTCTGAGCAGTCTCTTTCTATCCGACGTTCTCTCTTCTTCCCTCGATTCTCTTTTTCTCTCTCTTAAATCTGCAAGATGTGGGGGGTGTCAGAGAACACGTCACCGGTTGCTGGTTTGAGGTCGAGAAGGAGAGAGAGAGTTCTGATGTTGGTGTTGTCGGCCGGTTACCGGTTATCGCCGCCGGCTCGGGTGTGGGTTACCGAGAAGCTGAGAAGGAGGGGGCTGGGGTGTGAAGAGGTGAGTAAGATGAGTTGTAGAGATGAAATGGTTCTTATATGTGTGTGGATTGACCTTGTAGAGAAGACGATAAGGTGCAGGGATGTGAAGATGGGACTTGAGAGGGAAAGTTGGGAGCGGCCTTGGTAAAATGAAGATTAGGGTTTGTGTTAGTTATTTATACCCAGGTTTCTCTAATGGGTTTGGGCCCAAGGCCTACAAGCCTAATACCCAAATTTTAAGGGGCCCGTAAGCACCTACGAACCCGTTTTTCACACCCGAAATCGTTGGAACGTTGTAATATATAATTTTAGTATAAAATTTCAGTTTTAAAGGTAACTAGATTTCTTGAAGTCGTGCGTTGCGGCGAAATAAATCAAATGATAATGTAAAGTCGTTATCATTTAATATTCAGCAGTTTTTCCGCAGATCGTCATATGCGTACTGTAAAGTCGAATAGGTGTTTCTAGACACTCCAAATGCCTAATTAAGTTTATTTTCGAATTAAACATTATTTATTATCGTCCCAATGCTTGTTTTGTGAGAAATTAAGAGCCGTAAATTACCAGTTGTCACAACATTTTGATTGGCTCACGTGTTTATATTTGAAAGTGATTTATTTACCACATGCCTTCACCGCCATCCCCACTGTCACCGTCACCACCACCCTCCATCGCCACCGTCACTACGGCCACCATCACCACGGCCACCATCACCACCACCCTCCACCCGACATCATCGTTACCAAACGTTCATGAACATAAACAAAAGAACACGACCAATGTTCATGTTTGTTCTTTAACTAAACGAACGAAATTTCTTGTTCGTGTTCGTTTGTTTAATTAACGAACGAACACAAACGAACGTTTGGTTCGTTTATAGCCCTAGTAATGATTGAAAGGGCATTAAGAGATGTATGGTAATAATAAAATATGGTAATAATAAAACTAGTTAAATATTTAAATATAGTAATAAATTTTCCATCACAAATGCTTAGCAAGTTGCTACACATTTCCTACGCAATAAATTTTCCATCACAAATGCGTAGCAAGTTGCTACACATTTCCTACGCAATAATTAATAATAATGCTGATTAAACATTAAAATATAATCTAAGTATAATAATAAATATTTCGTCATAAATGCGTAGCAAGTTGCTACACGTTTTCTACACAATAAATTTTCTATCACAAATACGTAGCAAGTTGCTACACATTTCCTACGCAATAATTAATAATAATGTTGATTAAACATTAAAATATAATCTAAGTATAATAATAAATATTTCGTCATAAATGCGTAGCAAGTTGTTACGCATTTCTGACGCTACAATTAACATTTAAATGAATTTAACATATAAATCAAATTCCAACAAATAAATAATAGTTCCGTCGGAAATGCGTAGCAAGTTACTACGCATTTCCGACGCAATAGTTAATAATAATAATAATTAAACGTTTAAATATAATTCAAATCAATTATAATTCATCCGTCGTAAATGCGTAGCAAGTTGCTACGCATTTCCGATACAATACTTAGAATTAGTATTTTTGTCACTATTGTGTCGCAAATTTGCCAAAAAAAATCAAGGTCTTTTTTCCGTAGTAAATGTGTCAGAATTTGCGACGCATTTTTTTACGTAGGAAATTTTCGTAGCAAAATGACCACTTTTCCAGTATTAGTAGTTTGCAAACTACTAATACTTGACAACAATGGAAAACCTACAGATAAACAACCAATGTGGTTTATAAAGAGATTTTCAACAAATTGTGATCGTTGCATATTCATGTATTTCAATTTGTCGTCGTAATCTATTCTATTCGGTTGTCTTTTACCTTGTATAAAATGATAATATTTAGTGTCAACGGTATTAATGAAGAAATTTTCCGTTTCAACATGTAGAATTTTAAAAGGTTGGTTCTAAACTATGCAGTTAATATCGGTGATATATCGGTTATATCGGTCATCTCGGTCCCTTAGTAAAATATCTGTGTCAAATATCGGTCAAAATATCGGTACCGATATTATCGGCGATATTGACCGATATATCACCGATATTTGACCGATATATCACTGATATATCACTGAATTATTGGTGTTAAATTGCTATATATATAAATTCTGCATTATATTAAAATTACCGGTCCTTGACCGATATCCAATATTTTACCGCATTAACTGCATAGGTCCTAAATAAGTGTATAAAGAAGTCTTTTAACGACTTGTGGTGTATATAGTAGTATTTAACGTAGGACGTTAACACTACGTATAAAACAACTAATGTGGTTTTTTAGGAGATTTTCAACGAATTGTGATTGTTGCATATTAATGTATTTCAATTTGTCGTGGTAATCTTAGAAATTCGTTTGTGTTTTAACGTGTATTTAATCATAACATTTATGTAAACGACGATGATGATAAGATATTATCTTTTAGCAACCCGGGAAATTCATGGGTTCTTAAACTAGTAAAATATTAAAAACAAAAAATTGTTGTCCAATTTCTAATCCTAACAACTATTCACGAAAGCTGTTAACAAACTTTGGTTCTCAATTGATATCGGTATGGTATCGGCATGGTACCAGCACTCGTTATCACAAGTGAAAGATAAAACCCAAAAGATATAGTCGTGATATCTTTAAAAGGATATCGACACGTGTTTTATCTTAATCGAAAACCACAGAAACGACTATTAATAACAATGTACTGAAGTGCAAATGGTGGTTCGGTTTGATTATTACCTTTAATTCTTTAACCATATCTGTAACCGCTAGCTTTGGTTATAGAATTTCCTTAACCATAATTATGGAATTTCCTTAACCATAACCATAACTGAAGTTCGGCTCGGTTAATAAGTTATGAGACTCGGTTGTGGTTCGGTTTCGGTTAATTAACCGATCTAAGTTTGAACTAAAATTTAAACTAAATAAACACATTAGACAATTATTGTCTCAGTTACAACCGTTTTTATAAATAAAAAAGAAAAAGAAAAAAATAGCATACACATGCATAAAATAGTCAAATTTTATACAATTATTATTTTTTAAACACTTTAAAACTAATCATATAGCATAAAAAGCTTTCATATATGTTTTTTATTTATATAGAGTTTAATTCCATGAAAATATATTTTTTATATATAGATAAAATTTGAAGGCATGTCTTAATTCATTTCGGCTTGGTTCGGTAAACGTTCGGTATAACAATCCTCAAGAAAACCGACACCCTCGAAATATTTCTAACACCCTAATATATTTTAAAATATCCCAATACGTCCCAAAATACACCCCATACGTGAAAACGGGCACTGAATACCCTAAATATTATCGAAAATAATTAAAAATCAAGTTTTTAAGTTGTCGCGGGTCGCGTAGACTTCTTAAGGGTCTTTACGCGGGCCGCGTGAAATCAAAAGTTGTGGCGCAGCTCGGTGATGACACGTGTCATCATCGTGGCGAGTCTATTGCTGACCCGGATCAGCAACGCGCTGACCAGGGTTTGACGCGGGCCGCATAGCCCTTAGGCTACTCTTACGCGGGCCGCGAGAAAGTTAGGTTTCAGCACTATAAGTAAAGGCCATCAGATCTTCAGTCGAACTCGCTCATAACTATTTTCTTTCTCTCAAATCTGAATTATAGGCATAATACTCGGGTATTATACCCCCCTAAATAGCGAAGTTCTGCTCCGTTGTAAGTATTATAACCCTTGGATACGTATTAGATACGCTGCCCGATTGATCTAGGGTTCTGTAACGGCTGTCGTGGTTCTGCCCGACGTAGTCGTTGGAATGCCGTCTCGGGGAGGGTATTACTAATGTTAAAATGGGTTATTATACTAACGCGTGTGCATTTGTGTAAATTATAGATTGTCACCAGGAAACCCTTACGGAAAATCTAAGACAGCAGTGTGAGTTTATCCGCTTTTTGTTAACCTTTTTGTAAATTGTTTTTACAAAACCTCACTTAATTAATTAGATCTAAAGCAGTTATTGAGTATTTGTAAGAATACAATTATCATGAGTATGTTGGGGTTTTGTATACAAAATTTGTTACCACCTGGTCAATGAGTAACATTTCCACAAGTCGGGTCTGATAGTACCATGGATGTTAATTGATATAATTTGGAAACAAATGTAATTGTGAGACCACCCTCAATACTGTACAATGGATTTTATTTAAACTTGATTAAACTGGGATTCACTCACTAGTATTTACCACTGACAAATGTTTTTAAAACGCGTTTCAGGTAACAAACTGTGAAAGCCAAATAGAAGCCAGTTGGACAGCACTAAAGGCTTGGAAAAGTGGCAATAAAGTTACCTAAAATAAAATAGATGTTTTTATTAAATAAAATATGATTTATTCCTATGAAAACGTGTGTACTGCGAACTTGGGTTTATCCCGTATGTTTAATATTATGGAAATGTGTTATTTTAATCTGATTAAATATTTACTAACTACGGTCCTGATGAAAAATTCCGCTGCCAAATTAGACAATACGTGATACCACCGAAACTGGCTCGCGGCCGCCCGTTCCCGGGGGTTGCGACAGAAAGTGGTATCAGAGCTAAGCCACTGATTCAGCCACAGAAGTGTTCTACTGACATCAAAATTCAAATTGTTAGGAAATAAATTATGGGAATACGTGCATAATTGTATTTTATTGCTATTTGTTATTTGACTATTTGTTAGTTTACAGTATGAGCGACCAAGGACCATCTGACGCGCACCATCAATTGTCTGGTTCGCCTAGAAGCGAAGGCACCTCCTCTTCTCAGCCTGCCCTTTCAGGGTACTCTGCTGATACGGAAGAAGGAATCTTTGTGTTTAAGGCTCAGTCAGAAGAGCCATTTCCTCATAAAAAGAGGGGATGGTTCAGTAGAGGAGCACACGAGCGTAGAAAACGTATGAAAAAGTTACAAGACCAGAGAGCACTAGCAGCAGCCAAGAGAGAGACATATGCCTATGCCCAGGACATGATCAATAGGGGTGTAGCCAACATCCACATCCTAGCAACCACTGCAGCTGACCCTAACCTGGAGCAAATAATAGCACCCCAACCACAACCACCAATCCCTGACCAACCGATGGAGATAGAAAACCCTGAAAACTAAGTAGAGATGCATGACTTCAATCCGGAAGAAATACCTAGGGTACCAGCACCAAATACCTTAGACCCAACTTACGACCCCTGGTGGGATGACGTTAGGGATTATGTGCAACGTTACCCGATACCTGAAGACATGCCCATGCCAACCATAGGAGCCTACCCAGGTATGGATCCTTTAGATCCCTATTACCACGATGAATACATTAGGGAGATTTTAGAAGATCCTTACCGATTCCAGGCACCTACACCCCCATATCAAGAACCCGCACCCCAGATTCCGAACCCAGTCCTAGAACCTGCACCCCCAATGAGTGCAGAAAACGTACAAGAACTTAGGACTTTTGGTTAGGAAATTTTAGAGAGTAGTGAACGAATGAGACAGGTGGGAGAGCGACTCGTCTGGAAGTATGACGAGCGCAATATGGATTTCTGGATGAATCCATATCCGTGAATGTGAGAATGGAGACGGTAGTAATAGTAATAATAATAATAATAAAATAATATAATATGTGTGTATTTGTATGAAAAAAAAACTACGGATGCCTATTACTATTAGTGTAATTTTAATTTAGTCGGTATTGTAATTTTAATTTCAGTACTGGTGTGTAATAGATGCCTAGTATATGAAAATAGAGTAAGTCGCAATAATCGACGCTTTTGACCAAAATGCGTGACATGTGATTGGCTATATTAAATATTATTTTGTGATATTAATACATGGTAACTATTTAAAATTCAGATGGCCGACGAAGGAAATCAATGAATTCTGAATAATGATAACCAGAGTAACATTAACTTGATTAATGAAAATCCGAGCATCAATAACAATGGAAACCAAGTGGATAATAGTGCTATCCAACACATAGTAGCACAAGGAATTATAGATGCAATGCCATTTGTTCTCCAAACCGTTAAGGGTGCGGAAAATAAAAGTAAACATAGCAGTAAGCGACCAATTGAACCAGAAAACAGCATGAACAATGGACCCGTACTTCAAGCGCCCATTCCTAAAAGAGAAGAACCATGCCTTATGGTTGTTCTTACAAAGAATTATGGTCCTGCAAACCGATAGAATTCTCGGGCAATGAAGGACCCATTGCAGCTCTACGTTGGATCGAAAAGACTGAGGCTGTTTTAAAAATAAGCAAGTGTGCTGAAGAAGACAAAATAATGTTTGCTTCAAATTTATTTAAGAACTCAGCCTTAGAATGATGGAACACTATCCTCCAGTCAAGAGGAAGTGATAGGGTATACAACATAGAATGGAAGGAATTTAAAAATATGGTAGAAAGGAAATTCTGCCCTCCCAATGAAAAAGAACAGATAGCAAATAAGTTTCTGAACCTTAGAATGACCGGGGTAGATAGTAAGGGTTATACTACCACATTCTTTGAATATGCTAGAATAGTGCCAACCCTTGCATCACCAGAACCGGTACTAATCTCCCGTTACATCTGGGGATTAATTGGAGAGATTAGACATGTAGTCAAGGCAGCTAGACCTCAAACCATAGAAGAAGCTGTAGAACTAGCAAATACCTTGACAGATGAATTAATCCGTACTAGAAAAGAAGACCAGAGGAGAAACCTAGCTCAAAGGCTTACCCAAGAAGTCCGTTCTAGGAATTTCAACCGTAGGAATATAGGTTCTACCTCTACACCATTCTGCAAGGTCTGCAAGAAAAAGCATTCGGGAAAATGCTCCACTCTTTGCAATTTCTGCAAGATGCCAGGACACAAGGAAGAAGATTGCAGGAGAAAATCCAGTAATGGACTGTGCTTCAACTGTGGAGAAAAAGGTCATATTAAGCCGAACTGTCCAAAATTGGCTCCAGCTGTGAACAACGGGAACACTAAAAATGCTAGAGCATTCGTTCTGACTGCAGATGAAGCCAAGATGATTCCAGATGTCATAGCGGGTACGTTTTTAGTTAATGATGTTTTTGCTAAAGTATTATTTGACTCTGGTGCAAACCAAAGTTTTATTAATACTTCGTTTTGCAAACTTCTAAATCAGTCATTAACTAAACTACCACAAGAATGTCTAGTAGAGACAGCAAATGGAGAAACAGTTAGGATTTCTGAAATCTTGCAGGGAGCAAGAATAGAATTTTTAAATCAAAAATATATTGCAAACCTTTACCCAATGAATCTGGCAGGATTTGATATTGTATTAGGAATGGATTGGTTAATAGCTAATAAAGCTAATATTTTATGTGATCAAAAGTCAATTCAAGTAATTTCACCAAAGGGTTAAAAGATCACAATTAAAGGAGATAAACCCTCTAGATCCACAAAATTCATCTATGTGATGAAAACTGCAAGTTATATAAGAAAAGGACTATAGTGTATTTGATTTCCATAATCACTAACACTAAAGGAAAAGAACTAAAAGACATTCCAGTAGTGTCTCAATTTTCAGATGTATTTCCAGAAGAATTACCAGGACTACCGCCAGACAGAGAAGTTGAATTCAGAATCCATCTACTGCCAGGAACAGCACCGATTGCTAAAGTACCTTACCGTTTGGCACCCGCCGAAATGCAAGAACTGAAGAAACAATTAGATGAATTGCTGGAGAAAGGATTCATACGGCCGAGCTCATCGCCATGGGGAGCGCCAATTTTATTCGTTAAAAAGAAGGACGGATCAATGCGTATGTGCATTGACTATCGTGAATTGAACAAGGTCACGATTAAGAACCGGTACCCATTACCGAGAATAGATGATCTGTTTGATCAATTGCAAGGAGCTCGATTTTTCTCTAAAATCGATTTAAGGTCAGGATATCATCAATTAAAGGTACAGGAAGAGGACATTCCTAAAACCGCATTCAGAACGAGGTATGGTCATTATGAATTTACTGTCATGTCATTTGGTTTAACCAATGCCCCAGCCGCATTTATGGACATGATGAACCGAATATGTAAGCCATATTTGGATAAATTCATAATTGTTTTTATAGATGATATTCTAATTTATTCTAAAAGTAAAGAGAAACATGCAAAGCATTTGCACACACTTTTAAGTTTATTAAGAAAGGAGAAGCTTTATGCTAAGTTTTCAAAATGCGAGTTTTGGTTAGAACAAGTACAGTTTCTTGGACACCTAGTGAACCATGAAGGAATTCATATGGATCCAACAAAGATTGAAGCGATTGCTAAATGGAAAACCCCTGAGTCACCAACCGAAGTTAGAAGTTTCTTAGGATTGGCCGGTTATTATAGAAGATTTATTCAAGATTTTTCTAGAATAGTCATTCCTTTAACTAAGTTAACCTGTAAATCCATTAAGTTTGAATGGGGACCAAAACAAGAAGAAGCATTTAGAATTCTTAAGCAAAGATTAACCCACGCACCCATATTAGCGTTACCAGAAGGAACTGAAGATTTTGTAGTATATTGTGACGCTTCTAAGTTAGGTTATGGATGTGTGTTAATGCAATGCCAAATGGTTATAGCATATGCGTCTAGACAGCTTAAGAATCATGAAGAGAATTATTCAACCCATGATTTGGAATTAGGAGCTATAATTTTTGCCCTTAAAATTTGGAGACATTATCTCTATGGTAGTAAGTTTACCATATTCACAGATCATAAGAGTTTACGGTATGTTTTCGGGAAAAAGGAATTGAATATGAGACAAAGACGTTGGATGGAGATGCTTAGTGATTATGATTGTGATATCCAGTATCATGAAGGAAAAGCAAATGTAGTGGCAGATGCTTTAAGCCAAAAGTATCATGACAAGCCAAAAAGGGTACGTTCTCTTAAATTAAATCTACAAGTAGATTTAAATGATCAGATAAGAGAAGCACAAGAATCAGTAATCAAGGAGGATACTGAAAAATTAAAAGGTATGCTAAAGGAATTAGAACAAGGAACAGATGGAATTTGGAGATTCCATAAGAAGAGAATGTGGATACCTAAACTAGGAAACCTACGTCATCGTATATTAGAAGAAGCCCATAAGTCTAAGTATACGATGCATCCAGGAAGTGATAAAATGTATCAGGATTTAAGATAGAATTTCTGGTGGATAGGAATGAAAAAGGACATAGCAACCTATGTTTCTAAATGTTTAACTTGTTCACAAGTTAAAGCTGAACACCAGTAACCCTCAGGTATGTTGCAACAGTTAGAAATGCCCGTATGGAAATGGGAATTGATAACAATGGATTTCGTTACTAAATTACCTAAAACAAGAAAAGGCAATGATACAATCTGGGTGATTGTAGATAGGCTAACCAAGTCAGCTCATTTCCTACCAATGAAAGAAACTTTCAGTGTGGAGCAGTTAGCTAAAGTATATGTAAATGAAATAGTTTCATTACATGGAATACCTTTATCAATTGTTTCTGATAGAGATAGCCGTTTTACCTCTCATTTTTGGTCAAGTTTCCAAAAAGCAATGGGAACCAAGTTAAATCTAAGCACACCTTATCATCCTCAAACAGACGGACAAAGCGAAAGGACAATTCAAACGATGGAAGACATGCTTAGAGCTTGTGTAATTGATTTCAGAGGTAATTGGGATGATCACTTACCTTTAATAGAATTTTCTTACAATAATAGTTATCACACAAGTATCAATGCTGCTCCATTTGAAGCACTTTATGGACGAAAGTGCCGAACCCCAGTCTGTTGGGCAGAAATTGGGGAAAAGCAACTATCTGGACCTGAGATAGTGCAAGAAACAACCGACAAGATTATTCAAGTCAAGGAACGACTAAAAGCAGCACGTGATCGACAGAAGAGCTATGCTGACAACCGACGCAAACCCTTGGAATTTCAAATAGGAGATAAAGTATTGTTAAAGGTCTCTCCTTAGAAAGGAGTGGTAAGATTCATCAAACGGGGAAAGCTAAGTCCCAGGTATGTTAGACCTTTTGAGATTATTAGAAGAATAGGACCTGTAGCCTATCAGCTACAACTGCCAGAGGAAATGGCAAGAATACATGATGTATTTCATGTATCTAATCTCAAAAAGTGTTTAGCTGATGAATCACTAGTAGTACCTCTTAAGGATATAGAGGTAAATGAACAACTCAAGTTTGTAGAAAGGCCTCTACAAATTGAAGACAAGAAAGTCAAGAATCTCAAGCATAAGAGACTAGTTCTGGTCAAAGTGAAATGGGACTCCAAAAGAGGACCTGAGTAAACATGGGAGCTTGAATCTGAAATGCAAAGGAAATATCCACACTTGTTCCAGTAGATCTCGAGGACGAGCTCTAAAAACAAGGTGGGGAGGATATAACAATCCTCAAGAAAACCGACACCCTCGAAATATTTCTGACACCATAATATATTTTAAAATATCCCAATACGTCCCAAAATACACCCCATGCGTGAAAACGGGCCCCGAATACCCTAAATATTATCAAAAATAATTAAAAATCAAGTTTTTAAGTTGTCGCGGGCCACGTAGACTTCTTAAGGGTCTTACGCGGGTCGCGTGAGATCAAAAGTTGTGGCGCAGCCTGGTGATGACACGTGTCATCATCGTGGCGAGTCTAGTGCTGACCCGGATCAGCTACGCGCTGACCAGGGTTTGACGCGGGCCGCGTAGCTGTCACACCCCGACTTTTCCACGTTTGACCGGTGGGGGAGTATCGTGACGTGGTTGGCAACATTTCAGTCAAACAACACAATATTTAATATGCACAGCGGAAGCAAATGAAATATATATATTTCAACCGAATATAAATGTAATATCAAGTATCACAACAGTTGAAATTTATTCACAGACGGTTCAAAGTATAAATAGGAAACAGTAGTTCAACAGACTTTAGGCATCTTAAGCTTGCGAGACTCTTTTGATGCTAAGGAGAAATCCAGCCAATTACGAGTAGTACCTGCACTTAATCTTTTTGGGAAAATACGCCAGTTTACACTGGTAAATACATTCAACCGACTCATTTTTAAAATGATTTAAAAATTGATTTGGATGCACATGGCACAAATATTTTATAACTTGGGATAATTATTTAAATATATAATCTCGTAAAAGAATTACATGTTCCTTATGCGTTCAGTAGCCCGGATCGTTCCGGGTTAAAGATCAATAGACACACCACATTATTTATTTTGGCACTGACGGGTGTACGCCTACACCCCGCGCTTAGGTCGTGGCCATTTCGTAAAATGATGCCAAGGATATCCGGGACATGGTCATTAACCTCCCAAAGGCTTTAAGCAAACAAAACAATTTAAACGGGCCGATCAAATATCAATTAACCACCATACGATGGAAGATTTAATGCCCGACCAAGCGGTATTTTTATATACCGTAACCCAAACCCGTATAGGGAAAATAAGTTAAAAGTATTTACCTTTGCAAGTATAATTCACAAACAGCAATTGCAAGTAGCTTTTACTGGTCCTCCTATTCTGGAACGAAGGTTTATAATAACCTATTAGAATCCTAACGGGTCTTTAATTAAGCCTAAACTTAGACCAGTTAGTTTTAAAGATACGGTCCGTACGCACGATTAAGCGAAGACCGGGATAGAATGTGATTTAGACCCGACAAGATTGAAGACTTGCCTTATATGGGTATTCAAGGCACATTCTAAATTTTGGGGTAAAACCGATAAGGTTTGACCCGTTTCGGCTAATTTATGTAAACTAGTTACATAAGCCGAACCGTACGCGCAGGAGGCGTAACGGGTAATCATAAGGGTCCTAACCAGGTTTCCTAAGTCAATATGCCTCAAATATGCTGTGATATCAGTAGGATACCTTCCATTATGCCCAAAACGAATTTAAACACAAACTATGCCCCGTCGGGGTAATTTGGTCATTTATAAGGTTATAAAAGAGTTTAAGTATTAACCTGAGTTACAGGTCTAACATGTTCAGAAAAAATACTTAGTTTACCAAGTTATAACAGTAGGGTATTGTATATATATGAAATTTATCAATTATAACCAAACTATGCACCGTATGGGCATTTTGGTAATTTCACATAAGCCGAAAAGCTCAAAACTGAAGTCTGAGTTAAACAACTTTTGCTTACTGTTAAATATTATAATTTACCTAAAATATCAGTAGGTATCAACCCTTGTATGTTTAAAATAGTTTTAGTACATACTAGGCGTTAAAAACGCTTAAAAAGGCGATTAGAAGCCGTTTCCGGGTTCTATATAGAAAGCTGATATTTTTATTATTCTAGGAGGTTTAAAATAATTTATTTATCATATAAATTCAGTAGCAAAAGGTTTGGGGTCAAAAAGATAAGTAAAACTCATTTTATAGCCCGAAAGGGCAAAATCGACAATTACCGACTCAAGCTTATAACTCTAAGCTATGCTCAGCCTAAAATTAATTAAAAATCTTCAAAAATCCAAAAATAATATATTACATCAGTGGGTAATAAGTTTGATATCAAAAAGTAGGTTTAAATAGGCTATACGCTAATTATGTCGTTTAATCGCTAAAAAGCTTTCTAATTACGCTAATGAGCATAACTCTCAATCTACACCTCAAACTGATGTAAAATTTTGGGTACAAGTTTATATATCAGTAACTAAGGTTTCTACTCTTTTACATTTTCAAAAATCACGTTTTATGGTGAAAAGGGCATAATGGTCAACATATAGGCAATTAACGGAATTATGCATATTAATTGGTTATCTAATGAACCGAGGTGTATAATCACAGAGGGTTATACTAGCATGTAACTTTGTCCAATTAGAGCTCTAAGGCATTTCTAAAACATGCTTAAACGGGTCAGAACTGAAAGTCAAAGCAAAAGTCAAATTATGCGACTTTCGGTTCCGAACCGGGTCTCTACTGAAAATTGTCGGGTTGAACATGTTTAGACATGTTCTTACATTAATTACCAAGTTATATTAATGATTAAACAGGTTGTATGGGTTCTACATTGCTAATTATGCATAAATTGGAAATTAAGCATTATGTTGACTTTTTTCTAATTAACTTTGACCCGACAAATGGTCTAGTTAGAGTGGGAATCAGAGGGTGCCCCTTTAAGGGTTTAATGCCCACATAATTACCAACTTATAACTACTTTCAATTCGACTAATCACTGGACCATTAATTATTAATCATTAAGTCAACCGTTAATTACGACGGTTTGACTTTTAAGCTAAAACTAAGCAAAAAACTCAACTAAGAAAGGTTAAGCATACTTACTAAAGTCCTATGCACGATTTGTGATGCTTAGGGTCTGCTCTTGAACTCCCAAAAGCTCCAGAAATGCAGAAGTGAGGTGTGATCAAAATGGTTGCAACAAGGGCCTTTATATAGTACTTTTGATCTCATAGATCATTGACAAATCATGCTATCAATGGTCATGGATCATCAACAGATGTCCCTAAGTGCCTAGGACTATTTAGGGGTCGCCCATGATGTGAAATATCTGATTAAAGTCGGTTATAGCGAGAAAATAGGCTGCTGTCTAAAGTTTCTGCATCTGCGCGTCGAAGGCGTCCCGCGTAAGGGTCTTCATGGGGCTACGCGGCCCGCTTGGGCCTTGTGTTCAGGTTTAAACATTTTCAAGATGTTGCAACTTGTCCCTTGGCCTTTCGAAAGGTCAACCAAACTTATTTCTTGCATTTTGAACCCTCCAAATTTACCTATAAGGGCTTCAAGACTTATACCCACTTTGTTAAGTCCTTGGTCACGTCATGTTTACCCGAAAAGTCATAAATTTGCAACGTTGACGCTTTAACTCCTTGTATACGAATTTGATCATAACTTTCTCATACGATGACGAAACTTTATGAAATTTTTATCGTGCATTCTAGTGAGCGTAATTAATCGTTACAAAACTTTGGGTTTGCTAAAAGGTCACTCAGAGGTATAACTTAAACATGTTGACACATTTAACCCCTGTAGTTTGTAATCTCTCACATTCTTTCATATTTAGCTTCGTATGATCCATGATTTATTCGTTTGAAGGTATGAGCATCATGTAGGGTTATTGTAAAGTATATTTATTCATTGTTGACATTCTGAACCCGTATATTCATATACTTTTCATGTTTGTCAACTTTAGTCCCTCTAGAGTATTCTTTCACACGTTCAAACTTATGACACGTGTCAACACATTATAGAACGTGAATTTTCGAGGTGTTACAGTAGCCCTTAGGCTACTCTTACGCGGGCCGCGAGAAATTCAGGTTTCAGCACTATAAGTAAAGGCCATCAGATCTTCAGTCGAACTCGCTCACAACTATTTTCTTTCTCTCAAATCTGAATTATAAGCATAATACACGGGTATTATACCCCCTAAATAGCGAAGTTCTGCTCCGTTGTAAGTATTATAACCCCTGGATACGTATTAGATACGCTGCCCGATTGATCTAGGGTTCCGTAACGGCTGTCGTGGTTCTGCCCGACGTAGTCGTTGGAATGCCGTCTCGGGGAGGGTATTACTAATGTTAAAATGGGTTATTATACTAACGCGCGTGCATTTGTGTAAATTATAGATTGTCACCAAGAAACCCTTACGGAAAATCTAAGACAGCAATGTGAGTTTATCCGCTTTTTGTTAACCTTTTTGTAAATTGTTTTTACAAAACCTCACTTAATTAATTATATCTACAGCAGTTATTGAGTATTTGTAAGAATACAATTATCATGAGTATGTTGGGGTTTTGTATACAAAATTTGTTACCACCTGGTCAAGGAGTAACATTTCCATAAGTCGGGTCTGACAGTACCATGGATGTTAATTGATATAACTTGCAAACAAATGTAATTGCGAGACCGCCCTCAATACTGTACAATGGGTTTTATTTAAACTTGATTAAACTGGGATTCACTCACCAGTATTTCCCACTGACAAATGTTTTTAAAACGCGTTTCAGGTAACAAACTGTGAAAGCCAAATAGAAGCCAGCTGGACAGCACTGAAGGCTTGGAAAAGTGGCAATAAAGTTACCTAAAATAAAATAGATGTTTTTATTAAATAAAATAGGATTTATTCCTATGAAAACGTGTGTACTGCGACTTGGATTTATCCCATATGTTTAATATTATGGAAATGTGGTATTTTACTCTAATTAAATATTTCCTAACTAAGGTCCTGATGAAAAATTCCGCTGCCAAATTAGACAATACGTGATACCACCGAAACTGGCTCGCGGCCGCCCGTTCCCGGGGATTAGGGATCGGGGGTTGCGACATTCGGTTATGGAACCCTTCAACCATATCCATAACCGACTTATCAGTTAATCATAAATAACATTATCTGTAATTGTCGGTTAATATCAATTATTGGTTCGGTGGCACTTCGGTTATCGGTTAATTTTGGTTAAGGTTTGCTCACCCCTAGATACTGGTACTGATGTTTTTTAGTCCGAAGCAGTGTAGGCGTCAACCACTTCTTCGTATATGCCAAAGTCTCTCCTTATATCTTCCGGTTCCAACTCCCTCATACATTCGACACGTAAAATTGTCTTCGTCGTCGTCCCCAAACATGCCATTCTTCTTCATGCTGTCTTTTTTCTCTGGATATTTGATGTGTGTAAAATGCAACATATAAATTACATCAAATGAGGCATAAAACTAACATTTTTTTAGTACTAATGTTGGAAAAGTGTGCTTTTGTCTTCCTTTTGTATTTTCAGGACTAATTGAGCTTAAATGAACAAAAGGAACAAATTAAATATGCAGCAAAATCTAACATAAATACAAAAAAATGAATAAACGTGGCATGTAGGGATGGCAATGGGTCGGGTTCGGTTCGGGTATTGGTAATCCCATACCCGTACCCGGTTATAAAATCACGTCCCATACCCGACCCAATACCCGTCGGGTATTTGTCGGGTAATTACCCGTAGGTTGTCGTGTAATTACCCGTAGGGTATCGGGTATATCCGCAGGTATCGGGTTTACCCATTAGTTTGTTAAAAGATATATGTTGGGATTTCTAAATACATTTTTACTATTGTAATTATTATATTATTTTATTTATAAACAACTATTATAGATTAAAAATATACATTACATACATAAAATTTTTATCATAAATTAATAATAAATTTGTAATACTTATATACTCACATGCATATACTTCACAACATACAAAATATAAATACTATTATCAAATGCATATACTAAAAGAAAATTTATTTTTTCACGTTATGACATACTAAAATAAATCACTAATAGACAAGGTTAATGGAAAATAAAAGTATAAATTAAAAAACTCGGGTATATGATCGGGTATATAGTTCGGGTAAACGGGTATGTGGTTTCGGGTAATCGGGTCGGGTATCACCAAATCCCATACCCGACCATACCCGCGAAAATTTTTAAAACTAATCCCATACCCGGCCCAATACCCGTTGGGTATCGGGTATACCCGTCGGGCTCGGGTATTTTTGCCATCCCTAGTGGCATGCCCGACCCCTCGACAGCATCTTCCCAAACAAAAACAAAAAAACAGAAGGCTGACCACGACCCTGTGCCCAGCGGACACGGGGGCGTGGCCAGGTGCCTGCAGAAAAGACAAAGTTATAGAAGCTTCTATTCCCAGCACGGGGGCGTGCCCAGCTCAACACGGGCCGTGGTCAACGCTAAGATTCGCAGAATCTAGCAAATCTTGATAGTACAGATACGTTTCTGCACACGGGGCCGTTCCCAGTGAACACGGGGGCATGTGGAGCCTAATACCGACAATTGCAAGAGGTGGAAGTCACAAGAAGTCATTGACCCTACCGGGTGGGATGACATCCCCGCGGAACCTCCTCTTGATGACTTACAAGAGGTTCTGGTGGAAGTCACACCCCCTCAAAACAAGGACGCCAATGAGCCCGTTTTTCTTCTCCCTCGGGAGATAGAAGAATGGCTTAACGATGAGTGAGGGGCCCTTTCCGGAGAAGAAGTTCTTCAAGCCGCATTCAAACGAAAAAATTACCTTTTCGGAAATTTTGCTATTAAAATAAAATTATATAGGCTAGGACTTCTTTGAGGTTTGAGATTTCTTGTGTTTTATGACCTACTTATCCAGATTTAGTTTATGCTTTTATTTTCTAGGAAATTATGTAATTCACTCTTGAATGAATGATGGTTTCTAAATATTAAATGGTGTTTGGATGATGTTGTAATGGTCAAAACACACTCGAAATGGTAGAGGTTACTAAAGGAAACTTGAACCCACCCCCCATGCACAAAAACAGAGCCTCCCGACAATTTTTCTTCATTACAGCAAGTTCAGCACAGGGCCGTGCTCACCCCAACACGCTCCCGTGCCCAAGGTTCTGCAGAAAACGCCCAGTTCAGGTAACTGGACATGGGGCCGTGCTTACTGAACACGCCCCCATGCCCAGCCTTCTGTTGATTATGATACTGGCGATCTGAACACGGGGCCGTGCCCGGACCAACACGGGCCCGTGCCCAGACGCCCAGTAACATAAAATTTTGTTTTTAAACACCTTTTTACACATTCAATCAACCTAAAAACTTATTTTTGGGACACATTGAGGACAATGTGTAATTTAAATGTGGGGGGATGCTAAAACCTTGAATTTTGCAAGTCCTAAAAACAAGCCTTACACAAAACTCTATTGAAACCGCTAATCACCCCAAATTTTTTCAAAAACTTTTCATTTTTTTTACTTGTCTTGGTTTAATTTGGGAATAACAAGTTCCAAAAAGGTTATATTTTTACAAATTTACAACCGATAGCGTCGTGATAAAAAGAACCAACATAAGAAAATTATGAAACGGCATGACAAATCTAGTTAAAATTTGATTATATATACTTGATCACATTATAAACCTATTCCCACAAAAAGTGAGTTTTGAGCCTTTATTAAGCATACAAGCATACATCTTTAAACTAAATGCTCATTTTTCATTTCTTGTGTGAATAGCCGCTTGGTTTCTTACGACTCTAGAACTTACTATGACAATACATTCCCGGTCCTTACCAACTTAAACCCAAGTAAGTAAATGATGGAGGCATTAGGACTAACCCTTTTTCTTTTCAACACCATTATTTTTCATTTTCTTTCCACCTACCCAAAATCCCCCTAGTTAACCCCTTTGAGACTAAACCTTTTCATTTATAAACCCACAAAACAAACACCCTTTACCCACCAAAACCTTTTTCTTTTAAACCCTTTATTTTAGTAAAAAGCCATGTTTTCTTGTGACGATTCCTTATAAAAAAATGAAGTGTAGCAATAAACAAACAAGTTCCTCAAAGAAACTTTGTTTGAAAATGCTTATTTTGAATAAAAGTCGCCCAAACAAAAAGTTTTACGACGACCGACGCTTTTTACGCTTTTAGCCCGTTTTACTAACCACTAACCCAAAACCACTTACCTTTAACTCAAGCCTAACCCTTCCCACGTGTACTCGGGACCTCTACGGGCATCCCATTTTACCTTTACAATAGGTACATGCTTCCTTCGAAGCTTCTTAACCTGTCGATCCTCAATCGACACAGGTTTTTCAACAAACTTCAAGCTCTCTTCTATGTGCACATCTGTATGTAGTATAACCCGTGATTCATCAGCGAAACACTTCTTCAGATTGCAGATGTGGAATACATTGTGAATACCACTGAGATCTTCCAGTAAGTTTAACTTATAGGCAACTGATCCGACACGTTCAATGACCTCGAAAGGTCCTATGTATCTCGGGTTTAGCTTGCCTTTCTTACCAAATTGCATCACTCCCTTCCAGGGTGATACTTTAAGAAACACTATGTCGCCTACCTCGAAGTTAAAAGCTTTACGCTTTAAATCTGCGTAGCTTTTCTGCCTATCCCGGGCAGCTTTTAGGCGGTCACGAATCTGGACAATCTTGTCCGTCGTTTCAAAGACTATTTCCGGACCTGACAGTTGGACATCTCCAACTTCTGCCCAACAAACGGGCGTTCTACACTTTCTACCTTATAAAGCCTCGAAAGGCGCAACCTTAATGCTGGTATGGTAGTTATTGTTGTAAGAGAACTCGATTAATGGTAGGTGGTTATCCCAACTACCACCTAAATCAATCACCCATGCACGCAGCATGTCTTCCAATGTTTGAATAGTACGCTCACTCTGTCCGTCCGTCTGAGGATGGTAAGCCGTACTGAAATTTAAGCGCGTGCCCAAAGATTGTTGGAAACTTTTCCAAAAATGTGACGTGTATCTAGTATCCCTGTCAGAGATAATAGCCACAGGTATGCCATGTAAAGCTACAATCTTATCTACGTACAATTGGGCTAACATGTCGGAGCTATAGGTCTCCTTGATGGGTAGGAAATGTGCTGACTTAGTCAGTCTATCCACTATCACCCATATCGTATCATTGCCCTTCCTTGTCTTTGGCAACTTGGTGATAAAATCCATTGTCACCATTTCCCACTTCCATGTGGGAAGTTCAGGTTGTTGTAGCAAACCTGACGGCTTTTGATGTTCTGCTTTGACTTGCGCACAAGTCAAGCATAGGCAGCTACAGACTTTTTCAAGCCTATCCACCAATAATTTGCCTTAAGATCTTGGTACATCTTATCAGCTCCAGGATGAACGGAATATTTGGAACTATGGGCTTCTTGGAGGATAACATCCCGAAGTCCTCCATAAATTGGAACCCATATTCGTCCATTCAATCTCAGAATTCCGTCCTTGTCTTGAGATAACTGTTCTTCAGTTACCCCGAGCTTTTCATTAGGATAGTTAGCTTCCAACATAGCTTCCTTCTGTGCAGCTAACAACCTTTCTATCAAACTGTTCTTTATTTCAATGCTCTTGGCATTGATTCTGATGGGTTTCACCCTCTCCTTCCGACTTAAGGCATCAGCAACCACATTTGCCTTGCCTGGATGGTATCGGATTTCACAATCATAATCATTCAACGTCTCCATCCATCGGCGCTGCCTCATGTTTAAATCCTTCTGGTTAAACAGGTGCTGGAGGCTCTTGTGATCAGAATAGATCACACACTTGACACCATATAGATAGTGCCTCCAAAGCTTTAGTGCAAATACAACGGCACCCAACTCCAAGTCATGGGTGGTGTAATTCTTTTCATGCACCTTTAACTGTCGTGAAGCATAGGCAATAACTTTGCCTTTCTGCATAAGCACACATCCCATTCCGGTGTGTGATGCATCACAATAAACCACAAATTCTTCGATTCCATCAGGCAATGTCAACACAGGAGCATTGCTCAACTTCTGTTTAAGAATATCGAAGGATTCTTGCTGCTTAGGACCCCAATCAAACTTTACTTTCTTCCTAGTCAAAGAAGTTAGGGGTGCAGCAATCCTTGAAAATTTTTCGATAAAACGCCTGTAGTATCCTGCCAATCCCAAGAAGCTGCGAATCTCAGTAGGCGTCTTTGGCTCTTGCCAATTCATGACAGCTTCAACCTTAGCGGGATCCACTTGGATACCACGCTCACTAACCACATGTCCAAGGAATTGGACTTCTCGAAGCCAGAATTCACACTTCGAAAACTTGGCATAGAGCTTCTCCTGCTGAAGTAATTCCAGAATACATCGAAGGTGCTTCTCATGGTCAGCCTGACTCTTGGAGTAAATGAGAATGTCATCGATGAAGACGATGATGAACTTGTCTAGGTAAGGTTTGCAGACACGATTCATGAGATCCATGAATGCGGCTGGTGCATTAGTGAGCCCAAAAGGCATCACCAGGAACTCGTAATGACCACAACGAGTCCTAAATGCAGTCTTGTGAACATCTTCATCTTTAACCTTCAATTGATGATAGCTTGACCTCAAATCGATCTTGGAGAAGTAACTTGCCCCTTGAAGTTGATCGAACAAATCGTCGATCCTGGGCAATGGATACCTATTCTTGACTGTGACTTTATTAAGCTCACGGTAATCGATGTACAGATGCATCGATCCATCCTTCTTCTTGAAAAACAGGATTGGCGCTCCCCAAGGAGACGAACTAGGTCTAATGAAACCCTTGGCTAGCAATTCATCTAGTTGTGCCCTCAATTCCTTCATCTCTGTTGGTGCCAATCTATAAGGCGCTCTAGCAACAGGTGCTGCTCCAGGGATGATGTCGATTCTGAATTCCACTTGCCTATCTGGTGGTAAACCAGGTAGTTCTTCAGGAAAAACTTCTGGGTATTCAGAAATGACGGGGATTTCTTCAATCTTGGGCTTCGGCTCGTCGATAGTCACTTGTGCCATGTAGATGACACAACCCTTTTTCAAACACTTAGAGGCCTTGAGCATAGTCACTTGCTCAGGCAGTCCATACCGGGTATCTCCCTGAACGGTAAGTGATTCACCAGACGAAGTCTTGATCACCACTTGTTTCTTGTTGCAGACAATTTGGGCCTGGTTATGAAATAACCTGTCCATACCCAAAACTATGTCAAAACCGGCTAACTTAAAGGGAAGTAGGGACAAAGGAAAAGAGTGGTTCTTAATGGAGATAACACATCCATCTAACAGAGCTGAGACGGTTTCTAAGGTGCCATCTGCTAATTCCACCTCGTACTTCACACTTAAAGTTTTAACAGGCAATTTCAACAATTCACAAAACTTATTATCTACGAAAGACTTATCAGCGCCTGAATCAAAAAGTACTCTTGCATAGACATCATTTACAAGGAAGGTACCTGTGATCACGTTATCGTCTTGTACCGCTTCCTTCGCATCCATCCTGAAGACCCTAGCATTGGTCTTCTTTCCTTCATCAGCTTTCTTTGCATATTTCGGGCAGTTTGTCTTAATGTGCCCCTTTTCGTTGCAACTGAAGCACGTTGCATCTTTCAGCTTCTTGCAATCCAAGGTCTTGTGTTCCTTGGACTTGCATATACCACATGTAAAAGTTCTTGACTGGGTCTGCGAGTTCGATTTAAACCTGCACTTCCCGAAGTGCTGTTTCTTGCAGACTTTGCACTTGGGCTTATCACCAGACTGATGCCCATCCTTCCTGGACTCAGACCCTTTCCTGTGGTCATTGTTTCCTCGGTGCTTCTTGTTTGACCTTCGTGAATTGTCATCTTCACGTTTCCTCTTCTCGGTATCTGTGTTCCTCAGCGATCTTTGTCTGACCGCGTCCAGGGTGAGGGATAAAGATATATCAGTGACAGATCTGAAAGTAGTTGGCCGAGAGGCCTTCACGCTTGACTTTATTTCTGGGGCTAAACCCCCAATGAAACGAGCTATACGTTTGGGTTCCGGGGTCACCAGATACGGAACCAATATTGACAAGGTGTTGAAGCTCGTGAGGTAAGCTTGACAGTCGAGATTCTTCATAACCAACGATAAGAAATCAGACTCAATCTTTTCGACCTCATGCTGAGGACAGTAGTTCTCCCTGATGAGGGCAACAAATTGCTCCCATGACATGTTGTATAATGGGATCTTCCCAGATGCCTGTATCAACGATCTCCACCAGGCTAAGGCCTCACCTTTGAACGATTGAGACACAAACTTTACTACATCCCTTTCAGCGCATCCGCTGATATCAACCACCGTGTCCATCTCATCTAGCCACGTCATACAGTCAATAGCTCCCTTCTCCCCAGTGAAATCCCGGGGTTTGCAGGAAACAAAGTATTTATAAGAGCAACCCTTGTCACGGGGTCCTTGATTCAAAACAATCTGTTGAGATGGAGCACTGTTGTGGTTTGAGGAGTGTCGATCATCATCTTTCTTTGGCTCTTCCTTTTTGGAGGGTGGCTTGCTATGAGCCTCAGAGTGTGTTTTAGGCTTTGAATGCGGCGTAGATAGGGTCCTGCTTCGAGTCCCACTATATTCTTCGTACTGCCGCTCTAAGGCCTTTATAACAGCGTCGTCTACTAACGCTTTCAGTTCAGCACCCGTTATATTAATTCGGGCGTTATCATTATTCTCCATTGGGTGACTATTAATTTCATCCGAGTCAGCCATTTTAATTTGAACTGTTGCATAAGACAATGACAATAGTTTATTTGGGAGTTTATTATAGAATTGTCTTTTATGGCAATTCATTAACCATGGTATACATAGACCATATTTGGTAAATTTATAATTCACATTTATTTAGGATTTTTATTATAATTTATCCTAATTATAAAAACAATAACAGTTTTATTAGTGGCACAAAAAGGCCTAGTCACAAGGACATTTTAATTCATAAGCTATGATTTCAGAGAATCACGGCTTTTAGAGTTTGAACATAGTTCTTTACCTTTTTCTGACAGGGAGTTGTAAACTACCACTGTATTTTGGCTCATATGGAAATGAGCAAGGCCCGTAGGCACTATATTACCAATGTATGGTCAAAATATGATCATCTAAATTGATTATTTAAACCCATGACTCATAGGTCATTAAGTTGGGTTAGGAATCTTTTGAAAAATCCTTTTGTAAAAATGACGTGTGTGATTTTTAACGAATCACGTCTGCCAGGAGCGTTAACATGTTTTCAGATGTTAACTGGGATTTGAATCTTTTTAACAGGTTTTACCATCTTGGCCAGGTCTTATAATGACATGCAGGCTAGGTTATACCTTTAAGATCCTTAGTTAATATTTAAATAGGCATATTATTATTTTTTTAAGGAATGATCTTGATTCATTTATTTCATATATAATTTATTTATATAATAGCAAAAATGAAATTTATAAACTAAACATTCCATTAATTATTAATTGATTACACATTGCCCTAAACAGGACTTTTTAATAGAACAACATACCCACGCAGGGGTCAAACTGAAATACTAGTCCACGCAGGGACTTAAACAAATAACATACCCTTGTAGGGGTTAACAGAAAGATAGACCCACGCAGGGGCTTAAAAGACAACCATACCCACGCAGGGGTCAAAATAGCAAGACAGACCCACGCAGAGGCTCAACTGAAAACAAGGAAACTACAAGTAATTGAAGGATTCAATGCTCTCTCTTGCTCTTCCCTTTTATTAGACTTGTCAATCCCTGGAAGAAGCTTTGTCGCTCTCTGCGATCTCTGTGAAAGTCTCGCTCGACCTGGTCCAATCTTTGAAGAATTTCTTCCCGCTCGGGTGGGGAAAACCGTGGCGGCTGCGATTGTGTCCGAATTATAGGTCTAGCAGGTATTTGGTACCCATGGGTTGGGTACCCTACTCCCCAAGGAGCTCCATACGGTCTTTCAGGATGAAGGGCGTTATAGTTAGCCGCTACCAAGTATGGTTCGGCTTCAGCGTAATTATAGTTGGTGTGAGCCGGCTGCTCAAACGGGTTGTATGCCATTGAACCCGTGTATGCAAGAATCGGGTTATCAAAGCCTATCGGTGGTGGCTGTGGTGCAACTGGGTTTGAAGGTCCACCCGTTTGCGGGTCTTCCTGTAGTGCCGGATAATGACTGCCACTTGAGTGTCGAGGGGAGCTAAAGTGAAAATCTCCTCCACGCGCGGACATTCGCGCGCCTATCCTCCTACGCCTCGGCGGGTCTGGAGGTGCTTGATGAACTGGCGGCGGTGGAGGCGGTGGCGTGACTGCCACGAGTCGTGAATCCCTAGAGGGATCCTGGTGCTGTTGCTGCTGGTGAGGTGATGAATGGTGCAGAGGTGTGAAGTACCATTAATGTTGGTTAAACCATGCCTGGTAACTGTCCGAACCACGGTAGGGTGATCCATGAAAAGACGAACCATCAGAGACCTCGATAGGATGGTTAGGGGTCCCGGTTGCAGGCTCGACGAGATTCGTGTCCTCGTCCATTTCTTCTGCATAATCGCCGGAGAAATGATCCTCTGGCCCCAATGGGTTAAAACCCACCGGTTCTTGTACGTAGTTTGCCGGGTTAAACCGGCCTTGGAAGACGGGAGTGGGGTCTCCAAAGGAATGGTACGATAGGGATCGCTGTAGAGGTATATAAGAAGGTTGGGGGTTATTGGGCTCATTTTCCGACTGTGGCCCATAAGAGTTATGAAAGGGAGGCGTCGAACTGTGTGAAACAGACCGTCTAGCAGGCTCGAAAAGGTTCCTCATGTTTTCTCAAGGATCAGCACTCGCAGTGGTGGAAGGAGCTTGCTTGTGCGAAGGCCCGGCTTCATGATCATTGGGGGCGGTGATTGGCCCCTTGCCTCGTCCTCTTCGTCTGAAAAAATCTTGGCGGCATATTTAATCCTGTCAATATAACATAAGATAACGACAAGAATATATAAAATAAAGGACAAAACAAAACAAAACAAAACAAAGTAGAATTTGTCCTATGTTATTTGTCTAGACTCGAAAGTTTAGGAATGTGCAATTGTGTCCTTGAGATTAAACACAAAAGGCTAGTGTTTAATTCACTCAATGTTGGCTCTAATACCAATCTGTCACACCCCGACTTTTCCATGTTTGACCTATGGTCATTAACCTCCCAAAGGCTTTAAGCAAACAAAACAATTTAAACGGGCCGATCAAATATCAATTAACCACCATACGATGGAAGATTTAATGCCCGACCAAGCGGTATTTTTATATACCGTAACCCAAGCCCGTATAGGGAAAATAAGTTAAAAGTATTTACCTTTGCAAGTATAATTCACAAACAGCAATTGCAAGTAGCTTTTACTGGTCCTCCTATTCTGGAACGAAGGTTTATAATAACCTATTAGAATCCTAACGGGTCTTTAATTAAGCCTAAACTTAGACCGGTTAGTTTTAAAGATACGGTTCGTACGCACGATTAAGCGAAGACCGGGATAGAATGTGATTTAGACCCGACAAGATTGAATACTTACCTTATATGGGTATTCTAGGCACATTCTAAATTTTGGGGTAAAACCGATAAAGTTTGACCCGTTTCGGCTAATTTATGTAAACTAGTTACATAAGCCGAACCGTACGCGCAGGAGGCATAACGGGTAATCATAAGGGTCCTAACCAGGTTTCCTAAGTCAATATGCCTCAAATATGTTGTGATATCAGTAGGATACCTTCCATTATGCCCAAAACGAATTTAAACACAAACTATGGCCCGTAGGGGTAATTTGGTCATTTATAAGGTTATAAAAGAGTTTAAGTATTAACCTGAGTTACAGGTCTGACATGCTCAGCAAAAATACTTAGTTTACCAAGTTATAACAGTAGGGTATTGTATATATATGAAATTTATCAATTATAACCAAACTATGCACCGTAGGGGCATTTTGGTAATTTCACATAAGCCGAAAAGCTCAAAACTGAAGTCTGAGTTAAACAACTTTTGCTTACTGTTAAATATTATAATTTACCTAAAATATCAGTAGGTATCAACCCTTGTATGTTTAAAATAGTTTTAGTACATATTAGCCGTTAAAAACGCTTAAAAGGCGATTAGAAGCCGTTTCCGGGTTCTATATAGAAAGCTGATATTTTTATTATTCCAGGAGGTTTAAAATAATTTATTTATCATATAAATTCAGTAGCAAAAGGTTTGGGGTCAAAAAGATATGTAATACTCATTTTATAGCCCGAAAGGGCAAAACCGTGAATTACCGACTCAAGCTTATAACTCTAAGCTATGCTCAGCCTAAAATTAATTAAAAATCTTCAAAAATCCCAAAATAATATATTACATCAGTGGGTTATAAGTTTGATATCAAAAAGTAGGTTTAAATAGACTATACGCTAAATATGTCGTTTAATCGCTAAAAAGCTTTCTAATTACGCTAATGAGCATAACTCTCAATCTACACCTCAAACTGATGTAAAATTTTGGGTACAAGTTTATATATCAGTAACTAAGGTTTCTACTCTTTTACATTTTCAAAAATCACGTTTTATGGTGAAAAGGGCATAATGGTCAACATATAGGCAATTAACGGAATTATGCATATTAATTGGTTATCTAATGAACCGAGGTGTATAATCACAGAGGGTTATACTAGCATGTAACTTGGTCCAATTAGAGCTCTAAGGCATTTCTAAAACATGCTTAAACGGGTCAGAACTGAAAGTCAAAGCAAAAGTCAAATTATGCGACTTTCGGTTCCGAACCGGGTCTCTACTGAAAATTGTCGGGTTGAACATGTTTAGACATGTTCTTACATTAATTACCAAGTTATATTAATGATTAAACAGGTTGTATGGGTTCTACATTGCTAATTATGCATAAATTGGAAATTAAGCATTATGTTGACTTTTTTCTAATTAACTTTGACCCGACAAATGGTCTAGTTAGAGTGGGAATCAGAGGGTGCCCCTTTAAGGGTTTAATGCCCACATAATTACCAACTTCTAACTACTTTCAATTCGACTAATCACTGGACCATTAATTATTAATCATTAAGTCAACCGTTAATTACGACGGTTTGACTTTTAAGCTAAAACTAAGCAAAAAACTCAACTAAGAAAGGTTAAGCATACTTACTAAAGTCCTATGCACGATTTGTGATGCTTAGGGTCTGCTCTTGAACTCCCAAAAGCTCCAGAAATGCAGAAGTGAGGTGTGATCAAAATGGTTGCAACAAGGGCCTTTATATAGTACTTTTGATCTCATAGATCATTGACAAATCATGCTATCAATGGTCATGGATCATCAACAGATGTCCCTAAGTGCCTAGGACTGTTTAGGGGTCGCCCATGATGTGAAATATCTGATTAAAGTCGGTTATAGCGAGAAAATAGGCTGTTGTCTAAAGTTTCTGCATCTGCGCGTCGAAGGCGTCCCGCGTAAGGGTCTTCATGGGGCTACGCGGCCCGCTTGGGCCTTGTGTTCAGGTTTAAACATTTTCAAGATGTTGCAACTTGTCCCTTGGCCTTTCGAAAGGTCAACCAAACTTATTTCTTGCATTTTGAACCCTCCAAATTTACCTATAAGGGCTTCAAGACTTATACCCACTTTGTTAAGTCCTTGGTCACGTCATGTTTACCCGAAAAGTCATAAATTTGCAACGTTGACGCTTTAACTCCTTGTATACGAATTTGATCATAACTTTCTCATACGATGACGAAACTTTATGAAATTTTTATCGTGCATTCTAGTGAGCGTAATTAATCGTTACAAAACTTTGGGTTTGCTAAAAGGTCACTCAGAGGTATAACTTAAACATGTTGACACATTTAACCCCTGTAGTTTGTAATCTCTCACATTCTTTCATATTTAGCTTCGTATGATCCATGATTTATTCGTTTGAAGGTATGAGCATCATGTAGGGTTATTGTAAAGTATATTTATTCACTGTTGACATTCTGAACCCGTATATTCATATACTTTTCATGTTTGTCAACTTTAGTCCCTCTAGAGTATTCTTTCACCGACTTATCAGTTAATCATAAATAACATTATCTGTAATTGTCGGTTAATATCAATTATTGGTTTGGTTATGGAACCCTTCAACCATATCCATAACCGACTTATCAGTTAATCATAAATAACATTATCTGTAATTGTCGGTTAATATCAATTATTGGTTCGGTGGCACTTCGGTTATCGGTTAATTTTGGTTAAGGTTTGCTCACCCCTAGATACCGGTACTGATGTTTTTTAGTCCGAAGCAGTGTAGGCGTCAACCACTTGTTCGTATATGCCAAAGTCTCTCCTTATATCTTCCGGTTCCAACTCCCTCATACATTCGACACGTAAAATTGTCTTCGTCGTCGTCCCCAAACATGCCATTCTTCTTCATGCTGTCTTTTTTCTCTGGATATTTGATGTGTGTAAAATGCAACATATAAATTACATCAAATGGGGCATAAAACTAACATTTTTTTAGTACTAATGTTGGAAAAGTGTGCTTTTGTCTTCCTTTTGTATTTTCAGGACTAATTGAGCTTAAATGAACAAAAGGAACAAATTAAATATGCAGCAAAATCTAACATAAATACAAAGAAAAGGACTAAACGTGGCATGTAGGGATGGCAATGGGTCGGGTTCGGTTCGGGTATTGGTAATCCCATACCCGTACCCGGTTATAAAATCACGACCCGTACCCGACCCAATACACGTCGGGTATTTGTCGGGTAATTACCCGTAGGTTGTCGTGTAATTACCCGTAGGGTATCGGGTATACCCGCAGGTATCGGGTTTACCCATTAGTTTGTTAAAAGATATATGTTGGGATTTCTAAATACATTTTTACTATTGTAATTATTATATTATTTTATTTATAAACAACTATTATAGATTAAAAATATACATTACATACATAAAAATTTTATCATAAATTAATAATAAATTTTTAATACTTATATACTCACATGCATATACTTCACAACATACAAAATATAAATACTATTATCAAATGCATATACTAAAAGAAAATGTATTTTTTCACGTTATGACATACTAAAATAAATCACTAATAGACAAGGTTAATGGAAAATAAAAGTATAAATTAAAAAACTCGGGTATATGATCGGGTATATAGTTCGGGTAAACGGGTATGTGGTTTCGGGTAATCGGGTCGGGTATCACCAAATCCCATACCCGACCATACCCGCGAAAATTTTTAAAACTAATCCCATACCCGGCCCAATACCCGTTGGGTATCGGGTATACCCGTCGGGCTCGGGTATTTTTGCCATCCCTAGTGGCATGCCCGACCCCTCGACAGCATCTTCTCAAGCAAAAACAAAAAAAAACAGAAGGCTGACCATAAGCCCGTGCCCAGCGGACACGGGGGTGTGGCCAGGTGCCTGCAGAAAAGACAAAGCTATAGAAGCTTCTATTCCCAGAAAAGACAAAGCTATAGAAGCTTCTATTCCCAGCATTTTTTTACTTGTCTTGGTTTAATTTGGGAATAACTAGTTCCAAAAAGGTTATATTTTTACAAATTTACAACCGATGGCATCGTGATAAAAACAACCAACATAAGAAAATTATGAAACGGCATGACAATTCTAGTTAAAATTTGATTATATATACTTGATCACATTATAAACCTATTCCCACAAAAAGTGAGTTTTGAGCCTTTATTAAGCATACAAGCATACATCTTTAAACTAAATGCTCATTTTTCACTTCTTGTGTGAATAGCCGATTGGTTTCTTACGACTCTAGAACTTGCCATGACAATACATTCCCGGTCCTTACCAACTTAAACCCAAGTAAGTAAATGATGGAGGCATTAGGACTAACCTATTTTCTTTTCAACACCATTATTTTTCATTTTCTTTCCACCTACCCAAAATCCCCCTAGTTAACCCCTTTGAGACTAAACCTTTTCATTTATATACCCACAAAACAAACACCCTTTACCCACCAAAACCTTTTTCTTTTAAACCCTTTATTTTAGTAAAAAGCCCGATTTTCTTGTGACGATTCCTTATAAAAAAATGAAGTGTAGCAATAAACAAACAAGTTCCTTAAAGAAACTTTGTTTGAAAATGCTTATTTTGAATAAAAGTCACCCAAACAAAAAGTTTTACGACGACCGACGCTTTTTACGCTTTTAGCCCGTTTTACTAACCACTAACCCAAAACCACCTACCTTTAACCCAAGCCTAACCCTTCCCACGTGTACTCGGGACCTCTACGGGCATCCCATTTTACCTTTACAATAGGTACATGCTTCCTTCGAAGCTTCTTAACCTGTCGATCCTCGATCGACACAGGTTATTCAACAAACTTCAAGCTCTCTTCTATGTGCACATCTGTATGTGGTATGACCCGTGATTCATCAGCGAAACACTTCTTCATATTGCAGATGTGGAATACATTGTGAATACCACTGAGCTCTTCCGGTAAGTTTAACTTATAGGCAACTGATCCGACACGTTCAATGACCTCGAAAGGTCCAATGTATCTCGGGCTTAGCTTGCCTTTCTTACCAAATCGCATCACTCCCTTCCAGGGTGATACTTTAAGCAACACTTTGTCGCGTACCTCGAAGTTAAAAGCTTTACGCTTTAAATCTGCGTAGCTTTTCTGCCTATCCCGAGCAGCTTTTAGGCGGTCACGAATCTGGACAATCTTGTCCGTCGTTTCAAAGACTATTTCCGGACCTGACAGTTGGACATCTCCAACTTCTGCCCAACAAACGGGCGTTCTACACTTTCTACCATATAAAGCCTCGAAAGGCGCAACCTTAATGCTGGTATGGTAGCTATTGTTGTAAGAGAACTCGATTAATGGTAGGTGGTTATCCCAACTACCACCTAAATCAATCACACATGCACGCAGCATGTCTTCCAATGTTTGAATAGTACGCTCACTCTGTCCGTCCGTCTGAGGATGGTAAGCCGTACTGAAATTTAAGCGCGTGCCCAAAGATTGTTGGAAACTTTTCCAAAAATGTGACGTGTATCTAGTATCCCTGTTAGAGATAATAGCCACAGGTACGCCATGTAAAGCTACAATCTTATCGACGTACAATTGGGCTAACATGTCGGAGCTATAGGTCTCCTTGATGGGTAGGAAATGTGCTGACTTAGTCAGTCTATCCACTATCACCCATATCGTATCATTGCCTTTCCTTGTCTTTGGCAACTTGGTGATAAAATCCATTGTCACAATTTCCCACTTCCATGTGGGAAGTTCAGGCTGTTGTAGCAAACCTGACGCGCCCCGCGAGAGACCTATTTTTCTTGTTTTTATTTAATTTTTATAAAAATAGAGGTATTCGGGGTCCGTTTTCGCGTACGGGGTGTGTTTTAGGACATATTAGGTATTTTAAATATATTAGGGTGTCGGAAAAATATTTTGGAGGGTTGTTATATCCTCTCCACCTTGTTTTAGAACTCGTCCTCGAGGTCTATTGGAACAAGTGTGGATATTTCCTTTGCATTTCTGATTCAAGCTCCCATGTGTACTCTGGTCCTCCTTTGGAATCCCACTTCACTTTGACCAGAACTAATCTCTTGTGCTTGAGATTCTTGACTTTCCTGTCTTCAATCTGTAGAGTCCTTTCTACAAATTTTAACTGCTCATTTACCTCTATATCTCTAAGAGGTACTCTCAGTGATTTATCAGCTAAGCTTTTCTTGAGATTAGATACATGAAATACATCATGTATCCCTGCCATTTCCTCTGGCAGTTGTACTGATAGGCTACAGGTCCTATTCTTCTAATAATCTCAAAAGGTCCAACATACCTGGGACTTAGCTTTCCCCTCTTGATGAATCTTACCACTCCTTTCCAAGGAGAGACTTTTAATAACACTTTATCTCCTACTTGAAATTCTAACGGCTTTCGCCTGTTATCAGCATAACTCTTTTGTCGATCACGTGCTACTTTCAGTCGTTCCTTGACTTGGATGATCTTGTCAGTTGTTTCCTATACTATCTCAGGTCTAGATAGTTGCTTTTCCCCAATTTATGCCCAATAGACTGGGGTTCGTCACTTTCGTCCATAAAGTGCTTCGAATGGTGCAGCATTGAAACTTGTGTGATAACTGTTATTATAAGAAAACTCTATTAATGGTAAATGATTGTCCCAATTACCTCCAAAATTAATTACAAAAGCTCTAAGCATGTCTTCCATTGTTTGAATTGTCCTTTCGCTTTGTCCGTCCGTTTGAGGATGATAAGCTGTGCTTAGATTCAACTTGGTTCCCATGGCTTTTTAGAAACTTGTCCAAAAATGAGAGATAAAACGGCTATCTCTGTCAGAAACAATTGATAAAGGAATTCCATGTAAAGAAACTATTTCATTTACATACAGTTTAGCTAATTGTTCCATACTGAAGGTTTCCTTCATCGGTATGAAATGAGCTGACTTAGTTAGTCTGTCTACAATCACCCAGATTGTATCATTACCTTTCCTGGTTTTAGGTAATTTGGTAACAAAATCCATTGTTATCAATTCCCATTTCCATACTGGTATCTCTAACTGTTGCAGCAGTCCTGAGGGTTTCTGATGTTCAGCTTTAACTTGTGAGCAAGTTAGACACTTTGCAACATATACTGCTATATCCTTTTTTATCCCTATCCACAAGAAATTTTTCCTTAAATCCTGGTACATTTTATCACTTCCAGGATGCATCGTATATTTAGACTTATGGGCTTCTTCTAATATACGGTGGCGTAGATTTCCTAATTTAGGTATCCACGTCCTTTTCTTATGGAATCTCCAAATTCCATATGTTCCTTGTTCTAATTCCTTAGGCCATGGGGTATGGGGCTTGGGTTGGGGGAAAACGCCCAAGCCACCATCCCGGGGGCTTGGGTTGGGGCTTGGGTTTGGGCGTGGCCCCTTGGGGCTTGGCTTTTAAGCCGGGCGTGGGGCGGGCTAGCAAGGTGACATGGCGGGCTCTCAATGGTCATGTGTCAACTCATGCCCCCAACCCAAGCCCCACCATACCCCATGGGCGTGGGTTTTTTTTTCCCATTCCACGTGTCATTCCTTTTAATTTTTCAGTATCTTTCTTGATTACTGATTCTTGTACTTTCCTAATTTGCTCATTTAAATCTACTTGTAGATTTAATTTAAGTGAACGTATCCTTTTTTTGGCTTTTCATGATACTTTCGACTTAAAGCATCAGCAACTACATTTGCCCTTCCTGCATGATACTGGATATCACAATCATAATCACTAAGCATCTCCATCTAGCGTCTTTGTCTCATATTCAATTCCTTTTGCCCGAAAACATATCTTAAACTCTTATGGTCTGTGAAAATAGTAAACTTACTACCATACAGGTAATGTCTCTAAATTTTCAGGGCAAAAATTATGGCTCCTAGTTCTAAATCATGAGTGGAATAATTCTCTTCATGATTCTTAAGTTGTCTGGATGCATATGCTATAACCTTTTGGCATTGCATCAACACACATCCATAACCTAACTTAGAGGCGTCACAATAGACTACAAAGTCTTCAGTTCCTTCTGGTAACACTAGTATAGGTGCGTGAGTTAATCTTTGCTTAAGAATTTTAAATGCTTCTTCTTGTTTTGTTCCCCATTCAAACTTAACAGATTTGCAGGTTAACTTAGTTAAGGGAATGGCTATCTTAGAGAAATCTCGAATAAATCTTCTATAATAACCGGCCAACCCTAAGAAACTTCTAACCTCGGTTGGTGACTCAGGGGTTTTCCATTTGGTAATTGCCTCAATCTTGGTGGGATCTACATGAATTCCTTCATGATTGACTAAGTGTCCAAGAAATTGTACCTGTTCTAACCAAAATTCGCACTTTGAAAACTTAGCATAAAACCTTTCCTTTCTTAATAAACTTAAAAGTTCGTGTAAATGTTTTGCATGCTCCTCTTTACTTTTAGAGTAAATGAGAATATCATCTATAAAGATAATTATGAATTTATCCAAATATGACTTACATATTCGGTTCATCATGTCCATAAATACGGCTGGGGCATTGGTTAAACCAAATGGCATGACAGTAAATTCATAATGGCCATATCTTGTTCTAAATGCGGTTTTAGGAATGTCCTCTTCCCGTACCTTTAATTGATGATATCCTGACCGTAGATCTATTTTTGAGAAAAATCGAGCTCCTTGTAACTGATCGAAGAGATCATCGATTCTTGGTAATGGATACCGATTCTTAATCGTGACCTTGTTCAATTCACGGTAGTCAATGCACATACGCATCGATCCGTCTTTCTTTTTGACGAACAAAATTGGTGTTCCCCAAGGTGATGAACTTGGCTGTATGAATCCTTTCTCCAACAATTCGTCTAATTGTTTCTTCAGTTCCTGCATTTCTGCGGGTGCCAAACGGTAAGGTGCTTTGGCAATCGGTGCTGTTCCTGGTTGTAGGTGAATTCTGAATTCAACTTCTCTGTCTGGCGGTAGTCCTGGTAATTCTTCTGGAAATATATCTGAAAACTGAGATACTGCTGGAATATCTTTTAATTCTTTTCCTTTAGTGTTAGTGATTATAGAAATCAAATACACTAATGACCTTTTTCTTATATAACTTGTTGTTTTCATCACAGAGATGAATTTTGTGAATCTAGATGGTTTATCTCCTTTAATCGTGATCTTTTCACCCTTTGGTGAATTTACTTGAATTGACTTTTGATCACATAAAATACTGGATTTATTGGCTATTAACCAATCCATTCCTAATACAACATCAAATCCGGCCAGATTCATTGGGTAAAGGTTTGCAATAAACTTTTGGTTTAAAAATTCTATTCTTGCTCCCTGCAAGATTTCAGAAATCTTAACGGTTTCTCCATTCGTTGTTTCTACTAGACATTCTTGTGGGAGTTTAGTTAATGGTTGATTGAGTAATTTGCAAAATGAAGTATTAATAAAACTTTGGTTCGCACCAGAGTCAAATAATACTTTAGCAAAAACATCATTAACTAAAAACGTACCGGCTATCACATCCGGAATCATCTTGGCTTCATCTGCAGTCAGAACAAATGCTCTAGCATTTTTGGTGTTCTTGTCTTTTATGGCTGGAACTAGTTTCGGACAGTTGGGCCTGATATGACCTTTTTCTCCACAGTTGAAGCACATTCCATTATTAGGCTTCCTTCTACAGTTTTCTTCCTTGTGCCCTGGCATCTTACAGAAATTGCAATAAGTGGAGCATTTTCCCGAATGCTTCTTCTTGCAAGCCTTACAGTAGGGTGCAGAGGTAGAACCTACATTCCTACGGTTGGTATTACCGTAGCGAAATTCCTGGGTAAGTCTTTGAGCTAGGTTCTTCTTTTGATCCTCTTCCCGTGTACGTACTAATTCATCTGTCAAGGTATTGGCTAGTTCTACAGCTTCTTCTATGGTTTGTGGTCTAGCTGCCTTAACTACATGCCTTATCTCTCCAATCAATCCCCAGATGTAACGGGAGATTAATACTGGTTCAGGTGATGCAAGGGTTGGCACTATTCTAGCATATTCGAAGAATAACGTAGTGTACCCTTTACTATCCATTCCAGTCATCCTAAGGTTTAGGAATTTATTTGTTATCTGTTATTTTTCATTGGGAGGGCAGAATTTCCTTTCTACCATATTTTTAAATTCCTCCAATTCCATATTGTAAACCCTATCACTTCCCCTAGTTTGGAGGATAGTGTTACACCATTCTAAGGCTGAATTCTTAAACAGATTAGAAGCAAACATTATCTTATCCTCTTCTGCGCACTTGCTTATTTTCAAGACTGTCTCAGTCTTTTCTATCCAGCGTAAGGCTGTAATGGCCCCTTCATTGCCCGAGAATTCAATTGGTTTACAAGACCAGAATTCTTTATAAGAACAACCATAAGGTATGGTTTTTCTTCTTTTGGGAATGGGTACTTGAAGTATGGGTCCATTGTTTACGCTGTTTTCAGGTTCAGTTGGTCGCTTACTGCTATGCTTACTTTTATTATCCGCTTCTTTAACAGTTTGAATAATAAATGGCATCGCATCTATTATTCCTTGTGCCACTATGTGTTGGATGGCACTATTATCCACCGGGTTTCCATTGTTGTCGTTATTCGGGTTATCGTTATTCAGATTATTGTCATTCTGGTTTTCCGGGTTATTATCCAGATTTTCTTGATTTACTTGGTCGGCCATCTGAATTTTAAACATTTACCACATATTAATATCACAAAATAATATCTTAATACGATCAATCATATGACACGCATTTTGGTCAAAAGCGTCGATCATTGCGACTTACTCTATTTTTATATATAGTATGCATCTGCTACAAACTAGAACTGGAAATAAAAATTACAATACAACTGAAACAAAATCACACTATTAGTAGGCATCAATAGTTTTTTTTTCAAACACACATATTATATATATATATATATATTATTATATTATTATTATTATTATTACCATCTCCCTCATCACTTTCACGGATATGGATTCATCCAGAAATCCATATGACGCTCGTCGTACTTCCAGACGAGTTGTTCTCCTACCTGCCTCATTCTCTCACTACTTTCTAGAATCTATTCTCCGAAAGTTCGGAGCTCTTGCACATTTTCTGCACTCATTGGGGGTGCAGGTGCTGGTACTGGATCTGGGTACTGTGGCATGGGTTCTTCCTGAGGATACGGATTCTCTAAGATTTCCCTAATGTATTCATCATTATCGTAGTAGGGATCTAGAGGGTCCAGACCTGGGTAAGCTGCTAGGTTTGGCATGGGTAGGTCTGTCAGCTGGTAGCGTTGCACATAGTCCCTATGATCATCAAACCACGGATCGTTGTCTGGGTCTAAGGGATTGGGTGCTGGTACCCTAGGTTCCTTTGGATTAAAATCATGCATTTCTACTTGATTTTCTGGGTTATTTTCTATCTCCATTGGCTGGTTGGGAAACAAGGGTAACGGTTGAGGGGCTACTAGTTGTTCCAGATTTGGGTCGGCAGCTGTGGATGCTAAAATATGGAAGTTTGTTAAACTCCTATTAAGCATGTCTTGGGTGTGGGCATCAGTTTCTCTTTTAATGGCTGCTAAAACCCGCTGTTCTTGCAACTTCTTCATTCTCTTCCTACGCTCATGTGCTCCCTTACTGAACCATCCTCTCTTTTTCTGAGGGAATGACTCTTCAGACTGAGCCTTAAACACGAATATTCCTTCTACATCATCAGCTGAATACTCTGAGAGGGCAGGCTGTGAAGAGGCGCCTTCGCTTCTAGGCGAACCAGACAACTGACGATACGCGTCGGATGGTCCTTGGTCGCTCATACTGTAAACTAACAGATAGTCAAATAACACATAACAATAACATACAATTATGCACGCATTTCTGTAATTCGAATATTCCTTCTACATCATCAGCTGAATACTCTGAGAGGGCAGGCTGTGAAGAGGCGCCTTCGCTTCTAGGCGAACCAGACAACTGACGATACGCGTCGGATGGTCCTTGGTCGCTCATACTGTAAAGTAACAGATAGTCAGATAACACATAACAATAACATACAATTATGCACGCATTTCTGTAATTTATTTCCTAACAGATTGAATTTTTGTGTCAGCAGAACACTTCTGTGGCTGAATCAGTGGCTTAGCTCTGATACCACCTTCTGTCGCAACCCCCGATCCCTATCTCCCGGGAACGGGCGGCCGCGAGCCAGTTTTGGTGGTATCTGGGTTAGTCAATTATGGCAGCGGAATTTACATCAGGACCGTAGTTAGGAAATATTTTATCAGAGTAGAATACCACGCTTTTATAATATTAAACACATGGGAAAATCCCAAGTTTTAAGTACACACATTTTCATAGGGATAAAACCCTATTTTATTTAAATAAAACATCTATTCATTTTAGGTAACTTTATAGCCACTTTTCCAAGCCTTCAGTGCTGTCCAGCTGGCTTCTATTTGGCTTTCACATTTTGTTACCGGAAACGCGTTTAAAAACATTTGTCAGTGGGAAATACTGGTGAGTGAATCCCAGTTTAATCAAGTTTTAATAAAAACCATTGTACAGTATTGAGGGCGGTCGCGCAATTACATTTGTTTCCAAGTCATACTAATTACCACCCACGGTACTGTCGTCTCGACTTATGGTCATGTTACTCCTCGCAAGGCAGTAACAAATTTTGTATACAAAACCCCAAATATACCGACGATAATTGTATCCTTACAAATACTCAATAACTGTTTAATATATAATTAATTAAGTGAGGTTTTGTAAAAACAATTTACAAAAAGGAGATTACTCACATTGCTGTCTTAGATTTCCTTTAAGGGTTCCCTGGTGATTATCTATAATTTACACAAATGCACACGTGTTAGTATAATAACCCATTTTAACATTAGCAATACCCTCCTCGAGACAGCATTCCAATGACTACGTCGGGCAGAACCACGACAGCCGTTACGGAACCCTGGATCAATCGGGCAGCGTATCTAATACGTAACCGGGGTTATGATACTTACAACGGAGCAGAACTTCATTATTTAGGGGGATATTATACCCAAGTATAGTGCCTATTATATAGTAATTCGAGAAAGAAAGTGAGAATTGAGCGACGGAAAGTGAAGGCCCGATGCCTCCTTATATAGGGCCTGATTTGGGTTTTCACGTGGCCCACGTAAAGTGAGACCTCGGGCTACATGGCCCGCGAGGCTCCCTAGGGTAGGCCCTAGCTTGTCCGACTCAGCCCTAGCTTCGACACGCTGCACGACACGTGGCAGCACCGGGTGCGGCCCTGGCTCCCTACTGTCGCGACCCGCGTAAGGTTAAGGGGGTGGCTTACGCGCCCCACGAAAGACCAATTTTTCTTGTTTTTATTTAATTTTTATAAAAATAGAGGTATTCGGGGTCCGTTTTCGCGTACAGGGTGTGTTTTAGGACATATTAGGGTATTTTAAATATATTAGGGCATCGAAAAAATATTTTGGAGGGTTGTTATAGCATGTTATGCCCAAATAAGTAATTTCTCTTATGAAACGTTCTAAATAAATCATAATGAATAGGATTGTAAATAATGTAAAAATAAAACCCAATAAAGATCTTGGATTCCCGACACTCAAGACAAGCCCAAAACTTCTCTTCTACCCATTCCATTTGGGTGTGTAAGCCACATAATAAAGAGTTTTGCTTGAGGACAAGCAAAGATTCAAGTGTGGGGGTATTTGATGTGTGTAAAATCCAACATATAAATTACATCAAATGAGGCATAAAACTAACCCTTTTTTAGTACTAATGTTGGAAAAAGTGTGCTTTTGTCTTCCTTTTGTATTTTCAGGACTAATTTAGCTTAAATGAACAAAAGGAACAAATATGCAGCAAAATCTAACATAAATACAAAGAAAAGGAATAAACGTGGCATGCCCGACCCCTCGACAGCATCTTCCCAAGCAAAAACAAGGAAACAGAAGGCTGACCACGACCCCTTGCCCCGCGGACATGGGGGCGTGGCCAGGTGCCTGCAGAAAAGGCAAAGCTATAGAAGCTTCTATTCCCAGCACGGGGGCGTGCCCAGCTCAACACGGGCCGTGGTCAATGCTAAGATCCGTAGAATCTAGCAAATCTTGATAGTACAGATACGCTTCTGCACACGGGGCCGTGCCCAGCGAACACGGGGGCGTGTGGAGCCTAATACAGAAAATTGCAATTAATGAAGAAAGAGAAAGAGGGTGGAACAGGGCCGTGCCCAATGGACACGGGGCCGTGTCCGAGTTTCTGTGCAGGCTATAAATAGGGGTGCTTGGTTCACTTCAAAGGCATCCATTGGCAAACCACCTCTCTCCCACTTCACCACCACTCCACCACCACTACAACCCACATCCACCACCATCATCCATCTTAGAGTGTGTGTAGTAGTCTCGGGATCCAAGATTGATAGTAAGAGTTCTTGACAATCAAAGGCCATGTTTGCCTAAGTCTCTTACATCACTTGGTGAAGACAAGCATTTAATGTAATACTTTTGATTTTTAATCTTTTCTTACTTTTTATTTGGTTTTGTATTAATGACTTTAATAACTAGTTTCTTATGTTGAAGGTGAAACTTTCTTATCATTTGTCCGTGGTGTCTTGGCGTTATTTTACTGTCTATATAAAATAAAAGATTTTCACCATTCATATCTCTACGATCTATATAGAGATATGTTGGCTACCTGGTCGGGGGTTAAGGGAATGGTTTGATAAGGTTCTTGCCTTGTTCAGTGTATAGATCCTGCAAGGACCTGGGTCAAGCTTACTAGGACCTCGTTCAATACCCACTAATATTGGATGGCGGGGGTGCGAATGGCTTGATCCCCTCATATGTAAACTACTATTAATACATTAACCCGACTACTTAGGATTGTATCCCTGCTGACTAAAACCACTTAGCCGAGGGTAACGTCACCTTCAAAAGAGGAGCCTACCCCATTACGCATTAATAAATTAATTAATTATCTTTCAATATTCCGACCCTTTGGGATTGTATCCTTGCTGACTCAAACCACTGGGTTGAGGGTAACGTCACCTTCAAAAGAGGGGCCTACTACTATAAATAAGATAATCTCTTAAAAAGTGCAAAAGTGCGGAAATCATCAAAGGTTACATTAAAGGCGAGTCGGATCCAAGTGATTCATCTTGTCTATCTGTTTTATTTTTATTTTCAGCATTTTAGTTTTTATTTTCATGTTTAAAACATTTTCTAAAACTTTTGATTTGATTTGATTAGACGTTGAGGATAAAACGGTACTAAAAGCTCTTGTGTCCTTGGACGACCTCGGTATCTTACCAACGCTATACTACGCTCACGATGGGTGCACTTGCCCATATGTGTGTTTAGTGTTAGTAGAATATCATATTTTATAAATTTAAAACTTGACTAATGTGTTAAAAAGGGCTTAAAATATCAATAAAATATATAACGCTACACACGCATCAATACTTTTCTCCGATTTTGTCCATTCTTTTTCTCTCTCGCTCTCTCAACAAAGTGTGCTTTGAAACCTAATTACTAAATTTAAAATTTAAAATTAACACGATGTACAATCCACTAGTAGAAAAACATTTTTCTTGACACGATAAAAAGTGACGTTGATAGACAAATCATAAAAATAACATGACACGTGTTTGTGTGTCATCTTCTTATAATACGCATTTATGACGCGCGTTTATAACACTCTTTTATTACACGCGTTTACGTCACACATTTATGACACATACTTATGACGTTCATTTATGTACATGTGTCATGCTTTAATTGTATATATAAATATTTTTCTTTGTAGACTTACTAATTTAGGGGAAGGTTCATTTGAGAATAAAATTTAAATGAGAAGAAAAAGAACAAAAGGTAATTTTGTAAAAAATTAAATAGTTTTTTTAACGTATCTCATTTATTATCATCTTTGACTAATTAATTAGTCATAAAGACTATCATCCTCCACATTAACTTTTTTTTATCTACACACATCAAAAGTTATCCTACATATTTCAAAATTTATTCTACACGTTGAAATTTATCTTACACAACTCGTAATTTATCCTATACACCTCGTAATTTATCCTACATTTTAAATCACTTTATTTTATGTTTTTGAAAAAAAATATATACTTTGAAGATAAGTTACAAAAAATTTAATGTAGTTAGCTATTAAAAATGAAGACTACAAATTAATGATCTATGTAGATTTACCAATATACCCTTATTGTAACATCAAATACTTATATTAAATGAAGTAAAATAAAACATTCTTATTGGTTGAAATTTCTTCTTTTTTCTTCTTACAAAAAATTTCTTCTTATTTGAACTCTCCACTACTAATTTAACCTGGATACATATATAATTACCAAATCAATAAATCCTTTTTCTTAATGATAGACAAATCATAAAAATAACATGACACGTGTTTGTGTGTCATCTTCTTATGATACACATTTATGAAACAAGTTTATAACACTCTTTTTTGACACGCGTTTACGTCACACATTTATGACACATACTTATGACGTTCATTTATGTGTCATGCTTTTAATTGTATATATAAATATTTTTTTGTAGAATTACTAATTAAACCTGGATACATATATAATTACCAAATCAATAAATCCATTTCTTAATGATAGACAAATCATAAAAATAACATGACACGTGTTTGTGTGTCATCTTCTTATGATACGCATTTATGACGCTCTTTATAACACTCTTTTTTGACACGCGTTTACGTCACATATTTATGACACATACTTATGACGTTCATTTATGTGTGTCATGCTTTTAATTTTATATATAAATATTTTTTTGTAGAATTACTGAATTGAACCATCTTTCATGTTTTTAAATGAAATCGCCATTGTTTTAGATTCACATGTTCTGTTCAGATTTGTGTCTGCAAATATACATGTATTCCATTCTACCTTACTAATTTGCCAAACTTAGTAGTTAAATCTTTACATGCAATATAAATTCATGATTTTAAACTACATCTAATCTTTCTAAACTATCGATTAGGGTTTCTACATCCAAAAATCAAGCATCAAAACCAAAAATTTCATTTTTATTAAAACAAATTACGATTTTGTCCCGTTTAAATTTGTCTGATACGTTCCCATTGGTCCAGCCAAATTACGATTTTGCCCTGTTTAAATTTACAGCTTTGCAATTAGTTTTTTTTCCCTCACAACCAAATTATGATTTTGGCCTTAGCTCAAATTAACAGTTTTGCCAACGTTTTTTGTTTTTTTTTTTCCTATCAAATTACGATTATGCCCACCTATGAAAAAATACAACCATGCGATCGTTTTAGTTTTTTTTTTTTTTACAAAATTATGGTAGTGTTTTGTTTTAATTGGTTGACTCTGAGTAATTTTTTATCCGTACTAGGTGGCTGCCTGGAACACGCTCACTTATCTTGAAAGTTACAATTTTGCCCCAAGTTTAAAATTATAGCATTTCCATCGTTTTCGTTTTTTAGCATAAGTATTGTAGTATTTTGTTTTAATTGGTTGACTCGATGTAATTTTTTTGGATCGTATTATGAGTAGTATGTACAAGTAAGCGAAACACATACATACATGTTATGAGATATAAATATTCGGCTTAGTGCCCCGCAACACGGGCGGGGCAAAAATTAGTATACTACATTTAACATGGAGGGGAATAGTGTCAGACAGCTGCCTGACACTATTCCCATTGGTGCAGCCAAATTACGATTTTGCCCCGTATAAGTTTACGCCTGACACTTTCCCATTTGTTCAGCCAAATTACGATTTTGCCCCGTTTATATTTACAGTTTTGTCATTAGTTTTGTTTTTTTCTTCTCCTAGCTAAGTTACGATTTTGCTCTCGGTTCAAATTTATAGTTTTGCCATTGTTTTTGTTTTTTTTTTCCTGTCAAGTTACAATTTTGCCCCTAGTGTAAAATTATAGACATGTCATCGTTTTAGTTTTTTTGTTTTTGACAAAACTATGGTAGTGTCTTTTTTTAATTGTTTAGCTCGGTGTAATTTTTATTCGTGCTAAGCGATAGTTATTCCATTGTTTTAGTTTTTTTTAGCAAAAATATGGTAGTGTTTTGCTGTAATTGGTTGATTTGATGTAATTTTTTTGACATCGTGTTAAAAGTAGTATGTACAAGTAACCGAAGCACAGACGAACATATTAGGAGAAAGAAATATTCGGCTTTGTGCCGGCAAAAACTAGTAGTTGAACAAAGTTGTATGTAAGAACACTGTTGGAATATCTTTTTAGGTGAACATCATTACCATTACAATATTGATTTTATATTATGAATATCATTTTCTAACGTTTATCTTAGTTTCCAAGAAACCGCGTTGCATTTTCCTACTACCTACCAATATGTATGTTTGACCATTTGATGAATATATTATGAATATCATTTTCTAAAATTCATCTTAGTTACTTTCTAAGAAACCGTGTTGCATTTTCCTACTACCTACCAGTTTGTATGTTTGACGATTTGATGAATAAGCTATCATAAGCTTTTCATCTGATGAGCCCCGTTGTATGTACATCTGATGATCAACAACTGTGACCATATATTTTGAGATGCCATCTAGGCACTCTTCATAAATCATTTCAGTAAGCATGTCGTTTCAGACCAGCCAAGAAGCTCAATCGTCTCAATCTTTAGATTGTCTACCACAATGTCGTCAGCTTACGTTTTCCGAAATTCAAGCAGCAACCAATAACTTTGATGAGTCATTGGTGGTCGGACATGGTGGTTTTGGCAAAGTTTACAGAGGAACCATCACTAATGGAGAAAGTGTTTTGGATGTTGCCATAAAGCGCCTGGAGTCAACATCTGGTCAAGGAGCTGTGGAGTTTTGGGCTGAAGTTGAGATGCTTTCGAAGTTAAGGCACTGCAATTTGGTTTCTTTAATTGGCTACTGCAATGATGGGAGGGAGTTTATTCTTGTCTACGAGTATATGCCCAATGGAACTCTTTCAGATCGTCTCCATAAATGTCGATTTCCTCTAACATGGGTGCGAAGACTCAAAATATCCATAGGGGCTGCTCGTGGGCTAGAGTACCTTCACACTGGTGCGGGTATAAGGCAAGGAGTTGTACACCGCGATGTAAAGAGCTCGAATATATTGTTAGATTATAGTTGGTCATCAAAAGTTTCAGACTTTGGGTTATCCAAAATAGTTCCAACAAATCAGCCTTCTACTTATGTCAACACGTTGGTGAAAGGTACATTTGGATATCTAGATCCAAATTACTTTCAAACCAGCAGGCTGACCCGAAAGTCTGATGTTTATGCCTTTGGGGTGATACTGTTTGAACTCTTATGCGGGAGAAAAGCATTAGATACAAGTCTTGATGAGGAGCAAATGGGTTTGGCAACATGGGCTCGAGACTCCATTAAAAAAGGTAGGCTAAAGCAAATTGTGGATTCTGATTTAAGGGGGAGAATATCGTTTAAATGTGTTAAGGAGTTTGCACAGCTAGCCAGCCGGTGTTTGCATAGTAACCCAAAGAAACGTCCAACAATGAGCGAGGTTGTGGTGGGCCTTGAGTCAGTTTTAGCCTTACACGACGAAACCAACAACACATTGGACAGAAAAATATTTGGTTTAAGGTTATCTGCTTTTGGCTTTCTATCTAGTCATGAAAACTCAGGTATGAAGTTCCCTTTATTTTGTCACATTACATATGGTTAATTAGCTACAGCCTACAAGCTAGTACTATTGTCTGATTCTATTCATCCAACTAATAATTAGAGTATCTGTGTTCTCTGATGTATCCACTTCTAACAAGTTACTTGTTGAACTTTTAGTTGAAGGTAAAAGTTTAACATCCATTGAGTCGTACCTATATACTGTTGGAGGTGAAAACCATATATTACGCCGGTTTGATTTTGAAACTATCAATGTTGCAACTGAAAACTTCTCTAGATCTAATTTGATTTCAGAAGCCTTCTCTGGTGCCATGTACAAGGTATCCATATGATCACATATATCATTAGATTGGATCTGGGTTTGCCCTTAATTTGTTTGCTGGAATGTTAACTTGATTTTTCTTAATTAAGGGAAAACTGCAAAATGGCCAAGATATAACAACTGTTGGGCCTTATCCTCATGAACTTTGTATGAATGAAGTGTCTATACTTGTAAAAGTTGAACATCAGAATTTGGCTCAGTTGCTCGGATGGTGCATCGAAGGAACAAACGTCTACCTTCTCTATGATATCCCACAAAATTACACAACTTTGCGACATGTGTTATCTGGTAAAACTTCAATTTGAATTGTACTCATGATGGAGTTCAAGAACGATTTTTTTATGCCTAGGTGTTATAGAAAAAAATGATGAGTGTTTCTAGGAGGTTTTTGAAAATGTGCTGACTCTAAAAAAGCTGACACCAAATATTCTTTCACTAGCGAACTCCTAAGAAACCAGAAATAGTTCAAAAATCTCCTAGAAACGCTTATGATCCTTCCAGACCACCTAGAAATAATAAAGAATTGTTCAAGAACAAGCAAATGGCTTATTGTTAACCTTATTTTAATTTTAAGTTAAAGTAACTATGATTCTTCTCTTAAGGTTTCATTAAACTTGATGGACTAAATCGAGTCAAACATGTGTATTGTGGTTCGTCTTTGTAGATCACAACCACGCTCCCTTGGACTGGGATGAGCGGTACCGAATATTACTAGGTGTTGCCCGGGCACTTCTTTACCTTCATAAGCATGCTCCAATTAGGGTCTTACATTGTGATGTCAAAGCTACGAACATTCTGTTAGATGAAGGCTTGGAACCGAAACTACATGGTTTTTACTATGCAGTGTCTGCACCAAACAACGAGACCGATTGCATTGAAATGAACTCGATTTTTGGGACCAGGTAAGCACATACCATCTCTAGTGAAGTTAAGTAACCATCAACTACGAGTGATGTTTAAAACCTTCATTTTATATGTGACAGGGGATATATGGCACCAGAATTTCTAACACATGTTCATGTGTCAACTAAGGCTGATGTCTTTAGTTTCGGCGTGTTAGTTTTGGAAACTATGTCAGGGCGTGAAATACGTTCCTACATGAACAAATCCGAGGAGAGTTTTACTCAGTATGTAAGTATGATTAGATTGGATCATAATAGACTTGTGCTTGAATAAGTTATCTTCCAATCAATAGATGATATCCTACTTCTTCAAATCAGAAGCCAGTATGTTCTAAACAAATAATAACGTGACATGGATTTTAATATCAATCTATGGATTTTCACTGAATTCAAACAAAAATCTTTGGACTACATTTTTGCATTATTTGACTTCTTAAATTGGAAAACTCAACAAAGAGGTTATTGGGCTTTACTTTTTAACAGAAAAGTTATCTATTAATTAATTTCTTTAGCTTTTATTATATAACAAAAAGAAATTCCTATCTTTATGAATAAGTCGCCAAACTTTAAAAATGACCTTTTTGTTAAGACATACCATTGTATTTTAGTGGAATTGTGGGACTATGGCTACTAATATGTTTGTTGAACTTATTAATGTAGATATGGAGAAATTGGGTGGAAGGAACATATTCAAATATAATCGATACCAGACTTTCTGTTGATTCAAGATCCATCGCAAGATTTATCCACATGGGGTTGTGGTGCATTCAAGGAGAAGCTACAGATAGGCCAACAATGGAGGAGGTTGTTGGCATATTTCTTGGCAGCTCATCTATTTATCTCCCTATCCTGAAAGACCCAAATAACTTCTGTTTCAAAAATGATTCTGATGATTGTGAGGAGTTTGATTATGATGATTGTGAGGAGTTTGATTCTGATAGTGAAATTGTAACTAGATGAGTTTTTGTAGAACTTGACCCTTTGGTGGCATGATTCTAAGGACATCCACAACAAGGAGACTTAAAAGCACTCAAAAAATGTGTTTAGTTAGACGACATATCAAAAAACACTCTTTATTGAAAAACACATAAAACCCACCCAATAAGAAAACTTAATAAACACCAAAAACATTGACATATCATAACCACCTTTATATTTTTTGCCACTCATTTCTCTCCCTACATAATTATTTAATAATTAAAAATAACAGTGGCCCCCGCCGAATCTGTTTTTTCTTGTTCTTGGCCAAGAACTTCAACCCAAAAACGAGTTCCACAATAGTAAAATCCGATGATGTAGTGTATATGGAGGCTAAAAACAAGAAATACTCTAAGGGTCTGTTTTGTATGTGGTAATGGAATGAATGAGGGAATGGAAATGGACAACGGAATGAAATTACTTATACGTGAATAGAATGATGTTTGGTTACTTATAATAAAATGAATCATTACTTTGTACAATTTGATAGACAAAAAAAGACGAAGTAACGGAATACAATTGTATTAAAAAGGGAAAAAAATTAATTGCCTCAATAATAATAATAATAATAATAATGGTAAAAACATAATAATAAAAAATTGATATATATTTATATTAGTATTAATATAATAATAATAATAATAATAATAATAATAATAAATATATATTTCTTTCCATTCCTTGAAGGAATGGGAAAAAAACACCTCTTTACCAAGGAATAGAAATTGTTATATTTGGAAAGAGTTGCATTCCTTTGGAATGCTCTATTCCATTACCACATGATAACCAAACATGTTTCTTTTTATTCCATCAGAATGATCCATTCCATTCCATCATCTATTCCTTGATACCAAACGCTACCTAAGTACTAAGAACTGGGACTTTTTCTTGTATAAAATATTAAAAACAAAAAATTGTTGTCCTATTTCTAATCCCAACAACTATTCACGAATGTTGTTAACGAACTTTGGTTTTCAATTGGTATCGGCACAGTACGAACACTTGTTGTCACAAGTGAAAGATAAAACCCAAAAGATATAGCCGTGATATCTTCAAAAGGATATCGACATGTGTTTTACCTCAATCGAAAACCACAAAAACGACTATTAATAACAGTGTATTGATGTGCAAATGGCGGTTCGGTTCGATTATCACCTTTAATTCTTTAACCATATCCGTAACCGCTAGCTTCGGTTATGGAATTTCCTTCACCATAACCATAACCGAAGTTTGTCTCGGTTAATAAGTTATGAGACTCGGTTATGGTTCGGTTTCGGTTAATTAACAGATCTAAGTTTGAACTAAAATTAAACTAAATGAACACATTAGACAATTATTGTCTCAGTTACAACCGTTTTTATAAATAGAAAAGAAAAAGAAAAAAATAGCATACACATGCATAAAATGAGTCAAATTTTAAACAATTATTATTTTTTTAAACATTTTAAAACTAATTATATAACATAAAAAACTTTCGCATATGTTTTTTTTATCTATATAGAGTTTGATTCCTTAAACATATATATTTTAAATATAGATATAATTTGAAGGCATGTCTTAATTCATTTCGGCTCGGTTCGGTAAACGTTCGGTTATGGAACCCTTTAACCATATCCATAACCGACTTATCAGTTAATTATAAATAACATTATCCATAACTGTCGGTTATATCAATTATCGGTTTGGTGGCGCTTCGGTTATCGGTTAATTTTGGTTAAAGTTTGCTCATCCCTAGATACCGGTATTGATGTTTTTCAGTCGGAAGCAGTGTAGGTGTCAGCCACTTCTTCGTATATGCCAAAGTCTCTCCTTAGATCTTCCGGTTCCAACTCCCTCCTACATTTGACACGTAAAATTGTCTTTCTCGTCTTCCCCAAACTTGCCATTCTTTTTCATGTTGTCTTTTTTCTATGGATACTTCTCTCTGATTTTGTCCATTCTTTTTCTCTCTTGCTCTCTCAACAAAGTGTGCTTTGAAACCTAATTACTAAGGCCATGTTTGGCTTAAATTTTCAAAACAACTTATGACTTTTCTCCTCACATAACAATTTCATGTTAAACACCTTTTAACTTTTTAAAAAGCCGATGAGCTAATAAATCACTAAAATAAGCAATACCAAACACCCCCTAAATTTAAAATTAACAAGATGTACAATCAACTAGTAGAAAAACATTTTTCTTGATACGATAAAAAGTGACATTGATGGACAAATCATAAAAATAACATGACATGCGTTTTTGTGATCTTCTTATGATACGCATTTATGACACGCGCGTTTATAACACTCTTTTTTTACACGCGTTTACGTCACACATTTATGACACATACTTATGACGTTACTTATGACGTTCATTTATGTGTGTCATGCTTTTAATTGTATATATAAAATATTTTTTTGTAGAATTACTAATTTAACCTGGATACATATATAAGGGGAATTGGCTTGTAATAATCCCAACTAGACGTAATTGGCCACTGTCAGTCCCACCTTTGAATATTTCCCATGCCAGTCCCACCTTTCACTTGTTTTTCATCCACCGGTCCTCAGTTATCCGTTAAGTTTTTTTCTGAATTACAAACTGACGTTTTATGACTTTTGATCAGAACGAGGATACGAGTCGAATGATGTATAACTTACCTTGAAATTGCGCTCCAAACTATGAAAACGGTGTTTCAATTCGGGTGTTTAAACTTCCAATTAACAAAAATCAAGTCGTTTGGAGCATTGTTTCGAGGTAAGTTTTACATCAATAGACTTGTATCCTCGTTCTAATCAAAAGCCCTAATACGTCAGTTTGTAATTCGGAAAAAAACTTAACGGATTTAAGTTTTTTTAACTGAGTACCGGTGGAGGGAAAATAAGTGAAAGGTGGGACTAGCATGGGGAATATTCAAAGGTTAGACCAACAATGGTCAATGATGTCTAATTGTGATTATTACAGGCCAATTCCCCATAATATTATTATCTTGTTTTTTTTCTTTTGTTATAAAGGTAGTTTTAAATAAATGGGTAAATTTACAAAATTACCCTCATGTGCAGAGCACATATCATACTTCATTGAAAATTTTAACCTGGTTAGTGCTAAAGGGCGTATGATGTAATGAGTTTTACAAATAAAGGACTGTGACTGTAATTATTGAAGTTAAAAGCTATACATTTCAAACCACTACAAACATAAAGGACGAAAAGTGTAATTTACCCTTCTAATAATTAATTTGATTTTCGCATATTGATAAAAGCTTATACATGTTGGTTGAACTTCTGGTTTTTACTATGGTTTTTTATCTTAGAGTTAAATGACCGGATAGTTTCTGTGCTTAGCCATTTTTTCACATTTAGTCCTTAACTTTTAAAATTACAGCTGAAGTCCTCAACTTTTCAATTTTCGTTACCGGATAGTCCCTGGGCCTAACATCAGATAGTTTTCTCAGTTAAGAGGATGTGAAATGACATAAATACCCTTTCCTTAAAACATTAAAAGAAATTTATTATTTATTTATTTAATCAAGTGGGGTCCACCATCCTTATCTTCATCACCCCACCCTAGGGGTGAGCATGGTGCGGTTCGGTTCGGTTATTACCTATAACCGAAACCATAACCGCACACTGCGGTTATCAAAAAGTCATAACCGTTCGGTTTCGGTTAATGCGGTTTCGGTTAATCGGTTATTGCGGTTAATGCGGTTTCGGTTCGGTTATAGGTCGGTTATTTTCATTGTTTCTAATGTTGGACTTTAAATGTGTGGGTCGTGCAAAATTAATTAATGCGCAAACAATAAACTAGGGTCGGACCCATTCTTTTTTTATAAGTGTAAACTATAATGGGCCAATAAGGTTGGGTCATGGTTAAAAGTTAAAACATTCAAATACTTCACCAAAGATACATATAGATTAGGCCATGGTCAAGCATTTAAATTCAAACTTAAAGACTTACGGTGCTACGGAGTTGGCGATGTTTAAAATATTCGGTTCGGTTCGGTTATTTGCGGTTATAAAAATGAGAATAACCATAACCGAACCGCAAAAATCGGTTATTAAAAATATAAATAACCAACCCTTCGGTTATTTCGGTTATCGGTTATTTCGGTTCGGTTTTTTCGGTTATTTCGGTTACGGTTCGGTTAATTCGGTTGTATGCTCACCCCTACCCCACCCCACCCCACCCCACTTCATATTCCCCACTCCTCACCATCACCACCACCATCTCCACCTTTCATCACTACCATCCACCTCAGGATTGTTACAATTGACTAAACTAAATAATATCACATTTTACTAAACTAAATAATATCACATCTGATGCTGCAAGATATTCAAAACGAATTCAAGTGTGATATAAAGCGTTTTATTTACAGTTAGTAGGGAAAAATAAATGCCTATCGGGCACCTTTTGCAAGCGCATCAAACGCAGGTTGTGACCTGCCGCATTCATTGTACAGCTCAGACGCCCTTCTGTAAAAGTCAGCAACTTCACTCCAGATGCCTAATTCAACAGCTAACGCAGCAGCAGACTCCATATGCTTAGCAGCATCCCATGGTTTGACTTTTTGTCAAGTCTAAACAGTTGTAAAGACAAATGATTATCTAACAGAAAGACATGATCAGTTTAAAAAGGATATGAGGCGAGCATTTCTTGTCCTTTTGAAGCTTTCACAAATGCTACTTTTGCTTTCTCACGTTTTTTTTGGCAAGCCTAAAAACAGTAGCTGCCAAGAGTAATACATGATTTCTTGATTAAATAAATAAATAATAAATGTTTATACTACAATGTTGTGAAACCATCTAAGATACTTTTAGGTGGATGGTGGTGGTGAAAGGTGGAGATGGTGGTGGTGATGGTGAGGAGTGGGGAAGATGAAGTGCGTGGGGTGGGGTGGGGTGGGGTGGGTTGATGAAGATAAGGATGGTGGGGCCCACTTGATTAAATAAATAAATAATAAATTTCTTTTAATGTTTTAAGAGAAGGGTATTTATGTCATTTCACATCATTTTAACTTTGAAAACTAACTGATGTTAGACCCAGGGACTATTCGGGAACGAAAATTGAAAAGTTGAGAACTATAGCTGTAATTTTAGAAAGTTAGGGACTAAAGATAAAAAATAAGACAAACCACAGGGACTATCCGGGCATTTAACTCGTTATCTTATATATTTAGGGTCGTATTATTGGCACACCTTGGCTTATTAAGTCGACACCCTCAATACGCATCGTATAGGCATATACGATGCGTATTGAGTTGGTTAATTAATTCTTTGTCAGTCAAAGGCTGACACTGTCTCACGGGGTTAAAGTAATACGCATCGTATAGGGCTATACGATTCTTATTCAATTCTGAATTTGAATTCTTCCTCCCCTATTTAAACGAAGAAGAAGACGATATATATATCGTCTTCGTTATATATTCACATTCACTAACAAACATGTCGTGGTACAACTATGTTTTCGGTGAGCCGTCTGACGCAAACACGAGAATGTTTATTTCGGCTAGCAGTGTGGTATATCATTTTTTTAACTTATTCCGTTTTTTTTTTGTTTTTTTTTGTTTATGAAATACTTAGCACACCGTTTGTATTAGGCGAGGTCTAATGTCCCTGATTCTTACGATTGGAGTGGAAATGATGATCACGCGCACGAGGTCGTGTCCGGCTATCGTCCCCATCATAATGAATCGTTGTTGCCAGACCTCAACGAGGTAAGTATATATATTTACTTTTTTATATTCGGCGTTTTTTTTAGTCTGCTATGCCCCGCCAACCGTTGTTACCAGATTTGAACGTGTGTAGCCATGATCAAGGTTATGGGTCTCCGTATTATGAACCGGGTTATGTTCCCTCGTATGGACAGGAAGAATATGGCAATAACGTTTTCGTTAGCGGTGCATCGGGAGTACAAGAAGACGTTGGTCAGCCTTCTTGCGTGCAAGAATCATTGGGTGACGATCCACCCATGTAAGAGTCATTGGGTGACGAGCCACCCGTGCAAGAGTCATTGGGTGACGAGACACCCGCTTACCCTGAAGTTTCGTACAAAACTGATCAGGTACGAACGATATATATTTTTGTTAAATGTTATATTTTTTTCTGTTAAAAAATTATTATAAAATTGTTAATACAAAATACATTAAAATTGTTATATTTTTCATATAGGATAAAAATTCATTAATAAATGTTATATGAAATATTTTTATAAAATTAATTAAACCTGTTATATTTTTAAAAATATTCGTTGAAGAGTTGAAGACACTCGTATTATACAAACGAGATGATTTCACCAAAATAGGCATGAAACCCATAATTTGGTGAATGACTCTCAATACGCTTATTCAATTTTGCACGAAATTACGCCATCAAGTTTGGAGTGAGATCTACATCTTGACGGTAAGTTTCCAATTAAAACTCTAGTGGACCCTCGTCAAAGTGTCGGAATTAACTTTCTTGACCCGACGAATACCAACCACACTTATGGTACGAAATCTTCAAGTTAGGGGTGAAACTCGTATCTTGTCGACTAGTCCCGTTTCTCGATTTTCAATACCGCCAAAGTTTCAATTTTTCAATCGATTAGGGATGTGTTGTAACTGGAAGGGTAAAGTACCGTTAATTGCTTCTCGACGAGAGTATTTTACCTATAGGCCAAAGCATGTTTCCCTAATTTGAAAGGACTTTCGATTCACTTTGGAATAGTCGAAGTTTCTAAACCCGAAACAATCCGATGTTTTATCAAGCCTCTCTTTTACGTTATCTCAATTTCTATGTGTTTTAATACTTGTTAACTCGTTCATTTCAAAACCGATGCACAATTCGCACGTTCCTCGCAATAAAAAACAATAATAATTTGCACAATAATAAAAAATTGTAAAGAAAAAATACATTCAAAATTGTTATATTTTGTAAATAGGATAAAAATTAATTAAAATGTTATATTTTTATAAAATTAATTAATTGTAAAGAAAAAATACATTCAAAATTGTTGTCTTAATTTAATATGATTATCTAATGCTCCTTTTTTTGTTTTGCAGACTGCATCATTCAACTCAAAGATATAGACATTTTCTGGAGAAAACTTGACCTGAACCCATCAAATTTTGATGAGGAAGATGTTGATGTAGACAAACAATTAGAATATGTGAAACAAAAATTGTCTACCCAACCCCCGCAAGTGAGGAAAAGCGTCTTATCGAAGATCATGGCGGTGGTAAGCCCATAAATGAGCGACAAAAAACCGCTTGTCGTATAAGAAAACACTCGCGGGCGGCCAACTTCCAAGGTCCAACAACAAAGAAAAGAACAACCTGCTAGAGATAGCTCAGTTGGGCCTCCCAGGCAACAAAGTAGGTGTGACCCTCCTCGACATAGCTCTTATGTACCATCGCAAGATTTCCTAATACCGTCTACGTCTGCAATGTCTCTAAAGTCTCAAAGGTCGTTAAATCGACGCGGTCATTCAACATCTTCACATGAAGAAGAGCATGGCAAGGAAAATGGCTTTCCGTTAATCACTGATGAGGGAATGCTTGAATATGCGCACATATACAAAAAACAAATTCCAAAAGTGTTCCACCCCTACATTTCAAGAATAAAAGATGTCAGGCCGGATGGACATTGTGGGTTTCGGGCGTCGGCTGTGGGTTTAGGGTTTGAACAAGACTGCTTTGGGTATATTCGAAACCAACTACTTGAAAAGCTGACGGGTCCGAACAAAGAAATGTGGAAGTACGTCTTCGATAGTGAATTACCAGGGGACTACGACCAACAAGTACAGAAAATTGATTTTACCGGGGTTGGAATGGCACCCAGGGAACATTGGATGGAGATGCCTCAAGCAGCACTCCTTCTTGCCAATAGGTATAGTGTGATTGTTCACATATTAGACATCCAAGGTTGTTCTACTGTATTTCCCTTATATGATCCAGAGTACGCACGTGCCCCCCCCCCCATCAGTTCGTATCACTGTTATTTGTTAATGGTAGTCATTTCATCCACGTCAGACTTGAAGGGGACTATCCAATGCCGCCACCGAACCTTACGTGGAGTAGACGCGCGCGCTAAGAAGCTTTACATTGGACGGAAAACTACACGGAACGGATAGCGTGGTATGATATGCTAACGAAGCCTATCATTGACCCTACATTGCTCGTTATTGACTGATTTGTAATTTAAAGAATAATTTATTTGTATAATGTATTCCATTTGTTTATCGCCAAAACAATGCATTATATTGATTAATTTGTAATACGAAAATACGGTAAAATATTCGAAAATGCGCTAAAATACCTTAAAATGTTCGAAAATATGGTAAAATACGTTAAGATACAATTAAATACACTAAAATGCCTTAAAATACCCTAAGATAGATGAAAATATGTTAAAATACCTTAAAATACGCTATAATGCTCTAAAGTACGCTAAAATTGTAAGACCCTTAGTCCTTTTTATACAATTATCAAATAATTTTCGATTATAACCGTGTATTTAAGATTAAACATACACTTAAAAATGCAAGTTTATTAAAACATTTTAACATTTTATAATTTAATTCGTCGTTTAAAACGTGACGACGAAACTATTCGCGGAAGCTTTGTTCTTTATGTGTTCGGTTCCCCGCTGAGCTTGATCATCTTCCGGTAACCCGATTAGTACCTACATTTCATAAAACATGAATTGAGTTAGTCATATAGCGTTTAAAACGAGTTTAAACAAGTCCGGAATACAAAACGATTAACTTAAACGATTTTCGCCAATTCTTGACCCCGTCGCGTCGTGCGACGGCCCTTGGGCCATGTTGTCGCGTGGCGCGACGCTCTGAAATGGGCAGACAGTTTGCAGCAGCTGTTGCTGCATATTCCCAGCATAACCCGATTTCACGGAAACGAGCATAACTCTCGTTTTTAATCCGTTTTACATGATTCTTTTTCTTACGTGAACGTAATTTAATTCTCCATCACATGGAGTTAAAATCCAACATTCGGATTAACAAAATTTTATATTTTTAAGCCTTCGGCTTAATACCTTTTTACAAACTTTTGACTCGTTCATGCGTTTATCAAACAAACATGTTTGTTTGATCCCAATTTCACATGAACCTTATAATTTCAATGTTTTCTATCATATTAGGTTCAATTCACGAGTTTATGTATATTCTTAAACCCGTTTTTACTTAAATGCTTATTTTGACCCGTTAAGGGTATTTAAGCACTTTTTCCGCATAATTCATGCTCGTTTATTTCTAGCATCTTATTTCCACATTATTTATCAAATGATCTTCCACCACAACTATATGTGTGGAGGATTTAATGTGGAGATATATTTATTACGAGTTTTACTCCTCGAATTATCATTTTACGGCAAAGACTCATATAGGGTCATTTGACCAAAGAATTACTTCTTTCGCTTTTTATACTTATTCTAAGTATCTATTTGCTTGTAAAACTCATTTCCAAACAACCTTTAAGGGTCGTTAGCTCAATTTATCTTACAAGGGCGTTTTGGTCAATTGTAGTCCTTTTTTACGACGAAGGACTTTTTAAATACTTGTTTGACCTAAAATCCAACCCCTTTTAACTATGATTTTGTTTAGAAACCATTATGTTTCTAAAACACCATGTTTATAACTCAAATTATTCGGTTTACCTAAAAGATAACCGAATATTCATTTTGACCTTGTCTAACTCTTATAGAACTTCAAGTTCTAAACGATGAGCTGAATCATTATACATACCTGATTCGGATCAATATATTGACCCGTTTCAATACCTTGCATTAATAGCCGCTAAGTAATAGCGACGTAAATATCAAATCGTTATTTATTCCTATAATCATACAACTCGACAAACCATTAGCCGATATAGTCAAAGGGTGAAAATTTCACCTTTTGACCCGTTTGGTCTAAATGACCGTAGACCTTGGCGAGATGGATTTATTATCATCTCGTCTACATGACTTGCACCGGTTTACACCATACTGTCAATTTACTTATAACCCATTTCTTGATTATTTTGACCCCTTTATATCTTATGTCATAAAGTGTCTTTCAAAACTAACGGTTATCGTCAACGAGTGGCTGAATTACCGTTTTACCCTTATTATTTGTATTGGAATCATTCAAAAATCGTTATCTTTTAGTCATTTCATGACTAAATAACCATAATAGCTCTTTTTAACTATTAGACATGGTTCATTATCATTGTCTTTTGTTCCGAACCGCACATGTCGTGTCGGAACATCATAATTCAAACAAGACTTTATATTATTAGTAACCTATAAAACCAATAGGTATTTAATACAAAGAGTGTAAGCTGTACTTACCTAGCATCCAAATTATGCTTTTCATTCACTGCTGATTCGTTTGACCCGCTTCCTTCCCAAGCTTTCACCTAGCTCTTCAAGCGTCAAACTATCATCATAAGTTGTAAGATGGTTAGACTAGTCATAATCATTCACGACTATCCCATCCTACTACCCTTATGTCAAAATTATCATTCGATCATATAAACGGTCATTTTGGTTTTAAAAATCAAACTGCCTATTAACACAAATAAATTACACGAAGTAGCTCAACTACTAGTTTAATTACTTGATCAATTACCCGATAAGCATCATCTTTATCTTACCGTTTTAATCACTTATTAACTAAGTTCTTATCATCATAATTCGCCGAATTAATACACAATGATATTAAACATCATTTAACATAAACCCATCATCAATTTTATCATATCATACTAAACTTATTTCATAGTATGTATGATTATAGACTCAAACATACAATTTGTTCAAGTATTTCCTGATTACTATCTTATATGATGATTCTAATCATAATTATATCATCATTTTCATCATATGATTAAAACCCACTTATCCTAGTGTGGTAATTCATATAATCATGCAAATTATAGCTTCATATGTATAAATTTCACTTAGGGTTTGATTCCTAAGCACATATACATCATTAATTCAGCCATAGCTTCTATAATTCATCCCTAATTCGCAGATTATGAGATTTATCAAATTTCGCAAATTCACTAATCATCAAAATTTTACATACCTTATGATCCCCTAGCTTGGATGATCATTAATTCACGTTCAATTGTGAATTTGAGCTTCTTTTAAGCCTTCAATTTGATGATTTTGAATGAGGTTAGGGTTTTGGTTCCTGGGGAACCTCCTGGTCGACGAACAGAGCACACCCTTTGTGTGTGTTTTGTTTTTAAAACCCTTTTATTAGTTAACTTTCAAGTCTATCCAGATTTGGCCCCTCTTGTTTGGTTAGTTATTAAGTAGGCTACAACCTACATATTTCTAACATTATTTCCACTCATTAACTAGGTTAAACATTCCTAGTTAAATTAGTGGGTTCGAGGAATTTATAACTCTGTTTATTTTAAGTCCCGTTAACTCGGGCTTCTATAAACTTTATTTTCTTAAAAGCTTTCTTTCAGCTTTTATTTAATATTAGGCTTATTTACTTAAAAATCCTAATATTCACCGGGTTACTCTTACCATTACAGTAATTTACCCGTCTTTTAGTATTAATATGGTTTGATTAACAAACCCGGTTTCGGGGTGTTACAAGTCTACCCCCTTAAAGAGGTTTCGTCCTCGAAACCTTTTCCTACATAATTCATTGAGTTTAAACTCAATGCATTTGACCTGAGTAATCTTTTCAGTATTACTCATACTTTAACCAATTGTTAGTATTACCAGAAAAGTGTGGTAATATTTTTTTGGTTACTAAGCATATATGTACGTCACACTACATAATGCAACTTTGAAATAACGTAATCTCGTTATTTCGACCAATTTCGTTAATTTAGCGAAATCCATCGCTATTAGACTATCGAATTCATCATGAATCCTCTAATTTAATCCGTTTGAATGTTTTAGTGAAATCTTTCACTTTTGACAAACAAACTTCATTGTTTGTGGACCTATAGCCTTATGATCCCTCAACATAGGTGACCAATATTTTTCGTTTAGTGAGGCCTCATGGGCCGTTACTTTATATCTTGTATTTCTATATACTTTTGTCATTTACTTGACCGAGTTGCCAATTTGGATACTTGATCCTGTAATTCTATTGGTTTTGTTTATTCCACGCTATTCTCAAGGTAAATAGCGTATTAAACAAATTCTTAATTTGAATCTTGACCTTAATCAGTCTTACTAACTAGACTTATTAGTCCAGTTACTTTATACCCATCACTCGGGTTACAATGTGGTTACATTTCACATTACATTTCTTGACCGTGATCGTGTCACGCCATGTTAAATTTTATATCAACCTTTCTTTATCGAAAATATTTCTTTTCGAAGATATCGTCTTGCACCTGTCAGTGTCAAGACCTATATCTTTAATACTTACCATTTAAATTCATATCAGAATTTATGTTTATAAAACGTTATTTCTCACTAAAACTGAAGTTTTAGTTTAGCATATTTTCTTTAACTTTTGTCAATTAACCATATTAGGATATTGACAATTAAGAATTTATTCTTATACAGGGGATTCTCAACTGGTTCCCTCGCTTTGTCTAAGTAACCCGTAGGTTATATCACTTAGCCTTGTGGGCTATTTCTTTAGGCTTTTACCTTGTCAAGGCAAGGTCTTTTATAATTAATTTCTTTTGATTTATGACCCCTAGGGTCATTCTGGTCCTGTAGACCTTTAAACTGTTTATAACCCAAAGGTTCTGATGATCCTGCAGATCATTCTTTTTATGTTTGGAAATCATTTGTTTTCACATTTGAACTCCGTTAAATGTGACTATAGTCCATATCTAAAATCATTTTCTTATGCCATCCGGCATTACTTTGTATTTAACCTGTTTGACTTGTTAATCTGAAATCCATCACTTATAAACAATCAAACTTTATTTTGTATTTACCCCGTTCAACCTCAAAATAGTTGAACATATTTATTCAAAATTTCTATTTACGAAATTTTATAGTCCTTAGTCATAACTCAGAATCCGAGTCCTTTGACTTTAAATACGCGTTCCCGTCTCTCGGTTTACGCATGTGTTTATTTTCCGACCCATCAACCGGGTGATTTTTACCGAATTCATTATTAATGCAACCCTTTAGATATGCATCAGAACTTCATTTTGACTTGTTTGGTTGTCTTAGCGAAATCCATCGCTTATTTAACCAAACCTTTATTCCTTATGTAACCATGCTTAATGGTCTTAAAATTTCTGAATGATAATTATCATCATCATCCTTTCTTTACTGCGACCAAAGTAAATGACTTTGATCGTCTTGTTGTACGGGCAATACCTTTGTTTTTATGACCTCGCGGGTCATTTATCTTTTGGTTTTACATGCCCCCTTTTTTTAACCATGGCTCTTTCGTCCACTATGACTTATTTCACAAATTTCCTTGGGTCATTTATTTCTATGCGCGCCATACTTCGTTTTTATGGTTCCCTCGAAAACCATTCATACGAGTATGCCCATAAAATTTCTTGACCCTAAGGTTCTTTTAACTTATCATTTGTCTCGACCTTACCACATCGGACATAACTGCGCTCATTATAATAAGCTCATGGTACCATGTGTTCACTACTTACTTGGCCAGAGTAAGCGATCAACACATGGTACACATAACGTTATTATAATTACCACATCACGTCCCATGTAAGTAACCTTTCGATTTATTTTATTTGGTAAAACTTTATTTAATTGTCAATTAACAATTACCAGTTTTACCCATTTTATCCTTGAATATTTACAATGTTCCTTTTTATAACCATTTATACAATCACATTCATCAATGTGATCATTATGTTTCTCAATTTGGATCTTTTTTGAGAATACTTACTTGGAGGATTATTTTCGTCCAAGTTTATATTTAACTAATGTAAGGACTCTCAAAAATGTCCTAAACCGACCCACAAGTAAAAACCCGGACCCCTGAAACCATACTGTGCATGAAAAATCAAGAAATCAAAGTTCTTGGTCTTTAGACGGGCCGCGTAAAGGATAGGCATACCCTTACGCGGGCCGCGTCAAAGATGGGTTGACCGGATAAGTGTTCCGGATCCACGTGTCGTCCACGTGGCACACCTACTTGTGACCCAGCAAGCCTACACGTAGACTAGGTGGCCACGCGGGCCACGTAAAGGTTGGCTGAGGGTTCACGCGGGCCGCGACAGGCCTAAAATTCACCTATAAATAGAGTTGATCAGGAGCAGTTCTCTGGTGTCGAAACCAACTTTCAAAAATGAAGTTTGGCTGCTCTAAAGTCGAAATTACAATAAATATAGTGAGGCACTGCTATGATACAGGGTATTAACTCGATCGCTGCTACGATTCAATGTCCGATCAATTGAAACTATCCAATGGATGTTTAAGTGCTGCCCACATTAGGGTTATGCTTTGTCATTCGTCGTGAATTCGATGGATGTTTAAGTATCGCACTTTGTCATTCGTTATGAGGGTTTAATCTCGTGAGTTATCGTAAATGCTATATTAGTTACTGACCTAGTCCATGTGCATGTTATTTAAATTTAGGTTACAAGGCTAATCAGTAAGCTAAACTCTGCCCGTATAAACTTGCAATGTGAGTCATTCTCTTTTTATCAAAAGTATTCTACAATACTCCATTTTCAAATGTTATAATTACAGGGAGTAAGTCGTGGTTATCTTTAATCACTGGCTAGTGGGTATTGTGCACATTACTAATTTCTCACGGGTTAGGCTAATAAATCCTAACAGTGATAACCGTCACTACTTGGGGAAAGACCCAATAGTGGTATGACCATCGTCACCAGGTGACACGACGCCAGATAAAATAAGATAAAAGCCATTGTAATCGCTCTTATGTTGTAATTGATAACTAATGTGTCGTTTTACCTACTTGAATGACTCGCCAGCATTTCCCCGCTGATAAAATATTTTTAAAACATGTTTCAGGCGACCTGCTGTAAATCAAGGAAAACGTGTTACGGAGCACTAACAAGCTTGAAGAGGTGGCTAAGTTAAAATGAATAAACATGTTTTAATAAATCAGGGAATTTGCTAGTGAAATTCCTCTATTGTAAATTACGGGGTTTATCCTGAATTATGAAATAAAATAATCGGGCATTTTCGAGTTTTAAACAGATCCTGTTATAATCTTCCGCTGTCGCATTATAGATACCACGGGTTCCTGTCGCCCGGCTCCTGACCGGGTCAACCCGGGGCTGGGGCCGTGACAGGAAAATGTGGTATCAGAGCTACTAAAAGAGCCACTGATTTAAGCCAATTAAGTATTTAAAAATACTTAATTTTCCTAATTGCTATTCTGTGATTATGTGATTCTATCTTGACTATTTGTTAATTTACAGTATGGGTAAGCAAAGAATTTCGGATATCTATCATAAATTAGATAGCTCACCGAAAGATAAAGGAACTTCATCCCAATCAAATTCCTCAAGATACTCAGCAGATACTGAGGAGGGAATATTTGTTCGTAAGGCACATTTTGAAAAACCGCTTACCACTAAGAAAAGAATTTGGATTCTTAGAAAAAGTCAAGAGAAAATAAAGAAGTCACAGGAAACCCAGAAAATAGGCAACAACCCACCATGGGAAGATAAATTAGATGAAAAATGGGCAAATCTCTATATGTTAGCCACGGTAGCAGTAAATGTTAACCTTTAGACTACCAACACCCTGACCCAATATTAGCACCCATATTATCAATAAGCCAGAAACTTTAATCTTTTAGTTGTACTAAAAATAAATATTTTGTTTCAATAAAAAGGTTTATTAAATATTTGTAATTAATATTAAACTTCTGATTCCATTTTGTGATTCTGTGAAAATTTAATTTACAAACTTTTAACCTAAAATTTTGTGTGTTTCTTCATAAATGCTAAACAGCATGAATGAATTATTTGAAGCCTTAGAGAATCTCAATCTCTATCCTGTAAAAATAGAAGTTTCCAGAGATTTTACTGGTTACTTGGCCGATGTGGAAGAACCTATGGAATTTCAAGCTCCACCTCTGTAGAAATCAAAACCTAAGAAAAGAAGAAGATTTGTGGGCTGGAGGCGTGTACGTAGAAGGAAACCAGCAACTAGGAGAATTCCCAAGATAGAGAATCCCATGGATAAAGGAAAAGGGATTGAGATTGAGGAAGATTCAAGGCAAGTAGAGATGGAAATTGGGGAAAGTTCTAAGCAAGTTGAGGAATTACCATTGCAGGAGGAACTGGATTACATACTCGCAAGCTGTGATATCCTTAGGCCTATCAATACAAACCTTTTCCCTTATCCTGCTGAAACCCAACTTCCAATAAATATGGAACCTGCCATCCCAGAACCTTTAATCCACACCCAACCTCAAAGAGAAATGGACGAATGGTGGACCAACGATTGGCAGTTTCAAAACCTCCTAAATAATCCTTATAACTTTTTCCCGCAGTTCGACCCAGAACCTACACCAAACCCACCAATGAGTAATGAAAACTTAGCTGAACTCCACCATTTTGGCGAGGAGTTGATGGATGCAGGGAATAGGATCCGGGAGATAGGAGAACAAATCTCCTGGAAGTACGATGAAAGGGAACATCGTTTCTGAAAGGCTAGCGGACTAGAGGGAAAAGTGTGGTTGTGAAGCTGTGTTTGTATAATAATAATAGTAATAAAAATATAAGTATGTATAATAACTTAAAAATAAAACTTTTGTAAGATAACGGTGTGTACGATGCATAATATAATATATAAAAATGGAATTCGAGAAATCGACAACTTTTGGCTATACGTGTTACTATGATTATGTGCGATTGTTATGTTATGTTTAATTATTAATTATTTTATGCTAATCACTTATATAAATTAATTACCAGATGGCAAACGTTGGTAATGAACCAGTTAATGAAGTAAATCAATCTTAGCAAAATCGGGAGGATCAATTTCTAAATAGGCAAGATATCGAGAATATCGTTGCTCAGGGAATAGCCAATGCTATTCCAGCCATCCTTGCTGCTGCTCGAAATCCAATTGCACCTCAACAAATTATTCCTAGCAAACGTACAAACGACGATAATTTCAGTAATAGTGTAAATGGAGGTGGCAATCATACTAATAACGACAATGAAGGGATGCAAGCCCCACTCCTTAAGAAAATGAAACCTGCAACGCCTGGTTGCACTTACAAGGAATTTCTTGCCTGTAAACCGGCTGAGTTTGCAGGTAACGAAGGGGAAACTGCTGCACTGCGTTGGTTAGAGAAAACCGAGGCAGTAATTATGATAAGTAAATGTGCCAAGGACGACAAGGTCATGTATGCGTCGCATCTTTTTAAAGAAGGGGCGTTAGAATGGTGGAATACAGTTCTACAAGCTAAAGGAAGGACTGTGGCATATGCTATGAAATGGGAAGAATTTAAAAGTCTTGTAGAAAGAAAATTATGTCCCGAATACGAAAAGGAACAAATGACGAATAAGTTCCTGAATCACCAAATGATAGGTGTAGATTGTCGAGGGTATACTTCGACATTCTTCGAGTATGCTAGAGTGGTACCAACCCTGGCTTCGCCAGAACCGGTACTTATTTCTCGCTACATTTGGGGCTTAATTAGCGAGATCCGTAATATTGTCAAAGCTGCGAGACCCCGCACAATCGATGATGCGGTGGAGTTAACCAACACTTTGACTAACGAACTGGTACGCACAAGAGAAGAAACCCGGAAAAAGGAAGTGGCCCAAAAGCTTACCCAGGGATTTCGTATGGGTAACCGAAGTAATTTCAAGAGAAAGGGAAATGGGCAATCTTCCACTGTTCCATTTTGCAATTCCTGTAAAAGGAAGCATTTTGGAAGATGCAAAGGGTATTGCAATTTCTGCAAAATCCCGGGGCATCAAGAAGAAGATTGCAGGAAGAGGAAATCAACAGTCTGCTACAACTGTGGAGAAGCTGGACATATTAGACCAGACTGCCCAAAATTGGTCAAACCAGTTGATAACAAAGCCAAACCTGCAGAAGCTACTAACAAGAAGAACGTAAGAGCCTTCCAGCTGACTACTCAGGAAGCAGAGCTAATCCTTGATGTGATAGCTGGTACGTTCCCAGTTCATGACGTTTATGCAAAAGTATTATTTGACTCTGGTGCAAACCAAAGTTTTATAAATACTTCATTCTGCCAAGCACTTAATTTACCCTTAACCAAACTTAGGCAGATTTTTATAGTCGAAACGGCAGATGGGAATTCTGTTAACATAGATAAGGTTTTGCGGGAAGGAAAGATAGAACTTTTAGGCCATAAATTTTCTGCAAAACTGTTACCTATGAATTTAGCCGGATTCGATGTGGTGTTAGGAATGGATTGGTTAGTAGCCAACCATGCTCGAATTCTTTGTGATAAGAATTCCATAGAAATTCATACACCCACAGGAGAATTAGTGGTGATTAGAGGAGATAAACCACGTAAGCCACTAAAATTCATTTCGGTAATGAAATTGGCCAGTTATTCAAGAAAATAAGAAATGGTGTATATGATTTCAGTAATCATTAACACTAAGAGTAAGGAACTTAAAGAAATTCCAGTAGTATCGGAATACTCTGATGTATTCCCAGAAGAACTACCTGGATTACCACTTGATAGGGAGGTAGAATTTAGAATTCATCTAATTCCTGGAACTACACCGATAGCTAAGGCACCTTATCGATTAGTACCCACCGAGATGTTAGAACTGAAAAAGCAGTTAGATGAATTACTAAGTAAAGAATTTATACAACCTAGTTCATCCCCGTGGGGAGCTCCAGTGTTGTTTGTGAAAAAGAAGGATGGTTCAATGCGAATGTGTATCGATTATAGGGAATTAAATAAGGTTACAATTAAGAATCGATACCCATTACCTAGGATTGATGATCTTTTTTATCAACTTCAGGGAGCTAGATACTTTTCTAAGATCGACTTGCGCTCCGGATATCATCAATTGAAGGTACAAGAAGAAGACATACCTAAAACTGCTTTCAGAACTAGGTATGGTCATTACGAGTTTACAGTCATGCCCTTCGGATTAACAAATGCTCCTGCAGCATTTATGGACATGATGAATAGAATCTGTAAACCGTACTTGGATAAATTCGTAATTGTCTTCATCGACGATATACTTATTTATTCCAAAAGTCAGAATGAACATTGTCAGCACCTGCATGCACTCTTAACCTTGTTAAGAAAGGAGAAGCTGTATGCCAAATTCTCAAAATGTGAATTTTGGCTACAAGAAGTGCAATTCTTAGGACACATGGTGAATCACGAAGGCATTCACGTAGATCCTGCTAAGATAGAAGTGATCACCAAATGGAAGATTCCGCAGTCAGCTATGGAAATTAGAAGTTTTATAGGTTTAGCTGGATATTATAGACGGTTTATTAAGGATTTTTCCAAAATAGTTGTACCCTTAACTAAGCTAACCTGTAAATCAGTTAAGTTTGAATGGGGACCTAGACAAGAAGAAGCCTTTAAGATTTTAAAGCAGAAATTAACCAATGCTCCAATTTTAGCTTTACCAAAATGAACAGAAGATTTTGAAGTATATTGTGATGCTTCAAAGCTAGTATTAGGATGTGTGCTAATGCAACGCAAGAGGGTAATTGTGTATGCATCAAGGCAATTGAAAAAGCACGAAGAAAACTATACGACTCATGACTTAGAATTAGGAGCCATAATTTTTGCCCTTAAGATTTGGAGACATTATCTGTACGGAAGTAAATTTACTGTCTATACAGATCATAAGAGCTTAAGATACATATTTGGGCAAAAAGAATTGAATATGAGGCAAAGAAGATGGATGGAGATTTTAAGTGACTACGATTGTGATATTCAATATCACGAAGGAAAGGCAAACGTAGTTGCAGATGCCTTAAGTCGTAAGTATCATGAAAAGCAAAGACGAGTTCGTGCTCTTAGATTAAGTCTACAATTAGATTTAATGGATCAATTGAAGGATATTCAAGAAACAGCAATCAAAGATGATGCTGAAGGAATGAAAGGAAGAATAAAAGAATTAGAGCAAGGAAGTGATGGAATTTGGAGATTCCATAAGAAACGAATTTGGGTACCTAAGCAGGGAGAATTAAGAAATAAAATTTTAGAGGAAGCCCATAAATCCAGGTATACCATGCATCCTGGTAACAATAAGATGTACCAAGATTTAAGAAATAACTTCTGGTGGATAGGAATGAAAAAGGACATAGCTAGATACGTTTCTAAGTGTCTTACTTGTTCGCAAGTTAAGGCAGAACACCAGAAACCCTCAGGTCTACTACAACAATTAGAAATGCCTGTATGGAAATGAGAACTCATAACAATGGATTTTGTTACTAAGTTACCCAAAACCAGAAAAGGCAATGACGCGATTTGGGTAATTGTGGATCGATTAACCAAATTAGCTCATTTTCTACCCATGAAAGAAACCTTTAGCATGGAAAGGTTGGCAAAATTGTATGTAGATGAAGTAGTATCCTTACATGGAGTTCCACTCTCCATTGTATCGGATAGGGATAGTCGTTTTACTTCCCATTTCTGGAAAAGTTTCCAAGAAGCAATAGGAACTCGACTAAATTTAAGTACAGCATACCATCCTCAAACAGGTGGACAAAGTGAAAGGACGATTCAAACTCTGGAAGACATGCTTAGAGCATGTGTAATAGATTTTGGTGGGAACTGGGACAACCATTTACCTTTAATTGAATTCTCCTATAACAATAGTTATCATTCAAGCATCGAAGCTGCCCCATTCAAAGCACTGTACGGACGAAAGTGCAGAACTCCAGTTTGCTGGGCGGAGATAGGAGAAAGTCCATTATCAGGTCCTGAGATTGTGCAAGAAACTACCGACAAGATTACTCAAATCAAGGAAAGACTAAAGACGGCTCGAGATCGCCAGAAAAGTTATGCAGACAATCGACGCAAGCCGTTAGAATTTCAAGTTGGAAACAAGGTACTATTAAAAGTTTCTCCTTGGAAAGGAATAGTTCGATTTGGTAAGAAAGGAAAGTTAAGTCCAAGATACGTAGGACCATTTCCAGTAATCCAATGTATAGGACCAGTCGCTTATCACTTACAACTACCGGAAGAGTTGGCTGGAGTACATGATGTATTTCATGTATCCAGCCTCAAGAAATGTCTATCTGATTAATCTTTGGTAGTACCTCTTCAAGATATAGAGGTAAACGAAAAGCTAAAATTTGTTGAGAAACCTCTCCAGATAGAAGACATAAAGGTTAAATTTCTCAAACGCAAACGGTTAGTACTTGTCAAGGTCAAGTGGAATTCAAAAGGAGGACCCCGAGTATACTTGGGAGCTGGAATCAGAAATGAAGCAAAAGTATCCTCACTTATTCCAGTAAATCTCGAGGACGAGATTTTAAATAAGGTGGGGAGGATGTAAGGACTCTCAAAAATGTCCTAAACCGACCCACAAGTAAAAACCCGGACCCCTGAAACCATACTGTTCATGAAAAATCAAGAAATCAAAGTTCTTGGACTTTAGACGGGCCGCGTAAAGGATAGGCATACCCTCACGCGGGCCGCGTCAAAGATGGGTTGACCGGATAAGTGTTCCGGATCCACGTGTCGTCCACGTGGCACACCTACTCGTGACCCAGCAAGCCTACACGTAGACTAGGTGGCCACGCGGGCTGCGTAAAGGTTGGCTGAGGGTTCACGCGGGCCGCGACAGGCCTAAAATTCACCTATAAATAGAGTTGATCAGGAGCAGTTCTCTGGTGTCGAAACCAACTTTCAAAAACGAAGTTTGGCTGCTCTAAAGTCGAAATTACAATAAATATAGTGAGGCGCTACTACGATACAGGGTATTAACTCGATCGCTGCTACGATTCAATGTCCGATCAATTGAAACTATCCAATGGATGTTTAAGTGCTGCCCACATTAGGGTTATGCTTTGTCATTCGTCGTGAATTCGATGGATGTTTAAGTATCGCACTTTGTCATTCGTTGTGAGGGTTTAATCTCGTGAGTTATCGTAAATGTTGTATTAGTTACTGACCTAGTTCGTGTGCATGTTATTTAAATTTAGGTTACAAGGCTAATCAGTAGGCTAAACTCTGCCCGTATAAACTTGCAATGTGAGTCATTCTCTTTTTATCAAAAGTATTCTACAATAATCCATTTTCAAATGTTATAATTACAGGGAGTAAGTCGTGGTTATCTTTAATCACTGGCTAGTGGGGTATTGTGCACATTACTAATTTCTCACGGGTTAGGCTAATAAATCCTAATAGTGATAACCGTCACTACTTGGGGAAAAACCCAATAGTGGTATGACCATATGTTGGTGCACTTATGTCTGTACTTTGTCTGTATTCGGTCACGATGTAAAACGATGTCGTTGTTAGTCTTGTAAGTTTGACCATGTCAACCATCCTCTTGGTTTGACTTGGCCAAACAGTCAACATTTTGGTTGAAATGTGTCTGTGTCGAAGGATGTGTCACGAAGGATTGCTTATCCTTCGATGATGATAAGCTCGAAAGATGACCTTCGATGGATGGACCTCGAAAGATCTCATCCTTCGAGGTACTTGTTGATCGTTCGAGCTGTTTCTGGTCGATAGATGATCCTTCGATCATCTATCTGATCCTTCGACCAGACCATGCTGTGTTCGGGTATAAATACCCGTGTGTTGTGTTCATTTCGGGAGACGAGACAGAGAGAACAAGAGAGAACACTTAGAGCAGAAAAACACACACACACACTGAGAGAGTTTACAGGACTGATTTGTAAACATTGCTTTGTAACTGGACCTTTCATACGTTTAATACAAGTGGTGTTAATCGTTGAGTCTTGTGTGTTGATAGTTTGCGTGTTCAATCTCGGTTTGCTATCTCGGTTGGATTCCGCACAACCGGGTTGGTTTGTATACAAGGATTAGGCGACTAGATCCTCCCCTAGCCGGACCTACAAGTGGTATCAGAGCCTTGGCTCTTATCCTTGTTAAAACCGAGGTGTTCTTGCTGTTTTTCGGGATTTTATAGTTCATATTTTCTGGAAAAACATCTTAAAATCGGGTTTAATCTTGTTATTTTGCCTTGTGTTTGACTTAAAACCTTGTTATTTTTCATGTTTTCATGCTAGTCTTGGGTTTTTGTTAAACATTTTAGCAAAATCGTGTGTTTGGAGAGTTTCGGTTCACCGAAATTCTTATTTTTTCTGGGTGGTGTTCTTGAAGTCTTCATAGTGTTCTTCATAATATTACACTCTTTGATCATTCAAGATTTTCTTGGGTGGCGTTCATAGCACATAAGAGTGAAACCTTCGGTATTATCAAAAACTTGATCATTCAGATTGAGAATCTATATAAGTTGAAGGTTAGGCGGATACGTAGCGACAATGGTACTGAATTTAAAAATCATGCCATGGCGGAGTTTTGCACTTCAAAAGGTATTCTTCACGAATTTAGTGCAGCTTATACTCCTCAGCAAAACGGCGTCGCTGAACGTAAGAACCGCACATTGATCGAGACTGCTAGGACTATGTTGGTAGAGTCACAGTTGCCGATTCCCTTCTGGACTGAAGCTGTGGCCTCTGCATGTTATACGTTGAACCGAGTCCTTACAGTCAAAAGGCACAACAAGACCTGCTTTGAGCTTATTAACAAACGGAAACCAGATTTGTCATATCTTGAACCGTTTGGAGCTCCATGCACAATAATCGATCCTAATGGAAAGTTTGGGGCAAGAGCAATTGAGGGATACTTTCTTGGGTATTCCACCCCGAACTTAAGAGTCTGGAATCTAGAGACTAAAAGGATCGAGGAATGGTCTGAAGTCAGAGTACAAAGGCACACTTTACCAGTCAAAAATCCTGGTCAGCCTTGGATGTTTGAGTACGATGACTTTTTCAATTCGATCAATGTTGAAGCAGTTGAAGAAAATGCTGCGGCAAGGATGTTTTTCGAGAGTGACAATGCAACAGATTCACCGTTGGTTCGTCCCATTATTGTCAATCAAGAACCATCTTCAGTGAACAATAATGCTCTCGACAATGAGGATTTTCACGATGCTTCCGAATTGAACGAATCTTCAGAGGATGATGAATTTCTAGATGCAGATCAAGAAGCTCCAGCAACAGCAGTACATGGTACTTCAGAGGGTACACCTCCAATGGATGTCCCTAGAACAGCTGAAGCTACTGCATCATCCTCTTCGTCAATTCCGGGCCTTGAATTGATTGTTGATCTCAATCTCAACAATCTGGGTACAAATATTCCAGTTCAAGATAATCCAGAAACAAGGATTCACAATACCCATCCTCAACAAAACATCATAGGAAATGTACAAAGTGGCGTTCAAACAAGAAACATGTTGCGGAACAACAACAATGCAGGCTTGTATGCGGCGATTAGAGAATCTGGTCAACAAAATGATTGGTCTTTCGCGTGTTATGTCTCACAGGAAGAGCCAAGAACTTGGAAAGAAGCTTTGAAAGATAACTCTTGGGTTGAAGCAATGCAGGAAGAACTGCAGCAATTCCAGAAGCTTGGTGTCTGGAAACTCGTAGAGAAACCTGCTGGTTACAAGAAGATTGGTACCCGTTGGGTGTTTAAATGCAAAAAGGATGACCGTGGAATCGTTATTTGAAACAAAGCAAGGCTAGTCGTTCAAGGTTTTCGTCAGATAGAAGGGATCGACTACAATGAAGTGTATGCACCTGTTGCACGTCTAGAAGCAATTCGGATTTTTCTGGCTTATGCCTCATTCAAAGGTTTCAAGGTATACCAGATGGACGTGAAAAGTGCATTCTTACATGGTGTGGTTGAAGAAGAGGTGTACGTCGAACAGCCTCCAGGTTTTGAAGATCCTATCCATCCCGATCGGGTTTGGTTGCTCAACAAAGCTCTCTATGGTCTACATCAAGCACCGCGAGCTTGGTACGCAACCTTATCTAATTATTTGCTGGAGAATGGATTTCGCAGAGGTCTTATCGATTGTACTCTTTTCATCAAAGAACAAGATGGAGATCTTCTACTGGTACAGGTATACGTTGATGATATTATTTTTGGTTCTACTAATGATGTTTTGTGTAGGAATTTCGAGCGCATTATGCAGGATAAATTCGAGATGAGTGCTATGGGGGAAATGACTTTCTTTTTGGGCCTACAAATACAACAAACTGAGTCTGGGATATTCATCCATCAGACGAAATATGTTGGTGACATCTTGAGCCGGTTCCAGATGTCTGATGCAACGCCCCTCGGTACCCCATTGCCACAAAATCACGGAATTACTCCAGACTTGAAGGGTCAAGATGTTAGCCCCTCACACTACCGCGCGATGATCGGATCTCTTATGTACCTCACAGCATCAAGACCAGATATAATGTACCCAACGTGCCTGCTTGCCAGATATCAAGTCAACCCGAAGGCCTCACATCTTGCAGCTGTAAAAAGGATTTTTCGTTATTTGAAGGGTTACCCTGACACCGGTCTATGGTACCCTAGGGATAATAACTTTGACTTGATCGCATTCAGTGATTCTGATTTTGGCGGATGCAAAATCGACGGCAAATCCACAACGGCTGGATGTCAGTTTTTTGGAAATCGCCTAGTCACATGGCAATGCAAGAAGCAGACGTGCGTCGCTACATCAACATGCGAAGCTGAATACATTGCTGCCTCAAGTTGTTGCTCCCAAGTCCTATGGATCCAACAACAAATGCGCGACTACGGTTTTGAATTCCTAACTACTCCTATTTACGTTGATAATTCTGCTGCCTTACAGATCACTAAAAATCCTGTGCAGCATTCAAAGACTAAGCACATCGACATTAAGTATCACTTCATACGTGATTGCTTTGAGAAAAGGCTAATCGATGTTGCTTACGTCCACACCGATGACCAACGTGCCGACCTTTTTACCAAAGCATTTGACAAATCAAGATTTGACTATTTATTATTGGTAAACGGCATTAAGGTCAAGCAAGAGTAAAACCAACATCGGAAAATCATTTTTGTAAATACCTTTGTGTTTTAAATTTATCTTAGTTTATTGATTTAAGGGGGAGTAAATCCAAATTTGAAAATCCAAAAACATCGAAAAATTTCAAAAACACAAAAACAATAGAAAAACAAAAATGAGTTTCCTGGCGAGCAAAAGAGAAAATGATAGTACATCAGTGGTCTGTCCAAACCTCTTTAAACCTTAAATGAAAAACGATAAGCAGCTCTATATAAGATGTATCGGTAGGCTCACAATCATTTTAAAGTGTGCAGGGTGATATAAACTTAAATCGACTGAAGACTGGGTGGGAACCATTCATTGGCATATGGTCTTAGTACCGAAATTTCGTTTGAGAGATTGCCGAGGTTCTGAGATATTCGGTCTTTATGCTGCTTATCATCTGGGTATCATGGTTGTATCTTTTACCGAAAAATAACGGGGACGCAAGTCTAGATCTTCCATGATACCATACATACGTGTACATATTGCATACGACCTCAATAAGTGATAAACAATCACATGTCCAAACAAATAAGTGATAATATATCACAAATTCTTTCCGGGAGTCAAGTTCGTCTCTCTGCTGTACGAAAGTACTGACCTGTTCACGGACTTGCTCCTGTGCCTTCATGCATCGAAAATCAAGTTCTTCATCAATAAGTGATTCTATCACATAGGGCTTGTTTTCAAATCAAAATAAGTGAGAATCTCACATCATATACGGTCAAACAGATGATAATCGGTATACTCACCGGTAAGATGAACCCTCGTGCATACCTTGATACGGGAATGTGTCGTGATGTGGATGAACACCGGTCGGTAAGTATAAATCATACCTTAACGTATCCCCTCGCCATGATTACAAATGATAAGTTGAGTTTCTGTGGACAACAATACCGATAATCGTTATAGGATGCTTATCTTAATGTTAACTAAAAGAACAACAAGAGCGTTTTGACATGACCGTACACTGATATGATTCTCTTACCCTCGACACTCGCAAAAAGAATGTCTGTAAATATTTATTTAATGCTTTCAGTTTCTGCATCTTTGTATATATTTATTTACTGCTTTCAGTCTTTAAATTTGAAATATTCAAAAAGCCAAAAAGATTTTATTTCTAATTTATTTTCGATCGTACGATGTTGGAGCTCGAGTCTTCATTACCTGAAACCTGAACGAAAACCGAAACGACTAAATCTTCATAAACGGTCGAAATTTGCAAGTTTTGAAAGTTAAAAACCTAAAATTGATAAATTTTATTGAACTTTCAAACTGTCGGACGGTGTTTGATTGAACAATGGTCAAATGTGTGTCGATATTCCAAGCAGTTGTTCTCATTAAGCGTTTAGATTTCTTGCATGTGCAGATTCTAAAGGCAAGGAGAACATGGTCGATGACAAAGCCTCGGAATGAAGACACGACGTGAAGGCACTCAAGAGATGAAGATGATCGAGTTGCCGCTGACCATCATCAACACCGCAAGGATCTCACTTCATAAAGATCAAGACTTTCACGAGCATAACTCAAGGGGGAGCTTATGTTAAGGGGGAGTTTGTCAACACACTTCCTACATGAAACGGGGAGTTTGTTGGTACACTTTCTGCCTTCAAGACGTGAAGACTTTGAAGATCCTCCGACATTGAAGACTTGAATAGAAGTCAAAGACTTGAAGACACGAGAACTTACAAGAATGAAGATCGAGACAAAGCTACAGCCAGACAAAGCTACAGCCAAGGGGGAGTTTGTTGGTGCACTTATGTCTGTACTTTGTCTGTATTCGGTCACGATGTAAAACGATGTCGTTGTTAGTCTTGTAAGTTTGACCAAGTCAACCATCCTCTTGGTTTGACTTGGCCAAACAGTCAACATTTTGGTTGAAATGTGTCTGTGTCGAAGGATGTGTCACGAAGGATTGCTTATCCTTCGATGATGATAAGCTCGAAAGATGACCTTCGATGGATGGACCTCGAAAGATCTCATCCTTCGAGGTACTTGTTGATCGTTCGAGCTGTTTCTGGTCGATAGATGATCCTTCGATCATCTATCTGATCCTTCGACCAGACCATGCTGTGTTCGGGTATAAATACCCGTGTGTTGTGTTCATTTCGGGAGACGAGACAGAGAGAACAAGAGAGAACACTTAGAGCAGAAAAACACACACACACACTGAGAGAGTTTACAGGACTGATTTGTAAACATTGCTTTGTAACTGGACCTTTCATACGTTTAATACAAGTGGTGTTAATCGTTGAGTCTTGTGTGTTGATAGTTTGCGTGTTCAATCTCGGTTTGCTATCTCGGTTGGATTCCGCACAACCGGGTTGGTTTGTATACAAGGATTAGGCGACTAGATCCTCCCCTAGCCGGACCTACAAGTGGTATCAGAGCCTTGGCTCTTATCCTTGTTAAAACCGAGGTGTTCTTGCTGTTTTTCGGGATTTTATAGTTCATATTTTCTGGAAAAACATCTTAAAATCGGGTTTAATCTTGTTATTTTGCCTTGTGTTTGACTTAAAACCTTGTTATTTTTCATGTTTTCATGCTAGTCTTGGGTTTTTGTTAAACATTTTAGCAAAATCGTGTGTTTGGAGAGTTTCGGTTCACCGAAATTCTTATTTTTTCTGGGTGGTGTTCTTGAAGTCTTCATAGTGTTCTTCATAATATTACACTCTTTGATCTTAAAAATTTGAATATTAAACTTGTTTGTGCATTGAAAAGAGTAATCTGATTAAAATATTGGACATTACCTGTTTGGTGAAACCTGCATGTTCAGAAGATATGGTCTGAACATACTTTCTGCCGAAAGTTCTCACCAACCCGTCAACTTTTCACCTACCTGTCACATTTGTCAACCGTGTCAGTAAGATCGAAGGATATCATCTTTCGACCAAAGGAGGTTCGACAGATAGTCATCCTTCGAGCATCCTTCGAAGTGTGAGGCTTATCTTTCGGTCCAAGGAATATTTTCGAAACATACATCTTTCGGTCTACTGCTCTTTCTCGAAAGACTAGGATCCTTCGATTGGGGAGTCTTTCGAAGTCATCTTTCGTGTTCATCTTTCGGTCTACAGTCCTTATTCGAAAGATAAGGATCTTTCAAACTGTGAATCTTTCGAATTAGTGAATCTTTCGAAATCTTTGTTCGAAACTCAACAGTGATCTTTCGGTTACTGTTGATCCTTCGAACAACTGTGATCCTTCGATCAAGTGTTCATCTTTCGATTCATAGTCTGTTTATGTTTAACAAGTTGTGATTTTCAGGTATTATTTTTCTTGATCAAAAATGAATTCGGCCTGGGGTGTTCCCTTACCTGCATCTCCTGCATGGGCCGAATCTCCCGTACCTGTATCTTCGCAAGCTAATGCTATATCTACCGGTCAATGGGCATTCGTATCAAATCAAACTCCAAGTGTTCAAAGCATTTTGTTAAGCGAGAGTGAAACGGGAAGTTTGAATAGGCCTCCAAAGTTGATGCACTTAAGTGAATATCCGGGATGGTTTGATAGATTTCATACATATGTCCTTGGTCAAAATACAGAATTGTGGTTGCGTTTCATCACAGATTTTGATCAAACAATAGAGCTTGCCGCTTCATCTGCTGCTACGTTTGCAGATCTTACGGAAGATCAGAAGAAGGTCTATGATTTGGAAAAGAAGGCATATGCCATTCTTACTCAGGCGTTAAGTAAAGATATTTATCATCAATTTGTCAGTCACAAGACAACGAAGAAGTTGTGGGACGCATTGAAGATAAGGGGCGTAGGAAATGAAGCGACACGTCCATTGAGAAAAGACCTGCTAAAGAAAGAGTTTGATGGTTTTACTTGTATGGAGAATGAATCTTTAGGAGATTTGACAAGTCGATTCAATCATTTGCTGACTGAATTGGGAAATATTGGGGTTGTAACAACTTCAGCAGAGATAGTGAAGAAGTTTGCAGATGCACTGCCACCTCAATGGAATAATTTCTTAGAAATCATGAAGTACAATGGCACTTTGGATACAACAAACTTCAATGACTTTGCTCAACTCCTGGAAAACAAGAATCAGGAAGAAACTCTCAAGGCAAAAAGAGTTCCAGTGCCACAAAATCCTGAAATGTATTATGGAACTTCTGGCACTTCTACAAAACCTTCTTCACACGCTCCAATTCAAACAGCATTTGTATCTAGCACTAGCTTGTATGGCCTTCCTCCTCCAACAACAGACATGTATGGAGTTCCGCTTGAACCAGTCCCTCAATCAGTACCACAACAGCAAGGCCAACGACCTATCAGAGCGACAGACATGTATGGGAATCCTCTTCCTCCTCAACAGCAAGCGTGTTATGGAAGTACCTCATCTGCTGGTCAACAATCAAAGCCAAATACAGTACGGCTCGACACCTCAAGCTTTTCTAAAGTCAGTGTGGAAGTAGCAAAGGAACACATGGAGCTGCTAAACACTTTGGTGAGCGCATACTGTAGATTAGTGGAAGGTCAGATTGGCAGCATTAATCTGACTCAAGAAGACTATCAGCAGATCGATAAAGAGGAGATGGAGATGATGGACATCAAATGGGCCTTTGCCAGTGCTGTTAGACGAGCAAAGGATTTCATGGAAAGAACTGGCAGAACCAGCTTGGAAAGTAAGAAAGACACCAAGTATGGGTTTGATAAGCAGGCTGTTAAATGCTTCAATTGTGGTGAACGTGGTCATTTCAAACGGGAATGCACAAGACCAGCTCAACATGGAAACCAAAACCCTTTCAGAGGTCAAGGCAACAGGGCAAATCAGAACCAAGCTAGGAACAATGAGCGAACCTTGGTGCCTGTCGACAACCAGAACCAAGCAGGACCATCAAATGCCAATCAGGCACTTGTGGTTCAAGTAGATGAAGGATGTGATTGGTCAATCCAGTTGGGAAATGATGCTCCAGATGGAACAGCTTGTTTTGCTGAAATTGTCAAGGATTTAAATCACGCCAGTGGTGGAGAATCTTCCGCCAATGGTGGTGACTCTTCTGAGGATGAAGACTCTTCTGGTTATAGTAGAAGTTCAGATGAAGAATCCTCGAGTTCAGGCGATGATCATGTGGATGAGACATCAAGTGCGTAAGTCGATGCTAATATTGATGAGCTATTGGGAGAAGCTGCAGCAGAAACTCAAAGAAGATCTATTTTGGTGGATCAAGCTGCTTATTCTTCGTCTTCTCTCCATTCAGCCTTTATGGCTAATGTCGACAGTTCATCAAGTCAGGTATGTGTCGATGAACCCACTTCTGGTAGCTGTGATAACTGTGATAGTTTGCATGTTAAATGTGCTGATTTAGAGGCAAACATGTCTGAGTTGCAAGGCAAACATGATGCTTTACAAGCTAGTTTGTTTGACTTGCAAGACAAACATGTTTCGTTGAATGATAAGTGGTGTGAATTGCAAAGCAAACACGAGGCTTTGCAAGAGAAATATGATGTGACATTCATTCACAACCAGAAGTTGACCGTTGATCTTTCCAAGTGCACAGAAGCCAACATGTTTTATGAAAACCATGAAAAGGAATTTAAGTCAATGATTGAAACGTTAAAGAAAGATAAAACAGAGTTGACAAAAATGGTTTCCAGAAAACAAACTGACATTAACCTGTATATAACTCGTCTTGAGGTAATGCAAAAAGAGATGGCTTGTGTTAAAACTGAAAGTGAGGCGATCCGACTTAAGTTAGACAGTTATTTGAGCTCTAGCTATGTGTTGGATCACATCATTGATGTTCAGAAAGAAAAACGGGATGTCACATGCATAGGCTATAAGAAATGTCCACCACCCGTGAGAAACAATTATGATGCCATGCCTGATGAAGAGTATAGGACTCACTTTGAGCCATCTGTTCCTTTGGACGTTGAGGAATTTGCAGCAGGACTCGGATACAAGAAAGATGTATCGTCAGATTCAGATGTGTCAGCAGATACATTTGTAACTGCTGAACAGAATCAGGATCCTCCAGTTGTGATTGAGGATGCTGATTCTTCTGATGATGAGTCTGATGATACTGATTCAGCAAAGTCTGATGCGGTGATAAACGAAGAGGACATACCTCTTGAGAATCATATTCTGTGTGATCCTCCTGCAAAACCCGCTAAGACTATTGCAATCGAGTCCTCGTCTGAGAAAGAGTCGGAGAGTGTGGATTTGCTGTACACTCTTGTTGGTGATGATAAAATTTATTCAGACAAAGATTTTCCTATTAAGAATGTTAATCAATCTTTAATCAGTAAAGTCTTTGAAAATTCAACAAGTAAGTTTTTGGGTAAGAAAGGATCACACATTGTGGTAACACAGTGCCCTCCTATCCCTAAGGCTGAAATTAGAAAACAATTTGGCAATCAGAAATTACCAACAGTGCAAAAACAGCAAAATCATGCCAAACCAAGAGGTAAAACACCGACTCAAACTCAAAGGAAGCCGAATCAAAAGAAGAAAAAGGATGTGAACTTTGTGAAATCTAAAGGAACGGACAAAATTGAAACGTTTGAAAATCAATCTATCTTAGATTTTGTCAAGAAAGCAACTGTGATGAAAAGAAATGAACCAAGTTGTTCGAAACCTAGTACTTCGAGATCACAAAGTTCATCTTCATCATCGGCAAGACGACCACATGATACTTCGGGGTTTGTTGAACGAAGATCATGTTTTGAATGTGGTACAATTGGGCATATCATTCGAAATTGCCCGTATCTTCATAAGTTGAAAGCAAAAGAAGATGATCCCCGTGACCAAATTGACCGCACGCGATCTGTTTCATTAAAACAAGATCCCCGCCTTGTAAAAGAAAGGGAAAAGAAACAGAAACGCCAACAGGTCAAGAAAATTGAAAAGGCAATTAAAACCGATGTGGTTAACAAACCATCTGTTTCTGTCAAACCAAACAATTTAAAAACTTCAGACAAACATGAAGTTAAGGTTTTAAAGAATAACAATGGTATAACAAAACAGACCTGGAAACCAAAAACGGTTAAGAATTCAGGGGGACCATCTCAATTCTCGAATCATCAAAGAATAGAGGTTATTGTGATTGATGAAAATGGAAGACCCAAGACCACAATGGCTTGGGTCCCCATCTCCAACTAACTGTGTGAGTTCATGTGCAGGGTGTTCCAGGAGGAACTATCAGTAGTCATTGGATTGTTGATAGTGGGGCATCCAGGCACGTGACAGGCGACATGCAGCTTCTCTACGACGTCAAATCTATTAGAGGAGGTTATGTTGCTTTTGCTGGAGATAAGGGCGGATATATTACGGGTGAAGGAATGATTTCCAACGGGGTTGTTAGTTTTGACAAGATCAACTTCGTACAACAACTTGATCACAATCTTCTTAGTGTTTCTCAAATTTGTGATAAGCAGTTCTCAGTACACTTTGATGCAAATGGATGTTATGTGCTGAAACCCGGCTTCAAAATTCCAAAAGAATGGATTCTCTTGTCGGCTCCAAGGATAAATGATCTGTATGTCCTGGATATGAGCCAAGCTATTACTACGTCTGCACAAGCAACTTGTTTCGTTTCCAAAGCCACAGAAAAAGACTCAATCTCTTGGCACAGACGAATGGGTCACATTCACCTACGCAAAATGAATCATTTGGTGTCAAATGAATTAGTGAATGGTGTTCCTCTTAAAAACTTCCATCTTCAAGACGTCTGTGTCTCGTGTCAGAAAGGAAAACAAACGAAGAAGCGACACCCTACAAAGAAAGTCAACACGGTGGCAGTTCCTCTTGAACGTTTGCACATGGATTTGTTCGGTCCTGTCAAGCACAAAAGCATCAGGAATCATCAATATTGCATCGTGATAACTGATGATTATTCAAGATTTTCTTGGGTGGCGTTCATAGCACATAAGAGTGAAACCTTCGGTATTATCAAAAACTTGATCATTCAGATTGAGAATCTATATAAGTTGAAGGTTAGGCGGATACGTAGCGACAATGGTACTGAATTTAAAAATCATGCCATGGCGGAGTTTTGCACTTCAAAAGGTATTCTTCACGAATTTAGTGCAGCTTATACTCCTCAGCAAAACGGCGTCGCTGAACGTAAGAACCGCACATTGATCGAGACTGCTAGGACTATGTTGGTAGAGTCACAGTTGCCGATTCCCTTCTGGACTGAAGCTGTGGCCTCTGCATGTTATACGTTGAACCGAGTCCTTACAGTCAAAAGGCACAACAAGACCTGCTTTGAGCTTATTAACAAACGGAAACCAGATTTGTCATATCTTGAACCGTTTGGAGCTCCATGCACAATAATCGATCCTAATGGAAAGTTTGGGGCAAGAGCAATTGAGGGATACTTTCTTGGGTATTCCACCCCGAACTTAAGAGTCTGGAATCTAGAGACTAAAAGGATCGAGGAATGGTCTGAAGTCAGAGTACAAAGGCACACTTTACCAGTCAAAAATCCTGGTCAGCCTTGGATGTTTGAGTACGATGACTTTTTCAATTCGATCAATGTTGAAGCAGTTGAAGAAAATGCTGCGGCAAGGATGTTTTTCGAGAGTGACAATGCAACAGATTCACCGTTGGTTCGTCCCATTATTGTCAATCAAGAACCATCTTCAGTGAACAATAATGCTCTCGACAATGAGGATTTTCACGATGCTTCCGAATTGAACGAATCTTCAGAGGATGATGAATTTCTAGATGCAGATCAAGAAGCTCCAGCAACAGCAGTACATGGTACTTCAGAGGGTACACCTCCAATGGATGTCCCTAGAACAGCTGAAGCTACTGCATCATCCTCTTCGTCAATTCCGGGCCTTGAATTGATTGTTGATCTCAATCTCAACAATCTGGGTACAAATATTCCAGTTCAAGATAATCCAGAAACAAGGATTCACAATACCCATCCTCAACAAAACATCATAGGAAATGTACAAAGTGGCGTTCAAACAAGAAACATGTTGCGGAACAACAACAATGCAGGCTTGTATGCGGCGATTAGAGAATCTGGTCAACAAAATGATTGGTCTTTCGCGTGTTATGTCTCACAGGAAGAGCCAAGAACTTGGAAAGAAGCTTTGAAAGATAACTCTTGGGTTGAAGCAATGCAGGAAGAACTGCAGCAATTCCAGAAGCTTGGTGTCTGGAAACTCGTAGAGAAACCTGCTGGTTACAAGAAGATTGGTACCCGTTGGGTGTTTAAATGCAAAAAGGATGACCGTGGAATCGTTATTTGAAACAAAGCAAGGCTAGTCGTTCAAGGTTTTCGTCAGATAGAAGGGATCGACTACAATGAAGTGTATGCACCTGTTGCACGTCTAGAAGCAATTCGGATTTTTCTGGCTTATGCCTCATTCAAAGGTTTCAAGGTATACCAGATGGACGTGAAAAGTGCATTCTTACATGGTGTGGTTGAAGAAGAGGTGTACGTCGAACAGCCTCCAGGTTTTGAAGATCCTATCCATCCCGATCGGGTTTGGTTGCTCAACAAAGCTCTCTATGGTCTACATCAAGCACCGCGAGCTTGGTACGCAACCTTATCTAATTATTTGCTGGAGAATGGATTTCGCAGAGGTCTTATCGATTGTACTCTTTTCATCAAAGAACAAGATGGAGATCTTCTACTGGTACAGGTATACGTTGATGATATTATTTTTGGTTCTACTAATGATGTTTTGTGTAGGAATTTCGAGCGCATTATGCAGGATAAATTCGAGATGAGTGCTATGGGGGAAATGACTTTCTTTTTGGGCCTACAAATACAACAAACTGAGTCTGGGATATTCATCCATCAGACGAAATATGTTGGTGACATCTTGAGCCGGTTCCAGATGTCTGATGCAACGCCCCTCGGTACCCCATTGCCACAAAATCACGGAATTACTCCAGACTTGAAGGGTCAAGATGTTAGCCCCTCACACTACCGCGCGATGATCGGATCTCTTATGTACCTCACAGCATCAAGACCAGATATAATGTACCCAACGTGCCTGCTTGCCAGATATCAAGTCAACCCGAAGGCCTCACATCTTGCAGCTGTAAAAAGGATTTTTCGTTATTTGAAGGGTTACCCTGACACCGGTCTATGGTACCCTAGGGATAATAACTTTGACTTGATCGCATTCAGTGATTCTGATTTTGGCGGATGCAAAATCGACGGCAAATCCACAACGGCTGGATGTCAGTTTTTTGGAAATCGCCTAGTCACATGGCAATGCAAGAAGCAGACGTGCGTCGCTACATCAACATGCGAAGCTGAATACATTGCTGCCTCAAGTTGTTGCTCCCAAGTCCTATGGATCCAACAACAAATGCGCGACTACGGTTTTGAATTCCTAACTACTCCTATTTACGTTGATAATTCTGCTGCCTTACAGATCACTAAAAATCCTGTGCAGCATTCAAAGACTAAGCACATCGACATTAAGTATCACTTCATACGTGATTGCTTTGAGAAAAGGCTAATCGATGTTGCTTACGTCCACACCGATGACCAACGTGCCGACCTTTTTACCAAAGCATTTGACAAATCAAGATTTGACTATTTATTATTGGTAAACGGCATTAAGGTCAAGCAAGAGTAAAACCAACATCGGAAAATCATTTTTGTAAATACCTTTGTGTTTTAAATTTATCTTAGTTTATTGATTTAAGGGGGAGTAAATCCAAATTTGAAAATCCAAAAACATCGAAAAATTTCAAAAACACAAAAACAATAGAAAAACAAAAATGAGTTTCCTGGCGAGCAAAAGAGAAAATGATAGTACATCAGTGGTCTGTCCAAACCTCTTTAAACCTTAAATGAAAAACGATAAGCAGCTCTATATAAGATGTATCGGTAGGCTCACAATCATTTTAAAGTGTGCAGGGTGATATAAACTTAAATCGACTGAAGACTGGGTGGGAACCATTCATTGGCATATGGTCTTAGTACCGAAATTTCGTTTGAGAGATTGCCGAGGTTCTGAGATATTCGGTCTTTATGCTGCTTATCATCTGGGTATCATGGTTGTATCTTTTACCGAAAAATAACGGGGACGCAAGTCTAGATCTTCCATGATACCATACATACGTGTACATATTGCATACGACCTCAATAAGTGATAAACAATCACATGTCCAAACAAATAAGTGATAATATATCACAAATTCTTTCCGGGAGTCAAGTTCGTCTCTCTGCTGTACGAAAGTACTGACCTGTTCACGGACTTGCTCCTGTGCCTTCATGCATCGAAAATCAAGTTCTTCATCAATAAGTGATTCTATCACATAGGGCTTGTTTTCAAATCAAAATAAGTGAGAATCTCACATCATATACGGTCAAACAGATGATAATCGGTATACTCACCGGTAAGATGAACCCTCGTGCATACCTTGATACGGGAATGTGTCGTGATGTGGATGAACACCGGTCGGTAAGTATAAATCATACCTTAACGTATCCCCTCGCCATGATTACAAATGATAAGTTGAGTTTCTGTGGACAACAATACCGATAATCGTTATAGGATGCTTATCTTAATGTTAACTAAAAGAACAACAAGAGCGTTTTGACATGACCGTACACTGATATGATTCTCTTACCCTCGACACTCGCAAAAAGAATGTCTGTAAATATTTATTTAATGCTTTCAGTTTCTGCATCTTTGTATATATTTATTTACTGCTTTCAGTCTTTAAATTTGAAATATTCAAAAAGCCAAAAAGATTTTATTTCTAATTTATTTTCGATCGTACGATGTTGGAGCTCGAGTCTTCGTTACCTGAAACCTGAACGAAAACCGAAACGACTAAATCTTCATAAACGGTCGAAATTTGCAAGTTTTGAAAGTTAAAAACCTAAAATTGATAAATTTTATTGAACTTTCAAACTGTCGGACGGTGTTTGATTGAACAATGGTCAAATGTGTGTCGATATTCCAAGCAGTTGTTCTCATTAAGCGTTTAGATTTCTTGCATGTGCAGATTCTAAAGGCAAGGAGAACATGGTCGATGACAAAGCCTCGGAATGAAGACACGACGTGAAGGCACTCAAGAGATGAAGATGATCGAGTTGCCGCTGACCATCATCAACACCGCAAGGATCTCACTTCATAAAGATCAAGACTTTCACGAGCATAACTCAAGGGGGAGCTTATGTTAAGGGGGAGTTTGTCAACACACTTCCTACATGAAACGGGGAGTTTGTTGGTACACTTTCTGCCTTCAAGACGTGAAGACTTTGAAGATCCTCCGACATTGAAGACTTGAATAGAAGTCAAAGACTTGAAGACACGAGAACTTACAAGAATGAAGATCGAGACAAAGCTACAGCCAGACAAAGCTACAGCCAAGGGGGAGTTTGTTGGTGCACTTATGTCTGTACTTTGTCTGTATTCGGTCACGATGTAAAACGATGTCGTTGTTAGTCTTGTAAGTTTGACCAAGTCAACCATCCTCTTGGTTTGACTTGGCCAAACAGTCAACATTTTGGTTGAAATGTGTCTGTGTCGAAGGATGTGTCACGAAGGATTGCTTATCCTTCGATGATGATAAGCTCGAAAGATGACCTTCGATGGATGGACCTCGAAAGATCTCATCCTTCGAGGTACTTGTTGATCGTTCGAGCTGTTTCTGGTCGATAGATGATCCTTCGATCATCTATCTGATCCTTCGACCAGACCATGCTGTGTTCGGGTATAAATACCCGTGTGTTGTGTTCATTTCGGGAGACGAGACAGAGAGAACAAGAGAGAACACTTAGAGCAGAAAAACACACACACACACTGAGAGAGTTTACAGGACTGATTTGTAAACATTGCTTTGTAACTGGACCTTTCATACGTTTAATACAAGTGGTGTTAATCGTTGAGTCTTGTGTGTTGATAGTTTGCGTGTTCTATCTCGGTTTGCTATCTCGGTTGGATTCCGCACAACCGGGTTGGTTTGTATACAAGGATTAGGCGACTAGATCATCCCCTAGCCGGACCTACACCATCGTCACCAGGTGACACGGCGCCAGATAAAATAAGATAAAAGCCATTGTAATCGCTCTTATGCTGTAATTGATAACTAATGTGTCGTTTTACCTACTTGAATGACTCGCCAGCATTTCCCCGCTGATAAAATATTTTTAAAACATGTTTCAGGCGACCTGCTGTAAATCAAGGAAAACGTGCTACGGAGCACTAACAAGCTTGAAGAGGCGGCTTAGTTAAAATGAATAAACATGTTTTAATAAATCAGGGAATTTACTAGTGAAATTCCTCTATTGTAAATTAAGGGGTTTATCCCGAATTATGAAATAAAATAATCGGGCATTTTTGAGTTTTAAACAGATCCTGTTAAAATCTTCCGCTGTCGCATTATAGATACCACGGGTTCCTGTCCCGCGGCTCCTGACCGGGTCAACCCGGGGCTGGGGCCGTAACAACTAAGTTCAGTATTGTCTTATTATTCACGACTGTGAATAATATATATCTCTACTGAATTTCTCTTGGAAACGTCATCCTGGATATGAATCCTATCCAAGTTTTCCAAGTTTTATATACTATATGCAACTTGTCATTCACTACGTATTTGTTGCATATTTCTGTTTACACTATAAGTTTAAGACATGTACCTTGTAGCTACTTGCCCTGATAAACTTTCCTTGTTGCTCGATCTCTCATTCGAGATCGTTTCTTGATTCATGTCCTTAATATGTATGACTTACTTGTCATACTTCAGACCATATCTTCATCGTATCGATAGATCCTTAGGCTCTCATCATCTTCAGAGGCAAGGATCCTTTAATTTAAAACGTCTACAATTGTTAGTAACGTTAGCATTAACAAGTACACGCATTATCATACAAGGCTTTCTACGACACGTGTTAACACACGTAATCCTTTTAACTATATCGGTCTTTTATCGCTTTGTTTGGGGTAACGTGTTTTACCCGATAACCCTATGTGTTGTTTTCAACACTTTAAATGCTAGACCGTTAATGTATTTAATAACTTACCGGATTTTGCGATCAAGCTTCGAACCGAACACAAATCTTTATCAAGAGCATAAGGTTTAAGTCCAAGCATAGTTTTTCCCCACCATACTCGAATCTCTTAAACCAGGGCTCTGATACCAACTTGTAAGACCCTTAGTCCTTTTTATACAGTTATCAAATAATTTTCGATTATAACCGTGTATTTAAGATTAAACATACACTTAAAAATGCAAGTTTATTAAAACATTTTACTAAATAAAACATTTTAACATTTTATAATTTAATTCGCCGTTTAAAACGTGACGACGAAACTATTCGCGGAAGCTTTGTTCTTTATGTGTTCGGTTCCCCGCTGAGCTTGATCATCTTCCAGTAACCCGATTAGTACCTACATTTCATAAAACATGAAATGAGTTAGTCATATAGCGTTTAAAACGAGTTTAAATAAGTCCGGAATACAAAACGATTAACTTAAACGATTTTCGCCAATACTTGACCCTGTCGCGTCGTGCGATGGCCCTTGGGCCATGTCGTCGCGTTGCGCGACGCCCTGAAATGGGCAGACAGTTTGCAGTTGTTGCTGCATATTCCCAGCATAACCCGATTTCACAGAAACGAGCATAACTCTCTCGTTTTTAATCCGTTTTACACGATTCTTTTTCCTACGTGATCTTAACTTAATTCTCCATCACATGGAGTTAAAATCCAACATCCAGATTAACAAAATTTTATACTTTTAAGCCGTCTGCTTAATACATTTTTACAAAGTTTTGACCCGTTCATGCATTTATCAAACAAACATGTTTATTTGATCCCAATTTCACATGAACCTTATAATTTCAATGTTGTCTATCATATTAGGTTCAATTCACGAGTTTATGTATATTCTTAAACCCGTTTTTACTTAAATGCTTATTTTGACCCGTTAAGGGTATTTAAGCACTTTTTCGCATAATTCATGCTCGTTTATTTCTAGCATCTTATTTCCACATTATTTATCAAATGATCTTCCACCACAACTATATGTGTGGAGGATTTAATGTGGAGATATATTTATTACGAGTTTTACTCCTCGGTTTATCATTTTACGGCAAAGACTCATATAGGGTCATTTGACCAAAGAATTACTTCTTTCGCTTTTTATACTTATTCTAAGTATCTATTTGCTTGTAAAACTCATTTCCAAACAACCTTTAAGGGTCGTTAGCTCAATTTAGTTTACAAGGGCGTTTTGGTCAATTTTAGTCCTTCTTTTACGACGAAGGACTTTTTAAATACTTGTTTGACCTAAAATCCGACCCTTTTAACTATGATTTTGTTTAGAAACCATTATGTTTCTAAAACACCATGTTTATAACTCAAATTATTCGGTTTACCTAAAAGATAACCGAATATTCATTTTGACCTTGTCTAACTCTTATAGAACTTCAAGTTCTAAACGATGAGCTGAATCATTATACATACCTGATTCGGATCAATATATTGACCCGTTTCAATACCTTGCATTAATAGTCGCAAAGTAATAGCGACGTAAATATCAAATCGCTATTTATTCCTATAATCATACAACTCGACAAACCATTAGCCAATATAGTCAAAGGGTAAAAATTTCACCTTTTGACCCGTTTGGTCTAAATGACCGTAGACCTTGGCGAGATGGATTTATTATCATCTCGTCTACATGACTTGCACCGGTTTACACCTTACGGTCAATTTACTTATAACCCATTTCTTGATTATTTTGACCCCTTTATATCTTATGTCATAAAGTGTCTTTCAAAACTAACGGTTATCGTCAACGAGTGGCTGAATTACCGTTTTACCCTTATTATTTGTATTAGTTTACCTTATAAGGTAATCATTCAAAAATCGTTATCTTTTAGTCATTTCATGACCAAATAACCATATTAGCTCTTTTTAACTATTAGACATGGTTCATTATCATTGTCTTTTGTTCCGAACCGCACATGTCGTGTCGGAACATCATAATTCAAACAAGACTTTATATTATTAGTAACCTATAAAACCAATAGGTATTTAATACAAAGAGTGTAAGCTGTACTTACCTAGCATCCAAATTATGCTTTTCATTCATTGCTGATTCGTTTGACCTGCTTCCTTCCCAAGCTTTCACCTAGCTCGTCAAGCGTCAAACTATCATCATAAGTTGTAAGATGGTTAGACTAGTCATAATCATTCACGATTATCCCATCCTACTACCTTTATGTCGAAATTATCATTCGATCATATAAAAGGTCATTTTGATTTTAAAAATCAAACTGCCTATTAACACAAATAAATTACAAGAAGTAGCTCAACTACTAGTTTAATTACTTGATCAATTACCCGGTAAGCATCATCTTTATCTTACCGTTTTAATCACTTATTAACTAAGTTCTTATCATCATAATTCACCGAATTAATACACAATGATATTAAACATCATTTAGCATAAACCCATCATCAATTTTATCATATCATACTAAACTTATTTCATAGTATGTATGATTATAGACTCAAACATACAATTTGTTCAAGTATTTCCTGATTACTATCTTATATGATGATTCTAATCATAATTATATCATCATTTTCATCATATGATTAAACCCCACTTATCCTAGTGTGGTAATTCATATAATCATGCAAATTATAGCTTCATATGTATAAATTTCACTTAGGGTTTGATTCCTAAGCACATATACATCATTAATTCAGCCATAGCTTCTATAATTCATCCCTAATTCGCAGATTATGAGATTTATCAAATTTCGCAACTTCACTAATCATCAAAATTTTACATACCTTATGATCCCCTAGCTTGGGTGATCATTAATTCACGTTCTATTGTGAATTTGAGCTTCTTTTAAGCCTTCAATTTGATGATTTTGAATGAGGTTAGGGTTTTGGTTCCTGGGGAACCTCCTGGTCGACGAACAGAGCACACACTTTGTGTGTGTTTTGTTTTTAAAACCCTTTTATTAGTTAACTTTCAAGTCTATCAAGATTTGGCCCCTCTTGTTTGGTTAGTTATTAAGTAGGCTACAACCTACATATTTCTAACATTATTTCCACTCATTAACTAGGTTAAACATTCATAGTTAAATTAGTGGGTTCGAGGAATTTATGACTCTGTTTATTTTAAGTCCCGTTAACTCGGGCTTATATAAACTTTATTTTGTTAAAAGCTTTCTTTCAGCTTTTATTTAATATTAGGCTTATTTATTTAAAAATCCTAATATTCACCGGGTTACTCTTACCATTACGGTAATTTACCCGTCTTTTAGTATTAATATGGTTTAATTAACAAACCCGGTTTTGGGGTGTTACAAAAATATTCAAAAATACGCTAAAATACGTCAAAATACAATTAAATAGGCTAAATGCTCTAAAGTACGCTAAAATATTCGAAAATACGCTAAAATACGTCAAAATACAATTAAATACGCTAAAATACGCTAAATATGCTAAGATGCGTTAAAATACCTTAAAATACCCTAAGATACATGAAAATATGTTAAAATACCTTAAAATTCGCTATAATGCTCTAAAGTACGTTAAAACATTTAAAAATACGCTAAATTACGTCAAAATACGTTTAAATACGCTATAATACGCTAAAATGAGCTAAAATACCTTAAAATACCCTAAGATACATGAAAATATGCTAAAATACCTTAAATACGATATAATGCTCTAAAGTACGCTAAAATGTTCGAAAATATGGTAAAATACGTCAAAATACAATTAAATACGCTAAAATATGCTAAAATACGCTAAAATGCGCTAAAACACCTTAAAATACCCGAAGATACATGAAAATATGTTAGAATACCTTAAAATACTCTATACTGCTCTAAAGTACGCTAAAATATTCAAAAATACGCTAAAATACGCCGAAATACGCTAAAATACACTAAAATGCGCTAAAATAGCTTTAAATACCCTAAGTGTAAGGCCCTAATACGAATTTGACAAAAAGTCGCAGCGGAAATTCTTGCCATAAAATTTCTTTCATTACAAACGTCTTGACTTACTTGATAATTCGTTTTAATATGTATCTTTTACAAAAGTAAAGCATAAGTCCTGTTTACTAACAGTACATACTCGATTATTCCCGTACAATCTATCTTGTGACTCGGTATTCGATCTTTATTCCTCTTGATGATCGCCCGTGATTTGTACAACCTGCACTCACCACATACATTCACCACATTAGTACATAATACATAAATAAGATTCAATCTCGCACCCTTCCCATTGCGTTATCATTCTAACTTTAAGCACTTCATCTGCGTATCTATACTCTGATGAGGCTTCAATAATGTACCTGCATTACTTTTCATTCTCAAGGCACACTATTAATAACGTATTACTCGACTTATCTAAATCATGCACACATACATTCTTACATGCATACATACACATCCACATACATACATACCTTCCTACACCCCTACATACATACATACACTCGTACGCACCTTTGTACATACATATATACACATTTACATACATGCATACCTTCCTATATCTCTACATACATGCATGCACTCGTACACACCTTTATACATACATATATACACAATTACATACATGCATACCTTCCTACACCCCTACATACATGTGTGCACTCATACACACCTTTATACATACATATATACACCTTTACATACATGCATACCTTCCTACATACTCATTCAAGATCTTGCATACCACTTACATACTCCCGTTTGACTTTCATTAGTCAAGTCTAACAAACATAAGACATATACCCAAAATCACATCTCTTCCAACTCGTATAATTCCTTACATAATTGCATATAACACACATTGTTAAACATGCACCATATGACTTTATAGCATTGAAATTTGACAAGAGTCTAGCCATACTACTTATGCAAGGTTTGACTTCCAAAAGTCAACGACCCATCTTATGGACTTTCGACTTAACCTCATATATCCGTGTCATCATATTAAGCTATAACAATGGCATTATATACACTTCATATTCATGATGTAATATGCTTACAACCACATGATCAATCCATTACATACACACACATACATATTATCAATACTACATATACTAAAGCTTTCGGGATCCCATACTAGACGACCATATTTGGGGTACATAACCAACATGATTTTACCATCCTTACTTGCTATACATTAACGCCAATTTCATTTCGTAACCTCAACTAAACCGTCGACTAAACACATAGTGTGTACCATACAATGTGAGTGAACAATGAAAGATACTAGTGCACATTTCTACCCAAACAAGACAACAATAAAACCTCCACATGGATTCAATCTTACACATGTTCCTTGTGTAAGTTTAATAACAATTTAATCATTTACACATTGTATGTAAGTTCATCCACTACTTGCATACATTTTCACATAATATCGTCGTTTAGTCATTTCATCAAACACTTGGCGTGCGTACCACTATCTAAGCATAATGTACAACTATTTCATGCATCAATCTTCTACATTCATACATAGTTCATCAAATCCTTCTACTCACCATCATGTAGTATTTACAATTAATCATCCAACATATCATCATCACATTTTATTCAATTCGTCAAACCATATCTCGTTATACACCATAATTCATCAATCTTTCAACAAGAATTGGACATAGATGGTGATTAAGTCATCATCATCACCATGACTAATGGGTTTTACTTCTAAACATCAAATTAACACAAACTATACATAACCTATGTTTTACTTGATGATTCTATCCCTTATACATCATCAATTTCATACTAATTCACGGATTAAAACATAACCCACTTCCTACATGATCACCAATCCTAGTTTTGAGACATACCTTATGATCCCCTTGTTTTGGTGATCACTAATTCACGTTCGGTTGATAATTTGAGCTTCGATTCACCCTTCAATTTGATGAATATTGTTGAGTTAGGGTTTGGCTCCCTTGGGGAGCTCTGGAACGATCCAGAACACACACACACGAAAATGTGTGTGGTGTGTGTTGATATTTTCTTTTAGTTAGTGACCAAGTTTCATCCCATCCACTTTAACCCCTCAAGTTTACTTCCAAAACATTTTTGGCACTACTTTTCTCCTTTAATAGTTTTTACCATGCACTTAACTAGGTTAAATAGCCTAGTTATTTATTTCGTAATATAACGCATAAGGACATATTTCGAATATATGACATTTGGATTTTGGGGCGTTACAAGTCTACCCTCCTTAAAAGAGGTTTCGTCCTCGAAACCTTTCTTATCTTTATTAATCACTAACTTTCTCTCCTCTACGTCCCCTCGACACGACCGCTAGCCCATCACAATGACTATCCTTCACTTTTCAAGAACCCATCCGAGAGTTCTTATTAATGTCACTTTCACTAGTGCTAGCTTCTAACGCACTTCATAGCTAATGGTCCATTCATCATTCTAATACTCGTATATCATGTGCAATATTTCATTTTGTTTACTTGATTCAATTCCAATTATCCTGTTAATAATGGGTCAATATACATGCTTCTTCAACATGTAGTTATACATACATTCATATGATCCGTTCATGATGGATCTAATACCTTCGTCTCGTTTCTTAAAATTTCATTCTCTTCATGTAATGTATAATATTTAACTATTGTTTTGTTATCACAACAAAACTATTATTTCATAGTCACAACTACGTGCCCAGCTACTAATTTAACATCATTCTATGTTTTCTACAATTACTTATACCTTGCATACCTTTACATTTCCTTCAAATCATTTCATGCATTTCATTTTACTATTGCTTTTGCTTCATGCATTACATAATTTATATAAATAAATGTGTCGTGCAAATTCATTGTACAAAGTTCATTAGACACTCAAAATTTCCTCCTCAAACTTTTGAAATCCACTTTTTAATGACATATTTTCTTCTTACATCAGTTGTTAAAAATTTTACATTCCATACCATACCATACATATCCTATCAGTCATTTCGTAGGTCCTTCTCAACCTATCAATTCACACCTATCCAACATGAATTACACATTTTACTAACCTCGATTTCTTTGCATAATTCAATGGTCCATAAACCAGACCTATCCGCCTCTTTATGAGTACTAGCCGTACTAGGCTATGTTCCATTCATCCTTGTAATGGGCTTCCACTCGTGCGCATTCTTTCGCCAATTCGATTGGTTTCATCACATTCATAGTTCTACCAGTAACATCTACAAAATCGGCGGTTAGCAGCTTTCATTCAAACATTCATTACTTCATTTCGGTATTCTTGCCAAAACTCACCCTTCCCCATCATACTTAGATTGTTGTCCGGGTTATAGCCCGTCATTCATTACGATTCCTAAGAGTCGATTACTAATACATCTAACACATATCATGTTCAAAATTTCTTTCTTTCATCCAAATTAGGTTTACGTGCTAAACATTATGCTCACCTATAAGTATACAACTTAACAAATCAAAACATTAAATATATCGGGTTTGAATGGCGATTACCCTTTGATCCGCATGACTTGTTCGTCTCTTTAACCCTTCTTACATAAAAACACATTCGCTTATATATATACATATATATACACATTCATTCACACGTATCTATATATACAAGTTTAAGGCATAACTTGGATAATATTCGCTTTTTAAAGAATATTTACTTGCTTAGTCTGTATTTACTTATATATTCGAATCTTTCCATTCTTATCATCCATTATGTTTCGAACCCGCCACGCGGTTCCTAACCTATAATTCATGCTTTCATTTCTTTCATGTTTCGAATCCGTCTCGTAGATTCTAACATATCATTCATGCTTTCAATTCTTTCATGTTTCGAATCCGTCTCGCGGATTCTAACATATCATTCATGCTTTCAATTCTTTCATGTTTCGAACCCGTCTCGCGGATTCTAACATATCATTCATGCTTTCAATTCTTTTCATGTTTCGAATCCGTCTCGCGGATTCTAACATTTCATTCGTACTTTCATTCCTGAAAGTCCTACATTTCTTTTCACCCTCACGTCCACCTACTACCTAATTCTAACGGATATACCTAGCAATTATCACGGTCTCACGAACGTCATATGCTTCTCGTGTACTGGCCAGGTACACAATCCACATACTAGTTTCGTGTCTTCGTGTAATTGTCACCTTATGTCCGAAGAATTAGGTTTCGGCACGTGTAACATTTCCAAAACTTCATTACCATTCTTATCATTATTTTCCATTTTAAAATCTTCCTTTCATTGATAGGTTTTACCATTACATGTACCTACATATATTAAATATACGTACCTGGGTCAATATGTCAGATTATATACCTTGGTGCCGGTGCTAGACCGCATCCACATATCATTCTTTCCAAGCAACCATGCTTACCTTACACATAACATATTGTTAGTTATCTTCCAATACATACTTAAGCACATACTTACCTTGGCTTCTATCCTTAGATCTTGATCGAGTCTTGGATTGTACGGGTTTCTTGTCACAAGAGCACACAGGTTTGAGTTCAAGTATTTGCCTCCTCATACTTGATTTCGCTCAAACCAGGGCTCTGATACCAACTTGTAAGGCCCTAATACGTATTTGACAAAAAGTCGCAGCGGAAATTCGTGCCATAAAATTTCTTTCATTACAAACGTCTTGACTTACTTGATAATTCGTTTTAATATGTATCTTTTACAAAAGTAAAGCATAAGTCCTGTTTACTAACAGTACATACTCGATTATTCCCGTACAATCTATCTTGTGACTCGGTATTCGATCTTTATTCCTCTTGATGATCGCCCATGATTTGTACAACCTGCACTCACCACATACATTCACCACATTAGTACATAATACATAAATAAGATTCAATCTCGCACCCTTCCCATTGCGTTATCATTCTAACTTTAAGCACTTCATCTGCGTATCCATACTCTGATGAGGCTTCAATAATGTACCTGCATTACTTTTCATTCTCAAGGCACACTATTAATAACGTATTACTCGACTCATCTAAATCATGCACACATACATTCTTACATGCATACATACACATCCACATACATACCTTCCTACACCCCTACATACATACATACACTCATACGCACCTTTGTACATACATATATACACATTTACATACATGCATACCTTCCTATATCTCTACATACATGCATGCACTCGTACACACCTTTATACATACATATATACACAATTACATACATGCATACCTTCCTACACCCCTACATACATGCGTGCACTCATACACACCTTTATACATACATATATACACCTTTACATACATGCATACCTTCCTACATACTCATTCGAGATCTTGCATACCACTTACATACACTTACATTAATGGTGTGGGATCTAAACTTAGATTTAAATCCCATAAACATTAAAGGAATGATAAAAATTACATTTGGGAGGCCCACCGTAGTCCACGGATAACGTATTGGAGCCTACGATGCATAATCCACTTAAATAACAAGATTTCAGCTCTTGAGACTTGGGGAGGCCGTCGGCAACAGCCCTAGGGGCGTCGGCGACGGCCCTTGCATTTACCCGTAGCCAAAAACACCCGTAGGCAGTTAAATAAGGCGTCTGGCAAAAACTGATTTTCCAAGGGGCGTTGGCGACGGCCTCCAGAAAGTGAGTTTTCTTGCTGTGTTGTTTTGTCGTTCGTACGCACTAAAACTCGCATAACTTTTGAACCGTTTACCCGTTTATCCTCCCGTTTATCCTCCCGTTTCTTCCTACATGCTCGTAAATTGGTCCTCTACCCTATGGACTCAAAATCCCACATCCGGATTAAGGAAATTCTTAACTTATGCGCTATCGGCTTATTATTCATTTACGGTTATTCGACCCGTTCATGTTTTCATTAAACGACACATTCGTTTTAACATCAAGACTACGTTTTGACCCGTTACATCTACTTAACAAAAATCATTAGTCTCATACAACACATCCTTATTGGTCCTCAATTAACATACTTAACTAACTAGCACATAACTTTATATAAACAACTAAGAAGCGATTACGGAAATCACTTACTTTTTGCGTCCGTTCCCTTCCCTCCTTTTGACCCGTTTGCCTTTCTTGCTTGAGTCCATTTCCACATGATCCTTATGCCTTCGCATCACGCAATCACATTCTTGTTAGTATGCATGATTGTACACTTAATGATCATGTTGAATGCATGGTTCACGTTTGACTTTCATTAGTCAAGTCTAACAAACATAAGACATATACCCAAAATCACATCTTTTCCAACTCGTATAATTCCTTACATAATTGCATATAACACACATTATTAAACATGCACCATATGACTTTATAGCATTGAAATTTGACAAGAGTCTAGCCATACTACTTATGCAAGGTTTGACTTCCAAAAGTCAACGACCCATCTTATGGACTTTTGACTTAACCTCATATATCCGTGTCATCATATTAAGCTATAACAATGGCATTATATACACTTCATATTCATGATGTAATATGCTTACAACCACATGATCAATCCATTACATACACACACATACATATTATCAATACTACATATACTAAAGCTTTCGGGATCCCATACTAGACGACCATATTTGGGGTACATAACCAACATGATTTTACCATCCTTACTTGCTATACATTAACGCCAATTTCATTTCGTAACCTCAACTAAACCGTCGACTAAACACATAGTGTGTACCATACAATGTGAGTGAACAATGAAAGATAATAGTGCACATTTCTACCCAAACAAGACATCAATAAAACCTCCACATGGATTCAATCTTACACATGTTCCTTGTGTAAGTTTAATAACAATTTAATCATTTACACATTGTATGTAAGTTCATCCACTACTTGCATACATTTTCACATAATAACGTCGTTTAGTCATTTCATCAAACACTTGGCGTGCGTACCACTATCTAAGCATAATGTACAACTATTTCATGCATCAATCTTCTACATTCATACATAGTTCATCAAATCCTTCTACTCACCATCATGTAGTATTTACAATTAATCATCCAACATATCATCATCACATTTTATTCAATTCATCAAACCATAACTCGTTATACACCATAATTCATCAATCTTTCAACAAGAATTGGACATAGATGGCGATTAAGTCATCATCATCACCATGACTAATGGGTTTTACTTCTAAACATCAAATTAACACAAACTATACATAACCTATGTTTTACTTGATGATTATTTCCCTTATACATCATCAATTTCATACTAATTCACGGATTAAAACATAACCCACTTCCTACATGATCACCAATCCTAGTTTTGAGACATACCTTATGATCCCCTTGTTTTGGTGATCACTAATTCACGTTCGGTTGATAATTTGAGCTTCGATTCACCCTTCAATTTGATGAATATTGTTGAGTTAGGGTTTGGCTCCCTTGGGGAGCTCTGGAACGATCCAGAACACACACACACGAAAATATGTGTGGTGTGTGTTGATATTTTCTTTTAGTTAGTGACCAAGTTTCATCCCATCCACTTTAACCCCTCAAGTTTACTTCCAAAACATTTTTGGCACTACTTTTCTCCTTTAATAGTTTTTACCATGCACTTAACTAGGTTAAATAGCCTAGTTATTTATTTCGTAATATAACGCATAAGGACATATTTCGAATATATGACATTTGGATTTTGGGGCGTTACACTAAGATACATGAAAATTTGTTAAAATACCTTAAAATACGATATAATGCTCAAAACTACGCTAAAATGTTCGAAAAAACGTCAAAATACAATCAAATACGCTAAAATATGTTAAAATACGCTAAAATGCGCTAATATACCTTAAAATACCCTAAGATACATGAAAATATGTTAAAATACCTTAAAATACGATATAATGCTTTAAAGTACGCTAAAATGTTCAAAAATATGGTAAAATACGTCAAAATACAATTTAATACGCTAAAATACACTAAAATGCGCTAAAATACCTTAAAATACCCTAAGATACTTGAAAATATGTTAAAATACCTTAAAATATGCTATAATGCTCTAAAATACGCAAAAATACGCGACTAATGATATTTCCACGAGCGTATACATATCACTATGGAGTACAAGTGGACTTCAAACAAAACTGTACGTAATCATAAAATACGATATTCGTACGCAACTGAACGTCACCGAAACGATGTATGTTGAAGTCATACTTCATAAAACGATAAAATATGTGAAAGTTCGCCAAAAAACGACTCGTATATGCGTCGAACTGAAGAAAACACGAAAAACCAAATTTTCAAACTATGGCATATACGATCGTATAGGCCAAAGTTGTATCGTATTGCCCCTTAAATACGAATCGTATAGATCTATACGATACGTATTATCCCCTGGATTTATTTAAAAAACAAGGGTATATTGGTAGTTTTCTACCCATCGTATAGATCTATACGATTCGTATTAAATGAGAAAACGATATAACCCCTTAAAATACAGGGGGTTGATAAGATCCAAAAACAAAAAAAAAACTCAAAATACACCCAAATACACACACATACGGTGTTATACATACGGTGAACATACTGTCGAGATTTCAAGATCAAAGACTAGTACGGTATTCATCTCCAAACCCTCATCATTTAAACGTTTTCAATTTTGCATTTTAGCCGTAGGTTTGTGTGATTTTTGGGTTGAAAACTGTGGTTTTTTTTGGGTTTTTCAAGAACTTTTGAGGCGATACGATGCTCATCGGCCTATACGCATCGTAAGGTTTCAAAATTTCAAATTTTTTTAAAGAACACATGAGTTGATACGATGCGTATCGGCCTATACGCATCGTATCGATTCATAATTTCAGAGTTTCTTCAAGAACATTTGAACTGATACGATACGTATGAGCCTATACGCATCGTATTGATTCTAAATTCTTGTTTTTTTTCCTTTTCTGTTTTATAAAGTATAAACAAATGCTTTATATCTTAGTTTTTTTAATGTTTTACTAGTAAGTAGAATGTTTTTATTTTTAGTCGAAGCTGTCCGTAACGCGCGTAGCTCGGTAACGAGCGTCGAAACCTAAGACGTCGTAAATATATAGATTTTTTTAATTTTTTAGTCGAAACGTCCGTATCGCGCGTAGTTCCGTAACGAGCCTCGAAACCTAATACGTCGTAGATAGATAATAATTATAATATATAGTCGGGGTCGTCCGTAACGCGATTAGGTCCATTTTGAGCGTCAAAACCTAAGACGTCATAAATATATAGTGTTTTTTTTATTTTTTAGTCGAAACGTCCGTATCGCGCGTAGGTCCGTAACGAGCCTCGAAACCTTATACGTCGTAGATAGATAATAATTATAATATATAGTCGGGGTCGTCCGTAACGCGATTAGGTCCATTTCGAGCGTCGAAACCTAAGACGTCGTAAATATATAATTTTTTTATTTTTTTAGTCGAGACGTCCGTATCGCACGTAGGTCCGTAACGAGCCTCGAAACCTAATACGTTGGAGATAGATAATAATTATAATATACCGTTCGGGTCGTCCGTAACGCGATTAGGTCCATTTCGAGCGTCGAAACCTAAGACGTCGTAAATATATAGTTTTTCTTATTTTTTAGTCTAAACGTCCGTATCGCGCGTAGGTCCGTAACGAGCGTCGAAACCTAATACGTCGTAGATAGATAATAATTATAATATATAGTCGGGGTCGTCCGTAACGCGATTAGGTCCATTTCGAGCGTCGAAACCTAAGACGTCGTAAATATATAGTTTTTTTTTATTTTTTTAGTCGAAACGTCCGTATCGCGCGTAGGTCCGTAACGAGCCTCGAAACCTAATACGTCGTAGATAGATAATAATTATAATATACCGTTCGGGTCGTCCGTAACGCGATTAGGTCCATTTCAAGCATCGAAACCTAAGACGTCGTAAATATATAGTTTTTTTATTTTTTTAGTCGAAACGTTCGTATCGCGCGTAGGTCCGTAACGAGCTTCGAAACCTAATACATCGTAGATAGATAATAGTTATAATATACCGTTCGGGTCGTCCGTAACGCGATTAGGTCCATTTCGAGCGTCGAAACCTAAGACGTCGTAAATATATAGTTTTTTTTTTTTTTTAGTCGAAACGTCCGTATCGCGCGTAGGTCCGTAACGAGCCTTGAAACCTAATACGTCGTAGATAGATAATAATTATAATATACCGTTCGGGTCGTCCGTAACGCGATTAGGTCCATTTCGAGCGTCGAAACCTAAGACGTCGTAAATATATAGTTTTTTTTTGTTTTTTTAGTCGAAACGTCCGTATCGCGCGTAGGTCCGTAACGAGCTTCGAAACCTAATACGTCGTAGATAGATAATAATTATAATATATAGTCGAGGTCGTCCGGGGAGGTGGCGGTGTTATATTTTTTAAAAATTAAATAAAAATTGTTATATTTTGAAAAAAATATTGAATAAATTTTTTAATCATGCAGATATGGAAGTCCCTATTAGTAGAGGGAGAGGCCGGGGAGGTGGCGGTCGAGGTGGCGGTGGCGGTGGGCGTGGACGTGGCCGCGCACATGGAGCGACAGGGGGCGATGATCGCGGTGGCGGTGCCTGGTGGGCGTGGACGTGGACGCGGCCGTGGGCGCGGCCGTGGCGCTAACCCTGGAGAGGATCCCCTGTTGGAGAATGATTATCTGAGGTTCGAGGAGGGGAGCGAGGCTTATCACAGATGTGAAAAGTTTCGTCGTATGGAGATCAGCGGCCAGTGTGCCCTCGATTGGGGAGCTCTAGAAGATGTCGAGGAGTCGGCGAGAGCCCGACAGTTCATCGGACATGATACACCATGGTCGAGGTATACTATTTGTTACTGTTTTTTCTTTGTTTTGTATACGACATGCATACTAACCACACTGCGTGACAGGTTGTTTGATATTGCATAAACGCCGTCTTACAGGGTCATGGCGTGCGAGTTTTTGTCGAGTTTCGACTTCGCTCCCAGGGCTGCAGACCGTCCGGAAGAGGATGGCGACGAGGACAACCCGTGGATAGAGGTCAGCTTTCGTCTAGCGGGGCAGTGGCATTTGATGTCACTCAGACGGTTTGCCGAGCACTGCGGCCTTTACAGGGTGGAGGAGTTAGACACCCCCATCTACACCGACGGCATATGGATGGCCCCCCGTACGACTCTGATGAGGTTTTGGCAGGTGATCAACACGCGTCGCTTCGGCACGGCGTCGAAGCAGAGGGCTTCCTTTATCACCGATCCCCCCTACCGCTACCTGCACAAGCTTATTGCCACATCTATAGCACCACGCGAGCAGAGCCACGAGTGGTGCACTCAGGGGGGTCTCTTTTACCTGTACTGCCTTATATGGGGGGAGAGGTGCGCCCTCCATCGCTGCCTAGTCCAGTGGTTCGCGACGGCGTTCCACAGGCAGGACAGGTCTGTGCTGTACGGGGGAGGGGGCGTACATCACACGTATCGTCGTCTCCTTGTGCCTTGTTCCCCAGCAGGACCAATTGTTCTCGGAGGAGGGCGTGGTGGAGCCGATCTTTTTGAAACGTGCTACCCTAATCGACATGCACGTAACGCGTGACTTCCCTGGGCTCGGTCTGCGACTTATAGGAGGGAACGGGCAGGTGTTCGCCCCCGCCGCTCTCCCAGACGAGCTACCAGAGTTGCTTCCTGAGCCGGCACAGGTTGAGGGTCAGCCGACAGATGGTGATGCCGCAGAGGGCGACGACGACGACTCTGATGACGACGATGGTGTTTACGTTGAGCCACCACCACCTCCATTTCCGTTAGGTGCTCCGGCACAGCAGCCGCAGTCACATGGGGTGCCTCAGTACCCCCAACACGTATTCAACGACGAGCTCGATCCAGCTGTGGCACGTGCGTTACATGAGTTTGAGGACCGGATGCAGGCGCGGATGGACGTAGCTCACGACCGTATGGAGCGTCTTCTCATGGAGGCGATCCAGGCATTCCGGCGTAGTGAGCAGTCCGGTTCGGATCAGGGGGCAGGGACCTCAGGCACTGCGGGGGCGGGGTCCTCAGGCACCACTCAGGATCCATAGGTTTAGGATCGTTGTACTTTTCTTGTATTTTGACGGTTTATGTATTTTGAACAATTGCCTGTGTATGTACAAACTTATTATGTAATTAAATTTGCAGTTTCAGTTTATTTGTATGTGTGATTGTTTATTTTAATTGTTTAGATTGGTATGCTTGGTTACGTATAATCGATAATACGATATCAAGTTAAAAATGTGATACGGTACGATATAAAAATAATACGATACTTAACGATATAAAAATAATAAAGATTTTAAAACTTATTAAAATAAAAATAACTAATAATACACACTAATAACAAACCCAAAACACCAAAATCCCAACATAACACACAAAAAATAAACTTCAAAAATTCAGGGTGTCAATACGCATCGTATAGGCCTATACGATGAATATGATATCAGTCGTCAGACAACACCTGCACCTGTCAGTCTGCAATGTTTTTTAACTTTTTCAATACGCATCGTATAGGTCTATACGATGCGTATTGAAAATTCAGGATGTGCAAATAGATAATGAGGTGTGGAAATAGAATTCCCCTGTATTTAATGTGTACGTGTTAAACACTCCACTAAAAAGCACGAATAAAATATTACACGTACGTTGCCCAACTCGATTAGCTCATCTGGTGAATACTTGGGCATCAAGTAAATAGCACCCATTATGTGACTAAATACGACAAAAGTATTAGATCAAATATATATATTAAAGAAAACAAGTATAACAAGTCAATATTCCTTGGGATAAACGGCAAATAATTCAGGCAAATATAGTATTTAAAGAAAAATGGTAACTTTTTTTTCTTTTGGATCAACAAAGGAAAAGTTCGTATTGCATGTTGACCATCCAAATTTCAAAAGCGGACAAAATAGTTTTTAACCAATTATACTATAATTTATTATTATTATTATTATTATTATTATTATTATTATTATTATTATTATTATTATTATCTAATATAACTTGTAATAAAAGACTCCAAATAATGGCACATGGCATTCTCTTCTTCAACTTCATAAAATAAATTCTTTTAATATTAATATTAATATTAATTAATAACCAATATATAGATATCACTTATTTTTATCCTTATATTTATCTAAAATTAATAAATAACTTTAGTTTTGCAATTTAGACCCTTTGTTTTTTACTTTTAACCCAAAGTTTTTCATCTTTTGCAATTTAATCCCAACTCTTTTTTATTTTCAATTTTGATCCACCATACTTTTCATCTTTCCCAACTCTTAATAGATTGCTTTGCCTAATTAGATTATGTGTTAAATTATAGTTCTTTAAGTCATTGTTTCATTTTCTTGAATTCTATGTAATTTTGTAACAAAGTTCAATAACAAACAGTGGTTTGAACATATGTTTGCCTTTTGGTCAATAGTTAATGGAAACTCATGTTAGGTTGAACAGTGTTTTGAAGAGGAAAACAGTGTGAGAAGACAGTAGATCTTAGTAAGTTAAACATCTGTTCAGGTTTAAACAGATGTTTGGCCTTTAACAGATGTTTGGCCTTTTATATCAGAGGTTTGGACTTAAACAGTTGTTTGACCTTAAACAGATATTTGGCCTTAAACAGATGTTTGACCTTAAACAGATGTTTTGCGTTAAACAGATGTTTCGCCTTCTATATCAGATATTTGGACTTAAACAGATGTTTGACCTTAAACAGATGTTTGGCCATAAACAGATGTTTGGCCTTAAACCAAACATCTTTTTAAGCTCAACATCTGTTTGACTATTGGTCAACATCTGATTGACTTTTGGTCAACATCTGTTTGAATTTTGGTGAACATCTTATTTTGTAATGAAGTACAAAAACAAAGATTTTTACAAAATCCCAAATCACCCTATCATGTAAGTGCATTGAAGTAAAAGTGGAAATGATATTATTCATATGGTACTGTTGTGCTTTTGTTTGACCTCTAATATGAGTTCATGATCTAATCCGGTGATTTGAAGACATTGTTGTTGAATCCAATAAGATGGTTGATATAATGTGGTCGTATTAATAACAAATAGTAATTAATATAACTAAGTTTCCTGAGCCCGGGAGGCAATCCTGGATAAAAACCTAGTTTATATATTAAAGAAAACAAGTATAACGAGTCAATATTCCTTGGGATAAACGGCAAGTAATTCGGGCAAATATAGTATTTAAAGAAAAATGGTATTTTTTTTTCTTTTGGATCAACAAAGGAAAAGTTCGTATTGCATGTTGACCATCCAAATTTCAAAAGCGGACAAAATAGTTTTTAACCAATTATACTATAATTTTTTATTATTATTATTATTATTATTATTATTATTATTATTATTATTATTATTATTATTATCTAATCTAACTTATAATGAAATACTCCAAATAATGGCACATGGCATTCTCTTCCTCAACTTCATAAATTTTATTTATATTTGTTTAATAAATTCTTTTAATATTAATATTAATTAATAACCAATATATAGATATCACTTATTTTTATCCTTATATTTATCTAAAATTAATAAATAACTTTAATTTTGCAATTTAGACCCTTTGTTTTTTACTTTTAACCCAAAGTTTTTCATCTTTTGCAATTTAATCCCAACTCTTTTTTATTTTCAATTTTGGTCCATCATACTTTTCATCTTTCCCAAGTTTTTCGTTTCGTTCTAAATTTTGTGAGTTACGCACCGCAACGTGCGTGTGGGGTTCAACATTTTTTCGTATATTTTTTCCCATTTGACTGGCCTGTGGCGTCACATCTATTTTTCTGCGTTTCACAAGTTTGTCCAACACGCGGGTCCTGGATGGACTTAGTTATTTTTTCTATGTTTTACGTTTCGGTTTAATTTCTCAGCAACGAGCGTGCGTGATTCAAAGATTTTACGTCTGCTTTTCGCTCGGGGTTATTTTTTCCCCGTTTTTATTTATTTTGTTTTTACGAGTTTTTTCTGGTGTTGGTGGTCGCTGACAATGGTATAGTATTGCTACTACTTAACACAGTTTTATGACAACCACTGCAACGCAGCGGCTTAATACTAGTTATTATATAAAAGAAAATACAAAATTGGACACGTGTCCACACTTTATTTCAACTCATCAATTTTTTCCGCTCAAATCTCTTATGACCCTGAATAAAGAACTAATGAACTGTTTTATAAAGTAGGAAAGAGTAACATAATTATACTTTTAAAGTACAATTTTTTTTACCTATTTGTGACATAATATAGTTATCAATAATTATGAAAATATGTTATTCGTCTAACATAAACCGTTAACTTAAATCATGTTTTTATAATAATCAATCATTAATTAAATCCGCATGACAATTATTAACAAGAATAACAATGATCTAATTTATGACATGGAGTTAATTACATAGTTAGTCCCTGTGGTTTGCACAAAATAACATACTTAGGTATTAATAGTTTAAAATCACCTTCTAGGGTATTAACTTTTCATTTTGTAACGTTTGGAGGTATTAACTTCTAGGGTATTAACATAGTTAGTCCCTGTGATTTGCACAAAATAACATACTTAGATACTAATATAATGTGATTTTAAACCTACAAATAATGTTAATACCTCCTAATGTTACAAAATGAAAAGTTAATACCCTAGAATGTGATTTTAAACTATTAGTACCTAAGTATGTTACTTTGTGCAAACCATAGGGACTAACTATGTAATTAACTCTTATGACATGCCAATAAAATTATTTTCATTTAATTTAAATAAAAGTTATATTTAAAAGATACACAATAATAAAAATAACAGTATTTATATACATTATCACATGTAACATCGTACGTAATTTCAGTCACGTGAAGAATATATTATATATATCTTAAACACAAAGGTCGGTGCATAGAACAAATTACTATATCTGCCCTCACCCAACCAACCAAATTACAAAACTGCCCCTAAGAAATCTTTTTTGCTGTGCCATCTTCTTCCACACACTTCCAGTCCTTTAATTTCTTCTTCTTCTATCAGTTTCTACAATCTCTGTTCCTGAAAATCCTGAAGTTCAACCACCGCCTCCACGAAGAAGAGACGAAACAGACAACGATCTTGAATTTTTACTTTTCTTTCATCATCATCTTCATCATGGTACTCATCTTCACTGACCAAAACGGTGTCGGCGGAGGAAAAGCTAGGGTTCCAGGGATTGGGTCTCCTCCCGCCAAATCTCCCTTTTTCCCTATAATGTAGCTACCACCAACAGATCACCGGAAAACTCTTCTATTTCTCTTCTCTGTCATCCTCTTCCGGCGGCTCATTTTATTCTCCGGTTAGTGTTATCCTTTTGCTGTTGATTGTGTAATTGTGTTGTTTGTTTTGCATGTAGTTCGATCCGTGATGTTGTTGATGTAGTTGTTAGTTGAACGGTGTTTTGACTTGAGGTTGTTGGCTTCAGTGGTTGCCGCATTTTTACGTTTGTAACCCTAGGTTTTTGATTGTACAGATTAGGGTTTTGAGGGTTTGATAATGTTGGGGTGTGTTAATTGTATTGTGGATGTTAGTGTAATTGGGGGTGACCGGGTGTAATTGTGTAATTGAGTGTTTGTAAGGATTAGATGCTAATATGAGGTTGATTTTGAGCTGTGAAAATGAGGAAGATTTAGTATAACAGATAGGTTTTTTTTTGTCTAATAATGTATGTCTACATTAGTTTAAATGCATTGTTTTTTCGTGTTATACAAGCCGATTGTGCTACCTGGCTTTGGCTATTTTCTTTGAGACCATCTTTAATGTAATGTATTGTTGACTGTGGATAAGCAGCATTGTTTGAAAACCACCAGTTTAATTGCACATTGCGCCTAGAGTCTAGACAGGGGTATTGTTGTGTATAGTAAGCATCTTCAACAAATTAGTACATTTTAATACTATCCATTATTTTATATAGTTTGGAATATATATTATTTATAACGTCTTTCGGTTCTTAAATCCGGTTTAACCGGTTGTACCGGTTCGACCAATGAAACAGTAGGGTGTCTGGTTCGATGTCCGGTCCGGTTATGAAAACATTGCTAAAATGTCGGAAATGGCCTACATCGTCGCCGATGTAAACTCGGATGCAGTTATCATCCAAAGTTTAGCTAATATTTTGGGTCCCCAGAGGTCACGGTTGTAAACACGGGACCCACCAGAGCCGCCTCCTCCTGGAAACGATAGCTTCGTCATCGTCGTCCGCCTTGGCTGTGAACCACCGTGGAGGTCCGGTTCAGTATTTTGTTTTTTTATGGATTGAAATTGGGATTGTGTCTAATTTTATTGAGTGGGAAAGATGACACAACGATAAAAGATTGAAGAGAGTTTAACGGTGCTTCGTTGAGGGAGAGAGGGGTTGGATTGGTGGGGGTTGCGACTGTGATGGTGTGAGGATAAGGTCAAACTTTGGGTAAAATGCCTACACAAAATAGTTTACTTCTGGGCTATGAATCATATATAAAAGGCTGAAAGCCAAAACATATAAAAAGCAGGTAACTGGTGAAAAAAAAAACCCCACTGTGGGGCTCCAACATAGCTCAAAGGTGGGCACTTGGTTTAAATTTTAACATTTTGCAGCAAACTGAAAGGTGGACACTTGGTTATGTGTGTTGGTTGAGTTTGGCAACGGTCAAACTTCGATTTAGCTTTCAAGTTTCTCTTTGTTTTGTTTCTTCGTCTGTTTTTTATGTATATTTTTCGTTTAAATTACTTTATTTAAATTATTAGGTCGCAACGTGCGTTTAAAAAAGGTCAGATTTGTGTTTCGTAACAATGGTTTTTACAATTCAATTTTTCCCGTGACTTCTAATTTTTTTTCCTAAATTTCGGTTTCGTAACAGAACTTACTCAAGTTCATACTCTTCTTTCTAATTGCCTAGCGACGTCGATTTCACAACCATAACCTGGTTCGCGACAATGTTTCGATGTTGCTTTTGAAGTTTAAGAACGTGCCCTTTAACAAGTTAATGTCGTCGTAAGACCCTGCTGGAACGCACGAGAGGTAATTAGTGTCTTTCGTTTAAAATACTTTTTAAAATTTATATAGTTCTACCATGTGAGGCATAATATGGTTTTAATATATTTTCGTATAAATTCGAGTTTGTCTACGTTTCAACGTAAACTTGGTGTACGCTTATGTGCTTTATTTTGTATGTTTCCTACGTATGAATTGGGTCGCATATATGTCACGGCCCCAACCCCGGTTTTACCCGGTCAAGAGCCGCGGGATAGGAACCCGTGGTATTCATGATGTGACAGCGGAAGATTTTCAACAGGATCTTTTAAAACTCAAAATGCCCAATTATTTTATTCCATAAATTGGAGATAAACCCCGTAATTTATAATAGAGGAATTTAACTAGGAAATTCCCTGATTTATTAAAACATGTTTATTTATTTTAACTGAGCCACCTCTTCAAACTTGTTAGTGCTCCGTAGCACGTGTCCTTGATTTACAGCAGGTCGCCTGAAACATGTTTTAAAAATATTTTATCAGCGGGGAAATGCTGGCGAGTCACTCATTTTGCATAAAATGACACATATTTATAAATTACAGCATAAGAGCGATTACAATGGCTTCTATCTTATTTTTATCTGGCGCCGTGTCACAATGGTGACGATGGTCATACCACTATTGGGTCCTGTCACCCAAGTAGTGATGATTATCCCTGTAGGTCAATGAACCTAACAGGGAGAAAATTAGTAATGTGCACAATACCCCACTAGCCAGTGATTCAAGATATCCACGACTTACTCCCTGTAATTTTAACTTTTTGAAAATAAATTGAGGTATTGTAAAACAGTTGATAAAAAGAGAATGACTCACATTGCAGATTTATACGGGCAGAGCTTAGCCTACTGATTGGCCTTTTGACCTAAATTAAATAGCATGCACATGAACTAGGTCAGTAACTAATACAGCATTTACGATAACTCACGAGATTAAACCCTCACAACGAATGACAAAGTGCGATACTTAAACATCCATCGAATTCACGATGAATGACAAAGCATAAACCCTAATGTGGGCAGCACTTAAACATCCATTGGATAGTTTTAATCGATCGGACATTGAATCGTAGCAGCGATTGAGTTAATACCCGGTATCGGAGCAGCGCCTTACTAATTTAATTGAAATTTTCGACTTCAGAGCAGTATAACTCGTGAATTGAAATGAGATTTCGACATTTCTGAATTGCTCGTAACCTGTCCTATTTATAGCTGAAATTTAAGGTTCACGCGGCCCGCGTAAACCTTCAACCGATCCTTACGCGGCCCGCGAGGAGGTCTAGATTGTAGATTAGGGCTAGCGTGTCACACCTAGGCTCGACAAGTGTGCGACACGTTGATCCGGATGCTTATCCGGTCAAACCCAGAGTTGACGCGGCCCGCGTAAGGCTAAGCTAACCCTTACGCGGCCCGCCTGAAACCCAAGAACTTTGATTTCTTATTTTTTATGCATGGTATGGTTTCAGGGGTCCAGGTTTATACTTACGGGTCGTTATAGGACAATTTTTTTTTAGAGTCCTTACATCCTCCCCACCTTATTTAAAATCTCGTCCTCGAGATTTATTGGAATAAGTGAGGATACTTTCGCTTCATTTCCGATTCCAGCTCCCAAGTGTATTCGGGTCCTCTCTTCGAATCCCACTTGACTTTAACAAGTACTAACCGTTTGTGTTTGAGAAACTTAACTTTCCTGTCTTCTATCTGAAGAGGTTTCTCAACAAATTTTAACTTTTTGTTCACCTCTATATCTTGAAGAGGTACTACCAAAGATTCGTCAGATAGACATTTCTTGAGGTTGGATACATGAAATACATCATGTACTCCAGTCAATTCTTCTGGTAGTTGTAAACGATAAGCAACTGGTCTTATACGTTGGATTACTGGAAATGGTCCTACGTATCTTGGACTTAACTTTCCTTTCTTACCGAATCGAACTACTCCTTTCCAAGGAGATACTTTTAATAGTACTTTGTCTCCAACTTGAAACTCGAGTGGTTTACGTCGATTATCAGCATAACTTTTCTGGCGATCTTGAGCCGTCTTCAGTCTTTCTTTAATTTGAGTGATCTTGTCGGTAGTTTCTTGTACAATTTCCGGACCTGATAATTGACTTTCTCCTATTTCTGCCCAACAAACGGGAGTTCTGCACTTTCGTCCATACAGTGCTTCAAATGGGGCAGCTTCAATACTTGAATGATAACTATTGTTATAAGAGAATTCAATTAAAGATAAATGGTTATCCCAGTTTCCACCAAAATCTATTACACATGCCCTAAGCATGTCCTCCAGGGTTTGAATCGTTCTTTCACTTTGTCCATCTGTTTGAGGATGATATGCAGTGCTTAGATGTAGTCGAGTTCCCATTGCTTCTTGGAAACTTTTCCAGAAATGAGAAGTGAAACGACTATCTCTATCTGATACAATGGAGAGTGGAACTCCATGTAGGGATACTACTTCATCTACATATAACTTTGCCAACCTTTCCATGCTAAAGGTTTCCTTCATAGGTAGAAAATGAACTGATTTGGTTAATCGATCCACAATTACCCAAATCGCGTCATTACCTTTTCTGGTTTTGGGTAACTTAGTAACAAAATCCATTGTTATGAGTTCCCATTTCCATACAGGCATTTCTAATTGTTGTAGTAGACCTGAAGGTTTCTGGTGTTCTGCCTTAACTTGCGAACAAGTAAGACATTTAGAAACATATCTAGCTATGTCCTTTTTCATTCTTATCCACCAGAAATTATTTCTTAAATCTTGGTACATTTTATTGTTTCCTGGGTGCATAGTATACCTAGATTTATGGGCTTCCTCTAGAATTTGATTCCTTAATTCTCCTTGCTTAGGTACCCAAATTCGTTTCTTATGGAATCTCCAAATTCCATCATTTCCTTGCTCTAATTCCTTTGTTCTTCCTTTCATTCCTTCAGCATTACCTTTGATTGCTGTGGCTTGAACATTTTTCAGTTGTTCCATTAAGTCTAATTGTAAACTTAATCTAAGAGCACGAACTCGTCGTTGTTTCTCATGATACTTACGACTTAAGGCATCTGCAACTACATTTGCTTTTCCTTCGTGATATTGAATATCACAGTCGTAGTCACTTAAGATTTCCATCCATCTTCTCTGCCTCATATTCAACTCTTTTTGCCCAAATTTATATCTTAAACTTTTATGATCTGTATAGACAGTAAACTTACTTCCGTACAGATAATGTCTCCAAATCTTAAGGGCAAAAATTATGGCTCCTAACTCTAAATCATGAGTTGTATACTTTTCCTCGTGCTTTTTCAATTGCATTGATGCATATGTAATTACCCTCTTGCGTTGCATAAGCACACTTCCTAATCCTAACTTTGAAGCATCACAATATACTTCAAAATCTTCTGTTCCTTCTAGTAAAGCTAGAATTGGAGCATTGGTTAACCTTTGCTTTAAAATCTTAAAAGCCTATTCTTGCTTAGGTCCCCATTCAAACTTAACTGCTTTACAGGTTAGCTTAGTTAATGGCACGGCTATTTTAGAAAAATCCTTAATAAATCGTCGATAATATCCGGCTAAGCCTATAAAACTTCTAATCTCCATTGCTGATTGCGGAACTTTCCATTTGGTGATTGCTTCTATCTTAGCAGGATCTACATGAATGCCTTCATGATTCACCATGTGTCCTAAGAATTGCACTTCTTGTAACCAAAATTCACATTTTGAGAATTTGGCGTAAAGCTTCTCCTTTCTTAACAAAGTTAAGAGTACATGCAGGTGCTCACAATGTTCCTCCTGACTTTTGGAATAAATAAGTATATCGTCGATGAAGACAATTACAAATTTATCCAAGTATGGTTTACAGATTCTATTCATCATGTCCATAAATGCTGCAGGAGCATTTGTTAACCCAAAGGGCATGACTGTAAACTCGTAGTGACCATACCTAGTTCTGAAAGCAGTTTTAGGTATGTCTTCTTCTTGTACCTTCAATTGATGATATCCAGAGCGTAAATCTATCTTAGAAAAATATCTAACTCCCTGAAGTTGATCAAAAAGATCATCAATTCTAGGTAATGGATATCGATTTTTAATTGTAACTTTATTCAATTCTCTATAATCGATACACATTCGCATCGAACCATCCTTCTTTTTCACAAACAACACTGGCGCTCCCCAAGGGGATGAGCTAGGTTGTATGAATCCTTTACTTAGTAATTCATCTAACTGCTTTTTCAATTCTAGCATTTCAGTGGGTGTTAACCGATAAGGTGCCTTAGCTATCGGTGTAGTTCCAGAATTAGATGAATTCTAAATTCAACTTCTCTATTAGGTGGTAATCCAGCTAGTTCTTCTGGGAATACATCCGAGTATTCTGATACTATTGGAATGTCCTTAAGTTCTTTACTTTTCGTGTTAATGCTTACTGAAATCATATACACCATTCCTTGTTTTCTGGAATAACTGGCCAATTTCATTACTGAAATAAATTTCAGTGGCTTTCGTGGCTTATCACCTGTAATCACCACTAATTCTCCTGTGGGTGTATGAATTTCTATGGAATTCTTATCACAAAGAATTCGAGCATGGTTGGCTACTAACCAATCCATTCCTAATACCACATCGAATCCGGCTAATTTCATAGGTAACAGGTTTGCAGAGAATTTATGGCCTAGAAGTTCTATCGTTTCTTTTTTGCAAAACCTTATCTATGTTAACAGAATTCTCGTCTGCCGTTTCGACTGTAAAAATCTGCCTAAGTTGGGTTAAGGGTAAATTAAGTGCTTGGCAGAATGAAGTATTTATAAAACTTTGGTTCGCACCAGAGTCAAATAATACTTTTGCATAGACGTTGTGAACTAGAAACGTACGAGCTATCACGTCAGGAATCAGTTCGGCTTCCTGAGTCGTCAACTGGAAGGCTCTTACATTCCTTTTTGCTCCTTCTGCAGGTTTGGCTTTGTTATCCGCTGGTTTGTTTAGTTTTGGGCAGTCTGGCCTAAGATGTCCAGCTTCTCCACAGTTGTAACAGACTGTGAATTTCTTTTTCCTGCAGTCTTCTTCTTGATGCCCCGGAATTTTGTAAAAATTGCAATATCCTTTGCATCTTCCAAAATGCTTCCTTTTGCAAGAATTGCAAAATGGACTAGTGGAAGATTGCCCAGTCCCTCTTCTCTTGAAATTGTAACGATTACTCATACGGAATCCTTGGGTAATCTTTTGGGCTACTTCCTTCTTTCTATTCTCTTCTCGTGTCCGTACCAATTCGTCAGTCGGAGTATTGGCTAAATCCACCGCATCATCAATCGTGCGGGGTTTCGCAGCCTTGACGATGTTACGGATTTCGCTAAACAATCCCCAAATGTAACGAGAGATAAGTACCGGTTCTGGCGAAGCCAGGGTAGGTACAATTCTAGCATACTCGAAAAATGTCAAAGTGTACCCTCGACAGTCTACATCCACCATCTGATGTGTCAGGAACTTATTTGTCATTTGTTCCTTTTCATACTCGGGACAAAATTTTCTTTCCACAAGATTCTTAAATTCTTCCCAGTTCATAGCATACGTCACAGTTCTGCCTTTGGCTTGTAGCACAGTGTTCCACCATTCTAACGCCCCTTCTTTAAAAAGATTCGACGTATACATGACCTGATCTTCTTTGGCACATTTACTTATAGAAATTACTGCCTCGGTTTTCTCTAACCAACGCAGTGCTGCAGTTGCTCCTCGTGATGTCATTTGGGCTAACAAATGCACCCGCTGCTTTCATGGACCTCATGAACCAGGTTTGCAAGCCAATGTTGGATAAGTCGGTCATCGTGTTTATCGATGATATCTTGGTGTACTCGAGAAGTGAAGCTGAACATGTACACCACTTACAAGAAGTGTTAGAGACACTTAGGCGAGAGAAGCTATATGCAAAATTCTCTAAATGTGCCTTTTGGTTACGAGAGGTTCAATTCTTAGGCCATGTCATAAATGCCGACGGAGTATTGGTGGATCCGTCAAAGATAGAGGTTGTGTCAAAATGGAAACCCCCGAAGAACCCTTCAGAAATTAGAAGCTTTTTGGGGCTTGCAGGGTACTATAGGAGATTCATTCAAGATTTCTCCAAGATTGCATCGCCGCTAACGAAATTAACCCAAAAGAAAGCAAAGTTTATTTGGGGAATCGATCAAGAAAAAGCGTTTCAAACGCTAAAAGAAAAGCTAACTCAAGCTCCGGTACTGACATTGCCGGACGGAGTCGAAGACATGGTGGTCTATTCGGACGCTTCGTTAACGGGGCTCGGTTGCGTGTTGATGCAACGGGGCAAGGTAATAGCCTATGCCTCGAGACAATTGAAGATACACGAGAAGAAATACCGCACGCACGATCTCGAATTGGCAGCGGTAGTGTTTGCGTTAAAAATATGGAGGCATTATTTGTATGGGGTAAAGTGCACCATATTCACCGATCACAAGAGCTTGAAATACTTCTTCGATCAGAAGGAGTTAAATATGCGACAAAGGCGATGGCTGGAAACGGTGAAGGACTACGACTGTGAGATACATTATCACCCCGGAAAAGCAAACGTGGTAGCGGACGCTCTAAGCAGAAAAGCGGACTATGCCCCAATACGAGTGAGGTCGATGCAACTCGTGGTGACCTCGGGTATACTTGAACGTATTCGAGTGGCGCAGTTAGAAGCAATAAAAGAAGAGAATTGGAAGAAAGAAAGAATAATTGGTCAATTGAAAGATTTGACGGATGGGAATCATGGGTTGAAGACTCGATCCGGAAGGATATGGGTCCCACATACTTGTGGAGTAAAGACGCTTCTACTTAACGAAGCTCATAAATCCCGTTATTCGATTCATCCGGGTGCAACCAAGATGTACAATGATTTGAAACAAAATTATTGGTGGCCCGGAATGAAGAGGGACGTGGCGAAATACGTGGAAAAATGCTTGACATGTTTACAAGTCAAGGCGGAGCACCAGAAACCATACGGCAAACTCCAACCGTTAGAAATTCCGGTTTGGAAATGGGAACATATTACAATGGACCTGTTAACCAAGTTGCCTAAGACGAATCGTGGTTTTGATGCCATATGGGTAGTGGTGGATAGATTGACGAAAAGTGCTCACTTCATTCCGATTCGTGAGACTTATACGTCAGAGAAGATGTCAGAAGTCTATACCAATGAAATCATAGCACGTCATGGAGTGCCGGTCTCCATCGTGTCCGATAGGGATACCCGATTTACCTCGAAATTCTGGCGTGAATTCCAAGAACAAATGGGGACCAAATTGTTCATTAGCACTGCGTACCATCCTCAAACGGATGGACAAAGTGAAAGAACGATACAAATATTGGGAGACATGCTACGGGCGTGTATAATCGACTTTGGAGGCAGTTGGGATGTTCACCTACCGTTAGTCGAGTTTTCGTATAACAACAGTTACCAATCTAGTATTAAAATGGCACCATACGAAATGCTTTACGGTAGGAAATGTCGAACCCCGGTTTGTTGGGGTGAAGTGGGTCCACGTGAACTTGCCCACCAAGATATAGTACGAGCCACGAACGAAAAGATCGATAAAGTTCGGGCACACTTGAAAGCGGCTCAAGACAGGCAAAAGGCGTATGTTGATAAAAGAAAAAGGCCAATTGAATTTCAAGTCGGTGACATGGTCATGCTAAAGGTGTCCCCATGGAAAGGTGTTATTAGATTCAGAAAAAGGGGAAAGTTAAGCCCAAGGTTCATCGGGCCATTTAAAATTATCGGGAGAGCTGGCAAGGTAGCTTACCGTCTTGAATTACCGGAGGAGCTAAGTGGGATCCATGGCACGTTTCACGTATCGCAATTAAGAAAGTGCCTAGCAGACGAAACGACCTATATCCATTACGATGATATTGAAGTGGATAATAGTCTAAATTATGCGGTAAGACCGGTTGAAATTTTAGACAGAAAGGTCAAGCGTTTACGAAATAAACAAATTGATCAAGTCAAAGTCAAATGGGAGCATAGAAAAGGCTCTGACACCACGTGGGAGACCGAGGAAGAGATGCGTCGGCTTCACCCTACATTATTTGGTACGTAAATCGGTTTCGGGGACGAAACCCTTTTTAAGGGGGGTGGACTTGTAACACCCCGAAAATATAAAACTTTATATTGGAACTATAAAGTATAAATAGACAAGAATTTACTAACTAGAATTTTAACCTAGTTAGTTAGTTTACTAGAAATAGCCTATAATAGGGTTTAGAGCTACTAAAAGATATATTGAACAAAGTTGAGGGGCCTAAATTGCTAAATTTGAAACTAAATTTGATTTACTAAATAAAAATAAACCAAACACCCCTTTTACAAGGGTCTGGTCGACCAGAACATCACAGGGGGCGACACCCACTTCTCCAAAACCCTAAAATCTCATAATCTTGCAAATTGAAGGGTTAATCCAAGTAGAAATCGAGAATTGAGCCTAGAATCGTAATCCTCATTGCAAGAGGATTCTAAGGTATGTGAAATTTGATGAAATCTATCAACTTGAAATTCTCATGATTTTGAAAATCTGAAATTAGATGCTTGCATGTGTGTTATTTGGTTAGATTAAAGTTGATTAGGTGTTTAGAAGTAAAACCTAGCTAACTATTTGAGAAATCATGACCAAATTCATAAAGTTCCATGAACACCTTGAAGGTGGGTTGTGGGTTTTACATGATGATGATGAACACTAGGGTTAAGAAGGGTTATTCTAGTGTAATTTGATCTTAGAGAAAGTAATTTCAGAAAAATATGATGTTAAATACTATATGAGGGCCTATTTGATGATTAAGTTAGCTAATTAGCAAGTTATAAACTTGAATGTGAAGATATAAAATTCTGCCCTTAAAGTGTTTGATAAAATGCCTCAAAGAAGGCTTGAAATTTAATTGTTAAGTTAAAAACGCATAATAGTGATGTAAGGTAAAATATGCGTTATGTATATGAAACAAGGAGTTCTAAACATGAAGTGATTGAACTCTATAGGAAAGGAAGCCGGGTCATCTAGCGGACAAACCGGTGGGGATGCACGTATGAAAGGCTTGCTTTAAAGGTACGAAATTATCGTTTCGTTACATTATGTATTATTTGATAGATTTATGTTGTAGTTCGTAAACATGGTAAACAAGATAAATTAATATATCATGGAAGTGACTTTTCGTCTTAATCTAATGAGACGGGTCAAAACAATTGTTAGAAATTGAGATTTGAATTACATTGTTGGTGATTAACTCTTGGTGTCTAAACGGGTCAAACAATCTGACAAAGCATGATTATTATTTCGGATTATGATTGAAAGATCTTTGATGATTGGTTTATACACATCATTTAAGTAATATGAGGTTTTAATGTTTCGGTATCTTAGATGAACTGAAATTCGAGAGTTAGAATCTTGGTGTGAAAATCAAACAAAGTGAAAGTTGAAACTCCAGGTACTACCGTAAATTACGGTAGTACCGTAATTTACGGTGGATGGAAATTGTTTACGGTGGAAACCTCCTGTTTTACGGTGGTCTTATGTCTTCAAAACTCACCGTAAATTACGGTAACACCGTAATTTACGGTGAACCCAGAAATTTCAATTTTGTTTTATTTTAATTTGATGATGAGACTATATGTTTAAATATTACGTACCAAAGTCAAAACTAATATTTTTAACGGTTTTGACCCTAGGTGTTTAGATGGATCATACGGATGGTGATCAAGCAATGACGAAAGAACCGAACACAACTTTTGAAGCTTCCGCTATGTGTCTTAATCTTACTTAAACTTTGTTCATGGGTTGTATATAAGTTTTCAAACAACTTTGAATGTTCTAATTTAGTCAAGTGTTGACTATGGTTTTTGATACTTCTAAAACTTATGTAAATTTTGTATCTTTGGGTATAAATATGTATAAATCTAGTGATTAATTCTAGTAAAAATTTTAGGGTGTTACATTATTGTTACCTCCTCCATTTACACTATTACTGAAGTTGTCCTCATGAATACGTTTACTAGGAATAATTTGAGGTTCAACTAGAATTCGAGCAGCAGCAAGTATTGCTGGAATAGCATTGGCTATTCCTTGAGCAACGATATCCTCGATATCTTGCCTATTCAGCAATTGCTCTTCCTGATTTTGCTCAGATTGATTAACTTCGTTAACTGGTTCATTACCAGCGTTTGGCATCTGGTAATTAATTTATATAAGTAATCAGCATAAAATAAATAATTAAATTTAACAAGACAATTGCACATAATCACATTAACACGTATAGTCAAAAGTTATTGATTTCTGGACTTCCATTTTTTTATATATTATATTATGCATCCGTACACTCAAATTATCTTACAAACATTTTATTTTTAGATTTCTACACATAATGCTTATTCAGCATAAAATAAATAATTAAATATAACAAGACAATTGCACATAATCACATTAACACGTATAGTCAAAAGTTATTGATTTCTCGACTTCCATTTTTTTATATATTATATTATGCATCCGTACACTCAAATTATCTTACAAACATTTTATATTTAGATTTCTACACATAATGCTTATTACTATTATTATTATACAAACATAGTTTCACCACCATCCCTTTCTCTCGTTAGTTATCATATTAAAAGCGATATTCCCTCTCATCGTATTTCCAGGAGATTTGTCCTCCTATCTCCCTGATCCTATTCCCTGCATCCATCAATTCTTCACCGAAATGGCGGAGTTCAGCTAAATTTTCATTACTCATTGGTGGATTTGGTGCAGGTTCTGAGTCGATCTGAGGGAAAAAGGTATAAGGATTATTTAGGAGGTTTTGAAATTCCCAATCGTTGGTCCACCATTCGTCCATTTCTCCTTGAGGTTGAGTGTGAATTAAAGGTTCTGGGATAGCCGGTTCCAGGTTTATTGGAAGTTGGTTTTCAGCAGGATAAGGAAAAAGATTTGTATTGATAGGCCTAAGAATATCACAGCTTGCCAGTATGTAATCCAGTTCCTCTTGCAATGGTAATTCCTCAACTTGCCTAGAACTTTCGCCAATTTCTATTCCTGTTGGCTTAGAATTTCCCCAATTTTCTATTCCGGTTTGCCTAGGATTTTCCTCAATCTTAATTCCTTTTCCTTTATCCATAGGATTTTCTATCTTGGGAAGTCTCTTAGTTGTTGGTTTCCTTCTGCGTACACATCTCCAACCTACAAATCTTCTTCTTTTCTTAGGTTTTGTTTTCTCTAGAGGTGGAGCTTGAAATTCCATAGGTTGTTCCACATCAGCAAAGTAACCAGTAAAATCTTTGGAAACTTCTATTTTCACAGGATAGAGATTCAGATTCTCCAGGGCTTCAGATAATTCATTCATGATGTTTAGCATTGATGAAGAAACACACAAAACTCTAAGTTTAAAAATTTTATAAATCACAAAATCATAAAATGGTAATTTAAAGAACTTAAAATTTATTTGAAATAAACTTGTTGCTAGATTACAACTGAACTTTCGAATTATGCTAGTGGTTTATTTAATAGTTTATCGTTTCTAGCTTGTAAGTGTTGCAGGTGCTAAGATTGGTTTTGTAATTTAACTTATAAGTTAGCATTTACTGCTACAGTAGCTAATGTGTAGAGATTCGTCCATTTTTCGTCTAATTCATCTTCCCAAGGTGGTTTACTGCCTATTTTCTGGGTTTCCTGTGACTTCTTCATTTTCTCTTGACTTTTTCTAATAATCAAACTTCTTTTATTAGGAGAAAGTGGTTTCTCATACTGTGCCTTTCGGATAAATATTCCTTCCTCAGTATTTACTGGGTGTTTTGAGGATGATGATCCCTTATCTTTTGATGTAGTATCTAATTTATGATAGATATCCGAAAGTCTTTGTTTACCCATACTGTAACAAATATTTAAATAATAAAACACATAATCACAAAAATGGCAATCAATAATAATTAAGTATTTTCTTAAATACTTAATTGGCTTAAATTAATGGCTCGATCAGTGGCTTGATCAGTGTGGCTCTGATACCACCTTTTCCTGTCACGGCCCCAGCCCCGGTTTTACCCGGTCAAGAGCCGCGGGACAGGAACCCGTGGTATTCATGATGTGACAGCGGAAGATTTTCAACAGGATCTTTCAAAACTCAAAATGCCCAATTATTTTATTCCATAAATTGGAGATAAACCAGGTAATTTACAATAGAGGAATTTAACTAGGAAATTCCCAGATTTATTAAAACATGTTTATTTATTTTAACTGGGCCACCTCTTCAAGCTTGTTAGTGCTCCGTAGCACGTGTCCTTGATTTACAACAGGTCGCCTGAAACATGTTTTAAAAATATTTTATCAGCGGGGAAATGCTGGCGAGTCACTCATTTTGCATAAAATGACACATAGTTATAAATTACAGCATAAGAGCGATTACAATGGCTTCTATCTTATTTTTATCTGGCGCCGTGTCACAATGGTGACGATGGTCATACCAGTATTGGGTCCTGTCACCCAAGTAGTGATGATTATCCCTGTAGGTCAATGAACCTAACAGGGAGAAAATTAGTAATGTGCACAATACCCCACTAGCCAGTGATTCAAGATATCCACGACTTACTCCCTGTAATTTTAACTTTTTGAAAATAAATTGAGGTATTGTAAAACAGTTGATAAAAATAGAATGACTCACATTGCAGATTTATACGGGCAGAGCTTAGCCTACTGATTAGCCTTTTGACCTAAATTAAATAGCATGCACATGAACTAGGTCAGTAACTAATACAGCATTTACGATAACTCACGAGATTAAACCCTCACAACGAATGACAAAGTGCGATACTTAAACATCCATCGAATTCACGATGAATGACAAAGCATAAACCCTAATGTGGGCAGCACTTAAACATCCATTGGATAGTTTTAATCGATCGGACATTGAATCGTAGCAGCGATTGAGTTAATACCCGGTATCGGAGCAGCGCCTTACTAATTTAATTGAAATTTTCGACTTCAGAGCAGTATAACTCGTGAATTGAAATGAGATTTCGACATTTCTGAATTGCTCGTAACCTGTTCTATTTATAGCTGAAATTTAAGGGTCACGCGGCTCGCGTAAACCTTCAACCGATCCTTACGCGGCCCGCGAGGAGGTCTAGATTGTAGATTAGGGCTAGCATGTCACACCTAGGCTCGACACGTGTGCGACACGTTGATCCGGATGCTTATCCGGTCAAACCCAGAGTTGACGCGGCCCGCGTAAGGCTAAGCTAACCCTTACGCGGCCCGCCTGAAACCCAAGAACTTTGATTTCTTATTTTTTATGCATGGTATGGTTTCAGGGGTCCAGGTTTATACTTACGGGTTGTTATAGGACAAATTTTTTTGAGAGTCCTTACAATATAATACGTTTTGACTTGACGGTATAAATTCGAGTTAGTCCGATCAAAAATAATAGGTAGTATAAATTTTACTTACTTTACGTTTTGATCCAACTACAGGTTGAGTTCAATAGGATACGTCCGCAACGCACGTTTTCGTATGGTTAACGCATTACATAACGTTTGGATTAGTCCATTCGACGTTTACTTTGTCTAAACTTCCAAGTTAGCGTTTTTGATCATGTTCAAGTAACTGTACTAAGGAACCAATAAGAATAGTTATATAGAAAAAGACTGCTACGAAAACAATATTGTCTAAAATCTAAACCACTATTCAGAACCCACATTTCTCCTGCAATCTGTCTTTAGGAATCAGGATTGATTTAATGTGTTATTGGAAACCAGATTCCCTACTGTATTATGAAAACAAGGATTTCCCAAAGTGTAAGTTTCCAGAAAGTATAATGAGCTTTACCAAAATAATTATTTCATGTACATGCGTTTAAACTTACTGTTCAATGTAATGTAATGAACTATCGACGCCGCCGCAACGCGCGGCGGGTCAAAATCCTAGTATATATATATATATTAATGTATTACATATTTTTCAGTATTCAGCCTGTGTAATACATGAGCTATTATGGTATTTCAGTGTTACCTATGCATACGCCGATGTCTGTGATAAATTCAAGCTAGTTGTGTGAATTGTCATATGTTAATGAAAATACGCCAGTTATATGAAGTTTTTTTATAGATTATATAATTATATCGTTTCTATTATACAATCTTGTGTAACACATAGGTCTATAATCTAATATATAATATGATTAATTCAATTAATCAACATAATATCGATAACAATCATGATGATTAACATGTTGCTTGCTAAACTATTATCATATAGGTCTACTTAGTTAATTTTGACGGAATTCGTCTAAAGAATATAAATATAGACAATATACATGTTTATAAGAAAAAAAACATATAACGTTCATTTTGTTACATCTAATATACATCAAGGGCACGGTGTCTACTATAAGACATAAATAATGTTGAGAATGACATTGGTTAAAACATAAATGATTGAATGGATTGAATCCTCTTGTAGGATACATGTATGGATGTTATAAAATGTGTTTAATAGAGCCAACAACATACAATAGAGAATCAAGGAGATGCTACAACCGTTACTCGATGCTTAAACCTACTTCAAAGAAAGTAAGACTAGGGTTGGAGGGTTCATGGGGTCGTCAATTGGATCTAATGCCCAAGTTAGTGATCATACTTGGATCGAGAATGGATTAATGTTGTACTGAAAAAGACAAACATGTCTTTGTTATAGGAATAATGTTTCTACTTTTAGCCTTAGTAGTATATTTATAAAAAAAGAAAAAAAAAACAATAAAAATCTTTATCCTAAAAGGATCACATTCTCATATTCTCCCATAAAAAGGATGTTAAACAACTCCGTATAAGCCAAACTATGATATATGCTGGAATGGCTCTAATAAGCCAGGTATCATACAATTTTTTTTCATTTGGGTTTGTTAGATTCTACGGAGTGAGAGGGCATGAAGAGGTTAAGCGTCATGCGGCAACCACGTCAGCAAGGGGGCATGGTAAAACAAGCACGAAGTGGAAGAGGCGTGAAAGTGACGTTTAAAAAAAATAAAATTAAACATCAACCAATTAAAACAAACCAAAACAACACTCATCTCATCAAGCTTTCCCCCTCCACATCGATGGGATTTCTCCCGCCCCGTCACCACGCCAAGGCAAGGGGTGGTGTGCTGGTGTGGTGAAGCCTTTCACGTCACCACAACACTCACTGCTCCGTGTGGTCTTATAGTGTCAACGAAGATGGCCCGAATGCCATGAGACTTTTTATTTGAGTGTCTAATATTTGAATCCTTACAAATATTTGATTTCAGTTTTATTTTAGTCAATGTTTTCTTAATGTAAAATAAAGTCATGTTAAATGATTATTAATCTAGGGTTAGGATATAATAGCAAGTTTTTTTTTTTTTTTCTAGGAAGGCTAGAAAATAATCTTGATCATCAATTGATTTAATCAATAGCTAAGATTAAATAAGTGAAATTGAAGATCAAAAAATAGGCGTGTGGGTTTGTGTAAGGGTATTGTAGTCAATCCAGGACAATAGTTTCTCTCTTCTCCAATTCCACCCCCCCTCCCCCATTTTTTAAACTTTAATAAATTTTTCATACGACATATTTTTTTATAAAAATTGCACCAAAAAAACGAACGTTTTTTATCTTTAAAACGAGTATACTGTTGCTATATTTTCAAAAAAAAAATTCGAAAACCCAGTTGCGTAAAACGCAATGGAAAAAAAAACATAACAAATGACTTTTTTTTCTAAAACGCAATACACAAAAAACACAAAGAAATGCAATGGCCAGAAAACACAAAGAAATGTCTTATTTCTAAAACGCAATAGCCTAAAAACACAAAATAAAGTGTACTTTCTAAAATGTAATGGACTGAAAACACATAAAAATGTGTTTTACCTAAAACGCAATGGCCAGAAAACACTTAAAAATGTTTTATTTCTAAAATGCAATGGCCTAAAAACACAAAGAAAGTGTATTTTCTAAAACGCAATGGACTGAAAACACATAAAAATGTGTTTTACCTAAAACGCAATACACCAAAAACACAAAGAAGTGTCTTATTTCTAAAACGCAATACAACAAAAACACAAAGAAGTGTCTTTTTTCTAAAACACAATGGACTGAAAACACATAAAAATGTGTTTACCTGAAACGCAATGGACTAAAAACACTTCAAAAATGTGTTTTTCTAAAACGCAATGGCCAGAAAACACACAAAAATGTCTTATTTCTAAAACGCAGTGGCCTAAAAACACAAAAGAAAGTGTTTTCTCTAAAACGCAATGGACTGAAAACACATAAAAATGTGTTTTACCTAAAACGCAATGACTAAAAACACTTCAAAAACTGTCTACGAAAATTAGGCAATTTCCAAAAAATTAAATTTTCTGATGCAATTTTATTAAAGCAATTTAATAAATAAAAAACCCCAGCCAAGGGCTCTGCCCCTTGGACCCCGCCAGGGGCTGCCGCCCCTTGGACCCTGCTTCCAGGGTGCTGCCCCCGGAGCCCCGCCAAGATCGTAAAACGCAATGACTCAATTCAAAAACCCAGATCGTAAAAATGCAATTTAAAAAATTCTTACATAGATCGAAGCCGATTTCTTCAGATTTCTTCACCAATTGACGAAATTTGAATGTTAGAAACACTTATCAGTGATCGAATTGAGTGATTCGCTTCAAAATCACAAGAAAAAAAAGAGATATTATATGAAATTAAACTGGGTTTTTTCAAAAAAGTTGAAGAACACGTTGATTTGGTGTTTGAATCATTGACTGGTGACGAAAACCGCACTATAATGTAGTGATTATTGAGATAGAAAGTGAAGAAAATGTTGAAGATGGTGGGTTTTGAAAATGATGGGTTTTGAAGTTACAGAAAGAAGAATAAGGGAGAAGATTGGGTAACATTGACTAAAATACCCTTTCTCTTTATTTTAAATTTTGTCACAAGTCATAATCCTATTGCTTTCTATCGTTTCTAGCCAAAATAAATTCCTATTTAAATTCCTATTTTATCATCAACCTATTAATCTAACTAGTTATAAAAACGGTCGCCGCGTTGCGGCGAACTTCTTTTGTTATTTAGTCTGTGTTTATATGTGTTTGAAATCGCTACGAGCGCGTTGCACACGGAACCACTGACAAGAATAAAAAGAAAATATAGAAAAAAATACTAAAAAATAACCGAAAGAAAATCAACTAAAAAGTTGTATGGTAATGATGTTGTTCGGTAGAAACCCGTAGTCAGAGATGAGCAAATAGTAATGGGTGCCGGTACCGAATTTCCTGAATCGAAAGATCCTAAGTACCAGTTCGGTACTGACGTTTGGCGTTCCTGGTACCGGTTCGCTACCGGTTTTTACCTTCATATACCGATACCGTAACCGAGGTATCAGTTGGCACCGAGCTCATCCCTACCCCTAAAACTAAAAAAAAAGTTGTACGATACCACTGTTGTTCGTACGGTACCCGTGATCAGGGATGAGCAAATGGTACTGGGTAGCGGTACCAAATTAAAGACTATCAAACTCAATCCGGTACCAACTTTTGGCGTTTTATGTACCAGGCTGGTGCTGGTTTTTACCTTCATGTACCGATAACGAACTCGTATTTTTGATACAAGTACTGGTTGACACCAAACTTATCAAACTTAAAAAGTAAAGAAAATAACAATTATTATAATATTAAAACAATAAAATTCATGTACCGATAACGAACTCGTATTTTCGATACAAGTACTGGTTGATACCAAACTTATCAAACTTAAAAGGTAAAGAAAATAACAATTATTATAATATTAAAACAATAAAAATTATCATTATATTATAATATAATAAAAGTAGTGTTCAATTGCATTGGGTTTTTAATATATAGATAATATAAACTTCATGAGTCAAATTTGTAGTTATTTTATTTTCTTCTTTTATAAAGGAGTTAAATGTCATTTTAGTCCCTGTGGTTTGGGTCATTTTGACAGTTTAGTCCAAATGTTTCATTTTTAACCTGTGGGTCCAAAAATGTTTCACCGTTGCCATTTTAGTCCACTGGGTTAACTTCATCCATTATTTCTGTTAACGAGAAGGGCGATTCAGTCCTTTTGTATGGCCGAATTGTCTTTCTAGTTAACAAAATTACATATAAAATGACTGAATTGCCCTTCTGGTTAACAGAAAAAATGGATGAAGTTAACCCAGTGGACTAAAATGACAACGGTGAAACCTTTTTGGATCCATAGGTTAAAAATGAAACCTTTGAACTAAACTAACAAAATAACTAAAACCATAAGGAATAAAATGGCATTTAACTCTTTATAAAGAAATGGGGTATTGGATTTTAATAATCCCAACTTTCACTAATTGGCCGGTAATAATCCCAACTTCAAAAATAGCCTACAACACTCCCAACTTGTAACATTTTGGCCAGCAATGATCCTTGTCTAACTGGGTTAGTTAAAAGTGACGTGGCAAGTGACGTGGCAGCTGACGTGTTTAAAACTTGAAATATTTTGGCCACCAATAATCCCCAGTTTCACTAATTGGCCAGTAATAATCCTCCAGTCACCGCCACCGCCACCGCCACCGCCACCGCCACCGCCACCGCCACCGCCACCGCCACCGCCACCGCCACCGCCACCGCCACCGCCACCGCCACAGCACCGCCACCACCACCACCGCCACCACAGCACCGCCACCGCCACCACAGCACCGCCACCACCACCACTGGCGGTGATGTGGTGGCGGTGCTGTGGTTGTGGTGGTGGTGGCGGTGCTGTGGTGGTGGTGGTGGTGGTGGTGGTGGCGGTGCTGTGGTGGCGGTGGTGGTGGTGGTGGTGGTGGTGCTGCTGTGGTGGTGGTGGTGGTGGTGGCGGTGCTGTGGTGGTGGTGGCGGTGCTGTGGTGGTGGTGGAGGTCGGAGATGATGGTGGTGACTGGAGGATTATTACCGGCCAATTAGTGAAACTGGGGATTATTGGTGGCCAAAATATTTCAAGTTTTAAACACGTCAGCTGCCACGTCACTTGCCACGTCACTTTTAACTAACCCAGTTAGACAAGGATCATTGCTGGCCAAAATGTTACAAGTTGGGAGTGTTGTATGCTATTTTTGAAGTTTGGATTATTACCGGCCAATTAGTGAAAGTTGGGATTATTAAAATCCAATACGCCTAAAGAAATCAATAAAACCATCTGACTTTCTTCCATAACCAAAAGAGTTAAATGCTTAGTTGGTCCCTGTGGTTTTCAAAAATTGCAGACTTGGTCCCAATGGTTTACTAATTACACGCGTGGTCCTTGTGGTTTTCAAAAATGCACTCGGTTGGTCCCTAGCCCTAACCTCAGTTAAATTTCTCAGTTAACTATGTGTGAAATGACTATATTACCCTTGAACAATTAAAAACCTAAAATAAGAATTAAAAAATTAAAAAACAGGACTCTGCATTTCATCTTCATCACCATCATCATCTTCATCACCAACCCACCATCATCTTCATCACCAACCCACCACTAACTGAAACACCACCCGTGTAATTCAAACACAAATCCACCGTTACCGTTCCGTTTCTCCATACAACCACCTGAAAATCTGTACAACAGCAGAAGTATGTTACAATTGTCCAACAAACCTCTGCATACAAGACTAAAATCCCATAAATACAGGAGCTTCTGGATGACCAAATTCAAACACAAATGGTTTCTTTGACTTTGACACCAACCAAAAGTCAACCATAAACAATCTAAGCATCTAACCCCCAAAACAGAAACTCTCAAAGAACCATGGTCAACAAATGTCCAAACAGTGTCTCTCAGTTTTACACAAAGATTCACAAACAGACCAATCAAGCCTGCAAAAACCGGACCATTATGCCAACCGGGTTCACCAAGATTTACCGTCTGCAAGTGCGGTTAGGAACAACTTAGGACCGTTTATTTTTCAAGAAAGTATATCGCATCTCCATAGGTTAACCACAAGCGACTCGATCACACTACTACTAATCGAGTTGCAGCCTTGGAGATTTAATCCCACAAGGGTCTTTCCCAATTTCTCAAACGAACCCAAACTCTCGTTAGAGACCCTAGAACAACCCGATAACGAAAGAACCTGCAGGTTCATATGACCGCTACTAGACAAACAAGCAACACCAGAATCCGTAACGCAGCTCTTTGAAACATCGAGATCTTTGAGAAATAAGCAGCTTTCCGCGATTGCCACCAAGCTTTTGTCACTGATTTTCTTGCATCCGTCAAGATTAAGCACTTCTAAGGTGTCCTTGAAAACAATTACAACACATGGAGCCAGCAAAAAGAATACAAACAAGAACAAACATTACACCATAATATACCTGCTCCGTTTCTTCAAATTATCTTTTAAGCCCCAAATTAAGATTACAGTAGCTCAAAAATGATCTAAAACAGTAAATCTAAAGAGAATCAAACTACCCCAGATTCTAATTTGTTCCACAATCTCCGCCGGCGTACGGACCGTCGCTTTCAACGCCAACACCGCATCGTCAGTTCAGCTTCAACGGAGCCTCAGTTACTCACCGGATCTGCGACGGAGAAGGAACCACCTGTTCGAATTTCTCCTTAGAAGGCGACGGCAAAGACACCGCTGGTTGTGAATTGTTGGGATGTTACTGTTGATTGTGAATTGTTGATCTCCGCCGCCACCAAGAGGGGTTTCCACCCGTTCTCCGGCGACAATAGTGACGGTGGAGGTGGTGGATTGAAAGTGGGGGTGGTGGTGGTGGGTCGTAGGTGTAGGTGGTGGGTTGAAGGTGGAAGTGGTGGTGGTGAGTTTCAGAGGGAGATGAAGAAGACATCTTTATATGCTTGGTGGTGAGTTTCAGAGGGAGATGAAGAAGGCATCTTTTTATTTCTTTTAATTATTCAAGGGTATTTTGGTCATTTAACATGGACTTAACTGAGAAATTTAACTGATGTTAGGGCTAGGGACCAACCGAGTGCATTTTTGAAAACCACAAGGACCACGCGTGTAATTAGTAAACCATTGGGACCAAGTCTGCAATTTTTAAAAACCACATGGACCAACCAAGCATTTAACTCTAACCAAAATCACCCCATCTCTCCACCCTATATAAACCAGCGACACAAACAAATCCCCACCCCAACTCCCAAATCACCAAAACAAACAAAACCTCAAACCTTCAAAACCTCTGACATGAGTTTTCTGGTCGGAAGAATAGCTGCAGGCAAAGAAGGCGCATACTTCTTACAAGAATCCAAACACGCCGTCGGTCGTCTCGTTGAAAAAACCAACAAATCCCCCACCAACCCTCCTCCTCCGGCGACCACAATTCATGAAACCACCGGTGCCGATGTTCTTCCGGAGATTCTGAGGCACAATTTACCCACCAAAATGTTTCAACCACCGTCCGCTTCGACTCTGTCAACTGGGTCCAAGTGGCTTCTGCCAGCTGATGAAAACAATGGTGTTTCTTCTGTGTCTCGTGATGCTATTAACCCGCTTAGGGCTTACGTCTCACTTCCTCAAGTTACTTTTGGACCCAAAAGGTATTTAATTTTTCATTTTTTTGGGACTTAGTTATCTTTATGTATAAAATATTTTATCAGTGGAGATTAGTATGTGATTTAATGTGGATTTTAGCTGATTTTGGTTGTGTTTGGAGATATAGAGCAGTTTTCTTTGGGTTGATTGGAATGTATGCTTGTTTTAAGGTGAAAATGAACCCTTTTTGTAGTACCCGAAGTGATCACACATTGAGAGATGGTAGTAGGTACATTAGAAACGCATAACGCGTTTCGGTTGCATTGGTTTTGTGGGGGAAGTAATCCTAGGATGGGTGACCTATGAGAAGAGAATACAATTAAGTGCGCTTCGGTGGAAGTAATTTTAGGATAGATGACATCTTGAAGTCTCCAACCAGAAACAAATTCGTGAGCTCTTTGTGGGCAAAACGGACAATATGGTTGGTACTAGCGTTCGGATGTTACACACTTGGTTTTCATTGCCAACGTGTAGCCTTTCTAAGGTTGAAAGTTCTCAAGTTATATCAAGAAGATCGTTAACGTTAGGTTTTAGTTATCGAATTTTAACCATGAAAGGAGAAAGGCACAATTCATTTTGAAATTGGGTTGGATATGTAGTTAGGATTTCTTGCATTCGGTACTGATTTTCAGCTGCAATTCAGCTTAAATTTCGTGAAAATTAAGATTATGGGAGAATCTGTCATCATACCTTATGGGTTATTTTTGTATTTAAATCTTTTCTCTGTGAGCCTTGTTAATTCTTGATGGTTTTCAGTTTTAAAAGATCTCTAAGATTTAATCTTACTTGCAGATGGCAGCTGCCTAACTCAGAGAATTCATTTTCTGCATCAACTGCCAATGAACTGCGTACTGACAAGTATACCCCTGTTAATCCTGAGAAGTTGAAGGCCGCAGCTGTCGGATTGTCACAAAGTATGTTTCTTTAGATGTTTGATTGTTTTCACATCCGCTTCGTCTTTACAAGATACAATTTGCCTTCAAAATCAAACCTATTGTTTTTCATGGTCATACAAATACATAATCTGTAATCTAGTGCCAAACATACTGACTTCTCATACTTTTTATAACTTCATTGTGGTGTGGTTACTAAACATAAATGAAAAAAATGTTCTATTTGATGCCAAAGGTCATTTGCTTTATGAGGTTAACATGCTCATTGTTCTTTTATCCTAGTTGCAAAAGCGTTTGCCGCTGCCACTGCTCTTGTCTTTGGCGGGGCCACGTTGACTATTGGACTTGCAGTCTCACAACTCGAGCTACATACGGTAAGTGATTTTCAATCTCTATGCACTTTCATCATGTTTCTTGGTGCTCGTCATATCTTTCGAGATGAAATACATAAACTGTAATGAATAATGTCACGCTCTTTTAAAAGCTTTGTTAGCATGAACATGTAATCTGTTTTGCAGACGGATGATATTCGAACTAAAGGAAAAGATATTGTCCAGCCAAAATTCGAATCGATTAAGGAGCGAGTGACCCCATTAAGAACTTGGGTATGGTAAATCATATGATTTAGTTTAAGATGTTAATTTGTGTGCAATCTAAAGTAGTTTACTAATTTTTAGGCAGAAGATGTAGCTAACAAATGGCATATAAAGACAGAGGAAGACATCAAAGAGAAGCCTTTGATTAAGGAGCTTTCAAGAATGCTGGGTGCCAAGAGATCTACCTAACTGATAAGTCAACATTCACATTGTTTTCCATGATGTTATGTATCTATATCTATATATGTATGTGTATCAGTGTGTGTGTTGTTGTAAAAAGGTAAAATAAATAAATAATATAGTCAATCTTGTTGTATTACAGGTTTACATTTATTAGAAAACAATGGTTAATATATAAATGCGTTATTTACACAATTCTGAGGCTTCATTTCAATCTCAAAACATATAGCTACAAACCTCTATCCAAATATGCTATATAGATACCAAGATTGTTACCAACATCTATAACATTTCTTTTGAACGGCGGCAGTATATAACAGATAAACATCCTACAAAACAACTGATTTTTCAACCACAATAGAGAACTAAAGATATTCAATCAAGAAAAAAAATTAAATCCACAATAAATGGCACACTTGCAGTGAAAACATAGCCAAGAAACCAAACCAGACCTATGGCGAAACAAACTCAAAATACTAAATTGGTGAATTGGTCAGTCTAATTCGCTATTGTTGATTTCAAATCATCATTTGGTCGGTCTAATTTTTCTTTAGTGTGTTTAGAGCTTTAAAAAGTTGTGAACTGAGTAAACTTATCATATTTCTAAGTTTTGTACCCATATGTTGGTTGTACTATGCTCCTTATATTCAAGGTTGGCCACATCACAAGACCTTGTCAGCCCCATAGGTAAGTGACTTGTACAATGCATCTTTACCATACCTTTATGTTTTCATTTTTCTTTTTAACTTTCATTTAGGTATAAGGAAAGCACTTACGCGGGGTGTTCATCGAATTGAATATGTCGAATTTTCGAATTTTTTGAATAATTTATTTTTTTCTTGAATTCGTATTCGATTAAGAACCAGTGAATTCGTATTTGAATCAAAATCCCAATTTGAATTCGATTAAAAGTTCGAATTCGAATAAATTCGTTTTGATTCAAATTCAGTTAAAATATGCAAAATTCGTTTTAGTTTATAGGTTTTGTAGTGGGTTTGGTAATGGGCTATTTTAATTTTTTAGAATAAATTTAGAGACTAAATTTATACTATAGCACAATAAAAGTTATATATGTCTTATATATATAGTGGAGAGTTCAAATGAGAATAAGTTTTTTGTAATACTTCATTTTACTTCATTTAATTTTTGTATTTAATATTAGTGTAAGGGTATATTGGTAAACTTAGATGGATCATTAATTTGTAGTCTTCCTTTTTAATAGGTAACTACATTAAATTTGTAACTTATTTTAAAAAAAAAACATATTTTTCAAAAAAAGAATTTTTTTTAATTTAAAGTGTAGCATAAATTACAAGATATGCAGGATGAATTACGAGCTATGTAGGATAAATTTCAGTATGTGTAGGATAAATTTCAAAACGTGTAGGATAAATTTTGATGTGTGTAAGTAAAAATTTAAGTGTGAAGGATGATAGTGTTTATGACTAATTAATTACTTAAAGATAATAATAAATGAGTTGAGAGAAAAGCTATTTAATGTTTTACATTTGTACACTTTGTTCTTTTTCTTTTTAATTTAATTTTCTTCTCAAGTGAACTTTCCCCTATATATATAAATAATAAGTAAATATATATTATTTTAATTCGAATTTCGAATCGAATTTAAAATTATAAACCGTGGGGTGTTGGTGTATTTGGCATAACTGGGAATGCGAAGGAGGCTTTTGATTGCATTGTCGAAGTGGGGTGTTGGTGTATGGTGTCACAGCCCCCGACCACACCTTGTGTCACACCCCAACCGATGGCGGACACATCGGAGTGAGACGAAAACAAGATTTGCAAGAGACTTCATAACACTAATTGTGACGAGTATTTAATAATTACTTTTTACACCGCTTGAACTAGAAATACCACAAGTTTGAAATAAATGCAATACAACAATTTAAGTAATTAAGTTTCATTTCATTGATTAATGGTCTCATACAAAGATTGGAACAAATACAACATGTTTGAAAATAAAGTACAGTACAACAAGTATTAGAGTCTAAATGCGT